>JAGSMR010000084.1:1597500-2915000 GCA_029286605.1 Sericinus montela | reverse complement strand
CCACCACGACCATGTCCACCAAACCACTCGGCTATCATGACTTAAAATTAAGATAAAATAAATACTTTTTTACGTAAAGAAATAAATACTTCTTTACGTTTTTTTTTTTTACGTCAGGAAGTTTTTATTTTCTCTTATTTTTTTAATTCCGTACTTAAAATCCATTGCAGGGCAGACATCTCACTTAAGGAGGATTTACAATAATCGCCACGCTGGCAGGCAGAATGGCGATCACAATTCCAAATATCTCATATTTTGTGCGGTAGATGCTGCTGCCCGACACCTGCTGTCCTTTTCGATACGATATTTTTGACGGTTAATTCGCTATAGCCATATACCCAAGGTTTTTCTCTTTGTTGCCTATTACAACACAGAAATATAACACCTAGCCATGGGTTGGCAGGGGAGACAAGACGACCCAGGACAAAGGCGAAAGTAAAAATATTGGTAACAATATTAATAATAATAATAAATACATATATAGATGGGGGCAACATCACATACATTGCTCCGATCCCAATGTGAGATGCTAAAGCAATTGAGGTATGAAAATCGGAAACAACGAAGGATATAGATAAAGTGGTTGTTCTACATTGACCCGACCAGGAATCGAACCCGAACCTCGAGATGGCGACACCTTGAAAACCAGTGTTTACGCCACTCGTCCACGGAGGTCGTCAAAAGAAACCTATGTACAGTGCATGCTGTATCGAGAAATACCACCTTCTGTACGTGAGTTCGGAGACCTATTCGCCTCCTAGAGCTGACCGGGATTAATCCATTCGCCGAGATGACTATTGGAGTAATTTCGGTCGGCACCAAACCCCACACGTCGGTTACCACGAAAGGCAGGTCCAAATAATTTGCATTTTATAATGGTGTAATGGCTAGCGTTTTTGAAGAGCAATTGAATGCATTTCTTGTACTCTATTTACTTTGCTGTAATTAATCAGGCCGGTATTCTTTAAACCGGTGAAAACTTCTTTAAAATTACGTTCGTCGCTACGTTCGGATTCTTTTGTTTCGTTGGTACTGTGTGTACGCATTGTAATCTGCTTATTAAATATTCAAACTTTGCTGTGTTTGGCCCCGAAACTGGGGCTCCTTGCTGTATAGCCACTGCACACTATAGAGCAGCTGCGGGTGCTGCAACGTGACTCACCGGCTCACTGGAAACTTCGTGCACTCACGCCTTGCAAACGAGTGGACCTTACGACGCTCCAGTGCCTTAAGAGGACTACGCTGTACTCAGTCGCTACGGTGAAACCACGACCCGTTATCTGTTTAGGAAGTTTTCTTTTATATTTTTGTAGAAGAAATTTAACACAATTGTTTTCTGTTTTTAAATATTAAAGTATTAGTGCTGATTATTAAATTTCTTTTTCACTTGAAACCTACGTTTCAATTGTTATGAGACAAGTATGATATACGATCGATGGAAGCAGGTGACTGAAGGCCGTTGTTTTTTTGCGAATTTTAGGGGAGGCCTATGTTCAGCAATGGACTCTGGACTGATCAGCTGTTACGAAGAAGAAGGAGGATATATTTTATGAAAGAAATACATACATCTCCCTTTAATATAAATATCGGAACATTTAATTCACCGACTCTAACAATATCTCATTCCTCTTCGCCAACTGTTGAAAGTGGCTTATAAAATAAAATTGATAAGCTATCCGCTGTATTTATTATCCAAAAAAAACTTGGTACGTGATAAAATCGGTATGTTAATATTTCGTAAGTAAATAGTATATTTCGATATGGTTACCCCGCCATCGGTGTGAAGCCAAGTTTTCTAGGCACCCACGGGAAGAAAAGAGTTGGTATATTCATACGCCTATACGACAGATAATACACAGTAATTGTTTAATATGTATTTATACAATCATTATTCATTACGTATCAGTGATTAATTTAATGTTAATGCCCTTGTGTGTAATTATTTTTTTCCTCTTTGCTGAAGTGAAAAACAGCATTGTCATCTTTTATCAAAAGTCAGACTTCTTTTTGCAAAATAAGCAAGGTAATCACGAAATCGGGGTGTTTTGGAAACAATGACCTGTTTCTTATTCAGCAATACTTTCGTATGTATACTTGTGTTGTAAAGAAACAAAAGTCGACTCTGTACTGCAGATACATTGATTATTCATGGTACCTATAGTGTTTTCTTTCTTTTTGGCACCCTTTCTCGTGTTTTAGAATGCCCTTCTTTTTTATATGTTTTAAAATCTGCATTGCAATTCTAGCCTAAACTTTTAATGTATTTATTTTACTATTCATGTACACACACAATATAATAATAAAAAAAAATGTATTTTTATTTTTTTTTTTTTTTTTTTATGAAATGTATTAGTTTTAGAATTTAACAAAAATGCTTCCGATAACAAACAGTGCGCTTATGCAGCAGTGCAGATTGTTTATGAATTAAGTTATTTGTGAGTGATCAAATCGTTAAATAGAACTCAGCACGCATTAATGAACGCACTAATGGCACATGTGCATAGAGGAGTTTGAGAAATTCCTCGATCAAATTCGGGATTCGGAATAAAGCTCTAGTTAAAAGACAAAGAATTTAACGAAAAAGTGAAATATGTCTGGGTTGTAGCCGCCATGTTTATGATCATTGCGCTGAAGTTGAAACAGGCCGGTAATGTAACTCCTTAACTCAATTTTTTTAATAAACCAACAACAATGAAGAGACTATCAACAAAATGTTGCGGTAAGTCAGTGACATGGGACTGTTCTTTGTAGCAAATTTTAGAGCAGGTCTATTCAATAGTGATTTCTTAATAGGCTGTAAAGATGGAATAAATTAAGAAATTTAAAATTTTGCTCACTTAATTTAGTTGTTTGCATCTAGGAGACGAAGTACAAGGATGCCAAGCTAATGACAGAAGCCACTGCACTCCTTAACGGTTAGAAGTTAGGCAGTAATATGATTTGTTGACTGAAAATTATACCTTAGATGTAATGATATATTAGATATAAAAAGACGAATTGTTTGTTAAATGATTTTCACGGGCTGGTTAGTAAGGTTTTTGGATATCACTCACACATTATCATCATCTTATAAGTCACGATAGCCGAGTGGTTGGGCGATCGGAATTCGAGTCGAGAGACACAAGTTCGAACCCCAGGTGGCATATCACGAGGCTTAGACATAAAGACGGCGACGGGATCACCTCACGGGACCTGTCACGTTATCCCAACATACCTTCGGTGGAAGTTGGGTCGAAGGGACTTAACTGTCTAGACTAGACCTCTGTCTACCCCTGTACTGGGAATGGCGTGAAGATATAGCATCATCTGCCAACTATCAACGGCCTTCCTCATCTACTGCTAGGCATGTTTGACTTTATTAATAAGAAATTACAAATAATAATTTATTAATAAGAAATTACAAATAATAAAACTCTGCAAGTTTGACTTTATTAATAACAAAATTACAAATAATAATTTTTCTATTTCTCGCTTACCTTTGGTATTTATTATTAGTTTAATAACAAAAAGGTCAGCATGATTTACATGCTTTAAAAATAAATATAAATGCATCATAAAGATGTAAATGGCATGACATAATGTTTTCATAGCTGTAAAGTTATGTATATTCACTAAGAAGTTAGAATAATTTCTGGAAAATAGAGTCAACGCCTCTAAGCGGCGTAAGAAAAGAGAGATTTAAAATTTGATTTAATTTTATAATGATGCGGGTGGGCTCAGATGTAAGAGTGTTGCCACGGTACGGCGGACGTTGCGGATTCGAAGCCAGCCTGTGTCAGTTGATTTTTTACATAACTCATTTATTAAAAAAAAACTAATTTCTCAACATTTGCATTAAAAAATTGAATGCTCTAAATTTTTGAGATACTGTAAAATTTAATCAAACTCAGTTTATAAAAGATTGCATAATTACATTAAAAAACTTTGTATAAATTTTCGTGTCGAGGGAACTAAAATTATAATTTATGCTAGATTATAAAGACAAAACCTATTTTATAAACACGTTTACTGTGGCTACATTTACTACATGCAGTGTGACCATTCCTACCAAACTTCTGCCGTTTAGGTAGATTTTGATATCTTATTTTGCATTTAATTCAATGAAAGAGGATTTATTGCTGAATGCTGAAATTTGAAAATATTTAATTTATGTATGATTATCGTACAACAAATTAAATACTGGCAATATATGATGATGATAATTGATAAGTTCCAGCGGCTAAAAAGATTTCTTGGAACGCTGTTTCCGATTAGTCATTACGTAGTATTCGAAAAAAAAATAGCATACTTTGCAAATTGTTTGGTGTTCATTTTAAGTTATATTGATTAAAACACAAAGAAACAAATAAAACTTGATAGCGTATTTATTAGGTTTGTAATGTTATAAAGTGTGTCTGAAGACATATACTATTTTTTTTTATTCAACTTTCATTCTATGGCCTCCTTTTTGTCATTATTGTTGTTTTGTATCAATTAAATTTTCGAAATTACTTACACTTACTCTTAATTTTACTTGTCATAGACACGCAGATAAACAATATTTTTGTTCATGCATACAATTATTTTGCGCTTCTATTAAGCGTCTTACAATAGTTATCAGCAAAAAGATTCAATTCGATTTTGTATTTAATCTATTTTGTCTGGATTCTCCGTAATTGTTGAGTAAGCAATAACATGTTTTTCTTAAACCAATCAAGCATTTTATTGAATACGCCTGGTAAGACATCTTAACAGTAGGATTTGCTTAAGTTTTGTTGGTCACTTTTGGGCAAATCGACGATCTTGTTTAGATGGGCACACCGATAACATCTGTTATCAATTGTCAAAGCCGTCAACTTTCTGTCTATGTGCAATGTGCCAGTGAATGTCATTCATTGTTATTATTGTTGTGTGTTCTGATGGTGCAATGTTTTGAAACAGGAATTTATTAATTATTACTATTGAAAAGTGTCAAATAATCATAACATAACATAAGTTCTAAAACATAAAAATATAAATTTGTAGTTAGCACATTTCTACAATGGAAGATGGAGACGAAAATCTTCATCGTTTGCCTGGCACATCAGATGATGCTCCAGGCGGGTTAATCATTAAAAAGAAAGATAAACCGCAAGAATTTCAGTTTGCTAAGCCTTCTCTATTGGGCTTAGATAAATTAGCTGCCGCGAAAAGAAAACAGAACAGGTTAATTTCGTTTCAAAACGAAGAAGACGATCCAGATGATGAAGACACCAGCGACCCTACTAGTGTGAAAGGACGAAAATACCGAAAGCACAATGAAGAAACGCCAACTTATACAGGTGGTCTGTCCGAGCAAGCAAGGGAGCGGATGTTGGAAAGATTACAAAAGTAATAACTCACTATTCACTCTTTAGTATTTGGCTTTGTTAAGTAGAATCCTGTCAAATTTTTTCTGTCAAATTCAAGATCAAGCCGGTCGGTATACCTAAAATTTACGGCGGCCGGTGGTTGTCGCCATTAAGCTATTCCCAATCGCAATTTGTCTGAAGTCCAGACAATTTAGTCCTTTCTACTCATCTTTCACTGATGAAATTTATCAGGACAATGTGACAGGTGGTGAGCTTGACGCCATCTTTATCTCCAAGCCAACAATATAAATCATATATGAGTTTTTGAAAAAACCTATTGGTACAAGGCTACCATCTGGGGATAAAACTCTGATTTCTGGACTCAAATTCCAATCAACCTACCATGTGACTAAAGACTTGGAATACCTCGAACCTTGAATTGTATTTTAAATGTTACATAGAATTCATCTTCATTTATCCATGAACATGCTTCATTATTTTATTTTTCACCTATTTTGTAATGAAACTCATTTACTGGGAAAGTGAGGTAAACTTAAGATCCTCTTTATGTAATTTTTAACACACATAATTTTAATACAAAAATTATATTGTGATATTAGTAAGTTTGGTAGAAGAGAAGTGGGTATATCCTTATAACCATACCACATGGCAAGCTACTAATCTTATTGTAAGTAATTATCTATGTCTATACTACTTGCAGGCTAAAGGTAGTTGTCTGCCTTTAAAAAAGGTATTTTAAATATATATTTGTATGTACAAAATCTTCCCTTTGTTTAGCCATATGCCAGTCTCAGGTCGGCTGTAAGAAATTTCTTAAAAATAAGCTACATCTTTGTACAAACTTTTTCTCTTACTATATTTATTTTCTCATTTGTATTGTGTTTACATAATAAATAAATTAAAAAGATAAAGGAATTGGGTACTTGACAGAAGGGAAGAATTTACCTACTTCACCATATCTTATATATATACAATGTTTCTATCTCCCATGGTTACACTAAGCAAGATAATGGTATCCATCCAATTGTATCCGATGATTTGTGTGAGACCTCTGCTTGGTGATACTAATGTAAAAAATAGTTCCTATTAATTTTTTAAATTGTGTTATTTAACTTCAGAAAAGAAAAAGAAACAAAAGAAAAGGGTGTTCATTATTCAACAAAAGAAGAGAAGAAACTACGATCAAAAGATGATGATGATGACTGTTTTTATTTTAACCGTTACAAGAGACATGATAAAGACAGAAGAAGAGATGATGACTATAGGAAAGACAGAGACAGGGATAGAGGTAGAGACAGAAGAGACTCAGAGAGGAGAGAACGAGGTAGAAGAGATTCTGAAAGGGATAGTTCAAGGAGAAGTTATTATGAACCTAGATTCAAAGATGAACCTAGGACACCTAAGTAAGTAAAATTTTATGCAATTTATCCCAGGAATTTGATTTTTAAGTCTTAGTTTATGAGGTGTAGGATTATTGCATTATAAAATTATGTATTTAATTTGAAAATTTTATGTGAACTGAGTCTGCTTATCATCAAATAAAATTAAGAGATGAATGCTTGCATTGATAAAATACTGAACTCTTGTGGATTTTTAGTTTTGAATTTCAACCAAGTGTCTGTATTTGATAAGTTCAGCAAAGTTGTAACTTGTCAACTTTCTCAAAGTGTGATTGTAGCTATAATAAATATAAAATAAATAAATAAATATCTTCACGCAATTCCCAATACAGGGGTAGACAGAAGTCTAGTCTAGACAATTAAGTCCCTTTGACCCACCTTCTACCGAAGATATTTTCGGGATAATGTGACAGGTGATGAGCTCGTCGCCGTCTTTATGTCCAAGCCAATGATGTAATTCATACATAAGTTTTTGAAAAACTCATTGGTACTGCCTCCTGGGGATTGAACTCGGGTCTCTTGACTTGAAATTCCTACCACCCAACCACTTGGCTATCATGACTTTCATATATAAATATTCAAAATAAATATTTTGTATGGAAGTAATCAGAAAAAGTCATGATTAATTTCATCAATAATATGTATTTTTGTACACGATTATGACAAGTATGAATGTTAACCCTATCACCTAGTTGTTCGTGACCCTGCCTTCAAAGGTAAGGATCGCGAGTTCAAATCCCGCCATGAACGAACATTTTTGTAATTAATATAAAAGAAGTACTTGAGTCATGGATGGAAGTCATGGATGTATATATGAATTGAATTCATGTAAATATATTTATGTAAGTATATTGTACCAATAGCTTGGACAGTAAGACAGTGTTGGGCCCAATATTTGTCACAAATAAAAATAAGATGACATATTGAGCCACAGACACAAAGTAAGTTATATCTCTCGAGTTTTGTAAGCTTTTATTTCAACAGAATCAACATTCATAGATAATATGTATATATAAGCTAATTTTGTTGTTTGTGGCGTCAGTATATACCACTTCCTCTTTGACTGTGTGTGAGGAAAGAGGCAGCTAAATGGAGCCTTTAAAATAGTAATGGCAAAAGATAACACAATAACCGTCTTAAAAAATACTAAATTAAAAATTAAATATGTTCCTTTACTACACACCAAATGTTTCTTTTTTTGTTTTAATTGACTCAGGCGTTACCTTGCGGAAATTCATTGTAAAGTTGTTATTGAAAAAATTACTTTGCAACCCTCCGCATGCAATTTTTGCAAGGGTTGCGAAGTAATTTTTTCAATAACAACTTTATTTAGTTTTTTTATTTCTTTTTATTTTACAATCTAATAATCTACTCCTCAGACTATCTCCTCCTCTACAGGAGGGTCAAGAGTACTCGGATACTTAGACGTGCATGTATGAAGATGATGAATCTGAAAGAAGCGAAAGAAGTATGTAGGGATCGTGACACTTGGCGATCTGTTCTCTCTGGCTACCCCGTCAGGGATTGTGCGTGAAGATAAATAAATAAAATAAAATAAGAATCTACTACACAAAATCATACTTTAAATCTTATCATGAAATAATATAAACCACACATAGGAACACAATTACAGATTCTTTTTTCATTACTCGTAATTTTTAATAGTTTAAGAGGGTTCACTTAAATATTTAAACAAATACTCATACAAGGTAATATTAAAATACAAAAGAAAATTAATAAGTTCAATGTGCGATGTTGATGTAAATAGTGAGAATGAATAAATTTTTAATTCATCTGTAACATCAGTCCTTGTCTATGCTGTAGTGCATACTTTAAAATGTCTCGCATACGCTATACATCTGATGAAGCTCGGTTTACATGATGCCTTGGACTTTATTAGATACTTAACTTTTTTACATTCTTTATTTGTAATGGATTATACTCTTATCATATTACAGTTTGAAAGTTCTCAAACCCACTGACAAGACCGCATGGGACGACGATGACGATGAGACGAAGGGCCCCTTAAGGAAATCCAGCTGGGACTTCCCCACTCCACTGCCACGGGATTCGAATACTGGGGACCGTTCGCAGCGCAGTGAAAGGGGTCGCCCCTTAAGGGACAGCAAAGGGAGGCCTTATGACTGTACTCCTAGAGCGACACCGCATAAGTAAGTATTATCTATTTATGATAGATAGTAAGATATAAACTTCATTTGAAACTTATATTACTTCAAAAAAAAACTAATTAAAAAAGTATTTAAATTATAAATTTTCCTTATATTTGTTCAGTGTTAAAGTGCCTTTAAAACAACTAAGAAAACAGATTAAAATTAAATATTCTAAAAATTCGTTGTTGGCATTACAGAAAAGCAACAAAAGATCAGTGCTCAGTGTAAGTTGTATGCACAACACTTATTTTCAGCGCAGCCCTCTAAACTTTGATGATTCTTGATTTGGTTATAAATGTTGGTGTACATATGTGGTCCTGACTTTCGTGGAATTTTATATAAAATCCAAACTTTGCTACTTCATATTAAGCGTTTGGTCATTATAGGAGTCATAATAAATAGATTCTACTTTAATATCATCATATTTATGTCCTGTTAAACATTGCAGGTGGGCATCTTCACGTCGTGGTATAGATATAGACGATCCGGATTGGCAAGAAGCTGAAAAGAAACTGGACAGGGCTTGGTACAACATGGGTGAAGGTGACTGTCTTATTTCTACCGTATGGTATCGGTTTCGTACTTCTGGCTAAAGAGTTTTCTTTTATCTTTACGAAATTGCCAATAGGGGTGTTGGCAGAGGTCTTGACAGTGAAGTACTTTTGACCCACTTTGTTCCGAAAGCTTATTTGGGATATTTACCACGCCCCTCTACGGCGCAATGACCATCTCGAAAATTAGCAGACGGAAATTAGGAAGACAGGTCACGGGCGGGAGCGTTTATGCTGCAAGATGTTTGGTAAAGAGATCACCAAATAGCTTGCAAGTGTGGAGATGCTATGCAAATGCTATCTATTAGTAATTAAGGAAATGTAGGCAGAGATAATAAGGGTAATTAAGTATATATAGCAGCTTTTGTAAAAAAAAATCAAAAGATGACTTCAAAAAGTATTGTTTAAAGTGGAATTTTTCTTCAATTCGCATTTATTTAAAGGAGAGTAAATCTTAAGATATCGGAATGATCGCTATTAAGATTATATTTATTCAACGATGATATCCGCATCAGAACTAGGGTAACAGACAAGGATACACAAGGATGAGCACGCTGAAGTGGCAATGGGCAAGATTTTGAGTGGGAGTCTCGTTCTGGCTAGGGCAGTGTAGGGCGTCCCCACAAGATGGAGTGAGGACCAGCAGAACATTGCGGGCAGTCGACGGAATCGGAATCGGCTCGGAATCGTTCTTTATGGAATTCTTTGGGGAGGCCTATGTTCAGCAGTCAACCTTAGTTATACTGTAAAGAAAAAGAAGAAGTGACATTTTATTTATTTATTTAAGTCTGCGAAAGTAACAACTAATCTTCACAAATTATGTAAGGCAATAAAATGTTTTCACGTATAGAGAAGTTATGAAGGTAGATACAAAAAAACTTTAATGATTTGTAACAGTGGTAGAGCCACGCATCAGCTTTTGTTGTTGCATGACTGGGCCGGCCCGACCGGGGAAGTACCACGACCTCACTGACTACCGGCGTGAAGTAGAATTTCTGTGCTTCGTCTGGTGAGTGCAGGTAACCGGAGGCCACACACGCACCTCCCCCAATTGGGGGGGGGGGGGCACTCTGAGGCCGGCAATGCATCTGCTATGCCTCTGGTATTCACGTGATCCACCTGCTCGTTTGCCTCCCTTTTCTATAAAAAAAACATAATAATAAGTAGGTAGCACTTCACTGCATGCAAATAAGGCACAATCTGCTTCGCAGGCGAAACGGACGAAACGGATCCGTTCGCTGGCACGAGCGCGGAGTACATTGCGCGCAAAGAGGAGCAGATAGAGAAGCGGCGCAACCGCAAAGTGTCCGCGCAGCGCCAGCAGATCGACCGCGACAACGAGCTGTGGGAGCGCAACCGCATGCTGACCAGCGGCGTGGTGCACGCCGTCGACCTCAGCAGCGACATGGACGAGGTGCGCGCACTCGGCTGCCGGCTGTACAGCGTCAGAGCAGGCGCGACATGGAGCTGTAGAGCTGCGGGAGCGAGACCGCATGCTGACCAGCGGCGTGGTGCACGCCGTCGACCTCAGCAGCGACATGGACGAGGTGCGCGCACTCGGCTGCCGGCTGTACAGCGTCAGAGCGAGCGCGACATGGAGCTGTAGAGCTGCGGGAGCGAGACCGCATGCTGACCAGCGGCGTGGTGCACGCCGTCGACCTCAGCAGCGACATGGACGAGGTGCGCACTCGGCTGCCGGCTGTACAGCGTCAGAGCGAGCGCGACATGGGCTGTAGAGCTGCGGGAGCGAGACCGCATGCTGACCAGCGGCGTGGTGCGCCGTCGACCTCAGCAGCGACATGGACGAGGTGCGCGCACTCGGCTGCCGGCTGTACAGCGTCAGAGCGAGCGCGACATGGAGCTGTAGAGCTGCGGGAGCGAGACCGCATGCTGACCAGCGGCGTGGTGCACGCGCAACATCAACCAGCTCATAAAAATATTTATGAATTTGCAAGTCGTCTGCATATAAATGAACCTTGGATTCATTTATACAGTCAATAATATCTGAGGTGTAAAATATAAACAATATTGGGCCTATTATTGATCCCTGTGGAACACCACGGGACACAGGAGATGAATCGGATGTAAGTCACAGTGGTTTTCACAGTGGTAGAGCCACGCATCAGCTTTTGTTGTTGCATGACTGGGCCGGCCCGACCGGGGAAGTACCACGACCTCACTGACTACCGGCGTGAAGTAGAATTTCTGTGCTTCGTCTGGTGAGTGCAGGTAACCGGAGGCCACACACGCACCTCCCCCAATTGGGGGGGGGGGGCACTCTAAGGCCGGCAATGCATCTGCTATGCCTCTGGTATTCACGTGATCCACCTGCTCGTTTGCCTCCCTTTTCTATAAAAAAAAACATAATAATAAGTAGGTAGCACTTCACTGCATGCAAATAAGGCACAATCTGCTTCGCAGGCGAAACGGACGAAACGGATCCGTTCGCTGGCACGAGCGCGGAGTACATTGCGCGCAAAGAGGAGCAGATAGAGAAGCGGCGCAACCGCAAAGTGTCCGCGCAGCGCCAGCAGATCGACCGCGACAACGAGCTGTGGGAGCGCAACCGCATGCTGACCAGCGGCGTGGTGCACGCCGTCGACCTCAGCAGCGACATGGACGAGGTGCGCGCACTCGGCTGCCGGCTGTACAGCGTCAGAGCGAGCGCGACATGGAGCTGTAGAGCTGCGGGAGCGAGACCGCATGTTGACCAGCGGCGTGGTGCACGCCGTCGACCTCAGCAGCGACATGGACGAGGTGCGCGCACCGGCTGCCGGCTGTACAGCGTCAGAGCGAGCGCGACATAGAGCTGTAGAGCTGCGGGAGCGAGACCGCATGCTGACCAGCGGCGTGGTGCACGCCGTCGACCTCAGCAGCGACATGGACGAGGTGCGCGCACTCGGCTGCCGGCTGTACAGCGTCAGAGCGAGCGCGACATGGAGCTGTAGAGCTGCGGGAGCGAGACCGCATGCTGACCAGCGGCGTGGTGCACGCCGTCGACCTCAGCAGCGACATGGACGAGGTGCGCGCATTTGGCTGCCGGCTGTACAGCGTCAGAGCGAGCGCGACATGGAGCTGTAGAGCTGCGGGAGCGAGACCGCATGCTGACCAGCGGCGTGGTGCACGCGCAACATTAACCAGCTCATAAAAATATTTATGAATTTGCAAGTCGTCTGCATATAAATGAACCTTGGATTCATTTATACAGTCAATAATATCTGAGGTGTAAAATATAAACAATATTGGGCCTATTATTGATCCCTGTGGAACACCACGGGACACAGGAGATGAATCGGATGTAAGTCACAGTGGTTTTTCACAGTGGTAGAGCCACGCATCAGCATTTGTTATTGCATGAATGGGCCGGCCCGACCGGGGAAGTACCACGACCTCACTGAATACCGGCGTGATGTAGAAGGTTCGAAAGTAATGTATGTGTATTAGAAGAAGAAGTCGTATATTTTTGATGAAAAGGGTAGTTACCAGGCAAGTCGGTCGTGAAGTAAAAGTCTAATAAACTTCTGCGTTTCGTATAGTGAGTGCAGGTACCCGGAGGCCCACACACCCTCCTCCCCCAATTTGGGGAGGAGGGTGTGGGCACTCTAAAGCCGGCAACGCATCTGCTATGCCTCTGGTATTGCGGGTGTTCATGGGCGGCGTTAATCACTTATCATCACGTGAGCCGCCTGCTCGTTTGCGGACCTTTTCTATAAAAAAAAGTCTTTCGTCATTGTATTTTGGAACATGGCATACTGTGTTCTATCAGTTAAATAACAATGAAACCATTTAACTGTAGATGTTATGAATCCACAAAAGATAGCAGAAGGTTACAATTTAAATAATCGAAAGCGGGAGAGAAGTCAAGTAGTGTAAGTACTGTACTCATTCCTTTATCCTGAGATTTTAATATCTAATCTAACATCAATAATTGTATGTTATGCTATGCACTTGCAGTTGTTATCCTTACAAAAGCCTGTGTTGTTGTATTTTATGAGACTCATAATAATTTTACGACATATGATAGACATGACTATATACTTATTAGCCGGAAGTCTTTTAAACAGGTAGGCATTGGTTTAATCTTAGCTATTTTCCAACGACCTGGAAACGTTGAAGTAGTCTATTATTTTAGCTATGAAATCCTCGTTCTTATCAGTTAGCTCAAAAATACCTGATCCAAATTGGCTAAACTCAAAGTAAGTAAGGTATGAGAGCTTTTTTTTATAGTAAAGGCTGGCAAACGAGCAGGCGGCTCACGTGATGGTAAATGATTACCGCCGCTCATGAACACCCGCAATACCAGAGGCATAGCAGATGCGTTGCCGGCCTTAGAGTGCTCCCTCCCCCCCCCCCCCCCCAAATTGAGGGAGTGGGGTGTATGGGCTACCGGTTACCTGCACTCACCAGACGAAATGCAGAAGTTTGTTAGACTTCTACTTCACGCCGGTATTCTGTGGGGTCGTGGTACTTCCCCGGTCGAGCCGGCCCATTCATGCAACACAAGCTGATGCGTGGCTCTACCACTATAAAAGCTATGCATGTCCGTTGCCTTCAATGATCAAAAAGTAATTATTAATCATATTATTCATTGCATTACATACATTTTGTAAATTATTTTAGGCTTTTCATCGATAATAATGTTACATTTAATATTATTTTCAATATTATTTTAGAACTACTCACTATTTTATTTATATCAGTTCCTAAATATGCTTTTTACAATATGAATAGCAGTCTTAACAAGATTATTTTAAATTCTTAATGGAAATTTTTATATTTATCTAAACGTGTGAAAATAATATAGATATAACTGAATGATGTTTATGTAATTATTAAAAATATTGACTACTTTATGTGTTTTTTTTTTTCCCCGACAGGAAAGCGTGGATCGCGTTCATCTCCTGGTTCACAATATAGTCCCGCCATTTTTAGATGGTAGGATTGTGTTCACAAAGCAACCGGAACCCGTTATACCAGTGAGTTCATTTTTCCCCCTTATTGCACGCACTAAGCAGTCTGTATTTTTCTGGTATATATGTTATTATTTATCTTTAATATGTATGTTTATTTTGCTTTGAACAAGCTTATCTTGTATAAAAATGTATACAGTGATGTCTCGTGTCGTATTTGGACAATGTTTTGTATTTAGATAGAGTTATACATTTAAAGTTCATCTAGATATTTGTCAGTTAGTAGATAAAACTTTTAAAAATGTAATTACTATTTATTAAAAATTTACTAAAGCGACATCTATTATGGCGAAGAATAATCAAGATTGGTCATCCCGGTACTGATGTATTGTTTGTAAAAATACAATTTGTATATTTTTGTTTCATTTAAAAAGTTTGTTTTTAATAATAGTAGTTCTGGACTGATTTACTACATTACCCTTAATTTTGTAATATTATTTTATTTTCCAGGTCAAAGACCCCACGTCGGATATGGCAATAAACGCGCGAAAAGGTTCAGCTTTAGTAAAAGCATTTAGAGAGCAGAAAGAAAGGAGGAAAGCGCAGAAGAAGCACTGGAAATTGGAGGGAACTAAGATAGGTAATTGTTAATTGTTAATGCACAACTCACTTTTACGGGGTGGTCAGAGATGTAAATAATTACAACCTTAATAATGTTATTTCAGTTCGGGTTATTTTACTCCATGATAGATAAGGGTGCATGTATGTCGGTGTTCTAAGGTATTGAAAACAAATAAATGAAATTGAGAGGTTTTCATTTTTGAAGTTGCTTGAAAAGTACTATGTCTACTAATTTTTTTTTCATGGCAAATACTTAGGTATTTTAAAGACCTCCGTGGCTGAGTGCTGCACACACAAATTTTCATGTGTTGACAGCTCAGATGTCCCGAATTAGATTCCCGGTCGGGTCAATGTAGAAAACACTTTATCTACATTGTCTCGGGTCTGGCTTTTTGTGATCTCTTCGTTGTTTCTGATTTCATAACACAAGTGCTAAAGCTGCTAACTTTTGGATCAGAGCAATGTATCTGATGTTTTTGTATAATATTTCGATCTTTATAATATTTAATCTTAATTATTTTTATTACAGGTAACATCATGGGCATACAGAAAGAGAAGGAAGAAATCGAAGATGGACCGACAAGACAAGCTTACAAATATGCTGAGCATCTGGATAAAGGTAAATAAGTGAAATTGGTTGTGTTTATTTTTATATGGCCTATTTTATGAGTGGTTAGGTGATCGGAAATCGAGTCAAGAGATCCGAGTTGGACCCCAATGAGATAGGTACCAATGAGTTTCTTCAAAACTTTAGTGCTATTAATATCGTTGGATTAGATAAAAAATGGCGACAGACTCACCAGCTGTCACGTTGTTCCAAAATAAGAGTCGTTTGCTTGAACGCGACTACAAGTCGAAATTACATTTTACGGTTTCTGTAAACTTATTGGTTATTAGTGGCGATTGTTTGAATCCACTAAACATATTAAAATAAATTTTCCTTACGCTTTGTTTTATTATAATAATAATAATAAATAATAAATATCTTCACGCAATTCCCAATACAGGGGTAGACAGAGGTCAAGTCTAGACAATTAAGTCCCTTTCACCCACCTTCCACCGAAGATATTTTCGGGACAACGTGACAGGTGGTGAGCCCGTCGCCGTCTTTATGTCCAAGCCATCGATATAATTCGTACATAGGTTTTAGAAAAACCCATTCGTACGGCCATTTGAGGATCGAACTCGGGTCTCTTGACTCGAAATTCCGACCACCCAACCACTCGGCTATCGTGACTTTTATTTTTTAAATTTTTTTTTTAATCTGCAGAAGGTCAAGAGCCGGAGTCGAAGTCGGACTTTGTGAATAAGAAGACGATTGGCGAGCAGAGACGTTACCTGCCAGTTTTCGCCGTTAGGGAAGAACTCATGCAAGTCATCCGTGAGAATAACGTCATCATTATTGTGGGTAAGTTTGGCCCTAATTACTTGTCGTGCAGTAAACTTGTCTTGTAACAAGTAATAGGCCTAAATTGCCTTGACCTCTGGCTTTCTCTATACTGGAAAATGCTTAAAGATAAACGGTAAAAGTAACAATCTCTACTACTTTTGGGAACCGATTACCTGTCCAGCCGACCTTTTCGTGTAGCAGCAGAAAAGGCCGCTTGGAACTGTCACGTCATTTGATTGTATGCACTGTATCAGGTTTGGGTCTCCTTACGACGCACCCCGTTAGTCATCCCTTAAGGAAAAAGCCTTGTATAAAAACCTCGACCTGTGACGGGCTTTTAAAGTGCGACGTGTTTGTCAATAAGTTTACCAAGCTTGGCGGCGATTACAGTATCCTCATTCTTTGAGACGCGGCCCTGCCCTGAGTATTACATATATAGGATATAGGTTATAGGGTAACGTTAGGTATAGTCTATAGGTTAAGTAAAAAAGTAGGGTTTGTGCAGGCGAGACGGGCAGCGGCAAGACGACGCAGCTGACGCAGTACCTGCACGAGGAGGGGCTGACGCGGCTGGGCACGGTGGGCTGCACGCAGCCGCGCCGCGTCGCCGCCATGTCCGTCGCCAAGCGCGTCTCCGACGAGATGGCTGCAAGCTGGTGAGTCACGCGGCTGACGCAGCACTACTACACGAGGGGGCTGACGCGGCTGGGCACGGTGGGCTGCACGCAGCCGCGCCGCGTCGCCGCCATGTCCGTCGCCAAGCGCGTCTCCGACGAGATGGGCTGCAAGCTGGGTGAGTCACGCGGCTGACGCAGCACTACTACACGAGGGGGGGCTGACGCGGCTGGGCACGGTGGGCTGCACGCAGCCGCGCCGCGTCGCCGCCATGTCCGTCGCCAAGCGCGTCTCCGACGAGATGGCTGCAAGCTGGTGAGTCACGCGGCTGACGCAGCACTACTACACGAGGGGGCTGACGCGGCTGGCACGGTGGCTGCACGCAGCCGCGCCGCGTCGCCGCCATGTCCGTCGCCAAGCGCGTCTCCGACGAGATGGCTGCAAGCTGGGTGAGTCACGCGCTGACGCAGCACCACACGAGGGGGCTGACGCGGCTGGGCACGGTGGTTGCACGCAGCCGCGCCGCGTCGCCGCCATGTCCGTCGCCAAGCGCGTTCCGACGAGATGGCTGCAAGCTGGGTGAGTCACGCGGCCGACGCAGCACTACCACACGAGGGGGCTGACGCGGCTGGGCACGGTGGCTGCACGCAGCCGCGCCGCGTCGCCGCCATGTCCGTCGCTGCCGCGTCTCCGACGATGGGCTGCAAGCTGGGTGAGTCACGCGCTGACGCAGCACTACTACACGAGGGGGCTGACGGCTGGGCACGGTGGGCTGCACGCAGCCGCGCCGCGTCGCCGCCATGTCCGTCGCCAAGCGCGTCTCCGACGAGATGGGCTGCAAGCTGGGTGAGTCACGCGGCTGACGCAGCACTACTACACGAGGGGGGGCTGACGCGGCTGGGCACGGTGGGCTGCACGCAGCCGCGCCGCGTCGCCGCCATGTCCGTCGCCAAGCGCGTCTCCGACGAGATGGGCTGCAAGCTGGGTGAGTCACGCGGCTGACGCAGCACTACTACACGAGGGGGGGCTGACGCGGCTGGGCACGGTGGGCTGCACGCAGCCGCGCCGCGTCGCCGCCATGTCCGTCGCCAAGCGCGTCTCCGACGAGATGGGCTGCAAGCTGGGTGAGTCACGCGGCTGACGCAGCACCGCACGAGAAGGGACACTAAAATAACTGAGTACTAGAGGGACTTTCTGTAAAAATATCTTCGGTGGAAGGTGGGTCAAAGGGACTTAATTGTCTAGACTAGACCTCTGTCTACCCCAGAATTGGGAATTGCGTGAAGATATTTATTTATTTATTTATTTATTCTAATATATATCGATGAGTAAATGATTTATATTATACTCACAATAGCCATCTGGTTGGGTGATTGGAATTCGAGTCAAGGGTTTTGATTCCCAAGACTCCCAAAGCTTGGATATAGAGATGGCGACCTTGTCCTTTGTCCTTTGTCGAAGTTGTCCTTAAAATGTATTCGTTGGAAAAGTCGAAAACTTAATTGTCTAGACCTCTGTCTACGACCTATGTGACCTATTGGGAGCGTCACGAAACTGAGCGAGCGATTCGACCTGTGACCTGCCATTGAATCCCTCCCGCAGGCGAGGAGGTGGGCTACGCGATCCGTTTCGAGGACTGCACGTCCCCGAAGACCGTGATCAAGTACATGACGGACGGGATCCTGCTGCGCGAGGGTCTGCGGGAGCCGGACCTGGACAACTACAGCGCGGTCATAATGGACGAGGCTCACGAGCGCTCTCTCTCCACGGACATGCTATTTGGGCTGCTGAGGGAGGTGAGTCAAGTGTACGATGATGGATGCAATCAATAATTGTTTGATATTTTTTTTTTTATTTCAGGGTGTATGATAAAGAAAATGTAGGGTCTTCGGATTGCATCTGTCACCATAAGGTGACAGATGCAATCCAAATTGTTTGACATTTATATTTTTTGTATTTTAGGGCGTATGATAAAGAAAAAAACTTGTCTCCACAGTTGATATAAATAGTGTGTAAGTTTTGAAAAAAACTCATTGGCACGAGCCTGCCACCTGGGGAGCGAATTAAAATTCCCGTCGGTGACCTCCTAATTAATTTCCATTAGGCTATTTCTACTAGGGGCTTAATTGTCTAGACTAGATCTCTGTCTAACCCTGTATTGGGAATGGCGTGAAGATATTTCTTTTTATTTTGTTTATGTTTAAATAAGTAAAATATTCAAGTAGAGTCACGATAGCCGAGTTGTTGGGTGGTCATTTCAACTCGAGAGAGTTCGATCCCCAGGTGGCAGTACCAATGAGTTTTTCAAAAAACTTATGTACGAATTTCATCGTTGGCTTGGACATAAAGACGGCGACGGGCTCACAACCTGTCACATTGTCCCGAAAATATCTTCGGTGGAAGGTGGGTCAAAGGGACTTAATTTTCTAGACTTGACCTCTGTCTACCCCTGTATTAGGAATTGCGTGAAGATATTTATTTATATTTTTTTTAAAAAATATTTTAAATATAATTTTACCGGTGGCAAAGCCAGAGCTTACAAAATATACATTTAAAAGGCTCACAAAAATGGTTGTGCAAACGACTTTCTTATCGTTAAAATAGCGATTTCTTCCTGACTGACCTTTCTTCAACGATGTTATTTATAAATGTTATTAATATTAAATTCAACAGAATTCATATGGTAGAAGAATATTGAACTTATTACATATAAATATTTGTCTTCACAGATTTCTTAATGCAGCTAAATTAGCTCATTTAGAACAATGTGACAAGTAGTAAGCCTGTCGCGTAAATTGTTTTAGTCGCACAAAAAATGTACAGCTGATTTCGTGTACTCATAAGTGATATTTGTATATTTTTTTAAAACAAACCGATATCTGCAAGTTTTATCATTGTATTTTAAAACATGTAACTACTTATATATTTCTCTTACGATAAATGACAATCGGAATAACAGAACATTCCTTTCAGTGATAACACGCGGATAATTGTTCGTTAATTACCTTATCTAGAGGGCCTGATATCAGGTAGCTTTTTAATTACTGCGTACTTTCCTTCATACACTTTCTTAAAGAATACTAGCAATGCAATAACTTTACTAGAAATAATTAAATATCTTCACGCAATTCTCAATACAGGGGTAGACAGAGGTCTAGTCTAGACAATTGAGTATCGACCCGCCTTCCACCGAAGACATTTTTCGGGACATCTTGACAGGTGGTGAACCCGTTGCCGTCTTTATGTCCAAGCCAAGTTACGATATAATCGTACATAAGCTTTTAAAAATCATTGGTAAAAGCTGGCCACGTGGGGATCGACCTCGGGTCTCCTGACTCGAAATCCGATCACCCAACCACTCGGCTAGCGTGACTTTTACTAACTACTATTACTGATAATAACTTTAATAGGATTCCTGTTAACCGCTCCAATTAAGCTGCAATATTTGTGTGTGGAGTGGTTTACAATAGTCGAATGGCGGGTCCGAACCTGCGACATAAAGTTTGATTATGCGCAGTCCACGCCTTAAAAAAATTTGCTGTCGATAATTTAAAAAGTCACGATAGCCGAGTGGTTGGGTGGTCGGAATTTCGAGTCGAGAGACCCGAGTTCGATCCCCAGGTGTCAACTCACACCTACACACACCACTACAAATACACTCGCGATGTTCTTATAGAGCTCTACTGAAAAATGGAACGGCCGATGTGAACTAGAAAAGCAATTGCAACAATCAGACGCTTAAGGATTGGGTGACGTCAACTCGCTTGCCAAGCATGATATCCTGAGCTGGCCGTTATGCATGAAATTGTACTTTTTCAAAAACTTATGTACGAATTATATCGTTGGCTTGGACATAAAGGCGGCGACGGGCCCACCACCTGTCACGTTGTCCCGAAAATATCTTCGGTGGAAGGTGGGTCGAAGGGACTTAATTGTCTAGACTAGACCCCTGTCTACCCCTGTATTGGGAATTGCGTGAAGATATTTATTTATTTTATTTATATAATTTGAACTTATATAACAACCTGTGAAAGACCACTGTTAAACACGGTGTAAGCTGTAAGGCAAGATTTGCGGAAATCACAAAACATGTCAAGTAGAAAGGCACCAGACAGTCTGCATTTGAGGCACTTTCGACAGCTCCTGCCCGTCAACGGTACACTGAATTCTTGCCTGGTATTTAAAAAATATCTTCACGCAATTCCCAATACAGGGGTAGACAGAGATCTAGTCTAGACAATTAAGTCCCTTTGACCCTCCTTCCACCGAAGATATTTTCGGGACAACGTGACAGGTGGTGAGCCCGTCGCCGAATGGTGAATCGCTGGTATTTTTCATGATGATTATTGCGCCTTGTCCCTTAATACAAACAGGATAAATGCCACCCCTTTTCAACTCTAGCACAAATACCACACGGCATTTCTTTACTTGATTTATAAGATTGTAATTAATAGTTAAATGAATTATTTAAAAAAATATATTCACGCCATTCCCAATACTGGGGTGAACTGAGGTCCAGAGAATTAAGTCATTTCGACAGATTGTTATCGAAGAATTTTTTTCGGACGGCGTCACCGGTGGGTGAGACTGTCGACGTCTTTATGTCCAAGCAAACTATGTAAATCGTAAATGTATTTTAATTCTCATTGTTGCTTACTACTCACTAACCTACCACCATCACGCAACCACTTGGCTGTTGTGACTTTATCGTGAGCTTAATTGATTACACTTAAGTTTAAAATTACTTAATATTTAGTAATAATTTTGAATACCTAAAATTTCTTTCATGTTATGTCGTGAAAGATTATTCTTTCGCTATATATCATGCATGACATGCAAGCTATGCATACCATTTCGATATCAGTTATCAAGACCAGTTTTAAAACAAAAGGTCACAACACTTATTGTTGATAATTTTTTAATCTGTATTCACTCATATTTGGTAATAAACTCACAGCGCCCTCTGTCCAAAGGCTTTTAGTTTTCCTCTCTATACGTATCTGTTAAAGTAGCCGAAGATGAAATTGACTAGGAGAAATACAGCATAAATAACGGATACGTCCACATAAATAACGGATACATTAACCTCTCCAGTAAGGAACGTTGCAAACGTTCGCTTGGCAAATGGATAGACGATTGCAGTACCAATCATTTGATTGCAGTACAGATTGCAGAATAAGGTTCCTTAGACGTTGCTGCCCGTCATCGGCCTTTTACTTTTCGAAATAATAAGCCAGCACATAAATAGCCAGTGACATTACCCAAGCTCTTTCCCTTAGTCGCCTCTTAAGACACCTACTGAAAAAAGGGGATGGTAAATTCTTTGCCCATATGGCATTGAAATACTGTATTATGTAAAATAAATATCTTCACTCAATTCCCAATACAGAGGTAGACAGAGGTCTAGTCTAGATAATTAAGTCTCTTCCACCCACCTTCCGTCATATTATTGGGACATTTTCGGGACAACGTGACAGGCGGTGATCGTGTCATTATCTTAATGTCACCGATATAATTCGTACATAAGTTTTCGAAAAAACCCATAGATACGGGCCTGCCACCTGAGAATCGAACTCAGGTCTCTTGACTCGAATTCCGACCACCCAACCACTCGGCTATCGTGACTTTAACAACGAAAACATAGGTGTATTATAGTATTCTTAGCCTCAGCTTGATTTTTCTTTTTTTCATTTGTTTTTTAAACAGGTTGTGAAATAAAATTCGTTCGATTGAGTGATCTATTTTATTAATACAAAAATGCTTTATTATAAATAGAACATTTCATCTTACGCGAACTCTCACAACAATCGCAAATAACATCTCGCTTCATCATTAAATATTAGGTCGTTAATTCTTTATAAATAGCAATACTTAGAAAATACACCCCGCAGTCAACCGACTACGAAAAACTTTGACGTATACAACCGGCCAGAATTAAAAATATTATGAAGAATTTCAAAATACAAATTCCGGATGCTTGGTGTTTTTTTTTTTCGTCCATTTTTCATAGCCGGAATGTTTTTAGCCAAAAATCAGAAACAGTCTTATAATCGATAACATAGAAACGAGTATAAACAGATTTGAATAGACTACATTTATCAACTAATTCATTAGATTAACATTTCGATATTCTGTAGTAAAAATTATTAACAATTAATTCAAAATTTCGGTAGCTAATCGCTTATTTTAAAAAGATCAGGAATGTTTTGTTTTTGATTCAATTTTAAACTAACGAAAATTAAAGCTTGAGTTTTCAAAATGTTTTTTTTTTTTAATTTTGTATTGAATTATTTAAAGGAATATAAACAACAAACAATTGTATCCGACTGAAAGTAAAGAAACACGTAAGTTGAATATAGATAATAATACGTTATGTGATATTACATAGGATCGGTTTTTAAATTGGCCAGTGATTGAGCGTTCAACCTATCAGAATAAAAAGCAATGAAATGCTTTAAAATTTAAAACAAGGAACTTTGACCAAAATAAAAGAATCGCGCAGTATAGGTTCAGATCAATAGTAACTCAAAATGGAACAGCCTAGATAATATCAATGATAAAAAAGGACCGAGTTAAAATTTTCCAAGGATCTTTATCGCCGGAAAAGTAGATTGTTGGTTGGATATTTAACGATCTGTTGCTGACCTTGTATCTGGCCACCCCGTCGGGGCTGCGCGAAGACATATAATAATCATATACCAGAAAAGATTTATATTTCTGATACGTTTTGTTCATAAACCGAAATTCTTGACTCTTATTAAATACTTAGTTTAGGATAAATTACCAAATATAGATTCATTGATACTTGACATTAAATTAACATTGAGAGCTGATAAAGATAATAAATGAAAGGTCGCGCGGACTCGGTCCTGAAGCGATTGAATGTTTCGATTTCGTAGAATCGATTTCAATAACGCCGATGGTGTTTGTAATGTAAAAAAAAAATCAATTTAGACGTTGTCAATGTTCCGGGGCTGCCAGAAGCAGGCGTAGCACGACTGACCAGCGGCGGTGCGGCCGCTGGTTGGCAACACTCAGACTGATTTGGCTTTGGCTCTTGCGTTGTTCTGGCTCACGAGCATTACGCCCATGTTCATGCCAATGTTGCCCCATTTAAGCGACTCGCTTATCTGAAACAAAGAAATTTATTATTAGCCAAAACTTAGTTTTTGAATCCAAAAAAAAAGTTAGTTAACTGTTATACGCAAAAGAAATTGATATCAAAATTGCTCATAAGAATACAGCACCAGTTGGAAGAAATTATGAAAAAATGTGAATAATATTTAATTAATTATTAGGCTGGTTCTTTTCTCGCTCAACGGTTAAGTCTAGCCATTCAACGTGGAAATGCAGCCAGCGTTCTTGGTACCATGCCACGAGGAGTAGGGCTCTACGATTATAATAGTTTTTAGTTAATAAGTATTGTAAATATTAACATAATTTTTTCTGTAAATAAATATTTATGAAAAAAAAAAATTATTAGTTAAGTAAACTTTTACTTTAAAGGGGTCAGGAGAGAGGTCACTCATATTGATTGCTGGTGGTCATAATATAGAGTCACATATTATGTAATATATCAGCGGAGTTATCGCAAGTAAAGAACAAATTTTCCATCACAATTATTTGTTATGATTGATACTAAACATCTTTGTTATTAATTACTATAAATCTCCACTCATTTAAATCTTTGTGGAATATAGTAGAAACTGGTATTTTCTATAATTACTACATATCTGTTTAGAATGATTACACGACAAAATTTAATTCACACGCATAATTATTCGTAAAGTTCTTTCGGTGTTGACCTTTGTATTCATGAGCGTTGTATTTTTTTTTTCTATTGTTTGTATATTTGATGTCTGGAAAATTTGAGTCATTTGAGGTCGTAGTTTGTTTGTTTTTAATAGTATATCAACTCAATAAATTGTAAGTTTTATTATTTTCTAGATATCGAATAAAGCCGTCTGACTCTGGTCTAAGTTGGCAAAAAAATATAATAAAAAAGCAAAATTTGTACCGTATTTTTAGTACCTATTAACACTGAAAAGTATTTTTTTTTACTTGAAAACCACAAACAATTTTAGGTTATTTTGTAAAAATTTCTCCGCTAAATAGTCTATTATGCGCAACACATTTAAGAAAAAACTTCGTCTAGTACTCATTTAAAATATAGATGTAACTAACTCCTTCAAAACGAACATCAATTAACCTAATTTATCTCGTGACCTTGCACCAAAGTGGGGTCAAATTCGCGTGTCTCCGCATTTATAAATCGGCCACATTTCTTCAAAGTGAGATAACTTTATTCGAGTTTGTAAATAACGATTCTATGCGCGCAACCGTTGCAAATAATAAATATTGAATGACAACTGCATCCATGATTGTATTTCTTATCATTCATATATCGTTGCAAACAAACAGTTGAGGTATCTATTGTAGCGTCAACTATTATAGAAACCAAACAATACTTGTGTGTTCGAATCAATACCTGAATAAGTATCTTAAATGCGATCTATTACGTTTTCTTTGCTAATCTCTGCTAAAGATAAGAATTTGATTAAGAGTCAGATAATGTTTAAAATTATTTAATATTCAGTAATATGTATAATAGTTATTATAATTTTACTAACAATATTTGTTATTGGTATAACGTTACTATATTTAATGATATTTATATGTCTCGTAATAGTCACACCTCAATCGATAATTTTATTTAATTCGATTTAAGTTTTTATTCGTATTTTGTATGCTTTTTAGAATTTTAATTGTGTGTTTGGTGATCGATTAATCGGTGAATAGTAGTCTAATCTGTGCTTAAAGTGGTAAAAGAGTGACAATAGACACATACACTAAACATAAAGGGGCACATTGAACCTCTGAACGTAGGGGGGTACTCGTTTTAAAATAAAAACCTCACCGGTATTTGTAAATGTAGACGGCTGATTTGTGTCCATAGCGCCTCTACGACCATCAAAAGATGATAATCATAGGTGTTTTCGACGTCGATAAGCTGATCTGTAACAAAATTTCTACGTTGTGCGATCTCTGTTTTTTTTTTTTCTACTCTCCTGTCCATTCGTTGTCCCATGCAATTGCGTGCGATACATGATTGATGGTTGTCCCGCGATGTCAGCGTTACCCAGTCCTTGTTTACCCCCAGTTCTCAGTTTATGAGGAAGCCCCGTATTTAAAACATTCAACTCCATACAAAGGCATAGACAATCACATTAAGCTTTCGAAAATAAAGCAACTCCCGTAATGAATGATCGACATTCGAATATGAATCACATAAGATTTATTGCGAAGCTGTCATTACGAATTCGTTTTTTTAAATAATTTTAATAATGCATTAGAGTCTCATCCGCGTCACCGATTTCTATTAATAACTTTTAAAAATTAGCATAGTGGACAGTTCTGTTTGTGTCAAAGTTGAGAAACGTGATTTGTCGATTACTATTTTATTCATCGAGAAATTCTTGTAAGGACAGCTTGCCCAATAATCAAATCATGCAAGAATTTAATTTAAATGTAAATTGAAGAGCAAAATTAAAAAAAAAAAATCACGTTCACAAATCAAATTTGGAAAACTGTGTTTTTTAGGTTTAAGTAATTCGTGTCTTTTTCAATTTGTTTGATGTACGTTACCTGTCTCATGCGAGCTTCTTGCGGCGTCTCCCCATATCGGCACCAGTGGACAAAGTGAAGCGTATTGTGCCAGTTCCTCTCGAATCGGGATTTAGTGGCCATGTCAAGCTGCAATCAGGAGAAGCTCCTTAGAAGCCGTTCCACTGTCTCTTTCCAAAAAACGAAAGCCCCGATGAGGCTATCTGAAATGAGAGGTTTCCAATTCTAGCATCTGACCTACATAGGGAAGGCTAAATTTCGAAATAATACGACCTATGCCTATTGAGAATTACAAAATGTTGAAAACACTTCTTAGATTTCGATACGCGATTATGGGAATTATTTATGTTAATTATTATTAAATTTTAATGAAATGACTTGCAGATGTCAATTAAAGACACTGAATTTCTCATACCTGTTAAAAAGGACAAGATTCAAAGAAATTTCTTATGAGAAGCAATGAGAATTTAAATCGAGGCCTACCGTTAAATCAATCGGTGCCATTCAATGTGCAAATGAAGTAGAATGTGCGCGGAACAAGAAAGAATTGTTTATTAAACAATGTAGGTTGAGAGCTATCGCGACAAAAGGCAATCTTATTACCTCCCATTGCTATACAATGGTTACGACTTGTATCACATTTTAATGTGAGGAAATACGATAGGTGATTCTCAAAGAATTTAGGGCCTTTTTATTTTTAATTTACGCAATACTGGCTGATTTTAATTGTATTGTGACTATTTACTTTTCTACTTTGGCATCAATTCGAATGACAGAATTGGAAACTCGAAGTCACGTCAATTATTTACCTTTGCCCGTATGTCTTTCTCGCTGTTGGGGGTTTCCTGTTTATCATCCACATTGTTGATTCGTATCACGGAGTCTTTCTTCCAGAAGGCACCCAGGGTCGTCCTTATTACACGTTTTCGCACACCTTTCTGTTGCACCGTGTACACATCTATCTGTTCCGGGTTCTTTGTTTTTTCTGTTGACAATTGCGTTAAGATATAATAATGCATTTTTCCACAAATCCACACAAAAGGGCTGTGACGCTCAAAGTTTATTTAAGTCGATGTCGTAGCTACGTTCGAAGCTTTAAAGAATCTAAAATAAACTTTAAAAAGTTAGTGTTTTAATATTACAAAAGGCGTCCGTTCCCTTAATAAAGAAATTTAAGGTCATCTGTTAGTGGTCTTACATAACACTTGTACTGTCATTTTAACTGTTTCGCAGCTGTAATCCAGACTGTGGCAGTTAGTAATTCATCCGTTAGTATTCATTGTCCGACCTCGCTAAACGGCGCGAACCAGCACGCCGTCTCGTACGTCGAATTAATTGTTTACAAATGCTTTTAAAATCTTATAACGTCCGCAACAAATCGGACAATGCGGTGAGGTTGATGGTGTTCACAATTCAACGTTACACTTCTGCTTCGCGACTATCGTTATCGCCTGTAGCGATATTGTTGTATGACTCAAGGTTACCCTGTAATGTATATTGGAATGTGATTTTACAGTCACGTACCTTTACCCTTTTTCCACATGGCGATGGCGTACATATGATAGTCCGGCGACAATGTTGAGTCCGGTGGCAGTGGATCCTCCGCTCGCACTTCAAGCACGAAGCCCGACTCGAGCACAGCGCATAAAATATTCTGTTCATCGTGCTTGAACCACTTCGTCTCGCGTAGCTTATGTATGGCGACCGATGAACCGAATCTGGGTTTCTTCGGCGCGAATAGTGCCTGGGCCTGGCTGCCGAAGCGAGACAAGAGCCCCTTCACCGTCGGCTGCGGCGCTAGGCTCTTCTCGGGCGGCTTGATCTGCTGGAAACTCCGGCAGGTCACGAACCTCGCTTCCATTGAACCCTTATCTCTTTTATTCGTAAAATAATCCCACCGAGTGCACTGACTTAAATTATGTTTAGTGGTGATCGTAATTAGTTACAAACTCTCACTGTAGAAATCGCGTTAGAACACTTTCACAATTGATTTCGCGTGGTTAAGCGTTTACGTAGACGTCGAGCTATACTGCGACACTGTGACGTTGTACGGCGCGCGCGTGGCGCTCTACTGCTTTATACGAGCGAGGGACGCGGTGCGGTCGGGGGGGTGCACTGACACTCACGTCTGACCCCAGTAGTGATGTTCTTATATACGTATATCGAGTGCTTGTTAATATTTAATTAATTTAATGCGTAAATTATATCGATTACGTTTTAATAGAGAAAAGTTGTTGTGTCATTTTTAAAAATGTTAATAATTAGGATATGACATTAATGTCGCTACGTTTCTTTAATGAATTATTAAGAATATTGATTGATTGAAATGTGTTTGAGATGTAAAAAAAACATTTCAAAGCGTTTTCTAGACATCTAGTTTTCCTTACATATTTTTCCACGTTTTTTACTATACTGGGGTATCTAGGGACTCTTTCTATGCCTAAGAGTCGTATGGGTTTAGTACCATATTAATACCTATTTCTGCCGCCAAATAGCTGTGTCACATATGTTTTGTTCCGGTTTGATCTCCGATCATCTGTAATATTTTTCTAAAATGTTGCAGACTTTGATGGGTTACAGTACACCTTAGTTTCAGGTGGACTGATAGCTGCTCTTAACTATTTCTAGAAAAAGATATATATTTGTCAATTTGTTAAGTTCTAAGCCGATATTTTTTTTCAATATTAGAATCGATTTAAATTTCAATATCCGTGTGAAAATAACGTCGTAGGTTCTAGCCCAACATACGACTATCGTTATGGAAAAACAACCCAAACTCGTATGTTCGCAAAACATCGAAAATATTTAAGTCGATACGCACGCTCCCTCCCGTCTCTACGATATGCACTGAATCTGACCTCTCTCGCCACACCTCCCCACAGTCCCCCCTCTCCTTAGTGCCCCCGCTCCCCCCATACTGTCCCCCCCCCCCTACCGTCCCCGCTCACCGTCAGACGGCGGCGCCAACCGATCCGGTTTTATGTCTCCTTTAATTTCGTAACAAAAAACGCTATATTATGAATGTTAATAAACGGTGGGATTTTCTTGCCATCATGTAAATTAGTTCTAGAAGCATTAAGTCATTTACCGTAGTAATAAACAACGTAGCGTGTTTCATTCTCCTCCCTCCGCACGTAGCCCCTGTCCTCTACGCTAACCTCTTTGCCTTTTAGTACAATAAAAAAAAGAACTATTCTAATGTAGTATGAAGGGATGCATTGAATAATAGGATGACGTTCGCATCAATTTGTGCCTTATGTCCTTTGTCATAAGTGTCTTGTGATTATTTTTTATTTAGTCATTATGTTGATCAATAGTTACGCCGTGAAGGACATGAATAAGGTCACAGTATTCAATACATGTGAAGTTATACATTAGGTTATTATATGTAATGTTGCTACGTTTTATGTAATTATAATTAAATCAAATTATGTACTTAAATATAATTTATATATTTAAGTACATAATTTGATTTTTTTTTCTATTACGCAATCGGCCTTTCGCCGTCTTAGTGTTCGAACCAAGATAAGAATTGTATGCAGGTTTTTCATTCATGGGAAACGATCGATTATCATAGCTCGACTGCACTGCTGAGTTGGTATTCGTTGCCTTCGAAGCTTAGGGTTGCGGGTTCGTATACCGCTACGAGCAAACATCTAAATGACGAATATGTATGTTTCTGTTAGCGAAACGGAGAAAAGCTCACCACCTGTTTCATCGTCCAAAAAAAAGCTCCGGTGGAAAGTGTGTGTGCAGCAGAAAGGACGTCAGCGTCTAGACCTCTGCCTACTCCTCTCCTCCTAAGATATTTTGGAATTTCTATTATACTAACTTTATGATGTCGATACCTGTGTGACGTTTATTTATTCTCCCCCTCTTGAAAATGTGGCACCACGACAAGGCCTTTGCTTAGGTGCAGTATGCTAAGATTAATTTTAAATATATGTTTTTAACTAATCTTTGAGAATATCATCCATCGTCATAGTCTTCTGTTCTACGTCAGCTACCCTTAGCTAGTCTGATTACAGTTTTTTTTTTATTACTTCATTTAGTTATTTTACACATTATTATCATCGTCTGTATTGTTATTTGGTTATAGCCTTAGTATACATCACCTCCTTTCTTACCGTAGGTGTCGTAAGAGGCGACTAAGCGTAAAGCCTTGAAAATGCATTTGGGTACCGCCCAAATGGCGGGAAAACCGTCACGAAAAATACCATCTCAAAATTCAGTAGTTCGCTAACGGTCGTCAGAAGGAAGTATGAAAAGTATATAAATATCAAAAAGGATTTACTTCCCGATATGACATCGACGGCTATTCGATTTTCGCCCGTGTGCTGCTTGTAATAAGGTTAAGAAAAATCTAGACTTATCGATCGATACATTGTACCTATAAACACTTTATTACCTGATACTATTTTTTTTTTTCCAATCCCTCAGTGTTTATTTCCGATTAATGGCGTCGGAAGTTATTTCATTGACCTCACAACATTTCTGCGACGGCCTTCACTGTACATGCCTTTGTCTTTACTCACGACGAGCGATGATGTGTACTAACCGAGACGTGTACAGTTGCGAACAAAAGTGAGCCTTTTGTTGTAACTTTTTTAAATTTGAAATATCTCGTATTTATATTTTATTGATTGTACATGGTGCAACAAATAAAGTTTTCTTTTTAATTCTGCCCCTATAAATAGATTTTTAACAAAAAGAACTTCACGGCTCACATGCTTGAAAAATTAATAAAACCTCGATGCGTTATATTTCCTTTCCATCAAACTAGTTCATAGCCGATTATTATTGTTTTTCTTAATATGTTTATCTAATAAATCAATATTATTTCCGTATTCTTTGTTATCGTATTTATTTTGAGTTACGTTACGTTTCACATATTTTATTATCTTGTAACAGCTACGCCGCGAAACTTATAACTGAAGTTATATGTTATTATAACCCTACTTAAAAATTGTGGATGTTTGTTACTCTTTCACTAGAAAACTACGTGACGGATTTTGATAAAACTTCACAATAATACAGCTTATACATCAAAATAACATATAGACTCCAATTATTAAGATTTTGTGTAATTTAAATATGATATTAAGATAAGTATCAAGTTAATAGGATAAAATAAATGTGGCGCAGATGAAAATGCACGATATAATATATAGTCAGACGTCTAGACAATGTAGTCCTCTCGATCTTTATTCCATCAAGTTTATTTGGAACATCACAACAAGTAACAAACAAAATCAAACCTATTCATATATTATCCAGGATTCAATTACATACTTCAATTTGTCTCTTTCTTATCGCGTACCAACATGGTACGCATGTATCCAAATCTGCGCAATATCACGCCTCAGTTTGCATTCCATTACCCCTAATCTTCATTTATTTCACCATGCGAACAGTATTCGAAGTGAAATGGTTAGAGTAGTGCATATACTGTAAATTTGCCTACATTCCTTACTAATACCGTTAAGTTATCTACATTTTGGCACTTTGAGAGAGAAATTTAACGTTTCCCTGAATTAATTGAAATATTCCGAATTGAATTGAATTATTCAGTCGAATTAAATAATGGAATGAAAATGGAAAATGGCGAAATTTGCGTCAAAAGAACTTCTTTAACAATCAATTTAGACCGCTGCCTACACCAGAATGTGATTGTTCACATTTTGGTGTAGGCAGCGTTGTTGCAGAATGTTGTTGTAGCGTGTATACAGAAGTAATCTAGACGTGCCCTCAACAAGCTCCGGTGAAATATTGGCCGAAAAAGCCAAATCATCTAAATCTCTGACCACCCCAGTACAGTACGAACGCGTGACAGTACAACCATTATTCGAAATACATTAAACACCAATTAACCCGGCACCTACTCGGAAAATTACGAAATCGTTTATGTTTTTTATGTCAATATTCCGATTAATTTTTTTAACGATATCGCATCTACTTCAAAGCACGAGTCATTCTCGCATATCGTTTAGTCACACTCGTAGTTTATTCTATAATATAATAATAAATATCTTCACGCAATTCCCAATACAGGGGTAGACAGAGGTCAAGTCTAGACAATTAAGTCCCTTTGACCCACCTTCCACCGAAGACATTTTCGGGACAACGTGACAGGTGGTGAGCCCGTCGCCGCCTTTATGTCCAAGCCAACGACGAAATTCGTACATAAGTTTTTGAAAAACTCATTGGTACTGCCACCTGGGGATCGAACTCGGGTCTCTCGACTCGAAATTCCGACCACCCAACAACTCGGCTATCGTGACTTCATACGTAGTTTATTCGACAACAGAATATATCTGCGTCATAACGTATCGAATGCATTGCTTTATCTGTAGATAGGAAGATTAGAACAAAAGCATTTATGTGTAAAATCAATCTATACATTTATTTTTATCTTCACGCCCTTTAATAAATCTGGGGTAGACAGAGGTCTGGATATTTAAGTCCTTACGTGTCACCTTTCGCCGACGCTTTGGGATAACGTGACTGGCGGACTTTCCGTCGTTATATTATATCGTTACAAAAATGCCACATATATTTAAATAATAATAATAAATAAACACGTAGTAAATAAATAATAAATATACTACATATATTTGTTGTATAAATTGTATTTACAACATATTAACCGCATTCTTTAATAAAGCGTCCATTTTTATCTATAGATTAGACTCCGTTAAGTAGGACATTGGTATTAAAAAATCATCAATCTTTCAACGCAGTATGTACCTAACTCATCCATTACTATTAGTAACGGCCAGCCAGCGGCAAACGTTGATAAAACATTGAAGTATTTATTTATCTATTTCTTTATCTTCATAAAGAGACGATAGCAAATCGGTTGGATGTCGGAATTTCTAGTCAAGAGACCCGAGTTCGATACCCAGTTGGCAAGCTCGTACCAATGGGTTTTTTAAAAAAAAAACTTATGTACTAATTATATCGTTGGTTTGGACATAAAGACGGCGACAAGCTCACCACCTGTCACGTTGTCTCGCAAATATTTACGGTGGAAAATGGGTCGAATGGAATTAATTGTCTAGGCTGTCTACCCCGGTAGTAGAATGGCGTGAAGTAATATTTTATATGTATATTTTATCAACTATGTGCTCTGTACTCTTAGTTATGAGATTTGAATCATTTTTATTCATAACATATGATTGGATATAAATATTAGTTGTTCCTTTTTTTTTCTTGAAGAAGTAACACGTATCGTGAACAATTGAACAAGCTTTCGTTGCGCTTACTTCGCTAACTTGTAAATGTTACTGCGTGTCAGCTACGTACAACCTTGTTTAATGTATTACTGAATTGCTTAATACAATCTTTAACTACGTGAGAATTACATTGGAGGGCACGTACGTGCTGAAGCTAATACACCTTACGTGTTAGCTGCTATTGCCAGTGCGTTTTGCCATCATGCCATTTGCAAAAATATTCAAGGGAAACTATATCAGTATTTTTTTGTGGAATATACCGCCTTCTTTTTTCCAGCGGATGTCGTAAGAGGCGACAAATCGAAAAGCCTTTAAAATGTCATTAGTTATCGATAGATGGCGGGATAACCAACTCGGTAAATACTCGGGGTACTGTGCTGGATGGCCGTTATGAAGGTGTATCTGTCTGTGTGTAAGTTATTACAGCGCAACGTCTAAACCTATCGTAGGATACCGGGAATAACACCTATTTGTTGTTAAATTTAGAAAAAATACGCATTAACACATGTAAAGTCACAGGATAGTATATAGTAAACCATGTGGACAGATGGCACTAAGAGGAGATGGGCGAGAGGTCTAGATTACCTAGATGTGTTGGTATGACGAAAATTGTAATTTGAAAGAGGTGAGAGTGATCTATAAGAAGAGAATATACAGGGATCGCGTCACTTGACGATCTTACCTGTGGTTATCCCGTCAGGTATTATTCGTGAAGATACAATAAAAATAATAATGTCTCTAACTTAACAATGCTTTTTCACGCTAAAATGCCAGCAAATTAATGGTTCTTTGCTATTCATAACGCTAGCACAGAGTTGAGATAGTGAAAACACGATGGATACCTTGTTTGCATTAAACTTTAAATAGAAGTGAATGCATTAGGAGTTCTTTTTAATTCATGTGACTTACATATTTCAAAATCATAAAAATAAAACAATTTAATAGAAACATGTTAATCAAAAAAGCAATTATCTTGTGAAAGTATAGTAGAATAGATAGATAAAACAGTTTTATAAAGTTTAGATATGTAGGCCTTGACCATATTACTAATACTATGCAATCGTCAGAGCTTATTAGGTTCCGAGTTGAATTCGAAATTGCGTTTTCATTGGCTGGACAAAAACCTCTTCGTCATTATTTCAAACACGTACTTAATACGTGACATCCAATTTACCACATTCAACGAACAAATCACGATCACCTCCTTATTTTAGATTGCCACAAATTAAATAATATCACATTGCTGTGTTAATTTCTGTGTCGTCCATTTGTCCTCCGCGTCTTGACTTGTGCAATTTTAATTAACGTAGCGCTGATGCGGCCAACTAGATATCTGTTTTAAACACGTTTGACAATTGTTTGTAATATTCGTTAGCACATGCTCTTTATTGTTTCTTTTGAATTACTTCGTTGATGAAATTTCTTTAAGTTGCACCTTTGTAATAGCTTTTGATAATTGCTTGCTTTATTTTCTTTAAACACGGAAAGTCTTATATAACATTATTCAAGGTATTGCCTTCCAATTATACTTTTAAAATTAAAAAAGTTTAAATTTGAATCATAAATTATCTTCACTTTACCTTTAACCCAGGAATGGACACTATGTTTTTAAATTTAAAACAAAAAAGTCACGATAGCCGAGTTGTTGGGTGGTCGGAATTTCGAGTCGAGAAACCCGAGTTCGACCCCCAGGTGGCAGTACCAATGAGTTTTTCTAAAAAAAAACTTATGTACGAATTTCATCGTTGGCTTGGACATAAAGGCGGCGACGGGCTCACCACCTGTCACGTTGTCCCGAAAATATCTTTGGTGGAAGGTGGGTCAAAGGGACTTAATTGTCTAGACTTGACCTCTGTCTACCCCTGTATTGGAAATTGCGTGAAGATATTTATTATATTTATTTTATTTATTATTTAAAGCAAAAAAGTGTTTGAAAAAGGAACTACTCAAGGTTGAAGCTAGCTGGGAGACACAATTGGAGACACAAGGAGCTTCCCCGGACGCCAATCCACTTAGTTAATAAGCTGAGAAGGTCGAATCACAGTCTACATAATATGAACTAGACAATCCTCCAATACCGTTCGTGTAAGGTCATCCAATTCCCCATAGGATTTTAGTGGTAGCCAGGAATATTTCCTAAAATAATAATTTTAAATGCACTGGTGGATTTTTATCGCTGTCTTGTATATATATTTTCGAAATTAGAAAAAATGAAACCACGTTTATTCGATGCTACAACACAATAAAGACATAACAGATAATACAAGGTATTTAATAAATAAATAAATATCTTCACACAATTCTCAATACAGGGGTAGACAGAGGTCTAGTCTAGACAATTAAGTCCCTTCGACCCACCTTCCACCGAAGATATTTTCGAGACAACGTGACAGGTGGTGTGCCCATGGCCGTCTTTATGTCCAAGCCAACGATATAATTCGTACATAAGTGTTTAAAAATCCCATTGGTACGTCCCTGCCAGCTGGGGATCGAACTCGGGTCTCTTGACTCGAAATTCCGATCATCCAACGATTCGGCTATCGTGACTTCAATAAATAATTTAATAAATAGGTATATCGAATTATAGCAAGGAGAAGGCATTCGGCTCAGCATTAAGCTGCACCAGTACTCTTGGCTTGGAAGTTTCCACATTCTTACATTTATTGTATTTAATTTTTTTATGTAAATATTAACAGAATTTGTTCCATACTGCCACCGTTGAATGTTCAGAATTGAAATTTTCTTTGCTCAACTTCATAGAAAGACCCTGAAATTGTATTTGCTGTGAATGTCAGATTATCTGATTAAATTGATCTCATAAGTCACGAACCTGAGGAAATTTACCGCGTGTTACTGTGCCGTCATAAACTTGAGAGAAATCATCAATCAAACGAGATAATACTGACATAAAATTTGTAGATAAGGGGATGTGAAAAATTATTTCCACTGTTTACAGTGCTTCCTTATAAGGACTTGTTATTTGATTTTCGAAACGTCATAATATTCATCAATATCAACAATTTCGCATAATCTAACATTCGTATAAGTTACATACATATAACATACATAAAAGCCTGTTAAAGGCACTGCAGGATATAGGCCTCCCATAGGGAAGATTTACCATAATCGCCACGCTTGGCAAGCAGATTAGCAATCGCAGTATAAGACCTCTCGCACCTCAGACGCTGCTGCCCGTCTTCGATCTGATTATTTTGATCTGATATTTGTAGAGATGGTAATCCCGCCATCTTTCGGTTGCCATAACGATATTCAAGGCTTTTTCACACCCACGGTAAGATAGGGAGTGGCAATATTCTTACGCCGTTACCACATGGTCAATCCCCAAACGTATTAGTTACGTAACGTACGTAACGTACGAGGTTAATTAATTTGGCGAATCTGGCTATCTTACATATTACAACAAATAGGACCTGTAAAAATCCACTACAGTGTATGTCTGTTTTGAGGAAGATTAGCGATTGCCCTATCTAATACCTCGTACCTTAAACACTGTTGCCTATCATCGTTCTGCTTTATTGTTGGTCTCATATGTTTCTTGATTGTTATTACTCACGCATTTATCGCTCTTAAGATATGTCTTTAAGCTTCAGACGTTTCTCTTAGTCCCTTATTACAACGCCCACGAGATGTGTAAAGGTGGCATATTCCAACGTTTATTACCGAATGAGCTGAAAAGACCGGGTTGTTACCACGACCTCGTAGATTACCGGATTGAAGAATTTTGTGCTTCTACGTTTGATTCGGTTAGTGAGGTCCTCTCCCCAGTCGCTTCATTATTTTTTCTTCTCGTATGCTTTCATATAGGCCGACAAGGCACAGCTCATCTGGACCATTCCATAAAAAAAGATTTTACAAAAGTACTAAGTATATAAATCGTGAGTCTACATACATGCATTCAAGCTAACTAATTAAACGGTTAGTAAATGTCCACTGCGGGCCATTGGCCTCCCCTGTGCGGTAGGGAATGCTATAATAGCCACACTAGAAAAGCAGATAGAAACCAGACATCTCGCTCCTATGACCCATCACCAGTGCACTTTTGGACTGGTTAATTTTTCGAAATGACTATCCCGCGCACTGCTCGTAATCATTTCGATTTTTATATCTCGTTTCCTTAGTCGCTTACGACTTCCACGAGAAGATGATTTAAAGGAGATGTATATCTTGCTTGATTCACACCCGATTGTTTCCCTTAAATAAAGACTTGTCATAAAAGTACTAAGAACATGATCGTGACTACTCAATCTTTCAAATGCGTCAAAGATATTTGTTCTAAATTCCTATCGAACGATTATATACAACATGGTTGATATATCTGGTGTTGATTTTCGATTACAATTCTTTATTATTATCTGACTCATTGCAGTCATTGCGCTCTTATCTGTTATGAGCTGCGAACACTTCTGTTTCCTTTGAAACGTATCCTTAATATGTTTGTTATTTTCTCAGTGCTTGTTTAAATCGTTTCAGGAAAATTACGTTCGACGAATCATTGTTTCTTTTGATAAATTTTATGTTATTCAATAATTATAGCATTTCAATTTTCGTTTCCATTCATTGTTTGAGTAATTTGTATAAATTTTTGTTCCATTAACATTTTTTATACCATATTCACACATTATAAAGTTAATTCACGCATTTAAAGTTAAAGTTGGATGACCAAGCTCTGCCCAGCGTCAGGAAATTGTGCAATTTGTTATATTTTTTATTGTAACGAATTACTCAATACTATGGTAGTTGAAGGTCTAGTTAATTTAATAATTTTCAACCCTCATTATATTAACTGCCACGATAGCCTAATGATTCAGTGATTGGAATTAGAATGAGATGCCCGAATTCGATCCCCAGAAGGAAGTTTCGTATTTATGAGTTTTTTCAAAACTTATCATAAGTCTGATTTGCATCGTTGGCTCAGAGACTAAGATTGTACAAGGCTAAACATCTGTCCAGGTATCCCAAATAAGCTTCGGTAAAATGTAGGACGAAGTAGACGACCTCAGTATGAATAACAGGGTGATAAGAAAAACAATAAAAACTCATGTTATATGAATGTATAGCATATAAGTTGGTAACCCTGAATATGGGGTCAATGAACGAACAACTGAAATGACTAGAATTCACGTAACGTAATCATCGTAACGTATACGTAAACGACTTTGTTTACGTGCATCTAAAAATTTCATAGACTTGCTTCTGCATGAATTCGGTTACAAATTTAATTCATATTCGTTCAATACTATATATGTGTATATATATGAACATCACGGCTCTTTCGCGTAGGGGTAGGCAGGGAGCACATCCTTTCACTTGCTTACAATCCTGACAAAATTCTATTTCTTGACGAATGCACGTTGGATAAGGGTACTCTCAAAAGGACCTTTATTCAGAATAAAACCTCGTCGGAGTGCCTTTTCAATTCCTTCTCTCGCGCGTTATATGTTTACTTTTTCAATCTTTTTTTTTTATTTTCTTTATATTTTCCAACCATCAGAACATGGCACACTGTAGAGTCCACTCGCTTGATAATAACTTGTTTCGTAATTTTCGATAGTGGGATATTTAAGGTGGTGTCAAATGTAGGTAGTGACGGTGGTGACGGACCATCGGTAAAATCTCTGTTTAATAGTTTTTTCAAAGAGTATAAAACACTACGTTCAAAGAGTCATCTTATATAAACACTGTGTGTTTATTGTCAAACACTCGTACAGAGTAGACACTGTCGGGAAATAATTACATAATATTGCCATTTAATAATTGTCCAAAATTGCAGTCGATTTTCGACCACTGAACGAACCACAAGCGTCACTACATACCCTTCGAAATTTCCGATTTATATTTTCCTCATATTATCTCATCTTATTGTTTGTTAATGGTGGGTGCTTGAATTAGGGTAATCGATGTAGTTTGCGTCAATAAGGAACTCCTTTAGTGTACATAAGTAATTTGTTAATACAAATATGCTGAGCGTCATAATTTAAAGCGATGTCTTTGTTTATTACGAATATACCGCCCCCCTTTTTTCAAGTGGGTGTCGTAAAAGGAGACTAAGGGAACACCTTGAAAACCAAAATGATTACGTGACTATTTCGATAGTGTTTTAGTCACGGTAGCCGTGTGGTTGGGTAGTCAGAATTTCGATTCATTCTTGATTCCGTATCACAAGTGTTTCGCTACTTACTTTGGGATCAGAGCAACTTATGTGATGTTGTCATTTGACAGTTAAATTGATAACGTGTACTGGATATACCACCAAATCTGCGGACTTAAATAGAATTCAGGGCGTGAGTAGTGCATCTCTCCGGGATATATTATTATACCAGGACATAATATTATTTATTTTAAGAATTTTTAAAAATTTTGAAGAAATTAAAATATGTTGAAGAATTTACTATAGTAATACTATATTACTATAGTATTTATATATATCAAACTATTAATCTGCTGTATACAAATCTCGCTTGCTGAGATATAGATGGCTCTGTAATTCATTTTTAATAAACATCAAATGCATTTTCTTATTACGGAATGTGAACCACTAGCATACAACATTGTTCAGATCTTTAGAGGAGTCCTCGAGATACGATTGTATAATTAATTAGCTAGTTGAAAGTAAAAACAGGTATTAGCTTCCTTTCATATGTTGCCTCTTCAAAATGAACCGTCCATCTGCGTCAGTGACGTAGTTGTAAATTTCGTACTGCGCACAAAACAAGTCGTGAGTTCGGTCACGTATGCCCTGCGAACCGTTCGAGTCCCTTGGAAAACTTCATTCAAAAATGAAGTTTACTCCATGGAAATTACGAGCACATTCTGAACATTCCGTCATGGGTACGTTATAGATTAATGCAGAAAAGTACCTGCGCGTTAAAGGTGTTTAAATAAAAACAAACGCATTAGCGTATGATGGATAACTTGGGACAGTCGATCTGTATTTCTTCCGCTAATTATATATTATTATAATATGATAAGGTCAACTGTTTTTTTACACGTTTTTATGGTTCCGCATTACCAGACTCACTGGAACCCTAACGACGCATAAGTTAATATCCCATAGAGATTATTTTATATAAAGCTACCTTCATTATATACACTATTTAAGATAGGTGTGTGCGTTAGGTCTCACGGACCCAGCGGGCCTTCGTCTTCGCAAGTCTCCTCAGATGAAGCACATACATACCTACATATACCTTCTCTGAGAAGCCACCGTATCGGTCAGTGACCAATTTCGGGCAGATTCATCAAGTTATACATAAATTTTTCTGATCAATTTAATTACTTTAAACTTATTTCGTACACATAAATAAAGAATATACATTTATGTTGATTGTATGGGGTTGCAAATTTGCGAATTTCTTAACCATGTAAGCTATGTTGAGCTTTAGGTTATAAAATAAATCCTTACCTTATCAAAAAGTCTAATGGAAGTTGTAAGGAGATCTCATACTTACCCAGCTAAATTTATATTCGTTATACGTAACTATTTATCTCTAGTTTTCATCAATGTTTACATACATAACATATATAACGGCCTATTAAAGTCCACTACACGACATAGGCCTCTCCCATAGGGAGGATTTTAGGTAACCGCCATGCTTGGCAAGCGGATTAATGTTTATGTAACGTTTATGTAATCAATATCCCTCAGGCACAGCAGATGTCACCCTGCTATTTGAGTATAGAGATAGGCAAGAGCGTTGTGCTAAACCTGAAGGAATTAACAGAGGTAGAAATACAAAAGAAGACCATTGGCTCGTGTGTGCATCTCGCACTTGTCTGTATTTTATACTTTTGTCTATGACAAGTGAGAACCTTGGACTTTAAAAAACAAACACTTAACATTGTTGAAATGGATTTTTACGTGATCTATTTTTAGTTGATATTATTTCTTATGATGTATTTCGAGTTTTGATATAAAAACCACCTTACATTGGAATTGGGAGATTAAATCGAAGCCCGGAAATCGATTTTATTTTCGTTACTATCAGTACAAAAAGTTTTTAGTTTTTTGCGAATCTGGCTCTGAGACTTACAGTATATTCTAAAGTACAAATGTCATTTTATGTAATTGTCACTACAAACAGTATATTCGTAAAGACGACTCCGTTGCTTTGTTCTCCCTTGCTCCTATATGAGATAGCCCTAATGACAACATTATTGTATATTTATTTGAAAAATAAAATAAGTGCTATTTATAATATACTGTAATAGAAAATAGTTAAAACTATGTCGCTGTCATTAGCGCACTGGTGTAAGCGTTCCAACTGCATATATTTGTGCTTAAACAATAGTTAACTGAAACTGTAATGTATTTTCATAAATGTATGTATGTGAGTTGGACGATTGTGTATGAGTGTGCTTTTTACAATGTTTTTGTAATCAACTGGCCTATATCCTGCTATAGACTATAACAAGATGTTATTTATGTATGTATGTATGTATGTATGTATGTATGTATGTATGTATGTATGAATGAATGTATATATGTATGTATGTATATATATATATGTATGTATGTATGTATTTATGTATGTATGTATGTGTATGTATGTATGTATGTATGTATGTATGTATGTATGTATGTATGTATGAATGAATGTATATATGTATGTATGTAGAACTAGTTTAGTTAGGTTTTCAGGGCTTTTCTTTTAGATTCTAATGACGACTCTTACGATAAAAACCGTGCTGGCAGATTCCTAACACGACTGCACGAAATAGTTTTCTGGGTCAGTAAATTCGTTCTCGACATTAACCGCTGGACATTTTTAAAATTTTTAAATGTTAGCCTAGTTGTTGGGTGATCGGTATTCGGAGTTGAGATCTGAGTTCGATCCCCGAGGCTCGTACCAAGGAGTTTTTTAAAAACTTACGTACGATTTATATCGTTGGGTTGGACATAATAACATTTGTTGCATGAACGGGTCGGCTCGACCGGGGATGTACCACGACCTCACAGAATACCGGCGTGAAGTAGAAGTCTAACAAACGTCTGTGTTTCGTCTGGTGAGTGCAGGTAAGCGGAGGCCTACGGGGTGTGGGGGTACACTCTAAGGCCGGCAACGCATCCGCTATGCCTCTGGTATTGCGGGTGTTCATGGGCGGCGGTAATCACTTACCATCACGTGAGCCTCCTGCTCGTTTGTCTCCCTTTTCTATAAAAAGATAGATTGATGTAGATATCATTAAGTCGCTCTCCCGCAACGTTCTTCTCACGTATAAATTAAGAAAGTTCATATTTCCTTAACTGCATGCAGTAATAAGCGATTAAACACAAACCACGTTCTAATGTCAAATGCGTACAGTAATCAATAAATCTATTGCTAGTGTATTTCCTGTTCGTGCCCACTCCCTTCCGCATAAGTGGGCACATGCAAATCACCGGCTTGTTGTGCTCACATTGATTTCTGCCATTAATCTTACCTATCGAAATGATTTATCGGTTTTCTAAAGTTTCTTTTTTATTTCGTTTGCGTTAACTTTGAATAGTTTTTTATAATTTTAATTTTTGGAAAAATTTTATTTATAATTATAATTTTTGGACTTTCTATAAAAAGCCTACGCCACAATATACTTACTTTCATATATCAATAGATGAATGTTCTTATACGCATATAAACAACATCCACGACTCGAGTACAAACATCCATATTCATCACACTCGTGTTTGCACTTAGCAAGACTCGAACCCGCAACCCTTAGTTTCAAAGGTAGGGCAAGCCAGACTACTAACAAGGCTATCGAGCCGTAGTTATATTTAAAGTTTTAATATTTAAGTTATATTTAAATCCAATATTCTAATATTCATCATTTAAATACATCCATGAATAATTATAGATTTATTATAGATCAGTTAGTTTTCTAGTCTTAAATAAAAACTTCACTCCTTTCCCAATACTGGGGTAGACAGAGGTTCAGTCAATTAAGTTCTTTTGACCCACTTTTCAGCTGTATAGGGGGCATAAAGATATAAATCGTAGATAATAAAAAAAACACCTTATTGGTACGAGCTCACCACCTAGAGATCGAGCTCGGGTCTCGGAACACGAAGTCCGCCAACCCAGCCACTCGGCTATCGCGAGTTTTTAATAAAAAACTAAATATACAAATCGCCTTCGGCTCCGTACATTTCCAATGTTATTCATTTGTTTGAAATAGGCGACAGTTTGCCCTAGTTAGATAGTGCGGGGCAACTCGCTATATATGTGTGTTGATATGGTTGGTCTAGGGTATTTTACTATAGTAGAACAATGTCTATATAAAGGTATTAGTTATCTTCAATTTATACGAACAATAAGTCACGATACCCCAGTGGTTGAGTGATCAGAAATAGAAATGAGAGAACCTAGTTCGATCCCTGAGTAGACTCGTACCAATGGTTTTTTTTTTTCGAAAACTTATGTTAGATTTATATACGTTGGCTTAGACATAAAGACGGCGACTGACTCACCATCTGTCATGTTTTCGGTGGAAGAGGGGTCGAAAGGTCTTTATTATCTCGGCGTGATAATATTTTTTTCGATTTCACATATGATAACAATATTTATAACAATCCTCCAATCTCAAGATCCAGAGGTAGAAACCTGTGTACTGGCAAATGGATGGTAATAACAAAGAAATACGTATACCTACTAATATATATAAACGTCTATGACTAGGGTACAATATTAACTTTTTGAGTGATGGGGCTTTTTGTGAGGAGGAGGGGGGTTAATGGGGGAATAATGATTTAGTTATATATTTATTTATCTTCACGCACAGTCTCTTACGAGGTAGCTAGAGAGAACAGGTCGCCAAGCGTCACGATCCTTACATACCTCTTTCTAATGGGGCTATGTTGATCATGATATGATAGTTCTCTTTGCGGCCGTTAAAAGAACTCTTAAGTTTGTCGCGACATAAAAGTTGCCTTTAATCGTTTTCAGAAGGCCCATTTATGTTTATGCTATATTTCATTAAAATCAGCTGATCTGCTTTGGCGTGAAAGCGTTACAAACAATCTGACTTTCGCATTTATAATATCAGTAAGAAATATAATTTGTAATAAGGTACGATCGAGCCGACATATCCGAATAGAACAAACCCTCCAAAATAGACAGACCTCCGAAATATGACGGCGTACCCAAACTTTGAAAGATACCAGACCATGCTCAAGCGGGTGACAGTTGCTTATAAAACTATGAAAACCTTTATGTTGACACATGATGTCATGAGCATTTATTGTAAAAAAAAAAATTACATTCACTTTGAAGATAAGATCACTTTGATGAAAGAATAAAAAGAAAGAATGGATTCTTCCTAAATCAGGGACTTTCTTGTCTGGATTGTACGTCAAATACGTACAATCCAGACAAAAAAATAACTGATATTATTAAACATTAAAAAGAAATATAAACAAATATTTAAAACTAATGCAAGAAAACAAGAATAATCCGCCTATGTCCGTCAAGTAATGTCAAGTTTCATTCAAATGTATAAGTGTATAAGTATGTATCAAGTTATTGCTATGGGAATTGGAGCTTACTCAGCATAAAGACTAAAGACGAAAGACTCGGATTAAAGACTAGCCTAGTTACGAAGCACTCAGCTTATTATGTTTATCCATATGAATCAGGGCTAACGTCAACGCTTACATTTATTTTTACCTGAACTAAATTGGTCAGCGCTTACTAAGCAGCTGAACAAATATGGACTAAGGGGCCGTAAGCGATATTTTATTACACGTGCGCCCGTAACAATTGTACCGGAGAATAAATATTAAAAAATAAAATATCATCACGCAAAGTCACGATAGCCGAGTGGTTGGGTGGTCGGAATTTCGAGTCAATAAACCCGATCACCAGTTGGCAAGCTCGTACCAATGGGGTTTTTAAAAACTTATGTACGAATTATATCGTTGGATTGGACATAAAGATGGCGACGGGCTCACCACCAGTCATGTTGTCCCGAAAATATCTTCGGTGGAAGGTTTTTTATTTTTTTTTATTAAATTATAGTCTTAAATATTAGTTTTTCTGCGATAACGATAGACCGCGTATAGATAGTGTAAACCAAAATAGTCCTGGCGCCGTGTAGTCAGTCTGACGCATACCACTATCGACTAAAATAAATTTCAAATAACGCAGTTTATTATCAGGGCGTTTGCTTAAGCACTAATTAACTCCGATGACTTATTCCTCTTCGCTGTTACCTTTAATCATTATTATTAATTAAAAAGTAACAATGTGTCTCTTACCATATGTCTTACCATATGTACAAACAAGGAAGTACATAAGATTACTCTTGGCTAGAAGCTAGTCTTTTTCAACTCACTTTATAAGCTTAGGATGAATGTTTCATTGCGTGTTACGGAATCTTTCAATGTGATTTTTATCCCCTTTAAAATGTCGTATAGAATTTAAACTTCCCAACGACGATACAATAATTTGATGAAATATTAATTTTCTTTACTCGATACGAATATATGATTTGTACATAATACAAAAAATTTTGTATAATTGAACATAATTTAAGTTTTTCGTGTGAGTATCAAATAAAAACACTTATGATACCTTGATAATGCCATAAAAGCCTAAACCGGTTGGTGATAAAATTTTAATAAATAAAAAATGGTTAAACTACACATGTGTGTGTAATATTCAAAAAAAAGTTAAACAATACTAAATCTAGTCTAAGCTAGTTAATGAAAATGGAATAGTCCGTTATCTTCGAAACGGCAGGGGAACCTCCTGACTCGAATCCGACTCTCGATTGATCCGTGACATAAATAAATACATAATAATACGTACAGATTCTGTGTCACATAAACTGTTCTTTTTTTTTCTATCTTTCCTGTATAGATAGGGACAAAATCAGATATATCGCTGTGATCGTCATGAAATTAAATTACTAAAAAACTTGTGTTATGGAATCGGTAACAACGAAGGTACTATAAAAACCCCGACCCGAGACAATGTAGAAAAATTGGTTTTCTATGTTCACCCGTACATGAATCAAACCCGGGACCTCAGTTTGGCGGCACCATCAGAAAGAAAAAAGATGCTACTAAGCGTACACTACAAAAATTAGTTCTTTTTGATACGTTGAGGCCCTCCCGATCGTCACGTGGTTGGAAGATTGACGCAACTGAAGGAATTAATGATTCCCGCCAAACCGACCAACGGTCAACTGTAAAATAGAACACAATCTTGTCTTCGTTTTGACGTCTACTGAGATTGACGCACTAACTCGGAGAAATATTTATTACTAGCTATGGAACGCGGTTTCATTCGTGTCCGTGCTTATTCGTAAATAAAAATAAAATATGAATATCTTCACGCCATTCCCAATACAGGGGTAGACAGATATCGAGTCGAGACAATTAAGTCCCTTTGACCCACCGTCCACCGAAGATATTTTCGAGACAACGTGACAGGTGGTGAGCCCGTCGCCGTCTTTATGTCCAAGCCAACGATTTAATGCATACATAAGTTTTTTGAAAAACTCATTGGTACTGCCACCTGGGCATCGAACTCGGGTCTCTTGACACGAAATTCCTTCGTGCTTATTCTTCTGCTCCTATTTATAAATACATACGCGTATAGATAGACAGGGATCACGTCACATGTATTGCTCTGATTGCAAAGCTGCTTAAGCAGCACTTGTTACATGGAATCGGAGACTAATAATGCACCACTAACACCCTGATACGAGAAAATGTAGAAAAAGTTGTCGTCTATATTTACCCTTCGGGTAACCGGACCCAGGGCCTTAGAGGTGGCGACACTTCGTGGTGTCAAACCGGTGTGTACGCCACTACACAGCGCCTTCTTCTTTAAAAATATGGTACGGAACGCAACAAGATTTGGAATTGGTTACATACTGTGTGAACTGTGATAGATGCATTCAAACAGCAAACAGTGTTTCTTACGAAATAATTTTCTTAAAATTCTGACGGCAATACATACTACTTACCATTCCTTTGATAGTAATATATAAAAATAAATATCTACACGCATATTCTCAATGGGGTAGACAGAGGTGTAGACAGTTAAGTCGTTTCTACCCACCTTCCACGGAAGATATTTTTGAGTCAACGTGACAGGTGGCGAGCCCGTCGTCGTCTTTACGTCCAATCCAACGACATTAATCGTACATAGGTTTAAAAAAAAAACAAATTACTACGGGGCAACCCCCTGGGGATCGAACTCGGGTTTCTTGACTTCCCGACCACCCAACCACTCGGCTATCTTGACTTATACTTAGACTTATATCATATCAATTCTAATGAATTTTGTACGGGTTAATCATTGGGTTTGTCAGCTAGTAGGTATTTACATATTACATAATCGCATAGCAATGTTAACTAGTCGGAACGTTGATTGCCGGTTCAATAATATATTTATGTCGTTCTATTCTCGGAGTTTAAATACCGTCTTAAAATACTCGCTATTTACCGATCTTGCTATAACAACTGACTCGGACGTTAATTTGTCGAAAATCATTGTTATAAAGATGTACGATTAAAATTACTTTGTAACTTTCCGCATGCGAAAATCTGACTGAAAATAACCGACATGTGTCACCAACAATGGATGGATTATTGTTATATGTTTTTATGCAAATAAATTATTCTTATTCTTATTCTTAAGACCAAAGAGAAAAGAGCACATTGTAAACAATATGCAATACTGATACGCGACACGTGTTTCGCCTGGAAAGAAGGCATTATCAAGCATGTAGACGCTACGGTGATCGACCGCAGAGGCTGTGGTTGCATTTTAATCTAATAGTTATTATTAAGATCTTGTTATTAAATAAAGCTTTAAAAAATATGTAAAAATAAAAGAAAATAGTAAAGATAAGTTTATAAGAATAAGGTAATTTTTTCATTGATTTTAAAGCATGTAAGTTATGCTGAACTTGTTATTAAATTAAAGAGGCAGAAGAAAAATGTTTCTAAAATTTCACCTGATATGGGCGGGATACGAGCCCGCGACTTCTGCCGAACCGTGGCAAGCAATTTTATAAGAATTGGTAAAATTGCTCCATGAAACACAGTTCAGTTAAGTTGTTCAGAAATTTATCAAATCTTTAGCAGATATAACTAATTTTTAAACGGAACTCTTTTTAGTCTAGAACACAGAACAGTACCTTTAGGTGACGAATAAGACCTGGATTAAATATAAATACAACAATTGGGGGAAAAAACGCATATGTTTATCAAATTCTCTCGAGTCTCTGCGCACTGTGCACTCCTTACTGAGGATTTAAACAAAGTACTCGTAGGTGTTAATGTATTTATTAGACATATCACTACCTTGCGATGATGACAAGATGGTAAATTAAAATCTAATTAAATTGTTGAACGTGCTATTCCGTTACGTTCAACGATGATTTTACATATTTACCCCACTGGCACTTTTCGCATGAAAACGTAAACGACAGTTAAGACGAACGTGGATATATTTGCTTTTTAAACATGCTATATTAAATAAAATATGTATTTTTGGGTTAAGTTTTAAGATCTATATGCAATTGTAATTAATTTTAAACAAATCATTGCTGCTTTATCTAATCAACATAACCAAATTGACACGAACATTATCAAATCAAATCAAATCATTTATTCATCGACATAAGAACATACATTCGTTTATCGGTAGTAATTTTTAATCTACCACCGTTTCGTAATGAGGTTCCTCTACGGAGAAGAAACAGGCGAAAGAAACTCCGTAGGTATCCTCTTTTTTGGTCAATATTTTTAACAATAGTATTATATTATACAAATATAATGTGATATTTTCTAGAAAAAATCATATCATTCAAAATCAACCTATTCTGTCATGTTATGATTAATCTAAATAAATTCGAATTACAAAAATATGATAATACGTACTTATGTCATCGTGTTTTTTGAGAATTTAATCTTAACAGTAAACTGTAATCATGCAATAAAAAAATTAATGTAAATTAAAAATGAATTCCTATTTCCCTTGGTACCCAAAACGAAAGAGTAACCGATTTACTCCAATTTCTTATGACGACCTCCGTGGACGAGTGGTGTAAACGCCGGTTTTCAAGGTGTCGCCATCTCGAGGTCCCAGGTTCGATTCCCGGAGGGGTTATTGTAGAAAAAAACACTTTTTCTTTATTTACTCGGGTCTGAGTGTTAGTGGTGCCTTCGTTGTTTCCGATTCCCATACCTCAAGTGCTTTAGCATCTTACATTGGGATCGGAGCAATGTATGTGATGTTGTCCCTATCTATATGTATATGTATCTACATCAATACATGTATGTATTTTTTATAAGTTTGCTAGTTTTTAAAAGGTATTTACGAAAAGACTAAGAAAACTGTGTAGAAAATTGGAAATTTTCAAAAAAACCTACTATTTCGTCCGTTTGATAAATGTGAATTTTGATTTGCTCTTTGGACTTGTACACTAGCCAAGTAATTTATCTCTAGCCGGTTAGTTGATAATTACAGATCCGTATGGCAACAAGTGTACAACTAAAACAGATAACCCTATCAAGCCTCGTTGGTTTACCTGGACAAGTATTGTGTTCTAAACTTTTTTTTATATATTTATGACCCGACAGCCTAGTTCATAGGGGCTCTGCCTTCGAAACAAAAGTTGCTGTTAGACGAATTCCACTAGGGGAAAACATTTGAGTGATGAATATGAATGTTTGTACTCAAGTCATGGATGTTTATATAAGTTTATTTATAATTAAATCTATGTCAGTATAATGTACCGTTGGCTTAGACACTAAGATGACGATAGGCTCACCACCTGTCACGTTGTAGACGTATTTATCTTGACATATATCTACCACCTGTATCAGGAATATACGTAAAATAAATAATAAATATACCTTGACGCCATACCGAACAGGTGGCTCGAACTCCGATCACCCACCATACACCAGAATCCACTCGTCTGTCGTGACTTTTTAGGCAAAATATTTATTTATTATTTTAGATATATATGTTGTAAGTTCCATTATAACTTACTTGATTGGATAAATTATTGGTCCAAAGAATACACATTGCACAAACATGCAGTCGATTGTATAAAATTTCATGTCTATGACCTAAGGTACCACAAATTATCTTAAACCATAAATACTACCTAATCTTCGTCCTCACGATAAGAAAGGACTTGCTGCGATAAAACGAAAGGCAACCTTCGAGCTACGTCCTTGGGTCTAGCGTCGCTATCTAGATCAAGACCTTGTTCCGGATAAAATGTTCGTGAAAAGATCTTAAAAAATCAGGTCGACGAAGGCATAAAGACGGTACTATTACTTATCGGGTTGAACGGATTTCGTGCTGTGAGGCGTTAGCCAATTTCGATAGTATCTTGAAAATAATGTATGGTTATCAAAAATATAGTTAAACGAAGGTCAAAATGGTGAAGGTGCTGTTTGGAATTTTCTGCTAGTCAATCCTAGGCGTAATAGAGAATAAATCCCAAATGCATGAAACAAAAAAGTGTAAAATTGATAATTATGTGAATCACATAAATGATCTCAATAAAATAATATTTAATAATTTAAGATATTAATATTATAAAATATTAATATCTCAATTATCAAATATTAATATTTGAGTACATCAATGGCAAGAATATCAAAGTGTTTCTAAACACTACAAAGAATATTCTGTGTAGTGTTTAATTTCTGTACTGCTCCTCATTATTGAGAGTCAAGTGGGCAAAAGCTCTTATGAAAAAGCTCATTCCAGCAAGTGTTTTTGAAAACGAATCGAGTGCCCAAATAAGAATCGGTGGTGTAGAGAAAGGAAGCTGTGAAATCTTAAGAAATGGATAAAAATTAATTGCGTTTGTGTATAAATTGATATGGTTGTTATTTTTTATTCAATATATTTAATTTTCAAGACAGCAACAACGGTTAGCGTGGTAATCTTAGTAATACAAATTATCTTTTAAATAGTAGTCAAATCCAATAAAATAAATTTTCATCGATATTAGCAACATACATAACATCAATCGATTGTCGTTTTTTTAATCTGTGGTAGAGACGTTTCGTTTTTTACCTTTTTAACAAAGGAAAAGTTAAGTTTAAGATAATATTTTTAGAAATAACATTGGATCGATCAAGTCATTCCAAAGGGTTAGTATCATAAATCTAATAATTTATATTCTAATAACCTTTTTTATAAAGTTTTCTTTAACACTAAATGCTTTGCACCTGTTAATAAGCATACTACGTTACACGTTTACACACACCGTCCCATTCATGAGTTTCTCTATGTAGATTAAAAATAGTCGGTAATAACTGTGTTTGTTTCTGGTGGAAACATTATTTAAGTCAGTTTTCTTATTGCAATATTGTGTTATATTTTATGTAATAATTATGTTTTATGTACATACTTGAAGAAATATGATTTGTTAGACCGTAACCATGGTTACCATGGCAATCGGTACCGTTCGTAATATTTTCATATATCTCGTTCTCAGGGGAACTTCAGGGTACAAAGTATAAACGCTCTTGGGTAAAAAAAATGCAACAATCTGTCAAAATTTTAATAATATTCATCGGCCATAGTTTACATACACTTATTTTTAAAATATTTACCTATTTTTAAGTCAATGACTTCCCCATTAAAAAAAACAGTAAAAAACCGTCTATATAAAAAACAGTTCTCGTAAAGATTACTCGTTATTTTTTTTTAGGTCAAGTCATAATAACATACATGATGTCTCGGTTTGTTTTCCGGGTTAGTAGGTACTTAACAAAGGACATTTGTCTTTACTGCATGATGATTTAAGTTCAAAATTAAATAAACTAAATCTTTGGAATATTATAATGTCAAACTTGTATATAGAAAATTGCCAGAGGTAATTTGAAATTTTATTTAAAATTATTTTCTGATATTTTAATACTAACCAGATAAAATAAAAATAAAAATGTTTAATTTTTATTGCATGAGACACACTTTAACGGCTATCTTATTCCAATTTTATAATGTATTCTACTCCTCATAATGAAAATTATTTTTAAAATATCTCATTAAAATCCAGTTTACCAATTCACTTCGCCCTTATTATTATTTATATCTTATTCTTCTTCTATCAAGAGTCTACTACTGAACCCAAAATTTTCCACAAAGAAAAATCCTCAAACATTTACGTCGGTCGACTTCCGGCAACATTTTACAATCTTCACTGCTAATCTTACATGAGTTTGCCACTCGACAATCTTTTTTCCCTAATTATATAAATATTTAAATACAGAAGGATGTTTGTTTGTTTGTATGTTACAATTAAACAACTACCAAACTGAATGATTACTAACTCTAGCCATCAAAGTGGCTTGGTGGTTCGATCGCAATACCAGATACTTCGCACCTTGGAGTTTGTTGCTGTCCATTACCGACACTAAAACTTGGTCTAGTATTCAACGAGTGCTAGTCTTGCCCTCATTATGGCCAGCAATATTTCGAAGGCTATTTCCATATTCGCCTCTCACGACACTCACGGAAATGAATTGGATCGCAATTCTTTCGCCTATATTTCTCGGCAACGATTCATAAAATAAATATAAATATCTTCGCGCAATTCCCAATGCAGTGGGTAAACAGAGGACTAGTCTAAACAATTAAGTCCCTTTGAACCACCTTCCACCGAAGATATTTTCATGACAACATGACAGGAGGTGAGCCCGTCGCCGTATTTATGTCTAAGCCAACGATATAATAAGTTTTTGAAAAACCCATTGGTACGAGCCAGCCACCTGAAATTCTACTCGGGTCTCGTGACTTAAGACTCGGATTACCCGAAATCGAACCGCATGGACTTTGTCCTAATTTATTATTGACCTGAACTCACACCTACACACACCACTACAAATACACTCTCTGTCGCGATGTTCTTATAGAGCTCTACTGAAAAATGGAACGGCCGATGTGAACTAGAAAAGCAATTGCAACAATCAGACGCTTAAGGATTAGGTGACGTCAACTCGCTTGCCAAGCAAGATATCCTGAGCTGGCCGTTATGCATGAAATTGTACTTTTTCAAAAACTTATGTACGATTATATCGTTGGCTTGGACATAAAGACGGCGACGGGCTCATCACCTGTCACGTAGTCCCGAAAAATGTGTCGGTGGAAGGTTGTCGAAGGGACTTAATTGTTTAGACTAGACCTATGTCTTCCCCTGTAATGGGAATGGCCTGAAGATATTTATTATTTAATTTTTTTTTAGTTTATATGCAATGTGTAATAAGTTATATAAAATAGGCATATGACTCATGGTATTACACGCTATCAATTTACCTTGGTTTAATCTGAGACGCGTCTGTCAACTTTAGCTATCCAACCACACATGAAGTAATTTACGGAAGTGCATACATCTGTGAAGACAACTAACTGGCAAGCCGGAAATAAACGCAATTGACAGATTTATTACTGGAACAATACGCCAAGCCTATGGATTGGCTTATGGTCGCTACGACGTCCACGCTACATCTAAACAGAAACGTGACGAAACTGTAACAATTCCAGTAGTACAAAATTTTAAAGTTATGTTTTAACTGAATCGTCCATTTTCATTTTCCAGGGGAAAAGTAAGTTGTTCCAAATTTCATTCAGATCCAATGAAGCGTTCATTTTTGTTTCAGTATCAAATATCCATCTATCTAAAATTTCAGATTTATAAAAAAAATTTATAAAATAAAAATAAAATATCGTCTAGACGATTAAGTCCTTCGTAACGATATAATTCGCACATAAGTGTTTGAAAAACCCATAGGTACGAGCCTGCCATCTGGGGATCTAACTCGGGTCTCTTGACTCGAAATTCCGACCACCCAACCACTCGGCTATCTTTTTTTGATATTTATAGGCATATAGGAAATTTCTTCTACTGAATGGCGTAATTAGCATTTCAATGATTATTAACCTAATTGCTATGTGCACTTTATTTAATCAAAACTTAAATACTTTCTTAACCTTCACAATCCATACAATTCTGCGTCACTCCAGCGTCATAGCCGCGACCTTCCATAATACGAATTTAGATGGAAATGTACCAATGTTTCTTACCAAACATTAACTCTTTAGCATTATCAATTTATGGATCACTTTGTACGGGAAACATGTAAGATGAACAATTCTACATTGTAAATCTTAAGTAATCGCAGTAACATTCAGAGTATAATATCATATCTGTAAATAATTTGCATTTTGTGAAATCGTCACGCATTATTTGAAGACGGTACAATATAAGACGTTTTAATAGGGTGGCCCTGATTATATTTAGAACTCCATTAATAACATCATGTCTTGATGTTTACGCTAAAACGTATGGCATTATACATTCACCTCGAAACTTATTTCATCTAATAGCTTGTAGATAAGTATGTATTAGGAAATAGTCTTGATCGTCTTGAATATATTGTCAAAAAATTTGCTTCATCTTCTCAAGAACCTACCAGTCTAAAAGTCTCAGTCATACAAAATTACTTGATCGATTTGTTTCCTTTGTTCTGTTTTGTGTTTCTGTTAAATTTTAAAATAACTGTGAAAGCATAAAAACCCAAGAATTTTATTTTAATTTTTGAGAAGTCAACATGAAATTTTCATACAATGGTATAAACAAATGTGTATTATCAACTACGTAGTTTAAACAAAATGACTAACAAATAACAATTTAATTTCAAATCATACAAATTTAATAACAAGCAATATTTTAAACGGTCTAATTATATCAAACTTCCTTGATTTTATCGAACGTAATAAAATGTATTATATAATTATACAGTGATACACCGCAAAGGTTTGTTTATATTTACACGCCCACACTTCTAACCTCGTTTGGGATTATCTTTCTCTTTGTGTCTATCGTTGCCAAGAAACTACGTAATTCGTTATCATTGTCTGTGACTATTTATGTTATGTCGTCGTCGGCCTATTTCCATTAGCAGTTGCATCATTTGCAACATTGCAAGCTTTGATATGTTACACACTATAAGCAAGTTCCCTTTCTGTTCTTTTGGTGACTTTGGTCATGTATCACAATTTCTTGACATATTCTATTCCATCCTCATCCATCAATCTTCAAATTTTATCAAGATCCTTTGAGATGTTCAATCATGAATGCGTTATAAACATATATCTACACAGTACATGTACTTAAATGCCTATTATATACATTACATACAGGACTATTGTACGTGTCCAATATGTATTTTTCTTTTATTTATATTAATTTGAACTATGACCTGACCCTCATATTGCATAAAATGTGTACCCTATTAACAGTGGTAGAGCCACGCATCAACCTTTATTGTTGCATGAATGGGCCGGCTCGACCGGGGAAGTACCACGACCTCACAGAATACCGGCGTAAATAGAAGTCTAACAAACTTCTACGTTTGTCTAGGCAAACGAACCACCTGCTAGTTTGCCTCCCTTTTCTATAAAAAAAACCCGTAGCTTTAATCAATTACAAACTTTATAATTTATAATTTAAAGTCACGGAAATCCTAATATGTGAATATAATTAATGTACTTGCCTATCATCAATATGTTTTATGCACTAAAAAACTTATAATCTCATATACTGATTTATGTACAAGCATATTTATAAAATTCGACTATAATTCTGTCAATGAATAATGTCACAAATTTATACAGGATCATACGCCAAATTATTTTTGAAATACATTTTTCAAGTTGACAATTTTAAAGACTTCCCTTCGTGACGAATTGTTTTGATCACGTTAATGATTTCTTGCCAAGTTTTTGATCCCATTTCCGGTGCCAATAATTTTATTGTCATTACAATTAACTACTAGCCTAAGTCGGAATTACGTTCGATTCAAATCCTCGTTAGTCCTACACTATTATAAATACTTCAATTATTTTGAGGTGCCGCCAAAAAGTACGAAAAAGCTTAAATTTGTGTTCTACCATATTAATACTATTTGTACATATATTACTAATAATGTTTATAAATGTATATAGATGAGTCTACACTTCCGTGTAAACTGTGGAATCCTCTGTATGAAATTACTCTAATACCATAAAGAATTACCTTAAGGGAACGTACGTCGTTATCGCCCCCTCAACATTATTAAAGTGTGGACATTTAAATTAATGTAGGACTTACTAACAAGGATCTCTTTTTATTTTTTTGCTTTTCAGTTCCTTTCTTTAAAAAAAAATATATTTTGTGCCTTAAATTTCCCACCATCTCCATCATCAGACAGAAAAATTATCATCAAGATAAATGAATGCTTTATACAAGAGATACCGTTGAACAAATTAAATAGAATCGGTTCATAGACGAAAATTCAATGGGTGAACAAACAATCATACCCTATTCTTTTATCCTGTGGGGTGAAAACTTTTGTCTAATGTATGCAGTACCCTAGAGTATACTATGCACAAAAAAAGAATTATCGAAATCGAACCACTATATGATAAGTGACAGCATTGCCAAGGTACGGCAAAGGTCGCAGATTCGAATACCACCCGTATTGATTTCTTATACCACGGTTGATTTTTTAATTTTCTCTTTAATTTAATACTCAAAAAATATGCGTAATCATACTTATAAAACAATATACATGTTGACTTGAAAACCTCCTCCATGTTTACTGTCGGTTAATAAAAACATTAATTTCACGGTTAATAAAAAGATATTTTGCCATAATTAATTTACTTTAATGCAACAACCCCACATACACAAAGGAATTGTCTTATCTAATACGAGTCCAGTTATTGTCCTGTAATTTTCCAAACGATCGAGGAAAGTTTATTTGAAGGTATTTATTTGTTTTGCAATTATCTGTATTTCATTTATCTTTTTCTCATTTTGTATACAAATAAGGGAATAGTTTACGCTTATTAATAGCTATTATATTGTAAAGTTATGATTTCTTATCATGAATTTATGAAATTGATAAAAAGTCTGATTTAATTCTAATATGCATCTGTTTAATATTCATTAATATCCTTCAAAATGGGTATTTTATTAATTTATTGTTTACTGGCTGCCCCTCGCGGCTTTTTAGTTTAACACTTGACGCGAAATCCCAATTATGTTCCTAAAATAAAAGTTACTCCTTATAACATTCGCTATCTGTCAGTGAAGGTCCTATTAAAATCGGTCTAGCCGTTTTAGAGATTAGCTGGGATAAACAGACAGACAGACAGGCAGACAAACATTGTAAAAAAATGTTATTTTGGTGTATGTACCATATTTATCTATGTAAATTAATATGCATAATTTGGCATCATTAGCTTGTACACTACGTCGAAAGATATTCTCACCACCTGTCACGTTGACTCATATAAACTTCGATGACAACTGGGTCGAAATCACTACATTTTCTAGGCCTCTGCCTACCCCAGCATTCTGAAATTGCGCAAAGATATATAGTTCTGTTCATAGTATACCCCAAACGTTAACACACGTTTGTTTCTATATAAGTATATTATTTACATTAGTCATTTTGTGGCAATATGTTGTAAGAGATGCAAAGAAGATGATCAAATATTTGTTTTACTGTTCAGGAAAGTATAATATCTGTCGATGGTTCTTAAATAAATAACAATAAAGTTTTACGAGTATTTTACAGTAACGTCTACAATTCTACTTTTTATCGTTCATGTGTTATTGTTATATAACAAATAAAATCATACCTCCCGGGCGACCAAGCTTAGCTTGATGTCAATGCCATCTACCAACACAAAGCGTAGCTAGTCTATACATATAAATATAATTGGGGTGTCTGTTTGTAATATTGAAATAATCGTTTTTACTACATTTATATGAATTTATACCGTACATACAACAAAAATAACATTTTTGTCTGTCTGGTCTGTTTGTTCCGGATAATCTCTAAAAATGTCAGGACCGATTTTAACAGAACTTTTACTGACAGGTAGCTAATGTTATAAGAAGTAACAAAGGTTACTTTTATTTTAGAAGTGTAGTTGGGGTTCCTCGTTAAGTGTTAAACTGCGGGCAAAGCCGCGGGGGGCATCTAGTATAATAATATATATAATACTTACTTATCTTCACGCATAGACGTTTCAGCCAGAGACAACAGATCGCCAAGTATCAGGATCCTTGCACACCTTTTTCGCTTCTTCAAATTCATCATTTTCTTCTTACAAGCACGTCAAGTTACAAGAGTACTCTTGCCCCTCCTCGAGCAATTTGCTCACATAGTATTCGAAAGTTAAACTCGGCCTACCTCGATACTTTTTAATGTTTACTTTCACACTATGTATTTTCTTCACCATTCGGTTTTCACTCATTCGGTTAACGTTCAAACACGTGACACGTGACACGATGATCTTTCAAACCTGCCATACTCTTTCGTTTTCGGTCGGCCAAGGTAACGCCGCATATTTTACGAAGAGATCGCATATTATTAAGTAAGCTCATAATGTTTATGTTTTTATTTTATTTATATTTACCAGAGATATCAAAGACAATACCTATCTAGATAAACTTGACATACTTAGAAAACACTGTCGTCTTAGTGATTTTCAAGATACTAATGTATTAATATGTGTATGTATCGACGACAAGTGGTTGTGGTACTTTCATGTGCTACTTACATGTGCTGAAGCTACTTTAAGATCAGAGCAATGTATTTAATGTTGTCCCTATCTATGTATCAATCTATCTATCTATCTATGTTTAAATGTATATGGATGAGTCTACACTTCCGTGTAAACTGTGGAATCCTCTGTATGAAATTACTCTAATACCATAAAGAATTACGTTAAGGGAACGTACGTCGTTATCGCCCCCTCAACATTATTAAAGTGTGGACATTTAAATTAATGTAGGACTTACTAACAAGGATCTCTTTTTATTTTTTTGCTTTTCAGTTCCTTTCTTTAAAAAAAATATATTTTGTGCCTTAAATTTCCCACCATCTCCATCATCAGACAGAAAAATTATCATCAAGATAAATGAATGCTTTATACAAGAGATACCGTAGAACAAATTAAATAGAATCGGTTCATAGACGAAAATTCAATGGGTGAACAAACAATCATACCCTATTCTTTTATCCTGTGGGGTGAAAACTTTTGTCTAATGTATGCAGTACCCTAGAGTATACTATGCACAAAAAAAGAATTATCGAAATCGAACCACTCTATGATAAGTGACAGCATTGCCAAGGTACGGCAAAGGTCGCAGATTCGAATACCACCCGTGTTGATTTCTTATACCACGGTTGATTTTTCAATTTTCTCTTTAATTTAATACTCAAAAAATATGCGTAATCATACTTATAAAACAATATACATGTTGACTTGAAAACCTCCTCCATGTTTACTGTCGGTTAATAAAAAACATTAATTTCACGGTTAATAAAAAACATTAATTTCACGGTTAATAAAAAACATTAATTTCACGGTTAATAAAAAACATTAATTTCACGGTTAATAAAAAACATTAATTTCACGGTTAATAAAAAACATTAATTTCACGGTTAATAAAAAACATTAATTTCACGGTTAATAAAAAACATTAATTTCACGGTTAATAATAAATAAATGTGGACAAAATATCGCCCTCCAGATTCGTGACGATATAGATAACAGATTTACATTGACCTGTCAGAGGATCGAACATGGGACCTGAGCTGGCGACACATTGAAAACTAGTGTGCATACCACATGTAGGTCCATGTATGACATACTCTTGATCAACAAATGTCAATAGTTATATATTGATTACAAACTTTAAAGAGGATAGAATCCACCAAATAACAAGAAATTTATCCGCATAGTACTGAAATGTGAGTTAAATTTTTTTGTAAAAATCTTCACGCAATTCCCAATACAGAGGTAGACAGAGGTCTAGTCTAGACAATTAAGTCCCTTCGACCCACCTTCCACAGGAAACGTTTTTTGGAACAACATCACATGTGGTGAGCCTGTCGCCGTCTTTATATAAATCGTATGTAAGTTTTTGAAAACCCATTGGTACGAGTAATCTCTGACTCGAATTCCGATCACCCATTTGCACGGCGATCGTGACTCTGTTACTCGAAATAAGAAAACTAAGAAATAACCTATAATGATATGTCCTCAACATTTTAACACGATCTACCTTTCCGTCAGTATATCGGTGTTTATTGTAATGCATTTAGATCCATAAACAGAATGAAGGACAACTGTCACATTCTGCAGTATGTTTACGCTCACTCGTAAACAAAGTGCTTGCAACAACGATTTACCAATCTCATGCCAATTAACAAAACGAACGGCATTAACCGCCCGGGGGTAAACAATGCGAAATGTTTCAGCATTGTTAATGAAGACATCTCTTGCGTATTTTGTTGCGGTGTTTGGCAGAGGCCAGTAAATCTCTTTGTAGGGTGACCAAAAAAAATGGCTGTAGCTAAATAAGTAAGTACGTACATACATAGATAGGGACAACATTAAATTTATTGCAACCCATTCATTCATCTTAAAATAAGCAGCTTAAGCATTTGTGTTATGGAAGTAAAAACAACGAAGGTACCATAAACACCCGGACCCGAGAAAATATACAAAAAGTGTTTTCTACAGTATACATACCGGAAATCGAACCCGGGTCCACAGAACTGATAATACCATGAAAACCGGAGTGTAGTCAATACCACGGAGGTCTTCGAAATAATAAATAAATGTGGACAAAATATCGCCCTCCAGATTCGTGACGATATAGATAACAGATTTACATTGACCCGTCAGAGGATCGAACATGGGACCTGAGCTGGCGACACATTGAAAACTAGTGTGCATACCACATGTAGGTCCATGTATGACATACTCTTGATCAACAAATGTCAATAGTTATATATTGATTACAAACTTTAAAGAGGATAGAATCCACCAAATAACAAGAAATTTATCCGCATAGTACTGAAATGTGAGTTAAATTTTTTTGTAAAAATCTTCACGCAATTCCCAATACAGAGGTAGACAGAGGTCTAGTCTAGACAATTAAGTCCCTTCGACCCACCTTCCACAGGAAACGTTTTTTGGAACAACATCACATGTGGTGAGCCTGTCGCCGTCTTTATATAAATCGTATGTAAGTTTTTGAAAACGCTTTGGTTCGAGTCTGCCACCTGGGGATGGAACTCGGGTCTCTTGACTCGTAATTCCGACCACCCAACCACTCGGCTATCGTGACCCAAAAATCCCGGACCGATGCCCCAAACGTGCTGATTAAGGCTAACCTTCGAGTATGAGAGGACAACGCTCTGCAGTAATATTAATGATAAAGTAATGCGGTGAACTTTAAAGGCCGTTATGACAATGATGTAAATATATACAAATGTGAGGCTTATTTTTCTTATAAAAGATATATCTTCACACCGACAGTCCGAGGATATTATCGGGATAACGTGACAGGTAGTGTGAAGTAAAGACGGCGTCTTAACTTCTCAGCCAACGATATAATTCGTACATAAGTTTTTTGAAAAACCCTTTGGTTCGAGTCTGCCACCTGGGGATGGAACTTGAATCTCTTGGCTCGAAAAACCGACCACCCAACCACTCGGCTATCGTGACCCAAAAAATCCCGGACCGGATGCCCCAAACGTGCTGATTAAGGCTAACCTTCGAGTATGAGAGGACAACGCTCTGCAGTAATATTAATAATAAAGTAATGCGGTGAACTTTTAAAGGCCGTTATGATAATGATGTAAATATATACAAATGTGAGGCTTATTTTTCTTATAAAAGATATATCTTCACACCATTCCCAATACTGGAGTATACAGAGGTCTATACAATTAAGTACCTTTAACCCACCTTCCACAGGAAACGTTTTTTTGGAACAACATCACATGTGGTGAGCCTGTCGCCGTCTTTATATAAATCGTATGTAAGTTTTGAGAAAACCCATTGGTACGAGTAATCTCTGGACTCGAATTCCGATCACCCATCTGCACGGCGATCGTGACTCTGTTACTCGTTTTATGAAATAACCTATAATGATATGTCCTCAACATTTTAACACGATCTACCTTTCCGTCAGTATATCGGTGTTTATTGTAATGCATTTAGATCCATAAACAGAATGAAGGACAACTGTCACATTCTGCAGTATGTTTACGCTCACTCGTAAACAAAGTGCTTGCAACAACGATTTACCAATCTCATGCCAATTAACAAAACGAACGGCATTAACCGCCCGGGGGTAAACAATGCAAAATGTTTCAGCATTGTTAATGAAGACATCTCTTGCGTATTTTGTTGCGGTGTTTGGCAGAGGCCAGTAAATCTCTTTGTAGGGTGACCAATAAAAATGGCTGTAGCTAAATAAGTAAGTACGTACATACATAGATAGGGACTACATTAAATTTATTGCAACCCATTCATTAAGAAGAAGTAAAAACAACGAAGGTACCATAAACACCCGGACCCGAGAAAATATACAAAAAGTGTTTTCTACAGTATACATACCGGAAATCGAACCCGGGTCCACAGAACTGATAATACCATGAAAACCGGAGTGTAGTCAATACCACGGAGGTCTTCGAAATAATAAATAAATGTGGACAAAATATCGCCCTCCAGATTCGTGACGATATAGAAAACAGTTTTACATTGACCCGTCAGAGGATCGAACATGGGACCTGAGCTGGCGACACATTGAAAACTAGTGTGCATACCACATGTAGGTCCATGTATGACATACTCTTGATCAACAAATGTCAATAGTTATATATTGATTACAAACTCTTTAAAGAGGATAGGAATCCACCAAATAACAAGAAATTTATCCGCATAGTACTGAAATGTGAGTTAAATTTTTTTTTGTAAAAATCTTCACGCAATTCCCAATACAGAGGTAGACAGAGGTCTAGTCTAGACAATTAAGTCCCTTCGACCCACCTTCCACCGAAGAATTTTTTCGGGACAACGTGACAGGTGGTGAGCCCATCGCCGTCTTTATGTCCAAGCCAACGATATCATTCGTACGTAAGTTTTTGAAAACCCATTGGTACGAGCTCAAATTAGATGGAACTCGGGTCTTGACTCGTAATTCCGACCACCCAACCACTCGGCTATCGTGACTTGTAAAATCGAATCTTATTTTTATTCATTTTAAAAATTGCTAACATTAAAGCCTTAATATATGTTATTTTTATCTTCACGCCTTCCTAAAGAGATTTTTTTTTTCTGTGCTGTCTAGGACAAATTAGAAAACCTTTTACCACATTTCACGATCGGTGAGCCTTTCGACGTCCTTTTTCTTCAAGGTATATTGTAGATGTTTTGAAACACATAATGGTCTTTCTTCTGGGCATCAAACTTAAGTCTCCAGGTTTGATTTCCAATCACCCAATCACTCAGTTATCGTAGCTTTGTTCGTTTGTAACGTGAATAAGCTCAATATTAACAAATTGTTTGGTGACTAGATCAATAAATAAATAATAAAATAAATAAATATATTCACGCAATACCCAATACAGGGGTAGACAGAGGTCTAGTCTAGACAATTAAGTTCCATCCACCCACCTTCCACAGGAAACGTTTTTGGAACAACATCACATGTGGTGAGCCTGTCGCCGTCTTTATGTCCAAGACAACGATATCATTCGTACGTAAGTTTTTGAAAACCCATTGGTACGAGCCTGCCACCAGGGGATGGAACTCGGGTCTCTTGACTCGTAATTCCGACCACCCAACCACTCGGCTATCGTGACCCAAAAATCCCGGACCGGATGCCCCAAACGTGCTGATTAAGGCTAACCTTCGAGTATGAGAGGACAACGCTCTGCAGTAATATTAATGATAAAGTAATGCGGTGAACTTTAAAGGCCGTTATGACAATGATGTAAATATATACAAATGTGAGGCTTATTTTTCTTATAAAAGATATATCTTCACACCATTCCCAATACAGAGGTAGACAGAGGTCTAGTCTAGACAATTAAGTCCCTTCGACCCACCTTCCACCGAAGATTTTTTTCGGGACAACGTGACAGGTGGTGAGCCCGTCGCCGTCTTTATGTCCAAGACAACGATATCATTCGTACGTAAGTTTTTGAAAAACCCATTGGTACGAGCCTGCCACCAGGGGATGGAACTCGGGTCTCTTGACTCGTAATTCCGACCACCCAACCACTCGGCTATCGTGACTTGTAAAAATCGAATCTTATTTTTATTCAGTTTAAAATTAAGTTAACATTAAAGCCTTAATATATGTTATTTTTATCTTCACGCCTTCCTAAAGAGATTTTTTTCAGTTGTCTAGACAAATTAGAAAACCTTTTTACCACATTTCACCGGTCGGTGAGCCTTTCGACGTCCTTCTTCAAGGCATATTGTAGATAAGTTTCGAAAACACACAATGGTCTTTCTTCTGGGCATCAAACTTAAGTCTCCTGGTTTGATTTCCAATCACCCAATCACTCAGTTATCGTAGCTTCTGTTCGTTTGTAACGTGAATAAGCTCAATATTAACAAATTGTTTGGTGACTAGATCAATAAATAAATAATAAAATAAATAAATATATTCATGCAATACCCAATACAAGGGGTAGACAGAGGTATAGTCTAGACAATTAAGTTCCATCCACCCACCTTCCACTGAAGATATTTTCGGGACAACGTGACAAGTGGTGAGCCCGTCGCCGTCTTTATGTCCAAGACAACGATATCATTCGTACGTAAGTTTTTGAAAAACCCATTGGTACGAGCCTGCCACCAGGGGATGGAACTCGGGTCTCTTGACTCGTAATTCCGACCACCCAACCACTCGGCTATCGTGACTTGTAAAAATCGAATCTTATTTTTGTTCAGTTTAAAATTAAGTTAACATTAAAGCCTTAATATATGTTATTTTTATCTTCACGCCTTCCTAAAGAGATTTTTTTCAGTTGTCTAGACAAATTAGAAAACCTTTTCACCACATTTCACTGGTCGGTGAGCCTGTTGACGTCCTTCTTCAAGGCAAATTGTAGATAAGTTTCGAAAACACACAATGGTCTTTCTTCTGGGCATCAAACTTAAGTCTCCAGGTTTGATTTCCAATCACCCAATCACTCAGTTATCGTAGCTTTGTTCGTTTGTAACGTGAATAAGCTCAATATTAACAAATTGTTTGGTGACTAGATCAATAAATAAATAATAAAATAAATAAATATATTCACGCAATACCCAATACAGGGGTAGACAGAGGTATAGTCTAGACAATTAAGTTCCATCCACCCACCTTCCACTGAAGATATTTTCGGGACAACGTGACAAGTGGTGAGCCCGTCGCCGTCTTTATGTTCAAGCCAACGATATAATTCGTACATAAGTTTTTGATAAATCCATTAGTACAAGCCCGCCACCTGGGGATCGAACTCGGATCTCTGTACTCGAAATTCCGACCAGTAGTTGACTCGGCTATCGTGACTTTACTAGATCAATAAATTTTTGGATTGATTAGATGAATATATGATATATGAATTACTATATTTATTGCTTATATAATAATTAACAATAAATATATGAATATTGATTGTTAACTATTTATTTTAAAAATAACAAAGTAAAAATCTCCTCGCCTTTACCGATGCTGTGGTAGGCAGAGGTCTACAACAATTAAGTCCTTTCGACCCACCTTTCACTGGAGATATTTTTAGACAACATAACTGGTGGTGAGCCTGTCGCCGACGCTATGACCATCGTCCATTATATATGATATATGAATTACTATATTTATTGCTTATATAATAATTAACAATAAATATATGAATATTGATTGTTAACTATTTATTTTAAAAATAACAAAGTAAAAATCTCCTCGCCTTTAACGATGCTGTGGTAGGCAGAGGTCTACAACAATTAAGTCCTTTCGACCCACCTTCCACTGAAGATATTTTCGGGACAATGTGACATGTGTTGAACCGGTCGCCGACTTTATGTCCAAGCCAACTTCATAAATCGTACATTTTGTAATTGTTGTTTCGTAAGTTTTACGTATCGAACTCTCCCAACCACTGACTGTCGTGACTGCAGTTCAGACAAATTTGTCGCTTTACGAAATTTTCAATAAAGCTTATTTGAACAATGTGAGAGGCGGTAATACGGCAGGTATTACCGCCTCTCACATTACTTTTTAGTCTTTGGTTTACTAAAGATTTTATATGCTACAAAATTCCGACATCTGCTCGAGACAGCATACAGCATATTTATAAATATACAGATTCACTTGTACACGTTTATACGTGTCTAATGATGTCACTTTTTACACAATTACGATATACAGATCAATATTCCTAATTAAATAAATAAATACCTTCTCGCAATTCCCAATACAGGGGTAGACAGAGGTCTAGTCTAGACAATAAAGTCCCTTCGACCCACCTTCCACCTTAGATATTTTCGGGAACAGGTGGTGAACCTTTCGCCGTCTTTATGTCCAAGTGTATAACGATGTAATTCGTACATAAGTTTGTGAAAAACCCATTGGTACGAGTCTGCCACCTGGGGATCGGACTCGGGTCTCTTGACTCGAAATTCCGACCACCCAACCACTCGGCTATCGTGACTTTACTAGATCAATAAATTTTGATTGATTAGATGAATATATGATATATGAATTACTATATTTATTGCTTATATAATAATTAACAATAAATATATGAATATTGATTGTTAACTATTTATTTTAAAAATAACAAAGTAAAAATCTCCTCGCCTTTAACGATGCTGTGGTAGGCAGAGGTCTACAACAATTAAGTCCTTTCGACCCACCTTTCACTGGACATATTTTTAGACAACATAACTGGTGGTGAGCCTGTCGCCGACGCTATGACCATCGTCCATTATATATGATATAAATAGTGTATAAGTTTTGAAAAAACCCGTTGGAATGAGCCTACTACCTAGGGATCGAACTCGGGGCCCTTGACTCGCATTCTGATAACCCAACCATTCGGCTGTTGTTACATTAACTGCGTTAACTTTTAACTACGTTTATGTTTCATTGTTTTTATATTAATAAATAAAAACATACATAGATTGGAACAACATCACATACATTGCTCCGATCGCAATGTAAGATGCAAAAGCACTTGAGGTATGGAAAAAGGAAACAACGAACAAACACCCAGACCTGAGAAAATGTAGAAAAAGTGGTTTTTCTACATTGACCCGACCGGGAATCGAACCCGGGACCTCGAGATGGCGACATCATGAAAATCAGTGTTTACGCCACTCGTCCACGGACGTCGTCAAAATTCATACATTTAAGGTATTAAATAGCAATCTTATAATTTTAAAAGAATAACTTCGCATCTCTAATAAAGTAGGTTTGTATAAATAAATTTGATGAAATGAACTTTGTGTTTGTTTACGGATCGAGATTTATGTGTTTTGGTATTATGGTTTAAAAAAATTTAAAGAAATAAATTACAATTAAAAACATATTTTTACAATTTTTTTCAATATTTTCACGTATTTCTTTCTTTATACATTTATTTTTGTTTCTTCTAATTACCCTCCTAATCTTATATAAACAAACTACCTGTACCCTATGTTGTTTATTTTTTATCTATTGCAAACTAATAAAAAAAAATTGGGTCCTGACCGATCTGAAAGCCGACTTGGCATTCAATATATTAAAGCGAAGAGTTGGGGGTTCGAATCTCGGTAGGGGCATACATTTGTAAGATGAAATTAAATGATTGTAATCGAGCCATATATGTTTCTATGTATATATGAATATCTATTATTACATTCTCTCGAAATTAGTTTCAGTAAAAAGTATGTAAAAAGGACTTCACTGTCTAGAACTCGGCCTTCCCCAGGAAGAATGTGAAAAATTGTTTACTACAATATTTTAATGACATTACCTGCAAGTAACTTAGACCAGGTTACCACTCAAATCTGTGTTTACGTTTGATAATATGTAGTTGTGTTCGTACTTTGACCGTAGAGTCGTGAGATTCATGATTAATTAAAAACAATAACTTCACGGTATTCCCAACAGAAAGAGGTAAAGACAATTAATTCCTTACAACCTATGTTATATTTTTGGGATACCTGAAACATATTGTGGGACAACGCGACAGGTGGTGAGCCTGTTCCCGTCCTTATGGCCAAGCCAATCATATAAATTAAACAATATCTTCACGTCATTTTCAGTACTGGTGAAGACAGAGGTCTTAACTCCTTTCGAATCACCTGCCACAGAAGAATTCTTTATGGGACAATGTGACATGTGTTGAACCGGTCGCCGACTTTATGTCCAAGCCAACTTCATAAATCGTACATTTTTGTAATTGTTGTTTCGTAAGTTTTACGTATCGAACTCTCCCAACCACTCGACTGTCGTGACTGCAGTCTTGACAAATTTGTCGCTTTACGAAATTTTCAACAAAGCTTATTTGGAACAATGTGAGAGGCGGTAATACGGCAGGTATTACCGCCTCTCACATTACTTTTAGTCTTTGGTTTACTAAAGATTTTATATGCTACAAAATTCCGACATCTGCTCGAGACAGCATACAGCATATTTATAAATATACAGATTCACTTGTACACGTTTATACGTGTCTAATGATGTCACTTTTTACACAATTACGATATACAGATCAATATTCCTAATTAAATAAATAAATACCTTCTCGCAATTCCCAATACAGGGGTAGACAGAGGTCTAGTCTAGACAATAAAGTCCCTTCGACCCACCTTCCACCTTAGATATTTTCGGGAACAGGTGGTGAACCCTTCGCCGTCTTTATGTCCAAGTGTATAACGATATGGGGATCGGACTCGGGACTCTTGACTCGAAATTCCGACCACCCTACCACACGGCAATCGTGACTCTATTACTAATAGCGTATCCCATACATAACGTACATAACGGTCTGTAATAGTCCAGTGCAGGACGTAGCCTTCTCGAAGCTCGCCACGCTTGGCAAGCGGTTGGCGATCGCAGTACAAAACTACTACTTATTGACTAAACAGCTTATTGGGTTTTAATTTGGAGAATTAATGTAGTTTTTTTGACCGTCAATTTTTACTTCCTGCATTATGTAAGCCGATTTGTTTTTCTTTTAATGTGTACAACAGTTGTTATTTGACGATCTCTGTAGACGAGTGGCGTAAACACCGATTTTCTAGGTATCGCTATCTCGAGGTCCCGGGTTCGATTCCCGGTCAAGTCAATATAGAAAAACCACGGTATGTAAAATATAAGACACTTAAAATGTAAATAAAACATGTTAAAAGTAGAGTACATATAGTGTTCGGTTGGTGATCCTAAATAAATAATTAAAGCTTTACGACTAGTAACGTTATCTAACAGTGTCATTCATCTTGGTTATTTGCATTAAACATCTTTATATAACCGTATTATCATGATGCAATATTTCAACACAACATAACCCTCAACGTAAATCTCAAATGTTTATTTGAGATTTGTAAGTACGGTCACGAGTCGCGATAGCCAAGTGGTTGGGTAATGGGAATTCGAGTCAAGAGACCCTAGTTCAATTCCCAGATGGTAGGCTCGTGATAATTGGTTTATTAGAAATTTATGTACGATTTACATTATTGGCTTGGACAAACAGACGGCGATGAACTCGCCACCTGTCATGTTGTCCCAAAATAATGTCTTCGGTGGAAGGTGGGTCGATAGGACTTAATTGTTTAAACCTCAGTCTACCCCAGTATTGAGAATGGTGGGAATACATAACATTTTGTAATATTTGTATTTTTTTCTGCAGTAGTCATTACAAAACATTTAATAGTTGCAAACCGTTGGAGCCAAGTAGCATCAAAAATATACCTATGATTGTAACTTATATTATCAATTTCGAGTTGTTCCAAAAACATCTTCCGTACCCAAGCGATTTCATATGTTATACTCTAGAATGGCAACACTCATAAATGCTTGTAACACGGAAGAGGAACCATTTGTTTAACATATCTATTAGAATTAAACAATCATTAGTCACAAAAAGACTTCCGTAAGATTTATAAATGTTTATATCAAATAATTTATTTATCGAATTAAGAATAAACATACGTTTGTCGGTAGTAATTTTTGGAATCTACCACCGTTTCGTAATGAAGTTCCTCTAACGGTTAGAACAGGCGAAGAGACAGACGAAAGTCCATAGATAATCCTCATTTGTGGTCAACGTTTTTTTATATATAACAACCAACCACAAGTCAAACTTTTTATATAGGTATGTAAGGATCGTGACACTTGGCGATCTATTCTCTCTGGTCACCCCGTTAGGGATCGTGTGTGTGAAGATATTTATTTAATATTTAGCCTATTACTTATTACTTTTTTACTTTCACATCTTTATAGATAAAATGAACAGTGACGTCTTAAATATACTTCAGTTAAATTAATTGTGTTACGCAAATAAATTAATTCAAAAATTTAATTCACTTCTTGTAAAGACTACAATTACATGTTAACAAAACGAATTGAATAAATTGTAAACGGTTTATCGATAATTTAATGTACTCGGTCGACTAAAGAGTTCCTTGAACTTTAAATTACTTATCGGGATAAAAGAATACCTCGTCGTGTGGCCGTGAATTCACTAAAACGAATTATATAATTATGTTGAACCGTTTAGTGTTTTTTTTTTTAAATTGTTTAAAAATAGTAAATATTTTTCTACTTTCACCAAAATAATTTATACTTCATATCAAATAAAATAAAAATTGTTATCAACTGACACGGCCTCAATTTGAACCCGCTTCCTCCATCGTACCATGGCTATACTCTTACTTCTCTCTCTTACTTTTAGACAAATGGCAACGCTTTCTATACGATTTTTTTTTTCATATTTTATATACGAATAAAAAATTTTCTGCAAATTGGTCATTATATTTTTTTTAACTTTGGATCTAGACATTTTATTCCTTTCAACCCACATTTCAACCCAGCTTATTTGGGGCAACGTGACGGTTGATGTTTCATCTCACCGTCTTAGCGGCCGTACTAACAACACAAATCTTATATTTATTGTTTTGTTTATGTATAAGTTACAAATAACTCATTGGCCACGAGGCTTCACCTTGGGTATGGAATTCTGGTCTTCTAATTCGAAACGTAAACGGTTACCCAAAAAGTAAATAATACATCAAATTATAAAGTACGTATACTGTGTTACTTGAGTACATAAAATTTATATATGTCTTTTATTACAATATTTTTATAAACTCTCTTGGCTGAAAATGCAGCGATCAGTAAGAATGTCAAGTTATTTCTTTGCATACATTTTGTAGTCATAAACTTATGGATTGAGACATTAAATTCATTATACTTATTTCCTCAGTAGATCTTATTCAAATGAAGTGAACTTGATTTGTTAACTACAATACAATATTACGTAGATAAAATATATGCATTTTACAAATTGCTGTAATGCCGTCACAAGGTATGCCGATGTGTACTCGTTTTTGTGGTACATTCAAACTACACAAATAATCTCGAACCCTTTTTTAAATTTTTATTGAACTCAACAAAAAGTTTTCGTATCCCGTGAAGACAAAAAAGCGTTTCGACATAAAGTACACGATAGCTTTATCTTGTTTTTCTACTGAAAGATATTGTTTGTATTTTTTTTGGACTGATCGGTTATAATGTTTCCCTTTATGTCAAACTGTAAATAAATGTTAATCTTTTATTGGAGGTAGCCATAAAGCAATTCGCTCTTTGTAGACAGGGAATTTTTAAGTAGAAGAGAAGCGTCAGATATCGCTCCCCGAGTTTTGTCGGTGGTCGGCAAGATTTTCTGGAATTTCGAAACTTGCATTCATTTCTATTGCAATGAATGAATGAATGAAATATTATTTATAAGAGACAGGAATAAGAATATTTTTATTTTCCGAATCATTCTAGTAGTAATAGGACAATTAAATAAATAAACGAGTGTTATATTAGAGTCTATTATTTAATTTCATTGCTTTACTTAATTTTTGTTATTATAACAGTAATTATTCATGATAGTAAGCCATGAGAATGACTTGATCGCTCCCATGCTATTTCTAATTATATTATGTTCAATTCTATATTATTTTTTTAATAAAAACAAATAGAAGAATATCTACAAAGTTTCTTTACCGTGTTTCTTCTTCTTCAGAGAAAACTTACGAAACGGTTGTAGATTAAAAAATGAAAATCGATAAATGTATGTTTTTTAATATAAAAAATATTTAATATAGTTATAAAATAGATAAATTTAATAGTTAATGAACAAATCATTGGATTTGTTCCGAAACCAAAAAAAAATCACATTTAAGGGTTTCCAAGTGAAGTATGTAAATTAAAAACGTTGATATGTAGAACCTTATTCCGTCGCTCGATATGCCTTCGCTCATACCGCTGCTTACTTTCTAACTTGTTATTATAACGTTGGTACAGATCGTGGCATTTAAATTCCTTGCGGCGACGGCCGGACGACATTCCTCCGACTATTTCGTTATTTTTGTAATAATTGTCCAATCCATTGAACGCACCTTGTGTTCACTGTCAGGGAAAGTTGATTTCAGTAAGGCTGGTTTACCTTACCGTTAATTCCATATTAAAAAAAACACCAAAAAATTCAGATAACCGTGGGAATTGAAAAATACAGCAATCATGCGAAATGTATTCATGTAAAACGTAAATATCTACTTTCAAATAATAATGTACTTCTACCACTAACCGTCCGCGACTTAAATAGGATATATAAAGGGAAATAAGCCTTTGATACAGTAATATGGCTACCGACAGACGGCGGAATAGTTATGGAATTTCCTTGGAAAAACCTTTCTGTTTATTCCATATTCAAAAAAAATTGATATAACCGTGGGAATCTAAAAATAAAGCATTCTTGTAAAATAAATATGTACTTACAAAACATAATCCACTTCTCCAACTAAATAAAATAAAAATAAATAAAAAATATCTTCACGCAATTCCCAAAACAAGGGTAGACAGAGGTCTAGTCTAGAAAATTAAGTCCCTTTGACCCACCTTTCACCGAAGATATTTTCGGGACAACGTGACAGGTGGTGAGCCCGTCGCCGTCTTTATGTCGAAGCCAACGATATAATACATAAGTTTTTGAAAAAACCCAACCACTCGGCTATCGTGACTATCGGAAAAAAGCTTTGAATATACTAATATGACTACGATCTAAGGGGGGAATAAGCATTGAATGTGACTAGATTATAATTAAGTAGACGGACAGGAGCGTCGAAAGTGCGATTTCTGGTACTGCGAGTGTACCAGATTTTTAAAAATTTTTAAACCCTCCCTTGTGGAAGTGGTCTATCTCCATTATCTATATCTGATAGTTATAAAGACGAAGAGAAATCGAACTCGAGTCTCTTGACTCGAAATTCCGACCACCCAACCACTCGGCTATCGTATAAATATTAAGAAACAATGATTAAACGGCAGCGGCTCACCGCCTTGTCCACAATGTCCCAAAATATGCTCCGGTAAAATGTGTATCGATATTCTTAATTTTTCCTGACCAGTGACTTATAAATATATCTTCACGCTATTCCCATTACTGGCAGAGACAGAGTGCGGGACAATTACGTCCTTTCGACCCACCTTTCGCCGAAGACATATTTTGGGATAACGTGACATATAGCAAGCCAGTCGATGAAACTTATGACTCTTGTATTTGCACGCATTGCCAATACTTGAATAATTAAAAGTGCGTGAAGGTATAAAAGAATTAGAGAATACATAGTATATACGTTATTAAAGACTATCCACGCGTTTCATTGAAATGTTTAAAGACCTGAGTTTCACTGCACGTCTCGTCAACTTCAAAAACAATTTATGTCGCATATAAAAACGGAATTGCGATCCAAGTGTCTTAGACGTGTATCCATTTATAGCTCGAATGTTGTAATAATATCCGTTCGTCCCCTGAGCTTGTGTCCTTCTAAGGTAATGTTGGGTTGACGTGGCTTGCGTTTATTTACTATTTATCCGTTTGTAGATGTTTAAGTTTACTTGTGTTTATTCTCGTAACGAGTATTCCAATGAGTGATCGCAGTTGTACGTTTCTGTTATAATACGATACTACTTCACGTCGTATGTGTACTTTGTTATTTCATTATGTTCTTTTTGATTTGGTGTTTTAGAGTCACGATTAACAAGTGATTGTATGATGGGAAATCGATTTTAAAAGACTTGTATTCGACGAGTTAGTTTTGTCGAGTCTTTTCGAATCTTATGTATAAATTGTACCCGTGTTCACTAAAACAACAACACTACTCACCACCTGTCCCGTTTCACAGATAAGATCCGGTTAAATGTGAAAGGAACAATTGTTAGTATTAATTTAATTTCTTCCAAGCCTCTAACTACCATATTATTGGAAATGTTCGCCAATATTTATATATGGCTGTGGTTAATGTTAAATGAGCATCATCTATTTAGCATGAAACGACGTCTGTGCTACATGACACTTAGTAGCTTGAACTACTATGTATACCTAAAATGTCTTCACGCAAACTCAATCCTCAACCCGAACTAGTCTCTGCTTTGTTTTATCCATAAGGAGTTTAAAAATATATCAAATCGTCTCAAGCCACCTACCACCGAAAATATTTTGTAACAACGTGACGCGTGGTGAGCCCGACGTATATGCTTAGCATATACAAAATGGTTGCCTATACTTAGCTAAATTAGTACAATTCCCATAGGTTGGTGTACTGTGGTGAGAAGATTGGTATTTTTGTTTTACATTATGACTTCTGTCCTGCGTAGTAGACGTTGAATTCGTAGAGTAGTGAACGCGATGAGATAAGCACAGTTATATATTTGTGCAACTCTTCTTTTTTCTAGGGAAGAGAGGAGTTTGTTATGTTCACTGAAGTGAATAACCAGCAACGTATTAATAAACATTTGGATGATAATATTTTTAGCGGTGTTGATGGCGTATAATTCGTGTGTTAATTAAAATGATAATGATACTTTATGCAGATATTTTTCTGTTAAATGACGTGCAAAACTCGCGACCTTTAAAACGTGTGCATACATATCATAAGGATGGGAAAAACCGATGTTTTATTAATCGCATATTTATTACGAGCTACTTTAAATGTATTTGTTTTAAGTAAAATTTTTGACTGGTTTTAAGACAATGTAATGTTATAATTTTAAAATAATAATAATAATTGCTAATAAAGAGAAACCAAATATCTAGACACTCATTTCAACGGAATTTATTTGGGACAACGTGACTGTTTATGAGTCCGTTACTGTCTTAGTCCCAAGCCGACGATAGAAATCTATACATATAAATAAAATTAGTGTCTGTTTGTAATATTGAAATAACCGTTTTTTACTACATTTCTATGAATATATACGGTACATACATAAAAATTACATTTTTTCACAATTATTGTCTGCCTGTCTGTTTGTTCCGGCTATTCTCTGAAATGGCTGGACCGATTTCAACAAGACTTTCACTAACAGATTGCTAATGTGGTAAGGAGTAAAATAGGCTACTTTTATTTTAGAAACATAATGAGCGAGGGCTTTCGTCGTGGGAATTTAGTCGCCATGTCGTGATTTCATTAAAACTTGTATTTCGATTACAACTTGAATGAAATGTAGAATTTTTATCAGATATTTTTTCATTATTTTCCTCATTGCAATGAGAAAATAAATAAAAGAATTGATTTAATTTTACATTCATTTCATTTTACAGACTTAAAGGTTATAAATTTAAAAAGTTTGTTTGCTTTTGGTAACGGCCTAACAATATGCTACCCCTTTTCTACGTGGTAATTGACATTCTTTGCAATAAAGAATGGAAATTCCATTATGTAAGGCTACCGAAGACTGATCATAACTTTAACATACGTACGTTATGTAAGCATACAACTATATAAGGATGTACCTGTTAAATGCTTAAGTTTTATTTTACAATTTAAAATCTAATAACAGTAGTATTTAATATACAACATTTAAATAAGTGCAGCCAATAGATTCTCGAAGCAAAAAAAAAATAATTTTCTTACTTTTCACCGGTGTCCAAAGCATATATATAGGTTTAATCTCAGTGAATTGCGTAACCCAAAGGGCTCCTTCTTGCAATATACAGAAAATTCAAATGCATTTGATTTCTGCTGTTATCGCGACAGATAACTAGTGCTATTATTAGATGTAAATAACAAATATTTTACACGATCATATAAAATTATATAGCTCAATTTAATGACTGCATGAATTAATACACGTGACAGTTATGTACTGATTACTGTGATAACGTCAATGACGTTAGGCGTGATACGTGAAAATTGATATGAGAGGCTACACAGAGTAGTATAAAATTACCATGGCCTGCTCGGCTTGGCTTTCGCTGGTAGATGACAGAATGAGTTTTGGAATGAAATCGTCAAGTGGATGTCCTAGAAGGCGGCACTACAGCCGGCATGCCTAAAGTATATATTCTATTCGCTGGTCCAGTACTCTGGTTCTCATTATGCTTCAGTATGTTCAGTATGTATGTTCTTCTCACCATCAGTCATTAGTTAATAATAGGTATCAGAATGCCTTAAGATAGCAGTGCCTTCCGACATATGCTTGTACTACCATTTCCGATATACCAGATCTAAATGCAGCAGACTGACTACGGGTGTGGGAGCTAAGCTGCGATGTACGTGGTCCTGCGATCACCAACGCTTGCCAATCGTGGCGATTATGGCAAATCCTCGATTACAGCAGAGAGAATTCCATTGCATGACATAGAAAATAATCTGTCGTTTACTAAGTTAGACTAAAATAATAATTGTTATATTGTTAAAACACATAAGAAAATGTGCATTATGATACAATTTAAATTGTTTATGCGCTTGCACGATATCTTGGCAGAAGTACTGTGATATTTTTGAGTCCAGCTCCAACGGGGACTACTCTCTGGCAGTTTGCCAAGCGCGAGGGGCTTGGTAGGTGTCATACATCGTATACTCAATGCGCTTTGTCTTGTCTTTGCGCTGTGACGTGTTGGTGACGTCATGCTGTAAGGAAGACCTCTAAACCATTAAACATTTACCACCCATTGTCAACCATTTGTAATCATATATTTGTCGAACTGATTTATAAGTTAGAAATGGTGGTCAAAAAGTTGTTTCTAGTTTTTTACCGAGTCAAATCGGGTCATATTTACCGTTAGAATGCATAGTGGATGAGAAGAACGAAGAAGAAGCTTTGTTCAGCTTGGAAGATTTCGGATAACTGAAATATATATTACAAGTAAATTAAGAAGCTCGCTAAGTAAACTTACGAATCACGTTATTTTATTTTGATTGAATTAATTTGAATCCTTGGACGAGTGGCGTAGTAAACACCGGTTTTCAAGGTGTCGCCATCTCGAGGTCCCGGGTTCGATTCCCGGTTGGGTCAACGTAGAAAAACCAATTTTTCTAGATTTTCTCGGGTATGGGTGTTTGTGATGCCTTCGTTGTTTCCGATTCCCGTACCACAAGTGCATTAGCATCTTACCGTGGGATCGGAGTAATGTATGTAATTTGGGCCCTATCTATGTATGTATTTATTTATGTATATGTATTAATAAATATGTCTACGCGCCTATATTAAGAACGGGGCTTAAATATTTCATATTTATAGTCTATGATATTTGCATTTTAATTACGTCAGTATTAAGCTGTCTGCACACTCGATAGCATGGCTCATTGCGGCACACCAACTCTTACCTGTTAGCAGCTGTATTTGTTTAACTGTGTTGGCTTATGACGTTTGTAACTGAAGTCTACTAATGTATTATTTACATATACATTTGGTGTAAACATTGTTTGCACGTTTGCCGCCGCTTAGACAGAAGCAGCATGTTTTAGCTACATTCTAGAAAACTAAACTGCCATCGTCATACTTTTCGTAAAAAATAAATGTACCAACAGATAGCGGTACGACCATCTCAAAAATGCCAGAGCAAAATGAAGCAGACCGAAGACAGGCAGGAGCGTCTTACGTAAAAAGTGTCTTCTGTACAGGCAGGAGCGCCAACTGTGACCGCCAATTCATTCACCGAGAATTTCGTTTGAAAAAAAATCCCCTTATGGGAGAGTCTTATATCCTGCCCTGGACGGTAAAGTATACAGTAAATAAGGGAATCTAAAAACAGCTATTATGTAATCGCGATTCATGTTCAAATTAATTCCGGTTCGAGAAATATTCGCGAACCTGTCTCACGTGCGTACGCACTTCTGGTAACTTGCCAACAATTGTCAGTGTATAAACATAAAAAAAAACATTTACATTAGGATTGTTGTTAATAATATTTATTACTAATCGCGATCCCGTGACTTTCGTTTTTATTTTTACAACATCTAACACAAGTATAGTTTCAAAATCAACTTAGATTCTCTCTTTTTGTCTCCAACGTAATGTATTAATCTGTAGTTTTATCCGCCAATTTGTAGGTGTAAGTGAGAAAAGGGTCAGCGTTAAAACTATTATATTTATTGTAGGCGTTAAATAAGTGCGCATGGAAGGATATGGAAGCACAGTTAATGCAACTGATAACAGTTTTGTGCAGTTCCGGCGCGTCGCGTTGATATTTAATTTAAATAAATAATTTTAAATACACATATAGATAAGGTCAACATCACATGCATTACTCCGATCCCAATGTAAGCAGCTTAAACACTAGCATTTCACTTTAGTTTTCTAGGGTATCAGCGAATCTCCTACATTCAATTGTAGTTCCAAACTAGAAAAAAAACTTGTTACCTCACCTTTTCTTTGCTCTAGTACTTACTATGCTTAAACTTATTAAAGTTGCTTCTAAGACCTAAGCGTTAATTATTCACCTCAATAAAAAAGAATAATTATCGTATTGGATGTAGTGACATTTTTGATTTGACTATTCAATCTGTTTTTGTTTATCAGTTTAAAAAAGTCACGATACCCGAGTGGTTGGGTGGTCGGAATTTCGAGTCGAGAGACCCGAGTTAGATTCCCAGGTGGCAGGCTCGCACCAATGGGTTTTTCAAAAAACTTATGTACGGACTATATCGTTCGCTTGGACATAAAGACGGCGACGGGCTCACCACCTGTCACGTTGTCCCGAAAGTATCTTCGATGGAAGGTGGGTCGAAGGCACTTACTTGTCTAGACTAGACCTCTGTCTACTCCTGTATTGGGAATTGCGTGAAAATATTATATTATTATTATATAGTTTATCAATAACCGTAAATAATATTGCATCATTTGTAAAACAAGTCTCTGAACGGATATGCCTACATGTGAGAAGTTTCGCTATGAGATTAAATTATCCTGCGACCTCACTAACTGGCGCGGCATCTACACGCGGACCATAATTTATAAATAGAACGCAGTGTACGCAGTAATGTGCATAACAGATGCATTATGCATGCGAGGGCTGTGGTGTAAAGGTATCGATATGTTTTTTTTTTACTTGTGAGAATTAATTTATAAGCCCTGTTTATCACAATTTATATAGATGTGAATAAGCGTGGGAAGTCGCGACGAAGAGGGAATGGATATAAATTATATTGGCGTAAATAAATTTTTCTGTGAACTAGTTTTTAGCTTGCTGCATAGTAGCATAATAAAAAACTACCATCGTGATATGGACTATTACAAATGATAAGTTGTTTATCGAATAGTGTCTTAATAGTAATCCTTAGGTTTTTTGTTGTGTGAAACTATAAAAGCAAAAACTGATGACCTGAATAGTGGAACAAACCTTTTTTCTTTGAAACGCTTTATGATATTAAAAAGCTAATGGAATTATGAACTGATGTACACATCGAATCACTTACGATTCTTAGTGATCATGTTTACATGGGCTGCTTTGTCCTATGTTTTGCCGATATTTTAGACTCAACGATTTTATGATTGTATCGATATTTGCAACTGACATCCCTATGCCACTTGTATATATTACTATAAAGATTTATAAGTTGTTTGTTATCAACGTTTAATACGTTTAGTTTTACACATAGTACTATCTAGAATTACAATGTTAAGTAAAATTGTGGAGATGTGGAAGGATGGTGATGGCTTTAGAATGTTCTTTATAATAATTCATTGGGGATTATTAAGTTCAAATTTGTAATTTTACAGACTGTAAAGATGGAGTTATAAAATTTTATTTTAGTTTTATTCAAGATATCTTGCATACAATTAAATTTAGCTATATGAAGTAGTATAAACTTGTATGAAAATTATGAATGGTCAGTTTCTACCTGTGACTTTCTCTGCTCATTATTTGGAAATTTCCGTGGTTGATTTTAAATTCTCGAAGGTTTTCTTACCGGGATGAAAGGTATCCCGTGTTAGTCCAGGTTATATATCTCTATATGTCTTTGTATAAAATTTATTTATATTAAATTACATTCAAATCCCTTTAGCCGTTTATACATGATTGAGTAACAACTTTCATATATATAATTTTAGTAGTAATTTTAGTAGAAGTATGATAGGATAGATGCGGATGCGGTGGAAGGTGGGTCGAAGGGACTTAATTGTCTAGTATAGACTTCTGTCTACCCCTGTATTGGGAATAGCGTAAAGATATTCTATTTTTTTATTATAAACATAACTCCATTCCCAATACAGGGGTAGACAGAGATTTAGACAATTACGTTCTTCAGACCCACCTCCCTCCGAAGACATTTTTGTTACCACTAAATAACGCGATGAAATCCGTAAATAATCATTTTAAGGTGTATTTATATCTTAATATTATTTCTATTCAATCTGAGACGACCTTATCATAATAAATTAAAGTATGATAGTATCGAACCAAACAACTTTTTTATCAGCTGCCATTTGCTTACCTTTTGTAATAGCTAGCTATTATAGTATGTGAGAACTGTGACCTATACAATTAAGTAATACTCTATGGCTGAAGGACATAGCTAATATATTTATTTATCTCCAGCTTAATCTATGATTGAGTAATAATGTTGTTTGTACTCAAAGGCATGAAAGTGAAACTAAAAAAAAGTCACGTCTGTACTTAGCATTGTTTAGTTTAGAAGCAGTTTATATTACCATCTATTTCCTAGAAATAAAAAATATAAGCACGTAAATATCTTCATGCAATTCCCAATACAGGGGAAGACAGTGGTCTAGTCTAGACTATTAAGTCCCTTTCACCCACCTTTCACCCACCTTTCACCGAAGATATTTTCGGGACAACATGACATGGGTTCTTTATGTCCAAGCCAATGTCTCTTGACTCAAAATTCCGACCTCCCAACCACTCGGCTATCGTGACTATTTCCTAGAAATCTAATGTCAATATACTGTAAGATCATTTTATTTAATTTGGCTTGCAAAATGGTACTTGATTTATTTCTCTTGCCCTAAATATCTGTCTCTGCCAAGTAAGCGCATGCGTCTCTACGTGACACCTTAGTCAAACGTAGTATTTGAATGCAATCCACGCATTAGTCACCAATTGTTTATAAAAGTACGTGCAGCACGTCTTGAACGGATTCTTTTTTTTTCTCTCTCGTTTTAAAACTGGCTTACACTTGGCCAGTGTGCATTCTGATTGCAAGAAGGATGTAATCAGGATTAGAACATAAATCCCTGTGTCATCCTCGCAAAGCTTGTACGGTACTTGTTCGGGGTTCTGTTTGGGATATAGATCTCTCTCTCTCTCTGTCTCTCTCGCTCGCTTACTTCCTCCTTTTTCTTCGAAATTTTATTCACGTTGGGTTATTCAGGTTCGTTTGGGATTTGACGACCTGCGCGACTATGTGACGGACACACCGGTTATCATGGTGTCGCCAGCTCTGTTCGATTCTCGGACCGTTCAATGTCGAAAACCACTTTTTCTACATTATCTCGGATTGATGTTTGGTAAATGTGTGGTAAATTCGATGTTTCTCGTTCCATAACACAAGTGCTTTAGCTGTTTACTGCAGTAATGTATATGCTGTTGTCTTCATGTATGTATTCGTTGACGACCTTGACTACACTTCGGGTTCGCAATCGAATATCGAATGTTGACGGTGACTAGCGAGGTGACGCAGACGCCGGCGCCGTCTACCCGCACTACCTTCTCATGTTTCACCGACCGACCACAGGTTGTGTCTTACATAAAGCCGGGTCTTATGCGCATGTTTTTCTCTATACCATAAACAAAATTATCTACGCTTTTCTTTGACTTTGAGACGCTGGAGCTTCTTTTTCGTTATGTTGGTTTTAAAAATAAAACAGAATACTTAGACAGCCAGAGGTCTAGACAATAAGTCTTTTCGACCTACCTTCCCCGGAAGAAATTTTTTGGGACAACATGCTTGTGGTGAGTCCGTCGCCGCCTTTATGTCCAAGCCAACGATATAAATTGTACAAAAGTTTTTGAAAACTGGTACGTGTTTTGGACCTTTTGTGTTATGTGAAGAGAACAATATCCGTAGATGATTCGGATTGATAACTTCTCTATCTCAGCGCTATCATGTTACGAAAGTAGAAAGAAAAAAGAAATATTTTTTGGTTAAGACTTTATCTTAGATTATCCTTCGTTGATCTGATGAAAAATGCGACAGAGAGCCTGTCATCTTAACATCTAAACTAAATATACATATTTGAAGAATCAACGGCCACCAGTCTTCCTCATAGCGATAAAACTAGAATTTTCAGGTGTAAATTCAGATCACAACTACAGTAGGACCTAATGATTTAACCCTACCCTTATTATTTATGAAGTCACCATAACAAGAAAGAAAAAGACATGTAGAGTAACTATCACAAATGTTATTTAGTCTGAAGCGTCAATGTGGTATTCTGAAATACAAACCCAAAGCTTAGCTCTGTCTCCAACTATATAAGGTTATTGTAACATTGTGGTAGATTAAAAATGAATATCGATAAACGAATGTATGTTCTGATATCGATGAATAAATGATTTGATTTGATTTTAACATATTACATTCGTATTATGGTGAGAAATAAAAAAATTACATGAAATACACATGTGTGTTTTGATCGCCCTCAACGCTGACGCACATCCGTTGACGACATACTGTGACGTATTAAGACACACTCATAACTGAGTTATGACCACCTTTTTGTTTTTAAAAGGAAATCGCTACGGAATTTTTTTTTTAATATGAAAGAAAGTGACAAATAGCCTATCGGTTCACATGATGAAGTGACTAATAAATTTCCAGTACACACGTCAAGCGGGATCCTAGATGGGGTGCGCTGTCTACCTTTCAGACGTGTGTGAGCCTTGGGTTCCTTTCTTAATGGAAGAAACATTAAAGCGCTAGATGCTTTCACGCTAGTATTCAGCGAGGCTGTGGAACCCTGGTATTGGGAATAGTGTGAACATCCCGTCTATCGGTAGTTATTGTCATTTTCGAGACTTTTTCCTTAGTTCCTCATTGTGACGCCAACGAAGAGAACAAAAATATTCTTAATTCAGTGCCTCACGGTCGTCATTTTGTTAAAACAATTAATAGCGATAGGCTTACCACCTGTACGTTGTCCCTAATAAGCTAAGACAGTGGTCCTCAAGGTCTAGCTTCGGCTACCGTTGACATTTATTTATGAATTTACCAAAATATTTGTAAACGAAAATTGAAGAATTTCACATATCAATATAAGCAGCATGAGCTCGCTGTATCTTGAAGTCTTGCGGGTCAAGAATACCGTTTCAAGACAGTAATAATACGTTAATAACAGTTTTATTTAAGTTTACGTAAATACAAGAAATCATTGAGCAAGTTTATTGTAAAGGCTTATCAATTATGAGAAGTGCAAGCAACGTGTTAATTTTAGCACCGAACAATATTGAAAACATCCGGAAAGAAACAGAATAACATTCCTTGTGAATTGTCATGCTCGTGCTATTTATAATGCTATCATTTGAACCTACGCTGAACCTTAATTAATATCTTATCTCATTAAAAGGTCCGTTCATAACGACCGCAGACTACCGCTGTTTACTGTGTGTATTGTGATGTTGCTTATCACTTTGTACGCGGACGTTCTATTTTTAAATTTTATTTATTTTTCATATAAAACTGTCGTACAAGCTTCACGCTTTGTTTTCATTTTGTATTTCGTACTGGCAGTTGTATATTTTATAAATAAAACACACATGAGATTTCACTAGACCATTTGGTAGTGACCTTGCCTTCAAGCTAAGAGGTGCGAGTTCTAACTCCACCAGAAACAAACATTAGTGCAATGAATATGAATGTTTGTACTTGAGTCATACATGTATGTATAGTATTTATATCTATAATAATATTTTATCGACACGATTTGAAAATACAACATTTAGCAAGGACCTTAATCGGTAATAGGCTCACCACCTGTCACGTTGTCCGAAGTAAACAAAATTACGTTTTGGTCACATTTTTATAAATCAAATACTGTTCTAAAATTAAATTCAGCCCACGACTATTCTTCTTTCAAATAACGAACGTACAAATTGAATTGATTTAATTTTAGACTCACGTGGCGTAGGGGCTCGGCCGCTACGTTCATAATTTTTTTTATCGCGGATACCGTTAACAAAACTGTTTTTAAAAAAGATATCATCTTTTTTCTTTTCTACGTTGTCCCGAAAATATGTTCTGTGGAAGGTGAGTCGAAGGGACTTAAGTGTCTAGACTAGACCTCTGTCTACCCCTGTATTGGGAATTTCGTGAAGATATTTATTTATATATATATTTTAAAGCAGACCTCGCCAGGTGTTGTTGTGACTAAGGTTCTTGTTATATTACATTGTATTAAACTATTCAAGGGGCACAGTAGGAGGAAAACGGTCAAGAAGACCACCATGCCTCTTTAAAAATAATATGAATTTAACTTATACTTGAGTCTAAGTAACACATGGCCGGCTATGCTAACACTAAAAATTGCAAAAAGCATAAACAATTACATTTCGTTTATTACAATGTAGTAGTGGATGATGTGATGCAGAAAAAGGGTAGTTACTCGCCAGGTCGTGATCGTGAACTGGGGAGGACGTCTCCTCTTCCAGTGTGCGCTACCGGTAATCGTATAAATGCTTGTAATCGTGTGAACTTCGATAGCGCGATGTAGGAATTTCACAGTATTTCTCCTTTCTGGTTGTTATTTCTTTGTATGTGTATTATATATTGTGTGGGTTTTGTACTAAGAAGCGACTGCGGGAAAAACCTTGAAAATACAATTAGCTACCCATCGTCCATGCCAACAAGTTATCATAGAACTCACAGGTACGAGCCTACTACCCGGGAATCAAACTCGGGTCTTGATTCGTAATTCCGTTCACCCCACCACTCGGCTGTCGAGACTTAATTAAAATATAAAAATTGGTAATTGTGTTATGATTTGTCTTTTATTTTTTTGCGCACCGTACTCCGTTCTCTCGCCGCCGGTGGTCTAGACGGCTGCTCAGCAATATGTCACACTGTAGCCTTGAAACTAGGACAATACATTGAATATAATAAAAATTCTGATACGAGACGCGTCCAAGAAAAAAGCGGACCGGTTCAAATATCACTTTCGTTTGTTTATCTCAATAGGTCTAATCTGTATTATTTGCAGTTATAACATGTTATAGAAATACATATAACATATCATAAAAGAATAAAAGTGTGACGTCATTAGTTTATTAGGGCTGTGGGCATGACCATAGTGCGTTTGCCGCCGAATCATACCGCCTATACTCCATCATGCCAAGTGTTCGCCATTTTAAATCTCTTAAGTATCCTTATGCTAGGTCACGGAGACCCTATTCAGTGCTTAGTATTCATAGCGTACTATTTTATACGTTATAAGGTGATGGTCGCCTTGTTCACAACTCATAATAGTGCTTTATAATCAATGGATTACGTAATATTTGTTGTACATAATATCTTCACGCAATTCCCAATACAGGAGTAGACAGAGGTCTAGTCTAAAAAATTAAGTCCCTTCGACACACCTTCCACCGAAGATATTTTCGGGACAACGTGGTGGTGAACCCGTCGCCGTCTTTGTGTCCAAGCCAACAAAATTATTCGTACATAAGTTTTTGAAAAACCCATTTGTACGAGCCTGCCACTTGGGGATCGAACTCGGGTCTCTTGACTCGAAATTCCGACCATCCAACCACTCGGCTATCGTGGCTGTTATATATAAATATATGAAAATATACTTTTATTGTACACCAACAACAATAATTTATATACTTTTATTTATATGTTATTATTAATATACAAAAATATACTTTTATTGTACAAACGCGACTGGTCGTAGCCGCTGTAGACAAGAGAGCTGATTCTTTTCTCGTTCAACGGTTAAGTCTAGCCATTCAACGTGGAAAAGCAGCCAGCGTTCTTGGTACCTTGCCACGAGGGGTAGGGCTCTACGATTATAGTAATTTTTAGTTATTAAATATTGTAAATATTAATATAATTTTGTTTCTGTAAATAGTATTTGTTAAAAAAAGTTTATGTATATAAAAAAAAATATGTTGATGTATAACAATTCCTACTAGCTTTCCCAAACCCAAGAGATTTCCAAACTTTCCACTCTCTTCTGGACTCTTTTTATCCTCCTCGAGTATAGATTTGAGATGGATATGACATCGCTGTTTATCCCCACACGATCTGTTGCATCAACTTCGAATACTTTTTTACCTTATTGGATTCAGTAGGATGATAAATACAAATCGGCCTGTGAAAGTCCATTGCATGCACTGAGACTTAGGAGTGCTTGGCAAGCGGATTAACGAGCGCAGTATCAGACATCTTGCACCTTAGACGCTGCTGCCCGTTACCCGTATGCAAATTTTGGTCCGGTATTTTTCAAGATAGTTATCCGACTATCTGTTTACAACTAACTGAATTTTCACTTATTCGCCTCTTACGACTCCCTCGGGAAGAAAGTGGTGCATTCTGTCGCGGTAACGTCACGCAATTAGATATGCACAGACCAAATAATCGTTGGACTTGATAAAATGTCTGTTAGATCAATCAAAAATTTTAAAAAAATTACTGTCTTGAACTGGATTCGTACCCGCGACCTCTGCCGTACCAGGACATCGCTGTTACCTCCGAGCGACCGTGTCCCATAAGCATCAGTTGAGCCGAAATATATCTCCACGCTATTCCCAATGCTGTCGTAGAGAGAGGTCTAGACAATTAAGTAATTTCGACGCACCTTCCATCGAAGACTTTTTTTGGAACAACGCGACAGGTGGTGAGCCCGTCGCCGTCTGTATGTTCAAGCCCACGTAATAAATCGTAGATTTATTATGGAAAAAACCGCCTTCAAACGAGTCTACCATCGAACTCGGGTCTCTTGACTCGGATTCCGATCACCCACCCACTCGACCATAGTTCCTTTTATATTATCGTGATTGTAGACGAAGTAATATTTAAATTGGAAAATTGAAGTAGGGATGGAGTCGTTGAATGAATGTAATAGGATTTGCTGCGTAGAAAAATGCTCTGTGCGGAGAAATACTATCGCTTACTGTAGTATTTAACACACATTGACCCTGTAACAGAAAAGCACTACTACACAGTTACCCCCCGTACTCACTACCCCGTACTACACAGTCTAATAAAGTTACACCTCAATAAATTTCCATACTGCAAAATTATATAAAATTTCAATTATAACTAGACAATTAAGTAATTTCGACGCACCTTCCATCGAAGACTTTTTTTGGAACAACGCGACAGGTGCTGAGCCCGTCGCCGTCTGTATGTTCAAGCCCACGTAATAAATCGTAGATTTATTATGGAAAAAACCGCCTTTAGCCGGGATGGAAGATGTGATTTAGATGTGGACAGGCGTGTCGCTGCCGGGAACAAAGTCAATGGTGCCCTGACTGCGTTAATCAAAAGGCAAGGCGTTATGAAAAGTGTGCACGCCTTGCAATACATAACGCAGTGTTGGTACCGACTTTGTTATATGGCAGCGAAACCTGGGTATGCCAGAAGAAGCATAAAAGCAGGTTGAATGCAGTGGAGATGCGATCTCTCCGCAAAATGTGCGGCCTTACCATGGCCGACCGAAAGCGAAACGAAGAGATTCGCAATATGGCAGGTTTGAAAGATGACCTTGTCTCAAAAATGGATAAGGGCGTGCTTCGATGGTTTGGGCACGTTGAACGAATGAGTGAAGACCGAATGGTGAAGAAAATATATAGCGCGAAAGTTAATATTAAAAGGTGTCGAGGTAGACCGAGATTAACTTTCGAAGACCATGTGAGCAAATTGCTCGAAGAGAGGAGGGTCAAGAGTACTCGGATACCTAGACGTGCATGTATGAAGAAGATGATGAATCTGAAAGAAGCGAAAGAAGTATGTAGGGATCGTGACACTTGGCGATCTGTTCTCTCTGGCTACCCCGTCAGGGATTGTGCGTGAAGATAAATAAATAAATATATATCAATTATAACTCGGCATGTGGTCGGTAGGCTATATCGAAAGAACGCAAAAGTAACAGTAATTATACGTCGTAACGGCGCGACGCATAATGTTGTTTGTGAGAAAAAACAACAGACTCTCCTGTTATAGAAATTGCAGCACATCGAGATGTAATTGAAAATGTTAATAAAAAATAAAAGAACATCGCCTTCGTCTAGACTAGACGTAATTTGTGCATGAAACTGTCGCAGACTGAAATATCGTAATATGAACATTTTTATTGGTTGTTTTCGTTGGATGTAACGAGCATAGTTGGTAGTGACTCTGCCTTCGAAAAAAACCGGGTTCGAGTCGCGATGGGAGCAAACATTTGTTTGATTTAAATTAATTTTTGTATTCAAGTCATGGTATACATATAAAGAACAAAACACTTATACAAAAATAGATATACCGTACGAATAAATAAAAAAGGTCTTTAAATAAACGCGACAACCTCCGTGGTGTATACATCTTGGAGGATGATGTCGCCAGCTCTGTGTGCTCTTGTCCTGGTGTCGATTCTCAGAGAAATGTAAAAAACTCTTATTCTACATTGTCTTCGGTCTAAGTGTATGAGTACCTTCGTTGTTTTTGATTCCATAGCACAAGTGCTTTTACTACTTACTTTGAGAACATAGCATTACATGTGATGTGTCTGTATTTATTAATCTATGTATGTAAAATTATCGCTCAACTTTGTGAAACTCGAGTTTGTTATTAAGATAGTGAGTTTCGTAGAAACTGGGATTTTGTGTTAGAATTCATTAGTAGTGATTGCTTGCACAGTTCTACTTTACAGTCTGTTATTTCGTCTTATAGTGCTAGAAATGCGAAAATAACGATATCGATATAAGTTATTGTAAGTTAATTAAACTTTTCTGCTTGTTTTCTAATGATTTTTCATAAAGCAGTGCAAAGTGGTTTCAAGTTCTCACTCGATTCACGATATTCTCCTTCCTCCCCGATCTTGTTACTATACTTAAAATTACTATTAAAATCTCCTATTTAGTGGCGCCAGCCAAACATAGAATCTAGTTCCCTGATCAATTAACTAACTGACGCTGTAAGTCTGGTATAATGGTAAAGTCACGATAGCCGAATGGTTGCGTGGTCGAAAGATCCCCAGGAGGCAGGCTCGTAACATTGGATTTTTCAAATACTTATGTACGAATTATATCGTCGGCTTGAACACAAATACGGCGTCGGGCTCACCACCTGTCACGTTGTACCGAAAATATCTTCGGTGGGAGGTGGGTCGAAGGGACTTATTTGTCTAGACTAGACCTCTATCTACTCCTTTATTGGGATTAGCGTGAAGATATTTATTTATTTTTATCTATAAGCCTGGTATTCATTTAGTCTCCATAGAGTTCGATCAGCTTCTTAATTCAATTGTTGTCAAATTCAATGTTTGTCGTGCAATTCCTTTTTTGGGACTATAACTATAGTTTTTTCTCGCCCAGGCTACAAGCTTTTTTGCTCACCTCCATACGAAATTGTATCAAAATCGTTTTTGCAGTTTGACCCTGATAGCGTACAAAACATTGTTGTAAGTATGGATTGGGTAAAGATTTTTAGTGTTGCTTTTTTTTTCAAAGACCACAAGTGTTATTACAAAAGTTTTATTACAATGCATAAAGTGTGAGCTGTATGCGACTTGTGCCATATGGACGCATAAATTTGATACAGCGGTCAATGTCGCCAGGTTCACTTCTACGTCGGTTGCACACACTTATCAAACAGAACTTTGCTTAACTTAGCCTAAAACTTAGCTTCGATCGCGGCGAAGACTAGTCACGATTTATAGAAATCATTATGTACATGTCGGTCTGGCATTTATGATTTCTCATATTTGAACGACAGAACCTATTGTGTGATATCTTATATAATCTATTAATTTTTCAAATTTTTTTTTTTTTTTTACAAAAAAAAATGTTAACGTAAATTAGGTTATTATTAGGTAAACCTTATAGAGTTATTATAATATAAATGAATGCGTTAATGTCAGTAACCCTTGGGAATGTGTGGTCGCTCTCAAACTAATTCTAGGAAGAATATAATCTCAATACTGTCCTATTGGAAAAAAAATGAGAAGACCTGCGGAGTTTCCGAGTTTCCTTCGCCTATTTCTTACGAAATGGGAGCAGATTAAAAATACTATCGAATAACGAATCTGTATACATTTAAAAAAAATAGTTTGGTTACAATTTACTGCGGGATAGAGGTAACGTAGTGTTCTGTATGTACAATAGCGATAAAGAAAGTAAACCGAACTCAATGTTCTACGCGAACGTATATAAATTGCGGCAACAAATTGGCCGACAGAAGCTGGTTTCCACTGATAAAGCAGGGACTGCAAACAAGTCTAGAAACAACACTGTCAACTGACCCTAAGTTTTTTCATATTTACGAATTTCCAATAAATTATATACTATATATTAAACTTTTAAACGGAGACCTGTCACTAAAATAAACGTCACAGCATAGTCAAGTTTCAGATTTCCAATTACGTAAAATTAGTCAGGACTTGTTATTTTCGAGTAGTTCTTGTAATTTCGTGGCAATTAAATTAATAAACGTTGTACTATAGACACATACATAGATAGTGGCAACATCACGTACATTTATCTGATCTCAAAGCAGCTTAAGCAGTTGTATTACGCAATCAGAAATATCGAAGGTACCACAAACATCTGGGTGACTCGAGAAAATGTCGAGAAAGTGATTTCTATATTGACCCGACCAGAATCGAACCCGGGACCTCAGTGCTGGCGACACCATGAAAACCGGTGCGTACGACCCTCATCCACAGAGATCGTTATTATAAACTTATAACTTGTAAATTTTACCAAATATTGCGTAAATATCCTTTTACATAAAAAGGTCTGCAACTCCCGTGCTATAGCAAGTTATAACTTCAAGTAGGTCGTAGCGTAGGAGTGGCGTCGTTAATAACTGCACAGTTTCCCCCACATACCAATTTTATACTTCCCATAATTCTACTCTTGTAATAACACGCCAACAAATATGTTGGAAACATCTATTTAAGTTTCATCGTAGACTAGATTGATCGCCCAATCATACATACATATATACGCCTGTAATAGTCCACTACTAGGTATAGGCTTCTCCCGTGGGACTGGACCATAACCACCAAGCTCGGCAAGCGGATTGGCGATTGCAGTACCAGAAATCTTGCAGTTTAGACGCTATGCGTCAACGATCTGCTTATTTTGGACTGAATTTTTTTCGGGATGGTTATCCCGTCATCTGTCGATAGCAATTGCTATTATTAAAGTTTTTCACTTAGTCGCCTCTTACGACACCTTGGAGAAGAAAGAGCATGATACATTCTTAAGCCGATACAACCACGGCCAAATCATAATTCGAGATGAATTAAAACGATGGATATGTTACAAAGTTGAGGCGTATTATTTAAAATAAGCCATTAAGACCTCCGCCAATGCAATGCGCTATATTATGAACAATTTTGGTGGCAATAAAATCGTAATTTAAAAAAATATTATATATATACACCCCCCTCCCCTAATTCTGGGGGGGGGGGGAGGCACTCTAAAGACGGCAACGCATCTGTTATGCCTCTAGTATTGCGGGTGTTCATGGGCGGCGGTAATCACTTACCATCAAGTGAGTCGCCTGATCGTTTGCCGGCCTTTTCTATAAAAAAAATATTAATAGGCGGCCAACTCACCATCTGTCACGTTTTCCCAAATAAGCTTCGGAGATGGGTGAAAGGAAAAACAGATCCATTTACCGCACAGTTACTTTAATTATCTATAAGATGGTAATATTTTTAGTAACTTATGTCTTGTAATTATGTGTGAATTGTTTCTCAGAAATTTGCGAGAAATAACGATGATACTACTTTATTTCTTACTTACTGCTTTATTTCTATTTCAATAAATATATGAGTCTAACAACTTTCTTCTAAAATACTGAATGAATTTCCGTCTAGCCACCAGTGTATAAACACTTCTTTTATGTTTACACGTTTTTTAGACAGTCGGTGTTATTACAGCAAATCTTCGTTGAAGTTAGTAGCAGATGCCTACTGGCTTAAGTAGCCTATTCTATCAATTCGTTTTACAAGAATTCATATAAAGATAAAAATTAAATTAAATATATTTACATCATTCCCAAAATACTGAGGTAGACACAGTAGTAGATAATAAAGTCCTTTTGACTAATCTTGTACCGAAAATATTTATCGAGACATCGTGGCTTGTTGGTGAGCTTGCCGCCGTTTTTATGTCCAAGCCAACGATATAAATCGTACAAATTTTTTATTTGAAAAAACCCTTTCGTACGAGTCTACCATCTGAAGATTAAACTATCGTAACTTTGATAATAATATTAATAAATGAATACATACGTAGATGGAGACAATGTCACAAACATTGCTGCGATCCCAAAGTAAGTAGCTGAAGCAAGTCTGTTATTGAATCAGAAACATCGAAAGCTCCACAAACACTCAGACCCGAGTTTAGGCAGATAAAGTAGTTTAAAAACATTGGCGCAATTAAGTATTCAAACTGGCGCCTTTGTTAAATCAGCTTTATAGTATTATTTAATTTCACAGCTAACTGAACATTAAAATACGCAAAAACTTTTTTTTAAAATATAAATAGAACCATAGAATAGGTACCTATTGTATATACAAATCACAAAAAAATACAGATTGTATAAAACAGTTCAAGGTGGAGACTGTTTATTACTTATCAAAAACTAGCTTGCCACAGCTTGGCTATATAGTGGTAACCAATTATTACGCTTTGCCTACAGTCTTATTATAAGGGAAGTAAATAAAAATAGCATACGCAAGACATGTTGATTTGTCGAGAAATATCATGAAATAATGTATATAAATATCTTCACGCATATTCTCAATACTGGGATAGACAATTAAGTACTTTCTACCGACCATTCGACGAAGCCTATTTGGGGCAACGTGACTGGTGGTGAGCCTGTCGCCGTCTTAGTGTCCGAGCCAACGGTAAAATATGTTTACGTAGATAAATATTTATATATAGAAATAAACATCCATGACTCGGACACTCACCACCTGTTATGTTGTTCCAAAAAAGTTCCAATGAAAAGTGGGTCAAAAGGACAACATTGTCTCGATCTCTGTCTACCCCAGTTTTGAGAAACGCTTGAGTCCTGCGTCGGGAGACCAAAAAATAAATATAACTCAGAAGAAAGACTGATGAGATACCAATTAAAAACCATCCATGGTTGATTATTTTTCTAACTTATCTCACTTATTATTCTTATCTTTATTCTAACCCGGACATACATACATACTCGTAGATAGGGACATCGTTACGTACATTGCACTGATCTAAATGTAAGTAAATACTTGTGCTATGGACCCGAGAAAATGTAGAGAAATTGTTTTCTACATTGACCCGACCAGGAATCGAACCCGGGACGCCACTCGTACACGGAGGTCGAGATACACATAATCGTGTCTTTCTTCATATTAAATAATTATCTCTGTATAGTGGATAGCTGTTACAAAATTACCTAGCACAATTCCCAATTCAAAATCTACAAGTAACCTAGTGTCAAAATCTACAAGTACTTGGTGTCGAGTGTAGTGGTGGTGGTGCATTTTGTGCACGAATCTATGGGGGGAGGGTGGTGCCCTCCTTTTTTTCTCTTGACATATATGTATAGTATTAATTATGCTAGGTAGTTTTATTAAAAAAATATCTTTACGCCATTACTGTTACTGGAGTAGACAAGTCCAGATGATTAAACCCTGGAGCTTTCACCGAAGACATTTTTTGGGACAATGTTGCAATTGGTGACAGCCTCGCCGCCGTCTTTATTTCCAAGCGAACGACATAAATTGTATATAAGTTCAAAAAAAAAACTATTGGCACCTGCCTACCACCTAGGATCGATCTCGGGTCTCTTGATACAGATACCGATCACCCATCTCTCTCGTCATCATCTCTATAATAACGAATTTCGGCAAAGTAACGCCTACATCTATTAACGAACCATCTTCTTTCTAATCGCAGGTTGTCGCCCGGCGTTCAGACCTTAAACTGATAGTGACGTCAGCAACCATGGACTCCAGCAAATTCTCCACGTTCTTCGGAAACGTGCCCACCTTCACTATACCAGGTCGAACCTTCCCCGTCGAGACTTTCTTCTCCAAGAACGTCTGCGAGGATTACGTCGATGGCGCCGTGAAACAAGTAAGTTACCTCTAAAATAATAAATAAATAAATATCTTCACGCAATTCCCAATACAGAGGTAGACAGTGGTCTAGTCTAGACAATTCTGTCCTTTAACCCACCTTCCACCGAAGATATTTTCGGGACAACGTAACAGGTGGTGAGTCCGTCGCCGTCTTTATGTCCAACTTAACGATGTAATTCGTACATAAGTTTTTGCTAAACCCATTGGTACGAGCCTGCCACCTGGGGATCGAACTCGCGTCTCTTGACTCGAAGTTCCAACCACTCGGCTATCGTGTTTTAGACTTCTAAAGAAATCCTATATCGATAATAATATTATAAATTTTAATGTAACCTTGTCTGTCTGTTACGTTTTCACGGTTTAAACGCTTTATGATGAAGTTTGGTCTGAATGTAATAGTGCAGGGAAGGACATACGTTACTTTTATTCGCGAAAAAAATAGATTTTTCCGCAACAATCGATATCGCCTCGGGCTACAGCTATTTGCAAATTGATTGAGTTGTAATTTTACGAGTGTTAGAGAAACTGTATTGAAAAAAAACCTAACGTTACTCACCAAGAAATCTTCCTCACCAGATTATCAGATAAAGACTGAATTATAAGACAAATATAGTACTTGTGGCTCTGGAGGGTTAGTAGTTATAAACAAAGATGCAAGAAATTGGCAATTTTATATCTGATAGAACTGCTAAAATTTAAATTTAACAGTGGTAGAGCCACGCCACGCCAGCCTTTTGTTGTTGCATGAATGGGCCGGCTCGACCAGGGAAGTACCACGACCTCACAGAATACCGGCGTGGCGAATTAGAAGTCTAACAAACTTCTGCGTTTCATCTGGTGGGTGCAGGTAACCGGAGGCCCACACCCCCCTCTCCCAATTCTGGGGGGGAGGGGCACTCTAAGGCTGGCAACGCATCTTCTATGCCCCTGGTATTGCAGGTGTTCATGGGGGGCGGTAATCACTTACCATCACGTGAGCCGCCTGCTCGTTTGCCTTCCTTTTTCATAAAAAAAAAATATTGGTATACGAAATAAGCATAAAGCTTGGTCACACTGGTACTGTTATTAGTTAAATTATTGGTGATGATAAAACTGCAAAAAAAATTGTTGGGATTATGAAGAGCATATAATTCAAAACACAACTCCCATTCGAACCGGTCGATCCGGTACAAGAGCTATAGCGATGTGGGCTGGTCTCACCCAAATATCCCACAACCGGTCGCCATTGTCGGCGCAGTTTCGATTTTTGTATGAATACAATATGTGATCATTGACATTATTGTATGAAATATCACTTCCCTATCCATATGTTTTCCTAAAGTATTATTGATAGAATCAGCTGACCGATTTCGATCATGTTTTTTTATTCAATTAAGTGGAGACTTCCGCGTTTTAACACTACGCGGGACCCTGAATATTTTTCCAAAACAAAAGTAGCTAAAGTTATTCTTTATAACGTTAGCTGTCTGCTAGTCTTGCTATCGGCCTTGAAATCGGTCCATTCGTTTTAGAATTTAGCTAGAACTATTTGTTCTTCTGTCAGATAAAAATAAAAACATTTCCAGTATTTGCTGAAATGCTGTTAATGTGGAATTATAAACAGGAAGTCATCTGACAGAGGCGGGCTTCAAACCCGCGACCTTGCCTTATCGTGGCAACCCTCTTAACTCCGAGCCACCGTGTCTCCGCACACACTCACGCATCAGTTGAAATTTTATTTCTCCTTACGCCTTTATTTTAAATTTCTTATTAAAATAAATAAATATCTTCACGCAGGTCCCAATACAGAGGTAGACAGAGGTCTAGTCTAGACAATTAAGTCCCTTCCACCCACCTTCCGTCGAAGATATTTTCGGGACAACGTGACGGGTGGTGAGTCCGTCGCCGTCTCAATGTCGAAGCCAACGATATAATTCGTACATAAATTTTTAAAACGCCTATTGGTACGAGCCTGCCACCTGGGGATCGAACTCCGGTCTCTTGACTGGAAATTCCGACCTCCCAACCACTCGGCTCTAGTGACTTTTTTTATTAAATTAGTGACATTTCTCACTAATTTAATAAAAAAAGTGAAACATATAAACTAAGCTACTACCCTATAACCTAACAGTTCCAATGAGGGGACTTTATCCCTTGTGGCATACTCTAACAGTCACCTCTGATTAATAGAGAAAAGTTGGGTGAAAAGATGATGGGTGTGAACAATATTGAAATATATTTTGTAAATTTATAAAAACAATGAAGTATGTATAACGTTCATGTTTGAGTGCCTTCATGTTTCCGACATTATTAGAAACTTGTGAATTACGCGTATTAATGTTACAGCGGTCGGTGCCCAAAGTTCGTTGACACAGCACTGTGTCACAGTGTAGCTACATCACTATAATGACAGAGACGTTTTCGTTTATCTTAATTGCCCGTATTTCGCATTTAATACTGTTGTAAAGTATTAATTTATGAGTGTAATATTGATTAGAGGTTTGTGTACTATTTTTTTTTTGTTTAATGTAAATTAATGCTGTTATTTTTTAATGATACGTCTACACAAACGTTTGTTCTTTATTTTTATTATTATTCATCTCCACGCACAGTCCCTGACGGTGTAGCCAGAGAGAACTGATCGCCAAGTGTCACGATCCATTCTTACCTCTTTCGCGTCTTTCAGATTAATCATTTTCTTCATACATATGCACATCGATGTATCCGAGTACTCTTGACTGTCCCCTCTTCGAGCAGTTTGCTCACGTGGTCTTCGAAAGTTAACTAACCCTGAGTACCTCTACCTCATTCAATATTAACTTTCGCGCTATATATTTTCTTCACCATTCAGTCTTCGCTTGTCATGATCGCCACGATTGGAATGTGGTTGGTGATGGTTCCAAACTCTTTGCCCCTCAGACTCTACTGCCCGTTACTGGTCTGGCTACTGCCCAGACCATAATACAGCAGGTATTTTGGTCTGGTAGTTTTCGAAAGGGTTGTATCGTCACCTGTCGATAGCCAATGGACTCCCAAGGGAAGAAAGGGTTGTATTCTTATGCCGTAACCGTAAATAGTATTTGCAAACTATTCTTAAACATCTGGTTATCATCATTCAATTCAACAACATTGAAAAAATTAAAAATATACTTGACAATCGGATGATTAGAAAATAAACTTCTATTCTAGATATTCTTCTCATTCTTTGACAGGCTAAATGTTAAATGTAGATATGTGTTTTTCCTTTTTAGTGTCGCTTTTTCGTTTCATTGAATTTAAAATAACAATGAAGAAAGGGTCAAAAAACTTTAAATTTCAATATACAATACACTAATACATTAACAACTCACAAGATAATAAAGAAACTTAAACATTGTAAAATAAAATCGGTTTAAAACATGGCTCACAATGTCTGCCTCTCACTACACTGTGTCACTAACGAACTGGCCTAGGAATGCCGCCGTTTGTCTAGGCTAGGCGGTAGGTTACGTGATCCAATCATACTATGTTGGAGCGTATCGATCTCCTCTAGAAGCCATTATCTAAATTTAGTATTGGGTCTGATAATTCATCTGTCTGCGGCGGCGGAATTCGAGCAGAAAGTTGCCTATAATGGACCTCCAATACAAGTCAAAGACCTACAAGTCAAATCAGGAAAGATAAATCAAAGTCCAGACCTATCCCACAGAAACCATGCATTTTTAGTATAGTATCTTCACACCATTCCCAATGTTGGGGTGGATAGAAGTCTAGATAATTAAGTCCTTTCGACCTAATATCCCCTGAAGACTCTTTGGCTCAGTGTGACGTGGTGAACCTGTCACTGTCAAAAAAGAGTATCCTATGTGTTAACCTAGTGCGACATGCATGTTAATAGTTTAGTACAATTGTTTAGTACGCCACTTGCCACACAATTTACGTTGGAAAACACCATCGCGATGAAACCTGCCGGTCTGAGAATATAATAATAAATACTATATACTATTCCTAGGGCGTGTGAAGACTGCCAATATGCACTGGAGCAGCATGGCGGACATACGTCTGCTCTAATATCTCTCAAATATTAGAGGGAAGGCATTGGCCCAGCGGTGGGCATTAACAGGCTCCTACTTTGCATTACTTTTGCATGCAATTCGCAAAAAAAAATGCCTTTATTTTGCTCCATATTAAAATATCCTCTCTTGTCTCCGATAAAAACTAAGTGACATCACTCTATCTATCACTTTAAAACTCACCAATTAAAAAGTCCATTAAAATTCGCATATCGCTTGATTAATTAATTTCGAAAATGACGCGCTCGTCAGCGATGAGTCAACTCATTATCTTTTTTTTTTCCAAGACTACAAAAGACACACCTTTCTTATTTATTATCGTTTTAAGAAGCATTGTCGCTTAATCCAAGACAGACTTGTTCAGGAACTATAGTTCAGGATGTCCTGTTTCAGTATAATCATTCGTCCATTAATGTTCTTCCTCGTCGTTACTATAAGCGGCCTACAATCAGTACCAGATACACCTGGAAACTGTTAGAACTGAACCGAAGCACACTTCACAACTTTCCAGATCATTCCAGTGCGAACACGTATCGTCACGGTCAGACGCACTTGTTAATTATACATTGCATCTTTGTTAAAGGCGAAATAAATTTGTTGAAGCGTGCTGAATTTGAATTGAACAATTCACATTTAGAGTATTTAAAAAAATATTTTCACGCCATTTACAGGGGTCTAGTCTAGACAGTTAAGTCCCATCGACCCACCTTCCACCGAAGACATTTTTCGGGACAATGTGACATGTGGGGAACCCGTCGCCGTTTTTATGTCTAAGCCAACGATATAATCGTACAAAAGTTTTTGATAAACCCATTGGTACGAGCCTGCCACCTGGGGATCGAAATCGAGTCTCTTGACTCGAAATTCCGACCTCCCGTCGTGACTTAACGATTTAAGTTATTTAAAAAATATACCAAGACAGGTGTTGAGCCCGTAGCCAACAATATAATCGTACGTAAATTATTGAGAAAAACCATTTTAAAAAAAAAACCCATAGGTATTTGATTGGATTCTTGTTACATGAATGTTTGGAAACGCGTTAAATCTTATAAATTTATATGAGCTCTTGTATGAATATTGATTTATTCAAGCTATCTCTTTTGAGATAGCTTGAATAAATTAATATTGTGCTTTAAGGATTTAAACATACACTTTTTGTATTTAGATAATGTTTTATGCTCCATGTTTATGGCCACATAGCTCGTAGAACCTTATAGGTTCCACGGTTGAGAATAAAATTTCTTGATTGAGGAAGCCTTGTATAGTCAAACACAGTGTAGGGCACCCTACACAAGATGAAGTGATGAATGTCTATACATGCAGGTGGCACAATCGCGGTATTTGGGGCAATCTTTGGGCCAGGGTTATGTAACACAGGCAAAGAAGAAGTAGGTAAAGAAAATGTTTTATGAAACAGAACTTGTTGTTGTTGGTCGGGCGGCAAAAGTATCACAAATACTATGGACACACATAATTTAGTTCAGTTCAATGACATGGATATACCAGGAGCGACTTAACATTGAATGTTCACGTACGTAATAAAACAGATTACATTAGGTTTATTCGATTGGTTTTTCCTAAAGTCGTACAAAGGTTGTTAGCATTCGTTCCACTCGAAACTTGAAGTGGGAGTTGTTTTTCTTGTAATTGAAAATATGTCTTGCAATAACTCCGTAGACTAGTGGCGTACACACCGGTTTTCATGATGTTGCCAGCTCCGAAGTCCCGGGTTTGTTTCCCGATCTCTAAAGAAGAAATAATTTTTCTACATTTTCTCTGGTCTGGGTGTTTATGGTACCTTCGTTGTTTCTGATTCCATAACACAAGTGCTTAAGTTGCTCATTTTAGGATCAGAGCAAAGCTTTATTATTAATTGTTATTAAATTTTGCATAGTAATGGCTGATTTATGGCATCGGCGGAAGAATGTACACTCATGGGAAGCCACTACCTTTTTTTCTTCCCATAAGTATCGTAAGAGGTGTCTATGTTTAAGCCTCAGAATCGAAACATTTAATCTATTAAACTCTTAATAACTTCATAATTATTACAAACGGGAGCAAAACCCCGTCGAAAATATGCAACGAATTATGCGATACTTGCATGAGAATTAAAAGGCTTATAAAAATGAGGCACCAATTCACCCAGGATGTTTTCGCACTTGTTCTACAACATCGTCCAAAGGCCTCCTATCTTCGTACATTTATGTATACATAAATACATAACGGCCTATTAAAGTCCACTGCAACATCTAGGCCTCTCCCACAGGGAGGATTTGCCATAATCGCCGCGCTTGGCAAGCGGATTGGCGATCGCAGTACCAGACCACTCGCACCTCCGACGCTGCTGCCCACCTTCGGTATGATTATTTCGGTCTGATATTTTTAGACATGGTTATCCCGCCATATATCGGTTGTCATAACGATATTCAAGGCTGTTTCCCTTAGTCGTCTCTTTCACCCACGGGATACAAGGAAGTGGCAATATTCTTACACCGTTACCACACGAGTGTTATACCGTACATATTTAAGAATGGCACACTATCTTGTAATAATATTAATACTGAAACATTCAAAACAAGCTATACTTGCTACTTGCGGGTGCCCTCAAAAAATACCAAACCCAAATTCAGCACACCGGTCACGCAGCAGAATATAAGGAGCGAGGTGTCTGCGATCGTCAAACCGCTTGTCAAGCGTGTTGATTGTACCGCTTGCCAAGCGTGTTGATTGTACCACTTGCCAAGCGTGTTGATTATAGCAAATGTTTTTAAGTGGAAAGGACTTACTTTGGCGATTTTCCGATAAGAGGCCATTAAGTAAGTAAGTAAGTTCAAGTTAAGTAAGTAAGTAAGTTAACACGTGTCTCCAACAATGCACACTAACAGCTAAACATTTCGGACCGGAATCGATCCGATGACCTTATTCCACTAAGCGTTGACCTTTCCGAAAGTAGTCCAAATAATTTGACATGGATATAGGACGTTTCTATTTACATGTGATAACTTTCATGTGAAACTAGGCGCAGCCCATGACAGGGCATATGCGTAGAGTTTTCAATTGTTGATGTAGGTATTTTAATTTTTTGGAATTACCATGTTAATTATTCTGTTTGGCCCTGAATCGTCTTTAAAAGTCACGGATTACCAGCGGAATCGATGTTAAAATGTGCTGAAATATGCAGTTTTTTTTTAATTTTGTGATACGTACGTGGAGGCATATGTCAAAGGCCGGCAACGCATCTGCTATTTCTCCGGTATTGCAGATGTTCATGGGCGGCGGTAATCACTTACTATCACGTGTGCCACCTGCTCGTTTGCCACCCTTTTCTATATACGTTGAGCGAATGAGCGAAGGCCGAATGGTGAAGAAATATACAGCGCGTAAGTTAATATTATAAGTCGAGGTAGGCCGAGACTAACTTTCGAAGACCACGTTAGCAAACTGCTCAAGGAGGGGTGCATGTATGAAGAAGATGATGAATCTGAAAGAAGCGAAAGAGGTATGTAAGGATCGTGACACTTGGCGATCTTTTCTTTCTGGCTACCCCGTCAGGGACTGTGCATGAAGATGAATAAATGAAATAATTTATTTCTTTGTAAAAATTATTTAAGAAAAAATAAAGCCAAACTAAGAACGTAAAAAATTTTGAATGCATAAAAAATCCTTTGATTTTTTTAAAATTCATAACCGAATTAAAAAATATTCAAATAATCGCCTTCTACATCTACATCGTCGTTAGATTCAGAAATAAAAACATAACGGTAGACGTATCCAGTTCTAAAAATACAATTCTTGTTACAGGCTCTTCAGATACATTTGCAGCCTGACGAAGGGGATATATTGATTTTCATGCCTGGTCAGGAAGACATTGAAGTTACTTGCGAGGTAATTCCTCTTTTTTGCCCATATATGTTTGTATATATGTTTTCAAGGAGTGTCGACGGGTAAATGAAGAAAACCACTCTTTCATATCGTCTCGGGTTTGGATGTTTGGGATACTTTAGTTGTATGTAGTCATTCCATAACAAAAGTCCTTTAGCATGTTTTGAGATTAGAGCGATGTATGTTATATTGTCCCCATATATATAAAATGTTTTAACTAAGGGCCTGTTTTTCAAAGTTCATAAAGGCCTATTAAGGTCAATTGTAGCTCTTAGCATTCTTTAGCCTTACACAATAAGCTACTTTATGTGATTTATATATAACCTGACTCCTATATATTTTTTATCTTCACGCAATTTTATTATACTGGTGTAGGCAGAGGACTAGACACTAAAGACTTTTCGACCCACTTTTCACCGAAACTTATTTGGGACAACAAGAAAAGTGGTAACCTATGTTGAAGCTAACTACCATTCACTTTATACATATGTTTTTATATAACATTAACTGACCCAGCAAACGTTGTTTTGCCATATAAAAATAGTGGTTGATCGTAGCGTGGTGAGAATTCAGGGTTTTATGTATTTTTTAATATCATAAAAATAATATTTAAAAATAAAAAAAATAGGGTTGGACTACCCGTAACATTTAGGGGAGTGAAAAATAGATGTTGTCCGATTCTCAGGCCTAACTAATATGCATACAAAATTTCATGAGAATCGGTTGAGCCGTTTCGGAGGATTACGGTTACTAACATTGTGACAGGGAAATTTTTTATATTAGAAGATAGATATAAGCGTCCATGAGACGACTAAAACATATTCATCACGCAAACTTTTTCTCACATTGGGATTCGATTTCCCAACCCTTAGCTTCGAAGGGAGGGTCAACGAACTCTTATGTGGTCGTCATACAAGCAGTGATAATAAACTTTGCTCGATGCATTTTCGGGTTTATATTACAGGTGTTGACGGAGAGACTGGCAGATCTAGACAGCGCTCCGCCGCTCACAGTGCTGCCTATATACTCGCAGCTTCCGGCCGACCTCCAGGCCAAGATATTCCAGCGCGCCCCGCCTGGACAGAGGAAGTGTATTGTGGCCACAAACATTGCTGGTACGTTAATGACTCTATAGAGAATTACTTCCGTGGACGGGTGGCGTAGAAACCGATTTTCTAGGTGGTGTCAGGTCTGAGGGTTCGTTTCCCGGGCGGGTCGATGTAGATTCTTTTTTTTAAAAAAATACTAGCAATTCCGAATAATATTACTACTATTCCTGTTAACCATTCCAATTGAGCTGCAATGCGTGTGTCAGCAGTTGGTTTACGTCAATAGTCGAATGTCGGGGCCCGAACCTGCGACGTCATTTTACACAGTCCGCACCCTAAACAATTAGGCTATTGCCGCTATAATACTACTTTGGATAAATTTTCTCGGGTCTGGGTCTTTGTTTTATATTCGTTGCTTCTGATTCCATAATCCAACATACATGCTTTAGCTACTTACTTCGAGATCAGAGCAATGTACATATGTGATATTTTCGTAGAGGATCAATATCACATATGTACATTGTAATATGCTATGTATGAAATAAAATTAAATAGAAAAAAGTTAAAATTTCAACTGACACGAGCGGGACTATGTATGTGTTTATAAAAAATCATTATACTGTTGAACTTGATCTTATAGTCTGTTTAACATTGTACAGGTTGTCCTTTCGTTGTCCACTGGTGTACGTAGGACGAGATTCTATATTTTTCCTTTCATCGACTCTCGACACGACAGCCCCGGGACAAAAGGAGAGATAAATATCTTACGCTGATACCACTGTACTAAATTTCATTGTTATAACCTGAATTTTACAGTGCCTTCAATTTACCCCTATTACTACTAAAAACTATTAGAAATTGTATGAAAATGTTCTCTTTATGTAGTTTCAGTTAATATGAATTTTATAACATTTTTGTGCATTTTGTTCAAGCCAAGAATATTGCTACTCCCTTTTTTCCCGAGGGTGTCGTAAGAGGCGACTAAGGGAAGGATAGATGACGGGATAACATCTTGTATTGCAATATGCAGTGCCCCAACGTGTTATCACAGGAACTACTACTATTATATTTAACACCGTAATTTTTGTGTGAAGCCTTTGCGACTTGTAACTCAGGCTTCTTTAAACCTACATTAGGCACCAGCCTGTCACAGTAGGGTTTAAGAATTTTTATACTAATAAAATCTCTTTGTTTAACCACTCTCGGTTTATTATCATCATATCAATTAAAACTGTAAAAATACTTGTTTCTATTAAAAATTGGTTTCTTTTTTCTCTCTCTAGAGACGTCATTGACCGTGGACGGTATTATGTACGTGATAGACTCCGGTTACTGTAAGCTGAAAGTGTACAATCCAAGGATCGGTATGGATGCACTACAGGTGAGTTAACATGTTTACACATAAACTCTAGCTGATCCAAAGAGAGCAGTAAACCTGAGTCTGAACTTGACTGTTGTGTGCTTAAATACCATCCCAACTGTGAGCATTAAAACGGGATTAGACTCCACTTGTTTCGTCGTGTCAAATAAGCTCTGCTGCAATGTGGGTCGAGAACAGTAAATTGATTGAACCTGATTATTGTAAGCTCGTGTGCCTTTACCGGCCCTTTTACGTGCCACGTTGTGTCAAAACAAATAATGTTTTCACGCCATTCCCAATACAGAGGTCTAGATATTTTTTGGGATAACGCCACAGGTGGTGAGCCCGTCGCTGTCTTTTTGTCCAAACCAAATATATAAATCGTTCATAAACGTCTTGAGGATGGAACTCGAGTTCCGATCACCCGATCACTCGGTTATCGAGTATAAACTCGTACACTGAAAGAAGACGAGATGAAATCCAATCGTATCTCATGACCGGGTTAAGATCTACCCGGTGAGCCAGGCCAACGCCCGGCAGCGGGCGGGGCGCGCGGGCCGTACGGGCCCGGGCAGGGCGTTCTGCCTCTACACGCGGCGCCAGTTCACGCACGAGCTGCTGCCCGCCACCGTGCCCGAGATACAGCGCACGAACCTCGCCAACACCGTGCTGCTGCTCAAGTCGCTCGGCGTTCGCGACCTGCTCGCCTTCCACTTCATGGACCCGCCGCCGCAGGTGAGTGAGTGCGCCGCGAGCCCACCAGGGTGGACAGAGCTCCGGAGGTACAATTTTTTGTCGGAGATGTTTTCAGGGACAACGCGACAGTTAGCCTGTCCCCGTCTGTATGTACAAGCCGGTGATATAAATCGTAAGTTTTGAAAAACGCACGGATAAGAGCCTTTCAACTGGGGATCGAACTCGGGTCTCCTGGTCCCGAATACCGTCGTAACTGATCAGATAATTAAATTATACACAACAAACAAAATATATAGGAAACAAAAATAGCATTAAAAGTAGTAGAGATAGGCCTAAACGAACTTTCGAAGACCTTGAGAGCAAATTGCTCGGTCAAGAGTACTCGTGCTCCGCAACAGTGGCAGAGCCACGCATCAGCTTTTGTTGTTGCATGAATGGGCCGGCTCGACCGAATACCGGCGTGAAGTAAAAGTCTAACAAACTTCTGTGTTTCGTCTGGTGAGTGCAGGTAACCGGAAGCCCACACACCCCCCTCCCCCAATTCTGGGGGGGGGGGCACTCTAAGGCCGGCAACGCATCTGCTATTCCTCCGGTATTGCACATGGGCGGCGGTAATCACTTACCATTACATGTCCCACCTGCTCGCTTGCCTCCCTTTTCTATAAAAAAAAAAAAACAGTATCGATGGTTTCGACACGTGGAGCGAATGAGTGAAGACCGAAAGAGAAGGAATATAGCGCGATAGCATTTGAGGACTGTGAAAGCAAATGGGTCGAAGTGGAAAAGGCCAAGAGTATTCGGGTGCCTAAATATGCGTGGATGACGAAAATAATGAATTTGAAAGACGCAAAACAGGTATTTAGAGATACCTACACCGTAATGGACTAGGTTTGAAGATATTTATTTTACAAAAAGAAAGTACTTCGGTAACGGGTACAATTTGGCGGCCTTATAGGAGTAAGGCTCCAGGGGGATAATCGCCTGGATAAATAAAAGGTTTTACTAAATTACTTTTAAAAGGAAAAAAATCTTCGAGTCATTCTCAATTCAGGGGTAGACAGAGGTCTAAACAGTTAAGTCGTTTCGATGCTCTTTCCACCGCTTTGCCAATCCGTTTGGCAAGATTGTGACTCTGCCGTATGAGAGAGGCAGAGACCTATGTCCTGCAGTGGACTTTAACACACCATTATGATGATGACAATGATGTAAATCCTTTTAAGGAAACCTTTATCCACATTTTACAGGACACCATTCTAAACTCAATGTACCAGCTATGGATCCTGGGTGCTTTGGACGGCACGGGAGAGCTGACGCCTCTGGGCCGGCAGATGGCGGAGTTTCCCCTCGACCCCCCGCAGTGCCACATGCTTATCGTCTCCGCCGAAATGGGCTGCAGTGCTGAAGTGCTCATCATTGGTAAGCTCAATTTCCCTTGACGCGCGATCCTTGCTCTTATTTAGATAAAGAATATCTTCACGCCATTCCCAATACAGAGGTAGACAGAGGTCTAGATCATTTAGGTCGTTTCGACCCACCTTTCACTGGTGTAAGCCTGCCAGCTAGGTATCAAACTCGGATCTCTCGACTCACCCAACCACTCGGCTATCGTGACTGACGCTTTTATTTAGGCTTCAGTTAATACTAACATGTATATTATTAGCCTAAGGAATCTCCAATTTTTAATTTTTTTATGGAATTGGGGTGAATACTAACAGTCTATGTAATAATTTATGGCCATTGCATTCGACGACCTCCATGGACGAGTGCTGTATACACCGGTTTTCAAGGTGTTGCCAGTTCTGAGGTCCCAAGTTAGTCGTTCAATTCCCGGTCGTATTTCAATGTAGGAAACAGTTTCTACACTTTCTCGGGTATGAGTGTCTGTGGTAAGCAAGGTATGTGATCTCCATCTTTGCTTGTATTTATTTATTTACTAGCTGCCTCCTGTCTTTGCCCGCAGTTTAATCAGACAGACAGCACCGTATTTACTTCCACATGCATTTAGTGGAAAGCTGTTAAATTTGAAATAGAAGTAGACACTTCAATTTGATCTATACGTATAGATAAAATAGTAATATATTTAAAGTTATTCAAAGTGACGATAGCCAAGTGGTCGGAATTTCGAGTCAAAAGACCCGAGTTCGATCCCCAGGTTGAAGACTCGTACCAATGGGTTTTTCAAAAACTTATGTACGAATTATATCGTTGGCTTGAACATAAAAACAGCGACGGGCTCACCACCTGTCACGTTGTCCCCGAAGATATGTTCAACGGAAGGTAGGTCAGAGGGACTATATTGTCTAGACTCGACCTTTGTCTACCCCTGTATTGGGAATTGCGTGAAGATATTTATTTATTATTTTAGAAGTATCGCGTATTATTATTTTATAAGTATATATATATATATATATACATATATATATATATGTGTGTGTGTGGCAGTGTCGATGCTGTCGGTGCCGTCGGTGTTCTATCGGCCGCAGGGGCGCGAGGAGGAGGCGGACGCGCTGCGCGAGAAGTTCCAGGTGCCGGAGTCCGACCACCTCACACTGCTGCACCTCTACAACCAGTGGAAGTCCAACAAGTCAGTCGCTCGGGGCTTTCGTTTTACTACTTTAAATTGTTCCGTTCGCTTTATTTGTTTATACTGTACTGTGTTCACATTCAAATAGGGATAACGATGGGTAAACTTTATATTAAAGTCTTTTTTTTATATATAGAAAAGGGAGGCAAACGAGCAGGCGGCTCACGTGATGGTAAGTGATTACCATGAACACCCGCAATACCAGAGACATAGCAGATGCGTTGCCGGCCTTAGAGTCCCCCCCCTCCCAAGATTCGGGATGGGGGGGGTGTGGGCCACCGGTTACCTGCACTCACCAGACAAAACGCAGAAGTTTGTTAGACTCCTACTTCACGCCGGTATTCTGTAAGGTCGTGGTACTTCCCCGGTCGAGCCGGTAACAACAAAAGCTGATGCGTGGCTCTACCACTGTAGTCACACTAGTCTAGTAGTTGGGTGGTGGATGAGTCGAGAGCGCACCGAGTTCGATCCCCGAGGCTCGTACCTATGGGTTTTTTCGAAAGCTTATGTAAGATCGTTGGCTTGGACATAAAAGACGGCGACGGGCTCGCCATCTGTCAAGTTGTCCCAAAAAATGTCTTCGGTGGAGGGTGGGTCGAAGGGACTTAATTACCTAAACCTCTGTTCTGTCATATTTTTTAGGGAGAAGGAAGGCAAACGAGCAGATGGCTCACGTGATGGTAAGTGATTACCGCCGCCCATGAACATCCGCAATACCAGAGACATAGCAGATGCGTTGCCGGCCTTTGAGAAAGATATAGGCTCTTTTCTTGAAGGTCCCTAAGTCGTATCGGTCCGGAAAAACCGCTGACGGCAGCACATTCCATAAAGTGCAAGTGCGTGGCAGAAAATTCCGCGAGAAGCGCACTGTGGTGGAATGCCAATCATCAAGGTGGTGTTGATGAAATTTTTGGCTATGCCGTAAGGTACGATGGTGAAATTCAGCGGCTGGAATTAATCCGAACAATTCATCGGAGCACTCCCCGTAGTAGATCTTATAGAAAATGCAAAGAGATGAAACATCTCTTCGCAAAGCCAGGGGATCTAGCCGATCGGATAGAGTATGGTTGTCGACAATTCGAGCCGCTCTTCTTTGGATACGGTCAAATGGAAGGAGCTGGACACTGGGGTGCCCCTGCCCAGAGATAACAACAATACTCCATGTGCGGCCGAACCTGCGCCTTATAAAGTTGCAAGCGGTAGGCCGGCATGAAGTGCTGTCGTGCTCTACTGAGCACGCTAAGCTTTTTATAGGCCAATTTGGTCTTCCCTTCCAAATCACCGCGAAACTGAACGTTGCTCGATGCCAAGGATTCCGATGCTGGCTGAAGCAACTAGGGGAGTGCTCTCAAAACGAGGTGATACGAAAGGTTTCTTTTTAGCGGTAAACGCGCAAACTTGTGTGTGTTTTAGGGTTGAACTGGACTAAATTTAGTCGGCCCCAGTCTGAGATTTTGTCCAAAAAATCTAGACTTCAGACACAAGTTTGTTCCGGTACTCGTCGACGTGTTCCCAAGAAATATTGACACGGCCGGTATATAGGGCATCACCAGTGCTGTCATCTGCATAGCAATGGATGTTACTAATTTGAAACAAATCATTGATATGCAGAATAAACAGGGTTGGCGATAGCACACAGTCTTATGGGACACCAGCGTTCACAGACTTGGAGTCCGAGCATGCACCGTCACGACCTTGATGCTCCGGTCTGTGAGGAAACTAGTGACCCAATTGCAAAATTTCTCGGGAAACCCATATGACGGAAGCTTTGAGAGAAGCGCTTTGTGCCATACCCTATCAAAGGCCATCTCTATGTCCAAACTAACTGCCAGGGCCTAACGCTTGCTCTCTACTGCCTTCGCCCATCGATAAGTGAGGTACACAAGAAGATCACCAGCCGAGCGACCCCGACGGAAGCCGTACTGGCGCTCACTGATCAACTAATCTGGCTCCTCTAAGTACCTCAAGAGCTGGCAGTTTATAATGGACTCCATTATTTTGGAGAACAAGGAAGTGATGGCGATCGGTCTGTAGTTACCCGGATCTGAGCGGTCGCCTTTCTTAGGGATCGGATGCACCAAAGCTGTCTTCCATGTAATCGGGACGACGCCTTCAGAGTAGGAGTACCGAAAAAGACACGTTAGAACCGGTGCCAACTCTGAAGCACACATCCTCAGCACAATAGGGGGGACACCATCGGGCCCACTCGACTTCTGGTCATCCAGAGAGAGGAGTGCTTATCGCACTGAGCTCTGTAAGAACCGGATGTCCGGCATAGAGCACTCACTGCACGGGATGGTCGGCGGTAAGTTCCCCCTGACATCGAGAATCGAGTTGGACGCAAAAAGAGAACCTAGAAGATCAGCTTTCTCTTTTGCGTCATGGGCCAGCGAGTTGTCCTCCCTGTGCAGAGATGGTAGTGATGGCTGACTGAAATTCCTTTGGACAGCCTTGGCGAGTGACCAAAATGCATGAGTTCCCGAAGGAAGACGAACCAGTTTCTCGCCAATTCTGCCAATGTGCTCAGACTTTGCCGCAGTAGTTACTCTTTTGAAGGACCTGGCGGAAGAGTTATACTCCTTCTTAAAAACGCTCGTTTTTGGATCCTAAGACGCCGATGCTTTAACCCAGGTCCGGTAGCACTACTGCTTTAAGCGAGATGCCATTCGGCAGGTGCCACCAAACCAAGGCTTCGATCTACCACCGATGGGCACCACAGAGGAAGGAACGAAGAGTTCTATTCCTTGAAGCACCACATCGGCGACGGAATCTGCAACGGCGTCGGAACTATCCAGCGAGAAGGAAACCTGCCCCCATGGGTAGTACCTGTAGCACTTGTAGTACCAGACACGGCGGTGGCCAGCATTTTGCTACCGCAATGGGCACATGATGGGCACTTTACTCCGAATCAGGCAGTGGTCCGATGAACCCAAAGGGGCATCAACGGAGACCACATAGCCGTCCGGATGAGAGGTCAGCAGAAGATCCAGCAGGGAAGGTGTATGTAGGTATATGATCCTCCACAACCGGAACCCGCGTTGGCGAAGTAACCAGTTGTGTCAGATCATATGCTAAGGCAAAGTCAAAAACGGTCTCCCCGCATAATCATTCGGGTTCGTAGCCATTCGGCGTGGTGGGCGTTGAAGTCGCCGAGTACCACGATCTCTGCGGATGGGATCTGCTGTAGCACGGAATCTGCAGCCATTTGGATGTGGTCGATGAGTCAGTCAGTTTCGGTATTACCCCTATGGGACCTATACAGACTATACCCATACTACACCCATAGACACCCATAGACGCGAAGGTGGTCGTCGCTGTCTATGCGTAGCCAAAAGGTGGACAGGTCCCCACCTTCAAGGCTGCCGAGGCGTTGAGAACATATATCCTCTCTGACGTACACACAAACTCCGGCCCGAGGCACAAAAGAATGTTCCAGCTTGTACCCCGGGCGTCTCGGTAAGAAAGAGCAAGGCCGGCTTTGCCGTCTCCTGATGGTAGTGGACGGCATGAAGATTAGAGTGGAGTCCCTTGATATTGCAGAAATCCAGGGCAAGCGCGGTAAGAGGTGCCGAAGGTTTTTTGCTTCGTTTGTCTCGATCGATGTCATTGTATGGGAACAGAGCGGAACTTTGAAAATAAAAGTTTGGTTTCGCGTATTTGTGGCTGTAATTTTTGCGGTTTAGAAAAGAAATCAATGGATTGATTTGATATTAACAGGTTTTTTTTAGATTTTTTTTGGGTATAGTATATAAAGAATATACTTACATTCTTTATATCCTAAAATTTCAAGGGGAACGGGAAATGTTTTCTAAAATTGGAGATATGTCAATTGTTTTATAAATTGCCATGATATCCGTTGTTTTTTCCAATAAATAATTCTTTCAATTGAACCATATTATTATGTTATGAATGTACTTGTAAGAAATTTTACGCGCAACAATATTTATTCCTGTCATGACCAGATTAGGTTACATTGATATTATTTAAATTAAAGTAATTATACCTTTATAAGGGTAAAATTACATTTCAAAGCCCTATCTTTAATTTTGTTTAGTTTAAAAAAACTAGCCGCAAAGTTAAAGAACAATAATTAGCAAATTAAATATTGATTGACTGGAACACATTAATCTTTGTGTTTGCTTTAAGTAGTCCGCAATGTAATAAGGAGTGACTTAAGGGTTAATGAAGATAATAACATAAAAACGGGAACATTTTCACAGTTACTCGAGTGCGTGGTGCACGGAGCACTTTGTGCACGCGAAGGCGATGCGCAAAGTGCGCGAGGTGCGGCAACAGCTGCGGGACATCCTGCAGCAGCAGCGCCTGCCGCTCGTGTCGTGCGGCACGCGCTGGGACACCGTGCGCGAGTGCATCTGCTCCGGTGAGTGCACAGCGCTGCGAGTGTACAGCAGCGCTGCCGCTCGTGTCGTGCGGCACGCGCTGGGACACCGTGCGCGAGTGCATCTGCTCTGGTGAGTGCACAGCGCTGCGAGTGTACAGCAGCGCTGCCGCTCGTGTCGTGCGGCACGCGCTGGGACACCGTGCGCGAGTGCATCTGCTCCGGTGAGTGCACAGCGCTGCGAGTGTACAGCAGCGCTGCCGCTCGTGTCGTGCGGCGCGCGCTGGGACACCGTGCGCGAGTGCATCTGCTCCGGTGAGTGCACAGCGCTGCGAGTGTACAGCAGCGCTGCCGCTCGTGTCGTGCGGCGCGCGCTGGGACACCGTGCGCGAGTGCATCTGCTCCGGTGAGTGCACAGCGCTGCGAGTGTACAGCAGCGCTGCCGCTCGTGTCGTGCGGCGCGCGCTGGGACACCGTGCGCGAGTGCATCTGCTCCGGTGAGTGCACAGCGCTGCGAGTGTACAGCAGCGCTGCCGCTCGTGTCGTGCGGCGCGCGCTGGGACACCGTGCGCGAGTGCATCTGCTCCGGTGAGTGCACAGCGCTGCGAGTGTACAGCAGCGCTGCCGCTCGTGTCGTGCGGCGCGCGCTGGGACACCGTGCGCGAGTGCATCTGCTCCGGTGAGTGCACAGCGCTGCGAGTGTACAGCAGCGCTGCCGCTCGTGTCGTGCGGCGCGCGCTGGGACACCGTGCGCGAGTGCATCTGCTCCGGTGAGTGCACAGCGCTGCGAGTGTACAGCAGCGCTGCCGCTCGTGTCGTGCGGCGCGCGCTGGGACACCGTGCGCGAGTGCATCTGCTCCGGTGAGTGCACAGCGCTGCGAGTGTACAGCAGCGCTGCCGCTCGTGTCGTGCGGCGCGCGCTGGGACACCGTGCGCGAGTGCATCTGCTCCGGTGAGTGCACAGCGCTGCGAGTGTACAGCAGCGCTGCCGCTCGTGTCGTGCGGCGCGCGCTGGGACACCGTGCGCGAGTGCATCTGCTCCGGTGAGTGCACAGCGCTGCGAGTGTACAGCAGCGCTGCCGCTCGTGTCGTGCGGCGCGCGCTGGGACACCGTGCGCGAGTGCATCTGCTCCGGTGAGTGCACAGCGCTGCGAGTGTACAGCAGCGCTGCCGCTCGTGTCGTGCGGCGCGCGCTGGGACACCGTGCGCGAGTGCATCTGCTCCGGTGAGTGCACAGCGCTGCGAGTGTACAGCAGCGCTGCCGCTCGTGTCGTGCGGCGCGCGCTGGGACACCGTGCGCGAGTGCATCTGCTCCGGTGAGTGCACAGCGCTGCGAGTGTACAGCAGCGCTGCCGCTCGTGTCGTGCGGCGCGCGCTGGGACACCGTGCGCGAGTGCATCTGCTCCGGTGAGTGCACAGCGCTGCGAGTGTACAGCAGCGCTGCCGCTCGTGTCGTGCGGCGCGCGCTGGGACACCGTGCGCGAGTGCATCTGCTCCGGTGAGTGCACAGCGCTGCGAGTGTACAGCAGCGCTGCCGCTCGTGTCGTGCGGCGCGCGCTGGGACACCGTGCGCGAGTGCATCTGCTCCGGTGAGTGCACAGCGCTGCGAGTGTACAGCAGCGCTGCCGCTCGTGTCGTGCGGCGCGCGCTGGGACACCGTGCGCGAGTGCATCTGCTCCGGTGAGTGCACAGCGCTGCGAGTGTACAGCAGCGCTGCCGCTCGTGTCGTGCGGCGCGCGCTGGGACACCGTGCGCGAGTGCATCTGCTCCGGTGAGTGCACAGCGCTGCGAGTGTACAGCAGCGCTGCCGCTCGTGTCGTGCGGCGCGCGCTGGGACACCGTGCGCGAGTGCATCTGCTCCGGTGAGTGCACAGCGCTGCGAGTGTACAGCAGCGCTGCCGCTCGTGTCGTGCGGCGCGCGCTGGGACACCGTGCGCGAGTGCATCTGCTCCGGTGAGTGCACAGCGCTGCGAGTGTACAGCAGCGCTGCCGCTCGTGTCGTGCGGCGCGCGCTGGGACACCGTGCGCGAGTGCATCTGCTCCGGTGAGTGCACAGCGCTGCGAGTGTACAGCAGCGCTGCCGCTCGTGTCGTGCGGCGCGCGCTGGGACACCGTGCGCGAGTGCATCTGCTCCGGTGAGTGCACAGCGCTGCGAGTGTACAGCAGCGCTGCCGCTCGTGTCGTGCGGCGCGCGCTGGGACACCGTGCGCGAGTGCATCTGCTCCGGTGAGTGCACAGCGCTGCGAGTGTACAGCAGCGCTGCCGCTCGTGTCGTGCGGCGCGCGCTGGGACACCGTGCGCGAGTGCATCTGCTCCGGTGAGTGCACAGCGCTGCGAGTGTACAGCAGCGCTGCCGCTCGTGTCGTGCGGCACGCGCTGGGACACCGTGCGCGAGTGCATCTGCTCCGGTGAGTGCACAGCGCTGCGAGTGTACAGCAGCGCTGCCGCTCGTGTCGTGCGGCACGCGCTGGGACACCGTGCGCGAGTGCATCTGCTCCGGTGAGTGCACAGCGCTGCGAGTGTACAGCAGCGCTGCCGCTCGTGTCGTGCGGCGCGCGCTGGGACACCGTGCGCGAGTGCATCTGCTCCGGTGAGTGCACAGCGCTGCGAGTGTACAGCAGCGCTGCCGCTCGTGTCGTGCGGCGCGCGCTGGGACACCGTGCGCGAGTGCATCTGCTCCGGTGAGTGCACAGCGCTGCGAGTGTACAGCAGCGCTGCCGCTCGTGTCGTGCGGCGCGCGCTGGGACACCGTGCGCGAGTGCATCTGCTCCGGTGAGTGCACAGCGCTGCGAGTGTACAGCAGCGCTGCCGCTCGTGTCGTGCGGCGCGCGCTGGGACACCGTGCGCGAGTGCATCTGCTCCGGTGAGTGCACAGCGCTGCGAGTGTACAGCAGCGCTGCCGCTCGTGTCGTGCGGCGCGCGCTGGGACACCGTGCGCGAGTGCATCTGCTCCGGTGAGTGCACAGCGCTGCGAGTGTACAGCAGCGCTGCCGCTCGTGTCGTGCGGCACGCGCTGGGACACCGTGCGCGAGTGCATCTGCTCCGGTGAGTGCACAGCGCTGCGAGTGTACAGCAGCGCTGCCGCTCGTGTCGTGCGGCGCGCGCTGGGACACCGTGCGCGAGTGCATCTGCTCCGGTGAGTGCACAGCGCTGCGAGTGTACAGCAGCGCTGCCGCTCGTGTCGTGCGGCGCGCGCTGGGACACCGTGCGCGAGTGCATCTGCTCCGGTGAGTGCACAGCGCTGCGAGTGTACAGCAGCGCTGCCGCTCGTGTCGTGCGGCACGCGCTGGGACACCGTGCGCGAGCGCATCTGCTCCGGTGAGTGCACAGCGCTGCGAGTGTACAGCAGCGCTGCCGCTCGTGTCGTGCGGCACGCGCTGGGACACCGTGCGCGAGTGCATCTGCTCCGGTGAGTGCACAGCGCTGCGAGTGTACAGCAGCGCTGCTGCTCGTGTCGTGCGGCACGCGCTGGACACCGTGCGCGAGTGCATCTGCTCCGGTGAGTGCACAGCGCTGCGAGTGTACAGCAGCGCTGCCGCTCGTGTCGTGCGGCACGCGCTGGGACACCGTGCGCGAGTGCATCTGCTCCGGTGAGTGCACAGCGCTGCGAGTGTACAGCAGCGCTGCCGCTCGTGTCGTGCGGCGCGCGCTGGGACACCGTGCGCGAGTGCATCTGCTCCGGTGAGTGCACAGCGCTGCGAGTGTACAGCAGCGCTGCTGCTCGTGTCGTGCGGCGCGCGCTGGGACACCGTGCGCGAGTGCATCTGCTCCGGTGAGTGCACAGCGCTGCGAGTGTACAGCAGCGCTGCTGCTCGTGTCGTGCGGCACGCGCTGGGACACCGTGCGCGAGTGCATCTGCTCCGGTGAGTGCACAGCGCTGCGAGTGTACAGCAGCGCTGCCGCTCGTGTCGTGCGGCACGCGCTGGGACACCGTGCGCGAGTGCATCTGCTCCGGTGAGTGCACAGCGCTGCGAGTGTACAGCAGCGCTGCTGCTCGTGTCGTGCGGCACGCGCTGGGACACCGTGCGCGAGCGCATCTGCTCCGGTGAGTGCACAGCGCTGCGAGTGTACAGCAGCGCTGCTGCTCGTGTCGTGCGGCACGCGCTGGGACACCGTGCGCGAGTGCATCTGCTCCGGTGAGTGCACAGCGCTGCGAGTGTACAGCAGCGCTGCCGCTCGTGTCGTGCGGCACGCGCTGGACACCGTGCGCGAGTGCATCTGCTCCGGTGAGTGCACAGCGCTGCGAGTGTACAGCAGCGCTGCTGCTCGTGTCGTGCGGCGCGCGCTGGGACACCGTGCGCGAGTGCATCTGCTCCGGTGAGTGCACAGCGCTGCGAGTGTACAGCAGCGCTGCTGCTCGTGTCGTGCGGCACGCGCTGGGACACCGTGCGCGAGTGCATCTGCTCCGGTGAGTGCACAGCGCTGCGAGTGTACAGCAGCGCTGCTGCTCGTGTCGTGCGGCACGCGCTGGGACACCGTGCGCGAGTGCATCTGCTCCGGTGAGTGCACAGCGCTGCGAGTGTACAGCAGCGCTGCTGCTCGTGTCGTGCGGCACGCGCTGGGACACCGTGCGCGAGTGCATCTGCTCCGGTGAGTGCACAGCGCTGCGAGTGTACAGCAGCGCTGCTGCTCGTGTCGTGCGGCACGCGCTGGGACACCGTGCGCGAGTGCATCTGCTCCGGTGAGTGCACAGCGCTGCGAGTGTACAGCAGCGCTGCCGCTCGTGTCGTGCGGCACGCGCTGGGACACCGTGCGCGAGTGCATCTGCTCCGGTGAGTGCACAGCGCTGCGAGTGTACAGCAGCGCTGCCGCTCGTGTCGTGCGGCGCGCGTGCATCTGCTCCGGTGAGTGCACAGCGCTGCGAGTGTACAGCAGCGCTGCCGCTCGTGTCGTGCGGCGCGCGTGCATCTGCTCCGGTGAGTGCACAGCGCTGCGAGTGTACAGCAGCGCTGCCGCTCGTGTCGTGCGGCACGCGCTGGGACACCGTGCGCGAGTGCATCTGCTCCGGTGAGTGCACAGCGCTGCGAGTGTACAGCAGCGCTGCCGCTCGTGTCGTGCGGCACGCGCTGGGACACCGTGCGCGAGTGCATCTGCTCCGGTGAGTGCGCAGCGCTGCGAGTGTACAGCAGCGCTGCCGCTCGTGTCGTGCGGCGCGCTGGGACACCGTGCGCGAGTGCATCTGCTCCGGTGAGTGCACAGCGCTGCGAGTGTACAGCAGCGCTGCCGCTCGTGTCGTGCGGCGCGCGCTGGGACACCGTGCGCGAGTGCATCTGCTCCGGTGAGTGCACAGCGCTGCGAGTGTACAGCAGCGCTGCCGCTCGTGTCGTGCGGCGCGCGTGCATCTGCTCCGGTGAGTGCACAGCGCTGCGAGTGTACAGCAGCGCTGCCGCTCGTGTCGTGCGGCACGCGCTGGGACACCGTGCGCGAGTGCATCTGCTCCGGTGAGTGCACAGCGCTGCGAGTGTACAGCAGCGCTGCCGCTCGTGTCGTGCGGCGCGCGTGCATCTGCTCCGGTGAGTGCACAGCGCTGCGAGTGTACAGCAGCGCTGCCGCTCGTGTCGTGCGGCGCGCTGGGACACCGTGCGCGAGCGCATCTGCTCCGGTGAGTGCACAGCGCTGCGAGTGTACAGCAGCGCTGCCGCTCGTGTCGTGCGGCGCGCGCTGGGACACCGTGCGCGAGTGCATCTGCTCCGGTGAGTGCACAGCGCTGCGAGTGTACAGCAGCGCTGCCGCGCGTGTCGTGCGGCACGCGCTGGGACACCGTGCGCGAGTGCATCTGCTCCGGTGAGTGCACAGCGCTGCGAGTGTACAGCAGCGCTGCCGCTCGTGTCGTGCGGCGCGCGTGCATCTGCTCCGGTGAGTGCACAGCGCTGCGAGTGTACAGCATAGTGCAGCGGAAGTGCATCTGCTCCGGTGAGTGCACAGCGCTGCGAGTGTACAGCAGCGCTGCCGCTCGTGTCGTGCGGCGCGCGTGCATCTGCTCCGTGAGTGCACAGCGCTGGTGAGTGTACAGCAGCGCTGCCGCTCGTGTCGTGCGGCACGCGCTGACACCGTGCGCGAGCGCATCTGCTCCGGTGAGTGCACAGCGCTGCGAGTGTACAGCAGCGCTGCTGCTCGTGTCGTGCGGCGCGCGCTGGGACACCGTGCGCGAGTGCATCTGCCCGGTGAGTGCACAGCGCTGCGAGGTACAGCAGCGCTGCTGCTCGTGTCGTGCGGCGCGCGCTGGGACACCGTGCGCGAGTGCATCTGCTCCGGTGAGTGCACAGCGCTGGTGAGTGTACAGCAGCGCTGCCGCTCGTGTCGTGCGGCGCGCGCTGGGACACCGTGCGCGAGTGCATCTGCTCCGGTGAGTGCACAGCGCTGCGAGTGTACAGCAGCGCTGCCGCTCGTGTCGTGCGGCACGCGCTGGGACACCGTGCGCGAGTGCATCTGCTCCGGTGAGTGCACAGCGCTGCGAGTGTACAGCAGCGCTGCCGCTCGTGTCGTGCGGCGCGCGTGCATCTGCTCCGGTGAGTGCGCAGCGCTGCGAGTGTACAGCAGCGCTGCCGCTCGTGTCGTGCGGCACGCGCTGGGACACCGTGCGCGAGTGCATCTGCTCCGGTGAGTGCACAGCGCTGCGAGTGTACAGCAGCGCTGCCGCTCGTGTCGTGCGGCGCGCTGGGACACCGTGCGCGAGTGCATCTGCTCCGGTGAGTGCACAGCGCTGCGAGTGTACAGCAGCGCTGCCGCTCGTGTCGTGCGGCACGCGCTGGGACACCGTGCGCGAGTGCATCTGCTCCGGTGAGTGCACAGCGCTGCGAGTGTACAGCAGCGCTGCCGCTCGTGTCGTGCGGCGCGCGTGCATCTGCTCCGGTGAGTGCACAGCGCTGCGAGTGTACAGCATAGTGCAGCGGAAGTGCATCTGCTCCGGTGAGTGAGTGTATGATTGTATCGTGCCGCAGTTATGACGAGCAGTTCACAAAAATTTGTTTACTTGTGTATGTGTATTCGTAAAAAATTAAATAAATAAATAAATTCAAGGGACAATTACATACATTGCTCTGATCCCAGTGTAAAATGCTAAAGCACTTTGATGTGGGAATTGGAAACAAGGAAGGCACCACAATCACTTAGACCCAGAAAATCTAGAAAAAGTGTTTTTTTTTTTCACATTGACCCGACCGGGAATCGAACCCGGGACCTCACGAGATGGCGACACCTTGAAAACCGATATTTACGCCACTCGTCTACCGAGGTCGTTAATGAAAAATTATAAACACTTATTGCAAATCCTCCTTACGTGAAAATCCAATTGCAATTACAAGTTTGTAAATTAAGACTAAGAGCATCTGAAGTGAAGTGAAGTGAAGTTGTCTGGCGCGCCCCGCAGCCTACTTCCAGCAGGCGGCGCGGCTGAAGGGCATCGGCGAGTACGTGAACTGCCGCACCGGCATGCCGTGCCGCCTGCACCCCACCTCGGCGCTGTACGGGCTGGGCGGCCCGCCGGACTACGTGGTGTACCACGAGCTGACCATGACCAGCCGCGAGTACATGCACTGCGTCACCGCGGTGGAGGCGCGCTGGCTGGCCGAGCTGGGGCCGATGTTCTTCTCGGTCAAGGAGACCGGCAAGTCAGTGTACCAGTTTTAACAGTGGCAGAGCCACGCATCAGCTTTTGCTGTTGCACGAATGGGCCGACCCGACCGGGGAAGTACCACGACCTCGCAGAACACCGGCGTGAAGTGGAAGTCTAACAAATTTCTGCGTTTCGTCTGGTGAGTGCAGGTAACCGGTGGCCCACGCATCCCCCTCCCCCAATTTGGGGGGGGGGAGGGCACGCTAAGGCCGGCAACGCATCTGCTATGCCTCTGGTATTGCGGGTGTTCATGGGCGGCGGTAATCACTTACGATCACGTGAGCCGCCTGCTCGATTGCCGGCCTTTTCTATAAAACCACTTTATTGTATTTGCAGCCGGTGTCACTGAGAATTGCTCAGTTTTTGAAGTCACGATAGCCGAGTTACGTTGGGGTGGTCGGAGTTTCGAGTCGAGAGACCTGAGCTCGATCTTCAAGTGGCCGTACCAATGGGTTTTTCTACAAAACCTACGTACAAATTATATCGTACATATATGGCTTGGGCATAAAGACGGCGTCGGGCTCGCCACCTGTCACGTTGTCCCGAAAATATATTCGGTGGAAGGTGGGTCGAAGGAACTTAAATGTCTAGACTAGACCTCTGTCTACCCCTGTATTGGGAATTGCGTGAAGATATATTTTTTTGAAGAACCCGTGCGGGTTTCTTGTCTCTAATTCTGATCCACGAAGGTACCACAAACACCTAGACCCGGAACGCAATTCACGTAATTCTCAATACAGGGGTAGACAGAGGTCAAGTCCTAGACAATTAAGTCCCTTCGTTTCACCTTCCACCGAAAATATTTTCGGGACAACGTGACGGGTGGTGAGCCCTTCGCCGTCTTTATGTCCAAGCCAACGATGAAATTCGTACATAAGTTTTTTGAAAAGGTCATTGGTACTGCCACCTGGGGATCGAACTCGGGTCTCTTGACTCGCAAATTCGGACCACCCAACAACTCGGCTATCGTGACTTCTTTAGACCCGGAACAAAGTAGAAAAAGTGTTTCTCAGCGCTGGAGACACCATGGAAACGGTACACATGACAAACAATCCGCCACTCTATTACGATGGTCGTCGTAAAATAACTAAACTTAACCTATATTTGACATGGGACATATATATTTGACATGAGATCTTGAAATGCGAAACTTTTGGCTTCTAACAGTTTGGTTATTTTATTATCTTTACGGATTTCCCAATACAGGGAGAACCAGAGGTCTAGACAATTTAGTCCTTTCAACCCAAATTTTTATTGGAGTATATTTTGGGGCATCGTGACAGGTGGTGAGCACAACGCCATTTTTATTTTATTTTTCATTACTTTTTTTATTTATTTACTACGTTGTACGTTTTACGTTTTTATTTATTTATTACGTTTTTTTTTTTCTGAATATAATATTATTATATTCAGAAAAAAAAACAAATTACAAATGAAAACAACAATGCACTGTACTATAAAACCAAGTGTTTTTTTTGTACAATGGAGTTCGTCCATGCAAATAACATTATTTAGCAGTTTACTTATTATAAACCAGATACTTTACATTAATAATTACGAACATGATATAGGAATTTTTAGTGAGGGTAGATTAGGTGCGAATGTTTTTGTCGTTATAACAATGACGAGCACATAAAAAAAGAAAAAGAAACAAATGCGTTCGAGTGTCCTAAGGGTGTGTCAACATTACTATCAATTATTTCATATACTTATCATGTAGCAAAGCTAAGTAGTAGTTAGTTAATTTTGATTTGATGTTGTTTGGGTTTATTTCGTAACTTAATGCGGGTGGTAATTCGTTTATTAATTTTGGAATCATAAATTCGAGTGTGCGTTTTCCATAGTTATTCTTATTATACAAAATTATATGTGCCTGACATATAATTTTCATTAGAGATAGCGCGAGTACCTTTGCTATGTGATGTTAGAGTTTGAAGGTCTTTGTTCAAAACTTTTCTTTAAGAGCACATATTTGATTTTGTCATGGATTGGGATTATTTTACAATACGCGAACATCATATGGTAGTTATTTTTATATTTACTTTTTACTTTAGGAGGGACGATTATCTTTAGAAACCTTAATTGAAGTTGAAAAATTTTGTCTATGTATGTTTTGAATGTGAATCCATAGCTACTCAAACCGTACGAAGTTATTGATTCAACTAAAGCTTTATATAATAATAATTTAATTGGAAGGTCAATTTTGTTTTTAATTAGTACAAATTTTGTCAGAATTGATTTTAGCCGGTCACAGACATTACTTATATGCTTTTTCCAATTTAGTCGGCTATCAATTATGAGACCTAGGTACCTTTGGTTGTCTGTATAAACTATTGACGGACAATAGCACATAGATTTTATTTGACATGAGTGTAAGCATGAGTGTGAGTGTGCTATGAGATTAGGCACTGTTTTAGCACGGTTATGAGAAGAGCTGATATACATTATTTTAGTTTTTTTATCGTTTAAAACTAAACCAACATCGTGAGACCACTTAATAAGAGATGTGAAATCTTTTTGCAAACGTATAAATGCGACTCCAAGATCGGCATCAGCCGCTACTAGGCACGTGTCGTCGGCAAACTGATAAATTTCACAGCATTCAATTAAATTTATTAAACTATTAACATATGTTAAGTAGTGTAAAGGTCCGAGTACTGATCCCTGTGCAGTTCCTTCAGTTACAGTCTTTGCATAACTCAAATTTTCAGCAATCTTCACTTTAATTCGTCTATTTTCCAGATAATTTTTACACCATTTCTGGACAGGTCCTCTAATTCCTGATTCGTGATTCAATCAATGTCTCGTGTTGAAGTGTATCAAACGCTTTGCTAAAGTCAATAAAGACTACTAGGATGTGTTTTTTACTATGCAAATGTTTGTTCATCGAATTAGTGAAGTTGCTCAGAAGCTTAGTGGTGCTTTTGTGTGGTTGAAATCCGTATTGCTTATCATTTAGAATGTTATTAGAATCATAAAATTTTAGAAATTGATTTGACAGACATTTTTCAATTATTTTGTCTAAGGTGGGTAATATGGTTATGGGACGATAATTTCCATACTCCTTAAAGGTTTCCTTTTTTGAAAATTGGCCTTACTATTCTAGTTTTCAAATCATCAGGATATATACCAGTTGTTATACTGATATTTGTTAATTTGGCTATAGCTGGTGCAATTTTATGTCTAATGATTTTTAGGTCACGTGCACGAATATTATCTATTCCGGGAGACTTGTTGTCATCTAGTGATTTTATTATTTTATTTATTGTATCTGAGCTTACTTTCTGAAATCTAAATGTTAAATTTACCGGCCTACGGTATGAAAATTTTTGAAGTAACGGTTTAAGTTTGTTCTACTGTTCTCAAAGTTGTTCAGAATAATATCGTCAATTGATGTCTTAACGTTTCCTGTCATAGTGTTTAGAATATTCCATAAGTTTTGAAGATTAGATTTATTTTTATTTATGTTGGTTATCAAGAACAAATTTTTTGATTTTTCTATTAGCTTATTAGCGTGATTCCTAGCTTTATTGTATTTTAATCGTTTTATTTTATTGTTGCTATCATTTTTCCAATCATTAAATAATTTATCTTTATAGAGGCAAGATTTTATAATTTTATTATTTATCCATTTATTTTTATCCCTATTTGATACACTCTTAATTTTTATTTTTATTTGAGATTGGTTATAACAATTTTGTATGGCATTTTTAATAAATTCGTATATTTTAATAGGACAGTACAGATTTTTAATAGGCTGCCAGTCGATATTGTTCAACAATAATTGCAGTTTGTTATTTTCATATACAGTTTTAAATTGCAAATTATCATCCTGTATCTGTGTTGTTTGACTAACGCAAGCGAGTACCACCGCACGGTGATCAGCCAGTACAATACCTAAGGCCGCTGTAAACAGTTCTTGAGTGCGGGATCGTATAAAAATATGATCGATACAAGACTTTGTTAATTTTGAAGCTATAATTTCAACAATTTTTACAAATATATATCTAGGGCTATTAGGTGGACGATACACTGCACACAGTGTTACACAACAACTGGATTGTGTTTTTATCGTAATCATTAGGCTTTCAAAATCAATCGTCTTGGTTTTAATTAATGTAGTTTTGTGTTTGTTGTGGACATACATAATAATACCTCCCCCTTTACGCGATTTGCGCAACTGTGTGTGCATTGTGTAGCCTTTTATCATAAACATACTTCATAATGTATCTGTTAGATTAGCTTCCGTCAAAATAATTACATCAATAATTTTTTTACAAGATAATATATAATGTTCTAGGGTAGAAAAGTTTTAACGGTAGATCTTATGTTAATATGCATGCAAAGTAGATTGACCTTTTTTTGTGGTACATATTTTAAAAAACAGTTTATATCCTCGCAAATTAAACAATTCGGTTATGGAGTCTGTATACAATGACATAATTATTAGAGAAAAGAAATAAAGTTTCAAAAGTAAAAAAACAATACAAGTAAATAAACGATTATAACCTTATCGTGCCAGTAGGTCTTTTATGTCTTCTATTGATCTAATTCTGATAACTTCTTTGTCTTTCTCCTCCTTTCGGGCCAACACTACACCTCTTTTACACCACACAAACTTAAACGTATTCTTAAGTTCATTTTTTGCATTCCAGAGAAGCATTTTGTTGTGAGACGTAAGTGCTTCCCGAATGAACACTGGTATGTCCTCAGATGTTCTTGAAACATTAGTAATTATGTCTTTCACCTTTAGCCTTTTATTTTTAGCTTCCGATATCCACATATCCCTTATGTTTTCTTCTTTTATTTCGACAGTGATTGAACCGGGCCGGTCCTTTCTCCCCGTGTTTCGCTTTACGTTAAGAATGTCGCTGCTTAGCATCTTTAGTTTGCAAGCAATATTATTTGCAATATCTGTAACATTTTCATTGTCTACCTGAGGCACATCAACGACTTCAATGCAGGATGATAACCTTTTTTGATCTTGTTCATTTAATCTTTGTTCAAGTGCAGCAACTCTGGTTTCTAGATTTTTATTTTTATTATTAAGTTCGACATTCTTACGCTGTAGTTCTTTTATCAAATGTTTACAGGCATCCACAGTTTCAGCTACTTCCTCAAGCCTATCTGTATGATATTGAATAGAATCACAGATGTCTTTCATTTCTCTCTTCATTGCTGTCTCCACTACCTTCGATATGGCCTTAGCCAGCTTTTTAACATCAATCCGAGCAAAATCACTCATATCTTCTTCATCTTCATCACTCGGAATTATAAACGATGTGCGTCTGGGAGAAGATTTATTACACTCCAGAGAGGTCCACTCAAGATTTTCCGTAGCCCGGAGAGCAACCAATTGTTTATTCGTGAGTCCTGTACATTGAGTACTATAATGTACAACTTTTTCACATTTTCTGCACTCAATACCGGGGCTTTTTTTCGTAACATTTTTTGAACATCTTTCGCACTTGTTCATTTTGAGGATATTTAGTTAAAACTCTCGCGCACTCGACACATGCGGCTCGTGTTCTCGCTAGTTACGGACTGAATATATCCAAGTCAACGATAAATATTGACGCATAAGATTATGAAAACCTCATTGGTTACTTCGACTACCTCCGTGGGGGTCGGACTCGGGCCTCTTGACTCGAATTCCGGTCATCCAACCACTCGGCTTTCGTGACTTTCGACTGTCTTGGGAGATGAAAGAGGTCTCAAAAAACAGCAGAACAAAATTATGCATATTTCTACCTAATAATCGTTAAAAATTCACTTGCCAAACTATTCGCGATTACGGCAAATGTTGATTACGTGAAAAGGTTAAGTTCCGGGCTGTTATGTGAATATCTGTATAGTTATTTATTTTTATCTTTACAAAGTCCACAGCTTTATATACAGTACTTAGTAATGTGAAGCATACTTTCTGTTTATTATTGTGGCATCTCTTTATCATAACATATAACATTACAGATCGAATCGCGACAAAAAGAAAGAGGCCGCAGTTCACCTTCAACGAATGGAGGAAGAGATGAAGGAGGCGGAGCAGAAGATGGCGGAAGAGAAGAAGAAGAGAGACGAGGAGGTGCCGGTGAAGCAGGAGATAGCCACGCCCGGCCTCAACACGCCGCGTCGCACTCCGCAGCGGCTGGGATTGTAGTTTAAGTGGAGCATCTTGCACTTTGTACACACTTTGTATAGACGAAATAAATCGATACCGTACAAATGTATACTCAATTATTGAATAAAATATCACTAATCCAACTATTTTTTGCCAACTTTGGATGCCTGAAAATTTTGTACCCTTTATCACTTTTGTGTATCCTGTTTGTGATGGACCATAAAAGTATATTCATTCATTCATTCATTCATTTTTTAAAATAATGTGGATAACAACTAATCTTTGACAATGTATTTTTCGTAATAATTAGAAATATATAAAACAAAATAAATAGTAAACGCACGCAATTCCTAATACAGGGGTAGACAGAGATCTAGTCTAGACAATTAAGTCCCTTTGACACACCTTCCACCGTAGATATTTTCGGGAGATATTTTATATATATATTGACTTGAACTAATGCGAGCGTCGTTCGTGTGCTCGCAGGTGACTGACGTAACCGATTTTCGAGCTGAACGTGCGAGCACATTGAGCGCATTAGTTATACAGTTAGGTAATTTAAAATAGTGAGTTCGGCAGAGCCCAAAGCGCAAAGTTCCTTCCGCGTCGCTTCCCGCGTCGTGTAGGGTTGCCATACATATCAAACAAATATTATAACAGCTAAATAACATTGCCAGCATTCCTATTAACCACTCCAAATAAGTGGTAATGAGTCTGGAGTGGTACACAACAGTCGAATGGCGGGCCCGAACCTGCACCGTCATGTTTCGCAATCCGCAACCTAAATCATTACGTAATTAACGCTTTAGCATCGCGAAATAAGTTTGATTGTTCACACACATCTTACCTCAAACATATACAACTTGTGGCTGTATGAAATGGGCCAAAGTTTAAATTAAAGTATAGTCGGAGAGTTCTCCTAGACAAACTGCGTACTAATTGTCTGGACCTGTGTCTACCTTAATATTGCGCATAGTGTGGAAATACCTACGGAGTTTCTTTCGCCGATTTCATCTCCGTCAGAGATATCTCATTACTATACGGGTAGATTTAAAAAATAATGACTTTTCACAAATAAAATTTAATTACGATTTAAATCTATGCTGAAAAGTGAAGATAACTGATGGCGTAAGAAAAGGCCACTAAGGTTAAAAATCTTTCATATAGCAATGGCTTCTGATAGATGGCGGGATAAACATTTGGAAAACTACCAGAACAATTTTAAGCAGACCGGTGACGAGCAGCGTTTAAGGTGCTCGCCAGCGTTTATCGCAGGACAGTATCAAGTTGACTTTTAGAGACAAAGTAAGAAGACGTCGCTTCTTCGTGTGAAATTCAGGTGAATAGAAATAAACAATACACGTTTTCAAACATAATTATTTTAATTTTTAACTAATAATTATTCGTTAATCGAAAACGTTATCGTCTCACAACTATGCAAACAGGAGAGGAACAAAATCGGTGCAACTTTAAATTAATTTTATATACTTTAAATTTTCTACAAACAGAAAATAAATGAGTAGAAAATATGATGAAATTTAGTTTTGGATTAATGGTGAGATATTAAGAGTAAAGGAAATTACAGTATCCAGCAAAGCATTGCAAAGGATTTGTTCCTTACATACAAAACTATATATATTTATATTTATCGTTGTATTTTTTAATTTATTTACAAGAGCAAAGTTTAGATAAAGATAGTTTAGATAAGAATAAGGGTTTTCGATCTCGATAGAATTTTATAAACTATAGTTTTCGATATTTTATTGATTTTTTGCAAAGATGTAAATCGAGTACAGATCATCGAATCTCGATCTTTAGTCGTCTCTTTTATACCAATGTTCATGTAGTATTCATTGTATGCATTTTTTATGAATTTTTCCTCTTCATATTTAGGATAAGTAGTCTCTATAACATGAAGGAGCGTTTAAAATTCTAAATTGAGCTCGAGAATGCTCCTTTGTGTAAAATTTAAATCTATTCAAAAACAGACCATTTTTGAACAGATTGAATATTTTTTCCAAAATCGACTACAAGAATCCACGATTCGAATTCATGTGATCAATGTTGTTGTGAAGGATCAGAAACCCTAACCTAGATTTACCAGCATCGACCTTCCCCGAGAACCATACGCACAGAACAATATACTCGACGAGCCAACATATAAAAATGGTATTTAGATATAGCTAAGCAAAACAACACAGGCAATACAGAGCTGTTAAGAGCATTTCGGCTGTAATGGCCCTTGTTCGGTTGTTTTCGACTTGTGTTACGTATCTATTGAACTGAGAAATTAATTTACCTTTCCTATCTATCCTTTAAATAAATGAACTTAAAAATTAGGACCTGAACCTTTGCTCCACGTAAACCAGCGCTGTAAATAAGTAATTAAAATTAATAAATTTCTTGCAGCTAGTATAAAATTAACTGGTATCATTTGAACCGCATAAAATCGGAATCTTTATCATCAGATGCATTCTAGTTTTTACAAGGGATATATGTAATATGTCTACATTATACCACAATTCTATTTAATTTTGTTGCATGAAAAGTATCAGCTACTGTTATGTACAAGATATAATTTTGTAAAAAAAATAATTTCTGTTAAAATTTTTACATTGACTTCTCTGCATCCTCCTATTACATCGATTGACGACAACTTTTCAAGGAACTAGCACGCCTATATTCCTTCATGGGACGTTCCATACTCATCTGTGGAAGTCGTTTTTTTATGTATTCAAAAGTGGCCATAATATTTGCAGGAATACCTCCTTTAATAGTAATTAATTGTCGATTTATAAAAATGAGAAGAAAGAAGGAAACAATACACGTGAACGTCTAAAATGTATATTCAACTCAAAACATACCTATTTGAAGTGAAAAGAAAACATTTAAAAATACGGCCGTCTTAATTTCAATTGACACCGTATTAGAAATTTAATCTTAAATAAATTCTAAAGAAAAAAAACGATTATGATTAAAAATTAATAACTACACGAATATATATGAACATCGAAATAATGATTGAGACATATATAAATGAATCGAAAAATTATTGCAAATATCTTTATATCTAATACTTATTGTTTTATAACTCTATTAGTTTATGAAACCTTTAATTAATTAAATATGAATTGCATATTGAAATCGAATTAAATGTTCTAAGGAAGAGATCTACGCCAGCGTAGTTGCTAACAAACTATTTATATATACAATTTCAAAGTATATTTCTAAACTCTATACAAAAATATAAATCTCTTAAAAAGGACATACCAATGACTGATTAAAACATCTACTTTTCATCACGAGACGAGTCCGCTCCTATAAAAAAATGTGTCCACGATCTCATTAATTCCCGATAACAAATTAAAATGTCTACGCGGTAATATGATATTAGTAACACAATTAACACTAGTAAAAAATTACCTTTTCAACAAAATTTACAGGGAGTCATTATATAATTCAATCCAAAACGTTGATATTAAGGAATTTATTGGAAGGCATTAATATTTCAAAAAAATGCGTGAAACTACATTTTATTACCTATAACCATAATGTGCAATATATATTGTGGTGAAATTATTATTACTATTATACGTAAACTTTAGTCTGTACCTTTTCATTTGTTATTATCACTTTAATGTATGAATGTATCCAATAAAGTAGTACCACTTTTAAATATTTTTTTAAATAAAAGACCAAAATCAGTTTCTTCCTTTCATAATCAAAAAAAAGTGTTTCATTTAAAACACCTTATTTCGATGTGGACAACAGATACACAGTACCTATTATCAGTTATATGATGTAGAATAACGTTTGAAAAACCTTAAAAAAGTGAGACTTATTAGGCAATTCAACAATTTTTCTTTTTGAACTTAATTTTATTACAAAATGACTTACTATCTACGGAGTTTAAGAAGGATTTCCAATAAATTTACATTATCAAGCAAGTCCAATTTGATGATATATTTAAACTACTATTTATATGTATATATTACATTACAAACATTTGGCAGCGAATATAGAAACAAAAAGTTTTCACGAGGTTTTTAAGTCGATTGATAAACATTAATTTTACGTAACATTTTTTGTAAACACAACGTTTAGTTTCAATCGTAACACTAATCGCCTGTTGAACCTTAGTTATTAGTAACTTTATAATTTTGTATGTTATTACGTAATGTATAATAAATGTATACATTATCTATATTGACGAAAAAATCAAAATGCAATTTCGTTCTATCACAACTTTAATTTTTTTTAAAAAACCTTCTAGACGTACTTTTAAATATACAATATGTTTTACTAATGCCTAATTTATTGCTATAGTACAATCTTTCACATGGAACAATTCAGAGCGTTAAGTCCGTGTTTCTCGATGTATCGTTTCCTCGCCTCCGCTATCATCTGCGCCTTCCGTTCCTGGAAGCTGAGCTGCCGCTCGCGGGCGCTCTTGGGGAAGACGCCAGTGGGCGCGGGCGTGACGTACTTGGGGGGCGCGTGCGAGGGCCCGGGCCGGGGTTCGGGCGCAGGCTCCGGCGTGTACGGAGTGATGCCTTCCAGGAAGTTAGTTATTGTCACGTCGACGCTTCGTGTTCTTGCTAATGAGTGAAAACCGAAAAGTGAGAATTATTTTTATTATTATTTATAATTATTGTATATTGTGCGAACTTAACAATCTAATGGAATAGTTAGCATTTGCAACCATCAATACTTATACACAAGAAAGCCGACAAGGCCGGTGAAATTAACCGCAGTGCATAGAAGTACGTGCAGTGCAGTATAAGTACGTGTATTGTCGTAAGTACACAGTGTACTTACGTAAGTGTGGTGCGAGTGCGAGCAGTGCAGTACGTGTAGTGTGAGTGTGAGTAGTGCAGCACGTGCAGTGCGAGTGCGAGCAGTGCAGCACGTGTGGAGCGAGTGCGAGCAGTGCAGCACGTGCAGTGCGAGTGCGAGGCGAGCAGTGCAGTACGTGTAGTGTGAGTGTGAGTAGTGCAGCACGTGCAGTGCGAGTGCGAGCAGTGCAGCACGTGTGGAGCGAGTGCGAGCAGTGCAGCACGCGTGGTGCGAGCAGTGCAGTAAGTGTAGTGCGAGTGCGAGCAGTGCAGCACGCGTGGTGCGAGCAGTGCAGCACGTGTGGAGCGAGTGCGAGCAGTGCAGCACGCGTGGTGCGAGCAGTGCAGTAAGTGTAGTGCGAGTGCGAGCAGCGCGGCACGTGCGGTGCGAGTGCGAGCAGCGCGGCACGTGCGGTGCGAGTGCGAGCAGCGCGGCACGTGCGGTGCGAGTGCGAGCAGCGCGGCACGTGCGGTGCGAGTGCGAGCAGCGCGGCACGTGCGGTGCGAGTGCGAGCAGTGCAGCACGTGGAGCGAGTGCGAGCAGTGCAGTAAGTGTGGTGCGAGTGCGAGGCGAGCAGTGCAGCACGTGTGGTGCGAGCAGTGCAGCACGTGGTGCGAGCAGTGCAGCACGTGTGGTGCGAGCAGTGCAGCACGTGTGGTGCGAGCAGTGCAGCACGTGTGGAGCGAGTGCGAGCAGTGCAGCACGTGCGGTGCGAGGCGAGCAGTGCAGCACGTGTGGAGCGAGTGCGAGCAGTGCAGCACGTGGTGCGAGCAGCGCAGCACGTGCGGTGCGAGTGCGAGCAGCGCAGCACGTGCGGTGCGAGTGAGTGCGAGCAGCGCGGCACGTGCGGTGCGGTGCGGTGCAGTGCGGTGCGAGCAGCGCGGCACGTGCGGTGCGAGTGCGAGCAGCGCGGCACGTGCGGTGCGAGTGCGAGTGCGAGCAGCGCGGCACGTGCGGTGCGAGGTGCGAGCAGCGCGGCACGTGCGGTGCGAGGTGAGCAGCGCGGCACGTGCGGTGCGAGTGCGAGTGCGAGCAGCGGCACGTGCGGTGCGGTGCGAGTGCGAGTGAGCAGCGCGGCACGTGCGGTGCGAGTGCGAGCAGCGCGGCACGCGGTGCGAGTGCGAGTGAGCAGCGCGGCACGCGGTGCGAGTGCGAGTGAGCAGCGCGGCACGTGCGGTGCGGTGCGAGTGCGAGCAGCGCGGCACGTGCGGTGCGAGTGCGAGGCGAGCAGCGCGCACGTGCGGTGCGAGTGCGAGTGAGCAGCGCGGCACGTGCGGTGCGGTGCGGTGCGGTGCGAGGTGAGCAGCGCGGCACGTGGTGCGAGTGCGAGCAGCGCGGCACGTGGTGCGAGGTGAGCAGCGCGGCACGCGGTGCGAGTGCGAGCAGCGCGGCACGTGCGGTGCGGTGCGAGTGCAGTGCGAGCAGCGCGCGGCACGTGCGGTGAGTGCGAGCAGCGCGGCACGTGCGGTGCGAGTGCGAGCAGCGGCACGTGCGGTGCGAGGTGAGCAGCGCGGCACGCGGTGCGAGGCGAGCAGCGCGGCACGTGCGGTGAGTGCGAGCAGCGCGGCACGTGCGGTGCGGTGCGAGTGCAGTGCGAGCAGCGCGCGGCACGTGCGGTGAGTGCGAGCAGTGCGGCACGTGCGGTGCGAGTGCGAGCAGCGCGGCACGTGCGGTGCGAGTGCGAGCAGCGCGGCACGTGCGGTGCGAGTGCGAGCAGCGGCACGTGCGGTGCGAGTGCGAGCAGCGCGGCACGTGCGGTGCGAGTGCGAGCAGCGCGGCACGTGCGGTGCGAGTGCGAGCAGCGCGGCACGTGCGGTGCGAGTGCGAGCAGCGCGGCACGTGCGGTGCGAGTGCGAGCAGCGCGGCACGTGCGGTGCGAGTGCGAGCAGCGCGGCACGTGCGGTGCGAGTGCGAGCAGCGCGGCACGTGCGGTGCGAGTGCGAGCAGCGCGGCACGAGTACGCACCGAGGTCCCGCAGCGCGTCGCGCTCCGGCACGGCGGGCAGCACCTCGCGCACCTGGCGCGCCATGCGGGCCAGCTCGCTGGCTCGCGCCGCGCTACTCTGTGCGCGAGCAGCCCGACTCGCTCCAGGCAGGTCCTCCCATCGAAACTCCGTTGCCTCAATCTTGCATAAAAAGTTTATATGTTTTTAAAATTGAAGTTTAAACTATTCTTTCCGACAGCTGCAATAGTAAGATAGAATATTCTTTATTTCCACAAGGTTTTTCCTCTACGCCTTCTTCACCATTATCGCTTAAAGAAGACCCCAATAGCAAAAGAAAAATATTGACCTTGCAACAAAAAATCAGTGATTTGAAAAATGAATTAAAAAACGCGAAAGTTACAACTCTTATGAAGCAAATAGCACACTTAACTCAAAAACAGTCTCCTTCATTGAAAACTGATGATTTACGGAAACCAATTAAGACGCTACAACACAAAAACGAATGTGGAAGAAGAATATTTATCTTCGGTACTCAACAATGTGTTAGTTTGGCGGCATCTATGTAGCTTTCTAGAAGAAATACACCGTATGAGACTTACAAGATCTTCGCTGTAACAAAACCATATGCTTTATGTTATGTAATTGTTAAGGACTGTCGTAAACTTAAATATAGACGATAAGCTCGTTATATGTGTCGGTGAAAATGACCATAACTTGAATTCTGTCTTATCACAACTAAAAATTATATTTGATAATTTTTATAATAATACAATTATTGTACTAAAAGTCTGTGAAAATTCCTATTTAGATGTCAATAGATTAAATAATAGAATCGAGAACTTATGTAAAAAATATAAAAAATGTCAGTTCGTGGATTACAATTATTTTAAGTTAAGCAACATATGCAAATCAATAAATTATTATATAGATTGTGTTGATTACAACGAGAAATATTTGAACTTGAGTATACTTAGAAAACGAATAACTGATAATAAACCAAATAACGGGTCGGATACAGACATATATATACCAAAGAAAGGAACAATTCCTTTTACTTTAAAGTTAAAAGTGATGTAACCCTAATAAATAATTGCATCACAAAACCAGCTGAAACCATAAAAAGGCACTATACCTTATTATTTTCCTTCGGTAAAAGTAACGTTAAATTTTTTCGAGCCTAATAATCGTATCTCTACAAAACATAATTTTAAAATACTTCACCAAAACATAGCTAGTATATTGTCAAAGCAGGAGTTTTGGAATTAACTATGCATGAGTTACGGGAATCGGGAAGAGACATCGATGTATTATGTTTTTCTGAAATGTTTGTAAAAAGGATACGAAAATTATATAAAATTTTTGATTACCAAGTAGCTGCCAACTATAGAAGAGACAAACAAAGAGGTGGAACTTGTATTCTTGTAAAAAGGTATCTTCTTTAAAGAACTACCTCTAATAAAAAATATGCTACAATTCATACTTTCGAAGCTTGCGGCATAGAATTTGTGAATAATAAACTAATAGTTATTTTTATATACAGAACTCCAAAATCTGATCTCATTCTATTTCTTGAAAAATTAAATTGTCTTTTAGACACTTTAAACAAGCTGTATAAAATCAAAACGAAGATGGTTATCGTAGGTGATTTTAACATTAATACATTTAAGAAAGGTAAAGTTACGCGTCAGTTACAAGATATATGTTTTAATTATAATATGAAATTACACATTAATGTAGCAACAAGAAAAGAGTCTTGTATTGACCATATTTTAAGCAATATATCGGACGCATCAGCTACGGTTCTGCCACTTCACCTATCTGATCATGATACAGCACAAGTACTAAGTTTTTTTATTAATAAAAAATCACAGAAATTCGCATCATACTATATCTATAAACGAGATTATAATTTTGATAATATTAAGAAATTTAAAAACTGTCTACAAAATCTGTCTTGGATAGGCATATACAATGAAAATAATGCAAATCAGGCATTTACTGAATTTCACGAACAGCTATGTCTATTTTATAAATTATGTTTTCCAAAATTAAAAATTAAAATAAATGTAAATAATCGAGTCAAACAAAATTGGATAAGTAAAGGCCTAAAATTAAGCTGCAAAACTAAGCGTACACTGAGATATCAATTTTATAAAAATAAAAATTTTATTAATAAATTTAAATATAAAGAGTATTCCAAAATTCTAAAAAATTGTATTTCTTACTCAAAAAAGTATGCAAATATAAAGTTCATTAATAGAAACCAAAATAAGTGCAAAGCCACTTGGAAAGTAATTAAAATGAAATACAATGTAGTTATCCAAAAGAGATTGAAAATATAAAAATAAATGATAAGACAATTATTAATCCTATAGAAATAGCGTCCGCCTTCAATAATTATTTCATAAATTTAACACACGGCTCAGTACAAAATAATATAAAACTCGGCAACAAATTAAAATGGACCATCAATTTATGTTTATTAAACCGATGACGGAAAGCGAGGTAGCTCAAGAAATAATGTCATTGAGTAACACCTCTTCTGAAGGATATGATGAAATAAATACAAAATTATTAAAGATCTGTATTAATGAATTAATCAAAGTTTTAACCTATTTAATAAATTTGTCATTTTCAAATGGATTTTAAAAGGCCATTATTTAAAAAGGTGAAACAACCGATATCAATAATTACCGCCCAGTAACTTTAATATCGGTATTTTCAAAAATCTATGCGAAATGCATGAATAAAAGGTTAAACGAATATTGTAATAAGTTTAAAATAATAATAAAAGAGCAATATGGTTTTCAAAAACATAAATCGACTACATTAGCCATGTTTTCACTTTTAAAGAAATACTTACTGGTATCAACAATAATTATCTAACCACGGGGTTGTTTTTTGACTTGTCAAAGCTTTCGATCTGGTTTCACACGAATTATTGTTACAAAAGCTACAGGTTATCGGAATTAGAGGACTTGTACTTCAGTGGGTATCGTCATATCTGTATAATAGAAAACAATGTGTTGTAATCAATAAAATGAATAAAAATAGAGAAATGATACCTTACTCATCAGACTACAAATACAACAAATATGGCGTTCCACAAGGAAGTGTATTAGGTCCGATTTTATTTTTATTATATGTAAATGACATAATTACAGTTACAAATCACAAATGTGTATTATTCGCCGATGACATCTCCATTATAATTACAACTAATAAAAAGAATAATACAATTGCTAATCATGAATGTGACATAAATAATACTATCGATAAATTAATTAAATGGCTTAACATAAATAACTTAAAATTAATTTTCATAAATCTGTATACATACAATTTAATAAATCTAATAATAATAAACTCAATTTGAAACTTAATATCCCTAAAATTAAAGAAGCGTCAAATACAAAGTTCTTAGGAGTTATTATAGATGAAGAAATTAATTGGAAAACACATGTAGATAGTGTATCGACTCGAATAAATAAATTTGTATATGCACTTAAACGAATAAAAACGTGACAAATATAAATACTGCTATTCTATCTTACCACGCGTACGTAGAATCACTACTACGTTATGGTCTTATAATTTGGGGTAACGGTACAAATATCAAAAGAGCATTTGTCGCACAAAAAAGTGCATTAGAGCGTTAGGCGGACTGAAACCACAAGAATCGTGCCAGCCAACATTTAAAAATTTGGTTTATTGTCGTTACTGTCTCTATATTTATGAGATATGTGTATTTGTATTTAAGAATAAAGAATTATTTACTACTTCAAATGATCGTAATCCACGACTTCGCCGAGATCCACACAGGCTAGTATTTAATGATGTTCCTAAACTAGCTAAATACAATAAGAACTGTTTAGCTATGTGTGTATATATATACAATAAAATTCCTGGTTCTTTTAAAACGTTAAATTTTAGATTATTTAAAATAAAGTTGCATGAATGGCTTAATGAAAATAATTGTTATAGTGATAAGGAACTCATAAATTAAATAAGAAAATAAAAAAATGAAATACAATACTGTACAAATACTTTCTAAAAACAAAATTCATATTTTCTGTAAAAAAAAAACAAATTTTGCATGCTATTAATATATGTAGCAAAACATGCTTACTCTCAATTGTGGTGTAATGTAACATCTGTATATACCATGTTTTATGCAATAAATTATTATTATTATTATTATTTAATTTTATATTCTTAGCTCAATGAGAAACTCAAGGAAGGTTGGTCAAAGGGACTTAATTGTCTAGACTTGACCTCTGTCTACCCCTGTATTGGGAATTGCGTGAAGATATTTATTTATCTATTTATAATGAGAAACTCGACATTCGCTTCATCCGGCACGAAGGACCAGCAGCGTTTGATACTTGTAGAGCAGTTCTAAATTGCCCGAAACTGATATTACTCTGAATTTTATAAATTTCGCCACGACATCCGTCATATTTATCAGAACGCAGTCACCTGCAGCGCGTCGGCGAGGGCGCGCCGCAGCCGCGCCGCGAAGGCCGCGTCGTCGTCGTCGCCGCGCTCGAGCGGCGGCAGCGCGCGCAGCGTGTACTCTGTGGCGGGCGCGCACAGGAACCACAGCGCGTCCGCCCACGGGAAGCGCTCGCGCGCGCGCCGCCCGCGCACCGACACGCGGCACAGCGCGCGCTGCACGCCTGCATGGCCACAATAGGGCGTGTGACGGCGAGGAAATTTCATTGAAATAATTTGTGTGTATAAAATATTTCATTGATTAAATAAAATTACTAAATACGGCAATCCGCCATGAAATGTTGAACGCCAATCAGAGCGCGTGACGTCACGTTAGAGTTCTCTTTGTTTACTTGTAATACGGTACTTAGGTAGACACTCGATCGTATTTATCATTAAATACGCTATTTTTTTTTTGTTTTTAACTTCAATTAAGATACACCGAGTCATGGAACAAGGATTTATAAAGGCTTCCAGCGCAAATTTATCATGAATCGACTTGATAACGCTAGGAACGTTTCTGGGATCAAACAAAGACTTGTTCAGCAGAATTTAGAAATGTTAAGACTTCTATGTAAGTACCCTATATTAAACAGTTATTCAGTTATTTAAATCATAAAAATAAGTACTTACAAACCATAGCGATTGTACCTATTGCAGTATAATATCTAATGTTACAATTTGAAGTTATGTTTATGTTAAATATTTTTTTTGCAACTAAATATCTACAACATTGGTTCTTTTTTAACATTGCTTTATTTATTTCCAATCCGTGAGCTATGTACAGCTCAAAGGCGAAGGAAATTTGTGCACTTATTGTGAAAAATCTGCCCAGAACATAAAGTACATGCAAAGTTGTATGGAGTGTTTTTGGTAGTCGATGAGCAGGAAGAAACAGTGAAGTCAGTAGAATATGATGATTGTGTGGCTTCACAAGGAGGCTTCAAACATGCCATGGCATTCTTAATGTAGGTTCATCGCAGGAGTGAGGATCAGTCTTGCACATCTATAGAATGCTTTTAGAGGAAATCCAAGCTTTCCAGAGTTGGGAGTATCCTTAAATACAAAACTGCTAAGGAATTATCTAAGGGCAACCCTAGCTTACGGTCAAATGCCGAAGTGTTTGAAAAGTTTTTAGAGGAAGGGAAGAGAAGAATGCTTACCGAGTGTGAATTAATGAATTACCAAAATGAATATGTTTTGGATAGACTACCAAGTCTATCAATGCACAATTTAGTGCTGAAATATAAAGAAAAATGTTGTGATAAATTTTTGGTAAGTGTGATATGTTCTGATACTGTCATCAACAATGTAGAAGAAGAAACAAGGGAGCAACATAGAAGCAGACTTTGGAACTAATTAAGGTATGGCAGAGTGACCGCTTCTATAGCCTGTGAATTCAGTAGGTGTAAAACCATTGATGGCACTCTGATGGCAGTGATAATGGGTGGAAAATTCCTGACACAACGACCATGAAGCGTGGTTGAATATATATATATATACATATATATATATATATATATATATATATATATATATATATATATATATATATATATATATATATATATATATATATACATATACATATATATATATATATATATATATATATATATATATATATATATATATATATATATATATATATATATATATATATATATATATATATATATATTTATATACATATATATATATACATATATATGTACATATGGAAATATGGAAAAAAGATAAAATATGTGATTTAATGTTATCTAAAAACTATCCCATGCTAGCTGGTTCACCTGATGGGATCTGAGAAAATAATGTTATTGAAATTAAGTGTCCTATGAAAGAATAACCAGTGAAAAATTTTGTAAATAATGGGAAACCAACCCAGAAGTTTTATGTGCGAATACAACTTCAAATGTTACTGACAGCATATAAAAGGCTACTTCTGTGGTCCTGACTTCAACTACAGTGCCAATAAGAAAGTAGATTTAATAGAATTTATGTACGATGAAAAATATGCATCACATTTTCTTAAAGTTATAGTTCCTTTGTGGAAGGATATCCAGTGTTGTATATCCAGTATTGTATAAAAGTGTTAATGAATAAAAAGCCACTTTATGTTGTAAAGATAAATGTTTGTTTTATTTTTTTAGGATAAACTCTCGACATGAATTCTTAAGCTTGCGATATGTTTTGTTTTCCTTGCCTCATATTTTGATAGCTTCATACCAGTTGCAACACTTGGAGGTTGTACTAAGTGCACTCCCTGTTTTCTCAAATATTGTTCTACATGTTTGAATCCCCTGTCAGCCATCACACATATACCTGGTAGCAAACACTTTACAAAATCACAAGATTCAACTAAACATGTGCGCAGTACTGCTTCCTCCATACCCAGGAGAAATATAATTCACTAGGCCATTAGGAGTACAAGACACAAGATACTTGATGGTGTTAGCTTTTTTGTATTCTGACCATGAGAGAGACTGATTGAATGCTTTTGAAGGCTTTTGTATCTCAATTTCTAAGCAGTCTATAATACAACTTACATTATAGTATTTATTCCTAAAGCCCATAGGCAATTTTTTTCTTATGGAATCTTTATCTAATGCAACAAGAAAAGGTCACATCAAACTAGCTATTATCGGTATATTTTTCAGAAATATCTTGCTGGCATATGTTGGAGAAATAAAAAAATCATCAGAAAGCTCTCTGAAACTGTTCTTTAATTTAATTTTTTTAAGCTCATTAGTATATGGTGTGCGGGAATATTTAACTGTTTTTCAATTAAATCTATTAGATAATAACAACTTTTAGGAACTCCAATTAAGACTTATTCTATACTATTTATTCACTATTTTCTGCATTGTATATGCCAAAATTCTTGATGCCTCTTGTTTCTTATCATCTTCAATTAATTCGCTGCAGTCTGAAGACGATTTCATTTTTAAAGATGTCACTGATGGGGATTCACTACATGCCACAGATAGTGTGTAAGAAATATCACTGTCAGAATCTACCTGAATACCTATTAATTTCTTGGTGCATTTCTGTAAGGTGGATGTTGATGGTTGTGCAGTTTTGTCACTTGTGATTTCAAATGGTGAAGTAAAAGCAGACCGACAAAAAGGTCTCAACGGTGACGTCATCTGATCTACTGAATTCATTTCTGTTTGAACAGCTTTACTTCTGAACTTATTTGTCATGTACACTTTTGAATGGATTTATTCTGTCTTAGGTGCATCTTGTGTAATATTTTCCTGCATGGCGGATGTTCCGGGTGAAGGGTCTTCAAGTTCTAGCTGTTCTGTAGCAATAGTTGTAGTTGTTCTTCTTTGTAATTCTTGCTCAAATTGTTCAATTGCTTTTCTTCTTTGCTTTTTCGCGATGTATTGTCTTTCGTTTAAGTCGGAAGTTCGTTTTCTTCTATCGGGTTGACATTCAAATTTTAAGGGAACGCACCCTCGTTTCATGTGAATCTGCGACACTGACCCCATTACATGGTATTCCATATAATTTTCCATATCATTTGGTAACTGAAAATGAAATAAAATACTTTTATGAAAACTCATTGAGGATGTGACTAAGTAAGAGATTCCTAACCTCCAAAAAGTTTGTTTAACAATGTTTACATCATCTAATAATGGTCACATTTATTTAATATCAACATGAAATCTACATACTAAAAAAGTAAATACTTACGTCAAAGTTATCTTCACAAAAATAAAGCTGAGTAGTGGGTGATATTCCTTTCAAATCACGTCTTGCTAGTTTAAGCCACTTATTTCGTACTGTCTTGTTGAAAGGAACAAAAATAAATAACTTTTCAGGAGTTTTGATGGACGTATTAGTACACAGAGGGACGGAACACCACCTATATGCTTTCGAATTCATATTTATATTGTAAAATTTCGAAATTAATCAAGGATGTATCAATGTTTACATCAGTCGAATGATTCCTGTACAGCTGTACTCTAGCTTGACGTCACAAGTGACGCCATGACACTTTTAAGTGTTTTGGTGCAAATTTTAAATTTACGAATTAAAAAGTAATTTTTAAATACTAAAGCATAATTTTAAGCAGAAATATTATAAAAAATATATCTTCACACAATTCCCAATACAGGGGTAGACAGAGGTCAAGTCTAGACAATTAAGTCCCTTTGATCCACATTCCGAAGATTCTTTCTGGACAACGAGACACGTGGTGAGCCCGTCGCCGTCTTTATGTCCAAGCCAACAATTTAATTCGTATATAAGTTTTTGAAAAACCCATTGGTACGAGCCTGCCACCTGGGGATCCAACTCGGGTCTCTCGACTCGTAATTCCGACCACCCAACCACTCGGCTATCGTGACTTCCAGAAATATTATGTTTGTTGTAATTAATATATATTTCTGAGTATTATAGAACAGTATCTCAAAATTTGTCATCATGCCTATTATCACTAATTGTCTTCACGCCATTCACAATACAGGGGTTGACTAGACAATTGAGTTCTTTCGACCCACTTACCACCAAAGACAACGTGACAGGTGGTGAGCCCGCCGCCGTCTTTATGACAATGAACAACGTCAAATGTTTACATCTAACAGACGTCGCAACAATGTAGGTAAACTGCTCTTTACAGCATTATTCGTCGGACTATTTAAATTTTAATAATATTTCCTATATCTCTAACTACACAAAATGTAGAAGTCACGATAGCCGAGTTGTTGGGTGGTCGGAATTTCGAGTCGAGAGACCTGAGTTCGATCCCCAGGTGGCAGTACCAATGAGTTTTTCAAAAACTTATGTACGAATTTCATCGTTGGCTTGGACATAAAGGCGGTGACGGGCTCACCACCTGTCACGTTGTCCCGAAAATATCTTCGGTGGAAGGTGGGTCAAAGGGACTTAATTGTCTAGACTTGACCTCTGTCTACCAGGGAATTGCGTGAAGATATTTATTTATTTATACACAAAATGTATTTTCATTAATATGTTCAAACGATGTTCACGTGATTACATTGCTTTATTTCTTTTCAGAGCTTGGCAATTATGGCAAATCTTTCCTTTGGCCGTTATGTATGTATGTATGATTATGACTTGTGTACAAATGCAAAATCAAATGACTTACAACAATTATTGTTATTATAATGACACATTTGGTACCAAAATCCAATAGATTCACTCTGAATGTATGACAATTTACACCCCTCATTTAATTAAAATATTGTTCCAAGTAAATTTTATAAATCTCCGACAACCCTAAGCCATTAACTATCAAACAATGAAAAATAAGCATTAAATGTAAGTAAATAAAGTTGTTTATCACTTACTTATAGCAATTGGTTGAACTCTGTTTCCAATAGGGAAAGGCCAATCTGTAAACTTGAGTAAACCCTTGCCATTTGTAGGGCCGCCTTCCGGCTGCAGCAAGATTGGCTTGCTAGGGCTGTCAGCAAAGTGTTGCCTGGAATAGGCGTATTACATTTTTTATATTTAGATTAATATATATTTCATAATTATTAACTAGGCAAAGTTATTATTTTGATAACGTGTGGTAGCAGCTAGTGGCAAATACCAATATAAAAAAGGCAGTCTTTTTTTTAGTTGAAAAGTTACTAGCTAGACAATTCAAAAAAAAAATTATCCAGGTCCATTCAGCTGTTATGATGTGATTGAGCTATATACGCATCCATCTAAATTTCCGCATTTATAGTAGTAAGTAGTAAGTCTTCCCGTGGGCGTCGTAAGAGGCGACTAAGGGAAAGGGCCTAGAATATCCTAATGGCAACCGATAGACGGCGGGAAAACTATCTGCGGTGCGAGTGGTCTGGCAATTATGGCAAATCCTCCCCATGGAAGAGGCCTACGTCCTGCAGTGGACTTTAACAGGCTTTAACGTAAAAAAATATACAATAAAATACTCTTAACAACTTACTTTCTTATAAATTGTGCAGCATTCCTAATACCTAAAGTAGAGGCAAAAAACGGAGGCACTTTCCATTTTCTTAACTGTAAATTAAATAAAACAATTATAATATTAAACTATCATCAGGGTACCGTAAATTCTTAAAAACAAATCAAAATCTACAAAAAATAGTGACGTCTTATTGGCGTAAAAATCAACCATTCCTTTCTTTACATGGAAGACGTAAGAGAGTTCAGTTCCTTTAAATAATTCAGATTAGAGATGTTACAAATACCATATTAAACATTCGCGAATGTGCGTGTACATGCTAATATTCAAAAAAAGGCAATTAAAAATGATTTAAATTTGATTTTAATAATGGCTTTTATTTAGTTTTCAAGTCATGAAAATCAAATTAAATTTATGTATCTATAATTTATAGTACTCAAATAGGTATTTGAGTATCACATATTACAACAGTTTATGAATCGTAATGAAATTCAAAATTGGCAGATTATATTTTAAAAATAGTAGTATGGCTTCATACACTTACATTAATTAAAACATTTGTTTCAGTTAAAATCTGAAACAATGCGAAGAATTCGCATATACGAGTGAGAACATTTGTAACATAATTATCCAGATCCAGATAATTAAAATTAAGTAAAGCTGTGACAGACATAAACATCATTTTCTGGATGAAAGTGTACTCTTATACTGAAATCGTCAAACTGTTTGCAATATGCAATGAGAGTCTTATGAGAGACATATAATTTATCAGTTGACAATAACAGTTATTATATCAATCTGTAAAGCTACCCACATAACTTTAAAGATGTATTTTGTAGAAAAATTCTGTTGTCTATAGCAAATTCGAGCTACGAATTATTTACTAACACTCTTCCCGAGACAATTTTACACAATTATGGGGAGTTCGAAAGGTTTTTATTCTTTTGAGGACCATTTGCCTCCACAGCTTAATTTATAGAATGTTAAAGGCAGCCTACTTCTAACTTATTCGTAAAAACATAAGTCTAGCAGTAGACTAAAAGTTTGTAGAATGAAACATAAACCATAAATTAATTATGGAATCCTCTTACACTTATAGTTCCAAGAACATGTGCGGCCGCAAGCGAGTCCAGGCAGGATACATAATTAGCAACCATCACACTACAACGTGGGTCTCTACTGCCCTTCAACTTCACAAACACACCTGAAAATAAAAAACGTATATTCATGGATAAAAAAAAATATATTCACGCCATTCTCAATACTGGTGTAGAAAGATGTTAAGACAATATATGAAATGTAGTAGACAGAGGTTAGATAAATATATATATATTGTGCAGTTCTATTTGAAAAAATGAGTTTTATTGTAGATATATTTGTGTAATAACTTTAATTTTGTAGTTAACTTAAGAATTATCTCAGTCCCAATTATCAGCCGAAATAACAAAAGTGTCGGCATTACAAAAGCTGCATAGTTATCACATAGCAATACTATGATTCTCTTTACTTATTTTATAACTAAACTTAATCTTTTAATAATAATATATTAATGTGTGTAATAATTAAAAATCACAATGGCTAAGTGGTTGGGTGATCTGAATTTAAGTCAGGAGACCCAAGTTTGATTCACAGGTGGTAGACTTGTATCAATGAGTTTTTTCAAAACTTTTATACAAATTGCATATATCGTTGACTTGAACATAAAGACAGAGACAGGCACACCAACTGTCATATTGACCCAAAAAATGTCTTCAGTGAAAGGTGTATTGAAAGCATGTGAAGATATGTGTTAATCTATTATATAAATAATAAATTCTCTGTAAAAGTAAGTACAAGTAAGTAAGTACAAGTTATTAAGTTTAATTAAGCATTAAACCTGAAAATATTTTATATTCACCATTAAATTTCTTGATTGAAATCACCCAAAAGGAACAGATATCATATCATAATGTACCTTAATAAACCCATATTGATCAACATTACAAACTTAATTTTACTTATTAGCCACACCACATAATTAACACAAGAATGCAGACGCTGTCTCGTGATGGAGATTGCTAAGATGGCATTTTAAGTAAACAATTTTAGATGGAGGGTCATTGAAAAATTTGAGTAACAATCATAAAATCTTGCCAATTTAGCACTATCTTACCAAATGTCAGGCAGGCAAGCAAGGATAACATATGTCGAACACCAGATTTGTCAGGGAGGATAATGGAAGCAATCCATAGTATTAGAGCAAGTATAATTCTTATTGTGAACAAGACAATTCCAAACGGTAAATATAAAATAAACTGCAACACATTGTCACTGGAAAGCCTGAAATTTAAAATACGATAATTATAACGGATGAACGTATTTCAAAATAATCACTGGCAGAACTTTCTCCAGAGAAACATTGTTTATGTTAATTTACCTGTGTGTATTAAAAAGTTTATCAACAGTCAAAGCCATTTTTCACATCAATTGAATGTTATTCCTGATTTCATCACCACTATAAAGACAATTTGTTGAGATAATAGGTTTTGGAAGGAAAGGGAAAATAGCAATTTCACCAAGGAAAATCTTGATACGTGTGTAATTGTAATGATATTGTTGTCAAATGTCAATTCAATACGATATGAGCAGTGTTGCCACTTGGCAAGAAAAATAATTATATAACTCAGAAGAAACACTTCAACAGTGGTAGAGCCACGCATCAGCTTTTCTTGTAGCATGAATGGGCCGGCGGGACGGGACGGGGGAAGTACCACGACCTCACAGAATACAGGCGTGAAGTAGAAGTCTAACAAACTTCTGCGTTTCGTCTGGTGCGTGCAGGTAACCGGAGGCCCACACACCCCCTCCCCCAATTCTAGAGGGGGGGGGGGCACTCTAAGCAAAGGGGACAGGCAACGCATCCGCTATGCCTGTGGTATTGCAGGTGTTCATGGGCGGCGGTAGTTACTTACCATCACGTGAGCCCCCAGCTCGTTTGACTCCTTTTACTATAAAAAAAAACAAAAGAAAAGAAAATACAAAAAATAAATAAAAAGAGATATGTTTGAAGGGACGATATAATATATCAAAGAGCGTACTAGCGAAAGATCGTACAAAGAGAATGCGAGCGAAATACGGAGGGTGAGATGACGAACCGTATACTTTGTGTGTACATTCAATCAATGTGTCTATTTTATCTTTACATATTGTTATAAAGAAATACGCGGATAAGACTGGTTTATTTATTTATTTATAGTAGTATTTACTATAGTAATTTCAATATTGTGTATGTATATCTATTCAATATCTCAACTTGGTCCAAGGTACACAAATGTACAAAATTTTACCACCATCGATTATATATGGTAGAATATAAGATAAAAAAATTTTACACAAGATTTTTATATTTAAAACATAACTTAATCATTGTGTTCCCGTGTAAAGCTAGTGATATTAAACTGGAGGATTTGATAAATACGGAGATCCTGACAGAGCCTATATGTACGCATGTATTGGAACTCGACCTCCAATCTATTTAATTTATTTAAGTATTCAACGACTCACCATACATACATAGTTCAGGAAGGTGAGTAATTAATCGAGCTGCAAACAACATGGCACTTTTCGATAGATCAGGCTTTACTTCGACGGTTACCGGCTAAGAGCGGAACGGCGCATAAAAATACCGACACTTCCTTCACCACCACAGGATAAGCCTTGGAAATTTCGCAAGAGTCGAAGAGGATTTAGAGCTTAGGAAATCAACACTCCACCTTCACCGAGACTCCACCTGGTCTGTGGATAGTAAGGTTAGAGGTGCAACAACGCAACCGTCTTTCCACTTATGGGCGCGAATCCGAAGTGAGCTGACCTGGAGAATAAATATAACGTAGTATCGCAATTGTAGGTAGACAATTGAAATGACTCCTAGAATTCACCGTTGCACCGAGATGACCCCGGTACAAGCGATTCAGATTAGGTTCGATTTTACCAGTAATAGTCGTACTTAAACAAATTCACTCGAGGTACTCCAATGAAAAATTCACCGATCTTTGCTTATTAAGAATATCATTTTTAAAAATCGATTTAAAGTCACAAACTCTGAGATCGATTCAGAAAAAGTATAAATTGCGAGAAAAAATATAAATTGCGAGAAAAGAAAGAATTATCTTTTGAGAATTGGTAATTTAGAGCCACAACTTCACAGTGACATAAAATATATTAATAATTGATATAAAGTTGATTAAAAATGTTTTTTGATTTGTTGTGACAATCTTTATGCTAATTCGCAAAAGTTAATTAATAAAAAGAAAACCGGTAAATACGTAATCAATCTTCGATTAGATGTAATCGATATCTTCTTAAGAAGAAGAAAAAGAAAAAAAATCGAAAACCGGGAATAATAATCGAGCTTTGTTAATCGATGTCAGATCTGAAACCCAACTATATTTGGACTTTACGTAGTGATCATAATATACTCTTTTATTTTGATTTAAAAGTCAAACAAAACAATATATATATAACAAATACTACAAAGGAATTTTCTAAAAATTCGTATATTTTTAATCATTTTATTAAATGCAGTTTTAAGTTTACTTTGTGGTGTAACTGCGTTCTTTGTTCATTTCTTCATTAAACCACAATCGTCTATTGTCCTTCGCAATTTTATTAGAAACGATCATAATGAATAACATGCAGTCGTCCCCAGATGAAAACACTTGTTCAGATGAAGAACAGGAGCACAAAATGTATGGGAAAAATCAAGCATATCGTGGAAATGGCCAAGGGCAAGGATATTCCTCATGCGCGACGACTTCCGCAAATCAGAATCAAATGGAAGAGAAAATGCGTAGAAAACTGCAGTTTTTCTTCATGAACCCTATTGAGAAATGGCAAGCTAAACGCAAGTTTCCATATAAATTTATTGTACAAGTCATAAAGATTGTTCTTGTTACCTTCCAACTATGTCTTTTTGCCCACAACAGATACAATCACGTGAATTATACATGGGATAATAGAATTAGTTTCTCCCATCTTTTCCTGCTCGGTTGGGATTCAACACGAGAGATAAACGCCTACCCGCCGGGTGCAGGACCACTTGCTGTTTATAAAGTTGATGAATTCTACAACACATTAGACTATGCCTATGCAGGTTACGCAAACCTGTCAAATGCTATTGGTCCTTATTCATACGATGATATTAATAACAACAGACCCGACCCAGTGTTCTGCCAATACAATTACAAACAAGGTGCAATTCATGGTTTTAATGAAAGCTATGAGTTTAATTCGGAAATTGTGGAGACATGCATAAATTTTACAATGCCTGAGGGTGAGCTGTTCCAATCTAAGTCATACATTAAAAATGCTGGATTGGACATTAAATTTGCTGCATTGGTTAGAGCAAAGTTAATGTTTTCAATTAAAACAATTAACTTTAGAGCTGCGGGACCAATAACACCACCAGAATGTGTGCGTTTTGATATAGCAATCATTTTTGATAATGAAGACCATGATGGACAAATGTCTCTTACACTGGAAGCTGAACCTTACAAGCTGGTTTGTAACGGTGATAAGACATACTTGACTGATAACATAATAGATCAAGTTCTACGTAGTATCCTTAATATTCTTGTTATTCTGATATGTTCTGCATCTTTAATTCTATGCAGTAGGGCTATTTATAGAGCCCAGTTGTTGAAAGAGCTCACTGTGCAATTTTTCAGACGTGCTTACAACAAAGAACTCAGCTTCGATGGACGTCTAGAGTTTCTAAATGTCTGGTATATTATGATAATAGTAAATGATTTACTCATAATTCTCGGATCTGCGATCAAGGAACAAATAGAAAGAAATCAATTCACAAATGATCAGTGGAATGTTTGCTCCTTATTTTTAGGTATGGGTAACCTATTGGTCTGGTTCGGTGTACTAAGATATTTAGGTTTCTTCAAGACATATAATGTTGTTATACTTACATTGAAGAGGGCTGCACCAAAAATCTTCAGATTCTCATTCTGCGCTTTATTAATCTATGCAGGTTTTATGTTTTGCGGTTGGTTGATATTGGGCCCATATCACATGAAATTCCGTTCACTGGCTACAACATCTGAATGTCTCTTTTCACTCATTAACGGTGATGACATGTTTGCTACATTTTCAATTATGTCGAAAAAATCACCAATGCTCTGGTGGTTTAGCCGCGTGTACTTATATTCCTTTATAAGTCTTTACATTTATGTTGTACTTAGTTTGTTTATATCCGTTATAATGGATGCATATGATACAATAAAGCAGTACTATAAAGAAGGGTTCCCGAAGAGCGATTTGCAGCAATTCATTGGTGAAACAAGCATAGAGGAAGTCTCTTCAGGGCTGTATAGAACGCAAAGTTCTTCATCATTGAATGCTGTTATGAATTCATTGTTCTGTTGTAATTTTTATAGAAGCGCATACACAAAAATAGGCGGTGGGACCTCAACTCTCAACATGTTATAGGCTCCATGTTATTTAAGCTTTAAATTACTATAGGATGCCATAATATACTCTTATTGTTAAAAAATTATAAAATCATGTATATAAGATGTTATCTGTAAGTAAATGTTCATTGTAAATAAATTTTCTACCAGTAACTGTTACCAGGGCCACCAAAGATTTAAAAAAAATGTGCTGGTAGGGTAAAAATAGATACAGGTGGTGCAAAAATGATGTAGCATCAGTTCATTTGTATTGTGATTTTTTATTTATTTTTATTATGTAGTTTACATATTAATTAAATCAAATGAGAAGAGTAAAATATTTTTGTACTAAAAATGTGTTTTACTTGTATTTATTGTATATGACAAAGAGTGAGGGCAATGAGATTATTTATCTCATTCGCAAAGAGCAATTAAGTCCATTAATTATATGATATCAGGTTACTAACACTGTACACATTGTATATTTATCTAACAATATACATAAATCACTTTACATCCACAGGCATATGTGATAATATAGGACAGTTTAGTGTATCTAGGGTACGTTAGGTCTTTTTTATGTACTGGTCTCAGCTCAAATTTAGTTAAAAGTACCTAATACACCAATCTTGAAATGTCAACTGGGGCCCGCCCATTGACATTTACAGATATATATAAACAAAGAAACTGTGTTATATCTTCACAACAATTTCCCATACTGGGGTAGGCAGGGTCTCGACATTGAAGAAATTTCTTCAAATCCACTTTCTACCGAAGATTATTTGGGACATCGTGATAGATACTTACATGAATAAATGTTTTACCTTCATTGTTTCTGTTTCCATAACACAAGTAGATAGCCGAGTGGTTGGGTGATGGGAATTTAAGAGACCAGAGTTCGATCCTCAAGGCTCGTACCACAGGGTTTATTCAAGAACATGTACGATTTATATCGTTGGCTTGGACATAAGGTCGGCGAAGGGCTCACCACCTGTCACGTTATCATAAAAAATGTCTTCGGTGGAAGGTGGGTCGTCATGCCCGTCTAGGTATTCGAGTACTCTTGACCCTCCCCTCTTCGAGCAATTTGCTCACAAGTTCTTCGAAAGTTATTCTCGGCCTAGCTCGACGCCTTCTAATAATAACTTTCGCGCTATAAATTTTCTTCACCACTCGGTCTTTGCTCATTCGCTCAACGTGTAGTCAAGTCAATCCATCGAAGCACGTCTTTATCCATTTTAGTGATCAGGTCATTTTTCAAACGAAAATTAAAAATAAAGATTTTTATTTTTATGAAGCCACCGGCAATTTACGTAAGGGACACGCAAATGATAAGTGGAGATTGTTAATAAACGTACATATGTACTTTTGAAGGTTATACATTTTTGTTATAATTTAAAACACTGATATTTTGTTATAATTTATATACTGAAATTTATAAAATACACTGACTTTTACATATTAATTAAATACTTAGGCAGAATTTTATCTCGTAAAAGTATAGGCGAGTATAGCGGCCGCGTCCTCCACAGTATCACACTGTGATTCGGTAGAGGACGCGGGTTCAAATAGTGCCAGTATCAGTTGATATTTTTTTTTTTTTATTTTATGTGAAGTATTAATTATATTGGTGAAGGTAGCTGTGCAATATCTAACTGTACGAAACCATCATTGCGCGAAATGGAATCGCACTTATCAGATTTTTTTTCTTTTTCATTGGTTAACTTTGGGGGAAGCCTTTAGTGGAAACTTGATAACTTTATAGAAATAAATTAACTGCATGAATGTGTTACAAGGCTTATGCTGTAAAAATGATTGCTTATTTACATTACAATCTTTGCTAGGTCACATTAATAACAAATAAAATACGCCACTCTGTTACAAAAATTTAAATCGAATTAGAAAAAAAAATATCTTCACACCATTCCCAAAACGGTAGACAGGTCACGCCATTTCCCATGGGTAGAAACAGGTCTAGACAAGTTCGTTCAAGCCATATTTCAACGAATACATTTTTTTCGGAATAACGTAACAACTGATGAGCCTCTCGCCATCTTCATGTCCAAGCCAACGATTTAAATCGTACTTAAGTTTTGAAAACTCACGGTTACGTGTCTACTACCTGGGGTTCGAACTTGGGTCTTTCGACTCAAATTCCAATCGGCCAACCACTCGACTATCGTGACTATTATATTCGAATTATAACGATTAAAAAAATATCTTCACGCAATTCCCAATACAGAGGTAGACAGAGGTCAAGTCTAGACAATTAAGTCTCTTTGACCCACCTTCCACCGAAGATATTTTCGGGACAACGTGACAGGTGGTGAGCCCGTCGCCGTCTTTATGTCCAAGCCAACGATGAAATTCGTACAAAGTTTTTGAAAAACTCATTGATACTGCCTGGGGATCGAACTCGGGTCTTTCGACTCGAATTCCAATCGGCCAACCACTCGGCTATCGTGATTATATTCGAATTATAACTATCAATAATCTTGTAACTGGGTGACCAAGCTTCTCGTTCTTTGTAAAGGCCTGTAAAAGTTTACTGTTGGACACTGGCGCGTCCTATAAGAAAGATTTGCAAAAATCATCACGCTCGACAAGTGGCTTGGCGATCGCAGCTTACACCTCGCAGCTCGTCTCATTAATTTCATGGTCACCTCTGGTCTGATGACTGACTGATGGCTTGGTTTGGTCACAGTTCAATTAGTAAGAACGATTACACATTACGTTTACTCATTACGCCATCACAGGTTCACACCTTTAGTTTGGTTTAGTTTGTTTCTAAAATCAACACAATAACTCTTGTAAGAATAAGTTGAGTTATTAAAGAGAAATTAAAAGAATTAACTGACGCGGGCGGAATTTGAACCCGCGATCTTTGCCGCTAACTTCTAACCCAATATCCAGATATTCACAGCAATGAAACATTAATGCGATAATGGTAATATATTCATTTATATTATTTCCCAGATGGGCGTTTCACAGATGAGGTTTCTCCATATTTTTTTTCACCGGTCAGCTTGTAGTAAATTTTGCAATTAAAATTGTTTTTTAGCAATTTTGAAGACACGAATTCAGTTACTCGCGTACCAATAGCATTTTTAGCAACACGGCTTTGCTGCCGTGTGGATACAGCCTAAGAACATTCCACCTCTTCCATTCGCGTGGGTTTCGTAAAAGGCCACAGAGGGAAAAGCCTTGCAAATACCATTGACTACCGATAGATGGTGGGATAAACATCTTCAAATTGCCAGACTTTAGCAGAACGGTGACATGCAGCATCGTCTAAAATGCGAAGTATGTGATACTGCGATCGCCAAACCGGTTGCCAAGTGTGACGATTATGGCAAATAGTCCCTTAGTAGAGGCCTATATTCTACAGTAGTCTTTTGTAGGCCGTTATGTAGGTAGGTTATGCTCTCTCGGCTATCACTTTGAACGCTATAATTTATTATAAATAATAAATATCTTTTCACCATTCCCAATATAGAGGTAGACAGAGGTCTAGAGTCCTTTCGATCCACCTTCCACCGAAGATATTTTTGGGTCAACGTGACAGGTGGTGAGCCCATCGCCGTTTTTATGTCAAGCAAGTTTTTGAAAAACCTATTGGTACGAGCCTATCACCCGGGGATCGAACTCGGGTCTATAAACCGAATTCCGATCACCCAATCATTCGGCTATCGTGACTTTTTAGGGTTATATAAAAGTAATTGAAACAATATTCTAATTTCTTGCATATTTATTGTTACTCTATAAAACTTTACGAACAATAACAATATAATATATGTTATAGTAAGCTGCCACGACTTTTTGAAGGGTCTTTAAGGATTATGAGCACAAGTTTTGGGTGGTCCACTATTGCGACGTGCCATTTAATTTGGTCATTTAACCACAAAGTTTGATAATCTTTTAGAAATCAAACATAAATAAAGGATTGTCGGCTATCCACAGAACAAATTACAGCTCTATCTGAGACAAATTACAGCTCTATGACATACTGTTATGTTATCTGTACTATATTTTAGCTTTTACAGACAAAGAAGTCGTTCGGTGTTTGAATTATTTGTAGGGATTTACTGTATTTTTTTTAATTGTGCTATTAAAATTAGTAATTCTTCTAACGATAAGTAGGAACGTATTTTTGTAAAGTTGAAAATTAACGTTATACTAATCACAAAATTCAGTTTTATTAATTTCACGAACTCATTATGAATTACAAAATATTTATAATTAAATTAAAATAATATATAAATTTTGAAACTGCAAGGGACACTATTAGGTCAACGAATTCTCGTATTGGCAAGCAATGATTACTATAAATATGTATTTACAATATTATATAATGATTATACGACATTGATATGTCTAATTTAACTGTTTATAAAATGTTACCAACATATAAAATTTCATAATACTTATACGGAATGCACACTTCAGCGAAGATATGTTAAAATATACAAAGATTTATTCAATCACCTTAATATTAATTCATTGGGAGAAAAATATAATATTACTGGCAATTTTCAGCTTCGCTGTAGTGGACGCCGGACTTTAGTCTACAGATTATAGTGAAACATCAATCAATAAAAACAATAACAAAATTTATTTTTTGTCTTTTTGTGGAATTATTGTTAAATATTCTATCGCCCACATTAAAATAATACTAAACGCGAAATTTCAATAAAATATGTTCGCGTATAATTATATTTTAACTATACACAAAAATGAAATAATAAATTAAATAAAGCTAATAAATATACTTCAAAAAACAAATTTATCACAAAAACGATTATTTTGTCTATGGCATTTTACATTAGGGATCGTTTTATTTTATAATTTAAATACCTCTAACGAACAATACTTCTAAAATAAAAATTGTGAATGTACATATTATGCAAAAATATAATTCTGTGATATGATTTGTATAGTTTACATTATTTGTTATAGCCACAAACACCAACACACACACAGACACACACACACACGCATACACACACGCACGCATACTCATTAACAAACCAAACACAAAATTACCTACGATCTCCAACTTTCTTCAAGTATTGGAGCATTAGACGAATAACTATTTAACGTCGCTATTAAATAAAATTAAAAATTACTAGCAACCTCAATTATTTCACTGCATTTACATTAACACGTATATTAAAAACAAACTATTAACTTATATCTAAACATTGAAAATGGAACATTAAATACAAACATCCGGCGAAAATATCTTTGGTAACACATAGACAAACATATTGCTTTTCGTAGCGCTGTTGTGACACCAAAGAAAGACTTAGCCAATCATAGACTACCTAGTAAGTCTTCATACAAAAATACTCTCATCAGTCTCTTTGATTGGTTTATTTCTTGCTAGTAACATTGTTTTGGGTCTGTGGTTCCGCTCCCAGCATGATCTGAATTTCGTCAACGCTCTTCCCTTTCGTTTCCGGTATGACAAAGAATATGAACACGAAACCCAAGAGCATAATGCCGGCAAACATCCAGAAAACTTGTCCCGGCCCGATAGCTTTGTTCAAAGAGTTAAACGTACTCGTGACTGTAAAACTAAGTAACCAGTTGAATGTACCGGCGGTTGAGCCAACAAACGCTTTGATATCAATCAAACAAAGTTCACCAGCCATCATCCACGGTATGGGCCCGAAGCCCAATGAGAAAGCAACAATGAACAAGGACAGAGACAGCAGAGGTAGCCACGAAATGGCCTGCACAATCGATGAATCTGCTCCATGGACCCCTTGCATGAAGAAGTACACACCGAGAGCAGTCGAACAAACACACATAACCAGTGCCGAGAATAGAAGCAGTACTCTCCTACCCAGCTTATCGACAACTAAACTCGAAACGAAAGTGGCTACTACTTGGATCACACCGATAATAATCGTCGCTATGGCGGCGGGGATGGACGCGCCGGCGCTCGCGAATATAGTGGAAGTGTTGAAAATCACAGCATTGATACCAGACAACTGTTGGAACAACATAAGGGCGTAACAAATGAGGATCGCCTTCAAAGCGGTCTTCTTTGTGATGGCCGTCAAAAACGAAACCGGGTTGTTTTTAGCATCCTCCGCTTTCGTGATCAGCGAGTTAAGTTCGGTATCGACATCGTAATTCCTACCGCGAAGTCTTACCAGCGCCTCCTTGGCTTCATCATTCCGTCCTTTAACGACCAAAAAGTTCGGACTCTCGGGCATAAAGAAGAATACGATGCCGAATATTATAGGGATCAATGTACACAGAATGTTGAAGACAAAGACACTGGTGTAGCTGCCGACTATGTAAGAGAACAGTATACCGACAGTGATCATCAGTTGGAAGTAGCTACCTAAGGTTCCGCGAATAGAGTCCTGAGCTATTTCACTGGTATAAGCTGGCGCCGTCACACAGAATGCACCGCCGGCCACGCCTGTGATAAACCTCCCAACCATCAGCATAGCAACATTACTCGCAAACGTTATTAGGAGCCAGCCCAATGTAAACGGCAATACCAGACAGAGCATAGTCTTCTTACGACCTAGAGCGTCCATAATGAGTCCTATGGGGAAACAGACTGCCGCGGCGCCCAAGTTAATGAGCGAGGACACCCAATCGCCCTGTGAACTCGATACTTCGAAATTGTAGTCGGTGCTGTTGGCCTGGGTTATTTTGAATATCACCGGAGATGACCAGCCGAGCATCGAACCAGCAGCCAACGCTCCCAGGGTCGCTGAAAATATAAACAAATGCGATTAAATTCTTTTAGATATATAATCTTACATTAATAGCCTCACAGTAGTTTTTGCGAATTATGTCCTGTTTCATAAAGTTTTTTTAATACATCTTGCATGGCAACAAAGGAGTTTTGAAAGTCAAGCTTTATCGAAGATATACAACACACTAGTTTAGCACATGTTTTGCTCACGCAATATGGTCCATATAGTATATAACATCCATATAGTGTCAAACATTAAATATTGGTATGTCAACTATAACTGTCCGAAATTATAAAAATGTTTTTTTATGGCTTTGGTGCATTGTAAGTAATATATGTATAGTGGTAATATATAGTGGTGTTTTTAATTATCCATGAGGTTTTAAAACAATAAAAAAAAAATTCATTTCTTTGGCACATCAAATTATTAAATCATTTATTTATCAATGTTAGCAATACAATTACATTAATTCAAACAGTTGATAACCACCAGTAATGAGTTCATTTCTTGGGGGTTATTATCATTAACAGTATAATAACACTTTTAACAATGTTTGTCTTTAATACCTTTCTTGAACCTGTTAATAAGTCAGGGTCTGCACATTTACAGAGATTTTGTTGTAAAAAAGTATACACCATCCTATGAACTAGTTGAGTTAAAGCAGAATCCAATTGTTGAGATAAGAATATGCCTGAAAGACGTAAAAATTTTTTTGTAAATAATTACCTGTTAAAGCTGCAATGTACTGTGGCAGTTTGCGGCCGGTGTCCCCATGGGGCTCGACCAGCGCCGCCTGGGACACGCCAATCTCCGCCATTCCGTTGTTCGCTTGGGTCTGCTGTAATCAAGAGATATATAACATTGATATATATATATATATATATATATATATATATATATATATATATATATATATATATATATATATATATATATATATATATATATATATATATATATATATATATATATATATATATATATATATAACAATCATGTTTTTATCACTGTTCATATCTTCCCCAAATTGCTATTGATTAGATTCTAGGTATCAATTTTAGTGTTTAATATCTTATCTCAAAACTATAAAACAATCGGAATTTGTTCTTATACCTTACCATTGCATGTAATATTTACGTCTATATTTAAGTACAATAGAATAAAAAAAAATTATTATTCATAGCTAAACACATACATGAGAAAATTATAAATAAACTTTTTAAGAATATGGATTTCAACATCCTTTAAAACATTTCAAGATGTTTAGATCATAGATCATTAATCCTACTTATAATTATAAATATAAATGTATGACTGTTTGCTATTCAATCACTGTAAAAAGGTTGAATAGATTTAATGGATAAATTAATCAAAATTATATTGGATTCTGAGGAAAAACATAGGCTACTTATAATTCTGTTAAGGGACTATTTCACTTTGATTAAAGGCTTGATTTTGATGAAGAGAATTAAAAAAAGACTAAAACAAGTTATTAAATATATCAAATATTAATAGTAAGGCTGTTGGATACAAATAAATGTAAATTATAGGTTTCAATTTCATTTCAAAGAAAATAATATAAATTCTACATATTCTAAAATGTACCCTTAATAGAATTATAGGTAGTATTATCTTTCTAGTATAAACAGATTAGTTTCACCAGAGAATATAATCGCATAAAAGAGCACCATAGTTATACATGCATTGTGAACCAGACACTATTTTTTTTCAAGTTTTATTAAAAACCTACACAGCAAAGCAAACATACTTAAATGCTTCACAAGATTTGATATTAAACAAAGTAATAATATTATCATTGTTATGTTGTCTGGTCGCTCTGCCCTAAACTGCAAATAAAAAATGTCATAAATATGATTTTGTATATTTGAAAAAAAAAATATCTTCACGCAATTCCCTGTATTGGGAAGTAATTCCCTGTATTGGTAGACAGAGGTCAAGTCTAGACAATTAAGTCCCTTTGACCCACCTTCCACCGAAGATATTTTCGGGACAACGTGACTGGTGGTGAGCCCGTCGCCGTCTTTATGTCCAAGCCAATGATGAAATTTGTATATAAGTTTTTGAAAAACTCATTGGTACTGCGACTCGAAATTTCGACCACCCAACAACTCGGCTATTGTGACTTCAAACACAAACTTTTGTATATTTTATCATACATTTTGTTTAAAGTAAGAAGAAATTATATGACATGCTAACATTATTTCCTAATATTTGGTGATTTACAGCACCCTTGGTCCCAAGAGGCTGAAAGAATTCATATTTTTTCGCAAACCAAGGAAATAATTTATAATGTAACATTTTTTATCGGGATTTATTATAATATTATTCGTTTCATTTTAGAACTGAAAAATATTAGTTTGTAATATGTTTTTCCGTCCATGAACCCTGACAGAGAAAACATCCATAGAATTGGCAAGAGTTGTTAGCTGAGGCAAAAAGGCTTTCTCCTCATAGCATGTATTACTTTATGCACTTTCTAAAACTGGCCTATACACAGCAATGGCTTCAAAAATAGGGTCAAATGATAGTTACGAAGTATTATCTGTAGCTATATACCTCATTTTCATGAATCCTACTGGGTCCAGGCTCGCCAAGTAAAGGTTCGTTCTCAGAATCATTGTTAGAGGGATGACGACGAAATAAATAAGATCGCATTGATGTATCGTTAGCAAACACTACACATTATATGAAACTATGTAACAAAGAATATATAATTAACACGTTTTATTATGTAAATTATATACGTCAGTTCTATTTGTTTGTGAATAATAGACAAGTTGCTGATTCACTCTTCTTTTCAAAAATATTGTTATTGCAACCAGCTGACCAAAGCCAGCAACCAGCAGCTGACGTACTGATCTTTGAGTTGAGTTTAGAGAATGATTGATGACACTGACATATGAACGCGTCACTGTCAATGCAAATCATAGACAACATGTTTATATCGATTATGTTAATGCCTCTAATTATTTTCTTTATCCACAAAATTTAAATAAAAAAATTGTGTTGGGCTTGGTGTCCAATAGCATTCGCTTAATAAATAATTATGAATAAATAAAATCTTGATTGCCAATTTTATGTTGCGCCTGTCTAAAAGAAAAAGCAACAAAAGGAAGTTACGAAAGTTGCTCACGCTAACTAAAACTGGTAAAATGTTTAACTAAGAGTTATGTGACATAGACCACTAACTTGTGAATACTGTATTCCAATTAAGTCTAGGGAATAAAGTCCTCTCGTGGGTCGAAAGGACTTTCACCAAAGATATTTTTTGGGACAACGTTACAGACAGGAGCAAGTCCTAATAGTTAAATATATGGTAAATATAATGGTATATCCTTCTAAACCACAAGCATTATTTTAGGAAGTCAAAGGCTAGTTTCATGAATCGATTGAAATCCTCCCTTGTATTGTTTTTGATGGTGTACAATTACAATATAGGGCACAGTTAAATACCTAGGTGCTGTATTTGATAAAATTCTCTCTTGGGTTCTTCAGGTTAGTGAAGTGAGGAATAAGATGTTGAGAAAGAAATTTCTCCGGAAATTGAGAAATGACCTTTTACCGACTAAACTTGCGCTCGCGGAATCTCTCATTTTACTAATTCTTGATTACGCAGATGCCTGTTATTTAGACTTAAGTAGGAGCAAATAAATAATATATATTAATAATATTATATATAATATAAATAATTCTTTCACAGTTGTTGGATTAAATAGAACGGACTGTATTCAGCACTTCCTTTTACTCCATTTTTTTTTCTATTGAAGCAGTTGTAATTTGGAACTCAGGTCTCTTGACTCGAATTCCGATACACATCCACTCGGCTATCGTGATATGTACATTTAAAGTTTTAAATGTCGTAGGTACTACTTGGATAAACATAAAATTTAAATTTAACTCAAAGATAATACATGTAAAATGATAATACTTATTGTTATTAAAATTAACCATGATTATTGTTTCACATTCGTTCCACCTAATAAGCCTTCTATAGTTTCTTTTTGTAGGTTGAGAATAATTTAATTTTATGCAAACAGAAAAAAGGTTTTTTAAATTAGGTTCTAGACCAGTACTAAAGTTATAGTCACTGCACAGAGTAAACGATATGTTTATAGCGTACAAATAGAATATGGCCATGGTTTGACTTTGACTTTGACATCAAACCTAGAAACTTGAAATACCATGTACCTACCATGTGCTGTATGCATGTATATATATATATATGTATATATATATATATATATATATATATATATATATATATATATATATATATATATATATATATATATATATATATATATATATATATATATATATATATATATATATATATATATATATATATATATATATATATATATATATATATATATATATATATATATATATATATATATATATATATATATATATATATATATATATATATATATATATATATATAGATATGGACTACATCACATACGTTGCACCGATCCCAATATAAGATGCTGAAGCACTTGAGATATGGGAATCGGAAAGAATGATACACCAGTATTAACTAGTATAAACAAAGGCACATTAGTGTATGGTTTGGCACACATAAGCTTCTACTTAGGCATTATTTTGTCGCGACAATTTTACTTGACGATTTTAATCTTTCTGTAACTTGAGCTGATGTCCTTGTAAATTTTAAAATTTCTCCATAATAAGTTTCATAAAATATGTAGCAGCTTAAATGCGCTTGAAAGATTAACAGACTCAGGCGATGTAATTGACGTTTGCTGTGATTTAGCATTAGCAAACAGAGGTGGGTGAAAATAAAATTGAAAGATTTCATGATATTATACGTCTGCGCTACAGACAATAATTTATCTTTACCTAATATAGTCTTTGATTATGTAAACATATTAATAAATTACCGTCTCTGGCGCAGTCATACATAACCGTAATTTAAATGATATTATTAATATTTAATAGCAATAACAATATTGAAAATAGCATCAAGTATAATTTGAAGAAATGGCAAATAAGTGAAACATAACTTTTGATCATTGATTGTTCGTTATTTAATTAATTAATGGTTTAATATTATTGTTTAATAATTGGTATATTTTCATGAAGTATAATTTCATTATTAGAAGATTAAGAATTAAATTATTTTTTTACTATTTGTTTTTTATGTATAATTCCTTGAAAATAGCAATTAAAACTAATGAAGTTGTTCTATATTTTAAATAAAAATATAGTATTTAAATAAGCACGAAAAGGTTATAGTTGAATATATTCCGTGCCAGAATATTACCTATTTTTTATGTTATTTGTTAAATTTGGATTTTAAATGTCATTCAGATAAAGGAGAATATAACCACTACGTTCTAATTTAGATGTCATATACTCTTTTTTTTTTTTAAATGAATACTGGCATCTTTTGATCATTTTTATCATAATAAATTCATTTTATTGTGGGCGGAATAAGCCTAAGTTTATTGTAAATAAAACTGTACATTATCGACAGCTAATCAATAATAGCGTTATGATTATGGCTCGTATTACGATTATCTCTAACAATGTAATTTATATTCTGTATTATATTGCTATTGTTAAAGAGAATTCAATATGGCTGTTAAAAGTAGTAACTGTCTTTTGTTATGAAAATTAATCGCCAAGTCTTATTTTTTATATCCGTTATTTTAAGGATGAGGTTTATTATGGAAAATTTATGTGTTGCTTGAAAATGCTGCTAAGCACCAATAATGCAATGATTATATTTTTTGTCTATGCATTTTATATGTACATTATTTATGTTGTACCTACCTAGTAGTATAATCAATAACGGAATGACCGGGGTTCGATAGTTCAACCACCTTTACAACAAAAATTGTTAATAGCAATTTTAAGTGCTGAATTTACCACAAGTTTGGTGATTGATGTATGATAACATCGAATGTCTGAAAAGTAATAATAAAAAATATATATCTTTGTGGATACGCTGCTCCAGGGCAGCGTGGCGGACGTTTCTATATCCTAATCTCTCACAAAAAGAACGCTCGATTGGGGTAATTTCCCACCTTTGTCAGTTGACAGAATTGACAAGAGTTCTAATGCAAGCGACACCTATATAGAAGAGAATCTACTTACTTAACTTTACACTCAGTCCCTGACGGGTTAGCCAGAGAGAAAAGAGACGGATCTAGAAGTATGAATTGAACGATACCATGTTCGGTCTTTCAAATTTTAGTCGTGTTATTGTTACGCGAACATACATGTTTTTTATATGCTTTCATTACCAGCTGTTTGTAATTATTATCCTTGTATATATATATATATATATATACTGTACATAGACGAAAATTTATGGTACAACAAAATGTAATTTTCTGACTTTTTCTGATCGATAACAAAATAAAAGGAACACAAAAGTCAGCACTTATAGATGTGCATGAAATATTACAGTTTATTTATCTTTCCTTAATTACGTAACATTGTAAATTTAAAATGTGAACTCGACGTATCGTCAACTGTAATTATCTACTCGTTCAGAAATTTTCAATATAACGTGATACTGGTTTCACAGAACCAGCCGGCCGAGCCTCCTGTTTTAATTGCGCGGCAAAAAGTCGTTTCCGACGCATCGGCTGGTTCACATTATTACATACCAAGTGAGGAATCTTCGAGAGGCTATTGGTATTTTGAGATAGGTTAGTAGTCGTTAATACGCACTTATGACATAGATATAGACAAGGATTTATTTGACATCTTCATCAGAGCGCAATTGTTATAAAAATGCTTCAAAATAATGTTAAGATAAAAAAGAGTACTAAACCTCAGGTTCGTGAATGAAGTCATTGCTAACACAGTAGCTAGGTTAGTTTTGATATACATCCTTATTATTAATAATAAGGATGTATATCAACACTAACCTACTGTGTTAGCAAGCAAAGTCTTTCTTTAAAGACTTTCTACGACCTTATAGCCCTTGGTAGTGAGGTAAACATTTGTATGACGAATGTTAGAAATCGAGAACATATAAATTAGCATGTGGTATCGGAGTAAGAATAATCACAACTCCTTTCTTCTGGTAGGTTTCGTAAGAGACGACTGCGGGACTTTTAAATGGCTATGGCTACGAACAGTTGGCCAAATGTCAGATGGAAAACTGCAGCAGCTACGTCCACGGTGCGAGGTATCTGGTACTGCGATCGCATATCCGCTGGCTACGCGTGGCGATTATAGCAAATGTTTCTAAAGGGAAAGACCTTTATTTAGCAGTGGGCTTTTACAACCTGCTACGCAACTAAGACCTAAGATATTGGCCGGGAAGAAATTATCTAGACCTCTGATTTCTCAATCTCAGTACTGATAAAATATGTGAAAATAAAAAAAAAGTGTTATAAATGTATTAGCTTCATAATTACCGGCTTCGAAAGCATCACATTCGTAACAACGGCTGCTGTAATAACCTGAGCCGGCATAATTGTAAACATTGTCATTGATAGAACACCAGGCATCGAACCGGAGTCAAACATTATCACAACAATGACTGTCACACTGGAAACTAAGCTCTAAAGAGGTTTTGTTATAACGAATAATGTTTTCACAAGGTTCAAGTAGCAATATAAACAGTTTCGAACCGTTTGAGAGCATCTCGAGATAATGATAAGTTATCATGAATTTTCATCAATAACAGAAGTGTCAATGATTACATAAAAGCCAACGTGTTGTTTGTCTTTTTAAATAACTTCAGTCTGTCAAGATTAGAATGACTTGGATCTGATTCGGATGAATTTACATTATTTGTTAGATAGTATATGAATATACGCATAGCTCTAATGGTATACGATATCTATAAATTTATAATTAATTACCATTAAGCATCTAAACAAAACAAGTAAAATTTAACACAAAAACGGTCGTCAGCCATTTGCATTCATCGATTTCCCGCAACCATCTCGTGGGGGGTCGTTCCTAGACTAAGAAAAATTTAAACTAAAAACTTTAATACAGGATATGACCACAGTAACGGTAACACCTTTCAGAGTTGTTCTATTGTAGTCTAAAACCATATAAAGAACAGGTTTGTATCGTCATTTATGGTTTATGGGAAATGTATTACTTAAAACAGGGTGATAAAATAGTTTACTGTGGCAACTCTGAGAATTTTAATTAATAGCTTAAAATTAAATGTATTACTATCTTCCTTTATTTCTTACAAAATGCAACACCTAAAAGGGGTTTACGTATCTGTTAAGCATGGACCTTTCGTTTTTTGCGTTATGATCCAACATTACAAGCTAAAAGCAATATAAAACAACGATTTAAAATCGTCCACCGTAGAGGAGTAGCGCACACACCGGTTTTCGTAGTGTCGTTAGCTTTGAAGTTCCGGGTACGATTCCCGGACGGGTCAATGTAGAAAACACCTTTTTCTATATTATCTCGGGTCTGGGTGTTTGTGCTTCGTTGTTTCCGATTCCACAGCACAAGTCCGTATGCTACTTACTTAGAAATCGCAGCAACGTATGTGATGTTGTCCCTGTCTATGTGTGTATTCCAACAAACGATATATTAAAAAGATATGGCATATCAGATTCAAAACATATCATCATAAATAAGCCGTTGATTATATTGGAATAATAAATAAAAATAAAATTGTTATTAGTAACATAACTAGTCTAGAAATGAACTTGTTACTAACGAAATGTCATATTGCACTCCGTAACATGTGATATTTTAAAATAAAGAAATAAATTTCTTCATGCGTATCCCCAATACTTACTTAAACAGATGTCAATACAACTACGTTCTTTCAACTCATCTTTCGTCTAAGATTGTTTTGGACAATGTGACAGGTGATGAGCCTATCGCCGTATTAATGTCCAAGCCAACGGTATAATACCAAGTGTATTTATTTACCTTATTAAATATTCCTGTAAACATGTAAGTCTTTGGCACAAATAGAGTACAAACTTTCATATTCATCACAAGAATATTTATCCCTAGCGGGGTTCGAACCCCGCAACCCTTAACTTCGAAGTGAGGTTCACTAATTACCAACTAGGCTATCGGAATGTCATTATACCATTTTTAACACTTTATTTACAGAAAAAATAATTCCTTTAGTTTTTCAACCCGTTGTGCCCTACGGTTTAACAGTTGACGCGAAACCATAGATTTTTTTTTTCGAAAAAAAGTAAAGTTAATCTTTATAAAATAAGTTATCCGCCAGAGCCATCATCCACCCCCGTGCCAGTGATGACTCCCGTCCAAATCGCCTCAGCAAACAGACAGATAACAATTTAAAAGGTCAATTTGTTTGTTACAGGTATCCACGAGTCAAGTGAACTATTTATGAAAACATAATGGATGTTGATATATCAATTATATAATCTTTCACCTACAGCACAAAGAGTCGTTCGGAACAATATCGGTACGGAAACGGATGTAAACTTGAAGCGAGGTCACAAATAAAGATATCTCATATGAATATAAATACACTTAGTTCTAGTTTTAACACGCTTATACTCTATTTTCTGTCTGTGTTGAATTTACCATCCATTTTCTTCTCGTGGGTGTCAAAATTGGCGATTAGGGGCAGACAGAGGTCTAGACAAAGATATCTTTTTGATCTACCTTCCTCCGAAGACATTTTTTTGTAACAATAAGGTACGAGAATGCCCCCGAATGGCATCGAATTCGGCCCTCTGGAATCGAAATATCAATAATCATATATTAATTTTTTTTATTGTTGACAACACTGTGTGTACGATACAAATGCAAGCGCAATCTACTTATACGCTTATGCGACTTCATTAATGCAGTAAATAATGTTAAAGAATGCGGTGTTTTTTCCTTATATCATTCAAGTATATTTTTTGATTTTTTTATGAGAGTAGGGTGATTTTCGTGCTAACAGTCCACGTGGTGCTAATTAACTACAGTGCTAATAAAATTTGTAAACCGTTTCATAAGAAGAAGATTGCTGATATGATCTCCGAGGACTAATATAGAATGTCCCATTATTCGTCACTAGACTGGTTCTCTCTGAACCCTCAACCGTAACATGACATGACCGAGTTATTGAAGAAAGAAAAATAAAGAAAAAATTTCAATGCTATCAAATAGCCAGAAGTAGACAATGGTGTGGTACTGACCCAGACGACTCCTATACAGTGAAGTTTCTAGTGCCTTTTTTATTTTTAAATAGACTTTTACAGTATCAAACACTAATCAGCAACGGATTTAGTCGCTGGGGAACAAGGCTTGATAAAATCTGATAACGTAGTGTCTAATATTTCACCGCGACTTCATCGCGAAATTTATTTTCTTTTTATTTATTTCTCTAACAAAAAGTCACGATAGACGAGTCGTTGGGTGATCGGAATGCGAGTCAAGAGACCCGAGTTTATCCCCAGGTGGCTCGTAAACTCAAAATGTACGATGAATCGTATTTCGCATACAGAAATATATTATATATATATATATATACATATATATATATATATATATATATATATATATATATATATATATATATATATATATATATATATATATATATATATATATATATATATATATATATATATATATATATATATATATATATATATATATATATATATATATATATATATATATATATATATATATATAGACAATTATGTCTCTTTTAAGTCTCTTCAACCCACCTTTCAACGAAGATATTTTCGGGACAACGTGACAGGTGGTCGCTGTCTTTGTGTCCAAGTCAACGATATAATTCGTACATAAGGTTTTTTGATAAACCAATTGGTACGAGCCTGCCATCTGGGGATCGAACTCGGGTCTCTCGATTCGAAATTCCCACCACCCAACCACTCGGCTATCGTGACTTTACCTTACTTTATAATAATAAATATAAATATTTGTATGTGAAGCATTAATGGGCGTTGTTTAACAACAACAATAAACCAAAGATAAATAAGAAGTTACTACGTAAATTTTCAAGAAACAAAAAAAAACATCAAACTATTACCAAATTCAACGTGTCATTTACATTTATACAGAATTTTAAAACATTGACAAGGTCAATGAGAGGATGATAAGAGATAAACTAATCCAGATAAAGCAATAGGAACAGGTTTAGATATTCTATATCTGATATTTATCTCTGAACGTGCGTGTATGAAGAAAATTATGAATACCAAAGAAGCGATAGAAATATGCAGGAATCGCGACACTTGGCCATCTCTTCTCTTTGGCTACTCGATCAGCGATTGTGCGTGAAGATTATAATTGTTACTATCTCGCGAAATAACATGCGAAGAAACCAATAATATTTCGCTAAGAAACGTAGGGGACAGCTTTCTTCTTGCTTAAAGTTTACATTTTATTCAGCGTGGAATTTCAGCAAGTGTTTTGTGTGTAACTATATGACAAGTCTATATTTTGGTATGCTTGTGAAATTTAAAGCATAATGCTGAGCTGTTAAAGAATATATTAAATTTTACAAATCTTTTGAAACGGATCTATATTCGTAATATCGTAACTTTGCTTTAACCACTGAGTTGTCGTAGTTTCATCCATATCAATTACATTTTTTGAAATCTCTTTACTACATTTTGTGGTCATAAAAATAGATGTTCTTAAGAGGGCGTTGGCAATATCTATTGGGGACATCCATTGGCGATATATATCACCGCCAAACAAGTTTCAATTCTCTTTTATTTATTTTTCTTGCCGTTTGTATAGGAACATGCAAATTTTATATTGTTTCTGTATGAAAAGATGTTATAAACACTATATAATGGTATACCAATTGTCACGGTCAATTAGCGACATCTTACTTGTAGAGATAAAATGGTTATTATCAAATTATTGATTTCAAATGATAGACTAATTTTTCGCCCAGAAACAATATGTTATTCCTTCTCAGTTCAATCCGTCCTTCTTTGGAATGCACTTCCTCACGAAATCAGGACATCTAAAAGTCGTTACTCGTTTAAAATGAAGCTTAAAGAGTGTATTTTAAAAGAAATGGCAGAATCACCTCAGTAATGATTTAACATATTTATAATTCATGTTTATGTATATGTGTGTATGTGTATGTATGTATATGTTTATTATGTATCTGAGTAGTTTTTGTGTAAAATATTTTTTATTCTCGTCCCCCAATTATAACACCTACTTCTTTTCATCTCTACACCACCTAAAGGTTGCTTGGAGAGAATGCCTCTGTCATTAAGTCCACCTATCACTTCTTGTATATGAAGTTTAATAAATAAATAAAATATGAATTTTTTGGACAATCCTGACTATATCTGTCAAATAAATATTGTTTTCTTAAAAAACAATCACAAATCCTCGTAAAGGCATTGTTACTAGCTACGGATAATTCTCGAGACTATGGAAATATATAAAAATAACTTTTCAATTGAAACAATTCAATTTCAATGGAGCCACACCTAATCCACCACGTATCAGCTTGGAATTCTGTTATAAATAAAATCTCTTTCCATGCTTGGCGTTAAATATTGAGAAAATTTTCTGTGTAGATCATTCAAGCACTTAATAATGAAAAGTTAATAGTTAAGTTCATTTTGTTCACTTCGACATAATTACGTCAAATACCTCGGTCTCCAGTGACCATTAGGACAGTTATAAGGTTTATATGTATATAAAACGCGGTCTCAATTCAATAATTTTATAACATATAGTTGTAATTTTCCTAGTTTACCCACAAATGAAAGCTAACTAGTCATTTAAACTAAAAAAAATTACAAACTTACCCTTCAAAATGTCTCCTCACTCAAATATATTACCACTTTTCTTTTAAAATATCCCGGCCGAAAATGAAAAAAAAAAACCGCGAAACACGACCTTGTTTTTACTTTTATTCAGAAAAAAAAAAAAAAATTCGAACTAATCCTTCGCGCCGATTACTTTCGAATTAATTTCTTTTCCGCTCGCGTAAAGACAGGCTGTTCGTCAGCGGCCTATTTTCCGGAATCTCATGTCGACACTGGCAGCCGGTGTGGGACACAGTGTCATTTCGACTAGCTGGCCGCAAATAAAGACTCCAGCGCACGTTCGATTTTGCATTGGCTGATAAGTTAATCTTTGGTAATTGGCGAAATGATATGTGCTATCTAATTAAAAAATAATAGATCGATAACAAAAGTATATAGCGTATTTGCACACTGCCTGTAAACCACACTCATAGTATTTCATATATATTATATATATAGTATATATTATATATATACATAGTATTTCAATGAAATATATTAATTATTTATTTATTTCATTGGTTTACGCGCAAGTCAATTTTACCTAAATAGTTTTCATTTAATTTTTTGGCTTGCTTACAGCGCCTGTGCATACATACACGGCATATATTATTATTTGGCCAATATATTTTATGTAGCTGTGTATATTTTATGAGTATGTGTTTACACAGTGTATTAAATTCCAAGATTATTCATATGGATTAGATATCTGAGAAAATTTGTATACATACGAAAACATATATTTTTTTTATACATTACACCACGTTATCGTGTGGTAGTTTATACCTCTTCCTTTCTTCTCGTTAGAGGTCACTAATGTAAAAACTTTTTATTATGGTAATAACTACAGTAAATATATGTCCCGTTAATAAATATATAACATATGAATGCGTGACATGTAATAATTCATCAAAACGTTTAGGATCATCCTAAACAAACAGACGTCCAAAATACATCTGCTCCATTTTCAAACGACTGATTTGATTTATTATTTGTATAAACCTATTGTATAAGCCTATTGGTGTAGTAAGTAGCAATGAAAACGATTGCTTCTCTTGGCGCAATCATTGGCAATGTCTTTTTGTATGTCAATAATACCATAATGTCGCAGGTAGGATCACACCAATGGGGTTTTTCAAAAGTTAAGTACGATTTCTATCGTAGGCTTGGGTGCATGGCCGGGCTCACCACCTGTCATGTTGTCCCAAAAAAAATCTTCGGTGGAAGTTTGGTCGGAACGATTTAATTGTCTTCAATGAACGAATTGATAAACGACTTAATGGCGTAAAGATATTTATTTATTCCATAATTTCAAAACCGGTTGGTTATTTTTTCCGTAAATATATTTGTATTGTAAATATAAACTGTGCGTGTAATAGGAAATGTGTTAGTAATTTATATACGTCCATTATGCTGTTTTAAATAAACTTGTAGCTCAGTCCAAGCAACGACGTATTAATAATCGGTCATGTGTAGGAGACCTACGCTGCATTGCAGGAAACATGCAGGGAGGGTATGTGACATAGTACAGTGACGCATGCCATTGAAAGTTGAGTTATTACCGTTCAAGAAGTAACTATAAGCAACACAGATATGATATGTTTATATTTATAAGATGTATCTTCACGCAATTTCCAATACAGGGGTAGACAGAGATCTAGTCTAGACAATTAAGTCCCTTTGACCCACATTCCGAAGATATTTTCTGGACAACGAGACACGTGGCGAGCCCGTCGCCGTCTTTATGTCCAAGCCAACAATTTAATTCGTATATAAGTTTTTGAAAACCCCATTGGTACGAGCCTGCCACCTGGGGATCGAACTCGGGTCTCTCGACTCGTAATTCCGACCACCCAACCACTCGGCTATCGTGACTCAATTAGATTTAGATTAGATATGGATTAATTAGAATTAGATGTATTTATTTCTAATTTGAACATATATAAGTCAAATGTTTGTGAAAGTCCGCTTTTAGATGCTGTGTTTTTGTTATTTTTTTATATTTTTTAATTTTTCGGCAATTTCCTATATTATTTTATTTAATCTAGTTAATTCTAAGTGTCCTGAAAATATCTTTGGTGAAAGGTGGGTGAAGGAGCCGAAAGCCGAATTATCTAGACTAGACATTATTCTACCTTTGTATTCGCAATTGCATGAAGATATTCCTATTTTATATTTTATTTAAATCTAAGTGTAAGAAAACAACACCGTATCTCTATTTTAAGTCTGTATACCTATATTTTGGACAATGACTGTTAAATACCTTTTAATTTTATTTTTACTGTGTATATTTTTTTACTGTGTATTGAATTTTTACTGTGTATATGTTATAACAAATAAATAATAACTTTAAATGGAACTACAAATTCCGTTTGTAATGAAAGGAATAAAAAAAAATAGAATTGGATTTTATAAAATTTGCTATATGCATATTTGTACTACGAAAGACCTAATTAAAATTATTATAAATACCTACTTCTCCTACCATGTACCAAGAACGCTTGTTGAATTTCCACGTGAAAGAGTTAAAATCAACATTAGAGCGAGAAATGAACCAGCTTTTTTGTCACCAGCGGCTACGACTATCCATATATCCGGTTAAGACTCATATTGTACATTTCTAATCGTGTCTACCTCAAAAAATATTTAAATCTAAATATGGTAATAAATGTACGATTTATAACATTGGCTTGGGCATACAGACGGCGATGTGCAACAGAGGCTCTGCCGTGAATCTGCCACGTAAGGAAATTATGATACTAATATAGATTGCTCTGATCCTAAAGTAAGTAGCTAAAGCACTTGTCAAATCAAATCAAACCATTTATTCACCGACATAAGAACATACATTCGTTAATCAATAGTCAATTTTAGTCTACCACCGTTTCGTAATGAGGTTCCTCTAACAGAGAAGAAAGAGGCGAAAGAAAAAAATTGATGATATAGAATCGAAAATAATGAAGGTGCCAAAAACATCTAGACCCTAGACAATATTGATAAAGTGTTTTCTAGATCAACCCAACCGAGAATCTATCCCGGGACTTCAGAGCTGGCAATTAGTTCCGAGCGGGTCGTCGAATTATAACGAGGGATAAAATAAAAATATTTTTAGTGACTGTTAGTTTATATGTACCATTTAAAAAAAATTTAGTCTGACAGGAGTCCCCTACTGTGGACCAGGATAGAAAATTTAAAAACTGTAATATAGCCGTGTTTAGATTTTCGTTTCCAGATTTGTAAATTAAAAGTTTTGTCATTAATTAGTTTTAGACAACTATGGACACTCCGAGATACTATACATACCCATACGAAAACCGTAGAAAGCGCATAAGCTCGTAAAACATAAGTACATAAGGTCATCAAGACAAGGTTTTTTCTATGAAGTCTTTCTTACTTCCTTTCTTTTCTTTCTCACTAAACATGTATGTTTTTTACATACATTTACATAGAAAATGATTAATAATACATTTAAACGTCCATGACATGAAGAAACATTCATATTCATCATACAAATATTTAGCCTCTAACTTGGTGTACAAAAATCGCTTTAAGCCTCAAAAGGTCTACTTAAAAAATTATTTTTACGTAATTCATAAAATTGCTTAAAAATCTGGAGAGGTAAAGGAATTGATCTCTGAATACTTATGTAATTAGTCTTCAAAGAAATGAGGCGAAGGTCCTCCGGTAAAAAGTCAGCAAGACGAATTCCGGTTCTGTCCGGCTGTATACAATATGAAACATCGACACCGTACAAAAAAAAAATAATTAACGCGTCCGATTTTATGTACCTGGAATGGTTTTATTGTTTTTTAACTTTGTTACTCAAAGCGAAAGTATCAAGAAATGACTAATTTTTGGCGCGGCTATTATGGGTTTTTTAATGTATGCATGTTCCTTATTACTGTCAGCTCAAAATGTACTATATATGCGCTGAAAATTAGAGAGGAATGCAGGCCGTAGAACTTTTTTGTTAAAGTGGCGCAAAATTAAAATAAATAAATATCTTCACGCAATTCCCAATACAGGGGAAGGCAGAGGTCTAGTCTAGACGATTAAGTCCCTTTGACCCACCATCTACCGAAGATATTTTCGGGACAACTTGACAGGTGGAGAGCCCGTCGCCGTGTTTATGTCCAAGTCAATATATTTAGATAGAATTGATACATAAAATATTTAAAAACCCATTGGTAAGAGCCAGCCTCTCGGGGATCCAACTCGGGTCTCTTGATTTGAAATTCCGGCCACCTAACCAGTCGGCTATCGTGACTTTATGCAACAAATAAGGTTTCTTTATTTTTCTTTGCAATTATTTCAATAAAAGTCATTATTTTATAACTCGTAAAGGTTAAAGAAAAAAAACTTTCATTTTCATATTCTGTTCCATCTTTATAACAACTATCATATTATATCTATGAATGTTTGTCATCGGTCCCGTTTATATTTATATTTCCGTGTGTTATGTTTATCTATGTAAGTATATTTGTACTGTTGTCTTGGACACTCAGATGCTGAATAGCCTCACCTGTCACGATGCTTGGTTTAGAGATGGATTCAAATAAGAAAGGAATTAATAAACTACCTCTATTACCGTAGTATTTGAATTTTTAACCTAGTATTTTCGTTTTTGTGACCCGACTGTAAATTCGGTTTAATCCGCGGACGCGTAGCTGCGGCCGAAACCCAGTATTATATTATTAACGTCACAGTATGTAATTGACAGCAATTATAATAGAATAGACTGTACTCATGCCGATGCGTGCAGTATTGCGCTGACGCAACTTAGCTGCGCTGACCCGAGGTACGTTTCCTTCGATCTTACGCGTCTTATCTATGGAACGTTGGTTTTATGTCTAGTTCACTAAAAGCCTGATAAGACATGCTTCGATTATCAGTTTGCGAATGATTTATCTATTAGTTATAACCGACTGTCCAATAGTTTAGTTGGTAGCGCATTCGAAGCTATGGGTTCCGGGGCCAAATCCCGCTAGGGGCAAGTATTTGTGTGACAATTATGACTGTTTGTACTCGAGACATGGATGTCTATAAGTATATGAATATTTATCTACGTCAATATATTCTATGTATATAAGTATTTTGTACCGTTGACTTGGACATTAAGACGGCGATAGACCTGTCCCGTTATAAATAGTCTTCAGTGAAAGGTGGGTCATAAGGACTCAAATGTTACCCTTGTTTGTTGTTTGTTAGATACTTTTATCACCCCTGTATGGGGAATATGCGTGAAGATATGCGTGTAAATATTAATAGCGGTTTATACAAAACGTGGAAAATTTTCTACTTTTTGAAATAAGATATCAACCTGCAAGTACTTGTTATTCAAAGCGTTAAAAATTTGTTTTAGAAGAAAATATGCTGTAAAATCTGCATTATAATCCAAGTGAAAAACTGCTAATTGCCATGTTCTAGTATGGCGAACCCATGTTTTGTTTGTAATGTAACCATATTGTCACACATCTAAAAGCAAAACTTTCCTATACCTATTATAAACTAGCTGCGCACCGCGGCTTTATTAGCGGTTTTAAAGATAAGGAACCTGAGGAACCTTGATTTTTTAAAATAAAAAAAAAAAAAATAAAAATAAAAGTAGCCTAAGTTACTCTTTAACATAATTTATCTGCTTATCCGTCTGCCAGTGCCGGCTAATGTCTGAAATGGATGGACCGATTTGAACAGGAATTTCGTTGGCAGGTAGCTGATGTGAAACGTTACGATGACGAAATTAATTTTTAGGGTCTCGTTATCTTACATACAAGGTTAAAAAAATTAATTAAATAAAACATCAGTCTGTCAAAATATTTCTGTCATTTCATAGGGTTCTCCCATAAAAAGGATTTGCTATAATCACCAAGCTTTCTAAGTCGGCGGTCGCACGTCCAGACAAGTGTGAAGTATTGAACGGCGAAATAAACTACGTATAAGATACACACATACATACCACATGTGAGAGTTAATAGTTTTATAGTTTGACTTCTTCTTCTTTCCAGTGTATCAAGAGTCCGCTGCTGAATATAGGCCTCCCCCAAAGTTTTCCACAAAGGACGGTCATCAGCCACCTGCAACCATTGACTTCCCGCAACACTTTGCAAGTCGTCACTCCATCTCGTGGAGAGTTGTCCCACACTGCGCTTACCTAAACGAGGTTGCAGAACGTTTTTTCCCCAACGGTTAGCAGTACATCGTGCTATGTGACTAGGCCATTGCCACTTCAGCGCGTTGATCCTAACGGCTGTGTCAGTTACCTTAGTTTTGGGAATGTCTTTCTCCAGGGTAACAAATAATTGCGTTTAGTTTTAGTCTTTGTAATATTAGCGTATGAACATTAGCGAAATTGGCAAATGCGCCACATGTTCTCGTATCTTTATTACTAACTTCAGATAACATGGCGCGCATGTGCCAATTCCAGGACGAATAAATAGAGTGATATAATAAAGTTTATTATCTGGATTTACTATCTTGATAAATAGATATCATATGCTTCGTTATCTCTATCTATATAACTAATTTGGCTAAAGAATTAATGAAAGAATAATATGACGACCCGAAAGTCAAGTTGACAGTATACCGTCTTCGAAGCTAAGGGTTGCGTGTGCGAATCCCGCTAGGTGATAAATATAACTGTTTAATGTCGAGTAAAGGATGTGTTTATATGCTTATGTAAATTTTTGTCTATGTATATATATATATATATATATGTTGGGCTGGGACAAAAAGAGCGAGAGTTTCACCATCTGTCACGTAGTAAATAAGCTACTATGAAATGCGGGCCGAAGGTACTAAAATTGTCTCAACCTCTGTCTACCCCAGTATTGCGACATGTATGAATAAAGAAATGTAGTGTAAAGTAAGTAAACGTAACTGTGGGCTATTGGTGTAAGAATTATATCACCCCCCTCTCTTCCCGTGTGTGTAGTATCTGTGCTGCTTCGTCAATCCACTTACTAAGCGCTGGCGATTACGGTAAATTAACTTTATGGGTGAGGACTTTTAAAGGCACTTAAGACATAAAGTTAGTAGGTGAGTTAAACTAATTAAACGAAAATATTTCCCGTGATGACCTTGTCCCTGATGTTACTCATGTTTTATTACTTCATTCACGGAAATTTTCCCCTTTTTGGAGCGAGGACAATGAGAGTTATCAAACACTGTCTAAAATTAAGTGTAAGACAGTTGACTGTTTTTCACGACAACTTAGTTTAACAAATGTTTTTTTAAACTACTAAAATATGGCACCGGTTTAAGTGTGTTGTATGTAACTTTTTTTTAACAAAAAACATCTTCTAGGTATTTACAATACTTGGGTAGACAGAGGTTTAAATGATTCAGTCCTTTCAGCGAAGACATTTTTTGACATGTCGCTGTTTTTATGTCTAAGCCAATGATAAAATAATAATAGTTAATATCTTTGCACAATTCCCAATACATGAGGTAGATAGAGATCTAGTATTCACCGAAGATATTTTGGGACAACGTGACAGGTGATGAGCCTGGCACCGTTTTTATGTCCAAGTCAACGATATAATTCGTACATAAGTTTTTGAAAGAACCCATTAGTACGAGCCTGCCACTTGGGGATCGAACTCGGGTTTCTTGACTCAAATTCTGATTACCCAACCACTCGGCTATCGCGGGGATAAATTTTTAAATAATAACTTAGGTCAATGAACGCTGCTACTTTCGTTTTGGTTTCAACAACCGTTACTATCACAGATTTAGATTTAAAAATTCTATGTCAATAAAACAACAACACACATATCATGACAGAGATATCAATAAAATATATATAACATATATAAAATATAAGTCTGTGTTAGTGAATAGGTTAGGTACATTGACGTGTCCAATCATAGATAGAAATGAAGATTTTTGTTTTATTTTAAAGAAGTCAGTGCCGGTGCGTTTTAATATATTAGGAGTATTTGTTTTCTTTAAGGCTGGTAAATAAAAAACAGAATACGGTTTTTTCAATATTTCATAGAGGCGATTTCGTTACTATCTTCTTTACAGTTTGTCAGAAGTATGCTTCGGACACAGGCCTCTCTCAAAGACTGCCACAAGGAACGGTCCTAAGCCCCGCGTCTTGTCTTTTTGCCCATTGCACCACAACTCTCACTCACGATTAAAAACCTTCTATTTCGAAGAAATACATACATGCATACATACATAGGCACCACATCACATACATTGCTTCGATCCCAAAGTAGCTAAAGCACTTGTGTTATGAAATCAGAAACAATGATAATGTAGAAAAAGAGGTTTTTTTATTTGAATCGAGCTCGGGACCTCAGGTCTGGCGATACCATGAATTCAGATGTGTACGCTACTTGGTGTTGACACGGAGGTCGTTCGCAATCTGAAGAACAAATAGTAAATAATACTTCCAAATCACAGTCAGGAAAAACATAAGTATCCAGTTTTAGAAATATTGTTGGACAAACGTCAAAAACGTCGAAGGGAGAATAATTTTTTCATAATATACGTTATTAAATATAAATGAGACTGAGACCTAAATCTCATGAGTAATTAATTGAGAATATAAAAAAGGGCTTATCTGGGAAGAATGTTAAATAAAAAGGAATAGCCGGATATTTTTATCGCCATTCATCAAAATACTCAATATTTTCATCAAATACTCGAACATACAGTTATATCAATGAATGGTACAAAGGACCATACGTATAAATATAAATCCTTTATGATTTCTTTTGAGTTTTATGCGTCAAAAATTTTCTGATAGGTACAAGGATTTAGACCTGGACTGACGATGCACATACCTCCTCCTCTAGGTCTAGATGCTGCTAATCTGAAGATTTTCTATGTGTTTGAGAATGTGGAAGACCCATTGCTATGGGCTGTGCAGTCTATTTATTGCATCAGTATAACCTGTCACTCATGTTAAGCGCCCAATGGGTTGTCATATCTTCCTGGCTATTCACAAATGTTTCTTGACAGATAAAATAAATAAATAAATAAATAAATAAATATCTTCACGCAATTCCAAATACAGGGGTAGACAGAGGTCAAGTCTAGACAATTAAGCCCCTTGGACCCACCTTCCACCGAAGATATTTTCGGGACAACGTGACAGGTGGTGGTGAGCCTGTCGCCGCTCACCACCTGTCACGTATTCTTGACAGATGCTTATAGAAACTGTAAGCTTTGTCTGTGTTTAAAACTGGGTGGCGTGAAAGTAAATTGTCTGCTGTACGCTGATGGCACGGTGCTTATTGCACCATCACAGACAGTACTGCAAGCTACATTATAAATGGGACCTCTTCGAAATTTGTGCAGAGTTAACTTGGCCGACCGAAAAGGGAACGAAGAGATTGCAATATTGCAGCAAATGGACAAGAACGGGCTACGATGGAAGACCGAAAAAAAAACACAGCGCGAATGTTAACAATGAAGTGGTCTAAGTAGTCCAACACTAATATTTGAAGAGTAACTCTTGAAGAAAGCAAGGTTACACGGATACTTATTGGTACGTGTAAGAAAATGAATATTTTGAAATAAGCGAACGAGGTATAAGAAATTGGGACACTAGGCGTTCTGTTATTTTTAGCTACCTTCTTAGAGATTTATTAAAAAAAAAAGTTGAAAATTATTTATTTAACAGCAAAAACAAATAATAATTTTCAATAATTCGAGTGATTGGGTGGTCGGAATTTCGAGTCAAGAAACCCGAGTTTGACCCTCATGCGGCAGACTCGTACCGATGGGTTTTTCAAAAATTTATGTACGAATATTTCGATCGTTGGTTTGGACATAAAGACTGCGACAGGCACCTGTCACGTTGTCCCAAAAATACCTTCGGTGGAAGGTGGGTCGAAGGGACTTAATTGTCTAGACTAGACCTCTGTCTACCCATGTATGGGGATTATTTATTTATTTTAATTTTCAATAAACTTTTTCATGCATCAAAATGTAATAATTATAATAAAAGTGTTACACACTAAAAACTACCATTTAACACGCTTCGTTGCTGCCACGTTAAAGAGCAATGCTTTTATTATACAGATAAATACCCAAACGCTTGTCTTGAGGAAAATCTTTGTTTCCTCACGTTTTTCCCTGACCATTTGTAAAAGTTCACGTGTCAAATTTTGGTAACACGTAGTGCTTGATATGACGATGACTTTTTTCTAATTCACAGTCAATAGCATGTTCTATTTATAACATAAAACCGGTTTTGTATCGAAATAAGTTAGCGACAAAGTTTTTATTAAGGATTATATGCTTTCGCTAAAGTAAACGGAATCTACCGACCTAAAAATACCAAAAAATCTATCTTCAAATTATTTTCCATACATTACTGATAGTCTAGCCTGGTTAGTCTAGACTAAACTCCGGTTAGTAAGCCTTCGAAGCTTAGTGGTCCGGGTTCGACATTCGAAGAAGGTGCAAACATTCATTTAAATTATCAATAATTTTAATTCGTAAAAATTTAAGAATATGGGTTGTATTGTAAAAGGACGTTGATAAATATATAATTAATACGAATAGTTGTATAAAGTAATATTTATTTTGCTAAATATTATTTAATTTTGTATCATTTATTTCAATATTTTATTAAACGTTTATGTGCAGAGAAAGAGATTTCTTACCCACCACGTGCCAAAAAATATTTGAATATTGCTTAGTGCTTAGTTAAAAAATATATATTTATGTAATAAATTTTGTCTAAAAAAGTGTTTTTTAACTCAAATCATTTAGAAATTTAACAAGAAAAGGTTATTTTAACATGAAACATACCTAAGCGTCTGTACATAAAAATTTAATTGTAAATAAAAAACGCTATAACAAATAACAAAGAAAAATAAAATTTTATAAAAAAACTTTATTGTTAACAAAAAAATAGACCAACCTCATCATAAAAATCCGGACGATATTTCATTGACACCATCAACACACTGTCTTTCATTAACTTCTTCATTTTCACCTTTTAATTACTTTAACGGAACTTGTAGTTGAAAACAATTTTCCAATCAATAAATGTGTTATTACTGCAGAGCTTTCTTCCGTAACAGTTGAAAACAAACTAGCCATCGCATAAAGCGTACATCGTTTTTATTCGTAGGCGATATAGGTTTTCCTTAAACATATACGTAGCTGTTTCTATAATAATACAGGTTCATACGTCCAAAACAAGAGTCTGCTTTTGTAAAACCCCTTCTAATCATTGGTAGCTCCAGACACGTCATCTGATTCATTTAGATTCTTTGCTATGTCCGATTTTTGTAATTCTACGGAGTTATTTTCGGTTTATAATTGTTACATCGCTTTGTATGATTTTCGCATCACATGCATATAATTATGTGATTTATTTTAATTGAGACCTGTGTAACGCTGGAAAAATACTGTTTTGAGGAAAAATCGAGTCTCACGTTTAGAATAATGTCTCACATTAAATGCTCATTGTATGTACGCATTAAATGTGTTTAACTAAATGCGTTGAGAATATTATGTATGTGGTAAATTATGTATAATAATAATGACACTACTGATGTACATAATGCATATACCGGGAACAAAAAGCGAGCCGAGCTGGTAACGCCAGTTGCTATACTCTGTAGAGTAAATAACACACACACACACACTCCTGGGTGTCTCGAATATGACAGGTGGTGAAGCTATAATAGGAAACTAAGGGAATAGTCATCCAAACGTAACCCATCGTTGCATACCGATAGATAGAAGGTTAAAGAGCTCGAAAAATGAGTCAAAAATTTTGCAGACAGGTGACGGGCTGCTGTGTCCAAGGTGCAAAGTTTGTGGTACTGCGATCGCCAATGCTCTTGCCAAGCGTGGCAACTACCAGATTGTTACATATCGACCCCTTACCAAATAAAAATATGTTTAATACATAGTTTAATAATCCGACAGAAAAATATAAACACTCGTTGATGTTTCTTTTCTGTTTCCTTATAACAGTGCTTTTTTGTATCCCCTGTGCTGGTGCTGAGAAGAAGCAGAAGACGTGAAACCTTCAGATCGAGAAGATAATCGTTCATTATTTCTCACATGTTATGCGAAATAATTAGTGATTATCTCCTTAACTCTTCGTATCTCTATTTTTATTTCTTTACGCAAGTACCCTAACCTTGAGTAGGCAGCGGTCTAGACAAATTCGCAAGAAGAAATCTAGAAGTCCTTTCGACCCTATTTAGGACGTGACAGATGGAGAGCTTGTCGCCGTCCTAGTATCCAAGCTTATTTTACTAAATATATTGATATAATAAATATTACATAGATAAATATTATTATATACATATCTCTTTATAATGTCACTCTTTGTTTTCAACGAGTTTTTTATTACATTGGCACTAAAGAAGTTTTTCAAAAAAATCACATAAATATTGATTGCCTTGTCGACATATTGTTTACGCTGGACGCTCCCTTACCAATCTGTTATTGCAGTGATGTTGGTTTGCGAACGATTTCCTTGCTAAATAAACTTCTATAGTTACTTATTTATTTATTGACACCTTAATAAAAAATATTACAATGGAGAGACTTAAAGCCAAATATCATTCTCTACTAGTCAATCATGAGCAAATAATGATTCAATATTCTTCATTACTGTTTAAAATTAAAAATCAGATGAATGGTTTTTGAATCACAGAAAGGAACTGTAGAACTTTAAAAAATTGCGTTTCGTAAGCTTCTTTTAGTGGTACCCACGCTACTAACGACTCGGCTACTACATTTTAAGAAAATATCACAATCTCGCGAGATGTCATCGCGAGGAAACCGGCTTTGATGGTTTTCATGGTGTCGCCAGCTCTAATGTCTCGGGTTCGATTCCCGGATAGGTCAACGTATAAAACCACATTTTCTATATTGTCTAGGATTTGAATATTTGTGGTACATTCTTTTTTTCTGATTTCATAACACAAATGCTGTAGCAACTTTCTTTGGGACTAGAGCAATGTATGCTTTTTTTATAGAACAGGGGGTAAACGAGCAGGTGGCTCACGTGATGGTAAGTGATCACCGTCTCCCATGAACACCAACAATATCAGATGAATAGCAGATTGTGATGAATGAATATGATGGAATCACTATCTATTTATGTATGTATTTATTTATTTTTATGATTTTTATTAACGACAAGTTTTATGAGAATAGATAAAAGCCGATAAGCAGAGATCTTGTGTAAATACAACGTGCGGCAGTTTTCGCTGGGGTCAAATGGTATCGCCAATTGGTAAATAGCGTTCAATGCAAATACGAAAGATAAATTCTCAGCATGCGTAATTGTTGTAAAATATATCAGATTCTTCTTCTTACGCCCTGTGGCATTGGCGTAAGAATATAAAAGAAAATAATAAATACTTAGAACTGCATCTTATGCATTGCTCTTATTTTCTTTTGACGACCTCTGTGGACGAGTGGCGTACACAGCGGTTTTCATCCAGTCGTCTATAAGGTCCCGGGTTCGATTTGATTCATTTTCTCGGGTCTGAGTGTTTGTGCACTCCATTACACAAGTGCTTTATCTGATTACTATGGGATCAAAACAATGTATGTGATATTGTCCCTATCTATGTATGTGTTTATTTATTGCTCTCATCCCAAAGTACATAGCTGAAGTACTTATTTTATGGAATCGGAAACAATGAAGGTATCACATACACATAGATCCGAGAGAACGCAGTGAATGTTGTTTCCAACATTGCCGTCGGGGAATCGAATCTTTGCGATTATGTGTTGAAATTGTGTGGTAACGACTTCAGAATATTGTGAACCTATTTCATCCCGATGTTGTCCTATGAGGCGACTAAGAGAAAGCCTTGAAGATACCATTGACGTCCGACAGGTGGATAACCATCTCCATTAACCTTCGGCTATATAAAAAAGGGTGGACCAACCATCTCAAAAATACCAGACCAAAAAATTATACTACAGACAGGCAGAAGCGTCAAAAGTGCAAGTTTATGGTACTGTGTCCGTCAACCGGTTTGCCTAGCGTAACGATTACGGTAAGTTTTCCTAAAAGAGGCCTATTACTTCCAAAGGACTCCAAGGGATCAGGTCGTTATGTATGTATTTATATTAAAAATAATTCATTCAACAATTGTGTCTGATAACCAACGATCACATGGTTCCGGATAAAGGGCGGTGAACACTTCTTACTAAGAGCCTAAGGACTTCATTGTCTACAGCTCTGCCCACCCCAGTGCTAGTAATTGCGTGAAGATAAAGAAATGTATGAGCATCAAATTTATGTCAAACAAACCTCGTCCCTGCAGCATTCTGATTTAAATAGCGTAAAATATAGTTATTAAGGTTATGTAAGCTAATTTTGTTTTCTAAAATATATATTAATACGATGTGGTAACAACGCAAGAAAATACCACACAATATTTATTTACTTATTTATTATTATTTATAAAATATAGGTAGAATTGCAGGATTAGAATACCTGTAACAAAACAAAATATTGTTATTAAGGTTATGTAAGCTAATTTTGTTTTCTAAAATATACCACACCCTTTCTTCCCGTGGTCGACGTAATAGGCAACTAAGGGAAAGGCCTTGAAAATTCAACTGGATACCGACAGAAGGTTAAAAAATCTCGAAAAATACTGGATCAAAGTTCACCAGTTCAGTGACAGGCTGTAGGGTCTAAGGTACGAAGTGTACTAGTAATTTAAGGACCTCAGTGGAAGAGTGGGGTACATACCGGTTTTCATGGTATCGTCAGCTCTGAGGTCCCGAGTTCGATTCCCGGTCGAATGACCGTGTCAATGTAGAAAACCATTTCTTCTAAATTTTCTCGGGTCTGGGTTTTTGTGGTACCTTCGTTGTTTTCGATTCTATAAAACTAGTGCTTTAGCTACTTACTTTGGGATCAGAGCAATGTATGTAATGATCTCCCTATTAATGTATGTATGTAATATATTTAAAAAAATACGTAAGTATCGAAAAGTAATGACAAACGAGTGGTTGGGTGATCGGAATTCGAGTCGAGAGCCCCGAGTTTGATCCCCAAGGCTCGTAACTCCAAACGAGTACCTCGTCGAGTTTTTTCAAAAACTTATTTCGGATCATTATTGTTGGCTAGGACATAAAGACGGCGACGGGCTCAGTGTCTGTCACGACGCCCCAAAAATGTCTTCGGTGGATTCTAATTCTTAAAAATGTATTCTGGATTCGGTGGATCTCTGTCTATCGCTGTATTGGGAATAACGTGAAGATAGATATTTATCATATAAAATACCGTAATTACAAAACGAATTAAAATCGAAGATGTTGAAAAAGAAGTGAATTCACACTTATCGCTCCTTTTTAAACTCGTTTTTAATTTATAAAGTAAAATCGTAATGAACTTATCCGATTTATAAATACCCGTACTTCACCAGTTATAAATTCAACAATATAAAAGAAAGAAACAAATAAATAAAAACTATTTACATAAAATATCTTCGGTGGAAGGTGGGTCGAAGGGACTTAATTGTCTACACTAGACCTCTGTCTACCCCAGTATTGGGAATTGCGTGAAGATATTTATTTATTATTATTATTTTATTTACATAAATCGCCATCATCATGAGTATTCAACATATTTACATAAATTTATGATACAGCTCTTATATAAAAGTCACGATAGCCGAGTGGTTGGGTGATCGGAATTCGAGTCGAGAGCCCCGAGTTTGATCCCCAAGGCTCGTAACTCCAAACGAGTACCTCGTCGAGTTTTTTCAAAAACTTATTTCGGATCATTATTGTTGGCTAGGACATAAAGACGGCGACGGGCTCAGTGTCTGTCACGACGCCCCAAAAATGTCTTCGGTGGATTCTAATTCTTAAAAATGTATTCTGGATTCGGTGGATCTCTGTCTATCGCTGTATTGGGAATAACGTGAAGATAGATATTTATCATATAAAATACCGTAATTACAAAACGAATTAAAATCGAAGATGTTGAAAAAGAAGTGAATTCACACTTATCGCTCCTTTTTAAACTCGTTTTTAATTTATAAAGTAAAATCGTAATGAACTTATCCGATTTATAAATACCCGTACTTCACCAGTTATAAATTCAACAATATAAAAGAAAGAAACAAATAAATAAAAACTATTTACATAAAATATCTTCGGTGGAAGGTGGGTCGAAGGGACTTAATTGTCTACACTAGACCTCTGTCTACCCCAGTATTGGGAATTGCGTGAAGATATTTATTTATTATTATTATTTTATTTACATAAATCGCCATCATCATGAGTATTCAACATATTTACATAAATTTATGATACAGCTCTTATATAAAAGTCACGATAGCCGAGTGGTTGGGTGGTCGGAATTACGAGTCGAGAGACCCGAGTTCGATCCCCAGGTGGCAGGCACGTACCAATGGGTTTTTCAAAAACTTATATACGAATTAAATTGTTGGCTTGGACATAAAGACGGCGACGGGCTCACCACCTGTCACGTTGTCCCAAAAATATCTTCGGTGGAAGGTGGGTCGAAGGGACTTAATTGTCTAGACTAGACTTCTGTCTACCCCTATATTGGGAATTCGTGAAGATATTTATATTTATTTTATTTAGCTCTTATAAATATTGACACAAAAGTATAGAACGTTGTAGTTATAATCTCTTTTCAACAGAATATAAACAACAAACAATTATGACGTCATATTAGAACTCCATTTTAGTAAATACCGTGCTGCAGTACAAAAGTGCTGTTTCGATGAAATTACTTTCATTAGATGAATAAATATAGGCGATGACTTAAGTACTTTCGAGGTATGCATTGCAGGAAGTAATTTCTTATTGCTTATTTACGTAAAGAACCTTGAAAGAAATTTAATGGTTTTAAACCCGTGGAATAAATAACATAATATGTCATAAAGACTGCGACAGGTTCAACAGCTGTTACGTTGTCCCAAAAAAAGGCTTCGGAGAAAGGTGTAAAATGGATTTTGATGTCCTCTATCTACCCCTTTAAATGGGAAATGCATGGAGATATTATCTATTATACGAGATTCGGCTGTACATTGATCAATCGGAAAGTTAGGTTTTCCTTAGGTAAATGAATATTAGGAAGATTCAAGTGTACTCATGTATCTAGTCATGCGTGTATGAAGATATAAATTTGATATGAGCTAAACAAGTTTGTAAGGATCAAAACACTCTGGCTTTCCCGTCAGGAATATGCGTGAAGATATAATAATAATAACATGGCGATTAGAGTACTTGGAATGTTCACGATACAGATTAAATTGTCTGTTTACCTTTATCAAAGGCAGAAGTCAAGTCATCATTTACGTAACAAGTAAGTGAGCTTTCTTAACCTTTTAATCTTATCTGTTATGTTTGTGAGGTTTGTTTTGTTAGAAACGAGCCACGCCTCTAGTTTATTAAGAATAAACAAATGCATTCAATGTGACGTTTCAAATGTTCCTCTCAGTTGAATTCAAATTAAATCTAGATAATTTATATAAAATATTAGTTTATGTATTACGATTCTCCTTAATTCAAATAATTCGTTTTAAGGCGTTTCTCTCACCTATCAACCTTGAACGTGGCGTCCATTCAATCTCGGCTATCCCGCATACGAATACGGTAGTAAATGAGTACAAATATACAAATCAATTTCTGGCAAAATTTCAAGCAAATTATAAATTTTTTTAATAATCTTTTTATTTAGTGTTATTTACAAATTAAAATCACAATACATCATTTAGTGGATAAGAATTTATATTAACACAAACCATTAAAACGGTTTGTGTTAATATAAATTCTAATCCTATAATATATCACAAATACTTATCGGTGAAAGGTGGGTTGAAGGCACTTAAAAGTCTGGACTTCCGTCTGTCCCTGTGTAGGTAATGAGCGTGAAGATATTTTTTTTATTTAATAGCAATTTCTTTCATCATAGTAGATCAAAGATAAATAGGAACTCTCTACGTAGACATTCTTAGAAATAGGAAAGACACTAGTTAACAAATCGCCAAGTGCGTCATGCGGTGGTACGCAGTACGCACATAATGGGATTGGTTTCGAATAATAAATGTATTACACAAACTTTAGAGAAATTGTTTTGACGTCATAGAATGAACAATCGCTTTCAAATGAACTTTTGTTACGAAATATGTAGAGCTGTCTGAGAGAATGGTAATTTTACTTCCTTGCTTAATCTACTTCTTTTACAAGTATGTAAAATATGAAATCTTATATGTGTCTATGTTGACGATTGCATGTTTGTTACTCAATCATACTAAAAGAGCTAAATGATTTGAACGTAAGTAGGCACGCAGATAGTTCATAACGAGGATTGAAATAAAGGATACTTTTGATGTAAACCGTCTATAGGCGAGGGTAAACCTGACTTTGTTTACCCTCGCCTATAGTACTGTGGCAATTTCAAATAAATGTAAAAGTTTTGAATTTTTGTGTTTTATTTTCATAAAAATTAATATTAATGTAATAAACAACCATTATTTTATGGAACAAATTTGTAACACTTTATCTTTTCATTATGCCATATCTGATTCCCGTCATAATATGTTCTTTTATTCATATAATTTATACAAAACAATGTCGATGTTTCACATCTGCCAAGCGTCCCGTGACGGCGGCTCACACATTATTCGACTATTTACTTTTTTACACGACTACCGTGGACGAGTGGCATAGATACTGGATTTCACGGCGTCGCCAGCTCTAAGGTCTATCTTGTCCTGTCCTGTCACGGAACAACGTGAAAGGTGATAAGACCGTCGTCGTCTTTATATCCAAGTCAACTATATAGTCGTACATAAGTTTTTGAAAAAACCTAATGCTTCGAGCCGGCCACCTGGGGATCGAACTCGGTCTCCTGACTCGAAATCCGAAGAATCTCGAAGTCCCTTTGACCCACCTTCCACCGAAGATATTTTCGGGACTACGTGACAGGTGGTGAGCCCGTCGCCGCCTTTATGTCCAAGCCAACGATGAAATTCGTACATAAGTTTTTGAAAAACTCATTGGTACTGCCACCTGGGGATCGAACTTGGGTCTCTCGACTCGAAATTCTGACCAACAACTCGGCTATCGTGACTTAGGTTTCTATCTATGTATATAGTTATTTATTTTACAAAAATTATTAATTTATGTGGCGCATGATTTGGCTTAACGCATTTTTTAAGAGAATTGGGTTTCTTAAGAGGGATATATGATGAATTTCGATATAATGCGCGTTAAGATTACAGCAGACATCTAGAATTTGTTTAAGACTCGTACCAATGAGCTGACTGAATTTTTTCCTATTATAATTTTTAGTGAAAGACTCTAATAATATATGGTATATTATACATTACATTTCGACATAGACAATAATAGTTTAAGATGAACCTAACTCATGTGTTTCATTCTATGAGAGTAAAGCACAACCTGGTTTGAGACGCGCGTTATGAGGCAGCTTAGGAAGTAAATATATACATATATAATTAACGGCCTGTAATGGTTCATTGTTGGGCATAGACAATATCACCGTATGCTGTTTTTGGTAGGTTGGTCTTTCGGTTCCGTCGTTAGTTATTGATATTTTCAAGGCTTTTCAACACCCACGAGAAGAAGGTACCTCCTAATATATATTCATAAGCCGATACAATCACGACCAGTAACTAAATATTGTTACTAAACGGCTTGTAAATGTCCACAGTAAGACAAAGACTTATTTCGTAAGGAGTAATCAAACCGTAATGTCACGGTGGACAAATTGATTGGCGATAACTACTACATAACTAGAAACTCAGAGTACATAGCAGCTCTTCAATCTGGTCTGTTCAATTCTGGCCTGTTTTTTCAATATTATCCCGCCATTTGTCACTAGCATCGATACACTTAGATGCTACGTACGCCTTCCACGGGAAGATGTGTTGCTGGTCTATTCCTACGCCCTTACCACATGGCAAGATTATGACAAAAAATTTACGATGCCACAGGTGGGGTGAGCTTTAATCAGGAATCTTGAGTTCGACAAGAAAAGCTCGGCTGGAACAGGTTTCGACACATTTTAAAATGTGGAGAAAAAAATTGTTCAGACCTTTGAGTACTAATTGTGATGATATAAAAAATAAAAGCAACCAAATTTACTAAATTCCGTCTTACTAAAAGAAATCACGAACTTACTAAAACATGTTGAAGGTAAGATAAATAGGAACAAATTGAGTGTTTTTATATTGAACAAACTATTGCTATTCATATTGCCCTCGAATAGCAAAAAAATCGAGGGATAAAGAGGAAATAACATAAAGAATAAGTGGTCTACGTGAGGTAGTCAACGCACGCTGCTGACGACTACGTGACAACCATTGAAATACATTTCCTATAACTCGCTGCATGCTGTATAACAAGATCAGATATACTCGAAGAACCAGCCACATCCGGTTGACTTAGGTAAAGCGAGAAGCCTGATTGTCTTTTTCTACACATGGGGAAATACCTAGCGTATACCTACGCGGAACAAGGACGGATGATGGGATCGCATCAATTAAACCCCACGGTGTTCTGCCATCGGCGCATGTTGGTTGGGCCACGGGAAAGCTTTCGAACATATCCGCGACCCCCCCCCCTGCGATTACCGCTCTAGACAGCCCCTGCCCGGGAGAGAACGAGAATTCTGTCTCTCAGTTACCTATGACCCTGTCTTTGAAGCTATTAAAAAACTGTCAAATAAACACTGATATTGTATTGATTTGTACAGATAGATTTGTACTGTTTTTACGTTTTATTCGTGCGGTTTTTCCCGAAAGATAATCGCAGCGTAGCTCGACTACGCAAAATGTAGGGTAAATCTTAGTGTTTAGTAACTTATTTAGTGGCCTGTGTGAAGATTATATCTTAATGGCCTCGCTTGGCAAGCGAGTTGACAATCGCGTAAGATGCTGCTGCTCATCACCAATCCGTATAATTGAAGTCTGGTATTTTTTGAGATGTTTATTCCGCCATGTTAGTAGCCATAGTCATTTTCAAGACAATATAAAAAAATATCTTCACGCTCACGCCTATAAAGGGCAGACAGAGGTCTAGTTAGGCAATTAAGTCCCTTCGACCCACCTTCCACCAAAGACATTTTTCGGGACAACGCCGTCTTTATGTCCAAGCCAACGATGTAGTCGTACATAAGTTTTTGTAAAACTCCATTGGTACGAGCCGACCACCTGGGGATCGAACTCGGGTCTCCTGACTGGAAATCCGATCACCCAACCACTCGGCTATCGTGACTCTCCAAGACAGTAGTTGCTATTGATTTCGCTTAGTTGCTTATTACGCCACCCACATGAAGAAACGGTGACAAAGTATTACAACGATACCATAGTCACGATAGCTAGGTTAGATAGGTTGGTTGATTGGAATTCTAAAAAGATATAGAATTCTAGAATAAAAATTTAAATATAAATTGCATTCCGAGAACGTTTACAGCCAAATTCAAAGGCAGTAATTTATTGATATGTTATCTCTCTCGAGGACTTAGATTGGAACGGCTCATAGCTCTTTATACCTTTCTAACCGAAGTAAAAATTGTTGACGACAAATACTTATAAGAGTAAAAATGAAATTTAGAATTCCTATTTGGCTACATTAAGTCTATGCATTGGCGATCTTGGTGGACCGTATACACCGGTTTTCATGGTGTTAGGTCTGAAGTCCCGGATTCGATTCCCGGTCGGGTCAGTGCAGAAAACACTTTTTCTACATTTTCTTGGATCTGGGTGTTTGTGGTACTTTCGTTGCTTCTGATTCCATAATACAAGCATTTAAGCAACTTTCTTTGTAATCAGAGCAATGAATTTGACATTTTTCCCTATTTATTAAAAAATATTGTTGTTTGGCGGCAGAAATGGATAATAGAGTGGTACTGACTCAGACAAGTCCTAGATACAAAAAAGTATATTAGATTTCATAGATTACACATATACAATGTAGTTAAATGTGTTGTCATATTTAAGCTGCATCTGAACATCCAATTATATTTGTTTTAGCACAATATTTAATAAACAACAAAATAATAAACAAAATGGTTTCCTATAAAAAGCGCAATGGCCTAAAATTGGTCCTCAATTTGACAACATAATGATATTTAAATTGGCGTTGTTTCTAGAAGTTTCTTGTGAGTGTAACGCATGAGACAAATCTACTTTTAACAGGATAATTTGAGATTGCGTCAGCATTTTGTTGTTGTGACTCGCAAACAGGTGATACATGGACGATAATATCTCATAGTGATGTCTACGTGACATCAAAATAAGTAGATGCTTACGTTTAACTGATTATGTATTCAAATCTTTGTCGAAGACCGCATATTTATTGCATAGACTTTAAGCCGTTTCGACCCACCTTCCACCGAAGATATTTTTGGAACAACGTGACAGGTGACGAGCCTGTTGCCGCCTCAATATCCATGCCAACGATATAATTCGTACATAAGTTTTTGAAAAAACTCATTGGTTTTATCCTGCAACCTGGGGATCGAACTCGGGTGTCTCGACTCGAAATTCCAATCACCCGACCACTCGGCTGACTTTCGTAACTTAAAAGACCTTTTTAAATTAACAAGTATAGAAATTCCTCCACCGCATCGTTCTTACTTCCGAACCACTGTGACCCACAAGTATTAATTGAAATTTTAATTCTCCTTTTTCTCACATCTCTTATGGACGGATCTTTCGGAAATTATGTTAACTTCTAATTAAAGTCTTCGAATCCCGCGCGAGTCGGTTGATCTTTAAAATTTCTCATTTATTTAATAATAATAAAAGCAATAATAAATAAAAATCAATAAAAATGCATCATAAGTTGATAAGATACAAAGCGAAAACAAGCCCCTTTAAATAACATCAACAATTGCATAATTAGTTCAAATCTAGCTTGTTGAGTAAATTCAATCTAATTAATAGGTGATAACCCTTGTTTAATAAACAGCTTATCGAAACGATTAATAGTGGACTTTAATCTACAGATGATCTACAATGTAAGTTTTGGTGACAAGCTGCGCCAACTGGTTTCACACACGATTGTTCAACAATGAGAAATATTATTGACAATTTAGATCCATCCAGAGGGCGTTAAATTTTTTTAATAAACAGACTGTCACAGACCCATTAACAGAAAGAATATAAATACATAGCCAGTGATTATATACTCTTTGTACATAGCCCCCGTAGGAGCATTTGTCATAGATTAACAAGGTTTTCTTTTTTTTACAAGCTTGTAACGCTAATGATTAGACTCTACAGTGTAAGTAACTCATTCATAAGGCGGCTTATACACTTCTGCAACAAAATTCCAGAAAAAGTTTAAAGCACTGAGATTGTAGATTTTAAATTGTGTGTATTTTTCGATACTATGTGGGAAACATTCAAATTTTGAGATAATTTTTAAGACGAAAGGTGCTAGACTTCTTGAAAACTATTTTTAATCTGTCTGTTAAAGTAAGGGCTACAAATGGACTTAAAACCTACTGGTATTCTCAACAACTTTTTCATGGTAAAAATGTATAAGATGTCATGAATAAATAAAACTTGAGATAAATATCTTTACGCATGTTCCCAATAGACAAAGACAAGACAATAGAGTCCTTTCGATTCACCTCTCACCGAAATCTGTTTTTGGGATATGTGGACAACCTTTCGTCATTGGTGTGTGTGTGAATAGAGAAGAAAAAAACTGTATTCTACAGTTCTTCTGACGTCTTAGGAGCAAAGGCAAAAATCATCGTATATGGTAGGACAAAAAGACGAATAGCAGTGTCTATGACAGTACAGGTCTGTATAGCCTGCAATGGACTATTCATTTAATATTAAGTGATAGTGAGTAATTAATTTCAGTACTTTAATAAAATGTCAGCGAAGTAATTAAATAACTAGTTAATTCAAATAAATTACTATAAGTGAGTAGTAAATATTATGAGATGTTTTCAATATGCGTATAAAGAAGTATGGAATTCAAAACACGTTGTTTTTTTTAAATTGTTAACAACCAAAAAGTAAACGTCGCACTACGAATAGAGCACTTGTAACCAAATTAAGCGTAAAAGAAGGACAGTCCATAAGATGTCATACTTCTCAAAAATCTTTGTCGTTCAAAGTATTTTTTATATTCCTATACTAGGGTAGACAGAGGTCTAGACAAGAAGTCTAGACAGGTGGTATCTCCAAGATCCGAATACAAACATTCAAATATTTATCTCATAAAATATTTGTCCCTTTCGGGAATCGAACTTACAACCCTTAGCTTCGAAGGCAGGGTCACTACCACCTAGGCAGTCGGGTTGTCTAATTAAAAATCTGATCGTCAATAGCTTTTATTTAATAAAAAACTTCCAGCTGCCTATTATCATTCATAGTTGGGATCATCGTCGACCAAAATGGCCATCAAAACACGATTAGATCTACATATTACTTCTATTTAATGGGTGTGTCGTAAGAGATGAATGAAGAGGTAGGGAGGGGGATAAATTTTTATGCCAACATCACGCTTCTATCAGTATTTATTTCGGTATGTCTCTTATTATGCCCTATTAAAAAAAATTCTTAGTTTTCTTTAACAATAATAACCATAAAATGCAGAGTTGTATAAGATTAAATTTAAAAAAAAAAAACAAACACTACAAAAAATATTATGTATATTATTATCAAACTGTAACAAACAACGTTTACCATAGGAATCTAAAGAACAAATATAATATATCTTTAAAGCTGTATTTTTAAGAAAATTTTCCCATTCCCGTGGTACTTTTAGGATACAATTTACAAAGACTCGTGCCGGCAAATTCAACGCCTTGTCACAATTATGAAGTGACTTCAAACATATCGAATTGAAATTTTTCAAACATATCGAAATTATACATACATACATATGCGCATATCGGCCTATTCAAGTCCACTGCAGGACACAGGCCTCTCTCATAGGGAGGATTTGCCATAATCGCCACACTTCGAAAGCGGATTGGCGATCGCAGTAGCAGACCACTCGTAGTTTAGACGCCGCTGCCCACCCTCGGTCTGATTATTTTGGTCTGATATTTTTAGAGATGGTTATCCCGCCATCTATTGGTTGCAATGACGATATTCAAGGCTGTTTCCCTTAGTCGCCTCTTACGACACCCACGGGAAGAAAGGCAGTGGCAATATTCTAACACCGTTACCACACGGACGGTCGTGTGGTAACGGTCGATCGAAATGATACATAATAGGAGAAGTAGAATATTCATACTACCAAGGAGAGTGCTCCTTAGCTGTTATCTTAAAGGTAGAAATAGTTTTAGCATCGCGAATGTTCGATGGACGCTTACACCAAAACACAGTTTCATAAAAACTGCATGAACAGTGAAGGAATCGGAATAAGAGGCACTAATTGATTTGAAATCTAATATTTGTTATTTAATTTGAAGTCAAGTCTTAAACATTGTGTTCATTTTATTTCTCATTTGTTATTTGTAGTTTTGATTTAATATAAATTCCTAGTAATAGGTAGGTTTCATTGTTTTTATGGACTTGCCAAGATCGAAACTCTTACGTCTTTGTATAAATTGACAGGTTTAAATATGCAAGAGGATATAAACAAGTTCGCATTATCGTCTAATGACCACCTATGATTTTTTTATACGACGAGTCGAAAAGAAGACTTGAATCGAATTAATTCACATTTTAATATCACGACGAAAATCTAGAAACACATATATTTAGAATCAGACAGCATTATATTTTTTAATACATCTTACAATAACAAACTGGTAGCTAAAAAAATAAGTTTGTTTTTTAGTTTTTTTTATATTCAGCCACTTTCCATCAAAGTTTATTCGGGATAACCCGAGCCTACAGCCTGGCTCTCCGAGGCTTGAACACTAAAACATTATACTTATATAGATAAATATTTAAATTTACATATAAACACGCCATTCCGAATACTGGGGTAGACAGAGGTCTAGACAATTGAGTCCTTTCAACCCACCTTCCACCGAAGACATATTTGAGACAATGTGACTGGTGGTGGGCCTAAAATTCACCACCAACAACCCACTCTTACTCATTTAAGGGCCTAAAATTTTCACTGTAAGGCATAGGTCCTTAACAAGAACCTTCCTTAACAAGGATTAGACGCTGCTGTCCGTCACCGATATACTTCAGTAGTATACTGAAGTATACAGAATAAGAGATGACTCATAACAATTACATTGGAAAAAATAAAGTAATATAAACAACTTGAACTTGTCCTTTCAACTGTATGACTCATACTTAATGAGCTCAAGCTCCATCTATTGTTTTTTTAACCGACTCCTATAATTACATCTATCGTTTTTTTGTTGAACGATAAAAGTTTCAACAAAGACAATCACATTAAATTCCTTTAGTATCACATTTTGCCTCATGCTAGAACAAACAAATAAAAGACAAAAATTTTGTATATTATTATTTCACTGGCTCCTGCTTCACTGGCTTCATTGGCTCCTGAGATGTATCCGAGTGTGAAATAATTAAAATTAATTAATTAAATTAATATCTTCATGCTATTTCCAATACAGGAGTAGACAGAGGTCAAGTCTAGACATTTAGGTCCCTTTGACTCACCTTCCACCTAAAATATTCCATTATCTATTTTCATGACAATCTGACCGGTGGTGAGCCCGTCGCCGTCTTAATGTCCAAGGCAACGACATATTTCGTACATAAGTTTAAGAAAACCCCATTGGTACCAGCTTGATTCGGGTCTCTTGACTCGAAATTCCGACCGTAACGCCATTGTGGTATCGGTTTAAAGATATGCCACATCCCTTTCTTCTGCCAGATGTCGTAAAAGGCCACTAAGAGAAGAGCTTTGACAATATAAATGGTTACCGAAAGATGGCGTTATTACCATCTCTTTAAAAAATCAGACCAAAACATGTAGACCGGGGGCGAACTAGTCTAGGGTGGTCCACAGATTGCAAATTATGGTATGATTATGATTACATTACTATAATGGTGGCTTATAAATGCATTTCGTGTACACAGTGCTACGACAATAGTGTAATTTACATTTTCAATGCCATTATGTAACGCTACGGTTTTGGTAGGGTTACCACAATGATGGACTTATCAGATTTTTATTATCGAAACGCAATTTTCACATACTGAGGTAGGCAGAGGTCTAGCTAAAGACTTCCTTTCGATTTACTTTTAATCGTAGATTGTTCTGGGGCAACGTGGCAAGTGGTAAGCCTGTTGTTGTCTTAGTGACCAAGCTAACAGGACATTATATTTATCAAGAAATATGCGACAGGCTTACCACCTGTCACAAAAATATAGTAGAAAGTGGGTCGAGAGGGCTTAATTGTCTGGATTCTGTCTAACCAAGTATATGGATTGGCCTGAATATACCATCCTATTTCTTCCTGTGAGTGTCATAGAAGGTGACTAAAGGAGAAGCTTTGATAAAATCAACAGCCACCGACAGAAGATGGTATAATACCAGACAAAATAAAGAAGACCGATAACGAGCAGCAGCGTCTTAGGAGCGAGTTATGTAGTACTGCGATCTCCAATCCGCTTACCAAGCGTGGCAATTTTGGCAAACCCTTCTTACCGGAGAGGCCTATAACTACCAGTGGACTTTAATAGGTATGTATTAATAGAAAATTTTTCTAAAAAAACCAAAAAAGTAAGTTATAGTACAAAGATTTGAGTGATTTTACAAACATTCAAATAAAAAAAAAACAATAATATCACAGAAATGTTTTAAGACATGATTATCCTAATCGGCCAACGAACAGCGTATTTCTAGAGCATACTGCGCACGCGCATCCTCGGAAACCAGTTACAAAGTCAATGCCAAGGCCGTATTCGCCACTATACCTTCTGTTACATAATCATTTATTGTAACGTGTGACGTACATAATAGGGATGCGATCATCGTATGCAAATTAAAGTAGTTAATTATTCATTGTTAGAATAATTGTGTTATGTATTTTAATTGTGCTAGGAACGGAAATTGCAGAAAATACATCTTTAATCGTACGCACTTCAGGTATGGCGACAGTGTCGGTATTTGACCAACATGCATCGTTAATGAAAGAACGTATCCATTTACTGTTTGCAGGATTTGTGTATGTGTACGAGAGAGAGAGTGAGAAAGGAGTGTCGCACGTAAGAAGTTTTACTTTTTTTTTAACGTAACAAAACCATATTTTTTTTTATCTGTAATTTAATGCGTTATTAAAAACTAGGGCAGTTACAAGAAAAAACCTGTCAATTATCATGTGGAACCTGTTGACGAATTTTCCGTCTAGCTCTTAATGCCTTTTACTGAACGCGGGAAAATAATTGTATCGCTATCCTCTCATAAAGTCCATCCTGCGTGGTCTGTCATGTTAATCTTTTGAAACAATAGACTGCGATGAGTTAACTTAATATTATCACTATTAAGTCTGTAACAAGGTTTTTGTTATCGAAGTTATGCTAATCAATAGGAATATATACGCTAATTTGTCGAGTGGAAAATTATGATGCTGTACGATATTCGAAATTAGGCCATGTGGTAAAGTGGGAAGAATATGCCACCTCCATTTCTTCCCGTGGGTGGCGTAAAAGGTGATCAAGGGAAAAGCCTTTAATATTGTAATGGAAAATAACAGATGACAGGATGACCGTCACAAAAAATATCAGAGATATGATTAAGCAGACGGAACACCAGTAATTGCAATTAAAGATGATCTGGTACTCTGGTACTGGTACCGATCAAGCAAGGCAATGTTTTTTTATGTGAATAGGATGAAAATCTAATAGTCAACTTGATGGCAAGTGATTACATATAGCTACAGCAAATGGACATGAACAAAACATCTTATACACTTCTAACTGCAACGCGACATTAGCTATACTGCTATTTGTCGGCAAATACAGGTAAGAGAGAGAGAGAGAGGCGACTGTTAAACAGAAAAGGAGTCTACCACTTGTATCGTATTCGTTAAAAGTTGATTGCAGGTATTAATCGTCTGCAGTAACCACTATTAACACTCTTAACCTTTAACTACACTTTGCCACACATACTACTAATTAACTTCCCTTAGTTTTAAGTGGTCGATAAATAAAGAGAATTAGTGACTCATTTAAAACTCCTTTCCTTCTTAACTCCCTCTAGCATTTATTGTTGTACACAAGTTGGAAGGCTTAAAAGCTTTTTTACATTGCATTACACTTAATAAAGAGTCTATAAACAGTGCGTAAGTCATTTTGAAAGCAACAAGGAAGACATTAAGCGTTCATTCGTTTAATTTAAAGCCAAGTTTTCCCGTAGATTGTTCGCCAGGAAATTGTAAATGCGAGACGATATATGTTATGGCGAAATGATTTCCTTTTTGACGCAAATTTCCTGATACCTCATACGATCACACATGTAAGACAATGACCTCGTAGTCAAATTTGGATAAGAGGTCATCAAAATTGTACGCCGCGAGCTTTTGCGGTCGTTGACTTTAACTATCAAGTACGATGGATATAATTTGCATAAAATTACTTTTTTTTTGAGATAATATGTATAGTACACATTAAGTAAAAGTTTGTATGGTAAGGTAGATCAACATATACTTAAATTTGTTAAAAGACAGTAAAACGGATTGATTTTATCCACTTTACTTTGAACATTATGAAAAAAAAATGATGAATCAATTTGTGACCTCGATAGAAATAGGTTGTATGATCGGACTTCAATGACGAGACCCGAGTTCGATTCGAATTCGAAATGATCTGTATTATTGACTTGGATACTGAGATGATGACCTGCCACAAATGTAATGTAGACCGAAATTGTATAGACCTCTAATTACATCAGTATTGGGAGCGACATGAATATATATTTTTTTATATTTTTATTATCAAGAATCTTATCTGCTGAGACAAAACAGTTTTACAGCTCTCTTTCAAATATATATAGTGTGTGTTCAATCATAAACATCTCCAAAGCACACAAAGTACGATTATGTTCTAGATATGATTGTGTAGTTTGTAATGAATATAATTAATGTGTTGCCTTCCTTGGGCCCGATTCCCATACAAGTACTTTAGCATCTTACTTTAGGATCAGAGCAATGTATGTGATGTAGGGATGACCCTATCTAATCTATATATATATATATATATTTATTGTGTCTGCATGAGAAGAATGCAACACCTCTTACTTTGAATGCGATAGCTGATTGCCTATTTGCGTATCTTCAGTCGCATAATCATTAACTTGTCTGAAATTCTGTGTCGATTGAACCAAGTTACGCAAATTTTTCCCTTCCCTTTGAACAATTAAAATTGCTTAACAAAGTAATAATTTTGAAGTGAGGTGTACCCGGGTTTTCCCGTTAACGATTTAAGTAACTCGACCCTGCGGTTGAAAGTGAGAGTCTAAGTGATCATTTAGAAATTGGATCTGGGTTATGCTCTGGAAATTCCATTGTCAAATATGCGTCATTTGTGAAAACAGGAAATAGCAGTTAACAATAACAGTTCAAATAGTGGCGTGTGGTGGAATTTACCATCCTTTCCTTTTTATTCCTTTTTCTCCCTTTTCATCCCTTTAGTATAAAAGACGGCTTAGAGGAAAGCTAAGTAAAATATAAGTATTTTCAAGATGCACCAATTTGTAAATACCAGATCAAACCAAATACTAGTGACGGACAGTTGAATTACGTTTCTTTCTCTTTTTCACTAGAATTTTATTTAAACTATTTCTGAGAAAAGACACGGTGAACAGGTTACTGGGACGTATTTGCACAACGGCCCGTAAAGCTCGTTACAAGACTTAGGCGTCTTCTTACTATACGGGGAGAGACTTAAGTTTACTACAGACAAGGATTTACCTCCATTGCCGCACCTCGCAGACGAATTGTCGATCGCAGCACGCGTCAGTGATCCATTTAAATTTGGTCTAATATTTTTCGAGACGGTTATCCCGCCATCTATCGGTAGACTATTGCATTTTAAGGATTTTCCCTTAATCGCCTCTTAAGACGCCCATAGATAGAATGTGGTATTACACCGATTTTGTGTAAATGTCCTTTAAAATTATTACAAAAAAAATATTGCATTAGACTTTAAAATAACTTCTTCTATTCCAATACTGGGGTAGACATAGGTCCAAACAATTATGTCTTTTCGACCCACTTTTCAACGAATACATGTTATGATAACGTCCTTATGTCCAAGCCAACGACCTGAGGATCGAACTCGAATTTCATGGCTCAAATTCAAATAATCCAATCATTTTGCTATCGAGACTCATTAAACGACCTGAGGATCGAACTCGAGTCTCTTGACTCAAATTTCAATCATCCAAGTGATTGGAATCTATCAAGTAATGGCTATCGAAGCTCATTACCATTGGTTTATTAAAACAAAAGATACAGTTTAAGGTCATTTTACTATGATTCGTCATATAGATCAAAGGTCAAGAAAACACGCAGACAAAGACTCTGCAAAACCCATTTATTAATAAATTAACTTTTTATCATCATCGCTTTCAGTAATTCCCCTTAGGTATAAATACCGGTTATTCTTGAAGAAAATTCAACGTTATCTTTTAGTAAATTATTACCAACAACAGGAAGTATTTACGTCCATTGCTCTCCTAGCACAAGTGTTGGTTTAACTTCTTGTTGCCATAATTAAAGTTATGACAAAAACCCAACCAAACAACCCACATTCGAGCGATTGATCTCCTGATTATGGTCTACAGTCTATGAATATGATATTAAATATTAATATTTGTTTGTAGCTGTAAAGTTAGGCGACTAAGCTTTAAGTTGGAATATCTTCCGCTAGATGTCTCCAACACTATAACAGGCGTTAGTAAGGGGGGAGATTTTTTCGGCGATTTTTAGGGGCTCTTGTCCTTCTCGGATATAAGAGGGTGGCTTGCAGGAAAGAGCGTAACCATGGTAAGGCAGATCAGAGGTAACACGAACGGGTTCGAATCCCGCCCGTGTCAGTTGATTTTATCAGTTTCTACGATACATTATCGATTGAGGATTTAACAGTGGAAGAGCCACGCATCAGCTTTTGTTGATGTATGAATGGGCCGGCTCAACCGGCGAAGTACCACGACCTCACAGAATACCGGCGTGAAGTAAAAGTCTAACAGAAGTGGCCCACACACCCCCTTCCCCCAATTCTGGGGGAGGGGGGCACTCTAAGGGAGGCAACGCATCTGCTAAGCCTCTGGTATTGCTGGTGTTCATGGGCGGCGGTAATCACTTACCATCACGTGAGCCACCTGCTCGTTTGCCTCCCTTTTCTATAAAAAAATAGGGAAATTAACCTGGAAATAAACGCGTATTTTGCGTATTTAAGTTATTAAAGTAAGTAAATTCTTATGTTCTAACCTTATTACAAGAATTAGAAGGTATTGAAATTTGTTTTGCTAAATTTAAACTAGCCCCATACATACATATGTACGTACTTGAAAACATAACATAACTGTCATGTGACAGTGCCATGTAAAGAAACTGTTACACGCCTCTTGAGAATCTAATATACAATGATGTAATATAATTAAGTAACTCAATAATTTCAATTAGTAAAAATATTTAAACACATTACAAGTCACTTTTACTTATTCCACATATATTTACATTAAAATACCTGACCGTTTTCGCCTTTATGGCATTATCAAAGGTTTTTTATTACAGTACTGTAATAAAAAACCTTTGAAAACTAACTATACTATCACTTCTAACATCATCTATGCTATAATTTACGCAGATAATAAGAATTAGAACCACACATAGATTAGAATTCTCTGTCGTTAATCCTTCCTACACGAAGGCGCCGACCTCATTGAGTTACTTCTAAGGCTTGAAGTAATTAAATTACAATATCATATATATTTCATACACTTTGCTTTTATAAGTCACGATAGCCGAGTGGTTGTGTGGTCGGGATTTCGAGTCGAGAGACCTGAGTTCGATCCCCAGGTGGCAGGTTCGTACCAATGGGTTTTTTTTAAAATGTACGAATTACATCGTTGGCTTGGACATAAAGACGGCGACGGGCTCACCACCTGTCACGTTGTCCACAAAATAACGTCGGTGGAATGTGGGTCGAAGGGACTTAATTGTCTAGACTAGATCTCTGTCTACCACTGTATTGGGAATTCCGTGATGATATTTTTTTTTTGCTAATAATTCTTCATATATTGTATACTAACCCTTTTAATTGATATTTCAAAATAGGAGTTTTTGAAATGTCTACCACATATCATTTTGACAGACCACCCGATGGCCTAGTACTCGTAACCCTGACTTCGTAGCTAAGGGTTGCAGGTTCGAAATCCGCTAGAGCACTCAAGTGATTGGTTTATATTTATGTATAACTGTCTGTCTTCTACTGGAGTGGTTTACGACAATAGTCGAATAAAAAATATATAATTATAAACTAACATCCTATGCATGTTAAATAGATTTGAAGACTAAAAAATAGCGAAATCTATTTGCTATTTTTCTATTGCACCATAAGCTTATACAGGTGCGGTATTTGCAGATAAAATCACAGAGCGTTAGTATCACACGTACTATCGGACATTTGGACCGAAAGTCGTCATCTGGAAGCGAAACTTATTTATGAACGAAAAAGCGTGACGCCGTGAGGAGAATCCTCTCTCCGAGAAGTAGCTGAGAGAGTGGGAGACTCGCTTCTACTCGCTGTCTAGAGGGAGTCTTTAATGTAATAAGTCTCATTTCTGACGTGGACTGCCAGACACCGCGCATGTTTTTTCTTACTTGCTCCTCTTATTGTCAGGACGAAGTTTGCTTGAAAAAATTTCTTAGAAACTCACCGGAAAAGTCGAAATTCGTAAAATAATGAAAATATGTAATGTATTCTCTTAAAAATATATAAATAAAATAATATAAATGTATTGATCACTCTGAACAAAGTTTCTTCCTCGTTTCTCCTTTGTTTACATATTTCCAGTAACTTTACAGTCGCGAACAATTTTATCGAATAAGTGCCTATTTAGAAAGATCCACCAATACACATTTACAAACATTTGATAGAATTCCCCGTAACAAAGTGCTCTCTGTACGCAATGTTTGAGTTTCAATCCGTGTGTTTGCGAATCCGTGGCGATGTCGACGTGCCGACAATTGAGAAACTCGAAACTGTAAACAATATTGTTGAGAAGTTTGCACCTATTGATTTTAGGATACATTGTTGTCAGTTTATTTGTTATATACTGCCTATATAGGATTATATAGGACTGCAGGATATAGGCCATGTTATGGAGGATTTGCTGTAATCATTACGCTTGGCACGCGGTTTGACGATCACCGTACCTGACAACAGGTCTAAGCTTCTTAGATGCTGCTGCCCGTCACCGGTCTGTGGAATTTGGTCCCAGTATTTTTCCAGATGGCTAACATATATTCTTACCTGATGCCAAACCAAACTTATATTTATATATTATATTCCTACGTTTTCTTCGAAGCTCAAGCATTGGGAGACCCAATTCCCACCTAACATAATATTACCTAAAATATCGTCAGCAACCAAACTTTTATATTATATACATAATTAACGAAACATTTTGTAAAAATAAAAGTCACGATAGCCGTTAGGTTGGGTCATCAGAATTCGAGTCCTGGATTGTGTTTGTGGTACCTTCTGGGTTTCTGATTATATGTGCATAAGTTAGATCAAGGCAATGTATCTGATGTTGTCCCTATCTATGTAACTATCTATGTATGTATTCTGTCACCATTACTTCCTCATGTTAAACTTCTAAAAGCACTTTAGTAAACTTTTTCAGATTTAACATCGAGAAGTGAATCATTAAGATTTGACGAGATAAACTATTTTTATATTGGTCTAGTATTAGCAATCCATATAAAATACAACGATTCGTTGACATTAAAATTTTAAAAACATTCTCTGTTAGTCTATTAAAATAACGTAAAAGAAATAATTAACATAATAATCAACACATTATTTATGTTTAATGGCTGACAGCGGACACGTGAATTGTTACGTTTTGGAAAACAAGCAGAACATGTTTTCATCAATAGTGGAATCTTACAGAGGAATTTCTATTCATTTCTATTAATTTAGCTTTTTGTTGTTCCGTGTAAAAAACAGGAAAGACAGATGCAAATTCGTGTCATTATAAATACATACACACACAGGAACAACATCACATACATTGCTTTGATCTCAAAGCACAACGATGGTACCACAAACACAAGGAGCCGATAAAATGTAGGAATAGCATTTTGTACACAGACCCGACTGGGAATCGCACCCTGGACTTCAGTGCTGGCGACACCATGGCCTGGAGTGTATAACACTCGTCCAAGGAGGTCGTCTGAAGAAGTCTACTGCAGGACATAGGCCTCTCCCGTAAGAAAAGTTTTACCATAATCGCCATACTGGGCAAGAGTATTGGCGATAGCAGTACCAAGACCTTAGACCCTGCTGTATTTCACCGGTCTGCTGAATTTTGAGCTGGTATTTCTCGACACAGTTATTTCGCCACCTGTCATTTCCAAGGCAATAGCGTCTCCCTTAGTCGCCTCTTACGATAACCACGGGAGTAAAAGGGTAACAATAATACCACCTAAAATGTACGATCGCAGTACTAAACACTTCGGAACTTAGACGCCGAAGTTTTTGTGTCGTATTTTTCAAGACGTTGAAGTACCGAACACCGCCATCTGTTGTTAATTGTGGCATACTTATAAACCGCTCGAAAATTGTGGCATACTATTTTCTAGACTTCTCCCTTAATCGCCTCTTATAACTCTCAAGAGAAGAAAGGTCCACCCCTTTTATATTCTTACGCCGTAATACTCGGCAACAGTTTTTATTTTTATTTTGGATTACTTGAGCGATTTTGGATTACGTCAGGCAATAATTTGTGTTGAGTATTCGGTGGAAACGTAATTTGTATTTATGGCACGATGACCAACTTTTGATAACCCTGATTAAATTAAGGCTAAATGAATTACAAAGAAAAAGTATAACAGAAAGAAATGAAATTTTATCGCAAATATACTATTTTACTCGGTTCTTTGTAATAATGTTAATCAAATATCAAATTTTTGTGCATTTCCAAATTAAAACGTAAGTCAGACAGACACAGGTCTAGGTAATTATGTTCTTTCGACAACTGGACAATGCAGAAAAAGTGATTTTCTTGATATACCCGTTCAGAAACCAAACCCGGGATCTCAGAACTGGCTACACCACGAATAGCGGTGAGTATGCTATCGTGTACGAAGATCCACGATAGATGGTAGTAATAGAATAAAAAGAGAAACGGGAAATGTTCAAAGCACGATAGCAGGCTTTTACGTTATCACACAAAAAAAATACACTCCTACAGTCTTTATTCTTAACAAGACTCTGTGTGCAGTCTTCGACCTCAAAAACTGATGCGTAAATGAAGCAAGGTCGTGTTCACTTTCGAATTTCATGAACGTTAATTATTATTGTTCGACTTGCGCGTGGAATCGCAGAATATTCTTGATGATTATTTTATTTATATTAATACTTATCTATCCGAGTTGGTAGTGACCCTGCCTTCAAAGCTAAGGGTTGCAGGTCGAATCCCGCTAGATGCAAACATTTGTGTGATTAATATAAATGTTAGCACTGGAGTGTGTTGATATAAATATATGAAAATTTATTTACGTAAATGTATATGAAAAAAATATCTTCGAAGTATTCCCAAGATACACACAGGTTACAATTTAGTCCTATCGTCCAGACATTTTTTGGGGCAACGTGACAGGTGGTGAGCCCGTCGCCGTCTTACTGTCCCAACCAGCGATATAATTCGTATTTAAGTTCAAAAAAAACCATTTGTACTTGCCTGCCACCTAGGGATCGATTTCCGCTCTCGAGACTCATAACCTAACCACTCGGCTATCGTAACTCGATGTATATCTTTGTACGTATATTTTAGTAATATAGTAAGTAATACAAACATACTTACATAAATACATACACAGACAAAATCACATACATTGCTCTGATCCCATAGTAGCTAAGGCGGTTGTGTTTTGAAATCAGAAACAACGAAGTTACCATAAACACCCTGACGTGAGGTAATGTAGAAATAGTTAAAAAAATAAAAAAAAAATATCTTCACGCAATTCCCAATACAGGGGTAGACAGAGGTCAAGTCTAGACAATTAAGTCCCTTTGACCCACCTTCCACCGAAGATATTTTCGGGACAACGTGACAGGTGGTGAGCTCGTCACCGTCTTTATGTCCAAGCCAACGATGAAATTCTTACATAAGTTTTTGAAAAACTCATTGGTACTGCTACCTGGGGATCGAACTCGGGTCTCTCGACTCGAAATTCCGACCACCCAACAACTCGGCTATCGTGACTTCTTCTCTTCTTCTCTTATAGAAATAGTTGTTTTCGACATTGACCTGCTCGGGAATCGAAGCCGGCACCTCAGAGCTGGCGGCATCATGAAAACCAGTGTGTATGCCTCTTGAACTCGGAGGTTGTCAAATATAATAATAAGTAAATAAATACAATATAATCTTGTACCATTCGAGTGGACAATATCTCAGTGTAACTTATGTACGTAAGTATAACTTAACAATTTATATAGTTGGCTTAGACATTAAGTCGGCGATAGGCTCATGACCTGTGACTTTGTCACAAATAGTCTTGGCTGAAAAGTGAGTCGAAACGGCTAAATTGTCAGATCTCTGTCTATCCCAGTTTTAGGAATATGCATGAAGAAATTTTTTTTATAACATTTGAGACAATTTTAGTTAACATACTTACACGGAAAGAAGACCGACGTTTTAAAGCTTACACTAATGTAATTAAGAAGTTACGATAGCCGAGTGGTTGGGTGGTCGGAATTTCGAGTCAAGAGACCCGAGTTCGATCCCCAAGTGGCTGGCTCGTACCAATAGGTTTTTCAAAAACTTATGTACGAATATCGTTGGCTTGGACATAAAGGCGGGCTCACCACCTCTCACGTTGTCCCGAAAATATCTTCGGTGGAAGGTGGGTCGAAGGGACATAATTGTCTACACTAGACCTTTGTCCACCCCTGTACTGGGAATTGCGTGAAGATATTTTTTTTAATAACAAAATGTGCGACATGGCCAAAAGATAACATAAAAAAGTTACAATATTGCAGTATAACTACAAAAACTGTACTGCAACATTTTAGCAGTCAATTTATCAATTAACTATTAACCGGATTTAACTATAATTCGTGAAGTAAAGAATTCGTGATCAGTCTTAATCCATATTGTATTTAGGTTGCAATTAACATTTACAATTCAAAATATAAACAGCCTTTAAGCACGTACAGGCACGTGCTCTTATCATTGGAAGATGGTATTAGTTATTTCAGGATAGTTAGTAGTAAAGTAAGAAGTGGGTGAGGATCGTGACAATTGGCGATCTATACTCGCTGACTATCCTGTCGGGGACTATGTGTATGCAGATAATCTTAGTTAGTTATTTCAAAACAGTTGTGGCGACATCTATGTCTCCACATAAGAAGCTCGCTAGTGGCGGATTCAGGAAACACATCGACGTCCTACATCGCGCTATCGAAGTTCGCACGATTACATGCATATATACGATTACCGATAGCGCACACTGTGGAGGAGACGTCCTCCCCAGGTCACGATCACCCGACCTGGCGGGTAGCTACCCTTTTCCTGCAGCACATCATCCGCTACACTGGTGACCCTGACGTGATCTCACCGCCAACCGACGGTGATCAAAGAAGAGCAACGCAGCGAGTCTCTCCAACAACTTCGACGTCATCAACGCAGTCACAGCACCGGACTACTGTCGGCACAACGCGTGCTTCCTAGTCCTGTCAGCCAACTGAGGATTATCAACGGCGGGCCCCTTCTCCTCAGGCTGACACTGCGGCACTGGCATTGTGACCATACATCTCGACTCACCGTAGATCTGGTCACAGCCTCTCACCGCAACGACAGATTGCTCAACGTCAAGTTCTCCGCACTTCCGACCTCCAGTCTCAGCAGGGGTATTCAGAGGTCTAAAAATCCTTCACGACTAATTTTTTTCGGAACATAGCTGGGAGAAAGAAATAGACGGTGTTAGCCTATCGTCCACTTAGTGTCCGTACCAACAACATGAATCCTGAATAATTTTTGAAAAAACTCATTGATAATAATAATAAAGGTCACGATAGCTAAGTGATTGGGTGTTCGGAATTTCGAGTCAAGAGACGCAAGTTCGATCTCCAGGTGGCAGGCTCGTACCAATGGGTTTATTCGTTGGGATTATTCGTTGGCTTCGACATAATGACGGCGACGGGCTCACCACCTATCACGTTGTCCCGAAAATATGTTCGGTGGAAGGTGGGTCAAAGGGACTTAACTGTCTAGACTAGACCTCTTTCTACCTCTGTATTGGGAATTGCGTGAAGATATTTATTTATTATTTATTTATAATAATTATAAATAAATAATAGGGACAACATCATACACATTGCTCTGATCCTAAAGTAAGTAGATAAATAGAACCAATAAATTTTCCGACTGGGGATTGATCTTGAGCATCATGATTCGAATCCCAACCATCCAGCCAACCAGCTCTACGTACTCATACATATGAGTACACACTACGTTAATAAAGAAAGAAAACGGTACAATGTATGCAGCAGATAAAACATCGCTAGGATAATTCACCGTTAAAGGCGAATCATTTTAGCGCGAACTAAAAAAATTACCATTTCATGTCAATCTTCAATTATTTGTCAAAGCGTATTATAATAAAATCATAGATTTTTAATATCAGGACATTTACAAGAAATAATAAAGAGAGGACTTAGATTCGTGAGCATCACAATTAATAAGATAATTAGTTAGATAAACTTGCATTATGTATAATTCGATACTTAATAAATCGTTTACAATAACTTTTTGTACAATAAATAAATGTCTTCCCGCAATTCCCTATATAAGGGTAGACAGAGATCTAGTCTAGACAATTAAGTCCCTTCTACCCACCTTCCACCGAAGACAGTTTTGGGGACAACGTGACAGATCGTGAGCCCGTCGCTGTCTTCATGTCCAAGCCAACGGTATAAATCGTACATAAGTTTTGAAAATTATTGGTACGTGCCTGCCATCTGGGTATTGAACTCGGGCGCCTTGACTCGAAGTCCGATCACCCAACCACTCGGCTATCGTGACTGTTATGTTGTTCAATGACGCATAACATTACTTGGTGTAAGAGCGTGTACTCGCCGACATATTGGTTCCAGCTAAGCTAAGAAATTACTTCAGCAAATGTTATTTGTTAAAAATTTAATAAAAAATATAAGGAATGTAACAAACAGTAAATGTCTCCTCTTATTGATTGAGATGATCTTATTTATTGAGCTAGTGAGATCTTCCGTGCGGCTCCGACGATGTCGGTGGTCAGTTTAAGATAAAGTATATTATGTAGCAAAGATTAAGTATATTTAATTTAGTATCTATTTAAAGAAAATACAACTTAACCGACACTACTTTTTTGTCAGCGTTTCACAATTCCCGCCTTAAACCACGCACTGCTACGTGCACCAGCAATTCAGTAAAGCTATTTGCGTAGATTACTCGTTCGTGACCTTTGTATAAAAACAATAAATAACACTGGCTGAAATGACAATTCGTGGAACCAAATTGCCACATTTACAATTTATTATTTTAGTGATAAATTTCCTATTTATCACCTTCCTCGTAACTTTTTTAAAAGTCCACTACTTACTGGTCATAGACCTTAAGAAATTTGCAAGAAGAAGGACCAAAGACGCTGCTGCCCAATATCGTTTTAATTCTGGTCTGGAATTTAAATGGTAAAATCTTTTAAAAAGTATGATCATGAACATATTTTAAAATACTGCAACAAAGCAATGCATGCAATCTTAAACAACTTTACAACCTTTCTAACAATAAAGCTGTATTCAAGAATTTAATAAAACATAAGGTCATCGACTGTATAATGCGATAAAGTAAACGATTCAGCTAGAGACTTGTGCCGGTTGTGTCCTTAGAAATAATAAAACCATTTTCTGAGCAATCGAATTAAATTCACTTTCATAGATTATGCAGCATTGTTATTAATATAGTAGATTAAATAATACCTAGAGAATGGGATTGGAACATTAAAAACCCAGAAATTATTATATAATATATATATATAATAAAACATATTATATAAATATATTATTCAATAGTCACGATAGCTGATTTGTTGGGTGAACGGACTTCGAATCGAGAGACTCGAGTTCGATCCCCAGATGGCAGGCTCGTACCAATAATTTTCAAAACTTATGTGCGATTTATACCGTTGGCTTGGACATGAAGACGGCGACGGGCTCACCACCTGTCTTGTTGTCCCCAAAACTGTCTTCGGTGGAAGGTGGGTCGAAGGGACTTAATTGTTTAGACTAGACCTCAGTCTACCCCTGTAAAGGGCATAGCGTGAAGATACTTATTTATATATTTAGAAAAATATTATATAATACTTTAGTTTCTTCTTAAAAATGAAATACGCTATAGTCAAAATATTTATTTGCATTGCATTTGAATGGTTTTTAAAAATGGTGACTTAATTGTCTAGACTAGACCTCTGTCTACCTCAGTATAGGGAATGACGTGAAGATTATTGAAAATATTTTATCAAAATCCTTATAATATATACCTACCATTAGTAATTAAAATACTGATATAGTTTTCTTAAATTTAAATCGAACAAGCAAATGTTCTTTAGAGTAACCGGTGTTTTATTAAATATGTCTTGACTCTGGTCGAAAGGACTATATTGTCTAGACATCTCTCTACCCCTGTATTGGGATGGGCGTGAAAATAAAATAAATATCTTCACGCCAATCCCAATAGGCAGAGGTCTAGATAATTAAGTCCTTTCGACCAGCCTTTCACCAAAGATATTTTTGGGACAACGTGACAGGTGGTGAGCCCGTCATCGTATTTGTATATTTGAGTGCCCAGTATTTCGCCATCTTAGACGCCATCTCTTTATTGCATTCATAAAATTGTTTCTCACATTGTATAACGAACTTTGACATTTAAAATATACCAAATACTGTGTACTCGTTAAATCCTAGATTCCATGAGCAAAGGTCTAAGTGACCCATTTGGAGCAACATATGTTATAGAGAGAACACATTGTTTTAGCGATATTAAAAACTATTGATTCTGTACTGTTGTTCCAAATTATGCGTCCGTTTAATTTATGTTATGGTAATGAATTATTCATAGTGGTTTACAATAAATACAGCAAGCTTTGCTCCCATATGAATGATCATAAACGGATAGAAAATAAATAGGTACACACGTAGATAGGGACAACAGCAAATACATTGCTCTGATACCAAAGTAAACAGCTTAACCACTTGTATTATGGAATCAGAAACAACGAAGGAACCACAAACACACCGACTCAGACCCGAGACATTGTAGGGATAGTGGTTTTCTACATTGACCCGACCGGGAATCGAACCTCAGAACTGGTAACACCATGGAAACCGATTAAACATTAACTTCTTTTAGCAATTTAAGTTATATATTATATTTTATTTATAAATAGACACAACGGTCCGGATGTTGGAGTGGATAGAAATCCACTGCAGGACAAATTCCTCTCGAATAAGGGAGGGTAAACCGCCATACTAAAGTATAATCGCCATACTCGGCAAGGGGATTGGTGGTCGCAGTATGAGACACCAAGCATCTCTGACGCTGCTGTCTAGCAACGGTCTTTTAAAGTTTAGTCTGATATCCTTCGAGATGGTTATGTCACCATCTCTCAGTAGTCATTTTAAAGGCCCTTATTTGCCTCTTACGAAACCCATAGAAAAAAAGGGGTCGTTAAATATTTACGTTGATTTACGCTAACTTTACTTAAACTAAATTCACTGTTTACTATATTTAAATCACTATAGCCGAGTTGGTAGTGAAGGTTGGGTGTCGGAATTTCAAGTCAAGAGACCCGAGTTTGATCCCCAGGTGACAGGTTCGTACCAATGGGTTCAAAAACTTATGTATGAATTATATCGTTGGATTGGACATAAAGACGGTGACGGGCCCACCGTCTGTCACGTTGTCCCGAAAATATCTTCGGTGGAAGGTGGGTCGAAGGCACTTAATCGTCTAGGCTAGACGTCTGTCTACCCCTATATTGGGAATCGCGTGAAGGTATTTATTTATTATTTTTATCTATTTAAAGTAAATAATTAAACACAAATTGATACAGATAATAAGTTTCACTTACTTTGAAACATTTCACCTTGATGGAACATTGACAAGCAGAAATGAATTGGGTAAACTTAGCATTCCGAATTGTTATAATTATTTACAGATTCTGTCCAAGCCGTTTCAAGGTGGGCACCCAAATGGTATGAAAATATAATTTATATATAATAATTAGCCCACGGCTCAGTTCTAACTGCTCTTGGTAGTGGAAAGAAAATTGAGACATTGATGATTAGGATAAATGTGACCACATTCATCCCTGAAAATAAAATCTACCTTTTTTTCCACTTTTTCACTTCCTATTACAGCTGTAATTCCCCACTTTTTGACTGATATTATACGGATGAAAAAAGAGTGCATGCTGCAGAGATAAGAATGTTGAGATTAATGTGTGGGGTGACTAGAAAGGATCGGATAAAGAATGAGTATATAAAATATTAGTATAGTTCGAGCATGTAATGAGGCGGGATGAATGTAATATAGGCAAAAGAATTTTAGAGATGAATGTGGATGGACGAAGAGCTACGGGGAGACCAAAAACATGATGGATGGATTGTGTGAAAGAAGACATGAGAAAGATAGGAGAGAGCACTGAGATGACGGGAAATAGAGGAGAATGGAAGAAGAAGACATGTTGTGCCAACCCCACATAGCATGGGATAAGGGCAGGAAGAAGAAGGTCTTCTTGACTCACAACTCCCCGGAACTTATTTGGGACAGCGTGACATGTGAATAGCATGTCGCCATCTTAATATCTACTTCTTCACTTTTATCTTACTTTTTTTACTGTAATAGAGTGAAACAAAACAGTTCAAACATTTCAAAGGAGGGTTACATGCTCTCCATATCTTTCAAACTGGAACAAAATAGTTGTTACATTAATATTTAACGACAGAAGTTAGAATCGTCATCATCTCATAAAATCCCAATTAAAATCCCTTTATTTAAACGGGATTTGATTTGAAATTAGATATGATTTTTATTTGAAATGAATAGAAGTATGATAGGAGCTAAACTGAGTGACAGGATAAGGAATAGTGAGATAAGGAAACGTTGTGGTCTGAAAAAAGATGTAGTGACTAAAATTGAGACAGATAAGCTAAGATGGTTTGACCATGTTGAGAGAATGAATGAAGAACGATTTCCGAAAAAAGTGTATAAGGCGAGTGTGAATGGAAGTGCCATTCACACTCGCCTTATACACTTTTTAGGAAGGGGAAGACATAGGAAGACGTTTCAAGACCAAATCAGCGACGTCCTGAAAAAAGGCCAGTTCAAGAGTACCCTAAATCGAAGAGAATGAATGAAGGGAATAATTAAAGTGACGAAGCGAAACAAGTATGTAAGAATCGTAGCTAGTGGAAAGAAGTGGTCTCTGTCTACCCCTACAGGAAAGAGGCGTGAATGTTTGTATTTATGTATGTTGATTTGAAATTTAGCAATTTAAATTTCGGTGATATTTCATATTCCCGGTTTAAGAAATTTTACAAATGAGACAGACATTTAAATATTGCTTCTAAGAAGTCGCGTTATATTTATCGCTACATAAAACTAACTCGAGAGAGTAATCAATTATCCTTAACGAGAGAAACGTGAGCGAGACAGCGTCATAGATGTTAAAGACTAATAGCAAAGGACAAAAAATTACAACTTCACCATCATATTAATCGAGAAATCGAATTAGCAGACTGTAAATGTCTACCCCAGTTCAGGGAAAATGCGTGATGATAAAAAAATACTAAATACAAAACTCCGTATAATAAAACTATTCACGCAATTTCCCATACTGGGGTATGCAGAGGTCTAGACCATGAAGTCCTTTCAACCCAACATTCATCGACTCTAAATTTATTTGGAACAGCGTGACAAGTGATGAGCCTATCGCTACCTTAATATCCCAGCCAACACTACCACTAATAATTATATGTACTCAAGTCATGGACATATGTCCATGACTGGAGTACATTTTATATACAATAATAAGTTTGCCCCTAGCGGAATTCGTTGAACCCACCACCCTAAGCTTCGAAGGCAGGGTCAGTACAAACTCGGAAATCATAAATAATTCCCAATTCATGCAATTCCCAATACAGGGGTAGACAGAGTTCTAGTCTATTAAGTACCTTCGACCCACCTTCCACCGAAGATATTTTCGGGACAACGTGACAGGTGGTGAGCCCGTCGCCGTCTTTATGTCCAAGCCAACAATATAATTCGTAGATAAGTTTTTGAAAAACCCATTGGTACGAGCCTGCCACCTGGGGATTAAACTCGAGTCTCTTGATTCGAAATTCCGACGATCCAACCACTCGGCTATCGTGACTTTTTAAAAAATCTTTTCACGAATTATAATATTATCGAGAATTATTTAGTCTTGCCGCATTGTGTTGGCCCCATTTGGTTGACCTAGCCGACTTTGCTTACCGTCTAAATCGCAATCTAACTGGCCATCAATGACCGTGAGCTTTATGATTATACATGAACTCAACGCCGTGCTCGAAAGCCATAATTTAATATTTTTTAATACAATCCCTCGTAACCCTTCATTAGATAACGGAATCCATGCTACGGTATTATTTACCTACTGGCCGCCTGCTGACAGCGGAAATGTATTTTTTTTGATAAAAGAGACTCAATTTGCTATTCTACTAACTTCGCCTCGCAGAATTGCCGCAGTATGAGAACTAACGTGGCAATGTAATTCTTTTCTAATTTATCAGTTGTCTTGTTGTGAAAGTTATGTCAAAACCGGTCCAGCTGGAACAAACAGACAGACAAAATTTTTTAATATTGCTCGTTTGTTTATAAGTACCATATAAAATAACAGATTTTTTAATTAAAATACTTACAATAAATAACTGGCAGGTAAGTAAGACCATTTCAAATAATATTCGACCAAAGTTAAGTATGCACTGTACATAGACTTCCGTGTAGAGCCTATGTATTGCAATCGATTTCAAACAGGTTAAGTAATATGCATTTTACGGCAGCATGCAACAAAATAAACGAAAATTATGAGTCAAACAATATAACATTTCTAACGTAATGTGCAAGCAATCTTGTGGAAATTTCTCTGCAAAATTTTCCATCTTTCTGACAAGGCGGCTATTAATCTTCGACGGTGCAACTTTCCCTTGCATCTCGCGCGGTAGAGTGCCAGTGCCCAGCTGCGCGGGAAACTGCACAGAATATTAATAACAAGCTTAAAAATTTTAAAACCTATATCCGACGTGCGCTGAACCGTCATAGACCAATTAAGGGCCAAAGATTAATTTAGTGATTTTAAAAAAAATGTTTGTGTTAGTTCCGAGGCACGACTGGAGTTTACTCTTAGAAGCGATTATAATATTTTGTATATTACTAAAAGCATGCATTATACATTTATTTATATTAGTGTTACCATGCAGCCGAGATTACTCTGTGCTAGGGGCTGGGCAAGATAAGTGCGCACGAACGTAACGCATAACGTAACGGAGAAAGTAAAATTTTACTCCTCATAAATTTTCCTTCCACGGGCTTTTATATGAAAATCGATTCTTCAAGAGTAAACCTTAAAAACGAACTAGAAAGAAAGCATTACAATGTCGGTTTTATGGCAATGAATATTTTTAGTAACAAGATAAGAAATAAATCTTTCCTCGCTTAAAGTTTAAGGCCAAACATTCAACTTGGAAATGCAGCCAGCGTTCTTAGTACCGCGAATATAATTAATATTATAAGAATATAATATTACATTTTATGAGGGTGTACGGATATTGTAGTTTTTAGTGAATAAGTATTAAATAAATACTATAGTATTAAAAAAAACTTAAAGGTTTAATTTACTAATGTACGAGTATATAATAATAAAAATAACTTAATCCGTTGATTCGAAACGTACAGACAGCCAACATTATTTAGGGTTATTAGATATTCCACATAAGTCTTCTGCGGTGAAATCAATTTGTTACTATTCTGGGCTGGGCTGCATGCTTATTACTTATTGTTTACTTTCCTATACCTTACAGCCAATTAACGGATGGACAGAATCGAAAAATGAATGAAATAAGTGGGTGTGTTCGCGTGGCTTCACAACACAAAACAAGACTAATGGTTTTAGTTAGCACCTAGGCAGCAAAAATCTGTACAGGTAATCATCATGTAGACCTCCGGAGACGAGTGGCGTACAGACCGGTTTCTACTGTCGCTAGGTCTGAGGTCCCGGGTTCCATTCCCCGTCGGGACAAAGTAGAAATTTGTTTCTACATTTTCACGGATTTTGGGTGTTTGTGGTACCTTCGTTGTTTCTGATTCCATTACACAAGTACTTAAGCTACTTACTTTGGGATCAAAGCAACCTATGTGATATTGTCCCAATTTATATGTATGTGTATATACCTTTCTCTCAAGCAAATGAATGGACATGATCAAAAGAAGAATAAAAGAAGTGGGCGCGTTGGCGTAACTAAAGACTGTAACAATTTTTTATTTATCTCCTAGGCAGAAAATATCCTACTTAAACAGATAATCATAAGTTGTCGCATACACACATCAATATTACCATAAAAAGTCTTTGTGTTAAAAGAAAAACGCGTTATTATTCTCTGATCACACCACATATAAGTGTCAGAGCAAACAAGTCAGTGAAAAAACTCGACATTAGAAATTATCACATCATAATTATTTGAGTCCTAACTTGTCAGAGTCATTGTTGTTGTTACTCTGTCTTGGCGATGTGATTCTTCATTGTTTTCTATATTTTTAAGAAGGTCCGGCTTATATATACGTACCGACCTCTACAGCTCACATTCCGGTTTTCATGGTGTCTTGTCAGCCATGAGGTCCCGGGTTAGATTCCTGATCTGGTCAATATTGCAGTATCCTGCAATGGACTTTGGTCTAGACGTCTTCGATGTGCTTAATTTTGATCTGACAAGTTTCGAGATGGTTGTGACGCCATCTGCCGATAGATAGTAGTATTCTCAAGGCTTTTCTCTTAATGCTCTTTTAGAAAGAAAGAAAGAAAGAAAGAAACATTTATTTTAGCACTTAAAATTAAATATAAAGTGAAAAAAAAAAAACAGACATTTACAATAAATTATATACGATCGCCATTTTGCAGAAGTGCAATGTGCCAAAATAGGTGAGCCACTCAGGTATATTGCTGGGATGAAACCTGCACTGCCAGGTACATGCCAGCCCTGATTTTCAGTGGCCCCTAATAATATATAAATATTCATAATACATAATATATAATATACAAAATATATACACATATACATGCATACATATATATACTTATAAATACTCACATAATCAATAATACTTGATGTGGTGCGTACGCAGGGGCAGCGACTACCGATCTATCCATAACATTAACAAATATATATTATACATATTGAGCATGTATGTATACACACATATTTATACAATCATATATGATGACTTTTGGCAGCAGATACTTATCCTTTAATATACTCAGTGATCAATGACCATTGACATGAACAAGAAGAATGACTAATGTAAATAAAAGAGATAAATACCCCATTCTAGATATATCCACTACGGCAAATAGTGAAGGAAACAAAGATAACATAAACTTTATTCCTGCAGTTGTTTGTTTAATAGGAATAATTTTAACTTTTGGCGGAAATTATATACGGAATGCAGATTTCGAAAAGGGGTGGTAAATTGTTCCAGCACTTAGTTGCCGCATATCGAAAACTTCCCTTGAAAGAAGCGGAATGATGAGTGGGTACCAACAACAAGTAGCTTGAGGCCCTAGTTATATATTTAGAGCAATATTCCTGAGCCCAATCTAATTTATCATAAAGATAAATGGGTTTTTCCACTTGATTGTTCCGAATAATAAAGTTGCAAAGTGTAATTTCCATCGTGCGTCCATTTTAACATCTTAGCTCCGTTAATAAACGGAGTGACATGTGTACGGGGAGGTATTTTAAAACAATAGCGAGCACAGGCGTTTTGGACTCGCTGCATGAGTTTCCTAGAGCGCGCCGAAATCCTTGGTCCTAAAACAGCGTCAGCATAATTAAGCTTAGAAAGGATCAGTGACTCACACAAATTTATACGTACCTCTGTTTTAGCACGTCTCTAATTTTATATAGTGTTTTCAAACGATAAAAGCATTTTTACTGTGTTGACTACATGTTTTTCAAAACGCATATTATCATCCATGACAACTCCTAAATTTCCTGTTTCACTAACTCGATCTATACTAATGTCATTAATTTTAACTAAGTAATTTGAATTTAATATTTTATTAACCTTGTTTTTGGTACCGATCAACATATATTTAGTTTTATTAGGGTTTAATACTAAGGTATTTGCTTCTGACCAATCTGCAATACGCTTTAAATCCTCATTTAGTTTTTGAGGCTATGATACTTTCCGATGGTTTGAAAGACATATATAATTGTATATCGTCGGCATAAATATGGTAATTACAATTGAGTATATTTTAAAGATATCAGCACTGTATAATATAAATAATAATGGTCCTAGAATGGACCCTGAGGAACTCCTCTTGGCACCAAAGAACATCCCGAAATTGTTTTAGTGCCATTTTCATGTGTTACTTCCACAATTTGCTTGCGATCATTTAAATAACTCTGAAACCACTTGAGTGCTTCAACGCTGAACCCGTAATATTTTAATTTTGACAGAAGTAATGATCTATTTATTGTATCAAAGGCCTGAGAGTAGTCCAGAAAAACGAGAGCTGTTACTTTGCCTTTATCTTGAGCACTCAAAATGTTGTCAACCACATCTGCTAAGGCCGTAGTAGTACAGTGGTGTTTGCGAAACCCGGATTGTACGCTCGGAAGAATGTTATTACTTTCTAAATATTCAATAAGCTGATTACAAACAATCCGTTCCACGACTTTGGATAAACAAGGCAGAATACTAATAGGTCGCAAATCCTTAAAGCTATTTACATTGTCCTTTTTAGGAATTGGTTTCACTAAGGCTGTTTTCCACTGTGATGGATATGTTTGAGACTTAATTGACATATTAACAATCTTTGTAATCGCATGCAAGCTATCAGGAAGTGTGGATAGTAACATCTCTAGGGATACGCCATCCATACCAATAGCATTGGACTTCAGGGAGCGTAAAATCTTTAAAACGTTGTCTTCACTTACTTCAGCAAGGTTAAATTTATTGCAGCAAAATTCTGTTGATTCATAAAGAAATATAGTTGATAAGTTGACTAATGTTCGCCCTGGGACATTTAAAAAATGATTATTTATTTCTTTTGCATAGCATAAGTTTTGCGGTATAGATACTTTGTTCTCATTTTAAAATTAATTTGTCGTTTTAAATTATTCCATAACGCTTTAGAATTATTTATATTATTATTTACATAAGTATTAAAGTAAGCACTTTTTTCATTATAAATTGCATTAGTAACCATTTTTTTTAATTCTGTGTAATAATTGATATGTGCAATATTTTTTGTTGAACGAGCTCTATAATGAGCTTTATTTCGGAGTTTTATCATTAATTTTACGTTATGTGTAATCCACGGAAAATGGTGCTCTTTTATATATACCTTTTTTAATGGTGCCAAAAAATCAAAAACGGATAATATATTGTAGTTGAATTCATCTACCATTGTGGTTACATCCGAAATGTTAATAATATTATTCCAATTAATAGTACTCAAAACTTGCTTAAAAGTCTCTGGATCAATATTTTTAATTGGCCTGTAGATTATGTATTTTGGTGGGCATTTGTTTGCCAATAAGCTTAATTTACATGTTATAAACGAGTGATGGCTAAGTTCAGGTATATGGTCAACAGTTATATGATACACGTCAACGCTGGAGCAAACGAGATCGAGTAGTGTTTCGCTCTGGCCTATAAAATGTGTGGGTTGGTTAACATATTGTTTTAAATTATTTATTAACAAGAATTCATTGAGTATTTTAAAATTAGTATTATTTATATCCAGATAATTTATGTTGAAATCACCGAAAAGCAAAATTGCATCACATGATGAAAAGGAGCTAATAGTCTCAGTAAGCGCATCGATAAATCTTTCAACACATAGCCAAGGTGGCCGGTAGGCGGTTCCGACAATGATCGTTTTGCTACAGATTTTGATGCTCAGCCACATTTGTTCTACTTGTGGCACCATTGAATTGGGGATAACACGCACAGAGAGACTGCGTTTGACATAGAAGCCCACACCACCACCGCGCGAGCGAACTTCCGGAGGGCGAGGATATGTCGTAACTGATAGCCATTAAGGATGGGCGCCCGGCCTTCTTCGCCCACCCGGAGCCAGGTTTCGTTAAGGGCCATCACATCAACACTATGGTCATCCATAGCTACCGCAAATTCATCGTGATTACTCCCAAGTGACCCAGGATTCAAAAAACCAAACTTTAGGAAATGTTGCTTAACCATTATTAAACCTAGGTAAAACTATATAAATGTGTTTTATATACATGTAGTTAATTTTTATTTTATTTACATTATAATATGAAAGACCAAAAAAATAAACATAATAAAATATATAAATATAGGAACTTCGTAGACCATATATAAACGAACATTGCACCTCTGAAAATGGTTGTTTGCTTTTACTAGTACTCTCATACATAATGCAATACATGTGTAGAAAAAATAAATATAAAGATAACGTTACACATTTGTCGAACCAATTGTACTGCTGGCAAAAAATATATTTATATCTTGATCAGAGTGAACTCGCAATACTTCAGTTCCTGGTTCTTTACGAACTAATATACGCCCTCCCCTAGTCCATACATATCGCCACCCATGGAGACGTCCCTTCTCTCGGGCTTTATAAAAAAGCTGACGATTGGTGCGTGTGAGACGTTCATTTACGTATATACGTTGTACTTTTCCGTCAGTTATTCCTGTTGTATCTATATTACGACGTACTCGAGCTGCACGCAAGATTTCATCTCGCAGGACACGCCGCGTCAATCGCACACTAAGTGGACGATGATGCTGTTGATCATTGTTTTCTGGTAAACTTCTACGCGGACCAATTCGTGCAGCACTGACGATATCTCTAGGCTCAAGAGAGATGCCTATCTTCTTTGCTACCAAGCATGCAATGTGCTCCACATTCTCACCACTTAACTCTGGAAGACCGGTTATCTCAATATCATTGAGAAGAGAATTCTGCTCGCAGTCATTAATCTCCATTTGTAGTTTGGTAACAGTTTCCACAAGGTTTTTATTACTCTCTGTACAGATCTTAACGCTAACTGTCTCCTCCAATAAAGACATTCTTTGTTCTACACTGTTGACTCTGTTGCTAAAATCAGTCATGACAGAGTTTAAGCGAGCCAACTCTTGTCTGAAAGAAGACATTTCGCGTGATACAGTTACTAATTCGACTCTGAGGAGCCTTATCTCTTCTCTTAAAGATAGGTTCCCAGTAATCGGACTTTCACCTTCGGTATTTGCATCTAAGTACATTTCGTTTTGTAATTCTGGAGTGTTTGTGGTTGGACAGTCACTTAAATTGCTCTCATTATGCTCTGAAAAAATGGACGGGACTTTATTTTTACATCCACGACATAGCCACTTGGGTTGTTTTCGAGAATCATTATTTGTATTGACTGCACACGTATTGCGATGAAACATCAAAGTGCATTTAGAGCACTTAGCGACATCTGTCGTTGACAAGAATTTTCCACACTGATTGCATTTATTAGCCATTTTGATTTGATAAGGAATGAAGCTATTGACCACTAGATGGCGGTAATAATCTAACAAAAAGTCATCTGCGGGTATGCACACACACAGTATGTTTATCAGCCTTAAAAAACTGAACAAATTCGTAATATACGCATTAACACTTGTGTTCACTATATTCGTAATTCAAAACACATACACTTGCATACTATTTTAAGTCCTAAATACACCGATATTATTTTACTGGGACAAAACAACACAGATATCAACAAAAACAGCTGTCACCGCCCTCTGACCGTACTCGACTCTTTACAAAATCAATGGAAGATATGGCCTTACAATATACCACATATTCTAATCACAAGTGTATAATAACTTTATTACGGCGCGACAAATGCCTAGGAGACCATGTTTTTCAAAAAAAAATTGTTGAATTTTAATTTTTACGCTTTATTGTCAATTCTGCGATTATTGTTTTTTTTTTTATTTTTATTTTAAGTCAGCCAATTTTCCAGACGGATTAAGATATACCTAAAACCATAGTTTCGTGATTTAACTCCTTTGTGAATTAAACTCCTTTTCTTAATAAAATGGCTCCCAAAAAAACAATTAAGTATTTTCGACCCACATTTCACCGAAGACATTGTTAGGACAACTGATTAACTAATAAAAATTAAATAACTATATCATACATCATAGATAACACTATTGTGTTAAAAGGATTTGTTATTTTCAACAGCCGCGAGGGAACAAGCAAACCCAAAATCAGATACTAAAGTTAGTGTCTAACACACATGTTTCCGATCATTGGTATCTTGATACTTAGTAATTATATAAATATAAATTGAATAACCGACAAGTTAAGGCCAAGCGAGGTATGTAATACGCGGTGTTACAACAATTAAAAATATTCAAATCTAGTTTAATATCAAAAATAATTATAAGATTAAGAAATGTATAAAAATCTGGCTGACTGCATTGTTTTTTTTTTATTTACTGCGTTCTATATTTGACTCAATATTGCAATTGGTACGTTCCCAAGGAGAATTATAATCCACTTCGAGTTGTAATTAATGTAAAATACATAACTGCACAAACTGCATATAATTCTTATAATTTGCAGTGTGAATGTTATTTAATCAACGAAACAATATATTAAGTTGACTTAAACAACAGTAGAAAGAGCGCAAGAAACAATAGCTACAATACAATTTCACAGTATCGAATAAACCGATAACAATAATTCTCAAGTAAAATAACATGGAAATAAAATTAAATGATACCTTTCTCGACTGCCAAGCATTTTTCTCCGTCAAAACAAATCCCGCGTTGTCGTAACCACATTTCTCACTACCGATTTTGTTACGTCCAACCACTTTGTCGTAATAACTCATTGTAATCACAGTATATAAAACAATTTTTTTTTAAATTAGGACAACGAACACGTGCACTACGAACCTTGAGAACACTTACTAGAGCAACTGAAACGAGAAATATGCGAATCAACAGCCAGTCTCGCCGCGTGACGTAACCGTGAAAAATAATTTGACTGTCAATTTTTTATTGTTTTCTACACTGTATTCGATTTCCCGCCAAAACTGTGACAGCGCGGGAAAACCACTCCGTGTGCAGCGTCGAGGTGTACTGCCGGCAGTCTTAAGACCTAACCCAAATAAATACACCGTAAGTAACGCTGTCGGAACTGTTCTTAGTTTTGTTACAATTTTTTCCTATTCAAATTCAAATCCATTTATCAACGAGTATTTGTAATTAAATTTGTAATAAAAAAACAATTTACATAGGCACGTTTCGCCACCTGGTTTGGCAGTACAGTCCCCCATTAGTAAACTTCTCTAAAAACAGCCAATAAACATAACAGCATATTAATAAAACAGAATAGAACATTTTAAATATTAGTAGTTTAATAAAACAATTATTGCCTTTGTTTCGAACCTTTTATGAAAATTTTAAAGTATTCGTTTGTACAATTAATAACTCGCTACAAAGAGAAGTTTTTTTCTTTAATGTTGTAGTGTTCGACCTTAATTTTTCGTTCAGTAAATTGCAAATTCGGTCGTACACCCAGCTAGTTACGCGTTTCGCGGGTTTTAGCATGATTATCGCGCAGATTTGTCGGATGAGATTGGCAACATTTAACATAGACCTACGGTCCTAAGATTTCTGGTCGGACTGTATCAGTCATTATAGTAATAATGCAAGTGTTAGAATAACCTTAATCAGTGGGGCATATGTAGGATAGAGAGTCTTCTCTCGTAAGTTAGGATCTGCCATAATCGCAAGTAGATCTTAGTATCCAACCTCTTCCAACTTACACTCTTCATCGTCACCGGTCTGCTGATACATGGTCTGGTACATTCCCGCCACCTTTCGGTAACCAATCGCATTTAAAGTCGCCCCTTAATCGTCTCTGTCGACATATACGCTTACGCCACATCCAGACGGTAAAATTTGGCGCGTGACACCGACGTTGGAATGGAAAAGAATAAAATACAATTGGCTACCGATAGATGGCGGGATAACCATCTCGAATGATACTAGACCAAAATTAAGTAGACCGTGGTTCGTGAGTGTGAGGCGATCGGGATTACAATCGCCCATCCGCTTACTAAGCGCGGATCATTATAAACCCTCGCGCACGGAAAAAGTCAATGTCCAGGAGTGTAATTTTACACACTCTTATCTGTAAAGTATTATTTTATACTTCAATATCTTTACTATTTATCTAACTAGTATAATGGAATGAAACTAAGAGTGAGTGGTTTGATGATCGAGGATTCCGAGTTTGATCGCCAGTGTTTCTTCAAAACTTATGATGAACTTATGATATGATATTTCGATTTATATAGTTGGCTTGGACTGCGACCTGTCACTTTCTCCCAAAAAATGTAAAAGTATACATTTGTGTGCCGAAAGAGCTTAATTATATAGACCTCTGTCTACCCAGTATCGGGAACGGCGTGAAGATATTTAGAATATGTCAATATAGAAATGTTGAATTTCGACAGAGCGACGTCTCCTGTGCCGTAAATTGTTAAGTAAATAATCTCATACGTGAAGCAAGAAGTGGTTGCTACCGACGTTTATTTTAAACGAAATCTGATTATTTATTGACGACCCCTGAATCTGATTATATATTTGATTTTCGAAGTCGTCATATTTGAGGTCCAGGGTTCGATTCCTGAACGGGTCGAAGTAGATAAACCATTTTCTATCGGTCGGATTTTTGATCGGAGCAATGTCCGTATTGTAGTTTCTATTTATGTATGTTTTCAAATATATTTGAATCTATATGAATAAATGTATTTATGATAAATAAGTTCAGGCAAGTGCTAACAGCAATTGTACACAATTGCAACTCAATTTGTAAGGACAATGCATATGAACGAACACATAAACCTTAATTTTTGTACATTAAATAACTACTGCATATTTTAAGTAATACAGTATGTACAGTAATGAGTAATCACAGAAACCCAAGACGACCGATAACCTAGTTTATAGTAACCCTACCTTCAAAGCTATAGGTTGTGGGTTCGAATCCTGCTAGGGGCAAACATTTGTTTGATGGATATGATTGTTATATATTTAAGTATGTATCTACGTAAGTATTTTTTACACACTAAGACACGTAGTAACTTATTAATAATCTGTACTAACACAGCCTTACTAATGCACAGATTACTAATAAGTTACTACGTAAGTCATAAGCTCAACACCTATTACTTTATTCCAAGTGGGTTTCACTGAAAGGTGGCTCGAAAGAACTTAAATGTCAGTCTTGCGAAAAAAAAAATAGGGAATAGATTAAGAAATATATTTAATTATTTAAATTTTTTAACAATATATCCAAATGCACATCGCTGAAAGTTGGTTCGAAATGACTTAAATATCTGTCTCCTCAAATATTGCGTAAAATTGTGCATGAAGAGATAAAAAATATTCAATTATTTTAAATTTTAATAATAACCTTTAGAGATTAACACTTCTCTAGACAAACTCATAAAATAAAACTCTATATGAATACTATATATCCATGTATCGTACATTGACAAATTCAACAGTTGGAGGCTAGAGGCTAGAGTAGGTCCAATATACCATTGTATAAATATGCATTTACTGAGATTTAAAAATTATATTTAAAAATTAAATTGTTCATATTGCACTCTAGAAACCTACTAACCGTTGTTACGACAGCCTGTCAGCCTAAAGTCGGAGGCTACTACATTTAAGTCAAGGCCTAAGGGAAGACGTGTTATCTTCCCTTTGTTACCTTTAGATAAACTAGAGTCCATACATACATAAGGCCTATAAGAGTCCACTACAAGATAAACATTAGTAGTTATCGAAGTACCTGTATGTCTTACATCCCAAACGAATGACCAAATTTTATGCAGTTTTTATGTCGAAATAGTTCCTAACAATCAGATGTTGCCGAGAAGTTTCATAGCTATGATTTATATTTTCACGCAATTCCCAATACAGGGGTAGACAGAGGTCTATTCTAGACAATTAAGTTCCTTTTGACCCACCTTCCTTTTTTTATATGCTATTTATAATGATCTTTTAAAGATAACAGATTCGTTGACTGCCTATTCCTGCTTCATCATAACATTGTAACAACGGTTGTGTTCAGGGTTAGAGGGTATAGAGTCAGTGTAATTACGGACAATGAGTGGGAGGAGCTTCTTTCATGTAATCCTCGTGTCAGACAGAGTAACGAAACAATTTTGATTTTATTTATACAGACAATTCACGAGTATTACCTGAGAGGACACAAATTATCACATTACATTCATTCTAAGATAGCATAAGTAAGAATATCTCTTTGAAGAATAAAAAATATCTTCACGCCGTTCCCAATACTAAGGTTGACAAAGATCTAAAACAATTAAGTCCTTTCGAGGCACCTTCCCCCGTGGGTCCGTCAAGCCAACGAAGTAAATCGCACCTAAATTTTTGAAACAAAAAAGTTTTTGAGCCCATTGACACGAGCCTGGTACCGGTCGATTGAACTCGGGTTTCTTGACTCGAATTCCGATCACCCAACCACTTGGCTATAGTGAATAAAAGAACACTCATAGAAGAAAATGTAACACTTCCACTTTTATATGTCAAGAGGAAAAGTAAAACGTAGGGATTACATAATCTTTGATGAAAAATCATATTTCATAAGAATTTCCCTTTTATTCTCGAAGTTTATAAAACGATGGAGTTTTATTAAAAAATATTGTTACATGTGCAAATGGGTTTTTTCAAAACTTATTTACGATTTATATCGTTTTCTCCCATCATTACAATCCCTCTCTGTCTACCCCAGTATTGGGAACGGCGTGACGATTGCTTTTCTTTATATAATCTAAGTATGAATAAAATTTTTAGCTACAATTTAAAATGGCACCGTATACATTTGCAATATAAAACATCATTTACATCCATGCTAAATACTATCCCAGCGAATTCGTTCAAAGGCTGTTCAAATATTGAATCAATTTCTGACGTCAAGAACCGTTTTGCACAAGAGTTTAATGGAGACATAATAGCATTTTTGTTGTGAATCTAATCGATGCGTCATGCGTCAGACATAAATTATAGATGATATGTAAAACATGTTTCGAATGTAATCATAACGATATAAGATAATGTTAATTATGAATTTATCTAATTGAAAGAAAAAACACGTACAAAATAATGTATTTACTGAATAAATATACCTGATAGGCCACCTTTAATTTTTTCCAGACTCTATAAATCTCATCTAGAGACTCTATAGAGTTTTATAGAGAGATTTACAGAGAATAACAAAATCATATTTCAAATTACTCCCAGAAATACCGTGCATTTTTAGTGTTAAACAGTTTCCTATTTGTAAATCCATGGGAGCTGTCCGTGTGTCAAATTTTGCGTGTTTATTTAATAAACGTTCATACTTACTCTACACTGATTCCTGATCCTGGACTCCATGTCTGCCTAGGAGTCGTCTCGGTCGGTATCAGACTTACCTATTTCTTCTCTCAAATAGCAGAGTAATAACAATTGTGTTCCGACTTAAATGGTATAGAGATCCATTGTCAATGGCCTAATGGTTTAGGATGCGGACTGGGAAACACAGGGTCACAGGTTCGGGCCTGCCATTGGACTATTGTTTTGAACCACTCCAAACTCAACGCAGCTAATTTGAAGTCGGTAACAGAAATTATAGTAATGTTATGACATATAGCTAGTATTCTTTAAAAAAAAAGAGTAATCAGGGGCTAACAGGCATTCCATGTGAGTCCTCTGAGTGATGATAATTTTATAGTACAGGTATAGATGTGAAAATTACCCAACAGTCTAGTTGGTAGCCACCAACTAAGAGTAAGTCGGCCTTCGATGTATAGGATTGTGTGTTCGAATCCCGGATTAAACATTTGTTTGTGATGAATATGTATGTATATAATCGAGGCATGTAGTGTTTATATAGATATTTATTAATGTAAGTACAAGTAAATCGTGTCATTGTACACTAAGATGGCGATGGGGTCACCACCTGTCCAAATTAAGCTACGGTAAAATGTATGTCGAACGGACTAAATTTTTTAGACCCCTCACATCTCTCAGTAGTTAGAAATGCGTGAGGATTTAAAAACACTGTTTTAAAACAATATCTGTTTCTTAAATTTGCGGTATTACGATATTGGGGTATTTGGTGTATATTGGGGTATAATTATGGGTATTCGCCAATACTGTGCCAATACTTTGGCTTTTATAGCAAATTGTCCTTGTGGAGAAAGCCTTTGTCCTTTAGAGGACTTTAACCGGCCGTTTTATACTTATTTATCAATCTATCTGTCTATTCTTATATACACTTTATATTTCAGGGTGATATTTTTATATAATTCATAAATTCTACTGCTACGCTTCTGTTGTTAGAATATTTCCGTTATAATTGTTTCGCTTCTGTGCTGTACATGTACTTATCCAAATCCGAATGCAAGTTTATCCGCATAACACAGAGATAATGTTACCGTAAAATATTAAGAAATTTTTGCAAGAATATATCTTCATCATATTTTTAATTTATTTAGTAATTAACTTCAATGTGCGATATCCAAAATGGCGTTAGTTTACATTATCACCCAGACGCAGACATAATATTTACTTCATTCTGTATATTTATATATCTACATACGTTAAACTATTTTGTTTTGACAACACACCGTGAAAACCGATGATGATTCGTCCATGTAAGATGTCAACGTTCGTAAAAATGCATAAAGGAAAAAAACTGCTGCATATCGTGCATAATTTGAACTAAACTGTAAAAAAATCTACTTCTATACCTAAGCTTGTTTTAAAATTTTAACTTACAATACTTTGAATGTTATACGTATATCACAACAATAATTTTGATGTAAAAAACTAGAATGAAAGAAAGAAAGAAAGAAAGAAATATTTTATTTGGCACAAGCAACACACTCAAGCGGATAACATAAAACATTAACATTTAAGTAGATATAGAAAATGTAAAAAAATTATACATAGAAGTCATGGAACAAAGGACATTCACTCATTGTTTATAGTTATGATACAATTAATTAAAAAAAACAAGTAACAAAAAGCAATCAATAATATATAAAAAAATAATGATAAGAACTACAGAATAAGGAGTAATGCATAAGGTGTATTACACAGATAATCCACCCGTTAATGCCGCTATGCTCCAAAAGGAAAGCCACTCAGGATATGTTGGAATGTATCAGAAGTAGAACACCCCAACCCTGATTTTCAGTGGCACCCTTAGAATGGCAGCAAGTATCAAATGATTTGTTCATATTATTGTAATTAATGTTGTTCTAATAAATTAATAAATTGTGAATAATAACAAATTAATAAATCAAAATAATAAATTGTGGCAATTGTTATTTAAATAATTTAAATATTGTAAGGTGACTCTTGCCGAGATATGGACAGAGTTAGTCATAAATTGTTATTCTAACTTCACCTTTCATAAAACCGCCGGAGGCATCTAAGTAAGAGGTAGATGTAAAAGCTTAGCAATTTAATAAACCGTTAGATTAACGGCTTGCGAAAATCATCTACCAGTGCGTGTTATTGAACTACTGGGGCGTACTACAATCTACAATAATGAGATTATCATTACTTACAGTGATATTAGATTACTAATAGTGGTTTCCGTTAGAGTGGGGCACAGCACTTGGCTTGGAACGAATAGGAATTATCAATATCTCTATACTAACTGTCTAACATTAGGCATCGTTCATGGTGACAGCTTCAAACCAAGACCACTTCGGATTCTCAATCGTATTACGCATCATATCTTTATCCTTAGTGGGCTGTGGAGGGAGTCTGCGATTCGCCATTACCTATACTACACAGGTGGCTAGGTCGGAGCCGCGGCGGGAAAGGGGTAATCGGTATAACGATGTGCCCTCATACCCCTCAAGGCGAAATTGCGTTGGTGTCGAAGCTATTATACTGCTCCGTGGGAGGAGCGCTGTCGGGGTAACTGGTGTACGACATCACCTGTACTTAACCCCGCGTGGGCGGGGTATAAGAAATATCAAAATAGAATTGAGTTGTTTAAAATCCCTTCGAATTTATTAATAAACATGATACCTATTTATATCATACGTATTATATACACTTATACACCTTACGTGCATATACGTGTGTATACGTACGAGTACCTTACGATTTATAAATGTCATCAAATGTCTAATAAAAATTTTAAAATTCTAAGCTCAGAAATTCCATAGTTTCACACGAACTTTCACTCTTCATTCTGCCCCTTTACAGGACAGTTTTGTAAAATCCTTTCTATTCCAAATTTTATTTTCATTTTATTTCGTGATTAAATAGTGTGTGAATGAGTAACCTTACGTTTTATATACACATATGTCAAAGTTTGTTCTGTAATTTTTAGTTAATAATTAAATATTTATAATGAAGAATTGTATTGTATATGCCAGATTCGCTGAAAATGGAAGTCTGAAGTATGTACTATATCCGATGGGTGACAAGTATAAAAATCAATGCATATATGTATTATTTCATATGTCTTGTGCAATTTATGACAGCAAATTTTTTACAAACATCACAAGCAAAGTATCGTCGTTACCACCATGCCTTCTCTTTGTCCTTTTTAAGGATATTTTTTATCTTCGCGCTGTAGACCTTTCGATCCAATTTTCATCAAAGCTTATTTGGGAGGACGTGACACGTGGTGAGCTTTTCGCCGTCTTAATAGCTACCTAACGATGCAATATACTTACACACATATGTATATATACATATGTGTGTAAGAAAGTAAATCCTTGACTCGAGTACAAACATTCATATTAATCACAAATCTTTGCCCCTAGCGAGACTCGAACCCGCAACCTTTAGTATCGGCAGCGTCACATATCTATCGGGCCGCTTATAAGGATACAGAGGCATCAATCGATTATGAATGAAAATCAATTACATAATACAAAACTTTATCCGTACAATACAACGACAAGTTTCATTATGCCGTAGGGGCAACGGGAAGCTGTGACGCGGGACCATTACTTAGAGAACGGATGAAGCTCATTTCGAGTGATTACAGTTTTGTGCTAACTCTAAATATAGAAGGGACTTGGCTAATCTTCATGTAGAGTTATAAAGGAGCCGAATGAATATCATAAATTTTTGCCCCAATAAGTGCTTTGTCTGGTATTACATGTACACCAAATTAATATTAATTAACACATATTCTAAAACTAATAAAAATAAAATAATAAATAAATATCTTAACGCAATTCCCAATACAGGGGTAGACAGAGGTCTAGTCTAGACAATTAAGTCCCTTTGACCCACCTTCCACCGAAGATATTTTCGGGACAACGTGACAGGTGGTGAGTCCGTCGCCGTCTTTATGTCCAAGCCAACTATATAATTCGTACATAAGTTTTTGAAAAACCCATTGGTACGAGCTTGCCATCTGGGGATCGAACTCGGGTCATTTGACTCGAAATTCCGACCGCCTAACCACTCGGCTGTCGTGACTTACAAAATTCTAAATAATAGATATTATTTAGAAATAGACATTATAAATATTATTTATAAATTCTAAAATAATAGATATTATTAAGTATGACAATATTAGAAGATGGCCTGCTTAATAAAATATTTTTTCCATCTTGTGGGTAATGCAGTGTGGGTGGCATTTGTGTATTATTATTTTGTTAAAGCTATTAATTAAAATTATTTTTTACTAGTTTTCAATTATAATATTTTTTCAGATTAGTTAAAAGTAATAAAAAAACTTAATATAAAAAAGTTATATTCAAATACCATTCACAATGCACAAAATAACGTAAATATATAAAATATATATAATAATATAGCAATAGCAGAATGTATAGGGCTATATTTTATAAAATATTAAGATCTAATGTTACCTACATTCTGGCAAATAAATTATTGATTGATTGATTGATTGATTGAATAATAAATAAAATAAATAACTTTGAACTAACAAATACACAGTGACGCGACTGTTACACATTTAAATAAAAAGATTATTTACTAAACGTATTTGGTTTTATATAAACTAAATAGAGTTGAATAAAATATTTTTTTAAAAAACCTCATATATTTTTTATTTTTGTGGACATCATTATCAAAGTAAGCAGCTAAAGCACTTGTGTTTTGGAATCAGAAATAACGAAGGTACCACAAACACTCAGACACAAGACCTACTCTATGTAGTGAAAGTGGTTTTTATAAATTAACCCGTCCGGGAATCGAACCCGGGACACTGAGGTCTTGAGGCTAGAGACATGAAAACACCAAATCCGTAAATACTCGTTTTAAAAATACAATCATCTGGATTTACTTTTCCACTGCGAATGACAACGGCAAATAGCTGAAGTAAAAATACATATTCTAAAACGTGTATTTGTTTTACTAATCAACTAAAGAAACTCTGTAGCAGGACGTTGTTATGTAAATAACGATGTTTTTACACGCTGCTCAGATCTCATGTCATCGTTTTTATGACCTTATTGTATTTTATATCTCCGCACCTTTTTTGAGAGAGGTATGGACTATTAAGTCCTTTTGACGAACATTTATTCATAGCTTGATTGAGTCAGATGGCGAGCCTATCACCGTGTTAATATCCATGTTATCTTTTACAAATGGATAAATTATTTTATTTACAGAAAAAATATGTTAATATTTACAATACTTATTAACTAAAAACTATTATAATCGTAGAGCCCTACTCCTCGTGGCACGGTACCAAGAACGCTGGATGCATTTCCACGTTGAATGGTTAGACTAAAGCGTCGAGTGAGAAAAGAACCAGCTCTATTATAAGCAGCGGCTAAGACCAGTCGCGGATACAATTCCTTTAGAAACTTCATCGCCCGAGGACCCTACGTATCTTGTTCCTATACAAGTCGGTGGACTCTATGTGACCTCAAAACAATACTCCCTTTTATTATTTCTCAGACGCGATATATTTCTTCATCAAGCTCGAGGTACTTTTAGCACTAGAAATTGCTAAAAATAATTTTTGACTTGGCGATCCGGGGAACGAATCAAGGATACTACTAAATCGAGCGCTCTGACTACTGCTACCACGATTCTATTAGCTTCAAACCAGTGTAGTCACTATTTTAATAACACTTAATAGGAGTTCATGGAATGGCAGGAGTTGCTAGTGTAAAATATCGATTTCGCTCATTCAATATACATAACATTCATTGCAAAGAATGTGTTCATGTCTGTCCACGACACCGCATAGCCTAAACGCTCCAATCGTGTGGTAATACTAGTAATACACCTCAGATTTGCACGGGTAGCATTTTCCAAACACTACGACGCATCTTTAACCGAAGGTTATTTGTGACAACGTGGTGAACCTATCGCCATTTTAGTGTTCAAAGCAATGGTATAATACACTAACATACGTATTTATTTACATATGACTCGATTAGAAACAATCATATTCATCACACAATTTGCCCTAGCGGGATTCGAATCCGCAACCTTGGCTTCGCAGACGATGTCACTAACAACTAGGCAATCGGGTCGTCGTACCATCTAGCCTAATGAATGGATATCTATTGAGTTGTTCTATTTATTATGAAAAATTATTTTATAAGAAAACTTTGTGGCATAGAGCATACACGTCTACATTTTTTCGGTTGTTATTATCAACCTGTTGCGGCGAGGTTTTGGTGAAGTTATCGATGGATAGATATATATATATATATATATATATATATATATATATATATATATATATATATATATATATATATATATATATATATATATATATATATATATATATATATATATATATATATATACATATATATATATATATATACATATATATATATATATATATATATATATATATATATATATATATATATATATATATATATATATATATATATGTATATATCAGAATATGGAATCAGAAACAACGAATGCAACGAAACTCCCAACCCCGAGAGAATCTAGAATCTGTTTCTTTAAATTGACCCGCCCGGGAATCGATCTCGGGACCTTGTTAGAATAAACAGTATAATAACAATCAACGTCATATTTCTGACAATTTACATACAATAAATAAATAATAAATATCTTCACGCAATTTCCAGTACAGGGGTAGACAGAGGTCTAGTCTAGAATTTCGAGTCGAGAGACCCGAGTTCGATCTCCAGGCTCGCATCAAAAGGTTTTTCAAAAAACTTATGTACGAATTATATCGCTAGCTTTAACATAAAGACGGCGACAGTCTCACCACCTATCATGTTGTCCCGAAAATATCTTCGGTGGAAGGTGGGTCGAAGGGACTTAAGTGTCTAGACTAGACCTCTGTCTACCCCTGTATTGGAAATTGCGTGAAGATATTTATATTGATTTTATTTATTTAACCTAAATAATGTTAGTTAAATATAAACATAACGGTCTGTAAAATCCACTGCAGGATAGGCCTTACTCTTGAGGATTTGGCGTAATCGCCACCAGACAAGTGGATTGGTTACCTGTACCTTGCACCTTAGTTGCTTCGATCCGTCAAAGGTCTTAATTAAATTTTGGTCTTGTATTCTCTGAAATGGTTTATCTAGATTTGTCCCTAATTCGTGTCTTACGGCACTCATGGGGAGTAATAGGGTATTATTTTGTTTCAATAGGATATTATTTTAATTTCCAAACCTAGCTATGCTATATGAGTGTTTACTGGTCCGTACGGGATGTTGAAAGTTTTGTAGTTCGCTTCTATTATATATTTATCTTTATCTTTAATTGACTACATATCTATTTTTTGCGTAATACTTGTATTGGTGTATATTTCTTTTCATTTGTTACTTACCTACACCAGATTTCTTTCTTCTAAATCCTGTCCATCCAAAGGTTGTCTGGAAGAAATCGCTTTGAGCGATAAGGCCGCCCATTGTGCTACCATTTATGTTTAGACTGTTTGTCATATTATATTTCTTTTTTATGGTGTGCAATAAAGTGTACTCACTCACTCACTCACTCACTATTCTTACTGTTTGGTTCAACGACTGTGACTATATAAATACGTATTACATCTGGCCCAACGGTCTAACCTCTGTCGTCTCCACCCAAAAGAATTCCTTCGATGACATCCTCCGTGGACGAGTGGCGTAAATACGGGTTTTCAAGTTGTCGCCATCTAAGAGGTCCCGGGTTCGATTCCCAGTGTGGTCAATGTTGAAAAAACACTTTTACTACATTTTCACGGGACTAGGTGTTTGTGGAAACTTCGTTGTTTGTGATTCCATATTACAAGTGCTTAAGTTGCTTACTTTGGAATCAGAGCAATGTATGTAATGTTGTCCCTATCTATGTATGTATTTATTTATTCAAGGTCAGATATCTGGTACTGTTAAGAGTCTTATTTCTAACGGAACCTAATAAGCATTAAAGGTAAACATACACAAATTTAGCTATTAAAAAAAATCTTTCAAAATACCATTGCAATTAATTAGATAAATAAATAAATAAGCTACATCACATACATTGCTCTGATCCCAAAATAAGTAGCTAAGGCACTTAAATTAGTGTTATAGAATTGGAAACAACGAACGTACCATAAAAAGCTTGATAAATGATGGCAAATTCTTCACAAGACAATAAAAGGGAGGCGGAGAAGAAAACGAATGTCGTTCATAAATAACCTTTCGTTATATACTTTCAGTGACAATTGTGTATATAATAAGAATATTAAGGTCTTAATATCGAGCGTCCATTTTAAATATTTATTATAAATTACAATAAACAACATTAATCAGCCATCCACTGATTTATATAATAAGTTTAGGCGATACTTTTAAAGCATTAAATTAAAAATGACAAAGTTCTGCTTTAACAACCCTTACGACCTCTATGACATAACCCCAAACCAAATGACCTTTAGATGACACCACGAAAAAAAAAACTTTACGCGACTTACCTTTTTCTCTAGCAGACCGATCGTCTCGCCAAGTTCATCAGATTTCTCCTTCTCCGACATTATTCTTAAGTGTTTATTATCACTTTATTTTATTTAATTGATCACTGCAATATTTACCAGACGGACCCGCGTGACTGACTATTCTATGTTTCGCAGTCACCCCTTGTCGCGCATGCGCCCCTCTCGCGACGACTCCCGAAGCGCAATAGTCCTTGCTCAACACAGTATGACGTGGAAATAGGGACACCACAGGTTGGGATTTAAGTAAAAGACATTATATTATTAATTATACAATTACTGTCTCTATTCTTAATAAGATCTCTAGAGCAATACTAAACAAAGCATTGCTTGCATTCTTTTTTTTTTAGAATTTTGTCTCTTTTATTAGTTTTTTTTATTTACTAGGCCATACAACATTTAGACTATCTTAACACGTATGATGCACGTTCTGATAGTTTTATTAAAAAAAGTTATAACATTCAGTTTAATTTCAGAGATGATAAATAATAATACTACGTTTTAAGAACGCAAGTTAGTTTATTTTTTGTATTGTAATCTCTTTTTGTAAAAATATTTACCAATGAATCCAACAAGTCTTAATAGATAGATAGTCAACATCGGAATGAAATGTACAAAAACATTTGTATTATTTTCTATATTTCACACCAATCATCTTGAATATTGTAATATCACGCGCTTGTCTAAGTGCTGGCATAAAATGTATAAGAACTCTTAATATGATAACGACGAACTGTATAGGTGCATCATCCGATTCTTTCTTATCTTCACGCATTTTCCAATATTGGGGTAGTCAGAGGTCCAGACAATGTAGTTTGAACCTTCGACTCACATTTCACTGGACTCTATTTATGAGAACATAACAACAGGTGTAACTGTCTTGGTCTCCCAACCCGTAAATAAGAGTTTAAGAGACTCATTGGATAACGTGTTCTTTATGAAAAAGAAAGAAAATATCTTTACGCAATTCCCAATACAGGGGTAGACAGAGGTCTAGTCTAGACAATTAAGTATCTTCGACCCACCTTCCACCGAAGATATTTTCGGGAACACGTGATAGGTGGTGAGCCCGTCGCCGTCTTTAAGTCCAAGCCAGCGATATAATTCGTACATAGGTTTTAGAAAAACCCATTGGTACAAGCCTGCCAACTGAGGATCGAACTCGGGTCTCTTGACTCGAAATTCCGAATATCCAACCACTCGGCTATCGTGACTTTTTCTCGGCTATCGTGTTCTTTATGGAGATCGTAGTAGAATCTGATGATTCCAGTTATCTAACCACTCGGCTATCTTGGCTTACAAACTTGAAATCATGGTCTTCCTAAGCGAGACGCTGGTCAGGACCTCCGACATTACGTCATACTCCTTATTGATAACAAACACTCCGGCATGAATCAATTTATGCCGCGCTTCGAGATATTTCTAGAACATAAAATCTTTAATTTTGTATATGCGTAATACAAGATAGAATGAGAGAAAGGTATAGTGACGTCTCTGTAATAGGTTATGCAATTAACATATTTCTTATAATAATAGTACCGTGCGACATTGGCGAAAGAATATACCGTCCTCCCACCCTCAAACCCAGTCACGTTTTGCTCAGTCTCAGTCTGTTATTAAAATAAGTAAAAATATAAATCTTGGAAGAACAACAACGTTTGCCATGGCAATCTAATAAATTTATAAAAATATCTTCAGGCCTTTCTTAATACCACCAGTATCATATACATTATTTATGTATATAGACAGAGGTCTAGACAATAAAGTCTTCTCGTCGATACTTTTACGTCTTTACTTTTCTCGAAAACTCGTTTTGTAGTCACAAACATACTGATGCCGTATTTTTATATATATATTATAGATATATATAAAATATACTTTTTATGTATATATAAATTATTATAGATTACAATATTTAGTGCTTTGGAAACTTTCAGCGCTTTTTTTTTCTGAATTAATGCACACAATTTCTATACGCTCGATGCATCTTCTTTCTTTCGCAATTGGCATGTATGTGTAAATTCGCCGCTGAAGATCCATTGTCATGATGTTAGCATGTACTCGTAATATGAAACAACAGATATTAAACTGCATATTTACAAACAAAACTTTGGATTATAATAATAACCATAAAATCTACAATGTTTTAATAAAAGCTTAAGTAACTATGTACATAAATTTCCCTCTCTGTTTTCAGCTTTCTTTGAAGCATTTTTACGGTCTGGTAGACATATATTGTAGAGACAAATAGTATATTTTGAATACTCACGATTGTTGTCTCTTGATGGAATTTCATAAAAATTCGCTGGTGCTTATTCCACTATTTATTTATTTCAATTAAAATACGTGACCGGTTTCACCTTTACGGCATTATCAAAGGCTTATTATTACAAAAATTATCTACTGGAGATACGTTTTCGATCTCAGTAGAATAGAAATAAATAAATAGTGGAATAAGTAAAAGTGAATTTTAATGTGTTTAAATAGTATATTTATTTGCGTCACGAACTTTTGAAAACTATCTACGAATGAATCTAAGTTATAACCTATGCATAAGGATCCACACGCTGAAGGAGCCTGCAGTAGCAACTAGCTCACAAAAGTGACAACCGTCGAAAAAAAAAAGATTCTTGAGTGGCAACCTCATTCAGGCAAGCGCAGTGTAAAGCGACCCCCCACATGATGGAGGGACCACTTGCACAATGGTACTAGGAATCGATGAATGTAGTAGATAAATGCAGGTGGCTGGGGACCGTTCTTTGTGGAAGTCTTTAGGGGGGAGGCCTATGTGCAGAAGTGGACTTTTGATAGGCTGTAAAAAAGAAGAAGATTCGAGAATATAGCGAGAGAAGAATTGCGGGTCACTGCTAGTAACATTTCGTATGTATAAAATCTGAACGTTAATAGACTTTGTTGTACATACAACTAAATAAAATTGAAGTGTCTGTTTTTTTTTATAGAATAGGGAGGCAAACGAGCAGTTGGTTCACGTGATGGTAAGTGATTACCGCCGCCCGTGAACACCTCCAATACCGGAGAAATAACAGATGCGTTGCCGGCCTTTGAGAAAGGTTTAGGGACATTCAAGAAAGCTTTTTTGAATGTCCCTAAGTCGGCAGCACATTCCATAAAGTGCAACTGCATGGCAAAAAATTTCGCGAAAAACGCACTGTGGTGGAATGCCAAGCAACAAGATGGTGGTGATGGAATTTTTGACTATGCCGTACTAAGGTACGATGGTGAAATTCAGCGACTGGAATTCATCCGAACAATTCCTCGGAGCACTCCCCGTAGTAAATCTTGTAAAAAATGCAAAGAAATACAACATCTCTTCGTAAAGCCAGGGGATCTAGCCGAAAGATAGAACATGTTTGTCGATGATTCGAGCCGTTCTTCGTTGGATACGGTCAAATGGAAGCAGCTGACACTGGGATACCTCCGTCCAGAAATGACAACAGTATTGCATGCGCGGGCGAACCAACTGAGGCACTGAGACAACTAGGGGAGTACCCTTAAAATGAGGTGACACGACGAAGGGTTTCTTTTTAGCGGTAAATGCGCAAACTTGGGACTTTTTAGGGTTGAAATGGACTAAATTTAGTCGGCCCCAGTCTGAGATTTTGTATAACAAAATCTCGACATAAGACACAAGTTAGTTCCGGCACACGTCGAGGTGTTCCCGAGAAAAATTGGCACGGCCGGTGTATAGGGCATCACCTGTGCTGTCGTCTGAATAGCAATTAATGTTACTAATTTTTAACAAATCATTGATATACAGAAGAAACGGGGTTGGCGATAGTACACAGCCTTGTGGGATACCAGCATTCAAAGACTTGAAATCCTAGCATGCATCGTCAACTACGACCTTGATGTTCCGGTCTGTAAAAAAACCCAATTGCGAAATTTCTCGGAAAGCCCATATGATAGAAGCTTCGAGAGAAGCGCTTAATGCCATACCCGATCGAAGGCTTTCACTATATCCAAACTAACTGCCAGGGCCTCTTCCTTGCTCTGTACTGCCTCCGCCTATCGGTGAGTGAGGTACACAAGAACATCACCAGCTGAGCGACCCCGACGGAAGCCGTACTGGCGGTCACTAATTAACTGATGCTCCTCTGAGTACCTCAAAAGCTGGCAGTTTATAATGGATTCCATTAACAAGGAGGTGATGGCGATCGGTCTGTAGTTGCACGGATCTAAGCGTTGCCTTTCTTAGGGATCGGGTGCACCAAAGCTATCTTCCATGTCTTCGGGACGACGGCTAGATTCTCTCTTGAGTACCGGAAAAGACGCTTTAGATGCCAACTCTGGAGCACACATCCTCAACACAATAGAGAAGATTCCATCGGGTCCACTCGACTTTTGGATGTCCAGGGAGAGGAGTGCTTTGCGCACTGAGCTCTGAAAGAACCGGATGCCTGGCATAGAGCACTCACTGAACGGGTTGGTTGGCGGTGAGTTCCCCCTGTCATTAAGAGTCGAGTTGGACGCTTTTAAAAAGCGAGCAGAGCCGCAGGTCACTGTTAGTAAGTTACATAAACTAATTGAGCGAGCATAGTCAATCAATAGATCATTTAACTATGACCCAGAGTCTGACCTCCTGATAGATATGTCTTTATCAATACAAGTAAACACACAAATATGTGTAAGTGGAATAAAAGAGAAATGTAATAATATGAATATGTAATATTCTAGGTGTTATTTCAAGTTTTTTAACAGAGTTATAGTTGAGTCATTTGACTTTTGTTCTACTCTAGTTTGTGAATTAATTACGAGTATGTGCTGTTCACACTCTGTAAAACCTTTCGAAAGAGAAAAATGGTGGTACATCATCTAACCAGCGACAAACTTTAGCATTCCTAGTCTATCTTCGAAAGTCTCATTCTCTCACTATGTCTTAATTTGTTTTTAAAATATTGTTAATGTCAAATAATAATTACTAATGCAGGAACATTAACCACATCAACAAAGCTGCAATGCTTGTGTCTGTAGTGGTTCACGACAATACTTGAAAGGCGGGCTCGAACATGTGACGTTATGTGTCGCATTCGGCACACAAAAGCGAATTAGAATAGTAATTCTGTCGCTTTTTATTGTCACTTTTTCGTTTCATCGAGTTACAGATGACTATTGCATCTGGGTCTATGATCTATACACTAAACGACATAGATGTATCGGTAAACACCTTCTCAAAAGTAATATATATATATATATATATATATATATATATATATATATATATATATATATATATATATATATATATATATATATATACATATATATATATATATATATATATATATATATATATATATATATATATATATATATATATATATATATATATATATATATATATATATATATATATATATATATATATATATATATTACATATACTCATTAGCAAGTGGCTACACATTATTATTACAGTCAAGTCTCCGGCCATATGCCAACATTGGCTCTTACATCCAAAGCAAAAGGAGTATCTGGTTCCTCGACGAACTGGAACCTGGAACCCCGAAGGTTGTATAAAGAAAGATGTAAATAAATAAATAATTATCTTCACGCATACTCCCTGACAGGGCAGCTAGACAGGACGGATCACCAAGTGTCATGATCCTTACATATCTTCTCCTCTCCCTCTTACGCTTCTTTCAGATGCATCATATTCTTCATACATGCACGTAAGAGTATCCAAGTACTCATGACCCTTCTCTCTTCAAGCAACTAACATGGTCTTCGAAAGTTACTTTTGGCCTACCTCGACTCCTATTAGAACTGATTATGCTTTTGCATAAATTTTTTTGATTTTTTTTCGTGCCAAGTGACCCGAGTTCGATCCCTTGATGGTATCATATTAAAACACAGACGACCAGAATTTATTTCTACCTAAATGTTTATATTAAACAATACTTTTTAAATTATAATAAACTAAGCACAAGAATATCCTTCGGTTTTATTTTTCACATTCATAAAGTAACGTGTATTAGTAAGCATCTCACCGATCAACCAATGACACTGAAACTATGTTAAAAATACATAGTGAGTATGATTTAATCTGGGATAATGTCGACTGTAGATAAATTCGATCTGTTGAAAAGGATGGGGTAATCGTAATAACTGTGGATTACGTCACGTGAGTCAGGCAAGATCAGTTATTCATGACATATGAATAGTTTTGCCACGTTCAGGTGAAATGAAAACAACACTAACCACCAACAAATCGTGGGATAACCTTTTAGGGAAAAACCTGTCCGGAGACTGACAGCAATTTCAAGTTAAGAGGTGTCTTGCACGATGAGTGCTAACCCGTTTACCAAGCGTAGAGATTATGTAAATCCTATTTATGGAATAGACCTACTTACTACTGCGGTCTTTTACGGCCCATAAAGGTAAGTCTTTTATTTATAGAGAAGCAACGAGCAGGTGGCTCACGTGATGGTAAAGTGATTACCGCCGCCCATAAACATCCGCAATACCAGAGGCATAGCAGATGCGTTGCCGGCCTTTGAGAAAGGTATAGGCTCTTTTATTGAAGGTCCCTAAGTCGTATCGGTCCGGAAAAACCGCTGGCCGCAGCACATTCCATAAAAAGCAAGTGCGTGGCAGAAAATTCCGCGAAAAACGCATTGTGGTGGAATGCCAAGCATCAAGGTGGTGTTGATGGAACTTTTGACTATGCCGTAAGGTATAATGGTGCAATTCAGCGGCTGGTATTAATCAGAACAACTCCTCGGAGCACTCCCCGTAGTAATTCTTGTAAAAAATGCTAAAAGATGCAACGTCTCTTCGCAATGTCAGGGGATCTAGCCTATCAGATAGAATATGGTCAACGATTCGAGCCGCTCTTCGTTGGATACGGTCAAATGGAAGGAGCTGGACACTGGGGTGCCCCCGCCCAGAAACAGCAGTACTCCATGTGCGGCCAAACCTGCGCCTTATAAAGTTGCAAGCGGTGGGCCGGCATGAAGTACTGTCGTGCCCTACTTAGTACGCCAGGCTTTTTAGAGGCCAATTTGGCCTTCCCTTCCAAGTGACCGCGAAACTGAACGTTGCTCGATATGTCGGCGCCAAGGTTTCCAATACTGACTAAGGCAACTAGGGGAGTACCCTCAAAATGAGATGATACGAAGAAGGGTTTTGTTTTTAGCGGTAAACGCGCAAACATTGGGTTTTTTAGGGTTGAACTGGACTAAATTTAGTCGGCCCCAGTCCGAGATTTTGTATAACAAAATCTCGACATCAGACACAAGTTTGTTCCGGCACGCGTCGAGGTGTTCTCGAGAAATATTGTCACGGCCGGTGTATATCACCAGTGTCGTCTGCATAGCATGTTGTCGTCTGCATAGCAATGAACGTTACTAATTTGTAACAGATCATTAATATGCAGAAGAAACAGGGTTGGCGATAGCACACAGCTTTGTGGGACACCAGTGTTCACAGACTTGGAGTCCGAGCACGCACCGTCAACTACGACTTTGATGCTCCGGTCTGTGAGAAAACTAGTGACCCAATTGCAAAGTTTCTCGGGAAGCCCATATGACGAAAGCTTCGAAAGAAGCGCTTTGGTCCGATCAAAGGCTTTTGTTACGTCCAAACTAACTGCCAGGCCCCCCCCCCCCCTTGCTTTCTACTGCCTCCGCTCATCGATGATTGAGGTACACATGATAATCACCAGCTAAGCGACCCCGACGGAAGCCGTACTAGCTGTCGCTAATCAACTGGTGTTCCTCTAAGTAACTCAAGAGCTGGCAGTTTATAATGGACTCCCTTATTTTGGAGAACAAGGAGGTGATGGCGATCGCTCGGTAGTGACCCGGATCTGAGCGGTCACCTTTCTAAGGGATCGAGTGCACTAAAGCTGTCTTCCATGCCTTGGGAATAGGAGTACCGAAAAAGACGCGTTAGAAACGGTGCCAACTCTGGAGCACACATCCTCAACACAATAGGGGGGATTCCATCGGGCCCACTCGACTTTTGGATGTCCGGCATGGAGCACTCACTACTCGGTATGGTCAGCGGTGAGTTCCCCTTATCTTCGAGAGTCGAGTTGGATGCAAAAAGAGAACCAAGAAGATCTGCTTTCTCTTTTGCGTCATGGGCCAGCGAGTTGTCCTCCCTGTGCAGAGATAGTAGCGATGGTTGACTGAAGTTTCCTTGACAGCCTTGGCGAGGGACCAGACGTACGAGTTCCCGAAGGAAGACGAACCAGTTTCTCGCCAATTCTGCCAATGTGCTCGGACTTTGCCACAGCAATTACCTTTTGAAGAACCTGGTGGCAGAGTTATACTTCTTCTTAAAACGCTAGTTTTTGAATCCCTAGACGCCGATTCATTAATTGCGGCCCGGTAGCACTGCTGCTTTTGACGAGATGCCATTCTGCAGGCGCTATCAAACCAAGGCTTAGATCTGCCACCGATGGGAACCACAGAGGAAGGAACTAAACGTTCCATTCCTTGAAGCACCACATCAGCGACGGAATTTACTACGGCGTCGGGACTATCTAGCGAGAAGCAAACCTGTCCCCATGGGAAGGATGCAAAGAAAGACCGCATCCCTTCCCATTTCGCCGACCTGTAGTGCCACTCACGGCGGTGACCTGCATATCGCGATCGCAATGGGCACATGATAGGCACTTTAATCCAAATCAGGCAGTGGTAGGGGCATCGATAGAGACCACATAGCCGTTCGGATGAGAGGGAAGGGAAGAGGGAAGGTGTATGATCTTCGAAATCTGGAAACCGTGTTGGCGAAATAACCAGTTGTGTCAGACCATATGCTGAGGCAAAGTCAAAACAGATCTCCCCGCATGATCAGTGGTTCGAGATCGTAGCCATTTGGATGTAGTCGAAGTTGCCGAGTACTACAATCTCTGCGGATGGGATCTGCTGTAGCACGGAATCTGCAGCCATTTGGATGTAGTCGATGAGTCGGTAAGTTTCGGCATTACCGCTGTGGGACCTATAGAGGCATCGATAGACGCGAGTTTGGTCATCGCTGTCTATGCGTAGCCAAAGGGTGGACAGGTCCCTACCTTCAAGGCTGCCGAGGCGTTGAGAACATATATCCTCTCTGACGTGACAAACCAAGGCCCGTGGCACAAGAGAATGTATCCGCCGGAGAGGATATCTGCGTCTCGGTAAGAAGAAGCAAGGCCAGCTTTGCCGTCTCCAGATGGCAGTGGACGGCATCTAGATAGGAATGTAGTCCCCTGATGTTGCAGAGATCCACGCCAAGCGTGTTAAGGGGTGCCGATGGTTTTTTGCTATTTGCCTCGGACAGTTTGAGAACAGAGCGGAACTTTGAACCCCACCTCCCCATGATTTCGTTTTTACGCTTTCAAGTCTAAACCGCTTAACTGATTATGATGAGCTTTGATACAGAGATAAGTTAAACCATGGAGACGGTTAAAGTCCACTTTCGAGATTACAAATTAAATAATACATTAAAGGTTAATTACATATAGCTAAATACCTAAAATGACTGACGAGTTAGTGTCCCCAAGTTGCGATAGCCGTGTGGTTGGGTGTCGGAATTCGAGTCAAGATACCCAGAGTTCGTTGGCTTGGACATTAAGACGGCGATGGAATCCACACCTGTCACGTTGTCCCAAAAATATCTTCGGTGAAGGGTGGATCGAAAGGACTTAATTGTCTAGACCTCTGTCTACCTCTGTATTGGTAAAAAAAATTTTGAGTTAGTACCCCAGTCAGAACCTGGTAGTATAGGTTTAGGACGATGAGAAGCTGACATACCTAGCTTTCTCCTTGCTGTCGCAATATATGATAATTGAAAAAGGTATCATGAAAGTAAAATGAAAAACATCTTCGAATTTTCATGAATATATTTATTTTACAATCAGGTTACATGTATTATGAAATAAAAAAACACAGGTCGGGTCAATGTTGCCCTCACTGACCGATAATTTATTTACAACAACTACTCCTAAATTATTCAATGATGGCTTTACATAACTTATAAGTAAATAATATCAGTCCACATCACAATCGCAATTTCAATTATCCGTTAACAATTTAAAAGCATTTTTCATTAACAATTATTTTCCCTTTGAATCCATTAAATTCGAGATAACACTGAAAATATACGAAAGACCAGTGTTAACATATAACCTAAAAAAGGACAATATATTTACATGATAATATGACATTACGAATTGTTATAAAATTTTATAATTATAATTTTTTGATTTGTAGCGTATATATTTTTTTACATAAACAAAAAAGGTGCATATTAAAAAGGTGAAGATTTACCTATATAAAATAACGTAAAACAATCGAAATTCAAATTATTTATCCGTATACTATACGTGGCAAGACATCTAACCTAAAACAGTTAAAGCCGATTTATTTAAAAGTATTAACAGATAGCACATAATTATAATAACTATTTTTTTTCTTAATAAGGTTTCTCTGATCTTTTAAAAAGTAATTTCTATTTAGTAGATCTTTTTAGATTTCATACTTAAATGAATCAGCTTTACATTTTTAATTCGCTTTTTTTTTCTTCGGACTTATTTAGACAGTATCAAGGTAGGCAATATTACAAATATTTTGTTTTATCTGTAGAACTGCGTGACTTAATATTCTAATGCACACTTCATGCTCTTTACACAATAAACTATTTAAATAAGATTAGTTTTATTTATAAAAGGGTTATACAGGTACCTATTATTTACCACAAAATTATTTTTAGACCCAAGTAACTAGAGCTAACGACGAATGGTTATGTTATTAGAAAAATGCAAATTTCAAGTGCTTGTATGTTAAAAATATAATACAAGAATTTTAAAATCTCTATACTAACAGATTTTTAGAATGTACGGTAGATTTTCATTGTTTAGAAAAAATCACCCGCTTTTATTATATTTAAACTGCACAAATACGCCTGTCAACTAGCTGTAGCACGCAGCTTCGCTCGCGTTTGTTACCATTTATCTTACCGAATGTAATATGGGTTTGGGCAAAATTTAAATTTTGCGCCCTCCAAGCTTAATAAATTTTCACTTTAACATACACTTATCCCACTATATTTTATTTGTGTTAAAAATACCTGTGCTCTAGTAACATACAGTTAGGGTTATTACAAGGTTTATATACCCCGATAAAGAGTACGCACTAGGCAGCCTCGTCTTCATTTTACCTCTATTCCAAATTGCAACAAAATCGGTATAGATGATTATTTGAGAGTGTAACAGACAGTAAACAGACAGACCAAAATAGTTATATTTCGATTTATAAACTTTGGTGTTTATATATATGGAGATAAGGTTCTGTTCGGCTGTAAGTGGAATCTCCAGAATAACAAAGCGTTTTATATAATACTGTGGTAAATAATAAATTAGAATAAACAGTTATATATTTATTACATAAATAAATATAGATTAGGCGCTAGTTAAAGTTAAACTTCGAAGTTATCTTCGTTTTCCACTAACTAATTAGGCCGGTCATACCACTCGTTGCTTCGTAATTTACTTCGTAGTTATAATAATTGACGTAAACTATACACGTGCTATATACAGACACAAATTACGATATTTTATTTATTATACATTTATGATTTACATAAACGCAATATTATACACATAGAAAAGGTATTTATGGATATTTTTGTGAATTTTCATTATTATATATTTATGAGTATGTGAGCTACTTAAATTTCATAAAGATTTTATTTAATTCTATATTAAGTTGAAATTCTGTTCGTAAAATTACAGCGGATAGTTTTTTCGTAATATAATCAGAGAGAAAAAAATATTTAGTGAATATTTTGAGAGGAAATATTATTTAATATTAGAGGAAACATATTAGAATAGTATGCATATCCATAATAATAAGGACGATTTTAGTTTGTTACTGCTATGAGAGATTACATTATTTTTGAGACGATACATTTATCATTATTTAGAAACTCAACATGTCATGACAATCAAATATTCATTGCTTAATACGACATGACATGATAATACGAAATTACGACAACAATTATTAATTACAAACTATTATCAACCTTATCCCATACACTAAAAGTCTATATTGAAGGATTTTGAATACAAGGATTTGTTTAATTTTTACATTGCTAACTATTTATAATGTCGAATTTAAAAGCCTATCTATTCTTCACGTAATTACCCATTGCAAGGGTAGGCAGAATTCTAAACAATGAAGGACTTTTTCCGACCCACCTTCACTGAATGCCTATATGGGACAACGCGACATGTGGTGAGCCTATCGTCGTTTTTTGTCTAAGCTAACGGTACAATATTATTAGAGACATATTTTACTTAGATAAATATTTATATATACATATAAACATCCGTGACTCGAATATAAACATTTATTAGAGGGTAATTACAAAGTCGGCTGTCGGAACTTGTGCCTAGATTATAATTAATCTAGCTACATTCTAAAAGCACCTTAGTTCTAAGTCACGTTATTTAAAAGTCACTATAGCCAAGTGGTCGAATGGTCGGATTTTCGAGTCAAGAAAATCCGACCACTCGACCATCAATCAAACTCGGGTCGAGTTTGATCCCCAGGTGGCCGGCTCGTACCAATGGGTTTTTCAAAAACTTATGTACGAATTATATCGTCGGCTTGGACATATAAACGGCGACGGGCTCACCACCTGTCACGTTGTCCCGAAGATATCTTCGGTGGAAGGTGAGTCGAAGGGGCCTGATTGTTTAGACTAGGCTTCTGTCTACTCCTGTATTGAGAATTGCGTGAAGATATTTATTTATAAGATATTTCTAGGTACCTAACGTGCAATACAATTTTACCCTGTATTAAAAAAGCATCACTAGCCTAACGGTTTAAGGTGCGGACTGCGAAACATAACGTCGCGAGTTCGGTTCCGCCGTTCGACTATTGTCGTGAACCACTTCAGACAAGCATTGCAGTTTAGTTGGAGTGGTTAACAGGAATACTAGTAATGTTATTTGGCATTGCCTGTATGTATTAACAGGGCAAAGAATTATATTATACTAGTAGGTGACCGCTGCTTGGCTCGTGTCTTTGACATAGATTCTTTTAATCCCTTCTTTCTTCTTTTATTAACTATTAATTTATTATCGCTAAACTCACATATAATCTATGATGGTAGCGACTAAATGGCGACCATTCGGTGATCTATTTTCGAAGTAAAACTTCTTTAAGCACGCTAGACTTGAGTAAGCGGGTGAAAGCGCGACGTTACGAAAAGTGTGATCGGGCGAGGCGAACGGAAGTTCATGAAGACGGGATATAAGTTAGTGAAGATAGAAAGAGATAGAGTTACGTTTTAGTATATTACTGCAGGGGCAAGAAGAGAGGGCGTACATTATCTTTCTCTTTTTCTCTCATTGTCAGTTTCGTATCCGATAATGATAATAAATGAAGAAAAATAAAAAAATATATTCAAAAATATTAATTTATCAATAAAACCCACAATACTTAAACATTTGTAGAAAAATAATGTATAGATTTATACATATATAAACATATTTATATACATACACATACAGAGATGGAGTTAAAGTTTTACTTCTGTCGTATGGTTCACACGATCTTTTTTTTTTTTCAGAAACTAGTAGAAGGTGCAGCTATATAACGTGAATTTAACCAAATTCATTTATTTAGTATCTAATATTATATTACACACCACACAATCGCTTTGTCAGAGCTTTAGGCTAGATTTATAACAGAGGTTTTTTTTTTTACAACAGGGCCTTATCCATTAAAAACAAATAACATCACGCATATTACAAATACTGGGATAGACAGAGGTCTAGCCAATTAATGTCCCTTCGACCTTTCATAGAAGCCTGTTTGGGACAATGTTATATGTGGTGAGCCTAATATACCACAAACCATCTTGACTAAAATTCCGTGTGATATCAATACCTAATTAAATCTTCATTTTGCAATTCGAGAGATATTGTCGCGTATTAACATCATATGAAAAGGTAAAACCAAACCAAAATAAAATTTGAAAGTACCGACTTTTAACTTTTTTATCGCCCTTAGAAATGGAACATCTCCTTATAGGGCTAAAGAGTCGCCCCTGAAGTATCACAATACATTATTCAAATCGGTTCATACATTAAGGGAGAATCATAGAACACACATATTTTTTAATGGACACACATAAAAACATTTCTATAATTCCTTAAAAAAAAATTTTTATATAAACCACCAAATTCTTCTTGATTTAATAAAAAAAATATTATTTAGTTTTAAAGTCAGGTTCAAAAATGCATATTTTTTATTTCAGATTCAAGCCCCTGATCCCATCCACTCCTTATGAGAACGAATAAAATGTTCTAATCATTAGTTATTGAAATATAGTTTCGTTTTTGGAGGTTCGGGAATCGAATCCAATAATCTATATTAATGTCTGTACAAGATAGTAAGAATCACAGAAGCAATTGAGAATTAATTCAATTTACAATTATCAATAGCAAATTTACAATCACATTTAACTATGAGTGTTACATATAACAGATAATTTCCACAATTATGTATATGTATTGACCTTAAAATTAGCAAATTATGTAATTCTAATTTCATTGTAACCCTAGCAAAGACAACGCACATTACATTCATAGACCGTACGGCTATTTTACGATAATTTAAAACGGCCCGGATTACAGAAACATTCAAAATTCAGCATTAAATTAGTAAACGTCAGAAAGATTCTATTTATGAAGAAAGCCACAAAGAGAAAATACAGTGAGACATTTAGGAATTTATACCACAGAGTAAAATATTATAGCTGGATATATACTGTAAGTATTATAGTATAGATGATTACATGTCAAAATATCTTTGTATATGGCAATATTATACACTACACACATACAATTTACACACAACACGACATTCAAAATTTAAACATTTCATTTAAAAAAAAAACACTAAATAACACTCCAAAATGTAATGAGCCACCTAGAGCACTCCAAAGAGGCCAAAGTTCAAGCGACCAAGCCGGCCCCTCTGTATCATAACCGGACTGTCACGTCATCGTCCAGGGTTGTCTCCAGTTGGCAGCACGAGGCCAACTCTTCGAAAGACATGCCGTCCAGCGACATCGTGATGGAAGAGATGCTTCTGAAGAGCGCCTCGGGGTCCAGGTCCTCGGGCAGCTTCGTGAGGAACTGCGCGGCCGATATAAAGTCCATGCCCTTCAGCTCGTCTTGGTACAGATGTAGGACGCCTGCAAAAATTATGAAGAAAGATAAATAAAATAAATAAATAAATAAATATCTTCACGCATTTCCCAATACAGGGGTAGACAGAGGTCTAGTCTAGACAATTAAGTCCCTTCGATCCACCTTCCTCCGAAGATATTTTCGTGACAGGTGGAGAGCTCGTCGCCGTCTTTATGTCCAAGCCAACAATTTAATTCGTAAGATATTTTTTAAATTTCATTCATTATCGGTCTAAATACCATAAAATATAAATAAATATCTTCACACAATTCCCAATACAAGGGACTTATCCTTCGACCCTCCTTCCACCGAAGATATTTTCGGGACAACGTGACAGGTGGTGAGCCCGTCGCCGTCTTTATGTCCAAGCCAACGATATGAATCGTACATAGGTTTTGAAAAAACCATTGGTACGAGCCTGCCACTTGGGGATCGAACTCGGGTCTCATGACTCGAAATTCCGACCACCCACCCACTCGGCTATAGAAACTTCATGAAGAAAGATTTATAGCAATATCTAACATTTCAGTTACAGCACTTTTTTTATTTATATCTTTAGTTTTTTCATAATACTGAAGTAAATAGAGGTCTAGACAGTTTAAGCATTTCGATCCACGTTTCACGGAAGCCTATTTGGATCAACGTGACAAGTGGTGAGGCCATCGCCGGCTTAGTGTCAGATTTGGCGCTTAAAAGAATTTGAGAAATGCCGGTCCAGGGATCGAACCAGGTTCATACGCATATTAAAGAGAAGCGTTCTTAGACCTTGTTCAGCAAGCTACTGGGATCTTTGAATGCATAAATTTATATTATTACAATAATTATGAATAATTTGATTGACAAACTTTTTTGTTAACAAATAGGCTTCGAAAAGATCATAAAGTAAAAAGATTAATTAAAACATGACATATTGAAAAATAAAAAACGAAAAAAAGGTAAAATTTATCGCATCTTAAAATATTATTGTTTCGTTAAGTCATGTCATTAAAGCTATTGAATAACCAATTGATGGAATGTTGTTGCATTTTCTCACGTGAGTTGATTTACACACAAAAGAAAGTATTCAAACGCTAACGTTTGATATAAATGCGCGAATTGTAAAAAGTGAATTTATTAAAAATAAAATAAAAAGTGCCTAAAACATTAATATGAACATCACCCATAAGACGTTATGGAATAATAATTTTTGAATATGTTGCGATTTTAAAACCGATTTTCTTTTCTTTTCTCAAATAAAACATTTTAAAAGACTAACATCATTCGTAAAACCTAAAACGATACGCATAAAACTTAAAACAATACGTATAAAACTTAAAACAATACGTATAAAACTTAAAACAATACGCATAAAACTTAAAACAAAACGCGTAAATATGAAAACCCCGCATACCCAGCGCCGCGTTGAACAGGAACGTGTCGCCGTCGCGCAGGAACACGTCCCACACGCGGCAGGCGGCGTCCAGCGGCATCGCCTTCGCGAACGCGGTGTACAGCCACTCCAGCAGGTACAGCTCCGGCGCCACCAGCTCGCCCAGCGCCGGCAGGTTGCGCCGCAGCAGCCGCCCGTACGCCTTCCACAGCCGCTGCGGGGTCCGAGGGGCGCCCGTGTACAGTTGGCGCACGGCATTTTTTTTATAGAAGAGGGAGGCAAACGAGCAGGCGGCTCACGTGATGGTAAGTGATCAGCGCCGCCCATGAACACCCGCAATACCGGAGGCATAGCAGATGCGTGGCTGCCCTTGGAGTGCCCCCTCCCCAGAATTGGGGGAAGGGGGTGTGTAGGCCTCCGGTTACCTGCACTCACCGGACGAAACGCAGAAGTTTGTTAGACTTCTACTTCACGCCGGTATTCTGTGAGGTCGTGGTACTTCCCCGGTCGAGACGGCCCATTCATGCAACAACAAAAGCTGATGCGTGGCTCTACCGCTGTTTAAAAATCGGAATTCGCGTCACGAGACCCGAGTTCGATCGCCACGATCACCAATCGGTTTTTTTCTAAGCTTATGTACGATTTATACGTTGGCTTGGACATAGAGATGGCGACGAGCTTCATACCTGTCACGTTATGCCAAAATAAGGTCCGGTGAAGTTTGAGTCGAAAACGGCTGAACTGTCTAGACCTCTGGCTACCTGAGCGGTTGTGTTATCGGAATTGGATTTAAGAGTAATAGACCCAGCAGAATTCAATCACCAGATGGCAGGCTCGTGCCAATGGGTTATTTTCAAAAATGTATATACGATTGTTGGTTTGGACATAATGATTGCTTGGAACTCATCACAGCAGTACAGTACCAAAATTCATGCATTTTAGACGGTACTGAATTTTGATCTAGTATTTTTCCAGATAATTATTCCGCCCATCATGGTGTAAATATTATCCCACGTCGTTAACGACCTATGCCAGTATTAAGGATTATAAAAATGAGCTGCAGTCTGGTCTTTGCTACGTGGAAGCCGTAGCAAAGACCTTACTTATTTACGATTTATGACAAAGATTGGAATATTGACTAATATACAAAGGTCGACTGTGTTAAAAAAAAGGAAAGTAGACTTTTTTGCCTGATGGATGCGAAGGAACGCGACCTAAACAAGTATTTTCCTTGACCTAAAAGACTGCATCTTTCCACACCCAAAATCCTTTAATCTTCAAGCTTACAGAGACCAAGCCATCCAGCGTAACCTGAAACGCCCTGATGTTATCGATAGGTGGCATGGCCTAAACAAGTATTTATTCCTAGTCAAAAAGACTACAACTTTCCACACCTAAAAGTCTGCCACCTTTAAGCTGAGTGTGCTAAGCCGTGGTCTCGAAGGTAACCTGACCGGCTAATGGTGGCAGGTGACAGGTGACAAGTGGCAGGTGACAAGTGGCGGCTCGTACCTGCATGGCGGCGCCGTCGCGCGTGAAGGCGGCGCGCAGCACGGGCCCGTCCAGCAGGTTCGCGAAGCACACGAACGCCTGCGGGGCCTCCATGTTGAGGATCAGCACCGCCGCGATAAAAGACATGCCCTGGGATAGAGAAGTGGCGTTACAATCACACACGACAGCCGAGTGGCCGGCTGGTCGGCGGTCGGCAGTCGAGGCGGGAGACGCGAGTGCGATGCCCAGGAGGTAGGTTCAACAATGAGTTTTGAGTTTTTTTTTTTTCAAAACTTATGTACTTATGTATGTAAAAAGTCACGACAGCCGAGTGGTTGGGTGGTCGGAATTTCGAGTAGAGAGACCCGAGTTCGATCCCCAGGTGTCAAGTGTCAATCCAAGTCGAGAGCAGGTTATAGGCCTTCCCAAGAGCATTGGAAAATGGATTGGCGATTGTAGACATCTCGTAACTTACACGCTGCTAGCTATCGCTGGTCTGCTTAATTTAGTCCCGGTGTTTTCCTAAATGGTCTGTCCAACCCCTCCATTTGCCCTTAGTCAATTCTATTCACAATGCGATGCTTTTGCAAATGCGTTTTTTTTAATTTTTAGGCCGAATCATGAGTCGAGAGAATCGAGTTCGATCCCCAGGTGGCAGGCACGTGCCAATGGATATTTCAAAAACTTATGTACGAATTATATCGTCGGCTTCGACACAAACGGCGACGGGCTCACCGCCTGTCATGTTGTCCCGAAACTATCATCGGTGGAAGGTGGGTCGAAAGGACTTCATCTACCCCTGTATTGTGAATTGCGAGAAGATATTTATTTTTATTTATTTTACTATCTAGAACTACGTAATAGAACCCACCTGTATGTAACCTATGTCAGGTCTATAGCACACATACGCCGCTAGCATCTGATGCAGCACGTCAAAGTACGGCCCGCCGGGCTGGAATATGCACAGGTGTGGAAACGTCCGCGCTATGTCCAACTGGATCAGCTCCATCGAACACTCGTCACTATAGTCCAACAGATTAGGGTTCGATTTCGAACAGCACTTCTTCGTCTCCGACCCCACGTGTAGCGTCTTCAGATTCTGTTCACTGTAATTCCTCGGCATGCCTAGACGTGGTTTGTTTTCTATACCGTCGTCTGTTTTCGACTGCCTCTCGTCTTTAGATATTCTTTCTACAGTGTCTGCTTCCGTTTTCTCGTCTTTCACTTCTTCGCTCCGACAGCCGCAGGTGTCTCTGTTCTTCACTTTCAATCTCCTTCTCCTCTGCTGCGCCTCGTGCAGCCTCTGCTTAGCCTTCGCGACGTACTCCTGGTACATTTCAGGCGTGATCCTTAGTTTGTTCTCGATCGCCAGCTGCCACACCTTGCCGCGTATCGATGGCGGGAGTCCGCTCCACCATAACTCTAGTGTGCGTTTCGCATTTTTCCTGCAACACAAACGTAAATAAATATTAAACATGGCTAAATAAATTAACTATTTGAATCGGTGTCTTTTTAATAACTTCAATAACCACGCATCGAGGCTGAGGTTTGTGAGAAATACTCCCGCAATCCTTAGCCTCGTGAGATGTACGATGAATATGAATATTTGATGTTTACAATTTTGTGTCGTAACCCCTGGAAATGAGTTGATCGCTCGGTTGCTATTTCAAATTAATTAATGTACAATTTTGTATTTCCTTTGTTAGAAATAAAATGAAATAAAAAAACATCTAGGTATCTTTCAGGAGTTTCTTTCACCTGTTTTTTCTCCGTTAGAGCAACCTTATTGCGAAACTGAAAATGATAATCGATTGATATAATGTATGTTGCTTATATCGATAAATAAATAATTTGATTTATCACGTAAAAATCAAAATCTTAGAAAACAATTTTATGTTTTACCTGATGTTGTTAAAATATTTTTAATAACGGCTCGAGGTCATTCAACATTTCTAAAAGCATTCGACAAATGGAATCCATAATGTAATTCATTTTATATGGCTGCGATATTTTCGGAGTACGGCGACTGTTCTGTATGAATAAAGATTTGATTTGGGATCAACGACAGTGAAAGCAACCGAAAGTTAATTAAGAAATAAAAAGAAAACGTCAACCTATACTGTGCTAATATTTTTTGTTCGGAATTATCTACGATAATAGTTTAACCTATAGTTATGAATCAAATCGTTTCAATCAAATTTATTCATCGATGTAAGTAACATTACATCCATCGATTATAATTTTTTATATAATCTCTTATAGATTCCTTAAGAGGTTCCTTTACTGGAGAAAAAACGGGAAACAATATTACTAAAAGACAGGTTTAAAATTACTTTACGTATAGTCATTGACTGCCTGTAAAATCCCTGGGTAATGACGGTCAGCGTAAAGCATAAGTCGCAACCCCGTTCCCGGGGTGAACGAACCAAAACACTCGAAAACCAAAACATTACAGCTTAATTGGAGTGGTTAACAGGAATACTAGTAACACTAGTAAGTATTACTTTTTTTTAATATATATTTGCCCGCGTGCACTGACATTCAGCCAAAGATAATCGTCGTTTTCGGCCAGTTACGAAACAATACCGAAAAAAAAAAAATAAAAACAAAGAAACGCAGCGAAAAACATTCGAGTTCATTGTTCGGCAAACAATGCGCATGACCCGATTAGCGACTAATATGGCTGCCCGGTTCACTTAATACTTTAGCTGAGACACAGATCATGCCTCAGACTTATTTACTTAGCAGCCGATAAAACTTTTGTGTGGGACATAGGACTTAGAAAGATTTGTCATAATAGTCACGCTTGACAAGGGGAACGGCGCATACAACAAAAACCCCATTAAAGTTGTTACTGAATAAGTTACTTCGCAACATTGCGCATGCAAATATAAAAAGGTATATGTTACCTTGTCCGAAGAGAAGAAGAGCACCAACCTCCCTCCCACCTTGTGGGAGGTTGTAACTTTTTCAATAACAACTTTACAATGAATTTCCGCAAAGTAACGCCTGAGTCAATTAACTATCAAAAACCCCATTGGTACGAGCCACTAAGGGATTGAACTCGACCCGAGTTCTTGACTCGAATTTCGATCATCCCATCTACTCGGCTGCCGTGACGTTATTTAAAGACATTAACGCGAGCAATGTCAAAAATAAATAAATAATAAATATCTTCACGCAATTCCCAATACAGGGGTAGACAGAGGTCAAGTCTAGACAATTAAGTCCCTTTGACCCACCTTCCACCGAAGATATTTTCGGGACAACGTGACAGGTGGTGAGCCCGTCGCCGCTGCGTGCGAGCAATGTCGTGGGTAAAAAAGTTTAGTAAGTGGTTTTAGAGAATTTAAACCTCAAATATATAACATCGGATAGATTGAAGGATAACCATTTCTTAAAATATCAGACCAAAATAATCAGACAGAAGATGGGCAGCATCTGTACTCAGTATCCGATCCAATCGCCATTCCGTTTGCCAAGCTTGGCGATTATGGGAAATCCTCCCTATGAGAGAGGCCTATGTTCTGCAGAGGAAAAGTCCTGATAAAGTAACAGGCCGTTATGTACTTATACAACAACAAATTATTCCGAACCAATTCATGACGTCGAAATTTTACCAATTCAAATTATATGTAGTAACGAAAACAAAATCAATGCATACAACGTAAAAGATTACATCGAGATTTGCCTCCACCAAGAGAAAGTCTTTATGTCTATGCGAATATTGTCACGTCTAAGCCGACGGTAGCTTCTAAAGTGCCGGATAATGAAATCTCCAAATCTTCTTATTTCGCAAATTCCTTCTTACCATCAAACGCGGCAACAGTAGCATATACTCCTTTCAGAACATGTCTAAGTCCTGCACTTCTTTAGTGTCGTTGTTTATTTCGACGTAATTACCCAATACGATGAGAGATGAGCAAAGATCAAGACAATTGAGTCCTTTCGACATTTCACTGAAACTTATTTGAGAGAACGTAACAGGCGACGAGTCAATCGCCGTCTCAATGTCCAAGCTGTATGGTACGGTGTACAACGGTACAATACAGTGCAATAAAAACATATATTCATCACACAAATATTAGCCCAGCCCTAGCGCAAACGACGCAACCCTTAGCAACATAAGCAGAGTCAGTATCAACTTGGCTTCTGGGTCGTAACGTCGGGTAAAGTGAGAAAGACTGAATATTACACAACTAAAAGTTTTTCATTATTATCAGAGGTCTGCTAAAAGGACTAAATTCGATTACATATAATCATCACGCCTATTCTCTAACGGGGTAGCCAGAGAGAACAGGTCGCCGAGTGTCATGATCCATGCACACCTTTTTAGATTCTTAAATAAATAAATAAATAAATATCTTCACGCAATTCCCAATACAGGGGTAGACAGAGGTCAAGTCTAGACAATTAAGTCCCTTTGACCCACCTTCCACCGAAGATATTTTCGGGACAACGTGACAGGTGGTGAGCCCGTCGCCGCCTTTATGTACAAGCCAACGATGAAATTCGTACATAAGTTTTTGAAAAACTCATTGGTACTGCCACCTGGGGATCGAACTCAGGTCTTTCGACTCGAAATTCCGACCACCCAACAACTCGGCTATCGTGACTTAGATTCTTAATTAATATAATACTTGTTTATAATTAAAATTGTGTAAAAGCGCCATCTATTGTCGACAAGCGAAGCATGATCACTCAGGCTGCTAAATGCACTAACACGAATAAGTAATATTTAAAGAACATATAAAGCAACAATCTTTGTTAAACAATATTCCGACGGCGTCGCCCAGTTCCAATGTACTTAGCCAAACAACATCGTGTTTGCTCGAAACAATGATCACGAATAGGCAGTTCTGAACAGTGGAGTCGTGATCAGAATGAGATATTAGTATTAACATAGCAAATGATTTGCAATTCGATATAAGTTATATATATATATATTAATAAATAAACATATACATACATCGATAGGGGATAATATCACATACATTGCTCCGATATCAAAGTAAATTGCTGAAGCACTTGTGCTATGGAATCGAAAACAATGACATACCATAAACACCCGACCCGAGACAATGTAGAAAAACTGTTTTTCTATATTATACTTCCATTAACAGATTTGGGTCAGATTAGGCCACAGTTATGAGATAAATATTAGTGTAACATTTAGATTGCACAATCGCCAAATGGTTGGGTGATCGGAATTCGAGTCCAAGAGACCGGAGTCCGAAAAGTTCAATCAAAGCTCACGGGGGTAGCCAGAGATAAAACAATTTCGTGACTCTCTTACTTTCTCTTAGTTCATAACTCTTGTCATACACACACGTCTTGGTATCCGTGGTCTCTCGATAGTCCCCTTTTCGAGCAATTTCAACACACTGTCTTCGAAAATCAGTCTCGGCCTATATCGACCCCCCCTCTATTATTAATTTTGCGCTGTATATTTTCTTTACCATTAGGCACAACCTTCACCCTGCTCATCATCATTCGCTCAACGTGTCACAACCGACTGCTCGGTCCAGTCACAACTGGATCTACAATGTCCTCCAGTAATTTGCTCACGTGGCCTTCGAAAGTTAACCCTGAACCACCTCGACTCCTTTCATCTTCAACATTCTCACCGTATATTGCTATCACAAAAAAAGTAGAGAGATTAGTCACGATAGCCGAGTGGCTGGGTAGTCGGAATTTCGAATCAAGAGACCAGAGTTCGATGTTCGTTGGCAGGCTCGTACCAATGGGTTTGTCAATAACTTACGTGCGAATTATATCGTCGGCTTGCACATAAAGACGTCGACAGGCTCACCACCTGTCACGTTGTCCTTAGGACTTAATTGTCTAGACTAGACCCCTGTATTGGGAAATGCGTGAACATGTTTATTTATTATTAACAAAACAAAAAAGAAAAGAGAAAGAGAAAGAGAGGCAACTAACATGTTGTGCCAGTCGGGCAGTATGGTGCGCGCCCACTCGTGCGCGTGGCGCGCCAGACGCTCCTCGAGGCGCAGAGACTCGTGAAGGCGCGCGAGGCGCGCGGCCGCCTCGCGCTCCACGCGCCTCCTTGCCGCCCTCACCATGCGCTCGTGCTCCGCCCGGTGACGGAGCGCCTCCTCCTCGCACTTCGCGGGCAGGTTCGACGGCCTGAAACCGACACCGACATTTCTGAACTGCTCCATCATCATGCCCTCCCTGTCGTCAGTGAACCGGTCATATTGGCCGTGTGTTAACGACGTCAAATATGGCACTCCTTTTTTCCTGATTTCTTAACATGGTTCTAGTAATGCCGCTAAATTTGTTGTTTTGTGAAAAAAAAAGTCGCAAAATGAACAGACAAACTTGTAACCTAAAATTTATTAATTTCTTTGTTAATTATGGGTAATAGTTTGCCGCACAGTAATAAATTTTAGCATTTAGTTATGGCGTGAGATTAAAACTCTCGGTCTTTTAATGAGTGACGTAAGAAGCGACTAAGAGTAATGGCCTTGCAAATGCTATCAGCTAGCGACAGATTGCGAAGAACCGTTTCAAAAAATCCCGGGCCGAAATTCTCCACCGTTGATGGGCAACAGCGCCTGAGGTTATAAGGTGCCTGAGGTTATAATTGCTATCGCCAATGCGTTTACAATGCGTAGCGATTATAACAAACCCAAGTAATATTTGGACTACGAGGATGGTTTTAAGCAAGCCTTTATGTGTGAGATATGCGGATGATCGAGTTGTCCTAGTCGTTTTCGAACGTCGCTAATGTCTTGCTACATGCGCAACAAGGATTTATGTAACGTATAAGAAATCAGCTTTACGTGGTTGCACTACACTTTAACTTAAAGCATAAGGCTTATTTGTGTCTATGAACTAGAAAGCTACGTGATAATTTTTGACTGAGTCAAGAAAAGGAGTTTCTGTCTTAATTAGATTTAGTTTTAAATTACTTTATACACTAAGTTTTTGTTCTCAGAGAAAAACTACCAGAGCGGCGAGATCGAAGTCTCAAAATTAGCTCGTAGATCACTGAAATCAAAACCGAAATCTAATCCCCGTTCCAAATGACGTGCCCCACGCACCATTGAACATTCAGAGCGGCCGTACGTTGATGTAAACATTGCGTGCTACTCAGCATCTCATCTCTTTTTCATCTATTTTTATTTCGTGTTACATTCGCGAAAACATCGTCACATTTGCATGAAGAAATCTGCGGAATACATGTTTGTTAATGCGTGTATAAATTTTGTTTCTGCTCAGCCACTGCGAGTGTGAACAGGTGAATAACTCCGCTATTTAAAATATAAGATTGACACGCCCAGATAAGTGAGGAATAGGGTCAAACGCCTGAATAATCTAGATTTATGTTTCAGCTCTAACGGGTAAATTTTGTTACGGAAATTCTACTTTTTTTTATTAAAATTCAAGTAGGCAGCGACATTATTAACATACGACTTTATTCTACTATTTGGGGTTATTGGATTACCTTTAACCTCTTTCCTTGATGTAAAAAAAAAAATATAAAGTTTTTATTTTCTCTGTTTTGAGCTAAGGAAAATGTTTTTTAATCAATAACAGCACTTGTAAATGTTATTAAGCAAGCTAACTTTTATACATACAATGGTATCTATAAATTTATACATTGGTGTCTATAAAATTATATACCGACTATTAACCAATCTCTGAAACTGCTCTAACAATTGGGACATTAATTTCTGTTTAGATAGTGTTTGACATTCCAAGTATATCTATATCTAAATAGGTTTCATCACAGAGATTGTTGTTTTACAGATATGTATTAAAAATTATTTATCAGAAAGGATTTATTATCATACGGTAGAACGGTGCGAAGAAGTCTTAAAGGTCTCGTTAAAATTTCTTCACAACAAGTCACGATAACCGAGTGTCTGAGTGACCGGTATTCGAGTCAGGAGACCCGAGTTCGAACCCCCAGGTGGTAGACAGTTACCAATTTTTTTAAACTTATGTACGGTTTACATCGTTGGCTTGGACACAAGGATAGCGGCATGCTCACAAAAAAAAGTCGAAAGGACTTAATTGTCTATACATCTGTCTAATACAGGAGGTATTGTGAATCGCGTGAAGATATATTTTTTTAATTTCTTGTACAATTCAGACTCCAACATACAGAAAGGATCCATATAAGTCCATTACTCAACAATGGCCTCTCTATAATATATATAATACAGGGGTATTGGGAAATTGCGTAAAGATGCATGGTATTTCGTTTTCAATGGTACAATCATTGGTCATACCGAGAATTTAGAAATAACGCTTCGTTTATAACAAGAGACTAGTTTTATTCTCCCTTCAACTGTGTATTAAAATAGACGAGACAAGAAGGGTCCGGACCCCTCCTTCGTTCTTTGTAACAGTCCATTGTCATTGAAGTTGCGTTTAAATCAATAAAAACGACTGTCGATTTGTAGAGGATAATTAACGACATACAAAACCGACTATGATTTCCTCGTACAGATATTAAATCTGTAGACACTGTCCGGATAAAATAGAATAACAATAATCAGATCTGTAAAATCAAAATAGCAACACTAATCTTTATAATAAAGGTGACCAAAATCTATCCAAAATAAGTACCGATCATGGTACTTAAGTCACGTTAGCCGAGTGGATGGGTGGTCGGAATTTCGAGTCGAGAGACCCGAGTTCGGCCCCCAAGTGGCAGGCTCGTACCGATGGGTTTTTCAAAACCTATGTACGATTCATATCGTTGGCTTGGACATAAAGACGGCGACGGGCTCACCACCTGTCACGTTGTCCCGAAAATATCTTCGGTGGAAGGAGGGTCGAAGGATAAGTCCCTTGTATTGGGAATATAATGTCTTCAATGATAGGTGGGTCGAAAGGACTTAATGGTCTAGACATCTGTCTTCCCCAGTATTTGGAATTTCGGGGCGATATTTTTTATAGAACAAAAATATATAATATGTGACAACCATGTTCGGACAGCGCCACAGATACGGAAATACCGAAGTAATGAGGGACCGCACCGTTGCAATCTACCCTCAACGTGGCCGCTCGGAGGCTTTTTGTACCTTCGAGTGCACCACCATTAAGTTTTACAGTTATCATTCGCTAGGGCTACTACTTACTTGCGGTACCTAACAAAAGATTTAATAAGTCTTTTCCGAATGGAGTATTGGTCGTAACTGTCACTGTAGAGATCTCATAGCGATCCCAGACCAAAACCAAGATCGTACCTTAGACCTAGTGTCAACGGTCTGCTTTATTTTGATCGCTTTATGTAGGTGAGTCACGATAGCCGAGTGGTTGGGTGGTCGGAATTTCGAGTCGAGAAACCCGAGTTCGATCCCCAGGTGGCAGGCTCGTACCAATGGGTTTTTCGAAAACTTTTGTACGAATAATAATGGATCGAAGGGATTTAAATGTCTAGACCTTTGTCTATTCCTGTATTGGGAATTGCGTAAAGATATTTTTTAAATTTCATTCATTATCGGTCTAAATACCATAAAATATAAATAAATATCTTCACGCAATTCCCAATACAGGGGTAGACAGAAGTCTAGTCTCGACAATTATGTTCTTTTGAGCCACCTTCCACCGAAGATATTTTCGGGACAACGAGACAGGTGGTGAGCCCGTCGCCGTCTTTATAACCAAGCCAAAGATATAATTCTTACATAAGTTTTTGAAAAACCCATTGGTACGTGCCTGCCACCTGGGTATCGAACTCGGGTCTCTTGACTCAAAATTCCGACCACCTAACCACTCGGCAATCGTAACTCTAAAGATATAAAAAAAAAACAATGAAAACAGAAAGAGAACGCCCGCCATGTACTCTTATGGTAATTACCCTTCTGACTTCTAACATGTTGCGAAACTAATAGACACAAGTAATTGTATTGTTGCCATATGTGAACCATTAAATTTATAGTCTATGGACATACAAATTACCTTATTGCTTCGATGGTTAAGGTAAGTATAAGTAAATAATATGGGAAAATCACTGAATACCACGTATACATACATTACATACCTACATAAAATAAATATCTTTACGCCATTCAGCGCTGCAGTAGCAATGCTGCAGTATATTGCTGAGTCGGATGCCTTTCCGTTGCTGCTATCTAACCATTTATTTAAATTGTTCTTTTTTATTGCTTATATGTATACAATTGTGGCAATGAATAAACTTTCTTTCTTTCTTCCATTCCCAATTTTCTATAGGTCAAGACAATTAAGTCCTTTCGACTCACCTTCCACCGAAATAACCCATTGGTACGAGCCTTGGGAATAGAACTCGGGTCTCCTGTCTCGAATTCGGACTCACTCACACACTCACTTCACACCACTCGGCTTTCATGACTTTTGAAGAAAAAAAAAGTCACAAAATAGAAAGGGATATTAAATTTGTATTGCGATACCACTCAGTAATGTTCAAGGAAAGTCAGTACGTATTATGTATCTACTTAATACATACTATGTAATACGTATATATATGTTTGTATGTACGTATAAGGATACATACATACATACATACATACATACATATATAGACAACGGCCTGTTAAAGTCCACTGCAGGACTTAGGCCTCTCCCATAGGAAGGATTTGCCATAATCGCCGCGCTTGACAAGCGGTTTAGCGATCGCAGTGCTAGACCCCTCGCACCACAGACACTGCTACCCATCCTCTGTATAATTATTTTGGTTTTATATTTTTAGAGATGGTTATCCCGCCATCTGTCGGTTGCCATAAAGATATTCAAAGCTGTTTTTTCCCTTAATCGCCTCTTACAAAACCTACGGGAAGAAAGGGAGTGGCAATATTCTTACGCCGATACCACACCGCAAACCTATAAGGATATTGAAGCAGAAACGGAACAAACAATAAACAGTATAAGGTAATACTCACGTACATATTATTTATAAATAGTAATATGAGCGATTGATTTCCTTCCTATAAAAACACTCTTTGTTAGTTAGAATTATATGTATATGTCAACATACAATTCACAATCATAATTTATATAAATAGTGACGATAACCCAGTGGATGGGTGATCGAGATTCGAGTCAGGAGACCCGAGTTCGATCCCCAGGTGTCAGGCTCGTACCAATGGTTTTTTTTAACTTATGTACGAATTATAATGTTGGCTTGGACATAAAGACGCCGACGGCCTCACCACTTGTCACGTTGTCCCAAAAAATGTTTTCGGTAGAAGATGGGTCGGAAAAAACTTAATTATCTAGACCTGTCTATCTCTATATTGGTAAAGGCGTGAAGATAACTTTTTTTCGTAATAAATATTTATAGTATATATTATAGTATTATAGTAAGTGTACAGTAGTTTTGTGTTTTAAATGAAGAGGATTTTGCTATATTTGCCACGGCTGGCGAGCGGGTTGGCAAGCGCAGTTTTATGTTTTTTTTTTTAGGAGTCGATGGACACCTGTGGCTCGGGACTTTTCTTCGTGGAAATTTTTGAGGAAGGCCTATGTTCACAAGTGGACTTTAAATATGCTGTAAAGGAGAAATATATAATACAGTATACTATTACAATAGACTAAAAGATAGACTCAGATAGAGTCCGTCTTCAAATGAGCTCGATCCACGTGAGATTGATATTAAACAAACTGGTGACGGGCTTTGACGATCTGGACCTGTGGACAAGTATGCCACATGGAGTGGTTTTCATCATGTCGCCAGCACTGAGGTTCCAGGTTAGATTCCCGGTCGGGTCAATGTAGAAGACTCCTTGTCCATATTTTCTCGGGACTGGATGTTTATGGTACCTTCGTCGTTTCCGATTTCATAATAGAAGAGGTTTAGGTGCTTACTTTGGGATCATGATCAGTGGAAGTATGTATTTATTTCTTATTTACTGCTAATCGCCAAGCGCGCCGATTATTGCAAATACACTTAGTATTTTCTATAACGGCCGAGCTTCGCGCAAGACAGGTTTTGAGGGGCCTTGAGTAAGTAATGTAAATTGAAAACTTCAATGAAGTAAGCATTTCGGTGGGAATTCAATGATAATTAAGCCAAGCATCAGTGCATGACGGATTCATTACAACGACCGTGTTATTGGGACGTTGTTTGTGAGACACAGAATCCGACCACCCACCCAGCTTTTTAACTGTAGTAAAACAAATCAACAAACACACATTTTGACGCCATTCCCAATACAGAGGTAGACAGAGGTTTAGACAAATTAGTCCTTTCGACCCACCTTCCACTGAAAACATTTTTTGGTACAGGTGGTGAGCTCGTCGCCGTCTTTATGTCCTAGCATATGACATAATTCGTACATAAGTTTTTGAAAAAACCTATTGGTACGAGCTTTGGAGATCGAACTCGGGTCTCTTGACTCTAATTCGGGTGATCGGAACCACTCGGCTGTCGTGACTTCTTAAACAAAACCAATCAAATCATTTATTTATTAATTGATTTATGGAAGACATTATTATAATACATAAATAAATACATACATACATTGATAGGGACAACATTGCTCTGATCCCATAGTAAGCAACTTAAGTATATTTGTTCTGGAATGAAAAACAACGTAGGTACTACAAACATCTGGACCCGAGAAAATATTGAAAGAATATTTTCGACGTTGTATCGACAAGGAAACAAACCTAAGATCCCAGAGCTGGCGACACTACGAAAACCGGTGTGTATGCCATTCTTTTATGGAGATATAAGAAACATAAGTTTGAACATAGTGAAAAATAAAATAAAAATCTTTACGCAATTCCAGGGCTAGACAGTGGTTCATCATAGTGACCGAGTTTTGTCTGCTGTTTATGATAAGAACTATCCCACAACTATATATACTTTGAACATTATTTAATTGCCTAACATTTGAACCGAAAAAAAAATGGGAGGAGAAATTGTTGTATTTTTTTATGTTTGAAATTCCCTCACTCCAATTCAAACCTTTTTATTGTTTCGTTCTATCTTTTTAAGTATTATACATACGCTCATTACAAATTAAACAGACCTATGAAAATCCAAATTATTCAAAGCAATAATTACGAACGAAGACGAAATAATAGGCAATATAAAATGTAAATATTTTTGTCTACTTCCGTCCATTATCGCTCGACGATTTCCGTAAGAACAAATCAGCGAAGGAATCACGAAATTCTTATATAATTTCCGTTTATCGATACGTAATTAGAGCCTTGGAATAAATGCTCAACATCAGCAGCACACTCACCGATTTATAAATCTTTATCTATACGTGGGTAATACAAACTGTAATTGCTTGGGAACTTACTACCTACATTGGGAAATACCTTGAAATTCACAATTACCCACAATAGCTGAGCGCCGAGTTTGAGAGCCAGTTTTAGGTCACGTTGTCCCAATAACTAACTTCGGTGAAAGGTGAGTCGAAAGTACTTAATTACCTAGACCTCTATCTACCCCAGTATTGCGAATGACATGAAGATATTTCCTTTTCATTTGTTAATTTGCCTATTACGGTGATTACCAAATTCTACATATGTTCTATGTGTGTGTAAGTAGACTATTTAAAAGTTGATAAATTATGCGTTCTCAACAATCACCACGCGTGAAAAGCGGATTGGCGATCGCTGTACCAAGCACCTTGTACATTGGACGATGCTGCCCGTCACCCCTGCTAAAGTATGCTCAATCTTCGTCTGGTACTTTTCGTGATGGTTGCCCTGCCATCTGTCAGTAGCCAATAATATTCTGCGAGCTATTCCTTTAGTCACCTTTGCCGTTACCCACGGGAGGAGAGGAGATGGAATATTATTATCCCATAGCCACAGAGAGGCGCTCCATCAACTCACAAAATAAGTTCCGAGCCATAAGAATCGATTTTTTAATGACATCATCTCGAGAGAACATAAGGTCGAGTCCATCTATGATAGCGTGGTTTGGTTTAGCGAGGTGAATGTACTACGGCGTCGATAAGAGACCACACGAGCACCTTCGTGACCTGGCACTTGAGTCTGCACTCTCAATCCAGAGCCTGAACATTTCCCCCAAGAACTGAATTCGCAGATCCGACCCATAGATGGAGTGTTCAGGGAGCATTGTCGAAGACTTCAGTTAAAAGTGTAATATGTAACGCCGGAAGCAGCACGTCTTGAATCCCTCGATAATTCAATCTGCCATCATGAGAACACCGGTTTGCCAGCTCTGGGATCCAGGGTTCCATTCCGGACGGGTCACTATACATAGATCTCTTTTCCCGAAGTTCTCACGGTTGCATTTTTTCGGTCTGGGTGTTTGTGGTTCCATCTTTGCGTCTGGCATAAATCAAAGTGCCTTTAACTGATTACTTTGGGATCAGAGCAATGTATGTAATGTTGCCCTATGTAAGTATTTATTTATTCATATTCTTTTATACTACAATATAAATGTACTCTATCCATTCAAGTAATGTCAATCCACTTCCCGTCTCGTCAGAAAGGCGTAAACAAAGTGTCCCTATCGCCGGATTTCGATAAACCGGCGAATTCCGCGCAGCAAGCGCATTTCGCCATCGGATGGCGCAACGTGGTCGGACATCCCGCGTTCCTAGTTATCAAACACGTATTTTTAACACGTTTCAGTTTCTTTTCGACTTGAGCTCGATAAGGTTAGGTGTTCTAGTTCGGCGAGTGACAAGACTGCAATTTAATAAAGTCATCATTCGTCACGTAGCATAAGTAAATTAAGTATTAATGTACAAGTTTATGTATCATTTGTCTTTTTAAGCCATTTATGTGTATCGAGGTCATGTGTATATGAAATAATTAGTTGTAGAGTATATAAAAAGAAATTTAATTTAACCACTCAATGGATGGACTTAACGTGGGCGAATGGCGATCACGGCGGTTTTCAAGTAGTTGCCAGCTCTTAACCCCCGGTTTCGATTCCAGAAGGGGTCAACGTAGAAAACCACTACTTGTACATTGTCTCGGGCCTGGGTGTTTGTGGTACCTTCGTTGTATCTGATACTACAAAACAAGTGTTTTAGCTACTAACTTCAGGGTAAAAGCTGTGGACGTAAAGTCGTCCCTATTTATGTATTTATTTACTATCTCAAAATGAGACTTGCACTATAAACGACTTGTACTCAGAAGATAATATTTTTAACATGCTCAATGTCGTTATTGTAAATTGTGTTTCTGCCTCACCTATCATGCTGTATTAGCGCTATGGAACTGGCCACTAGATCCTCAAACTGCTTCTCACTAGCTGAACTGCCCTGCCTCTTGTGATGGTGCGGAGTGTTGGCGGCTGAGGACACGGGGCTGAGGGACTTCTGGGTGTCGGGGCTCGCTTTCACCGCGAGGTTAGTGGTGGATTTGCTGCCGAAGAGCCTCCAGCTCACGCCGGGTGTACACGACTCCTGGGTTTTAGACGAACTACTTTTCCAGGGGAATACGCCTCTGTAACAATGGAAACATTTTTTTTTATTTTCGTAATAACGTCGAATAGCAATGGAGCCTTATCTATGTAACACAACAGTGTATGTTCATGTACACATTTAGATTCATCTACGAGTCGATTTATGACGACTATTTGGGTGGTCTGAAATTCGATGTTTTACAATATACAAATACTAGCTAATGCTGTTATTCTATGGTATGCAACTGAAAGCCATCATTGCGTAAAATTTTGTTTACGTTTCAGGCTATCTTCATACCAAATTTCATGCTGCAGACAGACATTGTTCGTACACATTATACTAGTTAATTTTTTAAATCGCTTCATATGTATCATTGTAGACAAGTATGGATTCTGAATATAAAGGAAATAACATTGTAAAAATGGAGTTACGAAAAAAAAGATTGGTCCACAGAATTGCCGGTTCTTCCGAAAGGTCGTTCGTTCTTGCCAACGGTGTTGTAGGCATTCAATCCAAACTGAACACAAACAGTTTCCCACTTTGTAATATACATATTCAATACACAAATGTTTGGCCCTACCGACAGTCGAACCTGCAACATTAGCTATGACCAGAAAAGGCAGGCACACTACCAACTAAGCAATCGGACCGTCTTAATCTCCAAATCTCCTCTTTTTTTATTAAATATAAATGCATAAAAGGGGAACTATTAACTTAAGAAGAAGCAATAATTATTTTTATGAGTGAAAAAAAAAAAAACAAAATACATCGTAAAACCGTAACAAAATTTTAGTGCCAATTAATTAATAGCTTTAAAATTTATTTGCGCGGCGAAACATTCGCGTAAACATCAAACAGACGGAAACCATCAATCCGCGAAACGAACCGGCAAAATATTATTTTAACAACATAATGGACATACATACGTACAGCTGAATATTTTTTATTTTCGTAATAACGTCGAATAGCAATGGAGCCTTATCTATGTAACACAACAGTGTATGTTCATGTACACATTTAGATTCATCTACGAGTCGATTTATGACGACTATTTGGGTGGTCTGAAATTCGATGTTTTACAATATACAAATACTAGCTAATGCTGTTATTCTATGGTATGCAACTGAAAGCCATCATTGCGTAAAATTTTGTTTACGTTTCAGGCTATCTTCATACCAAATTTCATGCTGCAGACAGACATTGTTCGTACACATTATACTAGTTAATTTTTTAAATCGCTTCATATGTATCATTGTAGACAAGTATGGATTCTGAATATAAAGGAAATAACATTGTAAAAATGGAGTTACGAAAAAAAAGATTGGTCCACAGAATTGCCGGTTCTTCCGAAAGGTCGTTCGTTCTTGCCAACGGTGTTGTAGGCATTCAATCCAAACTGAACACAAACAGTTTCCCACTTTGTAATATACATATTCAATACACAAATGTTTGGCCCTACCGACAGTCGAACCTGCAACATTAGCTATGACCAGAAAAGGCAGGCACACTACCAACTAAGCAATCGGACCGTCTTAATCTCCAAATCTCCTCTTTTTTTATTAAATATAAATGCATAAAAGGGGAACTATTAACTTAAGAAGAAGCAATAATTATTTTTATGAGTGAAAAAAAAAAAAAAAAAAAAAAAAAAAAAAAAAAAAAAAAAAAAACAAAATACATCGTAAAACCGTAACAAAATTTTAGTGCCAATTAATTAATAGCTTTAAAATTTATTTGCGCGGCGAAACATTCGCGTAAACATCAAACAGACGGAAACCATCAATCCGCGAAACGAACCGGCAAAATATTATTTTAACAACATAATGGACATACATACGTACAGCTGAATATTTTTGATACACGTCGCACCGTATGTATACAAAGCACTTATTTTGTTAAACTACATTGTAGTCTTCAATATTTACGTAGTGAATACTTTTATCGTACATTTATTCTGATTAAGTTCATATTTATTCATACAATGGTATGTTTTATTGAATAATAACGCACGTCATAAAATGTAGACAGAGGTCTAGACAATTAAGACCGAAGAAGACCCACCTTTCACGGAAGACTTTTTGTGGGACAATAGGAGAGGTGGCCAGGCGTTGCCGTCTTATTGTCCTAGCCAACGATACAAATCGTACACAAGTTTTGACAAAACCTAATGGTACGAGCCTACCACCTGGGGATCGAACTCGGGTCTCTTGATTCGAATTCCGATTTACTACTATTCGGCTATCGTAACTTTTATATCTTACTATAAATATATAAACAAAACGATGTTTTCTTCTTGAGAGAAAATTTAATTCTTTCGATCGAAAATCAGATCACATTCACACATAACATGTACAAAAAAACACACTGACAATCTACTATGTAGGTCCACAAGCCAGATGCTTTATCTGTTGTCTAAATAACTACAGTAATAATCGCGCGGGCGTATCATCCTGTACGGAATGCTATTGTCCTCAGTTGCATCTGCGTAGGAAGCAACGTCGGATACGGTTTTAATCGACTCACATTCATTTTTATCTTCACGCATTTCCCAATAGAGGGCAGCCAGAGGTCCAGACATTTCAACGGAGCTTATAATGGGCCATCGTGACTGGTAAGAAGTCAGTCGTCGTCTTTATGTCCATGTCAACGACATAAATCGTAAAAAGTTTTGTAAAAACCCATTGGTACGAGTCTACCACCTGGGGATCGAATTAGAGTCTCTGGACTCGAATTCCGACCACAATTTTATTTTTTATTTTTTAGTTGGTGTAAATAATTCTTTGGGAGTCGACTCTGATCAACGGGCTGTCAACGTCATAACCGCATACCAAAACGCACACAAAAACAATAGAAAACAGACAGAACACTTGAGGTATGGGCATCGGAAACAACGACGGCACCACCAAAAAAAATATTTCAAACATTCGTTTCTGCTATTCGTCCAATGATTCGGGAGCCCGTTATCCCCATCCACGCTTACATTACGTATTTATAACATGTATATAATCAAGAATCATAAACAGCCAGCATTCTACACCTTGTGGAGGTGAGATTAAAAAATGCTGGTGTATTTCCGCTCACACACACATGTATATCATTCAACAACATGACGCGTAACTTTATTTCTTAAGGAAAAGGAACGAAACAAACAAGACAAGAAAATAGTAAACAGTGAAGTGAGGTCGCGCATTGTATGAGATCGCGACATTTACCAACATCTGAATGTTGTTACGCGACCTTACAAATTGGCTTTCTGAAGGTTACAGATAAAATATGCACACTTAAGGAACAGTTGATTGGATTACATTAGTATTAATTACAAGAAATAACAGAAATTCTAGCATAATCTACATATACATATAAATCTAATAATCTATATAATGATTTTTAATGTTACAAAAAATATCAAAATGTATCTATTGATTTAGCTTTCAGTGATTAACAACCGGAATTTTATGTCGCCAAAACTACCACTTATGTTTACCACAAAACGTACTGACTTTTCATATATTCAAGCATTTCCCCAAAAAATGGGGTAAACTGAAAACAATTTTGTTATTTCGATCCACCTTTCACCGAAGTCTACTTGATACCACATGACTGGTGGTGAACCTATCGCCGTCTTACTGTCTTAGATGACGGTACATATTATTTTGACAAATTAACATACTAACAAAATTAACATATTTTAAAAAAGTACATTAAAAAAGTCACGACAGCCGAGTGGTTGGGTGGTCCGAATTTCGTCTCAAGAGACCCGAGTTCAATCCCCAGGTGGCAGGCTCGTACCAATGGGTTTTTCCAAAAACTTATGTACGAATTATCGTTGGCTTGGACATAAAAACGGCGACGGGCTCACCACCTGTCACATTGTCCCGAAAATATTTTCGGTGGAAGGTGAATCGACTCAATTGTCTAGACTAGATCTCTGTCTACCCCTGTATTGGGAATTGCGAGAAGATATTTTTTTTATATTTAGGTTATTACTGTTGTAGTAAGTAATCTTTTTTGTAACTTTTTGCTAGATATATTTGTTGAATGTAATAATTATTGATAATATTATGTGTTTTTTTTTTTCTAGAATGCAGACAGACATCGAGGACAAACGTTTGTGGATTCTTCGATGTCTTATTTTAATATATTAAACATTATTATGAATTAATATATAAAAAAGATGGAATTATATTCATATACAAATACAGGCATCCATACTCAAATACAAACATTCATATTCATCACACCAAAGTTAGCCCCTTCCGGGATTCGAACGCACAACTCTTAGCTTCGAAGGCAGGGCAACTACTACACTAATGAATAAACTCAGTAGTCTTTAGTCTATAGTATAAAAGTTAAACTATTTACAATCGCGGATATAGAATAATAGATATTTTCAAAGCCACCCTTAACCTCCAATCAAATATATACGCTCACTACAATATATATAAGTATCAAAATGCCGTGATATTTTATACAAGGCATACAATATGAAGGACATAGCTGTGTGTGACGTAAATACACGCTCATCTCTAATCGTATTAATGTTATAAATGAGAATGTCACTCTGTCTGCGCTTTTATTGCATTGCGATGAAATTTTGTTATAGAAGTAGCTTTAACTTTGAGAAGGGACATTGGACATTCTTTATCCCAAAGAAAAAAAATGCTATATAGTAAAGTCACGATAGGCTGGTGGTTGGGAGATCGAAATTCGAGTCAAGAGACCCGGGTTTAATCCCCAAGGCTAATACTAATGGATTTTTAAAAAAACTTACGTTCGATTTATACCGTAGGTTTGGAAATAAAGACAGCGACGGGCTCAACACCAGTCACGTTGTCCGAAACGTATTCGGTGGAGGGTGGGTCGAAAGAACTTAATTATCTAGACCTCTATCTACCCCTGTGTTGGTAATGGCGTGAGGATATTATTAATTAAATAAAGGGTTTGGAAATAGCCGGGTCCATTGATTTAATAACAATATCTCATCACGGCTTAAATGCAAAATAGGTCACAAATATATAATACTAGATTGCTAACAGTATCACCTATCTGTGTTAGAAACGATTCGCCTGGCACAGCATATCAAATATGTCTTCCAAACATGGTGACCCTGTACAGAACTTTATAGAGCTGAAGATACACCAAGTGGTAACTACAGCTCTACATAGTGCTCTATGCGATAAGCGAACGTTCGGCGCGGCTTAGAAAAGTCACAACAGCGGAGTGGTTCGACGATCGGAATTTGCGTCAAGAAACCTGAGTTCGCTCCTCAAGGAGGTAGACTCATACCAGTGAGCTTTTATAAAAACTTATGAACGATTTATATCGTTGGCTTGGACATAAAAACGGCGACAGGCTCACCATCTGTCACGTTGTTCCAAACATTGTCTTCAGCGAAAGGTCTTGATTGTCTTGACCGCTGTCTACGCCAGTATTGGTAATAGAATGAGTTTAGCGGGTATACTTAAAACGTCAGTTATATATCATAAGATTTGTTTTGCATTAATAATTGAATGAGTGTTATGAAGGATGGATAAACTTTGGGGTTTTCCAAATGTTTTATGATGCAGCCATTCGGATAGTTTTAATTATTTAATTGTTGCCTACAATTCTTTCGATCTTAATATAAAAAAAAAACATCATACTCGGAACTCACGTCGTAGAGTCTATTATTTTTTTTTTTAATTTAAACTATTGTATGTCCTTAAAAATATGAATTACAAAGGGCGAACCTACTGCCTTATCGGCATTCGCTCCCAGTCAACCCGAAGCGTCAAAAAAAACAAGTTTTAGGTAGAGAAATATCCTTTTAACCGAAAAAGTATTACTTAGTTTAATCTTCACGCACAGCCCCTGACCTGATCCTTAAATAACTCTATCGCTTCTTTCAGATTCATCATTTTCTTCATGCACGTCTTCTCACTTAGTAAGTTATATAATTTATGGTAAATTTATATATATTAATTACAATGTTATTGCATAAAAATAGATTATATAATATCACAATAATAACAAAATCTACTCGCTTGTTAATGTCTTGTTTTGGGGCAAAACACGTGTCGCGTTGTCAGTGGTGGTGTATGTTACCTGATTTAGACGGAGGGTGGTGCACTTCTCTTCTTACCGGATAACATATGCCTTTCATTTTTTCATGTGTAATGCTGCAATGTAATTGTTTAATAAGAACTTTATACCAACGATACGAATCGTACATGTTTTACAAAAAAAAAAAAAAAAACTCATCGGTACAAGCCTACCACCTGGGGATCAAACTCGGGTCTCACGACTCGAATACCGATCACCCAACCACTCGGATATCGTGACTTCACTTAATACTTTAATTACGTGAATCGTGAACAGAATCATTGTTCCCTAAGTAGTACGGTGTTACGACGAGGGAATAAAACCCCGTGAGAATTGGTTCTGGTTTATTGTTAACGTTTTACAATGTCTTATTACCTGCATATATCTAAAGCCTACCTGTATTCCATACATTTCTATAGGCCCGTCAGCGTATTTTAATTGACCGGCTAAACCCGGCTACGTTTGGCTTTCTCGATATTTGTCAGAGCACAGATAGAACGAGAAAATAGAATTTATTTAATTAATATTTTCATTGTAATTCAATATTTTACGATGGTAGTCAAAGGGCCCGAGTTCGATCTCCAGGTGTAAGGCTCGTACCAAAGGGTTTTTTCCAAAACTTTTAAACTGTTTATATCATTGGCTTATATGATAGACTCACCACTCACTCACCTGTCACGTTGTCCCAAAAAATTACTTTTTACTAAAATTCCGATAACCCAACCATCGGCTTTCGTGATTTTTTCCATATATATTGTATTAATTTCTCATTATTTTATATCAATGATTCAAACGATTAAAAAATATGCATCGTAAAGGCTGTTTACGTTTGTATCGGTCGAGTTATAGGTGCCGCGGATATCGAAGTCAAGAATTCGCGTACCTAGCCCTGCCCGGCACAGCGCGTCTCGCAACGCCGTTTTTATACATTACTGATTACCTCTAACCTACAAACTAAGGTTGTAAACTGTAAAAAAATGCCTATTTCAAGGCATAATCTCCTCTTACCTTACTGTCTCCTAATCATCATTTATATTCATGTAAAAGAAAAAATAAAACTATTATTATCTCAGTATATATAGTAGCGAGTGCTAGTGGCTTCATGCTTTAGGGGTTGAGAGGTATGAGCCAACATATAAAACTTATCCTTAATTGTATTGAATAAAAAATGGATAAAAAAAACAATATTTACCGAAAGGAAAAACCTTACTGTCACCAGTCTACTCAATTTTCGTTTGGTATTTTTCGTGATGGTCATCCCGAAGTCTGTCGGCAGCCAATGGTATTTTCAAGGCTTCCCGAAAATATCTTCGATGGAAGGTGGGTCAAAGGGACTTAATTGTCTAGACTAGACCTCTGTCTACCCCCGTATTGGGAATTGCGTGAAGATTTATTTATTATTTTATTTAAAAAAACATCATTTTACGTCCCCGTAAACTAAACTACCTCGAAAATAATATAAGTAGGTAAATACCGGTTGGTCGACGCAAGCAAAAAAAATACACAGCAGCATTTGTTATTGTAATGTACATACGAGAGACACGTACGCATGTACCACGCCGGTACCACGCGGTGCATGGTACGTGCCGTTTGCGGATCTCTGCCTCACACCTGTTGCGATAACACTGCATCTCATGGTTTATGGTACAGGTGGCTGTTAGCGTCATGATTTGCCATGAGTCTCCAATTTGATACTAGTTTTTTTGATAAATATGAGAATACCAGCGGAGTTCCTTTCGCCTGTTTCGTAATCAGTTTCCTCGTTAGAGGAACCTTACGAAACGGTGGTAGGTTGAAAAAGTGACAATCGATGAATGTAATTGTATATTACTTATAATAATTGATAAATAAATAATTTGTTTTCAATTGATATGATTGAATACATTATAAAATTTCCTTAAGGGTATCGAACATTTTGGTTATAGTTGTGTTTTATTTAAGGAAATTATAAAGTGTAATTTCGTAGGAAGTTTTCAATCCATATAATTTATTTATCAACATAACACAGTTCATTCATTGTAATTTTTTTGTAACTTTTAACGGAAGAAAAAGCAGGCGAAAGACCGAATTCTTTTTTTGTCTTTTTTTTTACATATTAAAAAGAATATTGAACATAATATATTTATAAATAGCATCGATTTATGCGTAGGGGTTTATAATAACCCTTTATATAAAGCTTTTCTGTAATAAATGCCTTGCCTGTTGGGTATTGCCTTTATTATATCTTCATGCCATTCCCAATACTGAAGCTTATCATCTGTATTTATTATATTTATTAGCTTTATCATGTGTCACGGGACAACGTGACAGATGATAAAGCTATCGCCGTCTTTGTGTCCAGGACAGAAAAATGTCTGGAATGTTATTTAAAAAGACTACCGCCGAATGAAGTTGAAGTTATAGCTGCTGTCTGCATGCATTATTGCTAAATTTACGATAAAATACGCAGACCAAATGTAAATCTGTTATCTCTGTATCCGGGTGAAAGGTGAATGCCATTTTGATATAAATTTACTATTTATATACGTCACATACTTATCAATCAATACTTATCAAGAGTTACGACTAAAACAAAGGACATTACATATATATAGGATACGGAGATAATCACATACATTGCTCTGATCCCAAAGTAAGCAGCTTAATCACTTGTATTATGGAATCAGAAACAACGAAGATAACATAAACACCCGAGAAAATTTAGAAAAAGTGTTTTCTATATTGACCCGACCGGAAATTGAACCAGGGACCTCTGTGCTGGCGACACCATGACAACCGGTGAGTGCGCGCGTGCAAGGAGTTCGTGAAACTTTAAATTTGCGTAACGTCTAGTTCAAAAAATCTCTCTATTTACGTAATAAACATAGTTTATGATGTTTTCTATTGTTATCGCGATACTTAAACCACACAGTATTGTTATGCATACAGGAGGAGTGTCTTGCGTCATGTCATTCTGATGTTCGCGCCTTGTTACTTACACATTACTTTATAGCCCGGGAGCTAGTAACCAAATTTACGTACAATTACCACGGCCCGATAGCCTTTTTGATGATGGTCAAGCTTTCGTAGCTGAGTCTGATTCGAGGAGCAAAATTTTTATTATGAATAGGAACGTTTATACTCGTATCATGGCTGTTTATTATTTACATAGGAAGATATATACGTAAATATACATCACATACATTGCTAGGGACAACATCACATACATTGCTCTGATCCAAAGAATATAGATAAAAAATTTGTTTATTGAATCAGACACAATAAAAGTACTGTAAACACCGAGACTAAACTAATACAGAAAAAGTGGTTTTCTTCATTGACCAGTTTCGGAGTCGAACTCGGGTCGTCAGATCTGGCGACACCGATCATCCACGGGGGTCGGTAAATATAATACGGATATATATGGTAATTATAATATGTATATATAATAAGTCACGATAGCCGAGTGGTTGGGTGGTCGGAATTCCGCGTCAATAGACCCGAGGTTCGATCCCCAGTTGGTAGGCTCGTACCAATGGGTTTTTCAAAAACTTATGTACGAATATCGTTGGCTTGGACATAAAGGCGGCGACGGGCTCACCACCTGTCACGTTGTCCCGAAAATATCTTCGGTGAAAGGTGGGTCGAAGGGACTCGACCTCTGTCTACCCCTGTATTGGGAATTGCGTGAAGATATATTTATATATTATATATATATATATATATATATATATATATATATATATATATATATATATATATATATATATATATATATATATATATATATATATATATATATATATATATATATATATATATATATATATATATATATATATATATATATATATATATATATATATATATATATATATATAGTATTAAGATCGGTAAATGCGGATAGTCTAAAAAGTATGTTTAAAAAAACTCCATCTTGTAAGATTTGAAATGTCTTTTCTAAATACACAAACAAATTTACCTAAACGCTGAACTGAAATCAATAGGATTCGTAAAAAATTTATTAATTGGCATCGACAGCTGGCTCTTGGACTATAATTATAACTGACAAAAACCCGACTACTTTTTGTACACTAAGCTCTTCAACATAATGCAATTACGTGAGGTTAGGACAAACACGCGACCTTACTTACGACATTATTTACTGTACAGCGCTACTAAATACATATTATTACATTTACATACATAGTCACGATAGCCGTGTGGCTGGGTCAAGATGTCTGAGTTCGATCGACCAAGGCTCGTACCAATTGGTTTCTTTTATAAAACTTATGTACTATTTGTATTATCACGTCTTCGGTTCCCATAAAATTCTTCGGTGGGAGATGGATCGAAAGGACTTTATTGTCTAGAACTCTGTCTACCCCTGTATTGGGAAAAGCGTGAAGATTCATTTTTATTTTTTATTACATTTTTAAATATACATACAGAACTACGTCAAGGCTTCTACATGTCCACAGCTGGACATAGACCTCTCCCCTAGATTCCCGTGTTGATTACCATTATGATGTATGTACAATGATATTATAAAAGCTATGATGTATTATGAAAGCTATCCCCATCTACTAAATAATCCGAATAACTATAAAAAATCCATTGGACACTTTCTTCATAAGAACTGTTCTACGAATCTTGTGTACGAAATATTTTCTTTTTCAACATTTATTCAGCAAAACTAACTATAATCCAGGCAAGGGCAGTCCATATTATATAACAGTTTACGTAATTACAGGATCCATGAAAAATAAGACGATTGCGTGCGTTCCGGGCCGGATGTTCAAGGCCTGTAATTATTTAAATGTTTTTTTTAAAGCTGTTTGCGTGTTAATCAAAATTAAATAATGGGTTCAGAAGTAATTGTGTGAGAAACAATTAACCGCGAACAATACATTTTTACATTATAAGAATCTAACATAATTATATACACAGTTTGATTAATAATCAAAGTGCATAATTATAAATAGTTAATAACATCTAATATATAAAAATGTTTCTAAATGTTAATCAAAATTAAGCAGACCGTTGATGGGAAGCAGCGTTGAAGGTGTTGTCTGATGTGCTCGCCAATTAGCTTGCCAAGCGTCGATAGTAAGGAAATATTCCCAAGAGGCCTATATCCTGTAGTGAACTTTTACAAGCATCCATGTACGTATGTTTATAAACATTGATTGGTTCACATACGCAAAATGCATATTTTTTTTTATAATAAATACATACGTAGATTATGACAATATCACATACATTGCTCTGATCCCAAAGTAAGTAGCATGAGCACTTGTTTTATGGAATCAGAAACAACGAAGATACCACATACACCCAGATCCGAGAAAATATAGAGTGTTTTCTACATTGACCCGACCGGGAATCGAACTCGGGACCTCAGGGCTGGCGACACAATAGCTAGTCTGATTATAAACAAAAGTAGTTATTTTTACCCGGCCGCCTCTTATCCCTTATTTTTAGTACAGTCAACCCGAGAGAGACAAAACAACATTCTATTTCTGTTTCTTTAAATATGAGCACGTCGTTAGCGTCTAATGAAAAAAAAAAACTTACGACCATTGTCGCGGTGAGTGATCATGAATCAGCTCTTATCTCTTGACCTTCGGAGTTCAGATTCCCAGAGCGAGCTTTTCTTAGACGAGCATAATTCTGTTATCGAAACTATTTTATGTACATGGAATTTTTATTACGTTGTTTCAATCAACGTAACGATGGGAATTCGTTATGTATAGTGTATAATAAAATACAATTGACGGTAATTTTTTAACTATTGTTAGGTCTTTGTACTAGAAAATCTAAATAATAAATTAATGTTAACTAAATTTGATAACGCTAAATGATACTAAAGTGGTGAATATTTTTCCACTAATAGTGATGGCTACAATAAAATTCAATATAGTAAATAAAAATCTTTCAAAGGACACATAAACAGCTATAACATTTAAAATTGTAAGAGGACCCAACGATAACAGAAAGACAAAGACGACAACGACCCTATGATACGATACGAACCGTAACCCATTTAATGATAATTTAATAATGAATTCTATAATAGTAAATAGATAAGAACAACATAATTACCATCACGCCATTGCCAATACTGGGGTTGAAAGAGGTCTAGACAATTAAGAAGATTAATTATCTAGGTATAAAGGTGGGTCGGATGAATTCAACATACCTTTACCGAAGACATTTTTTGTGACCACGTAACAGGCGGTGAGCCCGTCGCCGTCTTTATGTTCAAGCCAACGATTTCAATCGTACATAAGTTTTGAAAAAAAAAACCATTAGTACGAGCCGGGATGTAACTCGGGTCTCTCGACTCTATTTTGAATTGAAGATATAATTTATTTTTTTATTTTTAGATGATGATTTGTTAGATAGCCAGAGGTATAACAACACAGAAATAATTAAGATGTTGTCTGTGGATAAGAACAATGATGATTGAAACTTTTAGAAATCGAGAAAACTCTAATATGGCGTAAGTGGTACGTGAAGAATATTAAAAATAAATGAAAACAGAGAAAGCTGGAGTTTCTATATTAAGTGTACATGTTTTTTTATGTAAATCGTATATGCGTAGTAATTAAATAAAAATAAGCTATTCCTGCTTTCTTTTAGTATTTCATTAGTTAGTATTTGCGGATTGGATTCAAAGCAGTCTGCTCTATGGCATGATTATATGCTCTATGGTTATATTCACATATGATTCTCGTGATATCGGCTTCAATCAATTTACCGTCTTGTTTCTTTTCATAGGTGTAGTAAAAGACGACTTACATGGGGATGAAAGTTAGGTAAAGGAAAATCATCACTATGAAGTTTTATATACAGGAGTTGGTAAATATAAATATGTCTATGTTGCGTATAGAACGCAAAAGTTAGTGTTTGTTTGTTTTTTTTTTTTGTATCTTCACGCAATACCCCGATACTTTTTATTAAAGCTCAAATGTTGCGATAAATGGACAAGGGGTGAGCCCATCGCATTCTTGTGTCGAAGACAACGGCCCAATACAGTTACATACCCAATTACATACATTAAATATGAATGTAATTGTGTATGTAACTTGTAGATTAATGACTATATTACATAATGTGTTTTGTATAACGAACCACTGGAGTACAAACATATTTGATGAATATCATCACACAAATGTTAGCGTCCAGCGGGATTCGAACCCGCAGTCCCTAGCTTCGAAAGCAAGTCACTAACAACTAGGCTATTAGGTCGATTATTATTACGTAAGCTATTATTATTTTTAATTATAGATTTAGCGGGAGCGGCATGTCATTAGCGTCGCGGGAGGTTTTTTTTTACTATTTACGTTGACAGAGACGGCGTGGTAACGATTATGATCGTAACTTGGTAACACTCCCCAAGTATACAATTTCATTCACCTTATATTTACTTGTAATTATGAAAATGAAATTTCTATTCTTAACACAACTTAAACAACGAACTACAAAAGGACTTAATGCCTGCTGGTATTCTCAAAAAGAAGGAACTTTGTCATGAGGAAATTATGAATGAGATAGTAGATAAAAAATAACGAAAAACTTAAAAACCTACATATTTCCGAGATATTTTACCCTTGGGACAATTAAAGAGCGAGCTGCCACCACCAAGTCTACACCGGCGAATCCCCAGGCGGAAAGCTGTTATTTAATCACTTTAAATCAGAGGGGCCACGTAAGGAAATCTTCCTCATTTTCATGAATATGTAATGCAATTTTATATTATTATAAGCTAAGTGACGACAGCCGAGTGGGTGATCGTATTTGGGGTCAAAAATAAAAAAAATAAAATATCTTCAAGCAATTCCCAATACAGGGGGTAGACAGGGGTCTAGTCCCTTCGACCCACCTTCCACCGAAGATATTACTGGGACAACGTGACGATGTTAGCCGTACAATATTGTTAATATCATAAACAAATTTATATTTTTACTTTCTTCGACCGACATTTTTAATGGATGAGAGTATACTCATCATTTTAAAACACATATACATATGTATATGTGTTTTTAAATGGATGAGAGTATACTTAGCTTTAAAATTAAAGCAGTTTATTCCAACGTTTTATACTTTCACTTAACGCATTGTACTTAATATAAACATTAAAAATGTCGGTCGAAGAAAGTAAAAATATAAATTTGTTTTTGATATTAACAATATTGTACGGTGCATCTGATCCCAAAGCTTAAGCAATTGTATTACGGAATCAGAAAAAACGAAGGTACCACACATTTCTGTAGCATAACAGAACTTCCAGGAAACACGGACTACATCCTACATCGCACTATCGAAGTTCCTACGATGCATTAAGAGGTGTAACAGCACTTTATCTACCATACTGGAGTCGATGAACACGATGTGATTTAAACACAATCAGATTCTTACGGAACTAGTACTAATAATTTATATGATAACGTTACCAAGATGACGTAACTTGTTATACCAGACCCCAGACACGGTATAGAGGCCTTGATCGGGCAGTCCACACGGACGGGTTCATCGTGATGCAAGTCTGACGTCACATAACGGTCGCCACTTATATCTCGCAGAGACAAACTCAGCAGCAAAGGGCTATAAACACTACAAGATATTGTCTGTTGGAGCTGTTAGTACGACTTATGTGGCGATACATAGATTCTATGTAGGTTGAATTTGTTTTGGTTACTTTTTTTTAATTATGAGATTATAATAAATAAGTCACGATAGCCAAGTTGTTGGGTGGTCGGAATTTCGAGTCGAGAGACCCGAGTTCGATCCCCAGGTGGCAGTACCAATGAGTTTTTCAAACACTTATGTACGAATGTCATCGTTGGCTTGGACATAATAATAAGGCGGCGACAGGCTCACCACCTGTCACGTTGTCCCGAAAATATTTTCGGTGGAAGGTGGGTCGAAGGGACTTAATTGTCTAGAGTAGACCTCTGTCTACCCCTGTATTGGATATTGCGTGAAGATATTATATATATATATATATATATATATATATATATATATATATATATATATATATATATATATATATATATATATATATATATATATATATATATATATATATATATATATATAATTAAACGTGGACATTTTTCGATTTAATAGGCCAATAAATCTATTAAAGAAAATCTTTATAAAATGGGTTATTAAATTTATAAATAAACACATTAATGACAGTAACCCCTGAGAATAAGTTGATCGCTCCCATGCTATTTATAATTAAATTAATGTTCAATTTTGTATTTCCTTTGTTAGAAAAAATGTAAAAAAGAAGATACCTACGGAGTTTCTTTCGCCTGTTTCCTCTCCGTTAGAAGAACCTCATTACGGTGGTAGAGAAAAAAAATATATATCGAAGGATTTAACGATTGTTACTTATAACGATGAATAAGTTATTTGATTTGACAGTAAAATTGAAAGCTACGTAATTATAGATATTATGAATTCGTGCAGTTCTGGTTACTTTGCGCGTTAGGGAAAAACTTTGAGAGTGAATTATTACAGTGACATATTCATTTAAACCCACGAAGTTTATGTACAGATTCCAAGTACATTGTCGTTAATTTTTGATAATTCTTTAAAAAAAAACATAAAATTTTACGATCCGATAGCCTAGTTGGAAGTAACGCTGCCTACAAAGCAAAGAGTTGCCGTTTTGAATCCCGCTAGGAGCATATAACTGTGATGAAACATGAATTGTTATTTATGTAAATATAACCATATAAGTATATTGTATCGTTGGCTTGGAAACTAAGATGACGATAAGCTCTCTCTACCTGCCTACCCACCTATCTACTCTAATATGTAACATTAAAGCACTATTAGTGCGAGGCCAGGTCAAGAGTACCCTAAATCGAAGAGAATGTATGAAGGGAATAATGAAAGTGGACGAAGACAAGTATGTAAGGATCGTAGCAAGTGGAAAGAAGTGGTCTCTGCCTACCCCTTCGGGAAAGAGGCGTGATTAAAAGTATGTATGTGTGTAGTGCGAGAAATATCTTAGCCTATAGAAATGAACATTTACTTTACGTTCGCGCAATCGTCCAGTAAAATATCGTTATTAATATAACTAATAACAAAAAGCCACGTTAAAATTACGCTCATATGAAATCCAGCGTGAATAATCCGGCGACTGTCGGGCGTAACTAACTATACGCCGCATTTAGTTAATAAGAAATCGACAATATTAATTAACTACATTATTTTATTAACAACGAGGTCACTAAACTAGTTTTTTCCCGTCGAGATTACAATAAATACGCTCGTAATAGTTTAGTATATATATACTACTTCACGGCATTCCCAATACTCGGGTAGTCAGAAGTCTAGACAATAAAGTCCTCTCCTAACGTCACAAGTGGCGAGCATGTCGATTTGCTGGGTCCAAGCCAACGATACAAATCGTACATAAGTTGTAACCTGGTGATCGAACTCGGGTCTCTTGACTCGAAATTCCGACCACCCAACCACTCGGCGTTGTATACAACAAAATTTCTGAAAAGTCTTCAACGAACAAAATAATAACTTTTACCGTAAAAGTAATGAATTTCGGAAACCGAAAATTATTCTAAAAAAATACACTTTATATTTATTTTTCCTGTGTGTATTTCCAATGTGTCACCACCCTTCATGTTGTCTCGAAAATATCTTCGGTGGAAGGTAGGTCGAAGGGACTTAATTAGACAAGACCTCTGTCTAGCCGTGTATCGGCAACTGCGTGAAGATATTTATTTATTTTGTTTTATACAAACATTTTCCTAGCTTTCTTATATAACAACGCGTCCGCCAAATCGATCAAGCCGTTCTCAAATGGTTCGTCAAATGTAATATATAGATATTATCATAGGATAATCAATAGTCTTAGAAAATAACTATGGCAATTGATTTTTTATCTTAATAGATGAAAAAGATATATTTCTTTCATGTAATGACGTTATTTTCATAACGACAGCAAAAAATGAAAGTATACATCGACCAATAAAAAAAAAATATTTCGAAAATGTTTATCAGTGTGTCTGCCTGTCTCGTTTCGTCCTATTCTATACATACACATTGTTTTGTATAATTAGAATAAAATTATAAACTTAATGAATTATTATTTGAATAAGGGGGCGTCCATAAATTACGAGAGGTGTTTTTTTGAATTTTCTGCCCCTCCCCCCCTTTGTGAGATGTCGTGAGATTTTATTCAACCCCCTCCCCCATCCCCCAATCTCACGTGAGATTCTTCAAAATGTGGGTTTCTTATGTAAACGCGTTGGATTGCTATTGTAAAAAGAAAAAAAAATTGCTTCGTGCTTTTATTTACGACTAGTTAAGACTAGTAATCAATATTGCTGAGAGTTTAATTATAAGTGTAATAAAAATTTAACAATAGAATACTTAAATCGTAACTACTGTGAATAAAAAAAGAATATCTACTCTAATTCAATCCATGGAGAATCATGCACGGTCTCAAGAGAGACTATTGGAACCAACATGTCCAAATGATTTTCAGTAAAATCATCTGCATTTCAGTAAATAGTATAATTTTTTTGTTTCAATCAGAAAAAATTGCGTGTTATTTGCCGAGACCCCCCCTCTCTCCAACGTAAGATTACATGACATTTGACTCGACCCCTCCCCCACCTCTCACCTCTCGTTTATGGATCGATCGATTTATGGACGCCCCCTAAGTAATTTGATTAATACTTAAATTGTTATTTGTATACCCTTCGAATTAAATACAGAGAATCTTATTAATTACTTTATAACACCCATGTCACCATGATATGTCTTATATATACAAATAAAATAAATTTCATTTCATTGATTTGATTCTAAAAAACATGTACTCAGCACGTGTCCAAGTAATTTGGAACCCCAGAAGAACCCCACAGCTATCACGGTAATCACGATTACTAACGCAAGCAAAACGTAGCGACGCCCAATTTCGCAACGCTTTGCCCAACGTCCGGTTCGAATCCGGACGACAGCGCGACGTAACTGTGGGAATCCGGGCAGTGATGCAATCGGGCTTGTTGGAGGTGACGAGCACATTATTATATTAAAAAAAAATATACATACATAAATAGAGACACGATAGCCGAGTGGTTGGGTGGTCGGAATTTCGAGTCAATAGACCCGAGTTCGATCCCCAGTTGGTAGGCTCGTACCAATAGGTTTTTAAAAAACTTATGTACGAATATCGTTGGCTTGGACATAAAGACGGCGACGGGCTCACCATCTATCACGTTGTCCCGAAAATATCTTCGGTGGAAAGTGGGTCGAAGGGATTTAATTGTCTAGACTCGACCTCTGTCTACCCCTGTATTGGGAAGTGCGTGAAGATATTTTTTTTTTATAATAAAAAGAGACAACATCACATACATTGTTTGGGTCCTAAAGTAAGCAGCTTAAGCACTTGTAATATGGAAATAAATATAAACAACGAAGATACCAAAACAGCCAGACCCGAGAAAATTTTGAAAAATGTGTTTTCTACATTAACCCCTTGAAAACCGGTGTGTACGCCACTCGTCGACGGGGGTCGTCAACATAATTGTAAAGACAGATAGAGATAAATATTTATTCACTACTACTCAACTAAAAAAACTAGAAATAATAACAATTACAAAAAAAAAAGTGGCAAGGACCACCACTATACACTGAATGTATTTGCATCATAATTTGAATAAGCTGAAAAAATTAAAAAATAAATATTGGAAATTGTCCGACTTCTATGCAAAACGAGATGCAATGATGATGCTCACCTTCAAATTGGCGTATCAGAATCAAGTCAAGCATATACAAATAAAAACAAGTGTGTGCGTGTATCTGTAAGTGTGTGATTCAACATATCTATAACAAACAAATATAACATATCTAGTTTATTACACGACCAAATAGATATCAACAGAATAAAAAGAAGCGTAATATTTCTATAAAAAGCCACGATAGCCGAGTGGTTGGAATTTCGGGTCAAGAGACCAGAGTTCGATCGCCACCTGGGGATCAAAATAGGCTCGTACCAATGGGTTTTACAAAAAAACTTATGTACGAATGTCATCGTTGGCTTGGACATAAAGACGGCGACGGGCTCACCATCTATCACGTTGTCCTGAAAATATCTTCGGTGGAAGGTGGATCAAAGGGACTTCATTGTCTAGACTAGACCTCTGTCTACCCCTGTATTAGGAATTGCGTGAAGATATTTATTTATTTTGTTTTATACAAACATTTTCCTAGCTTTCTTATATAACAACGCGTCCGCCAAATCGATCAAGCCGTTCTCAAATGGTTCGTCAAATATAATATATAGATATTATCATAGGATAATCAATAGTCTTAGAAAATAACTATGGCAATTGATTTTTATCTTAATAGATGAAAAGATATATTTCTTTCATGTAATGACGTTATTTTCATAACGACAGCAAAATGAAAGTATACATCGACCAATAAAAAAAATATTTCGAAAATGTTTATCAGTGTGTCTGCCTGTCTCGTTTCGTCCTATTCTATACATACACATTGTTTTGTATAATTAGAATAAAATTATAAACTTAATGAATTATTATTTGAATAAGGGGGCGTCCATAAATTACGAGAGGTGTTTTTTTGAATTTTCTGCCACTCCCTTCCCCCCCCCCCTTGTGAGATGTCGTGAGATTTTATTCAACCCCCTCCCCCATCCCACAATCTCACGTGAGATTCTTCAAAATGTGGGTTTCTTATGTAAACGCGTTGGATTGCTATTGTAAAAAGAAAAAAAAATTGCTTCGTGCTTTTATTTACGACTAGTTAAGACTAGTAATCAATATTGCTGAGAGTTTAATTATAAGTGTAATAAAAATTTAACAATAGAATACTTAAATCGTAACTACTGTGATTAAAAAAAGAATATCTACTCTAATTCAATCCATGGAGAATCATGCACGGTCTCAAGAGAGACTATTGGAACCAACATGTCCAAATGATTTTCAGTAAAATCATCTGCATTTCAGTAAAATAGTATAATTTTTTTTTGTTTCAATCAGAAAAAAATTGCGTGATATTTGCCGAGACCCCCCCCCCTCTCTCCAACGTAAGATTACATGACATTTGACTCGACCCCTCCCCCCACCTCTCACCTCTCGTTTATGGATCGATCGATTTATGGACGCCCCCTAAGTAATTTGATTAATACTTAAATTGTTATTTGTATACCCTTCGAATTAAATACAGAGAATCTTATTAATTACTTTATAACACCCATGTCACCATGATATGTCTTATATATACAAATAAAATAAATTTCATTTCATTGATTTGATTATAAAAAACATGTACTCAGCACGTGTCCAAGTAATTTGGAACCCCAGAAGAACCCCACAGCTATCATGGTAATCACGATTACTAACGCAAGCAAAACGTAGCGACGCTCAATTTCGCAACGCTTTGCCCAACGTCCGGTTCGAATCCGGACGACAGCGCGACGTAACTGTGGGAATCCGGGCAGTGATGCAATCGGGCTTGTTGGAGGTGACGAGCACATTATTATATTAAAAAAAAATATACATACATAAATAGAGACACGATAGCCGAGTGGTTGGGTGGTCGGAATTTCGAGTCAATAGACCCGAGTTCGATCCCCAGTTGGTAGGCTCGTACCAATAGGTTTTTAAAAAACTTATGTACGAATATCGTTGGCTTGGACATAAAGACGGCGACGGGCTCACCATCTATCACGTTGTCCCGAAAATATCTTCGGTGGAAAGTGGGTCGAAGGGACTTAATTGTCTAGACTCGACCTCTGTCTACCCCTGTATTGGGAAGTGCGTGAAGATATGTTTTTTTATAAAAAGAGACAACATCACATACATTGTTTGGGTCCTAAAGTAAGCAGCTTAAGCACTTGTAATATGGAAATAAATATAAACAACGAAGATACCAAAACAGCCAGACCCGAGGAAATTTAGAAAAATGTGTTTTCTACATTAACCCCTTGAAAACCGGTGTGTACGCCACTCGTCGACGGGGGTCGTCAACATTATTGTAAAGACAGAAAGAGATAAATATTAATTCAATACTACTCAACTAAAAAAAACTAGAAATAATAACAATTACAAAAAAAAAGTGGCAAGGACCACCACTATACACTGAATGTATTTGCATCATAATTTGAATAAGCTGAAAAAATTAAAAAATAAATATTGGAAATTGTCCGACATCTATGCAAAACGAGATGCAATGATGATGCTCACCTTCAAATTGGCGTATCAGAATCAAGTCAAGCATATACAAATAAAAACAAGTGTGTGCGTGTATCTGTAAGTGTGTGATTCAACATATCTATAACAAACATATCTATAACAGACAAATATAACATATCTAGTTTATTGACGACCAAATAGATATCAACAGAATAAAAAGAAGTGTAATATTTCTATAAAAGGTCACGATAGCCGAGTGGTTGGAATTTCGGGTCAAGAGACCAGAGTTCGATCGCCACTTGGGGATCTAAATAGGCTCGTACCATTGGGTTTTACAAAAAAAAAAAAAACTTATGTACGAATTATATCGTTGGCTTGTACATGAAGACGGCGACGGACTGACCACCGGTCACGATGTCCCGAAAATATCTTCGGTGGAAGGTGGATCAAAGGGACTTCATTGTCTAGACTAGACCTCTGTCTACCCCTGTATTAGGAATTGCGTGAATATATTTATATTTATTTATATTTATAACGTAATATGTCTAGAAACTACATAAAATCAGTACTCACACGGTGTCCGTGCGCATGTTACGATTCCGACACTAGTTAGACACTTGGGTAACTGATGCGTATGTTTAAAACAAAACATCTGATTAAATAAGTTACGTGAATACTCAGACGCGACCAGAAATCGACGTTCAAAACCACACTGCGAGTGTGACTGAAAAACAAGTGCAAATATGTGATAAAGACGCTATACAGACAAATATTTTAAGTCACGATAGCCGAGTGACTGGGTAGATTCGAGTCAAGAGCCCCGAGTTCGATACTCAAGTGGTAGTCTCATATCAACAGGTTCTTTCGTAAGCTTATGTACGATTTTTATCGTTGGCTTGGACATAAAGACGGCGACAGGATCACCACCTATGACGTTCTCCCATAAAATGTTTTCTCTGTACTTGATTAGCTTAGAAAGAAATATAGTGCTATCGTGACTTTATAGTATAGTATTCAATCAGTTATAGTTTCTATTTGTTAACCTTGCATTCTCTAGTTAAGTAAGACTTTCTCTTTGGCAACATATAGCATAAAAGTATTCGATTGCAGATTTAATATAATCATGCAATCGACATTGATATCCGTAATACAAGAAACTTATGTGACGGTATAACGTGACACGTGAAATAAAACGATATGTTTTGGCAATTAAAGAAAACAAATTAAAGAAAACAAAAGATACAAAAATATGTCTTTAAAGACCGCTGACGGCAGCACATTCTACAAAGTGCAAGTGAAAAAAGCACTGTGGTGGAATGTCAAGCATCAAGGTGGTGTTGATGGAATTTTCGACTACGACGTAAGGTTCGATGGTAAAATTCAGCGGCTGGGATTAATCCGAACAATTCCTCGGAGTACTTCCCGTAGTACATCTTGTAAAAAATGCAAAGAGATGCAACATCTATTCGCATATCGACAATGTCTCAAAAATATCTCCAGATTTAGCCACTCAACATATTTATTGAGACTGCAGAAGTCTAGAAAATAAATAAAGTCATAAACGTAATGGATGCAAATTGGAACGGCGTTATGCAAACCTATCAAGAATGACATCAAATGTCTCGTTATCTCTTTCATAAGTGCCACTTATAAATAGTAGATAAGTAAACACCTTGATTTTCCCAAGACAATGTTGTGTGTGTCCTTAATTGTAATAATAATTAAAGGTAAAATTAGCAGTCACGATAGCCGAGTGGTTGGTTGTCGGAATTTCGAGTCAAGAGACCCGAGTTCGATTCCCAGGTTGCAGTACCAATGAGTTTTTCAAAAACTTATGTACGTTGGCTTGGACATAAAGACGGCGACGGGCTCACCACCTGTCACGTTGTCCCGAAAATATCTTCGGTGGAATGTGGGTCAAAGGGACTTAATTGTCTAGACTAGACGTCTGTCTACCCCTGTATTGGGAATTGCGTGAAGATATTTATTTATTTTATTAAAGGCCAATGTTCAATAAGATCTTGCAAAAGCGGAGCGTAAAGGATATTTCGCTACCATCGTTTTGTCTCCTCTGGTAATTTAACAGAGCCTGTTCACAGGCACATAAATTGTAACCGGGTCTGATATCTGATTTTACATGATGAATAGATGCATACAATTGTTTTTTATTTTTTAGAATTTAATAATATACTTGGTACAAATCTATACGTTTTATATTTCTCATTGTAATAATTTCAACGTGCAACATGATAGCTATACATTTCACGTATTCTAGATGAAATTTAAGTCTTTTTTTCAAGTACTTCCGAACATTAGAATGTATGAACAGTGACTGGCCAAGATGGCGAAACAACCATTTTATTTTTTTTTTCTTTAAAATAATAACATATAGTTCAGCATAAATTAAATACTTTAAAATCAATAAAAAAAAGCGTAATAAATTAGTTGGCGTTATCTCATTGATATTTCCTGACTGAAAAGTCGGGAATGTCGAGCTGTTATTTGCAATAGTGACAGCATAACTTAGATGCTTTAAAATTAATAAAAAAAATGCGTAATCATCGAAGCTTGTTTGGAATAAATTTAAAAAAGTTCTAGTGGAAAAAATTAAACGAAAAACTTTAAGTATGTGTGATAACCACTTTATTAAACAAAAGAAATTCCTTTTGTCCACTTTATTAACACAATAAAGAGGGTAGGCTAAAGATAAAGAAAAGGCTGGTCAAAGGCCTGCGCTCAATTTTAAGAGGGCTCTACAGCTGATGAGAGTACTTCACTAGAGCGAACACACAATAGAGTGTAAGTTGGAGGACTTTACAGAATATCTCCGAAATACCTGACAAGTTTTCTTAGAATAGGTGACACTGTAGCCCTTCCACTGTTAGCTCGAGTTATCCCCAGTAAGAAAAATACTAGGATTTTTCCCCAATAAATTAGAATTTGTCATGTGTAACTTTTATACTTTCCGTTACTTCGGGCAACAATGAACACATACTTATTATGTACACCTTACAATGGAGGATGCAAGTCTCACCCGAAAAAGGTTGGCGATGATCGCTATGCTTATCAAGCCAAGCTGATTGTCGATCGCAGTACCAGACAACTTGCGTAACATATTCAAGATGACCTCAAATATTACATTGAAGCACAAATTTTTGAAACAGGACGAGGATTCCTGTTAGTGATTGATGATTCACGAGTCTTTAATTTAAAAACAACCTAATTTCAATAGAAAACATGGCTGGCGACAGTCAACGGCATGAACGATTGTCTTTTGATATCAAAAGAAATAAAATATCAAACAAATCGCTCGTCGACCTCAAGATACTTCTGCGTAAATAAGAAACTCTGCGTACATTAAAAATTAAAAACCTAATGATAACCCGACATAAAACGCCTCTGTCAAAATAGTTGAAGATATAACTGGAAGCAAAGAAATAAATAGTTTAGAAATTCCGTATAAAATATATAATCTTTTGAACATTTTAAAACAGAAATTAACATGAGTGATCGCGCAATCAAAATCCTGAGAAATAATTTAAGCATATTTCAGCTTAATCGCCTTCCATGTAACCTCGACCCTTCCTCATTTTCCGCTTCACGTGGCAAGAACAATGTCGGATCACCTGCATCCAGGTCACGCTTGGAAATATCACAGGATATTCGAATGATTACGCAGCATTGCTAGAGGATGTTTGGTAGACGAAATACGAGCGAAAGACATAGTATAAAATACACCTAAATACATGCAAATATTATTAAAGCAATTAGTAATATTACATTTCTAATATTCCTGCTAAGGACTCCAACTATTTACTTGTATATGAAGCACATCCAAATAGGATCTAACCTGTGCGCACTAATACTTAGAGACACACTGATAGCTTAGACAATAATTTTAGTTACGATTTTGTTTTGATTATAACCCAACGACAACAATTAATCCATTTCCTCCTTACTGGAACACAGTATGAAACGTGATTTCGCGTAAGAATATTAATAAGCAATAATGAAATTTGAGATAGCATCAAAAAATATAACGAATAAAAAAAGACAAAAATAAGCTTCAATTGACGTCGAAAATAACAAAATAAATAGTCATTTATTTATTTATGAGGATGCACATAAAATAAATAACGAATTCAAAACTATGCATGCCCCACGGTTTCTTCGGCGTTAAAATAAACCGTATATACTCGGAGCCTCTGATATGTTTACCATAAAAATAGTTCTATTCAGTCATAACCTAAAAATAACCAAAAGTAATAAAAACGTGGAAAAGATTTCTTAAGAGTTATCTCAACATTCCATGTTTCAGAATGCAGACACTTTCCTGCGCTATAAAAAATTTACGAACTACGAATGGACTAGGAGAGCGCGAGTTATTAGTTTAGGATGACGCGTAAACTTTTTTTAATGCGCGCATAAAACTTAAGTGGAGAGCTAGTATTATCAAAAAGAAAGAAAGGAAGAAAGAAAGAAAGAAAAAAAAAAGCAAGAAAGGTTTATTCGCCAAAATGACGCCATTACAGATATTTGAAATTCAAATAGTAATCAAAACTTGTGTAGAAAGGTAAATGGGATTTTCACTAGCGCTTACAGCACTAACTGCGAACAAGATTAATTGCAATTATTGTAAATATGCAAAGTAATGCTATGTGATGGCTTAAGAATATTACTCTCCCTTGCTTTCGGTGTCGTAAGATGCGACTCAGCGTTTTTTAAATCGTAATAGCTACCGATAGATGGCGTTAAGGATTCCAACACACCGGGATTTAATGGATTTTTCCGGATTCGGGAGCACAAAATTAAAATTATTATGTGATAGTCAAATTATCAGGGATTAAAAAGTTAGTGAACGCAGTTGTTACACACTTACATGGTAGAAAATTCACAAAAAAAAACATTTATTGCCTAGAAAACAGTATCGTATTGTTGTCTTCATGAATATAAAATAACATCTATCTGAAGTCTTTATAATTTCATAGTCTTTATAAAATGCAATATTAGAAATTATAAAGACTTCAGATAAATGAAGCCAATGGCGCTAAAAAAGGTACCGAAGGGAGAATAAAAATTTCAATCGATGCGGGTGAGACATGGTGGTTCGGAGGTAAGATAAAGAAGGTTTCGAATACCGCCCGTGTCAGTTGATATTTAAAAATTTTCATTTATCAAATTAGAAAAATTATAAAAATTACAACATTTCAGCCATGCTTCAAATATAATATTAATTGTAAACAGGAAAATTATTGGAAATTTAATACGAGTAACTAACAGACCAACGCACTGCCGCACAGCTTTTTCTTTTATTTGGTCCTTATAGGACCAAATAAAAGAAAAAACTGAGGTGGCGTCATATCACGAGGACAAAGTACTGGCGTATGACGGAGATAAATGGAAAATACTCCAACAAAAGGAAAACTCTGAAATTAATGATCATGAGACTCTTTGAATCGTATAAGATTTACTTTATATTATTCATTGTAAAAATCATTCATGAATGTAAAGAACATGTTTACACTGAAGTACCAACAAAGGTGTGACATATTTTAATAAAGAATGTAAAAAGTTGTTTGTATGTAATTCCAGGCGAGTGATTGGGTGATCAGAATTCGAGTTTCGAGTCAAGAGAGCATAGTTCGATCCCCAGGTAGGCTCGTACCAATGGGTTTTTTCAGGTAAGAGGCTCACCACCAGATTGTCCCAAAAATTTCTTCGGTGAAAGGTGGGTGGAAAAATTTAGTGGTCTAGACCTTTATCAACCCTATTATTGGGAATAGCGTAAACATATTTTTTAGATAGAAAAAAAAAACTTTTTCTATCTCACGGAGCTAAAGCACTCTGAGTTTACCCAAATACCTGTTATTATTCAATACTATTATTTTACCATTATCCATATACTCTAATGTGAACACGCTTAACGCCCTGTCAAAGAACAGTACCGTTAACCTCGCACCATAGACTGCACAACGTCATAAAGTTTCAGTAAGAGTGTCCGACCGTTCGCCATTACGAATAACTTTCACTGGGCGAAATTTTTAATTCCGAGTCGACGTCACTCCGCTCCGCATTGATTTTATTACGTAAATATTAATTGGTTAACTTTACCGGATTTGCAACATTCTCCTTCGCTGAAATGCTTTATCGAGTTTAACTTGAGGGTGCTTGTTACCCACTTACTCTTTTCTGATACATATATATGTCTGTCTATATAAAATATACACATGTATTTGAGAGATGGTCTTTACCCTTGACCTACATGGAGTGACGTACACGTCTCGCCGGCCCCGCTGGGAATTGAACCCGAGAGCTCCCTAGTTCTGTAGAAAAACCACATTTTCTACATTTTTCCGGGTCTGGGTGGGTCGAGTTAATGGCTATGTAGAGATGTTAGAGTTTTGAATTATTATTTAAATATTTACAGCTTTCGTGTATGTATCGCTCAAAAGATTTCGCTGTTTTTTAAAGAAAATTTTCAGTTAAATCAGTAGCTAAGCAAACTAGTATAGCTTAGGCACAACTAAATCAACCTAACATTACTTCGAGTAGAAAAGCCGAGGAGGTGGACACTAGCTTTCGCGTACAACTTCGTCGGAGTGGAAAATCTCCATGAGATTTCCCCTTGATAAAAAGATGCCATACAGTCTATTACAAAGTTTCACCCATATCGTCTAGCCCCAAGGTAGAATTCCCTGTGTCTTTATAACTGTTTGGTGATTATCACACACACATATACCCAAATATATCAAATCAAGTCAGATCATTTATTTATCGACATAAGAATGTATATTCGTTTATCGATAGTAATTTTAATCTACCACCGTTTCGTAATGAGTTTCCTCTGACGGAGAAGAAACAGGCGAAAGAAACTCCGTAGGTATCCTCTTTTTTGGTCAATATTTTTTTACTATATAATATATTATACAACGTGATATGATATTTTAGAAATAGCTTGGGAGCGATCACCTCATTCCCATGGGTTACTAAAATATATAAATAATAATCATACTAATTACATCTTATGTATATACAAAGGAAGAATTTTTTATAATAAATACATATATGGATAGGGACAACATCACGTACATTTCTGCGCTCCGGAACACAAAAGTTGAATGAATGAACTTTTCGCACGCCGCTTCAATAAAAGAAGTATTTTAAGCCTACTCTAGCGATTATCGGTCTTAGTGAAAAGATAAATAGTCCACTATACGTTTACATTGAGCGTTCTACAACTTTAGGAGTCGTGTGAAAGATTTCATAACTCACAATGCTTATCGAATTACGAAATGGGAAGATAAAGTTTTACGTAAAGAAAGAGAGATAACGTTATCACAGATTGTTTTACTAAGGAATCGAACAATGACGACAGACTAGAGGCGTTCCGACAATTCGCATAATATTTTACGTATTTATATTTTTCTTCGGCTAAGACTAACTTTCGAAGATCAGGTGAACAAATTGCTCGAAGAGTGCTTCTGCTACTTGCTCAATCAAGAGTACTCGGATACCTGGACGTGCATGTATGAAATAAATGATGAATTTAAAAGTGAAAGAGGTATTTAAGGATAGTGACACTTTGCGATCTGTTCTCTGTGGCTACCTCGTCAGGGACTGTGTGTGAAGATAGATCAATAAATATCTAAATTTTCCTGTTTTGATGACGTAAAATTTTTGTAATCCGACGATGACTTCATGACTTCCTTTTCATTTTTTTATACATAAATAAAAAATACATTAAGACAAAACAAACATGTAAATATTTTGAATAAAGTTAATTAATCATATTATATTTCTTCTTGTTGCGGCCAAAATTATTTTATTAATGTTTGTTTGTTTGAGTATGTGTGTAAATGTGTCACTTATGACAAAATTTTATTGGCCTCTACTTCCATTAATATTTTAATCACCCTTCCTACACACATATGTATAACAGACACATTTTAAGAGCCACAGTTACGTAAAACTTCTATATGAAGCCATTCATTTCATATTTATTCCTATTAGATTTGAATCGGTATAGTAACAGTTTCCATGTCGTCGGATCGATTACGATTAACAGCCATTCATCAATATAATCGTCTATTATGGTTAATTACTATTGTGATCCTTTCATCGCTACATTTAACACCAACCAAGGCGAAGTTTTGTTATAATAAATAAAATAAATAAATATATAAATAAATAAATAAATATCTTCATGCAATTCTCAATACAGGAGTAGACAGAGAGTCAAGTCTAGACAATTAAATCCCTTTGAACCACCTTCCACCGAAGATATTTTCGGGACAACGTGACAGGTGGTGTGCCCGTCGCCGTCTTTATGTCCAAGCCAACGATGAAATTCGTACATAAGTTTTTTGAAAAACTCATTGGTACTGCAACCTGGGGATCGAACTCGGATCTCTCGACTCGAAATTCCGACCACTCAACAACTCGACTATCGTGACTTATAACGTTTTGTTTTGTTGATGGTGAAAAAGAACAGCCCAACCTGGGTGGGTTCTGCAAACTATTATACGCCTGAAAATAATTACAATTGTTTTCAGGTCCCTATAAGTTGCATTACACAGCGTTGTCACAAACGGAAACTAAGTTAAAATGCCTCGTTGCCCTTAATTACCCTGGCTCTCTGTAACTCTAGCGTACTTCCACAAAAGGGTAATATTAAGTCATGTTTTTCGTTCTTCCACATTCGAGAGGCCTACGTTGTAAACCTTTATAAATTTAACGACCTCCGTAGACTATTTACCGATATATTTTAATTACACCTATCCGACCGTGGCGAATACGGGAAACGCAAGGAGGGTTTGACGTAATCGCCACTCTTGGTGATTTTGCGGGAACGATCCACCGATTCCGCAGTCTTTGCGGGTGAGGCCCATGTCCTGCAGTGTAATCAAGTACCTACCTACCTACATAGGGGCGTGTATATACCGTATTTGCTCCTTTAAGCGATTACGTCATCAAACAATTAAACCCTCAAGGTTGTTTACACAGCTCGGCAATGAGTGGACGACTGAACGATGTAACATTGTCAACTAGCTACTGTGGCTTAATTGGCGTGTCGACTTTGGTCTAATTCGTTAGTCGCCATCCGTAATAAACTTCGTATGTAACACAAATTGTGTTGGTCCGTGCGAATTCGATACGTACTTATCTCTTAAACGTTACAGCCGATTAAGGGATTTTTTTAATCTTCAGGCAATTTCTCAATTCTGTGGCAGATAAAAATCTAGACAATTAAGTTCTTTCGACCTACTAGGTTACGACCTACGCATAGAAGGTTATTTGGTACAATGTGACAGGTGATGAGACTGATACTTACATAGATTATATCTGGTCTATATATTAGTCATATTTACATATAAATATCAAATACAAATATTATTATTCATCACACAAATGTCTGCCCCTAGCAGGATTCGTACCCTGAAACCTGAGCTTTCGAAGGCAGGGTCACTACCAAATAAGTTAGGAGGAGTTAAAGAACGACACCCTTTGATAAAGAAGCATATATTGTCCTTTTTCAATATATGGTTCTTTATCAAAGGATAAAGGATAAGGAGGAAGTGGACCTATAATAACACACAAAAAACGAAATTTTAAACCACGCAAATACAAAGGAAATTACTTGGTGATGACGGCACCTCATGATTACGTCAACGAGAGGCAGAAAACGTACGACTGAAAGAGTGTATGAAGGTATTAATTTGAAATAAAATCATCATCCCAGGACTCTAGAAGGCCACTACAAGACATTGGTTTCTGCCTTAAGGAGGATTTTCAATAATCGTCACTATTGCGGGCCGTCACGAGTCTGCTAACTTTAGTCAGATATTTTTTGATATTATTGAGATAGTTGTGCCGCCATCTACGGGTGGTTATTGATAATTTCAAACATTTTACATTTTATTGAGAGGCGGGATAAATTTGCCCGAGCTGAAAGATACTTTAATATTACAAAATATCAAAACAAAATAAAGCAGACTGGTGCCGCACATCGGCGTCTAAATTTAGTGGTGTCTAGTACCGCGATGTCGGTTACGGCAAATCCTTCTTATAATAATAGACCCCCTATATCCTGCAGTGGACTTTCGGAGACCGTTGAGGAAGGGAGCCGATTGGATGTTGAGCCGTTGTCGAGTGGCCTCGACTTTCTTCCCGAGGGCCTCGTAAGAGGCGACTGAGGGAAACAACTTGTTGTTGGCAATAGCTACCGATAGACGACAGACAGCACTTCACCAGGCGCAAAACAGAGCAGCCTGGAGAGCCCTATTGAAGAGAGCTACCTATGGTGGTTATACCCTCTGCCATGAACAAACGACGAAGAAGAAGACCGATAGATGGCGGGGATAGAGATGGTTATCTCGAAAATACGCGTCTAAAATTGAACAGATCACAAGCAGCAGCGTCTACGGTGCGAAGTGTCTAGTAATTTAGCATTACTACGCCATTTCGCTCGCCAAGCATGGCGATTATTACAAACCCTCCTAAGGAAAGTCCTATATGTGAGACATAGGTAGGGTAGGTAAGTAGACATTTTACACAAGTAATTGAGCACCTCTTTCATATCAAATGAAATCATTTAATTAGCAACATAAGTAGCAACTACTAATATACAATTACATTTATCGGTCGTCGTTTTTTCATGCACCGAAATACACTATCGCAGTACAAATTCCATAGTTTCGGCGTGAATACGGTCTGACGTAAGCCGCATTATTCCGTCAAAACAAAAGCAAGTCTACAGTGGGGAGACGCTTAGTCATTGATACGTTTGTTCTCAAATGACATAAACGGGTGTTAGTACTTGATTATGGTGCTATGTGATTCATAGATCTGACGGTTCTGGACTTCCTTTTCTCTGAAGTATTTTTAAATATCGTTTATTTGTAAAAGATTTTTTTGTAAAAGACTTGTAAAACGGAGGTTAAGGGAGATTGTATAGCCTAATTTCCTAAATTTAATAAAAATACAAAAACTCATAAAATTTGTCGTTATAATTGTCGATAAATCGTTAAATTTGTCGACCACGTGGCGTACACACTGATTTTCACATCACTTTTTTTAATATTTTCTGGGGTCCAGATGTTTGTGGTACTTTCGTTGTTTATGATTGCAATCTTTAGCAACTTAATTTGGGATCAGGGAAATAATTGTGATGTTGTCTATATGTAAGTATGTATATTCATTTGCTTAACATTTCACATAAAAAGTCACGATAGCGAGTCAACAGACCCGAGTTCGATCCCCAGGTGGCAGGCTCGTACTAATGGGTTTTTCCAAAAATATATGTACGAATTAAATCGTTGGCTTGGACATAAAGACGGCGACGGACTCACCACCTGTCACGTTGTACCAAAAATACCTTCGGTGGGTGGGTCGAAACGACTTAATTGTCTAGACCTCTGTCTACCCCTGTATTGGGGAATGGCGTGAAGATATTTAAACAATTCACATCCATTACTAGATTATCCGATGGTAATATTTACCTAGGTACCTTTACGTAATGTATATAAAATTACTTGATTTTTCCATAAAAGACGTTAAAAGTCGCGATTGCTACTGATAAATGGCGGAATAATGACGATAAAACACTTGTCCGAAATAAAGAACATATGACCTATGACGGATGACGGGACAGCAGTGTCTAAACTACGGAATATTTCGTACTGCGTTCGCCAATCCGCTTGCAGAGCGTGATGAAAGTCCCATTACTATGATCTGTAGTGGATTTTGAAAACTATATTGGGATGACATAAAAAACTTCACTTAAACTACCCGTTCCAACAAAAACAGTAAATCGAGAAACCTGATGCATTGACCAAACAAAATAAAACCTATACAAAACCGTTTATACAGCAATACAACGTTGCGTTACGATAGAATTTCCAAATGTAACATACACTGCCGTAACACAGCCTAGCAGAGCGAGAGGACAGGAAGAAAAGCGTCAACGTAGAGCAGCGAATGGTGCAACTTCCAAGGTTAAATCGGTACGGGAATGGGTACGGGCGCAACGCCTTGGGAACAGGTTTCCCGGGTGCAGCGTGGGTCATTATGTGAACACAGACGTAAAGAATTAATTTCCGACCACGAGCCTATAGGCATGGCTTTCTATAGACAATGTCAGACTAATAAATGAATGTAAAGACAGGGACAACATCACATATATTGCTCTGATCCTAAAGTAGCTAAAGCACTTATGTTATGTAATCATAACCAATGAAGGTACCAACTCCTCGACTCCTCGACTCCAAATACTCGAGACATGTAGAAAATGTGATTTTGAACCTGGGACCTCGGAGCTGTGACGCGATGGAAACCGGTGTGTACGCCACACGTTCACGGATGTCAAAAAGGTAGTGATTATTTTAAAACAATACTGCCTGTGAGGAGTCCTGCGAAGGATATACCAGCCTCACGATAACAAAATTTCCATAATCGATTATCTCTCGATTATGTCAAACGTTCTCTTGTGCAGTTGTGACAAACAGTGAACTTAGAAGGCAATGAAGAGATTTTTTATTTTTTTATAAACAAATATACAAAAAAAAATATCTTCACGCCATGTCCAATACAGCGGATGACAGAGGTTTAGACTCCTTCTAGAGGTCCTTTCGACTCATCTTCCGCCGGAGACATTATGGGACAACGTGACGCCGGTGGCCGCCGCCCGACATCGCCTTCATGTCCAAGCCAACGATGTAAATCGTATATAATTTTTGAAAAAACCCATTGGTACGAACCTAGAGATTGAACTCGGGTCTCTTGATTCAAATTCTGATATAATATCTGCTATGCTATATATATATATAAATTCCTAACTATCGAAAAATTGTTAAGTCCTATATTAATTGACTTTGTATTGATCGACATCGCGGTGTCATTCGGTCATCGCAAGGTTGTCACTGAAAAACAGTGCTATTTCAGAAGTATTTCCGACATTGCTTAATTTAGTTACCGATCTCGTTTGCTAAAGTTAATTTAGTTTAATTTTATATTGTTTTACTTCTTTTCTTTCATCTGTTTTTATGTTTTACTTACACGTGTATTATTTTAGCAAATAATTTTTTTCATAATTCATTTGTTTTATAGATATACCATTGTTAATAGATAATACAGCGGTACGTTATAATTGTGGGGAAAAACGTCATATAGTTTGTTGTAGTGTTTATAAAACATTTTGATTTTCTTAACATTGCTACCTTTAAAGATTACTATTTTTACTAATTATAATAACAGACCGAGAGACATGCGACTTTGAATATTAAAATAAGCAAGTTTAGAAACCATTTACATAAAACGATCTAAAGAAAATCCGTACCCTGCACTTACCCACACGTACCCGTTGCCATACACGCCCATGACATAATGCTATCATCAAATATTTATTAAAAAGCTAGCTGTCAACCACGACTTTGCCTGCGATTTAACACTTAACGCGGAAACTTATTACTTTTCACAAATAAAAGTAGTCTAAATTACTTCATATAACATTAGCTTTCTTCCAGTGAAGGTCCTATTCAAATCGGTCCAGTTGTTTCAGAGATTTGCGAACAAACCGACCGAAAACAATTTTATAAAATTTTGTTTTCATATGCACTTAATAAAATGCTGTTAATTTCGAATAACACAATACTACAATTTTATTTATATCTATAGATATGCACACATAAAACGGACGAGTGCTTTACCTACTTACTTTAGAATCAGAGCGATGTACTAGTATGAGATGTTATAAATATTTATTTATTTATTATTAAAAATCATCCATACATACTACACAATAGCAACAACAATGTTACGGATTGTAAGAAGTTAGTACAGACGGTAACTCGAGATAACGCAACTTATCGCGCCAAAAAAAATATTCTGTTTTTTATCTGTTTTGTTATTAAGCCGATTTATAATCTACATTCCAATCGAAATCGACCATAGAATAAACTAATTCTTCGCACCACTACACACAGTTTCTGCGCGTAAATAATTAATAATTCCAGTTACACAGTTAGAAATCGCTTCAGCGATGACGTAATCCGCTTGCGCTATTGATACGCAAAAAGCTAAAGGCGCTTCATAAAACCGGTAATGCGTTTATCAAATGTTTACATGAGTAACAACACATACATTACAGATATATGCGACTAAAGTTCATGTTTTGTATTAAATATTTACAGTATAACAATAATTTATTATCATTTTATTTACAGACAGCGATGTAGAGCGGCAAGGATTGAAGTTAGTTGTATATTAGTTGTACGGCAACATTCAAGCCAGGACTAACGGTAGTTGTGAATACAAACAACGTTGCGAGAGAAAGCGTATAGGATCGAGCCGGTGAAAGCAGCCAGCCAGTGCAGACGCCGCGTCGTATCGAGCGGACGACATAACCTCAAAATGTTCGCGATAACAACTCTAACAATAGCGACAGTTGCAGCCGGCGTTTACTGGTATCTGAATCGGCACAAACCGATCAAGCACATGCTGAGCGATTTTCGTTACATGCTGGACATGCAGGGAGCGGGCGCAGGAGGGCTAATCGACGATTGGGTGAATATTGGAAGAAATAAAATAGTGTTACCAGACGCGAGCAGAAAAATTGCCGTTATAACGGGCGGCGCGCGCGGTATAGGCGCGGAAGTTGTCAGAGGGCTGCTCAAAGCGAATACCACCGTTATCATGGGCGTTAGAAAGCCTGACACTGTGAAGAAAATGATTGAAACAATGGAGAATGGAAAAAATTTACACGCCTTCCCACTCGATCTGCAGTCATTAAAATCCGTTAACGAATTCGCTAAATGCGTCTTAAATGCGTTTCCCGAAATAAATATACTCATAAACAATGCGGGGATAATGTACGGAGATTATAAATTAACCGAAGACGGCATTGAATCACAATTCGGTGTTAATTATTTAAGCCATTTTTATTTGACACATTTATTGTTGCCATCAATGAAAAAAGCTGGGAAAGTTGGGGAACCTTCAAGAGTAGTAAATGTCACATCCTGTGGTCATTTCCCGGGGAAAATATTCTTTGAAGACATAAATATGAAAGAACATTATGACACAATAGCTGCCTACGCACAATCTAAATTGGCTCAGGTAAAAATTTAAAAAATTAATTTATCTCTTATACAATGGAATTTTATTTATATTTACAATGGAATCATTTTGTGCTTATCTCAAACTTAAGTGCTAGTCCTTAATATGTTTTCTATTTTTGTTTGTTGCAGATAATGAATGCGAGATATCTTAATAAGCTGCTTGAAAGCGAAGATGCATATGTGAAATGTTATTCCGTACATCCTGGAATTGTCGACACTGATTTGTTTGAACATACCAACTTCAAAAACTTTCCCTGGTTGAAGAAAATATTTTTCAAAACTCCCGAGAAGGGAGCTACGCCCATTCTATATGCTTGCTTTAACAAAGATGTTGAAGAAAAAGGTGGTCTTTACATCAGCAACTGCAGAGAAGGAATAAGCAACAGGTTTTCTAAAAACGCTAACCATCAAAAAAGACTATTTGATATTTCCTGTGAATTAATTGGTATTGATGTTGAGAAATTTGGTAAACTCGAATTTTAGTTTAATAATAATTTTATTTAAATGGCAACTAATTGTTGACATACGATTTATTTAATGTCTATTATACATAATATATAGCACATACAAGATACTCATTATTTAATATACTTACATAAGAAAACACTCATGTATTTTTATATTATATTGGTATATTATGTAAGGTGTTTTTTTATTTAGTACACTTATAATTCCCGTAACCTGAACTTCATATAATAGTTTAAGTTCAATTGCCATAAAATAATTGAAGGTTCAGTTCAGCCTTTTTGTTTAAGTCACTGGCTGGCTCGGTTGTTTTGCCATATAAAGAAATAGAGAATGATAGTAGGGGAGATTACAAACACAGTGACACAAAAATTTTATATATAAGGTTAGTCTGAAAACTAAAATATGTGTAGCCCTATAAAGCAATAAAAAAGCCTAAATGTATTTTACAAAACTTCTACAATATTAGAATACTATGGTAATTTTGCAAACAAACAGACAAGGGCTTAACATATAAATCTTTTTATCCTGGAAAAATTTTCCTGTTGAAGAGATAAGAAGCATGGAATCAGAAAGTTTTCTGTTTCATATTAAAGGGTCCCATTGAAATCTATATCGTGCGTGGACAATATAACAATCTGAATTCTAGCTTTAAATTAATATTTGATAGTAGAATGTATAACTACATTATGATTGTATGATAAAGAGTTCAGTAATTTGTACATCCTTATTGGATAATAAAAATACATTATTTTTTAAGGCAATAGGTAGTCTGTGTCACATTAGAACTGTATAGTGAACTGGCTTCAATCTCTTTCATATAATATTTGAATGCAGATAATGATCTGCATTCAAATATTATATGAACCTAACAGCTGCCTAACAGTAATGACTGTTAGGCAGCTTGCTGCAGTTAAGAATTTTTACTTTTATAGCAGAAACTCAGGCAATCCACTATATCTATCCAGTAAAAGAGAATTGTATTATCAAGTTTTCAAGGTTACCAATTAAACAAGACTGAATCTTATTAATGATTAGCTTAATGTACAAACATTAAAGAAATTTTAGAAACATCTGAGTAATCTGATCAAAATTGGTTCAGTGGATTAAAATACAAAAGGTAAAATGTATACATATATGTACAACAATATACAGTTACACTATTTTAATTAAGTTATGGAAACATGAAAGCTAAATATACAATCTATTCTTGAAACCTTCAACCACAGCAACAACAAAAAGTTAACAAAAAGAATGTTGTATATCCTAAAACTAGCAAAATAAATAAGCACTGACCTGCTAAAAAATCCAGACAATCCCTTCTTCTTTAGCTTACTGCTTTCCTGATCATTGTTGACATCACCAACTTCATCTTCCTTAGAAGCACTGGATCCTAAGGAACATTCGGATAAACTTGAAACTGTACTGGAGAATGAACCGCCATCCTTTCCACGCTGATGTCCAATTACACTACCACCCCATTGCAGTGTGCTTTTAGGAGATTCACTTGTGTCACTCTTTTCACATGTTGAAATTGAGAAGTTTCCTTCATCACTGAAACTGCTCTTTTTTGACAATTTATCAATATCATCACTAGTTTCAACTGGTTTCTCAACCTTCGGGCTCACAAAATGCAATTGCTTTGTTATAGGGTTATATGCGAGTTGGATGTTGTCCAGGGCATCGCTGAGGCGCATCCCGCCTTTTGAGCATGGCGTCGACGACATAATGCAACTCAAAAATGAAACTACGTTTAAAATTTTCTTCCATGTCCTTTACTATTCAAAGCAAACATTATAAATTATCATTTATTAACTACGAATAATTAAGATATTTATCATTAGCAATTGAGATTTACACAACATCACGACTAAACAACAATCGAAGGTAAATATTTAATAGTAATTTTGTGAGTAGTATGGTGGTGTTGACGGCTAATGCGGCGTTTCTAATGTTTGGGTTACAAAATTTAAAATAACTAAAAGAATTTCTACCACTAACACTACTGTTTGTTTAATTAACAAATTATTCTAACTAAAACACAAAGAAACACAACACACCCTCAGCCTTCTCCTTTCGACTGTGTAAATAAATTGACATTTGATTTGTTGTTGTTTTTATTATTCGCTCGGGAGCAGGCAGAGGAATTAAGCCGTACAGCCTGACATTTTATTTGACATATCACATGACATGAAATTATTCTATTTTGTTATTGCATGCGCGGAACGTGTATCGTACGGCTAAAGAGAATATGTGTCGAAATCCCTTACCTACATTTCGAAAGAATTAAGCATTACATTTCGATCGGATAATATGTACTCGGATGTATGTAAAAGATACTTCTTAACACTTTCGATATCAAAACTAAATATATAAATACATTAAATAAAATATGTTACTTAATTTGTTCTGTACCAAAATGTCAAGTATTTGTTTCAAGGACATTTGATGAGATATATAGAAACGGAACGTAATAATGTTACTATTGCAAAAAAAAACGCAAAATTTGGGCAATGGTGCAGCAGACAAATAAAATAAGAGGAATATCTTAATATTCATATAAATCCTTTCAACTTACTGAGAGCGATGTATAAGACTATGAAAAGAAGGGATATTCGTCATTTAAAATACATAGAAATCTTAAGGTGGGTCCCAACGCATATTTTAACTTACGAAGTTATTATTTTTATTTGTTTTAATGTCATTTACAGTTAAGCACATAAAAATTGTTTTTTTTTTTAAGAATAGAAAAGTAAAGAAACCGGCGTCTAAAAATGCATGGATGTTTGAATTAAGACGTAACAAAGAGCAGTATTCCTGGTTTCCAGAACACTGAAATCCAGAAACTATGCATTTCTAAAAATATGAAAATAGCTCCGCTACCACACGACACATAAACAAGTTACAGGATTAAAGGTACCGCAATTCTTTTAAAAAAAATAATGAAAACTGATTAGAAGACACTTCGTTTTTTAAATCAATTAAAATGCACTTAAAGTTTACCTTTGAAATGTTTTACACTAATAAGAACAAATAATTTATCCAAGAACTGAATTTTAACAATTAGTCTTTAACGTTCTGTAAATGGATATTAGTAATGAGTCATTGATGAATTAAAAAGAAAAAGATAAAAATGTTTATATTCGTTGCTGCGGCCTAAGTGCGTAGCGTAAGAACATGGGTCGTTGACAATGTTAAATTGATAACCTAATTTATTAAGTATTTCGGCTTTATCAAAAGATTTCAGTGAAACTTAAATATATACTAATAATTCCAGAGATGAGGTCAATAAGATTATTATAAAATACTTCCTTAGTAGATTTTTTTTATTTCACCGATATTCTTTTAGTAACACTACGTTACCACAGTTGATCACAGTTTGTGTTAATTACATACATACATACATATATTCACGACTCTTTCTCGTAGGGGGAGGCAGATACTATTTCTTTCTACTTGCTACGATCCTTAAATACTTGTTTCGCTTCATCCACTTTTGGAAACTGGACGTTTTGCACTGCTGAATGAACAAACAAACGTCTCTGACTTTTAAATATTTTTTCGGGTAGGTCGTGACGCAATAGGCGGTAGTTGGTGGGGATGGCAGTCCGTTGCGTCACCGGAGGTTACAAAAGACTGCTCGAGTGACTCATTTGTCACTCTGCGGTCGCTTATCGTAGAGTCTACTCGCTCGATAATGCCTTGTTTTGAGGCGAAACACGTATCGCGTTTTCGTCGGTGGTATATGTTACCTGGTTTGAGTGTAGTGGTGGTGGTGCATACAGCGGAATTAGTGCACGCATCTGTGGGAGGGAGGGTGGTGCTCTTCTTCTCTTCGGACCAGGTAACATATACCTTTTTATATTTACATGAGGAATCGGAATGTTGCGAAGTAACTTTTTCAATAACAACTTTATCCACTTTCATTATTCCCTTCATACATTCTCTTCGATTTAGGGTACTCTTGACCTGGCCTTTTTTCAGAACGTCCTAAATTGTGGTAATTTATCTATTAAAATTGTATTACTCCAATTAAAGCGTTTACAAATACCCACAAACATCTGAATAACCAGGATAATGAAATTCCAATACTATCTTAAACAATTCAAAGATGCAACAATATTTTTATGAACACTATTATTTCAGAAAAGCTAAAAATTTTGAAAATTTGAAATTCAATGAGGTTCAGAACTCAACGTTTGTGGACATGTAAGATAAGTGATCTTGAACAGATCATGATATCAATTAACCAATCTTTATGATGATTTTGCAGTAAACGGGTAGTAAATTGAAACAAAAAAACTGTATAATCAAAATAATTTATTTCACTATACATATATTACGTTGCAAACATTCGTTTTATGGTCACTTCAGGAATACTTCGCCTACAGATAAGGCAATTATTATAATATAAATTAAAGTAATAATATAAAAATATATTCATTATGGTATAGATATTTACAATTAAATGTAATTATACACAACTTTAACAAAATCAATAAAAAAATATAAATCCGTTAAACTCTATGGTTAACAAGCGATTTACAAAAGCATCAAATAAATAAGTATACTAGAGGGTAAGTCTTCAACTCTTTGTTTTCGGTAAATCTTTGTCTTGTAACTCGGGGAAAAGCTCCAACACGCAGAGGTCCAATAAACTGTACACCAACTGTGAAAAATTAAAGCAACTGTTAAGCTGAAATAATATTATTACTGTCAAATTAGGTCATCCGAGTAAATTTCTTTTCACATGTTAACACTTTTGAAAATGGAAGTAACCTACTTATCGGCCTGTAAAAGTCCACTGTAGAACATAGGCCTATTCAGTAAGCTGCTCCGCTGTTGCTGCGACTGTACCTACTTGTTGCGGCGCGGGCTCTGCAGCATGTCGAAGGCTGCTCCGCTGTCGCTGCGACTGTACCTGCTTGTTGCGGCGCGGGCTCTGCAGCATGTCGAAGGCTGCTCCGCTGTCGCTGCGACTGTACCTGCTTGTTGCGGCGCGGGCTCTGCAGCATGTCGAAGGCTGCTCCGCTGTCGCTGCGACTGTACCTGCTTGTTGCGGCGCGGGCTCTGCAGCATGTCGAAGAGCTGCTCCGCTGTCGCTGCGACTGTACCTGCTTGTTGCGGCGCGGGCTCTGCAGCATGTCGAAGGCTGCTCCGCTGTCGCTGCGACTGTACCTGCTTGTTGCGGCGCGGGCTCTGCAGCATGTCGAAGGCTGCTCCGCTGTCGCTGCGACTGTACCTGCTTGTTGCGGCGCGGGCTCTGCAGCATGTCGAAGGCTGCTCCGCTGTCGCTGCGACTGTACCTGCTTGTTGCGGCGCGGGCTCTGCAGCATGTCGAAGGCCGCGTGCAGCGCGGCGAGCGGCGCACGCTGCAGCAGCCGCGCTCGAGCCAGTTCCCGCTGAACCTCCGCCTCTACTCGGGGAGACGCTTTCTTCCCGAATAAAAGACCTGCTCGATCGGAAATTATAATTAAAAAAGGGGTAATGACACATTTAATCAACAAACAAACAACAAACACCAATGTTATCAACATTACTTAAATTCTTGAAAAATGTCAGCACTTACCATGTCCTAACCGAATGAGATGCGCTAATCTTCTTTCAGAAAGTACGTTACGCAGTGTCATATTCAGATATGTATTGAAGGCATCGTCAAGAAACGTTCGTGACATCGCCAATACGCTGCCAGCAATACCACAGACGAGACCGGGTGCTTTTATTACCTTTATCACTGGAAAAAGCATTAGAAAGAAAGAAAGAAAGATTAAGTATGTGTGAATTAAAGGAATATTTTTCTGATTAAATCACTATTAAATTGAACTTAATACATAATAAAAGAAAACTATATTATTATGAAAATAATTTAAAATGCAATATAAAGAGGTGAGAAATAAGAACAAGACACTCACACAGATACATCAGGCATTGCGTGAAGCCGACAACGGCAGTTTGGTGGGTGGTGTATGTGAGTGCCTGGGAGGGTACGGGCGTGGGCGTGGGCTCGGGCGCGCAGCAGTGGGCGAGCAGCGCGCCGCGCGGCGCCGCGCTCTCGTCCGCCTCCTGCGCCTCCTCCACGTCGCGGGCGCCTTGTTTGCTGCGTACGTACACACATACATACATACATAGCGCCCTGTTCAAATCCATTGTGGCGACATCCATGTAAGACATTTTACATTGCGCTATGGAAGTTCTAATTCCAAGCATATATTTGAATATCCATAACACACTGGCGGAGGAGAAGTCCTCTCCAGGTCACTCTTCCATAAGATTAGCATGCAGATTGACGATGGCAGACCTAAACCACTCGCATCTTAGACGGAACTACATAGAATAGTTATCCCGCCATCGGTATTCAAGAGATATAGTCGCTTCTTAGGGACACCAACGGGAAAACATTGGGTGGCATATTCGCCCGTCGCTAATGTAAGCAAAAATTGCAGGTCTACTTTAATCAGGCAAAAATCTATTTTAAATGTTTGCATATCTTAAGTATTTTTATAAAACAGTCGTTTTTGTCAAGAAGATTGCATTTACTTCGAAATAATACATCTCATTTGTTATTTCAAAGGTTGAACTAAATTTTTAAGCGATAGTATTCGAAGGATACCAGTAACTTTTTGACTTGAGCACGCCAGCTAAGAGAGGAGTCTATGTGCGATTTTTTACAGTCCAAGACTTTTCACAGTAGAACAATTCCAATACAGTACCATTAAAGACAACTGGTGGTTCCGACAACATTTTCAAAATCCGACGGCTACCTACTATTATAGCTATACACTTATGGGTGGGATGGATTACATATTCACTATTTTCAAATTTAGAGTAACATATTTAAAGTTATAAATATTGAAACAAGAAAAAAATGTGGTTAATTATCATGCCGGTAAAAATTTTAGGGAAAATTTAATTCGAATACTAGCAACATAAAAATTAATGTCTTCACAATTTTAGTGATAGAATAGCGTAGGCACTAAAATTAACAAATATTCTTTTATTTTATTTATGAATAATTTAAAATTATTAAACGAAAACTCTTTTTACTTAATTTCACTTAAAGCAAGGACATTTAAGTTAGTGATATAACCACAGAAGATTTAAGAAGCACTATACGTACAAAGTATGAAGAATACTTTTAATACTTACAGCGCTTGATAGCGTTCTTTATCCGACGACACGAGGAAATTTCGTAGGAAACTCTCCAGATGCTGACCTTTCTCCTTTCTCAGTTTATGTGCAACTGATTGGTAGATATTCCCCAAATCAGTGCTATTGGCATTAAGGGTCGATGCTTGAACAACCATAGAGAAATCGCTGTCAACTGTGAGAAATAAATAGAGAAGCTCGCTGGTCTGTAAAAGAGGCTTCTGTAAAAGCCTTTGGAGAAAATCCTCATATTTATAACGGAGTGTTTCTAAAGGACTGTTGTCTCTGAAATAGAAAAAATAAAATTGTTTTATAAATGAGATTTTTTTTCTGAAAGTTACTGTAATTTTACCAAGTTAAAATAAAAAAAAATCGCAAGGTTGGCCTGCTTTCTATTTTGTTGTCATGACTTGCCATGTCTAAATATGATATTATTATATCTGAAATCGTTTCTGGATGGGGTTTCGAAATGAGAGGCGCGGCGATTGTGATTATTCCGCGACTTTATACAATCTCAAATCAAATTTCATACGGTCTCGCTCTTTACTTTCTATTATACTACATATCTTATTCTGATGCAACACCAACAATTATTGCGAATATTTCTAAAATCAAATTAGTATTAAATGAGTGTCTCGGTTGTTGAAATCTCTTGATCCATCAAAATCTGCAAAGTCCCGGCCAAGAGCAGCTTGGCGCGCAGCAGGTGGAAGTCGTGCTCGCTGCGCTGCACGGCCGCAGCGCTGCGAGCGCGGCTGACCTGCGGGACGGCAGCGCGAGCGAGCGCAGCGCGTCCCCGTGGAACTCGAGCAGCTTGGCGCGCAGCAGGTGGAAGTCGTGCCGCTGCGCTGCACGGCCGCAGCGCGCTGCGAGCGCGGCTGACCTGCGGGACAACAGCGCGAGCGAGCGCAGCGTCCCCGTGGAACTCGGAGCAGCTTGGCGCGCAGCAGGTGGAAGTCGTGTCGCTGCGCTGCACGGCCGCAGCGCCAGTGAGCGCGGCTGACCTGCGGACGGCAGCGCGAGCGAGCGCAGCTGACCTGCGGGACGGCGGCGCGAGCGAGCGCAGCGCGTCCTCGTGGAACTCGAGCAGCTGGCGCGCAGCAGGTGGAAGTCGTGCTCGCTGCGCTGCACGGCCGCAGCGCGCTGCGAGCGCGCGGCTGACCTGCGGGACGGCAGCGCAGGCGAGCGCAGCGCGTCCCCGTGGAACTCCGAGCAGCTTGGCGCGCAGCAGGTGGAAGTCGTGCCGCTGCGCTGCACGGCCGCAGCGCTGCGAGCGCGCGGCTGACCTGCGGACGGCAGCGCGCGAGCGAGCGCAGCGCGTCCCCGTGGAACTCCGAGCAGCTTGGCGCGCAGGTGGAAGTCGTGTCGCTGCGCTGCACGGCCGCAGCGCTGGTGAGCGCGGCTGACCTGCAGGACGGCAGCGCGCGAGCGAGCGCAGCGCGTCCCCGTGAACTCGAGCAGCTGGCGCGCAGCAGGTGGAAGTCGTGCTCGCTGCGCTGCACGGCCGCAGCGCTGCGAGCGCAGCTGACCTGCGGGACAACAGCGCGAGCGAGCGCAGCGCGTCCCCGTGAACTCGAGCAGCTTGGCGCGCAGCAGGTGGAAATCGTGCTCGCTGCGCTGCACGGCCGCAGCGCTGCGAGCGCAGCTGACCTGCAGGACGGCAGCGCGAGCGAGCGCAACGCGTCCCCGTGGAACTCGAGCAACGGCGCGCAGCAGGTGGAAGTCGTGCTCGCTGCGCTGCGGCCGCAGCGCTGCGAGCGCGGCTGACCTGCGGGACGGCAGCGCGCGAGCGAGCGCAGCGTCCCCGTGGAACTCGAGCAACGGCGCGCAGCAGGTGGAAGTCGTGCTCGCTGCGCTGCACGGCCGCAGCGCTGGTGAGCGCGGCTGACCTGCGGGACGGCAGCGCGAGCGAGCGCAGCGCGTCCCCGTGGAACTCGAGCAGCTTGGCGCGCAGCAGGTGGAAGTCGTGCTCGCTGCGCTGCACGGCCGCAGCGCTGCGAGCGCGGCTGACCTGCGGGACGGCAGCGCGAGCGAGCGCAGCGCGTCCCCGTGGAACTCGAGCAGCGTGGCGCGCAGCGCGTCCCCGTGAACTCGAGCAGCTTGGCGCGCAGCGGGTGGAAGTCGTGCTCGCTGCGCTGCGGCCGCAGCGCTGCGAGCGCGGCTGACCTGCGGGACGGCAGCGCGAGCGAGCGCAGCGCGTCCCCGTGGAACTCGAGCAGCTTGGCGCGCAGCAGGTGGAAGTCGTGCTCGCTGCGCTGCACGGCCGCAGCGCTGCGAGCGCGGCTGACCTGCGGACGGCAGCGAGCGAGCGCAGCGCGTCCCCGTGGAACTCGAGCAGCTTGGCGCGCAGCAGGTGGAAGTCGTGCTCGCTGCGCTGCACGGCCGCAGCGCTGCGAGCGCGGCTGACCTGCGGGACAACAGCGCGAGCGAGCGCAGCGCGTCCGTGGAACTCGAGCGGCTTGGCGCGCAGCGCGTCCCCGTGGAACTCGAGCAACGGCGCGCAGCAGGTGGAAGTCGCTCGCTGCGCTGCGGCCGCAGCGCTGCGAGCGCGGCTGACCTGCGGGACGGCAGCGCGAGCGAGCGCAGCGCGTCCCCGTGGAACTCGAGCAGCTTGGCGCGCAGCAGGTGGAAGTCGTGCTCGCTGCGCTGCACGGCCGCAGCGCTGCGAGCGCGGCTGACCTGCGGGACGGCAGCGCGAGCGAGCGCAGCGCGTCCCCGTGGAACTCGAGCAGCTTGGCGCGCAGCAGGTGGAAGTCGTGCTCGCTGCGCTGCACGGCCCACAGCGCGGCGGCGGGCCGCGCGCGGTGCACGGCCAGCGCGAACACGCGCACCGTGCCGCGCCGCGGCGCCGCTTGCTGCGCCGAACCGCACGTTCAAATCGAGTCCCAGGAAGAATATAATAACCAAAGGAACAGAAACTATTCCATATGATAATTAATTGTAAACGGCAATAGCGTAACGGTTTAGGTTACGAACTGCGAAATATGATTTCGCAGGTTCGGGCCACCATATATTTACTGCTATTGTCGTAAACCAACTCCAGACACATGCATTGTAGGTTAATTGGAGTGGTTTACAGTTATTTGGCTCTACTAGTATTATTTTTAAAAATTATTCTCCACGCCATTCCTCTCATTTTCACTGTATAAAAAACTAGTCGGAATATATAACTTCGATGAAAACATTCCATTAATAAGCCCATAGTCACAAACTACATGTAATAAAATAAAAATACAACATTGCAACTATTTGTCATAATACAGGACTAAATAAGAATGTTCAAAATTTGGATTATTCGTCATAATCATTTTAGAATTTTATAGTAGTTGAGAATTTTGTAAACCCTCGTCTATAATTATTTGCAATAAAGTGCTTCGATTTTTTTGATGCTGTTTACACTAATTTTCAAGAGACTATTGTGAAGCTGGACCACACAAAGGTAATGGATGGAATGCATTTGAAAAAATTCATGGTACTTTGGTGAAAACGTCCATTATAATATTTTTTTTCATTAATGATTGAATTGAAAATAGACATAAATATATGACTACCCTGCATTTGCTTCCAGAATACCTCAGGGATCAATTTTGAGCCCTTCATTTTTTATTTCATTTATAATGACTTAATGTTTTCTTATGTATGTACAAAGCATGAATGCAAACTTAATGATTTTAAACAAGGCTATCTGTTAATAGGCAGGCTTTGTAGATTTAATATAATTTTGTTGTAGAGCAACTTTGGAAATTAAATTGTAAATATCTCTTTAGCTTATGTTTCTTATGTTTCCACATCAGCTTCATGTCCTTGTAGCAAAATACCATTTGACATTATGTTATGGGAAAAATAACTAAACATTTCAACAGTGGTAGAGCCACGCATCAGCTTTTGTTGTTGCATGAATGGGCCGGCTCGACCGGGGAAGTACCACGACCTCACAGAATACCGGCGTGAAGTAGAAGTCTAACAAACTTCTGCGTTTTGTCTGGTGAGTGCAGGTAACCGGAGGGAGATTTCCCATTTGTAAGACCATTTTCGTACCACCAAGGTCTTTAAAGGGGTTGAAAATTTCATACATTTTTATTGTCATTTAATAGCAAACACAAATTTAAACAAACTATTCCAGGCATAGCCTTCCTTAGCTTGTCAAATGTAACAAGATGTTGTCTGATTTTGGAAATTAACGAAGTACCATTGGCAAATATTATATCATTCATATTTTATATCATTCCCTACAAACAAGGGTTAATAATTGACATAAATAAGAAAAAGAAATGGGCCGATAATCGAACTCTGCGGAACACCCATTCATACAATCGACCCCAAGAACTAGTTAATTTATCACAACTTTTTGTTTCATTTAGATATTTGAGTTAAAAAGATCGACCGAGGTACTTCTTCCGTTTCGATGCAAAAATAGAGTAATTGGATTACTAGATCAGACTTACCTTCATTCACCTCGTCAAACAAGATATCTTTTGATATGATGATTTAAAATTAACAAATCCATGAATCTCGACATCCTCGCGGAATCCCTTAATTTTCCTAAGTAAAAAGCAGCCTATGTCTCTCTCCGGACAGCCAATATAAAAAATGAAAATCGTTGAAGAAAAATGTTTTAATATTTCCTATGAAAACCTGGGCTTTTTACTCGAATAAAAGTTACCCTATACATAAATTCAGGGTTATCGTTTCATACAAAACGTCAGTTCATCTGCATACAAAATTTCATTTTTTTTTAAATAATACCGAATAACATTACAAGTATTCCTGTTAACCACTTCAATTAAGCTGCAATGCTTGTGTCTGGAGTTGGTTTACGTCAATAGTCGAATGCGTCGTCCCGATGATGTGGAAGACAGCTTTGGTGCATCCGATCCGTAAGAAAGGCGACCGCTCAGATCCGGGCAACTACAGACCGATCGCCATCACTTCCTTGTTCTCCAAAATAATGGAGTCCATTATAAACTGCCAGCTCTTGAGGTACTTAGAGGAGCACCAGTTGATCAGTGACCGCCAGCACGGCTTCCGCCGGGGTCGCTCGGCTGGTGATCTTCTTGTGTACCTCATGTGTACATCGATGGGCGGAGGCAGTAGTGAGCAAGGGTGAGGTCCTGGCAGTTAGTTTGGACATAGCATAAGCCTTTGATAGGGTATGGCACAAAGCGCTTCTCTCAAAGCTTCCGTCATATGGGCTTCCCGAGAAATTTTGCAATTGGGTCACTAGTTTTCTCACGGACCGGAGCATCAACGTCGTAGTTGACGATGCATGCTCGGACTCCAAGTCTGTGAACGTCACACCCACAAGGCTATGTGCTATCGCCAACCCTGTTTCTTCTGCATATCAATGATTTGTTACAAATTAGTAAAATTCATTGCTATGCAGATAAAAGCACTGGTGATGCCCTATACACCGGCGGTGCCAATATTTGTCGGGAACACGTCGACGAGTACCGGAACAAACTTGTGTCTGAAGTCGAGATTTTGTTGGAAAAAATCTCGGACTGGGGCCGATTAAATTTAGTCCAGCTCAACCCTAAAAAGACACAAGTTTGCGCGTTTACCGCAAAAAAGAAACCCTTCGTCGTATTACCTCGTTTTGAGAGCACTCGCCTAGTTGCCTCAGCCAGCATTGGAATCCTTGGCGTCGACATATCGAGCGAGGTTCAGTTTCGCGGTCACTTGGAAGGGAAGGCCAAATTGGCCTCTAAGAAACTTGGCGTGCTCAGTAGAGCACGACAGTACTTCATGCCGGCCCACCGCTTGCGACTTTATAAGGCGCAGGTTCGGCCGCACATGGAGTTTTCATCTCTGGGGGGGGGGACTATCTTTCCGATCGGCTAGATCCCCTGGCTTTGCGAAGAGATGTTGCATCTCTTTGCATTTTCCACAAGATCTACTACGGGGAGTGCTCCGAGGAATTGTTCGGATTAATTCCAGCCGCTGAATTTCACCATCGTACCTTACGGCGTAGTCAAAGATTTCATCAACACTACCTTGATGCTTGGCATTCCACCACAGTTCGCTTCTCGCGGAATTTTCTGCCACGCACTTGCACTTTATGGAATGAGCTACCGTCAGCGGTTTTTCAGCGGAAATTCAAGAAAACAGCCAATTCCTCCAGTATTGCAGATGTTCATCGTCGGCTTTAATCAGTTACCATCACGCATGCCACCTGCTCGTTTGCCTCCCTTTTCTACAAAAAAAATGGCGAGGCCCGAACCTGCGACGACCTGACATGTATCGCAGTCCGCACCCTAAACCATTAGGCTATTGCCGCTATGATTATTATTATCATTCAAATCCATTCGGACGGTATTTCGTGATCGCTTAACTAAAAGCATAAACACCTAAAACTTACATTTATAATATTAGGAGGATATAAGAACTGCGAAGGTTCTTCAAGGAGCGTAAGAAGTATGCTTGAAATTTAAATAACTCTTGTTACAACAATTCAACAATTCAAAACATTATATATGTTAAAACATTTCAACAATTCTTGTCACCTGTCACGTTGTCCCAAAATATCTTCGGTGGAAGGTGGTCGCAGGGACTTAATTGTCTAGACTAGACCTCTGGCTACTCCTGTATTGGGCATGGCGTGAAGATATATACATATTTAGATATATACATATTGCAGGTAACCGGAGGCCCACACGCCCCCCCTTCCATCCTCAATTCTGGGGGGGGGGGGGACTCTAAGGGCGGCAACGCATCCGCTATGCCTCTGGTATTGCGGGTATTCATGGGCGGCGGTGATCACTTACCATCATGTGAGCCACCTGCAAGTTTGCTTTCCTTTTCTATAAAAAATCGAAACTCACCGGTCGTGTCTCCACATTGGTCAGCACAACCTTGTAGTTGCTCAGGTCCTGTTCCCCCAAGCTGTCCTCCACAGCAATGGAGTCCAAGTACTTCAAAATATCCACATTGTCTATGCCCTCGCCGTCCGACAGATCCGTATTAGTGAAGCAGTCTAACACTTGTCCATCTATGGTCTGAGCCCTCAAGGCGCCTTTAAGACGACTGCCCAGTTTTATGGCAGCATTTAGTAATTTGTCTTGTGGTCTATGGGAAGAAGAGTTTCATGTTTATTCGAATTTGAAATTTATCGAAAGTTCAAAATGTTATTTCGACTAACTTTTCAATCGTTAAGTACGGAAGTAAGTAAGCTTAAAGCAACTTACTTCCGTACTTAACAACGTGTACATATTCACTGCAAGCTACCGATGTTCACCCGTAAAGCGAATTTGCGATAATTTGTAGGAGGTTAATTTTAAATTTTTATATACATTACTAAATAAAAGAGACATTTAAATATCCTTCTGACATGAGTAAGAATATATATACGTTACTTAATGCATTACATTGACGTAAGAAAATTAATCTTATATATAAAATTCTCATGTCACAATGTTAGTTACCTTACTCCTCCGAAACGGCTCTACCGATTTTCATGAAATTTTGTGTGCATATTGGATAGATCTGAGAATCGGACAACATCTATTTTCAATCCCCCTAAATGTTAAGGGTAGTCCATCCCTAATTTTTTATTTTTCGATACTTTTTAATCTTTATGGTACAGCATTAAAAAATACATACAACCCTATATTTTCACATCCCCCCCCCCCCACAAACAACCCCTATTTTTATATTACAAAACAAAGTTTGCTGGGTCAGCTAGTAGTAAGCTAGATTCTGTTCGCGACTTCGCCCGTACATTAAATCACAAATTCCGAGGCATTCTTTAAATTCATTTTTCAAAAGACCTTATAGGAGGATAAATAATATTATACATATTATAATCAATATTATACATCAAAATTGCATTTGAGATCCAGGTTATAAACTGGTTGGGCGCTAAATTTCATTGAAATCCACTTTAGCGAGATTGAAATTGTAATAAACATTCAAATACCAACTTGTAACTTAACTTTTTTTCAAAACGGTTAGTATTTTACACCAAATGGTCATAGCTCTTCGCATAATAGTCATGCAAAAATTCACCATGTCTATAATAATTATTATAAAAAAATCTTACCTTTTAACCATTTGTTTGTGATACCCTGTCAGAACCCGAGAGCCGATAAATAGATTGTAAAACTGTAACAAAGGAAAGACTATATATGTATATATATATATATATATATATATATATATATATATATATATATATATATATATATATATAAGTATATATATACACCAAAAATCAATTTAATAATTATTACAAGTAAAACGTACCTCCTCACTGTGCAGGAATCTCGGTAGCATTATCTTTTCCAGTGCGGCGTGAGATTGTCTCGCGGCTTGGTACAACGCTCTGCTGGTTTGTAGCCTAAATGACAAATTAAATCTAGATTATAATTTATAACAGACAAGTATAGGGACAACATCACATACTTTTGCTCTGATCCTTAAGTAATCACACCCTAGGGAATGCAGAAAAAGTTAATAGACTAAGGCGTTACTTTGCGATATTTCATTATTGTATATTGTAATTAAATTACATCATTCAGCATGCAAAGAATAGAAGGAATATGCTACCTGGTTCGAAGAGAAGAGAAGTGTAGATAATAGAATAGAAGAAATGCTCCAACCTACCTCCCACAGATTCATACCCTAATTCTACTGAATGCACATACATCATAAACAACACGACACGTGTTTCGCCACAAAACAAGACAATATCAAGCATGTACATTACACCATGAGCGACCGCAGAGCGAGATTTTTTTTATATCAGTGGAGGAAAATGCTTGAAACACGAACATTTCCTGACCGGGAGGCCACCACAACAGTGTCGGACTAAGATCTCTGAAGGAGAAACGTACTGACTGAGTACCATCCACGGGATGCTGTGGTCCCGGAGGCCTTTACAGCTTCATCTGAGCAGACCAGCGAGCAGACCAAGGGCGTAGGTGTTAGGAATAAAGAAAACAACGTCGTGACGCTCTCGACTCCTATAAACGAAAGCGAAGACCTTCGACTGACTCACTCTAGGAGCCTTTTATAACCTCTAGTGACGATACCGGCCGCCATTCCCATCGACTACAGTCCATTACGTCACCAACTTACCCGAAAAAATAATCAAATGAGGTGAGTTAGAGAGTTTTGTTTGTTGATTCAGCAGTTTAAAACGTCTAACACCATTGTTTTTTATTATCTCTAACTATTCATGCACACACAATCGCGTACACCTTGTCACCTATACATAAAACTTGAAAATAAGGTGTTGAACACTCACGATTGATGTCTCTTGGTGGAACTTCATCTTTAAACACATTAAAATTCCACATATATTTATATTAAAATACCTGACCGGTTTCGCCTTTATGGCATTATCAAAAGTTTTTTATTACAGTTATAATCTATTGAGATCGAAAACGTATCTCGTAGATTATAACTGTAAAAAAAACCTTCGATAATGCCATGCCATAAAGGCGAAACCGGTCAGGTATTTTAATACAAACATATGTGGAATTACTAAAAGTGACTTTTAATGTGTTTGAAAATAAGGGTCGTCGAATAAACTATGCACAATTTTCAATAACAATGTATTTCCGCAATTCGTCTATTCATAATCGCCCACAAACCTATGCACATCGGCGGTGTTCAGCTCGGCGAGCAGCTCGTCGAGCAAGTCGCGCGGCAGACCGGGCAGACTGTCCTTGCACTGAGCGCTCAATTGTCTCGCGGCGCTGCGGACGTACTCCCGCTCGCCGTCGGTTAGCTCCGGGTTCAGAATCGTCGTTTGGAATGATTCTACACGAGGTATAAATATAATAAAATATATCAATCGGGAATATACCAATGGGTTTTTCAAAAACTTACGTACGAATTACATCGTTGGTTTGGACATAAAGACGGCGACGGGCTCACCACTCGTCACGTTGTCCCGAAAATATCTTCGGTGGACGGTGGGTCGAAGGGACTACATTGTCTAGACGAGACCTCTGTCTACCCCTGTATTGGGATTTGCGTGAAGATATTTATTTATTTTATCAAAATGTATCATGAATGAATGAATGAGTGAATCAAGAATGATTTATTAATACACTTGCCGGAAATTAACCTTCATTTCCCGAATCATATACATTGCATCTTGTTACATGACATCATCATCATAACAGTATATTTTACTCCATTGCTGAATCTAGGTCTCCCCGAAAGATTGCCATAAAGAACGGTCATATGCTATCTGAATCCATCGACTACTCGCAATATTCTGTATGTAGTCACTCCATCTCGTGGGGGCCGTCCTACACTTTGGTTACATATACAAGGCACCCACAAAAAAAATTAAAAAGCATGACAGCTTAATGTAAAATGATAATAAATTATTTTTTTCTATATGAAATAAAAAAGGTAATAAAATTTTGTTTTAATAAGTAAATAGGGACAACATAACCATTGCTCCGATCCCAAAGCAAGTAGCTGACGTACTTAAGTTTTGAAATCAGAAACAACTCGGGCACCACAAACATTTACACCCGAGAAATTATAGAAAAAATTGTTTTCTACATTGACCAGACCGGGAATCGAATCCGGGACCTCAGAGCTGGCGACACCGACTGTCCACGGAGGTCGTCAATAATACAATCTCCTTAAAAACCTCTATAAACTTCCCCAACGAGGCTATTAAACAGTGCAAGCTGCACTTGCACACTCCGGCATCTGTGCCCAAATTTAGGCACAGAGCTGGCGACACCTGGAAATTCAGCCACTCGGATGCAACTCACTGATGTCCTTGTAGAACTGCAAAAGCTGCAGGTGGCTGGTGGACTTCATGTACTGCATGAAGGCGTAGAAGTGCTGCTGGTCGCCGAGAGTCTGCGCCAGGTCCAGCCGCAGCAGCCGCGAGCGCTGCGAGTGCACGCGCTCCGACTGCCGGGAGAAAGTCTCCAGGAACTCCACCTGGGGACAGGGGTCCATGTTATTCATTCACTCTTCGATGGAACGCTTCCAGGAACTCCGCCCGGAGACTGGAGCCGACGTCAAAGCTATCATTCATTCATCGATGGAGCGTTTCCAGGAACTACACCTGGGGATATGGGCCGATGACAAGTCATTCATTCATTCATCGATGAAACTTCTCCAGGAACTCCACCTGGTGACATGAGCCGATAACAAGTCATTCACTCATTCATTCATTCATCGATGAAACTTCTCCAGGGACTCCACCTGGTGACATGGGTCGATAACATGCCATTCATTCATTCATTCATTCATCGTTGAAACTTCTCCAGGAACTCCACCTGGTGACATGGGCCGATAACAAGTCATTCATTCATTCATACATTCATTCATCGATGAAACTTCTCCAGGAACTCCACCTGGTGACATGGGCCGATAACAAGTCATTCATTCATTCATTTTTCGAACGTTTCTACGAACTCCACCTGGAGATAAAGATCGACATCCGAATCAATCATTCATTCACCGATAGTTCGTTTGTACGAACTCCACCTGGGGACAAGGGCCGATATCAAATCATTCATTAATTCTTTGTTGGGTATGTGTGCGTGGCTGCGCCCACCACTAATTACGGTGTCAACAATAAACAGAGTTAAGCTAGCCAGCGATAGTTTCACTTGTCAGTCTCTATATCTTACTAATTTAATAATAGAGCGTTCCCAGGAACTACGCCTTCAGACAAGGGTTGACAACAAATCATTCATTCATTCATCGCTAGAGCGTAACTAGGAACTCCACCTGGAGACAAGGGCCGACAAAAACTCATTCATTCATTCAGACATCAAATCATTCATTCATTCGTCGATAGAATGCTTCCAAGATTTCCGATGGTGACAAGGACCGATAGCAAAACATTCATACATTCATCGATAGAAAGATTCGAACTCCACCTGAGAACAAGGATGGCTTTCCCTATACAAGGGTAGACAAAAGTCTAGACAGTGGTAGAGCCACGCACCAGCTTTTGTTGTTGCATGAATGTGCCGGCTCGACCGGGGAAGTACCACGACCCCACAGAATACCGGCGTGAAGTAGAAGTCTAACAAACTTCTGCGTTTCGTCTGGTGAGTGCAGGTAACCGGAGACCCACACACCCCCCCGCCCCCCAATTTGCGGGGGTGTGGGGGGGGGGGGCGGACTCTAAGGCCGGCAACGCATCTGCTATGCCTCTGGTATTGCGGGTGTTCATGGGCGGCGGTAATCACTTACCATCACGTGAGCCACCTGCTCGTTTGCCTCCCTTTTCTATAAAAAAGAAAAAAGACAAGTCGCTCGACGCTCGTTTCACTGAAATTTATTTTGGGACAACGTCACACAGGTGCTGAACTCATTCGCAACGTGTCAGATTGTGAATTATTAAATAATTGAAGAATTTTAATCTGATATTTCTAGAGTTTGTTATATCCAACGCCTATTGCACTTCTAAAACTTAATCGCTTTTCACGACACCTTCGGAATGGGACAGGTATAATCTTACGCAGTAATCACACGGCAAAAAGACTGCAGTTTTTTTTTCGTTATAGTTACTTTGTAGTTGGGCGTGGCGGGGAGTTCGGCCATCTTCTCGTCGCTGGTGGCGAGAATTATCAGAGTGTTCAATATGTAGGGGTCCGACAACACATCGGTGCTCGGAAGTAGCACCCAGCACGCAAACAATTCCCTTACAAGTACGCGGAATACTCTGCAAGGTGATTACAAATAAATAATAAAGTAAACAAATAAATATCTTCACGCAATTCCCAATACAGGGGTAGACGGAGGTCGAGTCTAGACAATTAAGTCCGTTTGACCCACCTCCCACCGAAGATGTTAACGGGACAACGTGACTGGTGGTGAGCACGTCGCCGTCTTTAAGTCCAAGCCAACGATATAATTCGTATATAAGTTTTTGAAAAACCCATTGGTACGATCCTGTCCACTGGGGATCGAACTCGGGTCTACTGACTCGAAATTCCGACTACCTAACCATTCGGCTATCGTGACTATAATATCGTGGCTATCGTTAATAACTTTTGACATTGAATAATGAAAAACAATCAAAAGCCGTTATTGTTCTAGAATCTAGCTCAAATAAACAGACAAGAATTCTAAAATCGTTAGTTTCTCCTCAGACAAGTCCTTTACCTTTTCAAGTTATTTTCTCTGAGATAACTTCAAAGTACAAACACGACTCATTGGTAATTTTATAATAGTACATATATCAGAATACTTGCAACTGAATAGATGGGCGGCTTATCACAGAAATACAATGTAATCTTATTATAGACTATACAAATGAACAACAAATACTATACGAAGAATATCACATGATTTTAAAAACAATACAAGAGGATATATACAAATTGAATTACCTGAGACTATTTTCAATTAGTTGTTATAAATATTTACATTGTTTCACATTAATATACTTTTCACAGTTTCAACATGCACAATAAATAATATAAATATATTATAAATACAAATATCTTCACACCATTCCAAATACAGGGGTAGACAGTTTTTTTAGACAACTAACCGATGGTGAGCCTGATGTCGTCTTTATGTCCAAGCCAACAACATAAATCGTGCATAAGTTTTAAAAATCCCTATTGGTACAAGCCTGCCAACTAGAGATTAAACTCGGGTCCCTTGACGCAAATTCCGATCACCCAACCACTCGCCTATTGTGACTTAAATTTTATTCAATTCAATTGTCAGAAACTTAGTTACTTTAACAAGAAATCAAACAACGGCTAATACTTACGAGTTATTTGCCTCGTCGGGTTTTAATACTAAAGGTAGCAGAATTTCAGAAAGACACCTCAAATACTTTAATTCAGCTTTCCGGTTACAAGCTGCTACATGTAGCCCCGGTGTAGTGCCACTCGTTACGACAACGTAGTGCCGTAGTGCACAAGGCAGTAAGCGCTCATTGATGAGACGAGCATAGTCTATCTGTAATCATAAATAGAAATTTGAACATCAGAAATTGTTTAAAGTTTAATTCATTTCATGTGCATTCATTCGAGACTTTTTTTTATAACAAACACATGCATAAATTAGGACAACATATGTTGCTCTGACCTTAAAGTAGATAAAGCACTTGTGCTATGAAATCGAAAACAATGAAGGCCTCACAAACCCCAAGACACCGAGATAATTCAGAGGAAATGGTTTTCTATGTGACATTTCCGAAAATAAATCCTGCAACCTGGCTACACCATGACAATCGTTGTGTACACGATTTGTCCATATAGGCGCTTTTAAGCATTCAATTTTATCACACTATGGTAAGACTCAGGTAATCTGTATGTTTTCCTATACATGTAACTGTCATAACTGATCATGGGATGTGACTATATAGCACTTTGCAATTCATATAACTTACAGAACTAGAGTAATTCAAAGGCTGCATTAGCGATAGGATTTTAAAAAGGTTTAAAATAGCAATTGAATAATCCATTGTCATCAATACAGCCTATCTAAAGTCCACAGCTAAACATAGGCCTCTCCCAAAGTTTGCAATATAGAATGATCCAGAGCCATCAGCATCCATTGACACCCTGCAATATTCTGTAGATTATTGTGGTGTGTCATCCTATGTTTATAAATAATCTATAAATTAATTAAATTATTAACACTAAATATGAAATAACTGTATTACCTTCAGAGCTCTTCTCAGCAAATTTGCAGATGCAAATCTAAATTGATGTCTTAATTCATCAACAAAAAATGGCTGTTGTGTTATCTTATTATACCATGTGTTGACAAATTGGTCCAGTATTGTATTATAAAACTGAAATTAAAAAGGTTAGGTGTATATACAATTACAGCTCTAAAGTTAGAAATATTATAGTACAAAGGCTGCAGTGGTAGAGTCACGCATCAGCTTTTGTTGTTGCATGAATGGGCCGGCTCGCCCGTGTTCATGGGCGGCGGTAATCACTTACCATCATGTGAGCCACCTGCTCGTTTGCCTCCCTTTTCTATCAAAAAAAAACAAAGGCAGCAACAGTACTTTTAAATAAAAAAAATGGTAAATATACCATTTTTAAATAATGTACAAAATTATGTAAAATAGCTCTTTGGTATCCATACACTTAACATAATCTTCACTATTGAACATGGGCCTCCTAAAAATGCCTCTTAAATTGTTAATTGACCATTCAAATGTAAGTTATCACAAACTCAGAGTTGCATAAAATCACAAACTCAGAGTTGCTTTACTACTTACTTCCTTACTTTTTTTTCAATGAAAATCTTAAGTTCAAAATAAATAAATAAATAATAATATCTTCACGCAATTCCCAATACAGGGGTAGACAGAGGTCAAGTCTAGACACTTAAGTCCCTTCGACCCACCTTCCACCGAAGTTATTTTCGGGACAACGTGACAGGTGGTGAGCCCGTCGCCGTCTTTATGTCCAAGCCAACGATGAAATTCGTGCATAAGTTTTTTTTTGAAAAACTCATTGGTACTGCCACCTGGGGATCGAACTCGGGTCTCTCGACTCGTAATTCCGACCACCCAACAACTCGGCTATCGTGACTTTTTTCAAAATATATATCAATTTTTAATTTCCTGTTTCTGCAATAAGTAGCATAAGTAACTATTTTGTTTAGTTTAACTGACTTCCTCCCTTCATCAACCACTTTAGTCACAAGAATACATTGAGCAATTAAATTCATGTATTTGAAAAAAATATCAACTTAGTTTTCTTCTTCTTTTCAGCCTCCTATCAAAAGTCCACTGCTGAACATGAACTTCCCCCAATAACAGAAGACTGCCATAAAGAATGGATAGTCCATAATTATTAATTAGATTTGAGTGTGGAATGTAAACCATGACTGAAAGAGCTTCCTTTATAAATAATAAATAAATGTCTTCACGTAATTCCCGATACAGGGGTAAACAGAGGTCTAGTCTAGACAATTAAGTCCCTTCGACCTACCTTCCACCAATGATATTTTCAGGACAAAGTGACAGGTAGTGAGCCCGTCGCCGACTTTATGTCCAAGCCAACAACATAATTCAATTAAGTTTTTGAAAAACCCTTTGGTACGAGCCTATGACTTTTTGAAAGCTTTCTTTGATAATAATAAATTTTAGTCTTACATCTTCAATTGCCTGATCCAACTGTTTATGTATCAGTAATCCAGTCCAGGGTTCGGGAGCAATAGCAGGATTATGTCGCATACATGCTTTATTTCCACAAGTGGCACAACCCTAAAAAAGAATTATACTATATTATTTACACTAATTAGTTTACATTTAAGTTTTGTAAATGAAATTTTATACAGTTTGAGATTTCTTTATTTCCTTAATAAAAATTACAGAAATTCACTTACTTAAGGATAAAAAACAAATAACTGAATCTTAGTTTATATTAATTTATAGATTTGTATTATAAAATATTTATTTTTATTATAAAATAAAAAAATGTACACTATATACAATAAATTTGATACATACACAAAGGCGCTAAATAAATTAAATAAGCTACGAAAACAAAAAAAAAGTTAATTGAACTTACGTCGTCAAGAGGAACTTCGTCATCCTTTTTTATAGGTATTCTGACAAAATGGGACGTCAATTGCTTCACATAGCTGTAAAGGATATTCGAACTTAAGGCGTAATAACCAGCCAAACATCCCAACCCATAACTTACCAAAATTGTAATCAAGTGAAATCTAAAAGAAAACAATGCAGGTTACGAACTTTCAGATAAAAAAAAATCATTAAACCTGTTAATTTCTTTCGCGAGCTAAACCTGTAGAAATAAAGCACACCCAGAAGAAGACAACATACACCGAAACATTTAAAATAATTTGGAATTGAATTATCAATTTTCTCCGTAAATAACTTCGTTTGACATCTTTCAGTCATGGTTAATCCATCAATGACAATTGACAATTTGATTGACAATTTGTTTGACAATGACAGAATCGTGTGGATCCTCCTTTCCTTGATTCATAAATTTAATAGAGATGCGAAGTTTTGCATTCTAACCGATCTAATATCATAACTTAGATCCAAGAATATTATTCTATTAGATTTCTAAGCTTGGACTGACAAATAAATTATAACAAGTTTATTATCTCTACTAATTAGTAGCGGTAATAAACTGTAATTACTATTTAGTCAATTATGTGTTTTTAAAGACATTGGCTTATGGGCTTTTCCTTAAGGCCCCTTAAAAATAATTAATGCATACAAAAAGCAATTTTAATTCATTATAAAAAGACTTACGATTATATTCTATAATTGTACATAAGATTTCTGTAGCAAAAAAATGTGTTCGTGCAATATGTAACTTACCGTTTTATGAGTCCTGTAATCCTGTACTTAAAAAAATTTGGAATCATGATGCTTCTTGATATACATATCTTAGGAATAGCTTTTAATAGTTTGTAAAGAGGCACTAGTCACGTATATGAACGAGGAATGTGAAAAGAAAGGTCTCCGTTTGAATGCTAATAAAAATAAGGTTCTGGTATTTGAAAGGGTAGAAGAAAGAACGAAGTGTGAAATATGGGTAAATAAGGAATGTCTAGAACAGGTGAATGAGATTGTGTACTTGGGCAGTGCTTTTAGCCGGGATGGAAGATGTGATATAGATGTGGACAGGCGTGTCGCTGCCGGAAACAAGGACAACGGTGCCCTGACTGCGTTAGTCCAAAGGCAAGGCGTAGTGAAAAATGCACGCCTTGCGATACATAACGCAGTGCTGGTACCGACTTTGTTATATGGCAGCGAACCTGGGTATGTCAGAAAAAGCATAAAAGCAGGTTGAATGCATTGGAGATGCGATCTCTTCGTAAAATGTGCGGCGTTACCTTGGCCGAACGGAAGCGAAACGATGAGATTCGCAAAATGGTAGGTTTGAAAGATGACCTTATTACTAAAATGGATAAGGGCATGCTTCGATGGCTTGGGCACGTTGAGCGAAGATCTAATGGTGAAGAAAATATATAGCGCGAAAGTTGATATTAAAAGGGGTCGAGGTAGTAACTTTTGTTACTACCTCGTAACTTAACTTTTGTTACTAGTAGGTAGTAACTTAGTACTAACTTTTGAAGACCATGTGAGCAAATTGCTCGAAGACGGGATGGTCAAGAGTACTCGGATAACTCGACGTGCATGTATAAAAAAAATGATGAATCTGAATGTAGCGAAAGAGATATGTAGGATCGTGACACTTGGCGATCTGTTCTCTCTGGCTACCCGTCAGGGACTGTGCGTGAAGATAAATAATTACAATAGTAAATAATAATAAAGTATAGATATAGAGATAAACTGATACATCAAAATATCGAAAACAAAACTGTTTCTTAAAAATTGCCTCGTGCTGTGTATAAAAACATATAATGCATTGCCTATTGAAATTAAGACGTTAAATAAAAGAATATATAAGAGAAATGGTTAATTAATAAAACTTTTTATTCTACAAAAATTTTGAACGATGATTATAACAGAATACTAAAAAATAAACAGGTCTAATTATTTACTATTTGAATTATATACATTTTTAAAATCAAATATAATAAGTAAATCTGGTAAAGCTGGTATTAAAAATACTATTGCGCTGATTAAGCTCAAAAGGGTTAATGTCCAGTCAAGAATAATAATTAATTAAATAAAGATACTACGCAGAAGTCCCAGAATAACCTATTCCTAAAACCTGTTCCAGTAAATACGATTCATCCCTATTTTTCTTATGTTAAATTTTCAAAATAAAAACATTAAAGACATTATAAATAATACGTTATAAAAAAAAACATTATAATTTTGTATATCCAATAAATTATCTTTGGGGTATCCAAAGTAAAATTTCTGTATTATTAATAATTTGTTTGCTGACCTGAGGTAAAAAACAAATTAAAAAAGACTGGTAAGTATGACAGCTTCTCAGTATTTTTTCTTCAGTTGGTTTTTTTTTTATCAAAAATTAAAACCTCATCCATCTAACTCAAGTTACTAGTAAATAAATAGACACTTTGTAGGTTATGTTGTGCAAATGTTCTGTTGAAGTATGTCTTGAGAATATTATATGCTTAATCTATTCCAGACTAAAGTTCAGGGATCATTTTATCTCAGTTTACGCGGCCAATAACGGTTATTTATCTCATTATTATCGTAGTGTTTATTACTGTCTTCGTTCATTGTAATTGTTATGTTTTTCCTGCAAATTAAAAATATTATAATTATAGAAAGTAAATTAGCAGCTTGTTATTTCGCACTGCTCCATGCCGAGGTCTCTGAATTTTTTATTTGTGATTTATAAAAACTGTTTTGTTTTTCAGTTAACAATGATACTGCAAAGGTACTTGCTTAATGCAACAAAACAATTAACATCAAGGAGGCATATTTTTCAAACAACAAAGCAGACATTTTGTGAATTAAGTTCTACCTACAGCACAAAGTCAGCTGGTATCAAATATACAGACCGCCATGAATGGGTGGTTGTGGAAAATGGTATTGGGACAGTTGGTATAAGTAATTATGCTCAAGAATCCCTTGGAGACATTGTCTTTGCTCAACTTCCAGACCCTGGAACTGAAATAAAAGCAGGAGATGAGTGTGGTGCTCTTGAAAGTGTCAAAGCAGCTAGTGAAATATATTCTCCAGTCAGTGGTACAGTAACGGAAAAGAATAGTGAAGTTGAAAATAAACCTAGTCTAATAAACTCATCCTGTTTTGAAAAGGGATGGCTGTTTAAATTGAAATTGTTAAAGCCTGATGAACTTAATGAGTTGATGAATGAAGAACAGTATGAGAAGTTCCTTAAAAGTGATGCTGAGAAAGATCACACATAATCCAGTTTTTTGTTATTAATTAGTTCTTGTTGTAAATAGAAATATACAATTGTTATCTTTGTGTTTACATTTAATTTTATAAATTTAAGAGAGCTAGGCCATGTGGCTATATTTCTTAGTCAAAGTCGAAGTCATGTGTCTGTTACTCTTGATGCTAAGCTTCAATGGGGATGCCCATTTGCAGTAAGGAAAATAAGATGCTTTACACATGCCACAGCTAGAATTGTTTATTTTAATTATTTCCAAAGCATATCATTTGGCATGTTTCTATGGGGACATGCAGCTGATGTGAAGGCAATATTTTTTTTCAAAGAAGGGCCATTAGATCTATTACCAATTTAAATTCCAAAACATTTCTTAGAAAAAAATTAAAAAAGAAAATATTTTTTTTATTTTATTATTCATTGGCCTCTCAATATATATACATAAAAATTAACAAATTTATAAAGAATACTGATATACTCAATGTTAATAGAAGGCACAAAACAGCTTATAATGCCAGTTACTAGTACATAAAGTAACTAATACGAGGGGTGGTGTGTACACTTTTACAACAAAATTCTTGTAAAAGTGCAGTTTGGGTTCAAAATATATATCAAAGAAAAACCTTACAGAAAGGGTTAGTACAATATAAATGAATGTATTAATGGTATTATAATATCACTAATACATTCATAAAAAATACATTCATTAATAAATTCATAAAAAATACAAAATACATTCATAAAGTGGCTCTACCACTTTAACAGTGGTAGAGCTATGCATCAGCTTTTGTTGTTGCATGAATGGGCCGGCTCGACCGGGGAAGTACCACAACCTCACAGAATACCGGCGTGAAGTAGAAGTCTAACAAACTTCTGCATTTCGTCTGGTGAGTGCAGGTAACCGGAGGCCCACACACCCCGTCCCCCAATTCTGGAGGGAGGGGGCACTCTAAGGCAGGCAACGCATCTGCTATGCCTCTGGTGAGTGAGTGAGTGGATATCTTCTGCTTTTAGCAGGTATCGGGCCTCGAGGCAAGCCTCATTACCCAGACATCTTCTCAGGGGGCTGCTGCTCCCCCGGTCCTGGGTACCGCTTTCTGCGGTATATATGTAGAGATGTTGCGTATTTTACGCCTTACGTCGGGTCTTTCACTCTTCCCCGTCCTCCCCCTCAACGAGGTCGGGTGGTGGCTGCAACAATTCCCTAGGGAGAAGTCGCCGCTCTGGTGGTCGAGCGTGCTGCGGCAGGAGGTCCGATAAGGACGCCAGGTCGCGCAGGTGTTCATGTGGTCCATTATCAGCGCGGTCATACAGTTTTCGCGCCAAATGGACCACAAAATCATGGATCGACTCGATTCGGAGATCTCTGGCGATGACGTCAATCCGGACGAAACGACCAGCTCCCACAATCACTCTTAGGTAAATGTTTTGCTGAACCTGCAATCTATTCCGCTGTGCGGGAGATGTGAACGCGTACCACGCTGGTGCAGCATATGTAATTTGCGAGCGGATGTAGGTCTTGTAGATCCCTACCTTGTTCTTCGTTGGCAGGTTGGATGCCAGAACCGGACGGAGGACCGCCCTCGCAGCTCTTGCGCGCTGAATTACGTATGAGACCTGAGGGGTCATACGTAGAGAGCGGTCAATCTGGCATCCAAGGTAGGTGATGGTCTTCTTCCACTCTACATCCTGGCCTCGGAGCTTGAGTGGTGGTGGTACACGTCCCTGTCTGTTGACAATAATGGCGCATGTCTTGCCAACGTTCACGGCCATGCGCCATTTGTCCAGCCATTAAGGCAACAGCTTCAGCAGACACTGCATCCTCCTGGCTGCAATGTCTGCCCGACGGGACGACGTAAAATACGCGCTGTCGTCTGCGTAGAGGGCGAACATGACATCTTGTTCTCATTCTTGGACGCGACCTTCAAGTGCGGGGATGTCGTTGGTGTAAACTGCGTACAGGTGCGGAGAAAGACAGCTGCCTTGTGGCACTCCTGCCTCTATTCTTCGTGCTGCCGAGTCGATCCTCTCGACGCTAACACAGAAGCTCCGTCCCTCCAGAAATGACGCCACTAGTCGTATGAGCGCTGGCGGCGTCTTGGTGTTGAAGATCAGCTTGTAGATAAGACCCGTGTGCCACACCCGGCCGAAGGCCTTCTCTATGTCGAGAAAGACCCCCAGACAAGAGCGGCCGCGATGGGTTTCGGCCGCTAGGTAGTGTAGCACTCGGGTCAGCTGCGCCGTGGTGGAGTGGCCGCTGCGGAATCGGTATTGCTCCTTTCGGAGCTCTGCGTGTGGACGCAGTCTCCGCAGCAGCAGCCTTTCAAACAGCTTTGCTACATACGACAGTAGCGTGATGGGACGGTAGCTTGCCGGGTGTTTTCTGTTTATACCCGACTTCGGCAGCACTATAATCTTCCCTTCCTTCCACTTGGAAGGGTAGTGTTGGGCTACGACCCCTCTCCTAGGCAGCTGTCCTATTTCAGTGGTGGTGATGCAATCGTTACCCGGCGCTTTCCGTAGCGGCAGGCGCTGTGCCACTCTCCTTACTTCAGAAGGGGACATGAAATCGTCCCCTCCTAGTGGTGGGGCCGGGCTCGTCAGGAACTCCTGTACGCAATGCTCAACCTCCCTGTGGAAGTCTGCGACGACAGCTGCAGCAGTGTTGGGTTTAAACTGCCACTCTAAATGTTCTGCCAGGATCTCGGCCCGGTCTCGTGCTCCGTAGTGCCGTTTTCCTGTGCTGTCCACTAGTGGGCAAATGGGCTGTGGTGTGCGCGAAAGCTGTCGGGTGAGCTGATATAGCGAGGCTGGATGTTCCGAGGCCTCCTCGATGCGAGCGTTCCACGACTCGCCTCGGAAGGCCTTTATCCCTTCCGAAAGCTTTTCGGTAATAGTGTTGAGTTTTGTCTTTATCTTGGGACATCTGGTTCTAGCCCAAAGCTTCCTAGTGGATCGTTTCTCCTCTAGGAGAGTTTTGAGCCTCCGTGGGAGTACCTCCCCACGGTGCGTGTCAGGTATTGTCCTGGTGGCCGCTAGATACTCTTGATGTATCTTTTCACAGATATATTTAGCGGCCACTTCTACCTCTTCTACGGATGTTATGTTCGCACCGTAGGTAAGGTTTGCCAGCGCTCTTCTGTATTGCTCCCAGTTGGTCTTCGTACGGAGGCCCCGGGGCACTACGGAGTCGGCGCTGGTCGACATGGTGATGAGGATTGTTAGGTGCTGCGTGTCCAGGTCATACAGCACCTCCACTTGGACCGGGTATGTGATTCCTTGGCAGAGAACTATATCCAGGACATCCGGCCGATGTGTTATTATCGTGGGGATATGTGTGGGAGCTCCTGGTCCCAACACTTCTTCTTCGGCGTCTTCAAACAGTCTCCTGCCGGCGGGGTTCATGATGCGCGAACCCCATGCCAGGTGTTTGGCACTAAAATCTCCTGCCATAATGACAGGAGAACTGTTGTCCATGACGGCTCGGATGTCCGAGGGGCAGAGAGGAGGGCCGGGTGGGCGGTACGCTGCGTAGATCCTTAGCTCCACTGCCTCTGGTATTGCGGGTGTTTATGGGCGGCAGTAATTACTTACCGTCACGAGAGCCACCTGCTCGTTTGCCTACCTTTTCTATATAAAAAAAGTACCCTGGGAATGAGATGATCGCTCCCATACTATTTCTAATTTAATTTTATATTTCCTTTATAAAAAGAAAAACCTAAAAAAAACAGGATGCTACAGATTTTCTTTTGCCTGTTTCTTCTCCGTCAGAGGAACCTCTCTCATTACGAAATTCAATTCAAATCTTTCAATTTAATGGCATTAGTTTTGTAATGGATGCATGGTAATAGATATATAGTTATTATATCTATTAGCAACATTCACAAAAAAATTCTTAGTTTTTAAAATTTTCAATGTGTAAATAAAAAGAGAAGCTTTTTTATTTTCATTACATGAAACATTTAAGGCATGATTTCTGAAGATCTATAAATGACTGGATAAATGGACAGTCTTTAGCTCTAATAAACAGTCCTATACAGCCAGGCTTGTGTTTAATGATTTATGATCCTTTGCTGATATTATGAGTCTTGCTAAGTGAATAACCACCTCAAAAAAGTACTAGTCCAAAATAAATAGATTGGTGACAGAGCAGCAGATTCTAAGGTGCAATTTATTGTAGTAATGAATACGCTAGTCCGCTTGCTGAGAATGGAAAATCGTCCCACAGAAGTCTATGTCCATTTGTGGACCTACAAGAGGACGAGTGGTGTAAACACATGTCTTCAAAGAGTCGTCATCTCGAGGTCTCGGGATTGATTCCTAATCGAGTCAATGTAGAAAATACTTTTTCTACATTTTCTCGCTTCTGGGTGTTCGTGCCGGCTTCTTACGTTGGGATCGGAGCAATGTATGTGATGTTGTCTCTATCTATATATTATTATTTCGAGATTCTTAAGTCTTTGGTAATTGTAATGAATTATGCGTCTCTTGAAAAATGCAAGTTCTAAGTAAACTAAGTGTTAATGATCTGCCATACCGAGTCTGATCTCCGAACCATTGTGAAGATAAACCTAGAAGGTGCAGGGAGGATGTGTAGAGATAAAAATATTAAGCCATTGATTCATTGCCTTTTTCTTTGTACTTACCTACTTGCACGGCGGCATCTCTAGGTGACAAAGATTTATAAACAGGGGTGTTTTATTAAATAGCCTGTTATACAAAAAAATTAAAATATTGGCCTTACTAATACTTTACATTTTTCTCGTTCTACTTTGTACAAAGCTCTCAGTAATCATATAGAATGTATAAGATAACAGAGATGTTTGGAATTGGTATGATGCCTAAAACCAACCACCCTTTTATTCATATAATAATGTATGGAAAATTAAAAACCAAAACACATGTGCATTATATTTTATCAAAGTGATTTTATTTAATCTTAACCATGGTTTGGTACACATCAAACATTGATTTTATTTCTAATAGTATAAATATAAAGCCAGTCCACAAAACATTAATTCAAAATTAATACCTTAAAAATTATCACAAGTCATTCAATCACAAAATAATTTTGTACCTAATAAATTTAAAAGCTAAAATTGAACTTATATTAATAACATATACATGAGTTAGGTTGAGCACAAAAGGTAAAATTTAAATACAAATTAAAAATATTTACATACACATACCTAATACAAAAAAAATAATTGCGAAAGGAACTATAAAATCACTGAAATTCAATGTGAAATAGCTTTATTAAATTATACAGTTATTTTATTTAATTACCTTATACATAGATAGTTATACATATAGTTGATGCCTCTTATGTTCCGGCAATAAAAAGTATTTCGATATTTAATTAAAATATTTACTCCTCGCAGGTTTCATCGTGGTGTTATATGGTAAATTTACTATGAGCACTGCGGTGGAGTTACCACCGCAGTGCTCATAGTAAATTTACCATATAAAATGTTATATTTAATTGTATATAACATTTCTGTCGAGAAACTTTTATATCGGATTTATTAAGGGTTATCGATAATTTTTCATTGTAATAAAATCTCTATGTAAACAATTAAGAACATTTTGTTCTGAATTTAATGACATTGAGTGAGTAAAAAATTGTATAAAACAATACTTTTAAATGTTTTCATATAACAAAATGTCACATTTTGTGTAATAATGCATACATAGTAATGATTTTATACATACATAATAATTAATAAACATGCAATTGTATGTGTATTCTAATTTTCAAACATGGTAAAGTATTTTATCATATAATTATAACTGAATAGACAAATATTTATAATAATTAGCGATGGCAAAGTTTGTAAATATTAATATTGACAATATTTTATTTCAGAGATAATAAAATATTTCACATGAAAATATTCTCCAAAATCTAAAACCGAAGATATTGGTAAGTTTTGTATTTAATAATAGTTTAGAATTCGTTTTTAACAATATGGTATCAAAAAAGAAATTTTCTCCTACAAATTAATATATCTATAAAATTTTTAACATTTTTACAATTGACACTACATGTTTTTACGCTAGCGAGAGATATACTTAAGTTGCCTTAAAACATGACAGAAAATATTAAAAAATGAAGGTTTGTGTTTAAAAAAAATTAGTTAAAAATTTCTGTAAATAGACACAACGTATTTATTCTTATTACATTAAATATTCCTCATTTATATAGTTAATATGGTGTGTACTCTACATAATTATATGTAGAAATTCCAATATATATATTTTTATATTACTTCACCAACACAATATGACAAGTCGATAAACATTGTTAATAAAAGATATATTTCATATGTCGAAATAAACAGCGTTAAGCTTAATGAATATTAGATAGTTTAAATTTAATTTATTTTAACCTTTGGTAATTTCTCCTTAACAATCCATTGGATATTTATAGGTTTGTCTAAATAAAACTTTATATTAAATATAGTGAGTGTTTGGGTTTTACTTGAATAAACAAATTCGCAAACGGATTTCGTGCATTCTTCCTTGTTAACTCTTACTTCTTTCACGGAGTTCTTCTGACCGAGGATTGTGATCCTGTTAACAAAGGGCACTCCGTACCCCCACCATTCAGTATTGCTTTTGAATGATTGCTTGTCCAGGTTGAAATGAATGAGGCTGTATTTGCTTTCATCATAGGTATCTGTGGTAAAAAAAATCATTTTTTTAATTAACATATTTTATTTTGCGAGGTAATATAATAATTATCTTTTTAAATAAAAGTTACTGTGTACACTAACTTTATCTTGGTCACATATTAGGCGACAAGTTCACCACCTGTCACGTTGTCCCGAGTAGGATTCCGTGAAAGGTGTGTCAAAAGGACCTAATTATCAAGATCCCTGTCTACCCTAGTATTAGGAATGTCGTGAACATATTTTTATGTACTATATGAATCTCTTTATATTATATTTATAACACGTCTAAATAAAAATGGCCATGATAGCCAGTAAAAGTAATGTTGTGTTCGGGATTCAACTAAGGAGGTTTCTATTCTGTCATCATATTAACGTAACGTTCGTAACAATAAGAGTTCTGATTTCTCCACCATTTTTTCCTCTTTCGATTTCCTCGAGACTGTACAGTAAAAGTTCCTTATTCGCGCTCCATTCATTCGCATTTTCACTATTCGCGGATTACAATGCGATCCGAATCCTAAATTTTCGTCGTCCCAGTACAGCAGCTGCAGCGGCTCCTGCAGGGTCCTACAAGAGAGAGCGGCACTGACGCGGGCCCAGTCCGTCGTCCCAGTACAGCAGCTGCAGCGGCTCCTGCAGGGTCCTACAAGAGAGAGCGGCACTGACGCGGGCCCAGTCCGTCGTCCCAGTACAGCAGCTGCAGCGGCTCCTGCAGGGTCCTACAAGAGAGCGGCACTGACGCGGGCCCAGTCCGTCGTCCCAGTACAGCAGCTGCAGCGGCTCCTGCAGGGTCCTACAAGAGAGAGCGGCACTGACGCGGGCCCAGTCCGTCGTCCCAGTACAGCAGCTGCAGCGGCTCCTGCAGGGTCCTACAAGAGAGAGCGGCACTGACGCGGGCTGATCCGTCGTCCCAGTACAGCAACTGCAGCAGCTCCTGCAGGGTCCTACAAGAGAGAGAGCGGCACTGACGCAGGCCCAGTCCGTCGTCCCAGTACACAGCAGCTGCAGCGGCTCCTGCAGGGTCCTACAAGAGAGCGGCACTGACGGGCCCAGTCCGTCGTCCCAGTACACAGCAGCTGCAGCGGCTCCTGCAGGGTCCTACAAGAGAGCAGCACTGACGCAGGCCCAGTCCGTCGTCCCAGTACACAGCAGCTGCAGCAGCTCCTGCAGGGTCCTACAAGAGAGCAGCACTGACGCGGGCTGATCCGTCGTCCCAGTACAGCAGCTGCAGCGGCTCCTGCAGGGTCCTACAAGAGAGAGCGGCACTGACGCGGGCCCAGTCCGTCGTCCCAGTACAGCAGCTGCAGCGGCTCCTGCAGGGTCCTACAAGAGAGAGCGGCACTGACGCGGGCCCAGTCCGTCGTCCCAGTACAGCAGGCCGGTGGCGCGGCCGGCCGCGTCCGGGGCGCACAGCAGCTGCAGCGGCCGCCCGCGGCTGGAAGTGGTGCTGACGTGCCCCGCAGGTGGCTCCTGCAGTGGTATGATACCACCGCCCTGCAAAGGTGTACACAATTAGAAGCTCAGAAGGCGGTAACTCAGAATCAGGATGTTACTTTTAAATTTATATACTTTATTCTAACCTTAATGGCAACCATCTGTTTGTCGGTGAGGTTCCTCCAGCCGCCATTGGACAGCAGCTGTTCGTCGTTGAAGCTGTACCAGGGCCGGGCGGGGAAGTAGGCCCGCACTGTGCTGGCTCCGGCGCGGAGGATCGGAGAGATCAGCACATATGGCCCAAGCATAAACTGCTCGTCTATATCGTGTGTGACCACGTCGCTCGGATCCCTGGAACGGATTAATTAGGGACTATTTACAAATTTCCCTGACAACTGGGTAACGGTGCAAGTGTGTACCACGCCCCTATGCCCTTCATGCCTGCTTAAATGTCACGATAGCCGAGTGGTTAGGTGGTCGGAATGTTGAGTCGGGAGACCCGAGTTCGATCCCCAGGTGGTAGGCTCGTACCAATGGGTTTTTCGAAAACATATGTACGAATTAAATTATTGGCTTGGAAATAGAGACGGGCGACGGGCTCACCACCTGTCACGATGTCCCGAAAATATCTTCGGTGGAAGGCGGGTCGAAGGGACTCGATTGTCTAGACCGAGACCTCCGTCTACCCCGTATCGGGAATTGCGTGAAGATATTACGCCCGCTGACGCGCACAACGCGCACTCACTCAAAGAGCAGCGGCCTGGCCACCGTGTGGCCGTGCAGGTGCGCGCGCCAGAACAGCGTGTAGAGGTGCGGCAGCAGCGAGTAGCGCAGCCGCAGCCAGCGGCGCGCGGCCGACACCACCTCCGCGCCCATGGACACCGGGTCTTGCGGCTGGTGGGGTTACATCAACTCATTCGTTAGTGCCACATTCTGTCGAATCATATCTCTAAAAGCACTCGTATCCTTTAGAGAAAAGAACTACATTTTTATTATCGTTGGTGTAATTGCACATAATTGGTTCAAGGTTCGCAAGAGATGGAAAGTGTGAGAGTGACATCGAAAGGAGAGTGAATGCAGGAGACATGGTGAAAGGAGCTCTGCACTCCTTTATGAATAGTCGGAAGGTGTCTAACAAGGCTCGTTTGGCTGTGCACAGGGGAGTGTTGGCTCCAACACTCATGTACGGAAGTGAAAGTTGGGTATGGCAGAAGGAACATGAAAGCAGGATAAATGCAGTTGAGATGAGAGCGTTAAGAAGTATGATAGGAGCTAAACTGAGTGACAGGATAAGGAATAGTGAGATAAGAAAACGTTGTGGTCTGAAAAAAGATGTAGTGACTAAAATTGAGACAGATAAGCTAAGATGGTTTGGACATGTCGAGAGAATGAATGAAGAACGATTGTCGAAAGAATATTATAAGACGAGTGTGAATGGAAGTGTAGGAAGGGGAAGACCTAGGCGGACGTTTCGAGACCAAATCAGGGACGTCCTGAAAAAAGGCCAGGTCAAGAGTATCCTAAATCGAAGAGAATGTATGAAAGGAATAATAAAAGTGGACGAAGCGAAACAAGTACGTAAGGATCGTAGCAAGTGGAGAGAAGTGGTCTCTGCCTACCCCTACGGGAAAGAGGCGTGAATATATGTATGTATGTAATTGCAGAGAAAAACAAGGTGTAAGGCCTACTGACAAATAGGGGAAAACCTGAAAAACATTTGTCGTATTATTTGATTATTGCCTATTATCTTTGTACTATTAAAAACTCCGTAATATTTACAGAATTTTAAGGTAAAGTAGTAAACTACACTTACCATGGACGTGTCGGAATTATGGTTCCTAGAGAACGGATAGAATGCGCCAACTTGCATCCAACGCTTGCATAGCTCAACAGTAGTATTCCCGCGAAAGCCGCATATGTCTGCGCCCATCATTGGAATGCCGAAGATGCTAAAGCTGAGGAGTTCTGTAAAGAGAAAACATAAAATTAACAATACGTATGTACATAATTTATATACTAATCCATGATTTAATTATCCCTTAATTTTTGAGGTAGCGTTACCGTCAACTAGTTGTTGCCTTCTAACATGACGTTTGGGCTCAGGAATGCGGCATTGATATGTCAAAACATAGGTTCATTCCAGCTACTTTTTTAACATTTACTGTAAGAAATTTGTTCCACCTTCACACCTTCTAATGTCGCAGCAGAATCCATGTTATGATGACACGATAATAAGTTGCAGGTGCGACGCAGTATAGTGACGGTCGAGTTTAAGATATACAAATCTATGATTTATATGCTTTCTAAATAAAGAAGTAGTGTTACCACCGACTAGTTATTGCCTTTAAACATGACGTCTGATCTCAGGAACGCTGCATAGACATTTCAACACCTGGTTCGGCACAAATCACAGCTTTTTGACATTTATTGTAAGAAATTTATTGTAAGAAAGAAAAGTCACGATAGCCGAGTCGTTGGGTGGTCGGAATTTCGAGTCAAGAGACCCGAGTTCGATCCCCAGGTGATAGTAACAATGAGTTTTTTCAAAAACTTATGTACGAATTTCATCGTTGTCTTGGACATAAAAACGGCGTCGGGCTCACCATCTATTACGTTGTCCCGAAAATATCTTCGGTGAAAGGTGGGTCGTAGGGACTTAACGACTCACCTTGCGTGAAGATATTTATTTATTTATTATTTTATTTTATTGTAAGAAATTTGTTTCGGCCACTTAAAATTACGTTAAAACGTTGCTCGTCGCTAAACATACGCACCCGGTATGGACATGCGCAGGTCGTGCCAGTCGCTGTCTACGTCGCCGCTCCAGTGTCCGGCCAGCCGGCCCATCCCAGGGAACGTTGCTCTTGATATAATGAAAGGACGAGTGCCGCGGATCTCCTGCAACGCGCTGCGTACAAAATAATAAAAATCATTAACGAATAATAACGATAGTTGTCAATCAAAGATGAACAAGAAGCCAAATGGTGATCGGAATTCGCGACGCGAGACCCGAGAGTCCGAACCTCGTACCGATGGGTTTTTTCAAAATTTATGTACGTTTTTTATCGTTGGCTTGGACATAAAGACTTCGACGGGCTCACCACTTATCATGTTGTCCCAAATGTCTTCGGTTAAAGGAGGGTCGAAAAAACTTAATTGTTGTTACCTCCTGTCTACCCACCCCTGTATTGGGAATGTAGTGATGATGAGGTATGATTATACAGAGCCCGGAAGAGCAAAATTCTTCTGAATTAATGGTAACCTTGCATAACTTGTTATATTATAACAAATATACACTCTACAGCTGAGACTAGCAAATATAGCGAACTAATGTAGTATACTATAACTGTTTGTACGACCTTCGTGGACGAGTGGTTTTTAAAGTGCCGAATCCCGATCGGGTCAATGTAAAAAACACTTTTTCTACATTTTCTCAGGTATGGGAGTTTGTGGTAACTTCGTTGTTTCTGATTCCATATTATAAGTCCTTAAACTGCCTACTTTGGGATCAGAACAAGATATGCGAGGTCGTCCCTATAAATGAATGTATGTATTTATTTATTTATTATTAGTCCGTTGACTACGAAACTAAAAAAAAAAAAAACCATCGTACAGCGACAAAGACGTACAAAAATATCTTTATATACTCAATGGTCCTTCGAGCCGGATAAACTTTGGCATATAACTTACAAATGCGTGGCAACAGCCTCGGTGAGTGCATACACGTTGTGCAGATTATAATGCGAGCCGGCGGCTTGCTTCGCGTCCATACAGAGCGTTTTGTGACGAAGGCCCTCGGAGCCCAAGTAGTGTGGTCTGTATGGTAACTCCTCAGGGGCGCAGCGGCCGTACAGAGAGCCCGACACGAAATTTGACGGCTCGTTCATATCCTGTATTATTATTGACAATATCATATTACCGATTGACGGACGATAAAAATCAAACAAGTCATTTGATTGAACCTGAACGAAAAAAAGAAAATTCTTTACACCATTCCAGTGTTTCTTACTTCTTTTCACCAATACAGAGGTAGACAGAGGTCTAGTCTAGACAATTAAGTCCCTTCGACCCACCTTCCACCAAAGACATTTTTCGGGACAACGTGACAGGTGGTGAGCCCGTCGCCGTCCTTATGTCGAAACCAACAATATAATCAATCGTACATAAGTTTTTGACAAAACCCATTGGTATCAGCCGGCCACCTGGAGATCGAACTCTGGTCCTCCGACTCGAAATCCAATTACCCAAACACTCGGCTATCGTGAATTTTTGAACGATTCTATGAATACAAATTGATTGATTGACGGATGTATGATTAAATATTAAATGAAAATAAGCAAATTTGTTGCTCTATAAGTTAATCGTATGGTATTTTATGTTTTAATTTTTCATATTTTTACAGATAATAAATACAATATAATAATATGTGTACGTACAATCCAAGCGCCGTCGAAAGGTATCTTCTTGTGGAAATTGGTCATCATTTCAGTCCAGTAGGCGGTCGCGTTGGGGTGAGTGAAGTCGGGCCACACCGTGGATACTTTGTTCCACACCTACCAACCAATTGAATTATACAACACTTTTATTTTGTATTCGCAGTACGTTTCTAAAAACAAACATACTTTGAAACATTAAGCATACCTAAATGCGCACATTAACAGTATATAAACTTTTTACTCACTATCTTATCTTCACGCACAGTCCCTGACGGGGTAGCCAGAGAGAACAGATCGCCAAGTGTCACGATCCTTACATACCTCTTTCGCTTCTTTCACATTCATCATCTTCTTCATACATGCACGTCTAGGTATCCGAGTACTCTTGACCCTCCCCTCTTCGAGCAATTTGTTCACATGGTCTTCGAAAGTAGTAGTAGTCTCGGCCTACGGCGGCCCCTTTTAATATTAACTTTCGCGCTATATATTTTCTTCACCATTCGGTCTTCGCTCATTCGCTCAACGAATATAAATTTTTTTATGTATTTATTCTTTATTCCACCTCACAAAATGTAAAGGAACAAAGACAAACTTAATGCTAATACCATTCTCTGCTAACTGGCAGTCAACCGCCGTCATTGTTAACACACAGCCTTAAGGTTAGTAGTCACGATAGCCGAGTGGTTGGATGGTCGGATTTATGAGTCGAGAGACCCGAGTTCGATCACCAAGTGGCAGTACCAATGAGTTTTTCAAAAACTTGTGTACGAATTACATTGTTGGCTTGGACATAAAGACGGCGACGGGCTCACCACCTGTCACGTTGTCCCGAAAATATCTTCGGTGGAAGGTGGGTCAAAGGGCCTTAATTGTCTAGATTAGACCTCTGTCTACCCCTGTATTGGGAATTGCGTGAAGATATTTTATTTCTTAAGGTTAGTTGTACCTACGCATACCGTGTAGGGTCTGCGCATGGCGGAAAGCGGGCAGTCGTACGTCAGCTACAGAGGAGTGCGGACGTGCTTATATCGTATACGTACTCTACCTACTAGTACGTCAAATAAAATAAATAAATATCTTCACGCAATTCCCGATACAGGGGTAGACAGAGCTCTAGTCTAGACAAGTCACTTTGAACCCACCTCCCACCGGAGATATTTTCGGGACAACATGGCAGATGGCGTGCCCGTCGCCGTCTTTTATGTCCAAGCCAACGATATAATTCGTACGTGAGTTTTTGAGAAACTCATTAGTACGAGCCTGCCACCTGCCGTCAAATGCCAATGGAGTATCGTGACTTGACGTGACTTTTAAGTACGTCAAAAGCATATATCATTAACCCTGCAGACAACAGTATGGATTGCATCTATGAATGTTAGTTACGATATGACACAACAACAACAACCAACAACCACCTCACCTTCCCGACGAAGGGCTGCCCCGTGGAGTTTTTGATGAACACGTCCATTTCGAGTCCCCGGTCGAAGGGCGGGTAGGAGCCGGGCGGCTCGGCGGCGCTCACGCCAGGGTCTGGCGGAGGAGCAGGCACGCAGGTCTCTCAGACTAACGTAACCCACAGGCCTTCGTGGGCGAGTGCCGTACGCACCGGTTTCCATGACGTCGCCATCCCGGAGGTCCCGCGTTCGATTTCCGGTCGGGTCGAATTTAGAAAAAAATTTTTTTGACATTTTCTCGGGTCTGAGCGTTTGTGGTACCTTCGTTGTTTCCGATTCCACAATACAAGTGTTTAAGCGCTTACTTTGGGTTCAGATCAATGTATGTGACGTTGTTCGTATCTATTTATGTATGTATTATAACTTGATAACTTAAGGGATTATCGATGTCAGTTATTTCCCCAGAATTCGGGTAGACAGAGATCTAGACAAAGTCCTTTCGACCCATCTTAGGCCGAAGTTTATTTTGGAGAACCTGACAAGTGGTGAGTATATCGCCGTGTTAGTGTCTAAGCAAACTTTACAAAAATACTTACATAAAACATATTTATATAGATAAATATGCACAAATGAACATGTATGACTTGAATACAAACTTCATCGTGTACATACATATTCACCACACAAATATTTTCCCTTAGCGCGATTCGAATACACAACGCTTTGCTTCGAAGGCAGCGTCACTACAAATTCGGCTGTCGGGTTTTTATTTCGAGTATTTTCATACCATATTTTGCATTAGACAAGTCACGGTAGCCGAGTGGTGTGGGTCATCGGAATTGGAGTCAAGAGACCCGAGTTCGATTCCAAAGGCTCATACTGGGTTTTTTTTTTTAAAACTCACGTGCGGTTTATACGGTTCACCACCTGTCACCTTGTCTTTGGCGGAAGGTAGGTCGAAAGTACTCAACTGTCTACACCTCTGTCTACCCCCCGTATTGGGAATGGCGTGAAGATATTTTTCTCTCCACATACCAAACAGCATTACGTAATGCATGCCGGCTTTGTGTAGCTCCTTAACGAACTCCGGCAGGCCCCTGAACTTGACATTGTCGTATGTGAAGTCATTGCCATTCTTCATGTAGTCCAAATCATTCCACTGCACGTCCTGTATAATAATAAAAAAAAAAAATATCCTGTATAATAAATCACAAACATCATTAGAGAATTGTGAACGGTCACGATAGCCGAGTGGTTGGGTGATGGGAATTGGAGTCAAGAGACCCGAGTTCGAACCCCAGATGGAAGGCTCGCACCAATGGGTTTTTTTCAAAAAATTTAGACATAAATACGGCGTGGCCTCCTGTAACGTGATCCAAAAAAGTATCTATGGTGGTTACCCTTATATAGGGAAAGGCGTGAGGATATTTTTTGAATAACACTTTTTAAATGGGGAATAAGATAAATACAAACTCAAAACACATTTTATTTTATTTGCGCGAGTTTAACTAACCAAGATAAAAATCACAGAAAGAATACACAATAAATTGAGGCATCAACCACATCCAGAACTAATTCACTCTAAACAGACACAATTTGTAAAATATAAATTTGATACCATTCTTTATGCGGTAATTTTGTATGCAGTAGCACTTAAGCAGATATAAATAAATAAATAAAAAAAATAATCCTAAAGTAAGCAGCTTAAGCACTTGTGTTATGAAATCAGAAACAACGAAGGTACAACAAACACCCAGACCCGAGACAATGCATAAAAAGTAATTTTCTGCATAACTCGTCGGGCAATCGAACCCCGGACCTTGCGAAACCGTGAAAACGTGTCGAAACGTCATGGCAATTATATTTTCAACAACAAATAATTGTTAACTTACTTATTAAACTAATTACACGCTTCTAATTACAATGAGCTTACTAATGGTATCCCGGCGTCTCTGTTGCTCTTCCAAACTTCACGAGTCACTTGCAGACTTCCGTAGTTGTATCTGGAAATTATTATTTTTTTAATAATTAAAAAATAATATTTAATATTTTTATAAAGTCACGATAGCCGAGTGGTTGGGTGGTCGGAATTTCGAGTCGAGAGACCCGAGTTCGATCCCCAGGTGGCAGTACCAATGAGTTTTTCAAAAACTTATGTACGAATTACATCGTTGGCTTGGACATAAAGGCGGCGACGGGCTCACCACCTGTCACGTTGTCCCGAAAATATCGTCGGTGGAAGGTGGGTCGAAGGGACTTAATTGTCTAGACTTGACCTCTGTCTACCCGTGTATTGGGAATTGCGTGAAGATATTTATTTATTTATTATTTTATAATAATTTAATCATAAACTATTTTAACGGCGATGGGCTTGCCACCCGTCACGTTGTCCCAAACAGGCTTCGGTGAAAGGTGGGTCGAAAACTGTCTATACCACTGCCTACCCGAGTATTGGAAATATACGTAAAGATAAAAGATGGTCGGGAGGTTGGAATTATAGTTTAGAGACCCGAGTTCGATCCTTAGGTGGCAGGCTCATACCAAGTTTTTTTATTTATGTACGATTTATATCGTTGTTTTGGACATAAAGATGGCGACGGGCTCACCACCTGTTACGCTGTCAAAAAATATCTTCGGTGGAAGGTGGGTCGAAACGACTTAATTGTCCAGATCTCTGTCTACCTCTGTATTGGGAGTGGCATGAAGATGTTTTATTTATTGTATGCGGTGTTATTTTAATTTACTTGTGTATAGCATACAAACATAAAGACGACTAAAGTCAAATGCAGGACATAATGTCTTCTGCCGTAAGTATGGGTTTGTCATAATTACTACGCTTGTCAAGCCGATGGACGATCGGAGTACCAGAGATCCTGCACCTCAAACGCTGCTGTCGGCCATCGGATACTGAATTTCGGTCTGGTATTTTTCGTGATATACTGCCATCTATCGGCAGACAAAAGCATTTTCAAAGCTTTCTCCCTTAGTCGGTACTTACAACAACCGCGGAAGACATATTTTAAAACATATATTATAATATATAATTTACTTTGTTTTCTTTAAACCTTTTTTTTTTCTAATTATTGCACTCATCACTAGATTCTTTGCACAAACCAAAGGTAGACTAGACTGGTAGACTGGTGGTTAAGTCCGCCATTTTGTACATTTTTTATGACGCGTGCAAATAGAGTTTAAATAAATAAATAAGATAGGTGCGGTACATTGTTAGGCCGATACCACACGTTATTTTCAATATATTCACTCAACTTCTTACAACTGGAGACAAACAGAGAGTTAAGACAGCAAAGTCCTTCCGACCCATCCATCACCCAAGTCCACTCGGCACGTGCACGGCGGCGAGCTCACCGCCGTGCACCCCCGCCCCACGGCACGATCGGCGCCGGAGACTCACTTGCACAGATGGAAGCCGAGGGCCCAGTAGGGCGGCAGGAAGGGGTTGCCGATGATCCGCTGCAGCTGCGTCGCCACGTCGCTGGGCGCGGGGCCCAGCAGCACGTACAGGTCCAGCAGCCCGCCCGCGGCGCGCAGCGTGGCGGCCGGCGCCGGCTGCAGCGCCACGTCTGCACGGCGGGAGCCACGCATCAGCTTTTGCTGTTGCATGAACGGGCCGGCCCGACCGGGGAAGTGCCACGACCTCACAGAATACCGGCCTGAAGTAGAAGTCTAACAGACTTCTGCGTTTCGTCCAGTGAGTGCCGGACTTCTGTCGGGGTACTCCAAGGTAGGCAACGCATCTGCTACGCCCCTGGTATTGCGGATGTTATCTGCTCGTTTGTCTTCCTTTTCCATAAAAAAAGCGGTGCTGGTGGGACTCACGTTGGGACCCAAGTGAAAGCCCGCTGGCAGGTCTGTGGTGGAAGATGTGCTGCAAGAGGGTAGCCCCCCGCCAGGTCGGGTGTTCGTGACCCGGGGGGGACTATCGACGGGGAGACTATCGGCGGTATATATACCTGCAGTGGCAGGAACTTCGACAGCCGGATGTAGAATGTCAGATGCTGGGGAACTTTTAATATAGGGACATATACATAGATGTCACCACTGATAGGGCCAACGATGGTGAACACGTCACCAGTTGTTACCACAGCAAACGCTTGCGGTGGTTTGAAAACATGTTTGAAATTAAATTAAACTAGTCTCTGCCCTTTGCTTCGTTCGAGCAGTATCCCGAAGAAACCGGCGGGATCCTTCAAGTTAACCAAGTTAAAGTAGCCTCGGTGGCAGGTCGGTCTATCGATCCGTGTGGTAACGGATCGATAGACCGAAACTTTTATAGGACTGTTGCACTGTAAATGTTCTTTGTTTTCGTATTTACACATTACATAACACATTGCCGCGTGGTAACGGAGTAAGAATATTACCACTCCCTTTCTTCCCGTGGATGACGTAAGAGGCGACTAAGGGAAACAGCCTTGAATATCGTTATGGCAACCGATAGATGATGGGATAACCATCTCTAAAAATATTAGACCAAAATAATCAGACCGAAGATGGGCAGCGGCGTCTGAGGTGCAAGTGGTCTGGTACTGCGATCGCCAATCCGCTTGCCAAGCGTGGCGATAACGGCAAATCCTCCCTATGGGAGAGGCCTATGTCCTGCAATGGACTTTAACAGGTCGATGTGTTCGGATTATGGCATTTTGTCGGATTATAGAGTAGGTTTCACTCTTTGCCAGTATCTGCTGCATATTCCAAATGAAAATATCTCTTTATCAAATACTTCTTCTCAACGAGACCTTTACCTTTTGCACTGCAGTAGGCACAGACTGATTTGTTTATATGAGGTATAAATTAATCGAAAAATACAGTAGTTCAGATGAATAAGAGGATGGAACCGTGTAATAAATACCTTCGAAGGTAAGTAAATGATTCCCAATAGCTTCTAAGGCAAGTAAATCACAGGATTAAGGCAGGAATCGAACTTTAACCAAAACAGCCCAGAAGAATTCAATACAAACCGATTGCGTTAGAGTTGATTAGTAAGACCCCAGTAGCTTTTCCGCTTGGTTCGACGATCATGAAGAAAGGCTGGGTTCCGTATAGGTTGATCTGTGTTTAAAAATATTTATATTTAATTGAAATTTACTACACAGCCTATAGTAGCTAAAAATAAATAAAATATATTGTATGTAATGTATGTATAACGTAAAGTAAGTATGTAATATAAAGTAAGTGCATAATACAATATAAGTAGTAAAATACGACCCCATAGTTTGGTTCGCACTTACCCTGCCTAGGAAGCTAACAGTTACGGTTTCAAATCCCGCTGGGGGTAAACATTCTGTAATCTGTATTTTTTTTTTCTTAAGTTTAAGTGGTGTACAATAAAGAATATATACAATACAATACATTAATGTGATGAAAATGAATTTTTGCACTTACGTAATACATATTTAATAATAATAAACAAAATAAATACATACATAGATGTCACCACTGATAGGCCAACGATGGTGAACACGTCACCAGTTGTTACCACAGCAAACGCTTGCGGTGGTTTGAAAACATGTTTGAAATTAAATTAAACTAGTCTCTGCCCTTTGCTTCGTTCGAGCAGTATCCCGAAGAAACCGGCGGGATCCTTCGTTAACCAAGTTAAAGTAGCCTCGGTGGTCGGTCTATCGATCCGTGTGGTAACGGATCGATAGACCGAAACTTTTATAGGACTGTTGCACTGTAAATGTTCTTTGTTTTCGTATTTACACATTACATAACACATTACCGCGTGGTAACGGAGTAAGAATATTACCACTCCCTTTCTTCCCGTGGATGACGTAAGAGGAGACTAAGGAAACAGCCTTGAATATCGTTATGGCAACCGATAGATGATGGGATAACCATCTCTAAAAATATTAGACCAAAATAATCAGACCGAAGATGGGCAGCGGCGTCTGAGGTGCAAGTGGTCTGGTACTGCGATCGCCAATCCGCTTGCCAAGCGTGGCGATAACGGCAAATCCTCCCTACAGGAGAGGCCTATGTCCTGCAATGGACTTTAACAGGTCGATATGTTCGGATTATGGCATTTTGTCGGATTATAGAGTAGGTTTCACTCTTTGCCAGTATCTGCTGCATATTCCAAATGAAAATATCTCTTTATCAAATACTTCTTCTCAACGAGACCTTTACCTTTTGCACTGCAGTAGGCACAGACTGATTTGTTTATATGAGGTATAAATTAATCGAAAAATACAGTAGTTCAGATGAATAAGAGGATGGAACCGTGTAATAAATACCTTCGAAGGTAAGTAAATGATTCCCAATAGCTTCTAAGGCAAGTAAATCACAGGATTAAGGCAGGAATCGAGCTTTAACCAAAACAGCCCAGAAGAATTCAATACAAACCGATTGCGTTAGAGTTGATTAGTAAGACCCCAGTAGCTTTTCCGCTTGGTTCGACGATCATGAAGAAAGGCTGGGTTCCGTATAGGTTGATCTGTGTTTAAAAATATTTATATTTAATAGAAATTTACTACACAGCCTATAGTAGCTAAAAATAAATAAAATATATTGTATGTAATGTATGTATAACGTAAAGTAAGTATATAATATAAAGTAAGTGCATAACACAATATAAGTAGTAAAATACGACCCCATAGTTTGGTTCGCACTTACCCTGCCTAGGAAGCTAACAGTTACGGTTTCAAATCCCGCTGGGGGTAAACATTCTGTAATCTGTATTTTTTTTTTCTTAAGTTTAAGTGGTGTACAATAAAGAATATATACAATACAATACATTAATGTGATGATAATGAATTTTTGCACTTACGTAATACATATTTAATAATAATAAATAAATAAATACATACATAGATAAGGTCAACATCAAATAAATTTTTATATGTACATATACGTATCACAATACAATTATAAAGTATACACTTTGAACATTAAGACGGCCAAAGGCCTGCCACCAATGACGTTGTCTCAAATAATCTTCGGCGAAAAGTACTTCGTCTAGACATCTGCCTACCCCTGTATGGGAAATCGCATGAAAAAGAAACTGCAAGAGAGAGAAGAAATACAAATGGAAATAACATGATTTACTCACATTCTCCATAGGCGGCTGATCGTTGTTGAACAGAGTTAACGTCTGCCAAGAGTCCAACTTGGTCATGAACCTGGACCTCCTCTCGCCCAGCCCGTACAGCTGGTCCGAGGGCAACAGGAAGGACAGCTGCAGGAACTTGTCCGAGAGGATCAGTGCGCCCGCATTCTGGGTGTCGATGCTGACGAGACCAAATAATTATTTTTAATAAATAACAACTTCACACCGCTCCCAATAAAAGGGTGGGCAGAGACCTTGACAATTAAGTCACAGACTCACCTTCCAAGAAATAAAGAAAGAAAGAAAGAAAGAAAGAAAGAAAGAGAGAAAGAAAGAGAAAGAGAGGGATAGAAGAAGAGAGCGAAAGAGATAGAGAAAAAAAGGGATAGGAAGAGAGAAAGACAGGGAGAGATAGGAAGAGAGAGGAAGAGAGAGGAAGAGAGAGAGGAAGAGAGAGAGAAAAGAGAGAGCAAAAGAGAGAAAGAAAGAGAGAACGGAAAATTAACAATTAGAGAAAAAATTAACAAACTTAAAGACGAAACTAAAGTAATGACAATACCTATAAATAAAATATATTGTATGTAATGTATGTATAACGTAAAGTAAGTATATAATATAAAGTAAGTGCATAACACAATATAAGTAGTAAAATACGACCCCATAGTTTGGTTCGCACTTACCCTGCCTAGGAAGCTAACAGTTACGGTTTCAAATCCCGCTGGGGTAAACATTCTGTAATCTGTATTTTTTTTTTATCAAATTAGTGTATTGTCATCGGTCCTCGATAAATCTATTAAGTTTGAACGAAATCTGGCCGTTTAAAGTGGGTCAAAATCGCGCACAAACAAGTCGGTTACAAACATACAAACATACAGGTGAAGCTAATAAAAGCGTGTTAAAAAAAAAAAGAAAGCGTATGTATACTTCCACTGGTGGTGATGGTGAGCCCGTCGCCGCCTTTATGTCCAAGCCAACGATGAAATTCGTACATAAGTTTTTGAAAAACTCATTGGTACTGCCACCTGGGGATCGAACTCGGGTATCTCGACTCGAAATTCCGACCACCCAACAACTCGGCTATCGTGACTTAAGCAGAAGAAGCTTAAGAAGCTAATAAAAGCATGTTAAAAAAAAAAGAAAGCGTATGTATACTTCCACTGGTGGCGATGGTGAGTCCGTCGCAGTCTTTATGTCCGAGCCTATATAAATAGTATGTAAGTTTTTTGATACAACCCATTAGTACGAGCCTGCAACCAGGGGATCGAACTCGAAACTCTCGTGACGAATTCCGATCACCCGCACCGCTCGGCTATCTTGACTTAATAAGGAAGAATAAGCAGAGAATAATAAGGATACTTACACAGTCACATTGTCCGACAATCTTATCACCTTGAAGCCAACACTGTTTTCCATGACGACCTTGTAGTTCAGGGCTTTCACGGAATCGTATAGCATGGGGATCTCGGGGTACGGCGGTTCGAATCTCTTGTGTTCAGGATCGGTTATCTGTAAGTCATAATGTTATCAATATTTGTGTACAACATTGTTTGTCATATTATGGCTGACAATTGACTTATGTATATTTTCTGTTTATCTTCACGCGATAGTTAATAGCGGGGTAGGCAGAGGTCTGGATGTCACTCAAGCGCATTTGGAACAATGCGACAAACATTGAGCTCACCGCTGTCTTAGGGTCCAAACAAACGATACAATAAGTTTACCATACCTATATTTTTTCTATTAGATAAATATTCACATAAATATACTCGACTCAAAGGTTTACCCGTTGCAGCATTCGAATCCCCAACCCATAGCACCGTGAGCAGAGTCAATACCAACTCGCCGCTCAAGCCTTCAAGCTTTTTCAAGTACCAACACACGTTACGCTAAAAACACGACGGTACAATAAGACTGACCTTGAGATTGCTAAAAACACGACGAAATATAGCAATAGACTCACCTTGAGATTGACAATGTCGCCGGTGAGGGACGAGAGGTCCGCCCGGAACAACCGGAAGTCGCCCGGATAACCGGAAGGGCGCGCGAGCGAGTAGTACCCGGTTATGCCGCGCTTGCTCTCGGTCATATTCACCAGCTTGTAAATTTCGTAGTGAGGCGGGTAGAAGCAATAAGGTGCGCCCTTTGTCGTTGTTACATGCCAGCAGCAGCCTATGTTACGTGTGTGTGTGTGTAAAATCATCTTCACGCCGTTCCCAATACCGGGGTGGACAGAGGTTCTAGTCTAGAGAATTAAGTCCTTCCGACCCCACCTTTCACCGGAGACAATACTTTAGACATGTGTGTAAAAATATATTGTACCGTTAGCTTGGACGTTAAGGCGGCGAAAGGCTTACCATCTGACACCTTGTCCAAAATACGCTTCGGCGAAAATGTGTTCGAAAGGACTTAACTTTTGTCTACACATCTGCCTTCACCATTATGGAAAAATGTGTAAAGATATTAAAAAAAATTGGACACAAATATTATTGACGGTACAACTAAGATAAAAACATAACTGATTTTGGATACAAATTTGACGACCTCCGTGGACGAATGGCGTACACACGGGTATACATGCTGTCGCCAGCGCTGAGGTTCCAGGTTCAATCCGGTCAGGTCAAAGAAGAAAATACATTTTCTCAGGTGTGTGAGTTTGTGGTACTTTCATCATTTCTGATTCTTTAATACAAATGGTTGCGCTGCTTATTTTGGGATCAGAGCAATGAATGTGCAGTTTTCACTATCTATCTATGTACAATAAGTATTTTTATAAGTAATTAGTACGTAAGTTTATAAATACATATATATAGATGTAACTACACATATAGATAGGGACAACATCACATACATGGTTCCGATCCCAATGTAAGAAGCTAAAGCACTTGACACATACAACTCTTTAGCCCCAAAAGGTTATCAAGAAGAGATCGGTCTTAAGCGATAAGACCGCCATATTGTGATTGCGCACCTATTAAGTTTCCTTTGTGTTGTATTTATTCCTTGTATATGTGTACAATAATGTATATGATAAATAAAATAAATAAATATCTCGACACAATTCCCTATACAGGGGTAGACAGAGGTCTAGTTTAGACAATTAAGCCCCTTAGACCCACCTTCCACCGAAGATATTTTCGGGACAACGTGACAGGTGGTGAGCCCGTCGCCGTCTTTATGTCCAAGCCAACGATATAATTCGTACGTAAGTTTTTGAAAAAACCCATTGGTACGAGTCTGCCATATAGGGATCGAACTCGGGTCTCTTGACTCGAAATTCCGACTACCCGACCACTCGACTGCCGTGACTTGTATGAAGGTGGGTTGAAATGGCTTAATTGTCTAGACCTCTGTCTACCCCTGCCTGTATTGGGAATGGCGCGAAGATATTTCGTTTTTATAAATATTCACTTACCCCGTTTCAAACAGCCTTCTCTATTCGCATCGGGTTGAGGGAAGCAATCGAAACGCATATTGTCATTCGTTATTTGCGAGCACAGGTCCCCGGCGGCGTGTTTGGTCCCGGGTTCCAAGCTCGCATTGGTCCCCTGGATAGGATTCGGTCTCATCTGACGCTGGTACTTCTCGTCCATCATGAGGTCCGGCGTCTTCTTGGAGCCATCGGAACCGTTGAACTTGTTCTTGGTGCTCAAGTTGTTGTGGTCATGGTAACGGATGTCGGGGACAATCTGGTGACGGAACCCTCGTTAGAAATTTGCACCCGACAATATTATACATATTAATATATAACGAACATACGATGCTTTGGTTGTGACCCTGTCTACGGAGCTAAAGGTTGCGGGTTCGATTCTCGTTAAGGGCAAACTTAACGAGAATCGAAATACTTACTGACTTATCTTCACGCACAATCTCTGACGAGGTAGCCAGAGAGAACAGATCGCCAAGTGTCACGATCCCTACATACCTCTTTCGCTTCTTTCAGATTCATCATCTTCTTCATACATGCGCGTCTAGGTATCCGAGTACTCTTGACCCTCCCGTCTTCGAGCAATTTGCATACATGGTCTTCGAAAGTTAGTCTCGGTCTACCTCGACACCTTTTAATATTTTTAAATATTCTAATTAGACAATTAAGTCCTCTCGACCAACCTTTCACCGAAGACATTTTTGGGACAAAGTCACAGCTGGTGACCCAGTCGCCGTCTTTATGTCCAAGCCAATTATGTAAATTGTTCATATAATTTGAAAAATGTCATCGGTAAAGCCTCTCTCCTGGGGTATCGAACTCGGGTCTCTTTACTCGAATTCCGATAAAGAAGCCACTCACCTTTTACTCAGCAGCGTAATATACAATAATTTACATCTTAAACGGAATAATCATCTTTACTTTAAGTGGAGTATTTTACCACTTTCCTTTTGAGGACGACTATGGCTAAATTCATAATAGTTGGATTCGAATCCAGTCAAGAGCCAACATTACTTTAATTTATTTGACGACCTCCGCGGACCCCGGTTTTCAAGGTGTCGCCAGTCCTGAGGCTCCGGGTTTCGAATCCCGGTCGAGTCAATGTAGAAAACACTTTCTACTATTTCTCGGGTGTGGGTGTTTGTAGTATTTTCGTTGTTTCCGATTCCTCAATACTAGTGCTCAAGCTGCTTACTTTGGGATCAGAACAATGTATGCGATGTGGACCCTATCTATGTACATACATACATACATAATATGTAATGTATGTACGGCCTGTTAAAGTCCACTGCAGGACATTGGCCTCTACCATAGGGAGGATTTGCCATAATCGCCACACTTGGCAAGCGGATTGGCGATCGCTGTATCAGACCATTCGCACCTGAGACGCTACTGCCCATCTTCGGTCTGATTATTTTAAATACCTATCTATGTATTTATTTATATTTATATGTATGATTTCTCTTCTTTTTTAAAGCTCTTGATGAATAATGGTTTCAAGGGGAGACTGAAAAGTATTAGAAGACAAAAAGAGATATAAACATCACTCACCGTTTCATAATACGTCATCGGCTTTTCAGTGTTCTCATGATGGACCCTCTCCCAAAGTTTCCTAAACATAGTACAACAAAATTTGACCATAGTTTATTACATAAAAAACTACGTTACGAATGGAAAATTCTCCAAACATGGGCAAGCGGTTTGACGATCGCTCTACTAGTCCTCTTAGGCAGTTGTTTCGTCCAAAAATTGTTTTTTTTTTCCACTATACTATGACAATATCGGTGCATTGTAGTCAGTGTGCCTTGGTGGTATAAACTTTAGAATATGCTTATTTACTTTTGGACGTCGTATGTAAACGAGAGAAAATGCCACAAAAATTGAAATGGCAACTCATTTATGACAGGATACTTATTTCCAAATTTACGAGAATGATATAATTAGCTTGGATATGAAGATGGCGACAGTTTCTTCACCTTTCACGCACGAAATGTGGGTGGGAAATGGCCCTGTATTATAAAATGCTCAAAGATAAACAACAACAATGTACTCACCTGTACTTATCTTCCGTCCAAGCGCCACCCAGAGCGCCACTAACAACCACCCACACAGCGACGCAAAGCACGCACACTATCCCCACCCCCAACATTCCCGGACAGATGCCCTTAATTTGCTCCCAAAAATGTTGCAGCGCGCTCCGACGTTGTGAGAAGCGTTGGTACCTGAAAGTCAATTGGTATTCATCATCGCCATTCATTGCCAAGTCCTAGACAAAATAAAACAGTATATTATAAACAGCTATATTTTAGTTGTAGAGGCACGCAGCAGCTTTTGTTGTTGCATGAATGGGCCGGCACGACCGGGGAAGTACCACTACCTCAAAGAATACCGGCGTGAAGTAGAAGTTTAACAAAGTTCTGCGTTTCGTCTGGTGAGTGCAGGTAACCGGAGGCCTACACCTTTCTCAAAGACTGGCAACGCATCTGCTATACCTCTGGTATTGCGGTTGTTCATGGGCGGCGGTAATCACTTACCATCACGTGAGCCACCTGCTCGTTTGCCTCCCTTTTCTATATAAAAAAAGCTAGGTTACAGTGATGAAATACCCATACTAAAGTTAAACCTTTGTTAATAAACCTAAATATCAATGTGAATTGATGTGAAACAGATGAAAACTTTATGATAAAATACATACATTACATTACGTGAATGAGCAACTATTATATTGAAAGTATATTACTGTATATATAAATATATTTGTTACCCTCAAAAGGACCTTTTGATTTGCGTATTGTGTGATGAGCATACAACACAACTTTATATGTAGGTACCTACCGTAATATTAGACTTGGCACCGATTTCAAACCTAGCGATCGTAGCACATACAAATATTTTATTAATATTAAAAGTATTACATTAGAGAATAGGATGTAATAAATTTTTTAGTTTTCGAAGTTGGTTTTTTAATAGTACGTTTTTTTATTAAGTTTTCATTAATTTTAAACGAAAACTTATGTACGAAATATGTCTTTAGCTTACATAAAGACGGCACACGGCGACGGGCACACAACCAGTCATGTTGTCCCAAAAAAGACTTCGGTGGAAGTTTGGTCGAAAGGACTTAATTGTCCAGAAGATAATTTTAATCAAAAGTTAAGATATTTTGTTCAGCACAACTTATAAGCTTTGAAAATTCTATAAAAATGAACCATAAACTTTTACTTTAGAAAATTCAAATAAAGAATTACAATCAAACCCTTACCTATCACTAAAATGTGCTATCATCATTGTGAATTACGCATAAAATGAATTTAAACACATAACTGTCATCACACAACTGTTTGCTCTTTCCTAAATAAAACAAATTTATTGATTTCACTGTTTTTTATGCTTAAGAAACCCACACGAGCAGTTAATATTATCTTTGAATATTTGGTATAATCCCTTATAGCATAAAAATAAAATAAAATATTCACCTATAATGTTATAAATTAAATAAAACTTTTATGAACAGAAGTTACATGTGAAGCAGAAAACTAAAAGATATGAAGTGGGTAAATAATATTAAATTTGTTATGACAATAATAAAGATGGGCTTATGTGTAATAAATCAAAGTTCAATACACTGATATCAAGGAAGGACAAAGAAATCATGAGCCAGTTATTCGTGGCCCTGTTTTGAAAGCAAAGGAATGGAGTTAACAAATGCTTCAACAGTAATTATAAAATATAATAACTATAACAATTATTATAAAAAAAGGGACAATAGCCTAGTGGTTGGGTGATAGGAATTTCGAGAGCCGATTTCGATCCTCAGGTGGCAGGCTCGTACCAATGGATTTTTTAAAAAACTTCTGTACGATTTATATCGTCGGCTAGGACAGAAAGACGGCGACTCCACCTGTCAAGTTATCCCGAAAATATCTTCGGAGGGAAGGTGGGTCGAAGGTACTTAATTGTCAAAACTAGACCTCTGTCTACCCTTGCATAGGGAATGGCGTGAAGGTACAGATATAATATTTTTCAATTTTAATGGTTTCTCGCAGTAAAAATATCCGATCAAATCAATTATCCATAAATCGGCATTGGATTAACAACAATAAATAAATATCTTCACGCAATTCCCAATATAGGGGTAGACAGAGGTCAAGACTAGACAATTAAGTCCCTTTGACCCACCTTCCACCGAAGATATTTTCGGGACAACGTGACAGGTGGTGAGCCCGTCGCCGCCTTTATGTCCAAGTCAACGATGAAATTCGTACATATGTTTTTGAAAAACTCATTGGTACTGCCACCTGGGGATCGAACTCGGGTCTCTCGATTCGAAATTCCGACCATCCAACAACTCGGCTATCGTGACTTCTTAATTAACAACAATAGATCGCCAAAATGTATGTACGCGGATAGCTTCCGAACGACTGCATCAAATCCGATAATTCTTTTTCTTTTGTATTCGTTATTGCCAGGACAAGGTTTGTATTAAAATCAATCCAAAAGATTTTTTATATAAACTTCGTAATATTTGTTTGTATATAAATATAAGTGAAAAAAATTCAACAACTTTTTTATTTCATAATTTGAAAAGTGAGTGGGGTTCTGTTATTTTATTTTTAATTGATATGAAAATGTGAGGCGTAAAAATATCAGTCGCCTTACGCCAGTCAATCTTCAAGACAATGACACTGAAGAAGAGAGTAGATACGGCGGTGATAAAGCGGTCTATTTTGGAACAATAAGCAGTATTTATCAATATTGAAATGCGTTGCGTTTTCGACCTTTTATTTTATCTCACTTTTTCTCAGTAACATGTAAGATTTCCGGTACTTTTTAATTTGACGGGTTAATCACTTTCGAAACATCAAAATTGTTAATATATGGAAATTTTTGATAATCCATTATATTAGAATAGTGTTACATTTACTTAGTCCGCAACTTAATACCTACAATTTCACGCCACGGCGGAAATAAATAGTAAACGAATCTTTTAGAAAATTTAGGTAATATTCACGATAGTAGATATGATGGTACAACATTAGTTAAATATGGTATACTATGGTAAAGCTAGTATATGGTACTACTAGGAACAATCTTAGAAAAAAAAGATTTTCCAGTGGCAGCCTTGTTGCAAGATGAAGCTATGACCTAAAGACTATTGTGGTGAGTGCATACAGGTAGCACAGGACAATTTACTATGTCTATATGCATTACATATACTACATACTACACTATATTTACATTCTACGGCATTGTTGGTAAAGGCCTATGTTTTAAAGTTGACTGTCTAGTAAGAAAGAAGAAGAATGAATGAACAATGCAAGTCATAATAAGAAATGGCATTGCTACAAAATATTTTCCATAGCACACCAATTCAAACTTACTTCTCAGACAGAAAAGCACACTAGTCCTTAGTACTCACACACTACAGAATTACAAGGTATCCATAGCCATAGGATAGGATTTAAATTCCCAACCTCTGCCAAACTGTAGCAGAACAATGCGCATAGGACATGGTAGCTCGAATATAGAGTAATGCATTCATAGTATGGGAGAGGGTGAGGGTTTGAACTACACTTGTTTCAGTTGGTTTTATTTTAATTTCTCTTTAATTTTATAACATAAAGTTCAGCATAACTTACATGTTTTAAAATCAATAAAAAATTGTGTAATTAATTAGTTGGCATTATCTTATTGATAATTCCTAACTGGAAAATCAGGAATGTCAAGCTGTCATTTGCAAAAAAGTGACAGTAGATGGTGCCGATGCTAAAACAGGCATAAATAAAGAAAGAGAATATAGATTTAAAATTTTAACTGATGCGTGTAAGACACAGTAGTTCAGAAGTAAGAGTGTTGCCACGGTTCGACAGAGGTTGCAAGTCCCACCTATGTCATCTGAAAATTTTAAAATTTTTTTTCTATTTAATTTAATATGTGTACCTTTGTTTCTAATTTGGGCAGATTTTGATTTCCTCCTCTGTATTGAACAAATTGGGTTAAATTCAACTGTTTGTATATAAACATAAGGCACAGTAAACATAAGATATACTAAGTAATGGCTAAACTGATATAGAGTTAGGCTAATTTGAAAAAAAGAAAGATTATTTGAAATACCACAATGCTACTCCAGTAACAAATGGCAGACATCTTACATTCATTTCACAGACAGATCCCTTTATATAGAACTTATCAGGAAGTAACAATCAAGATTGGGTGATCAGAATTTGAGTCAAGGGACTCAGGTTCAATCTCTAGGAGATAAACTTGTAGTAATTATTCAAAACTTATGTATTACTTATATCATTGGTTTGGAAATAAAGACAGCAACAGGCTCGCCACATGTTACATTGTCCCAAAATACTGCTACAGCTAAGGAGAAATGTGGGGCAAAAGGACTAAATTGTCTAGTTCTGTAGATACTCTTATATTGGGAGATAAACCAATCCTTTTAAAGAGTCTAGCAGGTGTAAATACAGGAAATCACCAGTTGGACTGTAACCTAGTTGTTTCAAGACATAGGTAAGATATATGACACACTGTTTATTTTTAAAAATTTATACATATGTACAATGATAAACATACTACCAAAATTATTGGATAAGTAGCACTTAAGTAATATTATTAGGTTTGTTATAGTAAAAAAAATACCTTGGCTCCCTTGAAGACCCACCATCGCTTCTGGGTTTCGGAATTATACCACTGAAAAGAGAACTTCGAGTCTTTGTGGTACTCTTTCCAAAAGGAGCAAATGGCAATTTCGTGTAAGTGCTACCAGAAGGGCCATCAAGGGCAGTTTCTTTTTGCCCTTCGATCTCTCTATCAAATATTTCTTCGATAGCTGATTTACTTCCATCTTTAGGTATTTTAAGACTCTCATAATAAATGCGGTAGTTTATATTATCATTTAAAGACAATAAGTCACACTTTGCATCTGCAGGTTTATCACAAAACTCTTCAAACGATACAACTTCATAATCGTCATCAGGTTCAAGAGTTTTCTCGGTTTTCGTTTTGTCTTGAGTCTTAGGCATCTTGGCTTTATTTTTCTACAATGTTTGGGTGTATTTAACCCGGCGTACGCAGTAAATATTAGGTTTTATTGTGCTTATTCATGTCTCGTTTTGCAATTATTGAATCAAAGTACTGAATGGATTCAAGTACAAATACTCAAAAAACAAAGAGTATCCGTTATATAAATAAACTCTGAAAACAACAATAAAAATTACAAACCTAGACACCTAATGTCAATATCAATTAACAAATATCAATACCTGTACAGTCAGCAGAGTTGCCAACTCAAAAATATACATAAATATATATCTTGCGTATTATATATTTATGTATATTTTTGAAAAAAAAATAACAAACAAAAAAATTAATATAATATAATTAAAGTTATATTATAAATAACAAATATAATAATAATTTACCGTAAGGTTACTGTTGCCGTGAGGTAACAGCGTGAAAATATATCATTTATTTTCTTTCCGTAGGTGCTGTAAAAGGCGAATAAGGTAGTATGGAAACATCATTAGCTATCGAAAGGCACCGGTATAACCATCTACGACGGCAAAATATCAAACAGAAATTTAACAGGAGTCAGGGTCTAAGTGCGAAATGTCTGGTACTGCGATCGTCAATCCGCATGCCAAGCGTGGCGATTAAGGAAAAATCTCACTTACAGGAGTGGTCAATATCCTGCAATGAAGAAGCCTTAATGTTGATTATATTGTGCTTTGAAGCAATTAAAGTTTTTGTTTTATTCTATACTATATACGTGTTGCTACATACTTTATTCAAATTTATCAGTAACGTCACCACCAACTGAGTCTGTAAACAAAGTAAACCAATACTTTGTTAAAAAAGAAGATGAAATCGCCTGACTCATTGATGTAGAAAAAGAAAGTAGGAAAAATAAAAAATAAATATCTTCACGGCATTCCCAATACATGGGTAGACAGAGGTCTAGACTAAACAATTAAGTCCCTTCGACCCACCTTCCTCCGAAGATATTTCGGGAAGACATGACAGGTGGTGAGACGGTCGCCGTCTTTATGTCGAAGCCAACGATATAAATTGTACATAGGTTTTAGAAAAAACCCATTGGTACTGCCACCTGGGGATCGAACTCGGGTCTCTCTACTCGAAATTCCGACCACCTTTCCACTCGGCTATCGTGAAAGTAGGAAAATTTTGAATTTTACTATTACTTATCAAATCACGATAGCCGAGTGGTTGGATGATCGGAATTCGAGTCAATAGTTCGGTCCCGCGATGTGCAAGCTCAAACCAATGGTTTTTTCAAACACTTATATACGATTTATATCTTTGGCTTGTACATTATGACGGCGGCGGGTCACCACCTGTCACGTTGTTTTTAGAAAAAATCTTTATACGCTTTTTTTAATTTCATCCTAAAAAAGCTATTCATTATCATTCTACATTAAGCTATCACGTAATATGCTTTTTTATCTTTTGTGGCAGCCTCATATATGTAGCCAAAGTGTAGGACGACCCCCATAAGATGGAGAGACTACTTACAGAATATTGCGTCGATGAATGCAGATGGCACATTGTATGATTATTTTTGTGGCAATCTTTAGGGGAGACCTAGAATATGCAGTGAACTGTAATATTGATGATGTTATGTAACATAACGTTGGCATGATATTATATCGTTGGCTTGGACGTAAAGACACCGACAGGATGACTACCTGTCACGTTGTCCCAAAAGTGTTCGGTGGATGGTGGGTCGAAAGAACTAAATTGTCTAGGCCTTTGTCTACCCCTGTTTTGGAAATGGCTTTAAAAAATATCTTCATGCAATTCCCAATACAGGGGTAGACAAAGGTCTAGTCTAGACAATTAAGTCCCTTTGACCTACCTTCCAACGAAGATATTTTCGGGACAACGATATAATTCGTACATAAGTTTTTAAAAAACCTATTGGTACGAGGCTGCCACTTGGGGATCGAACTCGGTTCTCTTGTCTCGAAATTCCGACCATCCAACCTCTCAGCTATCGTGACGCAAATTGGGAATGGCTTTAAGATATGTATTTATTAATTATTTACTATTACTTACTGAGAAATATTTTTATTACAATTTTTTTAATTATTATATGTATTTTGTTATGAATAATCACGATAGCCGAGTGGTTGGGTACCTACCACACTACCTTTGATGGTAGTGATCGAAGCTGAAGGTGTCGGGTTCGAATCCCGCGACTGACAATTTGTGATGAATACAAATATTTGTAGGTATTCCATTACCGTACCGTCGAATTATTTTATAACTTGGACACTACTATATATTTTTATATATATTTTTATATATATATATATGTATATATATATATATATATATATATATATATATATATATATATATATATATATATATATATATATATATATATATATATATATATATATATATATATATATATATATTGAGGGTAACTTATGAAACGAGATACGGATTGACTTTTATTTGCAAGATATTTAGTAAAATTTTTACATAGGACATATACATTTTACATAGGAATCGAAATAGGTGAAGCGTATTCAATATAATATACCCGAGTTCGATCCCCAGATGGCAGGCTGTTACCAATGAGTTTTCAAAACTTATGTACGAATTATATCGTTGACATAAAGATGGCGACGGGCTGACCACCTGTCACGTTGTCCCGAAAATGTATTCGATGGAAGGTGGGTCCAAGGGACTTAATTGTCTAGACTAGACCTCTGTTACCCCTGTATAGGGAATTGCGTGAAGATATTTATTTATTTATTTATTAACTTGGGAAAAAAGTCACGATAGCCGAGTTGTTGGGTGGTCGGAATTTCGAGTCGAGAGACCCGAGTTCGATCCCCAGGTGGCAGTACCAATGAGTTTTTCAAAAACTTATGTACGAATTTCATCGTTGGCTTGGACATAAAGGCGGCGACGGGCTCACCACCTGTCACGTTGTCCCGAAAATATCTTCGGTGGAAGGTGGGTCAAAGGGACTTAATTGTCTAGACTTGACCTCTGTCTACCCCTGTATTGGGAATTGCGTGAAGATATTTATATTTTATTATTTATAACTTGGGAGATATTAAGAGACTTGCCGTCAAATTTTGGCCATTAGACTGCATTAGAACTGGCAACACTGTTCTATACAAACAGGTAGAGGCCAAAGAGAATATTATGGTAGTGATTACATTCTCTTTGGAGAATATAATCACTGATACAGGTATATTAATATTCTATTTGCAGTATTACTCTATGCAAAAAATGCTTATTTAAGTCATAATCTTGACTCTTTTAAATAAAATGAAGTAAATAATACTAATATAGAGGTTAAATTCTCTTCAAATTATGGAGCCTTCCCAATTACAGTTGAACGCTTTACCAAACATAATAGATGTCGAATGGAAGCTGGAGGTCTTAACTAATACACCTGGAGTAGGTTCGGATAAGTTGTTGTACACAGTTATTTTGAAGACTGATAAAGAAGATGTGAGATTTACTTGCGATACACAACAACTACAGGATCTTGTTTATAAACTTAAAGATTTAGTGCGACACTGTGAAAATGTAACGACAGAATTGTGTTGATGTTTCACATATGTTCTTATCTCAGATCTAAATAAAGAGGGTGTGTCTCCTATTTTCTTGGAAAAATTGTACCTATAAACCTAGAAAAGAAGAATACTGCTTAAAATATACCAAAAGTTCGACTAAATTTTTAAATTATTTTATAGGAATATAAAATAGTTTTTAGTTCTCGTTTTATCCATAGAAGTTCGCGAATACATTATGTATTATTTGAAAATTGGTATTTTCTAAAATAAAAATGGCAAACATAACCAGTAAGGGTATCATTGTAGCATGTTATGAGCAAATAAATTTGCTTTCTATTACTAAACCTTACAAACATGCTAAGGAGTATACCGAGATCAAAGGTGACTATTTATCTTATTTCTTATAGTTCAGCTTACAGAATAGAAATGATGAGAAGGGAATTTTCTTATAAGGATCTTAATTTAATCCAGTTCAGTGTAAAATGTGGGGTTATTTCTCTTCAGAAGCAAAATGTTGCTAGAAGTTGGTGTTGTGGTGAACCAGGGAAAATCTCAAACTGAATTAATAATTATGTTAACATATCTTTGCATTAAAATGTTTAACTTTCACACAACATGTAATTTTTTTAACAGATTTTGATAAAAAGCTGTGTGAATAACATCTTACAGATGAAAATGCAAATAGTATAGGACAACCCTCCATTAAATGGAATGAGAACACTGCAGGTCTTACTTGAATTGAGAATAGAGTCAATGGATGCTCTTTCTATTCTTTGTTAAACTTGGGAGAGGTATATGTTTACTAATAGTCTTGATAAGCAGTAAAGAAGAAAAATAAAAAATCTTTATAATATAGTAAAATATTTTAATGGGACCTTTTTTTATTTTTAAACTTATTTACCAGATATTTTTATACATAAAGAATTTACTTTTTATATGACAAACAGGTTTATTTTTAAATAAACTTAAATCATTCTCAAAAATAACTTTATTAAAAATACATTCATAAAGCACAAGTGAACATAAGTTCAAAAACAATTCCATTGCACAAAAAAAAAACAATCACAGATAACTAAAAGTAAAATACATGTGAGAAAGCTGCATTTTTATTAAATACTATAATACCTTAATATCATGTTAGCATCATTAAACACTTAAAAGGTAATGTAATTATATTTATCTTAAAATATCACAATATCAACAACTACTCTAATTCTACTCAACACAGAGAACAATTTTGATGTTCAAACAATTGTTTTTTAGACATAAGATTTATAACATCTACTTTAATAATATATTATGTGATGAAATTGGACAGCAGTTTTTCTTTTATATACTAGGCCTAAAAGCAAAAGCAACATACCATTTTAATATTACATTTTAAAGTACTGTCAAATTTAATGTTATTGCCATATTTATATAAAAATATAGCTCTTCCTGCCTATAATGGTGCCTACATATTTTTTACTATGTACTATGGCTTAATGTTATAAAAATATGCCATCATTCATCAACAGTTTCTAACTACTACAGAGTAATTATGATACAATATTCTTGTTCGAACAATACTGAGACTACTAAATTCTTAAGGATAGATCAAATGTTTGGATTTACATTAATACATATTATTTTTTCAGTAAAATTTAATGTAACATGATGTGCAATTATCTATACTTAAATCGTGGACATATTTATCGATTTTACTTATAATACTGTGTTTGCATTTCAAGTGTTAATGGCGACTACACTATAAACTTAATTTGATTGTGCATTTTTAACTTGTTAATCACTGTCAGCTGTGTGTGTGGTACTCTTGCAGTACACTTGCTAGCTCTATATCTATTTAAAAATAGGTCTGCTCTTTGGTACATTTTTATATGCTACTAGGCAATTGGATATATAACCAATTTGACATGTACATTTGCCGTTCATACATGTTAAGCTACTTATGTTATTAGTGCATTTGTAGTTTAGAGAGTTTTAGGTGACATAACACTACAATAGTAATTATTGTCTACTACCAGATTTTGGGGATAATCATTTCGAAAAATAACAGATCATAATTAAGCAGACCAGTGACATATTTTTATTACCTATGAGTAATAAAAATTAAAAAAGAAACCATAGATAAACAAGATTTTGATGGCAGTCAGCGAAACACTTGTATACAGTCTTATTTTGATATAATCAAGTTTGGTTTCTTTTCAAACCATGAACACATTGAAAGACACTAATAGAATTTAGAATTATCACATTTTAAAAACATCAATTAATTTATATTTCACCTTATAAAAACAGAATAATAATTCATACACACTGTATAACATATTGCATACACAAGGAGTAAAAAGGGCAATGCATTATACAGGGGTAGGGACAGGATGCATTACTGAAATGATGTATGTTGAGGAATATTAAAATAAGGTAGGCTAATATATAGATAAATATGACGGGTATTTTCACTGGTATTATTTAAATAATATTACCCCAATAGTGGTTAATAGGATGTTTCTGCTTGATATAAGAAGGGCAAGGACTTTTATAACATAATAAGCTATTAAAAATAATTTCATGATATTCTCTTGCATATGTTGAAATAATTTCGTTATTACAATTCTCAAAATATCTACAGTTGTATACATTTAAAAAGGAACACATGATAAACATTATATAATTAATACAAAACTCTAAAGTTAGGACAACAATTTAAAAGTATTAATAGTACATACAAGGCAGCATCACATTCACATTGGTGCTACTCTGTGTCATGTTGTAAAGAGTATATTTTTAAATTAACATTTATGAGAAATGACAATAGACATAGATAATGGACATAGCAAAGATGTTTGATTACTCTGTACAGAGATAAAACTACCAACAAATAGTGGCCATATACAACTTGGCCCATACCTATCTCACTTATATAGTGTACATGCTCATACGAAAGTGTGAGGTGGACAATCAGTTTTAGAACAAAAAAGCGGTATTTCTTACCGTATTTACATTATAGGTGGACGAGAAATGCTCAGTTCATTGTCTATGTCTAAGCCATTATCCGAGTAATACTTCATTAAAAAAGTATAACAGTTGACACAGAAAAATTAAATTAGGACAATTCTTAGCTGCCTGTATTTAACGTTTCAAGAGACATATTTTTTTCAGTCGTATTGATGAAACAAAGATCAAGTTCATCATATAGTTTGATACAAGATTGACATTGATTTTTTTTTATAGAAAAGGGAGGCAAACGAGCAGGAGGCTCACGTGATGGTAAGTGATTTCCGCCGTCCATGAACATCCGCAAAACCAGAGGTATAGCAGATGCGTTGCCTCCCTTAGAGTGCCCCCCCCAGAATTGGGGGAGGGGGGCGTGAGGGCATCCGGTTACCTGCAGAAGTTTGTTAGACTTCTACTTCACGCCGGTACTCTGTGAGGTCGTGGTACTTCCCCGGTGAAGCCGGCCCGTTCATGCAACAACAGAAGCTGATGCGTGGCTCTAGCACTGTTGAATTGATTCATTGGTCGTGGTGGCAGTGGGTGGAAATTAGAGGGAGAAAAACTTGAGGAAGGCGGCGGGCGGCACCGGGTGGGGCGGCAGCGGCCCGCCCGCTTCCTTCAGCCGCTCGCGGTACTCCGGGCACTGGGGCGTGGGCATTTGTGTAATAATAATAAATAAATATATTCAAAAAAATATCAAGCAATTCCCAATACAGGGATAGACAGAGGTATAGTCTCTCTCGACCCACCTTTCACCAATACAGGGGTAGACAGGGGGCAGACAGAAGTCGAGTCTAGACAATTAAGTCCCTTCGACCCACCTTCCACCGAAGATATTTTCGTGACAACGTGACAGGTGGTGAGCCCGTCGCCGTCTTTATGTCCAAGCCAACGATATTCGTACATAAGTTTTGGAAAAACCCATTGGTACGAGCCTACTAACTGGGGATCGAACTCGGGTCTATTGACTCGAAATTCCGACCACCCAACCACTCGGCTATCGTGACTTTTTTTCTTTTACCGAAGACATTAATTGGGACAATGTGACAGGTTGCCGTCTTTATGTCCAAGTCAACGATATAAATCGTATGTAAGTTTTAACAAACCCACGGTATGGGCTTTAGGGTTCGAACTCTAGTGTATTGATTCGAATTCCGATCACCGGAACCACTCGGCTATCGTGACTATTGCATAAATGAAGAAAGAAAGGAAAAATACGCCACAATAAGATCAAATATTTGCTACATTTTAATTATATATTTCTTTTAGACTGCACTGCATAAAAATGTTCACGAATTTTCCAATAGAGGCGTGGTAACCTGAGATCTAAACAATTTAGACCATTCGACATCTCACCGGAGTTTATTTTGGGACAACGTGACAGATCATCTTGTCGCCGTCTTTACGTCCATGCCAACGATATAAACCGTATATACGTTTTTGAAGAAACTCATTGGTACGAGCCTATCACCTGGGAATCGAGCTCGAATCTCATGACCCGAATTCCGATCGTCCAACCACACGGCTATCGTGACGCTCATTACTACCATATTATATGAATATGTCTATACATCGCGTAATGATACATAGAACGCGTTCACGAATTTACGTAACATGCCCTCAGGATCTCTAATCCCTAAATAAAAAGAAATAGATCATGTTTGAACGTGCCCTTAGTCTATCGATTACAATACATGCGGACTTACCTGATCAGCGATGCAAGGATGTCCAAGAGAACGCCAGAAAAGGCATTTGCAATGGCGGCAGAGGGACAAAGTTTCCGCGTATTGGGCTTCCTCCCTCAGACCGTATAATCTGTGAAATATTAATTATCATAATATCTTCAATAGCCACGATAGCCGAGTCGTTTCGCGATCGGAATTTGAGTCAAAAGACCCGGATTCGATCACCAGAAAGAAGGCTGACCTAAAACCGATGGCTTAGACATAAAGACGGAGACAGGCTCATCATCTGCCACGATGTCCCAAAATAAGGTCCTGTGAAATGTACATCAAAACTACTAAATTGTCTAGGTCTCTGTCCATCTCCGCATTGGGAGAAAACCTAACCAAAAATGTTCAAATAAAAAAAAACCACTTATTTATGTGTATATATAACAACGAATTACACCCCCAAAACAATTAAAACATTATAAATGACACTTAAGTAACCTCCTGTGAAGATGTAAAAGAGAATCTCACTTCCGTAGCTGGTGGAAGAGCTTCCTCCAGTCCGCTTCCTTCAGGTCCTTGTCCAGGACGGTGTTCAGCTGGTGGTCCGTGAAGTGGAAGAGCACCAGCTCTCGCCACACTCGCTGCTCGGAGCAAACGGACGCCATCACGCTCCACGCTGACGAGGCGGCCTGCCACAACGGGCAGAAGAGAATACAATAAATATCTTCACGCAATTCCCAATACAGGCGACGCATCCGCTATACCTCCGGTATTGCGGATGTTCATGGGCGGCGGTAATCACTTACTATCACGTGTGCCACCTGCTCGTTTGCCTCCTTTTCTATAAAAAAATGGGGTAGACAAGACAAGAGGTCTATTCTAGACACTTAAGTCCCTTCGACCCACCTTTCACCGAAGATTTTATCGGGACAACGTGACAGGTGGTGAGCCCGTCGCCGTGTCCAAGCCAACGAAAAATTCTACATAAGTTTTTGAAAAAACCCGTTGGTTCGAGCCTGCCACCTGGGGATCGAACTCGGGACGGTTCGAAATTCCGACCAATCTATCGGCTATCGCGACTTGCTATATGTATATTATATATTCTGCTCAGCTATCGAGCAGAAGAAAGACAGAAAGAACTAAATTAAAAAGAAGTCAAATAATATATAACCTAAAATGATAAAAAAAGATTAAGTCGCAATAGCCGAGTGGTTGATCGGAATTCGAGTCGAGAGACCCGAGTGCGATCCTCAATGCTCGTAGCAATGGGTTTTTTAAAAACTTATGTAAAGTTTACATTGTTGGCTTGGACAAAAAGACGGTGACGGGCTCACCACCTGTCACGTTGACCCGATAAATGTCATCGGAGGAAGGTAGGTCGAAAGGACTTAATTGTTTATCACCTCTATCTATCCCTGTATTGGAATTAGCGTGAAGATATTTATTTATTACTATTATTAAAATGACAATGGAAGCCGAGTCATATGGCAATAGGCCATAGATGACGTGCTACGGGTAGCGTTGTATAAGGTTCGAGGTGTCTGGTGCCACGATTCTAAATACGCTTGACAAACGTGGCGATTAAAAAAACAGTGGTAGTTTCCTCATTCCTGTATTGGACCTAAACAGTCCGATAAATGTTACCTACATTTGAAAAATATAGTTATAAAATAACGAATATACAGGCATGTATTAAGTGAGTTTTTAGTAATAGTGTAATTTGAAAAAAAAAAAACCATTACTTACGTCTAAATCCCTGTGGTCGGATATCCGTAACATAATCTCTCTAATGCACTCCTCGGGCAGGTCATGAAGTTTAGGAACAACTTCTGGTCCTGGCTATAAACAAATGACGAAATTCATATCAAATATTTACACAGTATTAAGAAACATGCACATTTGTCCCATTTTTCCAGTATTTGTCGCAAAAGTAGACTTAACTGATTAATATCTGATAATCACCACCCTATCTCGATGTCCCAAAGTAAGCTTTGGTAAAATGTGAAACGAAAGGACTTAATGGTCTACACTTCCAAATACATGGGATTGAGGTTTTGGGAAATGACAAAAAAGAGAAGTGAAAAAAAAAAAACAATTCAACACTTATGTTTATGATATTATTGGAACTAGAATAAATACATTTTTGATAGTCAATTACATCTTGTACACAAATATACTTTGAGACGTGCTATGTCTATCTCTCTTTGGTGTTATTTTCTCGTTTTGACGAGTATGAAATCGCACCTGATTGCTATCTTTTGAAGGTAACATCTACCGCCAGAGGAATGTACTCATTTCTCTTGTCAACTCCAACATTATGATTGCGCGACTCTAATGTAAATAACAATAAGCGTATCGCCATTACCGACGGTTATGAATTTAGTTTTGCTTCAGTTAAATTTGTGCATACAATTGTTAAAAACTGCGATTGTTATAACATTCCCATATTGTTGTGCACACTAGAAGGACTGAAACCACAACCGTGTACTGATCATTGCTATATGAATTTGGAACTTAATTCTAGTACCACGTTGTGCTAACATTGCTAATACTAATACAAAAACATTTTGGCGGTAAGATATCTATGTATTTATTAAATCAAAGAGGATTTAATAAATACATAGATATCTTAGTAAACCAAACTGCGATGTAAAATATCATTAACGACATCTAGTTTTTATAAATAAAGTTACAAAATGTATACAACTTAACATTGTTTTCTTTTAACAATGAATGAAGGCACGATAGCCGAGTGGTTGGGTGGTCGGAATTTCGAATCAAGAGACCCGAGTTCGATCCCCAAGTGGCAGGCTCGTACCAATGGGTTTTTCAAAAACTAATGTACGAATATCGTTGGCTTGGACATAAAGGCGGCGACGTGCTCACCACCTGTCACGTTGACCCGATAAATGTCATCGGAGGAAGGTAGGTCGAAAGGACTTAATTGTCTATCATCTCTATCTATCCCTGTATTGGAATTAGCGTGAAGATATTTATTTATTACTATTATTAAAATGACAATGGAAGCCGAGTCATATGGCAATAGGCCATAGATGACGTGCTACGGGGTAGCGTTGTATAAGGTTCGAGGTGTCTGGTGCCACGATTCTAAATACGCTTGACAAACGTGACGATTAAAAAAACAGTGGTAGTTTCCTCATTCCTGTATTGGACCTAAACAGTCCGATAAATGTAACCTACATTTGAAAAATATAGTTATAAAATAACGAATATACAGGCGTGTATTAAGTGAGTTTTTAGTAATAGTGTAATTTGAAAAAAAAAAAAAAAAAAAAAAACCATTACTTACGTCTAAATCCCTGTGGTCGGATATCCGTAACATAATCTCTCTAATGCACTCCTCGGGCAGGTCATGAAGTTTAGGAACAACTTCTGGTCCTGGCTATAAACAAATGACGAAATTCATATCAAATATTTACACAGTATTAAGAAACATGCACATTTGTACCATTTTTCCAGTATTTGTCGCAAAAGTAGACTTAACTGATTAATATCGTTGGCTTAGACATAAAAATGGGGCGACAGGCTCACCACCCTATCTCGATGTCCCAAAGTAAGCTTTGGTAAAATGTGAAACGAAAGGACTTAATGGTCTACACTTCCAAATACATGGGATTGAGGTTTTGGGAAATGACAAAAAAGAGAAGAGAAAAAAAAAAACAATTCAACACTTATGTTTATGATATTATTGGAACTAGAATAAATACATTTTTGATAGTCAATTACATCTTGTACACAAATATACTTTGAGACGTGCTATGTCTATCTCTCTTTGGTGTTATTTTCTCGTTTCGACGAGTCTCAAATCGCACCTGATTGCTATCTTTTGAAGGTAACATCTACCGCCAGAGGAATGTACTCATTTCTCTTGTCAACTCCAACATTATGATTGCGCGACTCTAATGTAAATAACAATAAGCGTGTCGCCATTACCGACGGTTATGAATTTAGTTTTGCTTCAGTTAAATTTGTGCATACAATTGTTAAAAACTGCGATTGTTATAACATTCCCATATTGTTGTGCACACTAGAAGGACTGAAACCACAACCGTGTACTGATCATTGCTATATGAATTTGGAACTTAATTCTAGTACCACATTGTGCTAACATTGCTAATACTAATACAAAAACATTTTGGCGGTAAGATATCTATGTATTTATTAAATCAAAGAGGATTTAATAAATACATAGATATCTTAGTAAACCAAACTGCGATGTAAAATATCATTAACGACATCTAGTTTTTATAAATAAAGTTACAAAATGTATACAACTTAACATTGTTTTCTTTTAACAATGAATGAAGGCACGATAGCCGAGTGGTTGGGTGGTCGGAATTTTGAATCAAGAGACCCGAGTTCGATCCCCAAGTGGCAGGCTCGTACCAATGGGTTTTTCAAAAACTAATGTACGAATATCGTTGGCTTGGACATAAAGGCGGCGACGTGCTCACCACCTGTCACGTTGTCCCGAAAATATCTTCGGTGGAAGGTGGGTCGAAGGGACATAATTGTCTAAACTAGACCTCTGTCTACCCTAGTATTAGGAATTGCGTGAAGATATTTATTTATATTATTTATTTTTTAACAATATGCGTCTTAAACAGCTAGTTCGAAAGTCAGTGGTATTTAATAGATATAGATATCTATATATTATCTATACATGCTATTAGAATAATTGTTATGAGTTCACAGGTACTTGTATTGCAGGCCTAGTCAGTTCTTTTTTTTTAAATCCGATCCAAGATTCTTTCTTTATTTCTTAAGAAAAAAAAAGAAGAATCAGCAATTAGGAGGTATTAACATACCAGGAGCACATAACGGGTGGAGCGTTGCTACCTGTGCAAGTCAAAGTTCTTGTTAAAGGACAAAAAAATAATTATTATGAGGCAAGTCAAAGTCCAAAAAAAGCTTCGGTGAAAAGTTGAGTCGGACGGACTAGAATTCTGTCTACTCCAATATAAGAAATTACATGAAGATTAAAACAAATTAGAAACTCATAATCAAATCAAATCATTTATTTATCGAAATAAGAATATACATATGTTAACCGATATATATTTGTTATTATATATACATGTGTATGTTATTTATAGTATATTATGTATGGTATAAATTTATAGTCTCCTTAATATGTTTTTTTTTATTTTAAAATAAACATCTTCACGCAATTCCCAATACAGGGGTAGACAGCGGTCAAGTCTAGACAATTAAGTCCCTTTGACCCACCTTCCACCGAAGATATTTTCGGGACAACGTGACAGGTGGTGAGCCCGTCGCCGCCTTTATGTTCAAGCCAAGCGATGAAATTCGTACATAAGTTTTTGAAAAACTCATTGGTACTGCCACCTGGGGATCGAACTCGGGTCTCTCGACTCGAAATTCCGACCACCCAACAACTCGGCTATCGTGACTTTTATTTTCATTAGTTTTTTAAAATGCACCTGCCACTTATTTTTTTCCTCATCAAGTAAGGTTGACTGGTAGAGAATGCCATATGGCATTAAGTCCGCCTATTGTTACATATTTTTAAATAAGTTGTAAACAATAAAGCATAAATAAAAAATAAATAAAAATAAATAAACCGACCACCGTTTCGTAATGAGGTTCCTCTAACGGAGAAGAAACCGGCAAAAAAAACTCCGTACGTATCTTCTTTTATGGTATTTTTTTAAAGATTATACAAAAACATTTTTTATATTATTTATAGTCACGATAGCCGAGTGGTCGGAATTTCGAGTCAAGGGACCCGAGTTCGATGCCCAGGTGGCCGGCTCGTACCAATGTATAATCGAAATAAACCCTTCCTAGAAACATTCATTAGACGCAGGCTGACAGTACCAGGAGTACATAAGAGCGCGGAGGCTGTCGCGTCGCTAAACCCTTCCTAGAAACATTCATTAGACGCAGGCTGACAGTACCAGGAGTACATAAGAGCGCGGAGGCTGTCGCGTCGCTAAACCCTTCCTAGAAACTTTCATTAGGCGCAGGCTGAAAGTACTAGGAGCACATAAGAGCGTCGGATCGTCGCGTCGCTAAACCCTTCCTAGACACTTTCATTAGACGCAGGCTGAAAGTACCAGGAGCACATAAGAGCGTCGGATCGTCGCGTCGCTAAACCCTTCCTAGACACTTTCATTAGACGCAGGCTGAAAGTACCAGGAGCACATGAGAGCGTCGGATCGTCGCATCGCTAAACCCTTCCTAGAAACTTTCATTAGACGCAGGCTGACAGTACCAGGAGCACATAAGAGCGCGGAGGCTGCCGCGTCGCTAAACCCTTCCTGGAAACTTTCAATAGACGCAGGCTGAAAGTACCAGGAGCACATAAGAGCGCGGAGGCTGCTAAACCCTTTCTAGAAACTTTCATTAGACGCAGGCTGAAAGTACCAGGAGCACATAAGAGCGCGGAGGCTGCCGCGTCGCTAAACCCTTCCTAGAAACTTTCATTAGACGCAGGCTGAAAGCACCAGGAGCACATGAGAGCTCGCAGGCTGCCGCGTCGCGTGCGTACCTCGTGTATTTGTATGCCCTGCGCGATGCGCGTGATGCGCGCGATGGCGCGGTACTCTTCCTAGAAACTTTCATTAGACGCTGGCTGAAAGTACCAGGAGCACATAAGAGCGTCGGATCGTCGCGTGCGTACCTCGTGTATTTGTATGCCCTGCGCGATGCGCGTGATGCGCGCGATGGCGCGGTACTCTTCCTAGAAACTTTCATTAGACGCTGGCTGAAAGTACCAGGAGCACATAAGAGCGTCGGATCGTCGCGTGCGTACCTCGTGTATGCGTATGCCCTGCGCGATGCGCGCGATGGCGCGGTACTCTTCCTAGAAACTTCATTAGACGCTGGCTGAAAGTACCAGGAGCACATAAGAGCGTCGGATCGTCGCGTGCGTACCGTGTATGCGTATGCCCTGCGCGATGCGCGTGATGCGCGATGGCGCGGTACTCTTCCTAGAAACTTTCATTAGACGCTGGCTGAAAGTACCAGGAGCACATAAGAGCGTCGGATCGTCGCGCGTACCTCGTGTATGCGTATGCCCTGCGCGATGCGCGTGATGCGCGTGATGCGCGCGATGGCGCGGTACTCTTCCTAGAAACTTTCATTAGACGCTGGCTGAAAGTACCAGGAGCACATAAGAGCGTCGGATCGTCGCGTGCGTACCTCGTGTATTTGTATGCCCTGCGCGATGCGCGTGATGCGCGCGATGCGCGTGATGCGCGCGATGCGCGCGATGGCGCGGTACCTTCCTAGAAACTTTCATTAGACGCTGGCTGAAAGTACCAGGAGCACATAAGAGCGTCGGATCGTCGCGTGCGTACCTCGTGTATGCGTATGCCCTGCGTGATGCGCGCGATGGCGCGGTACTCTTCCTAGAAACTTTCATTAGACGCTGGCTGAAAGTACCAGGAGCACATAAGAGCGTCGGATCGTCGCGTGCGTACCTCGTGTATGCGTATGCCCTGCGCGATGCGCGTGATGCGCGCGATGGCGCGGTCGTGGTGGCGCCACAGCGCGCGCGAGCCCAGCGGCCGGCCCCAGCACGCGCGCCGCTCGGCGTCGCGCAGCGCGGACAGCGCGCCCACCAGCGCGCGCAGCGCGTTCAGGTTGTGCTTGGACGTCGCCACTGCACAACGGAGTCACGCAGAGCATATTAGACGTTTCTAGTCGTTAATTAATCCACATGAAATAGATAATATCACGCCTTTCCCAATACAGGGTTAGACAGACTCTATGCAATTAAGTCCTTTCGACTCACCGGATAGGTGGGTTACTTTTTAATTGTCTAAATCTCTGTCTACCTCAGTTCTGCGAAAATACGTAGAGAATAAAGATAACTTCCCCTTCAACCTATAGTAACTTAACAGATTAGCATGCTAGAAGAAGAAGATCATATAACGACTTGTAGACATCCATGGACGAGTGGTGTACAGACAGGTTTTTATCATCAGCTCAGAAGCCTCAGATTCGATTCCCGGACTAGGCAATGCAGAAAACCACTTTCTACATTGCTTCAGGTTGTTCTTTGTGGTACCTTTATTGTCTCCGCTTCCACAACACACACAACCTACTATTGCGGGATCAAAAACAACGCATGTGCTGTCGTCCCTATACAGTGTACCTATATATACCCTTTTACAGTGGTAGAGCCACGCATCAGCTTTTGTTGTTGCATGCATGGACCGGCTCGACCGGGAAAGTACCACGTCCTCACAGAATACCGGCATGAAGTAGAAGTTTAACAAACTTTTGCGTTTCATCTGGTGACTGCAGGTAACCGGAGGCTCACACCTTTCTCAAAGGCCGGCAACGCATCTGCTATGCCTCCGGTATTGCGGGTGTTCATGGGCGGCGGTAATCACTTACCATCACGTGAGCCCCACCTGCTCGTTTGCATCCCTTTTCTAAAAAAAATACGTACCGTGATCAGCGAGCTGCTCCAGCATCGACAGGAGCAACTTCTGCGCCGCCCCGGGCAGGTGCGTTAGCCGCTGCCCACCCAGAAGCAGCTCCAGCAGAGCGCAGATGTAGTTGAACCTGCGCACGTCACGCACCGCCGACGAGAAGTCCAACCGACGTACCGCCTCCGAAAGACCGTTGAACCCAGCGATCTGGAAAGTACGGCACTCTATACACGCTTATATTTGCTCCGTTCCTAAAATAATGTAGCTCAGTGGACATGCAAGTTATTCGGTGATAAACTACAATATTGTAAACTTGACTGTTTAACATTTGAGCATAATAAAATAATAACTTAACCCTAACAAAACTACGGACATTTTGAACACTTAATATACGAGCTGTAAGTCAAAATCAAAATTGAATCAAATAACATTATACACATGTTAGTATAAGTTTGACAAAAGAAAAGAAGGAAGCAGATTTCATTATTCTAAGAAATAGACATAAAAAACAGCGATGGGCTCAACAACTGTCACGTTCTCTCAAAAATGTCTTCCGCGAAAGGTGGGTCGAAAGGACTTAATTGTCTAGATCACGGTCTAATGCGGTATTGTGAATAGAGTACTCAATACTTAATGCCTAACAGACTTAATACATGATGCTGTTGTGGTATTAATAAAGGAAATAACACTTACCTCTCTGGTGCATTTAATTGTGATGTGGCAGTGTGGCGGTACGCGAGCTGCAGTGTCTGTTGTGTTTTTGTCTCCTTCTTCTCCTTCCTGAACCCTGTAAGTCAACAATAAAGTCAAGTATTAAAAGGTTGTGTTTTATTTAGGAGGACCTTAAATTGCTTATGAAAAAAGAGAATAACACACTGTCTCTAAAGTGTTTTACTCAATGTTTTTTTTTTGGAATAGATTGAAAATTCAGTTCACATGCTCTGCAACTCATGAACAGCTGCAGCCAACTTCAAAGGACCGCAAAGGATTAAGAGATAATGCCACATTGTCTACCATTATACTAATTCTCTACCTATAACTCCTAAAACATAACGCAACTTACTATGTTACTGAGGCAGACGATACCAAGAAGAAAACTAGCACTTTGATTTCACTTTTACTTTTTATTTTACTCTATTACATTCTAAATGCCCAATCCTTGATGACGGATGAAACAGTATTTCGACCGGACGTAACCCAAAACAATATTCCCGCCCGTGTCAGTTGAAATTTTAACTTTTTCCCTTTAATTTAATAACATAAAAGTTTAGCATAAATATGCTTTAAAAATCAATAAAATTGCATACCAAAACAATATTTTTAAAATTTTATGTTAAACGCTGGCCATATTAAATTAATTATGAAAAAAAATGTATTAAACATTTCTATTTTTTCTTTGTTAACGATAACCGAGAAAATAACTACTTCAGATGTCGTAAAAACAATTACCCAACGATGATATTTATTATTAACCTTTTTCTTTCTTTGGGTGCGTACGAGGCGACTAACAGAAAAGCCTTGACAATATCAATGGCTGCCGAAAGGTAACAGGACAGGCAGCAAATTAAAAGAAATACCCGACCAAAATAAGCAGATTAGTGATGGGCAGCAGCATCTAAAGTCTAAGATATCTGCCGAGCAAGTCAATTGTTGCAAATTCACGCACGGGAGAAACTTATGTCCAGTAGTGGACTATTGCAGTTCGTTATATTCACATATAGTACCTAATCCGTACTGAATGTATATAGTATTTCTACTATATACATAATTACAAGGATCTGTAAAAGTCTACTACAAGACAAAGGCCTCTCCCATAAGGCGGAATTGTCATAATTACCACGGATGGCAAAGCTGTATCAGACCCAGCGCATCTTAGACACTGCTGCCCGATACCGGACTGCGACTATTTCGAGATGATTATGTCGCCATTCATCAGACAGAGGATAGCGGGGTCTATTACATTCCTACACCTGGCCAGTGTCTGATTAAGCAAGCGCGGGGCCCGTAAAATTACTGTTGAGGAACCCTAGATTAAAATTTTAATAAGTGATAAAAAATACGTCTATTTTCCAGAGATAGAACATTAAAAATGGGCTGACCCACCTCCTCCTTTTGCGCCGTGCCTGTAGCATCTATTACTCTTTTAATATAGTTAATACGGCACTGCACCTGGCAGTTAAAAAAGCCCTTTAAGACGAATTCCCTGAATAATATACAAACCGAGGAAAAGATCCACTACATCTGGATGGTAAATATCGTGCGACTTTATAAAAGCCGCACCTTACCCTTGCATCAAGCCATCGGGCGCTCCCACTGTAAAGGTCACTTTTGGAGTCATTTTCATGATTAACGGAGTTCTCACAGCAAAAAATGTTCATACAACGAAAAAAAATCGTATTTCATTTCGTATGCACATAGTAAATATGTATGCATATAGTATATAAAGTTACGATAGCCGAGTGGTTGGGTGGTCGGAATTTCGAGTGGAGAGACCAGAGTTCTATGCCCAGGTGGCGGGCTCGTAGCAGTGGGTTTTTTTTTAAAACTTATGTACGAATTATATCCTTGGCTTGGACATAAAGACAGCGACGGGCTCACCACCTGTCACGTTGTCCCGAAAATATCTTCATTGTAAGGTGTGTCTAAGGGACTTAATTGTCTAGACTAGACCTGTGTCTACCCCTGTATTGGGAATTGCGGCAAGATATTATTTATATATAATGGAATTCGCACGGCTAAAAATGTCCATACTACGAAAAAATTAATTCGTATTTCAATACGTATGCATAGAGTAAATATGTAATAGGTATCACGATAACCGAGTGGTTGGGTGGTCGGGATTACGAGTCGAGAGACCCGAGTTCGATCCCCAGGCGGTTGGCTCCTACCAATGGTTTTTTTTTCAAAAACTTATATATCGTTAGCTTAGTCATAAAGATGGCGAAGTTATTTTGGAGATAAGAGGTCTTCTTTTACTTCAATAACCTGGAAACTATTTATTTTATAATTACAATATATATATATATATATATATATATATATATATATATATATATATATATATATATATATATATATATATATATATATATATATATATATATATATATATATATATTTGGGACCCTCAGAACAAGCTCTTTCATATGATGTCACACGAAGTTTATTGCAATTTTTGTTTCAAATTTTCCATCTTAAAACCTAGTAGCAAATTTCAACTTAGAATAGTCGGACAGAAAAGTGATCTTAAAAGGGTTCCGTATTTTTATACGAACTTACGGAACCGTAAAAATTAAGCCCAAAATACAGTAAGCGACAGTCGTGTAAAAATAATATCAAATATCGCGGCAAAGTAAAAATAATATCAAAATCGTCTCAAAGCAACATAAATCATTCGTTTACGTTTACATTTTGTTTGTTAAAAGCTTAAAGCTTAATCGCCAAACGTGTCCAGCGTTTATTTCTATAAATGGATTAGAAGAAATAGCCGAGATTCAGAAGAGGGACACGAGCTTTGGAATGGACGCTGTTGGCAGGGGGCCAGGTCTCCGCTACGAGAATCCTTTTGATGCAACCATGTTTCCTCAACTAGGGCAATTTATTTTTAAAATTATGCCATACAGTGTTAGATTATTGGACGTTATAAAATAAATATCTTCACGCAATTCCCAATAAAGGGGTTGACAGAGGTCTAGTCTAGACAATTAAGAGATCAAATACTACCTCTTATACCTGGCGATCGAACACGGGTCTCTTGACTCGAAATTCCAACCACCCACTCACTTGGCTAGCGTGACTACAGGATACAGTGGACGTTAGATTGAGTATTATTGATAAAAATATATAAAATAAAAATATCCGCCGTCATGCCATCCCTAATACAGGAGTAGACAGAGGTCTAGAGAGGCCTTCCACAGAATATATTTTTTGGGACAACGTGACAGGTGGTGAGCCTGTCGCCATCTTTATGTCTAAGCTAACGATATAAATCGTACATAAGGATTAAAAAAATCCATTTGTTCCAGCCTGTCACCTGGGGATTAAACTCGGGTCTCTTGACTCGAATTCCGATCACCCAACCACTATTATATTATTTGCTATTATTGATAAATTGAAAATATAAAAAATACCTTCACGCATATTCCTAAAACTGGGGTAAGCCAACGTCTAGACAGTAAATACCTTTCAAAGCACTTTTCTTGGAAAAGCATTTGGGACTGATTGACGGTTGCTGAGCCAATCTCCCTGTTGGTGTCCAAGCCGACAGTACGACTGGCCACAGTCGTCAACAGGACGTACAGACATCCAAGCCAATAAACATAGATAAATATTCCAACAGATATATAAACAAAACAACACTAGTTTTGAAGGTAGATTACCAATTAGGCTAATAAGGTTGTCGATTAACCCTAAGCATGGACAGAGGTGTGGTCTCACCATTATTCTCGTTAATTATGGAAAATGAAAACCTTGAAAACAATGTTCGCTAATGAAACAATAAAATATAAATAATAATAATAATAATAATAATAAATATTTTCACAGGGTTAGACAGAGGTCTAGTCTAGACAATTAAATCCCTTCCACCCACCTTCCACCGAAGATATTTCGAGACAACGTGACAGGTGGTGAGCCCGTCGCCTTCTTTATATCCAAGCCAACGGTATAATTTGTACGTAAGTTTTGGACAAACCCATTGGTATGAGCCTGCCACCTGGGGATCGAACTCGGGTCTCTTGACTCGAAATTCCGACCACCAAACCACTCGGCTATCGGGACGGAATATAAAATTATAATTTATAAAAAAAAGATGCCTAGAAAACGTTACATAAATATAAAACGGCTTCAAAATAATGTTTAGCTCCATACCTTTGAAACGATTGCACTGAATTCGATGAAACTTACATTTACCTAATATGAAGTGATTGTTAGCCAATATCAAAAACAAAATATTTTGTATATTTATATGTATATTAACTTACTTACGTAACTTTATATGTATATTTTGTATGTTATACAAAATATACATATAAAGTTTGATATGATAAAATGTGCAGAAAATACTTTATTTATTTTAATCTCGTTTATATCCTAAAACCAAAAAGCTTGGTTGAGAATAGGTCCACAAGAGGATATAAGACTTTAAGTAGTAATAAGTCCTTAAGTAATCGTAAGCTATGTAATGACAAAAATGTAATGTATATTACATTTTTGTCACTATATTATATAATTTATTACCTGCCAGCAACGTCTTTTCCACAATTATTCTATGTTCCAATTACTGTACGTTATAGAATAACATTGGAGTAGATTAAATAAAATATATTTCCCGATATTGTCCACTCGATAGCCTTCTTTACCCTGCCTTTGAAGCTAAGAGTTGCGGTTTTCAATCACGACAGGGTAAATTTTTGTGTGTCTATTATATATATTAATCAATGTACGTGTATCATATCTTTATACCACCACCGAACATACTGAGCTAGTCACAAGTCTAGAAAATTTGTCTTTTCGGCTCATTTTTCACCGGAGAGTATTAGAGGCAACGTGTGCTGAGCCTGTTGTCTCAGTATACAAGCGAAAACAATGAATTCTTACGTAATTTACGCTAAATCTCATTAATGCCTTCCTCATGGGAATAGAACCCGGGACCTCAGAGCTGGCGGCATAAAGAAAACTGGTGTGTTCGCGACTCGTTAACAGACGACGTAATAAAATATTTATCAAGAAACATTAACATAATTTCTCTTTCTATGAAAAGGTGCTTCAAGGAAATTATGCAACGTTTTACTGTGAAGTTACGAGATTAAAAGTCAAAGATTATTCGCCCGGATGATTTCTAGCGGTTTTTAATGGGCGTCATATTATATGACGTTTATTGCAGAGCAGAGACTGGGGAGCGTGTTCGGGATACGGCGGAGTTAGTTGAAATATCACCAACTTTTAGAGAATACTTGAAACCCTGAACATCATTAAAACTAACAAATGCCAGCACCGTTTTGATTTTACGTTTGTTTTATATTTTACGAGGAAGTAATACATAATAAATAATATTCCTAATACAGGGGTAGACAGAGGTCTAGTCTAGATAATTAAGTTCCCTTCGACCCACCTTCCATCGAAGATATTTTCGGGACGACGTGACAGGTGGTGAGCCCGTCGCCGTCTTTATGTCCAAGCCTACGATATAATTCGTACAGAAGTTTTTGAAAAACCCATTGGTACGAGCCTGCCACCAGGGGATCGAACTCGGGTCTCTTGACTCGAAATTCCGACCACCCAGCCACTCGGCTATCGTGACTTTTTTTATATAATAAATATATAAAGGAATAAAATCATCACATTACTCTGATCGTAAGTCGCTGAAGCACTTGTTTAATGAAATCGGAAACAAGGAAGGTACCGCAAACACCCAGACAATGTAGAAAAGGTAGTTTTTTTGCATTGACTCGTCCAGGAATCGAAACCGGGACTTCATAGCTGGCGACATTTTGAAAATCACGGACTCGTCCAGGAATCGAAACCGGGACTTCATAGCTGGCGACATTTTGAAAATCACGGATGTCGTCACAATCCAACTTGAAAGAACATTAACCATTCCAAATTCGAAAATACAAACGTTTTGTCAGCACAATCGTGCCCCGTCTATTGCGGTTTAATCACAAAGACGATGCGTATCAAAATGTCGACGACCTCCTGGCAAACCGTCGCTATAACTGACCAATTTAACAAGATCCCTATTCCCTCCATCGTGACGACGTTTAACCGTATTAAATAGGTACGGTTTAGAAGCGCACGATGGATCAGTTGCACTGGCCAATAGTGCATTGCACCAACAGTTGCAGCGCTATGAAATGCACGAATTGATCGTGAAATGTCTTGGCGATTGTTTTTTAAGGAATGGTAAATGTTCTAAGTAGTCTTACTTTCAAAGATTGATTTTTATGAAAAATGAATGAGAACTAACTGACCCGGCATCGTTATTTTGCAATACAAATGTTTAATATGGGTATAAAAAATACTAGTTGGTGATGGAAGGGAGAATATAAAATATTCTTATTCTTTTATTTATTTATGTACACGCAACAAAACAAAGAATAATTAAAACAGAACATTTGAAAGAAAGAAAGAAACACATTTATTCACGGCTTAGTCACAAATAGATACAAGACAAAGCAAAAAAAAAAATGAAATTACACAGAACATAAAATAATATTACCCTAAATTAACAAAAATGTAAAATTAATATAAAATGAGTCTGTGTAGCAGCATAAGACCGTGAAATGGACAGGACTCAGTAAAAATCGAGATGCAGAAATACAATTGCTCTGATCTCGACACTGGTTTTCAGTCGGTTCGGACGGCTGCCTCAGTGCATTTATATAAACATATTTCTACAAGGGGTATTCCTAAAATGAAATATCTCCCAGTAGTCCCATAAAAGACAGATGTATATTATATGGCAAACTTAGTGCAAACATTAGTAAACATAGACATACATATAAAAAAATAATTTAATACATATATACCAGTTTAACCTAGGGTTACCTGGTAGAGAATGCAGTATAGCATTAAGCTCGCCTTTGCAGTTTTCTTTGGTGCAATAAAGAATAAATAAATAAATAAAAAATATTATATACAAATACTTCTACACGGACTCGTCCAGGAATCGAAACCGGGACTTCATAGCTGGCGACATTTTGAAAATCACGGACTCGTCCAGGAATCGAAACCGGGACTTCATAGCTGGCGACATTTTGAAAATCACGGACTCGTCCAGGAATCGAAACCGGGACTTCATAGCTGGCGACATTTTGAAAATCACGGACTCGTCCAGGAATCGAAACCGGGACTTCATAGCTGGCGACATTTTGAAAATCACGGACTCGTCCAGGAATCGAAACCGGGACTTCATAGCTGGCGACATTTTGAAAATCACGGACTCGTCCAGGAATCGAAACCGACTTCATAGCTGGCGACATTTTGAAAATCACGGACTCGTCCAGGAATCGAAACCGACTTCATAGCTGGCGACATTTTGAAAATCACGGACTCGTCCAGGAATCGAAACCGACTTCATAGCTGGCGACATTTTGAAAATCACGGACTCGTCCAGGAATCGAAACCGACTTCATAGCTGGCGACATTTTGAAAATCACGGACTCGTCCAGGAATCGAAACCGACTTCATAGCTGGCGACATTTTGAAAATCACGGACTCGTCCAGGAATCGAAACCGACTTCATAGCTGGCGACATTTTGAAAATCACGGACTCGTCCAGGAATCGAAACCGACTTCATAGCTGGCGACATTTTGAAAATCACGGACTCGTCCAGGAATCGAAACCGACTTCATAGCTGGCGACATTTTGAAAATCACGGACTCGTCCAGGAATCGAAACCGACTTCATAGCTGGCGACATTTTGAAAATCACGGACTCGTCCAGGAATCGAAACCGACTTCATAGCTGGCGACATTTTGAAAATCACGGACTCGTCCAGGAATCGAAACCGACTTCATAGCTGGCGACATTTTGAAAATCACGGACTCGTCCAGGAATCGAAACCGACTTCATAGCTGGCGACATTTTGAAAATCACGGACTCGTCCAGGAATCGAAACCGACTTCATAGCTGGCGACATTTTGAAAATCACGGACTCGTCCAGGAATCGAAACCGACTTCATAGCTGGCGACATTTTGAAAATCACGGACTCGTCCAGGAATCGAAACCGACTTCATAGCTGGCGACATTTTGAAAATCACGGACTCGTCCAGGAATCGAAACCGACTTCATAGCTGGCGACATTTTGAAAATCACGGACTCGTCCAGGAATCGAAACCGACTTCATAGCTGGCGACATTTTGAAAATCACGGACTCGTCCAGGAATCGAAACCGACTTCATAGCTGGCGACATTTTGAAAATCACGGACTCGTCCAGGAATCGAAACCGACTTCATAGCTGGCGACATTTTGAAAATCACGGACTCGTCCAGGAATCGAAACCGACTTCATAGCTGGCGACATTTTGAAAATCACGGACTCGTCCAGGAATCGAAACCGACTTCATAGCTGGCGACATTTTGAAAATCACGGACTCGTCCAGGAATCGAAACCGACTTCATAGCTGGCGACATTTTGAAAATCACGGACTCGTCCAGGAATCGAAACCGACTTCATAGCTGGCGACATTTTGAAAATCACGGACTCGTCCAGGAATCGAAACCGACTTCATAGCTGGCGACATTTTGAAAATCACGGACTCGTCCAGGAATCGAAACCGACTTCATAGCTGGCGACATTTTGAAAATCACGGACTCGTCCAGGAATCGAAACCGACTTCATAGCTGGCGACATTTTGAAAATCACGGACTCGTCCAGGAATCGAAACCGACTTCATAGCTGGCGACATTTTGAAAATCACGGACTCGTCCAGGAATCGAAACCGACTTCATAGCTGGCGACATTTTGAAAATCACGGACTCGTCCAGGAATCGAAACCGACTTCATAGCTGGCGACATTTTGAAAATCACGGACTCGTCCAGGAATCGAAACCGACTTCATAGCTGGCGACATTTTGAAAATCACGGACTCGTCCAGGAATCGAAACCGGACTTCATAGCTGGCGACATTTTGAAAATCACGGACTCGTCCAGGAATCGAAACCGACTTCATAGCTGGCGACATTTTGAAAATCACGGACTCGTCCAGGAATCGAAACCGGGACTTCATAGCTGGCGACATTTTGAAAATCACGGACTCGTCCAGGAATCGAAACCGACTTCATAGCTGGCGACATTTTGAAAATCACGGACTCGTCCAGGAATCGAAACCGGGACTTCATAGCTGGCGACATTTTGAAAATCACGGACTCGTCCAGGAATCGAAACCGACTTCATAGCTGGCGACATTTTGAAAATCACGGACTCGTCCAGGAATCGAAACCGACTTCATAGCTGGCGACATTTTGAAAATCACGGACTCGTCCAGGAATCGAAACCGGACTTCATAGCTGGCGACATTTTGCAAATCACGGATGTCGTCACAATCCAACTTGAAAGTACATTAACCATTCCAAATTGAAAATACCAACGTTTCGTCAGCACAATCGTGCCCCGTCTATTGCGGTTTAATCACAAAGACGATGCGTATCAAAATGTCGACGACCTCCTGGCAAACCGTCGCTATAACTGACCAATTTAACAAGATCCCTATTCCCTCCATCGTGACGACGTTTAACCGTATTAAATAGGTACGGTTTAGAAGCGCACGATGGATCAGTTGCACTGGCCAATAGTGCATTGCACCAACAGTTGCAGCGCTATGAAATGCACGAATTGATCGTGAAATGTCTTGGCGATTGTTTTTTAAGGAATGGTAAATGTTCTAAGTAGTCTTACTTTCAAAGATTGATTTTTATGAAAATGAATGAGAACTAACTGACCCGGCATCGTTATTTTGCAATACAAATGTTTAATATGGGTATAAAAATACTAGTTTGTGATGGAAGGAGAATATAAAATATTCTTATTCTTTTTATTTATTTATGTACACGCAACAAAACAAAGAATAATTAAACAGAACATTTGAAAGAAAGAAAGAAACACATTTATTCACGGCTTAGTCACAAATATATACAAGACAAAGCAAAAAAAAAAAAAATGAAATTACACAGAACATAAAATAATATTACCCTAAATTAACAAAATGTAAAATTAATATAAAATGAGTCTGTGTAGCAGCATAAGACCGTGAAATGGACAGGACTCAGTAAAAATCGAGATACAGAAACACAATTGCTCTGATCTCGACACTGGTTTTCAGTCGGTTCGGACGGCTGCCTCAGTGCACATGCAATAATGCGACGCGGAATAACGGCACATAAATAATTTGTGTTTAAAGTTTTCATTTATATAAACATATTTCTACAAGGGGTATTCCTAAAATGAAATATCTCCCAGTAGTCCCATAAAAGACAGATGTATATTATATGGCAAACTTAGTGCAAACATTAGTAAACATAAAAAAATAATTTAATACATATATACCAGTTTAACCTAGGGTTACCTGGTAGAGAATGCAGTATAGCATTAAGCTCGCCTTTGCAGTTTTCTTTGGTGCAATAAAGAAATAAATAAATAAAAAATATTATATACAAATACTTCTACACATATACATACAAATACATACATATATATACACATGAAATAGACATTTAACAGGTTTTAAGGAAATAATCTGCATGTTTCTTAAAAATTAAAACAATAGGAGAATCTCTATATTATAATTTTATTTTTTAAATTTTTTAGTCACGATGTTTGTAGGGCACGATGCCGAGTGGACCATTGCGTAATCGGAATAAGAGTCGAAAGACTGGAGTTCGATTCCCAGGTGACTCGTATGAATAGGTTTTATCAAAAACTTACTAACTTAATTGTCTAGACCTCTGTCTACCCCTGTATTTGTAAAGGCGTGAAGATATTATTATAGAATTGTATTTATTATATATGTAACGAGTGCGGTGCAACAAATAAATGCGCAAAATAGATCACGTTTCAAACATCGAATGTGCGCGTGCACTCAGTCTGTGGAGTTTAGTCATCGTACGTTATATATACGCACTTGAAAAGACACCTAACTAACTAAACCCACCTGTAAGACAAAAACATATGTTTTTGTCTTACAGATGGGTTTAGTAGTATTTAGTAAATAAGTAAAATAAATAAATATCTTCACGCAATTCCCAATACTGGGGTCGACAGAGGTCTTGTCTAGACAATTAACTCCCTTTGACCCTCCTTCCACCGTAGATGTTTCGGGACAACGTGACAGGTGGTGAGCACGTCACCGTCTTTATTTCCAAGCCAACGATATAATTCGTACATAAGTTTTTTGAAAAACCCATTGGTACGAGCCTGCCACCTGGGGTTCGAACTCGGGTCCCTTGACTCGAAATTCCGACCACCCAACCACTCGGCTATCGTGAATTTAGTAGTAATTGATAAAAATATTATCACTCATTTTCCCAATATTTGGTTAGACAGAGATCCAGACAAATGTTTTCTTTCGACGCACCTATCACCGAAGTCTATTTGATATCTTCATCAAGCCAACGGAACAATAAAATATAGATAAGTATTCATACATACATATGTGTTTATATAGGCATCCTTAACTTAAGTACATATAAAGACACATATTCCTGACAAAATGTTTACCCAAAAGCGGAATCTGAATCCGCAATCCTTAGCTTCTAGGGTACAAGGTTCGTTACCAAGTAGTCTATTATTAAACTATTTCCGTGTACAATAGTCGTGTAGTCTGAAATCATTATTAATAAGTGCCAGCTATAACACTTGCAATCCAGAAGTAAAAGGTCACATGCGACGTTGTCAGACTCGAAGACTACTACGCCTTATAGCCCGTGATTACACTGCCTCTATGATCTATGCCCTTCTTCAATGCTACAGATGTTACACTAATATTTGGTGTTATAATTTGTAACATCTGCTGTTTGGAAAATATGGAAAAGAACGATAATTAGTGTAACACCTGTTGTACATAAACTTCTAAAAGTCGTGTACATGGATAACGGATGCTATTTCATGTGCTTTTATTACAAACCAGATGTTGTTCTGCAATTTGAAACGTATCAAATGTCAAGTATTGAATGCCGGCTGCAATGAATGCTGAAAATAGAATGGCGGTACATCGTGCATTCGCTCGCTCCCATTCCTGGATTCCTTCCGCTTTTCGCTGTTCGTATGTTTGTCGTATATTTTAGTTATGTGATTACGTTAGTAGTAATGATTTTTAAGATAATATTTTTTACGCCCCTAGCCTAGTTGTTGCGGCCCAGTCTTGGAAGATGAGGGTCGCGGTTTGGAATCCCGCTAAGGGGCACACATTTGTTCTGTAAATATGTTTTTACTAGTGTCATTGGTACATTGTGTATATATATATATATATATATATATATATATATATATATATATATATATATATATATATATATATATATATATATATATATATATATATATATATATATATATATATATATTGTGTATATATATATATATATATAAATATATATATATATATATATATATATATATATATATATATATATATATATATATATATATATATATATATATATATATATATATATATATATATATATATATATATATATATATATATATAGCACTGTAGTGTAGTGCATGGGATTCAGTTGCAGTGACATGGGCGAGGCCGTTTCAATAAACACTCGCAATTCATTGTCAGCAGGGACAAGGTCACCGACACTGAGACAGATAGACGTGTCCTTTCATCGGTAGAGCGTAGTGAAAATGGCGGAAGGGAATAAAAATAAATATCTTCACGCAATTCCCAATACAGAAGTAGACAGAGGTCTGGTCTAGACAATTAAGTCCCTTCGACCCACCTTCCACCCAAGACATTTTCGGGAAAACGTGACAGAGGAAGATATTTAAATTTAGAATTACATGTATCGCTTTTTTTTTAAATGAGAAAATGTGTTAACGATAAATTGGCTCATCTGATGAATTATAGAGACTGATGTATATCCGCCATAACACTAGAAGAGCGGTAAATTTAAAAAAAAAAATATTAAAATCAAAGTGATGAATTAGAAAGAAGCGAAAGAGGTATGTAAGGGTCGTGAGACTTGGCCATCTGTTCTCTCTGGCTTCCCCGTCACGGACTATGCGTTAAGATATTTATTTATATTGTTTTTGTTTTAGACTCACTAGTCTTTATTTATTTATACTAGTGACCCTTCGCTCTTGCAGTTCTCATGATGCTGTAAAGGCCACAGGGCCAACAGAGTAGAAGTTTTAAAACAGTAAGCAGTAGGTCTCTGAGGGATGCGATTTCATCACAACCCCTTCGTGGTTTTCTTTAACATAAAAACATATATTTTTTTTTTTTGGGCGATCAAACTACAATATTCCGTACCGCATACACACATACTACATTCTACACACTTATTACGTATTGTACCTTAGTTACAAGAACGAATAAATAAAATAAGACTTTGTGTATCGGTCCACTGTTTTGAATGCTAACCAAGGCGTGAAAATTATGTTAAATTTTACGTAGGCCAATGAAAATGTATATTAGTACAGGGACATGAATGGTATTTGTTAGGATATAATAATTAGCTCACGAGACTGGGGTGCGTGACAGTTGATGAGCATGACGCGATCTAAGTGTCGAAGGCAACGATACAAATCTTACACTACATATAAAAATATATTCACTCCATTCCCAACAATGAGGTAAACAGAGGTCTACCTCATATACAAATAAGTCCTTTCGACCCACCTTTCACCGAAGACATTTTTGGGACAACGTCACAGGTGGTGAATCTGTCAGGCGTCTATATGTCCAAGCAAGCGAAAAAATCTTACGAGCCAGGCTGATTCATGGTCCAAAAATGTAACCACATATCGAACGCGAATTTCTGAATGGTATCAATCGGTAATTTTTAGAAAAACATGTAAATAAAATTAAGTATGCATTGGTTAGTTTCTAAACCAAAATCCTAGCTCGCTAGTAAAATACGTAATGTTACGTAAGTGAGATACTCAATCTGAATAGTTTCGAAAATTCCTAATAAAATGTTGCCGCGTTCACATAATTGTTACAGAAGAACATCTTACATAAGTTACAAACTGACAAAGTTATATCTCTGTGTCATTCTAGGTCTCTGGTGAATTTTATTTCGTACAAACTGAATCTCCTGATTTCAATCTCTGTATTATGTCTTTTTATTTCTTTGTTACTAAATAATACATACTAAATAATAAATTCTTCGCAAACATATCTTTATCCTTTTTTATGATTAAGAACAATTGTGTTAGTGTTTTGCATATATTATTATACATTCACGCATTTTCTTGATACTGGGGTAGACAGAGGTCTAGACAGTTAAGTCCTTTCGACCTACCTTTCACCGAAGCTTAGGTGGTGAGGCTATCGCCGTCTGTGTGTCAAAGCTGGCGAAACAAAACACTTACATAGATATATATTAGATAAATGCTTAGGTAGATATTCATTACACAATTGTTTGGCCCTAGCTGGACTCGAACCCGTAACCAACTAGACTATCGGGTCGTCAATGTATATTATTTTTAGTTTATTTTACTTCCATAAATGATATGAAATTGCATGTGCCACTATATTTATTCTTGTAATAAAATTGTATGTTTAGGAGCGCTTTCATCCATGATGGAACATGTGATTTAGATGTGGACAGGCATGTGGCTGCCGGGAACAAAGTCAACGGTGCCCCGGCTGGTTTAGTCAAAAGACTGGATGTAGAGAAAAGTACACGCTTTGCGATACATAACGCAGTGCTGGAACCAACTTTGTTATATGGCAACGAAACCTGGACCTGTCAGAAGAAGCACAAAAGCGAGTTGAATGGAATGGAAATGCGATCTCTTCGTGAAAACAAAACGAGGAGTGATCTCCCCGTTTTGTTTTCACGAAGAGATCGCATCTTTCAAACCTACCATTTTGGTGATCCAAAATGGTAGGTTTGAAAGATGATCTTTTCACTAAAATGGATGAACTAAATGGATTTTATTAGAATAAGAATTTTTGAGGTAGGAGATTATTTCTCTTAATTCAATTAATGCAATTTGTGTAACAAACAAAGGCATAAGACAGCTATAACAATAATAAAATTATTTCGTATGTAGCATTATTATAGTATTTTATATAGCTGCTATTTTAGGTAATAGATCTATGTTAGTTCCTGGCTTTTAGCCAACGAATTTTAATCAAGCATCTACGTAGTCTCATTGTGCTGTGTCCGGTGTAGTGAGGACATCATTGCTCGTTGCTTCAAACAACATTCTGACTTATCAGAGCCTTGCAAGAATATTCATTTTAATTATCTTACCAGTCAGAACGTAATACTGTGGTGATCGGAGATACCTTTCGTCGCTCGTTGTCGTCCGTGTGGTATCGGTGTGGGAATAATACCACCCCCTCTGTTCCCGTGGGTGAAGTAAGAGGGGGCTAAAGGAAAGGCCTTGAAATTCATCTTGCCTTGAAAAGTGAATCTTTTCAACTCAAACTTCACTGGACTGTTCCCTTCTCTATTTTTTATGCTCAAGTTTAATTAAAAATTCATAGTTATCAGCCGTTCTCCTGAAGAATGACGATTACCTAAGAATTCAGCTATTAGTCAAATTCGAATTTCGAAAATGAACTGCGAGGGTAACTTTGAAGTAAAGTTTTTAAACGAAATTAAACTAAACGTATATGCTCACGTTACCGACACTTGCGTCTGGAATTGACATTTTATCAATAACTTCTATGAATTTTAAGTAATTTGTATGTTGTTAAAACTTAAAGTATGTTGTTAAAACTTTTTGTACCAAACAGCATAATTGGAAGATGGATTAAAACGACTAAAATTAATACCTTGGAATGTTGGATACAATTGAGCTTTTCGTGTAGTATCTGAGTAAAAACGTATGTCTGAAGATGACATTAAGACAAAAGCCTTGGAATTACCACTGGCTGCAGATGGTCAAGCATCTCAAAAACACCAGACATAAATTCAGCAAACTGATTACGAGTAACAGCATCTAGAGTGCAAGTTGTGTGGGAGAGGCTTTGCAGTGGACTTTTACAGGCCATTACAAATGTATGAATGCAAACCTTAAATGGTATAGACTACTGACAGGTTTCTCTAGGAGGATTTGCAATAAACACCAAGATTGTCAAACAGTTTGGTATTTCACTATTTCCAATTTTAGGGTAGACGGAGGTATAAACAATTAAGTAATTTCGCCGCCTTTCAACGAAGCCTGATTGGGACAGTATGTCAGGTGGCCATAGCCTATCGACATATTAGTGTCCTTACCAACGGCACAATATACTGACATAGTATATCTATGTCAGTATATTGTGCCGTTATTATAATCGCCGTATTTAAATATCTAGATAAACAAGGCTCTAATAAAAACATTCACGTTGACACAGATATTTTCCCTTAGCGAACCTCAAACCCGTAACATTTAGTTTCGAAGGCTTCTACGCAAAGGTAGTCTACCTTTTATATAGTAGTCCTGTAATAGAATAGACAGTCTATCTTTGATATAAGCTCATTTGTACAAGTATCCCTGCATAGATGATCGTGATATTGCATTGAACATCCCGCAGCATGACCCACTAACGCAAACAATAGACATTATTGAGCATACTAGACTTTGTCAGGCGATTTTAATATCACCACATACTTGTTATAAACTGGATCGTACTCAAGCTTCGACCCACATAACTAACATATAAACTATTGGTAGGAGTTAGTTATACTCCCGATTAGTATAATAATACATCATTCGTAAGTGATTGCAAATATAATTTAAAATAATGTGCGTTTGTTTCACGACATTTTGCAGCTAATAGAAACATTTTGTTATAAACAGTCAAAAATACACATCGTTTTCTCCATAAATGCACAAAAGCAATAAAATTTCATAAATTTACTATACTATATAAATATCTTCAAGCAATTTCCATTATGGGGGTAGACAGAGGTCTAGTCTAGACAATTAAATCCCTTTGACCCATCTTCCACCGAAGATATTTTCGGGCCGCCGTGAGAGGTGGTGAGCCCGTCTCCGTCTTTATGGTCAAGCCAACGATGTAATTCGTACATAAGTTTATAAAAAACCCATTGGTACGAGCCAGCCACCTGGGGATGGAACTCGGTTCTCTTGACTAGAAATTCCGACCATCCAACCACTCGGCTATCGTGACTATACTATATAAACATATAGAATTTTTTAAAGGACAACTATTTATTTTTTCGATACTACTTTTGTATTAAGTTTTTCGATACACACTGGTATCAACCATCAGTAAGGTCTTCTAAGTATGAACAAGGTCTGGGACGAAGAATTTTTTTTTTCAGAGGTGGCCGAGAAACACTTTTGAAAATCATAGGATAGAATGAAAGAAAGAAGATACAATCAAGAGTTCGGAAAAGATGAGGGTCTTGTAAGACGAAAAACAGAAAAAAGAATGACATGGCTAAACATCCAGGAAGACGCGAGACGATATGTGCTTACCAGTTTTGCCACAGAGGTCAGCAGATCCTTTAACTTATTACGTCCCTGAAATACTTCTCTCGCTACAACATAAAAAAAAAAAACTAAACGAACCTCCTCAGCAATAATAGATTACACACAGAAACAAATGTAATTTTCGTTAAGAGCAAACTTTGAAAAGACGTATAACGCATAATACAGTACTGAAGCAGCTAGCCTAGATAAATTTGGGTCACGGCCGGAATTGCCCGGAAAAGGTGATTACACAATAAATTGGAATCGGAAGTTTTTTTGCAGTCAATGTGGTTTTTTAATTTGGTTATCGGGTTAAATTCCAATTTTTTTTTGTAACCAGCCTGTAAACGATAATATTTAAGATAACGAATTTGTTTCTTTTAATTCTGTGTTGCCAGGTAACATTTTAAAGTATTTTCAAATGCTTAGGCGTTCAGAGGTTTAGCCAATTGAATCTTTTCTATCGATATTTCACCGAAACTTCGAGACAAGTGACGAGCTTGTCGCCGTTTAAGTGTCCAAACCATAAATGATACATCAGTTTCTAAAATACTTTTTTGTTAGGAGGAAGAATCTGGGGGGAGGGGACAAAAATAAAAAATTTCCTGATTTGACAACCACACGGCTGTTGTGAAAACACCATGCGAACAAAGTAGCAGATAGCAGCTAGTATGTTTTAAAGCTAAAATCTTGACGGAGTTAACATCTAGTTTTCATTTTCTGTGTAATTATTAGATTGCTTGGTTTCGAACCGACTGTTAGAAAGCGCGTAGCAAATTGCGACACTATAATTTTACGTCGGGGTTTCGCTGATCACTCAGATCCACGATTAAAAGAAAGTGTTCAGAGATGCTTGTCGTAAGATATTACCGCCTTTATTCTTTTAGTAGTATAGTATTAGAGGTCTCTAGTGGAAAAACCTTGTAAATATGAATACGCAGAAGATATATAGTGTAATATATAGTGGTATAACTATCTAGAGAGAAAAGAAGAATAAACAATTTTAATTTATTATGTAGTATGTTATAGTCCAAACTAGTACTGTAGTACTACATAATAAATAAAACCTTTGACGGGCAGAAGCAGCGCGTTTGCATTACTCCAAACGGGAGAGGAAAATGTCTTCCATTGAACTTTTACTTAACGCTCTATAGAATATCAATGCCCTTGAATTTTTTTCATAACAACCACACAATTTAATCCACAACAGTTACTATGGATTGAATGTAATGTCCGCTTCAAAGAGTATAGTAGTGTATACAATTACTACGGTATAGTCTCCAGCAAATGTATAAAATAAAAACAAATAGTGATTACATACTCTTTGAGAGTGACGCCGATGCAGTAAATGTATTTACTTTTTTTTATATATTAAGAGTAAATGCATTAAATTTGCAGCCAGTGTTGTATAAACTCTAGGTTTGTTTCTCATAAATTTCGCAATCGTTTGAAGTCACTGCTTGAAGCGTGTTAAACACGCCTCTAATTTTGGCGCGGCAAAGGTTAACGAACTGTGAACAAAGCCAATTTAAGGTAAAACGATTAGAACCAGCTTTCGAATATGTGCAATCCGTGATAGATTATTGAACAAGACGATTGATTTAAATGTGAGCGACCCAGATTCGATATCTGGCATCACTAAAATTGAATTTAGCAAAGTCCCAAATTCAAAGCTGCGTTAGCAGATTGGCTGACTCAGAATGCGACAAAAAAATTTAAGCTTATGAACAATCTGTATCTTTAGCTTATAAGCTAAGACGACGACAGGCACACCACCAGTCAGTTTGTCTCAAATAAGCAACCAGTAAAATTTGGGTTCGGAGGACTAAATTTTCTAGTACTTTGGCTATTCCAGTTTTGGAGAAGTGTGAAGATAGAATAAACGGATAAATTTACCACGTGTAAAAGCAAATCCTCTTTACAGGAGATCCCTAAATCCTGCAGTGAACTTTGACAGGACAGGTTAGATATTATATTTTATAACGATATAGATATTTTAAGCTAGTACCACACGATCATTTCATTCTCTCATAATTAAAACGTTTCAAAACCATACATCGTTTACTTGTATGCTGTGGCTGTACGTAATACGTACGTCTGAGTGAAGGACACTCCGAGGTCACGGAGGTTGACCTAAACCAGATTCTGACCTTCACGCTACGACAGTGATGAATACAAACGCAGACAGCTAAATAGCCATTTCAAATGGCTTCAAAAATACTTAAAAAAATACTAAATACAAAAATTGGAAAAATTTATTATAAGTCTAACACAAAAGTTATATATCATAAATATGAGTCGACGCCATTCAAATCCAAAAATAAACCTAATACTATCAGTATAGTAACCTAATAGACCGCTGTCTACCACTGTATTGGGAATAGCGTGAAGATATTTTAGTTTTCATTAAAATATTGTTTTAAATAGAACTGAGACTCAAAGCGACAGGATAACTCAGTCAACGTCAAATGTGAATTCATTTTTTTTTTGTTGCAACGTGTTCCTAAACGCATCTGAGTCATTTGTTTCCTTGTTTGCGAGCAGACGGATATCTTATAGGATACTATATACCAGCCGACAACGAATTATGTGTTTAGTTGTTAGGCTACGATAGAAACACTAATAGAGCTCGAGTTAAAATAACAACTTAGATGGCTGGATGACACTACCTTTGACGTCAACAGCACTATATTTTTATTTATTTAATTTATATTATTTTAGTAATATTTTTACTAGATAGTTTTTTTTAAGTAATTTCAAATAAATAAATAATAAATATCTTCACGCTATTCCCAATACAGGGGTAGACAGAGGTCTAGTTTGGACAATTAAGTCCCTTTGACTTTCTACCGATGATATTCTCGGGACAACGTGACAGGTGGTGAGCCCATCGCCGAGTAATTTTAATTCTACGTAATGTCTCATAGGTGATATAATAACCTATCCTGATAAACTTGGAATCTACAAAACCTTTCGATACACAAAATACTTTTTAATAATAAGTCGCTGGAGTAGTTCCAGAAACTACAATGTACGCACAAATACCTTTATAATTACGCAGTACTGGTGTAGAGAGGTTAACTCAATTATGTCTTTTCGAGCCTTTCATGGAAGCCTATTTGTTGCTATAGGATTACTAATGTTTGCTGCAGGCGGTACGCGAACCCGCAACCCGTAGCTTCGTAGGTGACCCTGCTACATACTACGCTATCGGGTTGTATTGCGGCTATATCTATGTAGAGTATACATGTATTAAGTATATTTTTAATTTCACGTGCACCAATAAATGCATTTTTATTGGCGCGACCATCATCAACCACTTCACAAAGTGGCACATGTACTTACGTTTTCATGTAACAGGCATAAAATTAAATACAGACATCAAATTGTAACATCCTTTAAGAAACCGAAAAATTCGAAATTAAAAAAATATGACGCAATTTTATAAATTCTTCAGGCATTTGGTGATGGGCTTTAAGTTATTAAATTAAAAGAGAAATTAAAAAAAAATTGACAGACAATATTTACAGTCATATTGTCATTTTATTATGATAATAAAAAAACATAATCGATTCACAAAAATATAGACTGCTATAACGTTCCTATTTTGAAATTCTACACTTCAAAACGAACCGAGCGCCCAGCACATTTCGACCTGACCCAGATATTGTCGAAACAAATTCATGTTTACTCACTGCTTTAGCTGTATTAAGTAAATATTGCCTCTGTATTCAGTACATTTAAAAAGTGGTACAATTACTTTTTTTATTTCATCATTCTACCCTAGTACATTCATTTGCTTAGACAATAAGTATGAAACTGGTTGCAGGAAATATCTAAACTACAAAATGTTTTTTTTTATATATCCAACCATCAAGAGCAAGTCACGATAAGAAAAAGTCACGATAACCGAGTGGTTGGGTGGTCGGAATTTCGAATCAAGACCCGAGTTCGATCCCCAGGTGGCAGGCTTGTACCAATTGCTTTTTCAAAAACTTATGTACGAATTGTATCGTTGGCTTAGACATAAAGACGGCGACGGGCTCACCTGTCACGTTGTGTCGAAAATATCTTCGGTGGAAGGTGGGTCAACGGGACTTAATTGTCTAGACTAGACCTCTGTCTACCCCTGTATTGGGAATTGCGTAAAGATATTTATTTATCAAGAGCAAGTGCTTACTATCATTTAGCATATTAATAATACACGCAATTTGGTGTCTGAATCTCTCAGGCGTGTGATATCAACGTAAGAATTTTGGAAACCCTTTCTTTGCAAAGTTCATATGGACGACTGGCGTCGAAAGAAGAAGTTTAAAAATGGTAATGACTAACGGAGAATTCCTCAATCGAACTCGGGTTTCCCTATACGAATTCCGATCACTTGACCAACTCTACTATCGTGTTTATTACAGCTACGTGCACTGTTTTGAATTTCGAATTTTTTTCGAATATAATTCTCTAATAACTGCTTCGTCAAAATGACGATGAAAGTGGACGCTCTTGTCAGTTCATTGAACCGCACAACTGCAGTGCAATGGATGACATGTTCTAAATATAATATCGGAGGATTTTATTTATAAAAATGCAACAATGATTTATTAACTTATTTATTTATCTTCACGCACAGTCCAGATCGCCAAGTTCACGATCCTTACGTACCTCTTTCTCTTTTTTATAATACTTAGTAATAGAATAGTAATAGAAGTCACGATAGCCGTGTGGTTGGGTGGTCGGAATTTCGAGTCGAGAGACCCGAATTCGATCCCCAGGTGGCAGGCTCGTAACAATGGTATTTTTTGGCTTGGACATAAAGACGGCGACGGGTTCAACACCTGTCACGTTGTCCCGAAAATATCTTCCGTGGAAGGTGGGTCGAAGAGACTTAATTATCTAGACTACACCTCTGTCTACCCCTGTATTGGGAATTTCGTGAAGATATTTTATTTTTAAATTTTAGTACTTAGTAATAATTTAACACCACCTAGTAACTCTACAGGTGTCGTAAGAGGCGACCAAACTGTCGTGGCCCTCATCTTCAGCGACTGCTGGGATAACTGCTCCGAGGCTGAGCCTCTACCCAGCAATGTCCCCATAGTGATCATCATCGTTATGACTGAGCGGTCGGACTCGGTCATGATCGTCCTCGCTCCGGGTTGCCGTATGGGGCCCTAGTCCAAGAGTGCCTCCTTTTCCTGCATATGCTGGCTAGTCCGGCAGTGGGCAATAACAGACTAAATAAAGACAACAAATAAGCCAACACGCCAAAATCGCGGAAACATTTACCTAAATTAAGATAAAATAAGATAAGAAATATATTTTAGAGAAAAATACTTATCAATATTAGATATTTTTTTATATTACTTATATAATATCGGATCGAGGCATCAATAATTTTACTAAAATTTATATATTCTTTAGAAAATAAAAAATATCTAAATCCAAAAAAAAAATCTGCATCCTTTCAGAGATGACACCAATAAAAAAATAAACATATGTACAACGAAATAAGTTACGTATCCATAAATTAACAAAAGTGACATTATGTTTAGACATTCACACTAAATATTTTTTTGAAAATATTCTATCACAATTATGTAGAAAAATGTTTCATAATTTAAAACGAGGAAGTAAACAAAGACTTAAGTAGATTGTGTATTCAGTGAAAGTAAGCGTTGTTTTGCGTAACGTGTTCAGTGTTATTTAGCCAGTTTATTTTGCTAGTTAAATTAAAGCTGTAAATTAAACTACGCTCTAGTTAATCAGATACTATAATAAAATGTTATACAAGTATACACAAGGTAACTTGTAGTACACACACACAACACACATACGCTTTTATGAAAATCAATAACACTCGGGACAATAACAGAAACAGCTGATCGGATAAACGAAAGGTAACAAACGAACGTCACTCACCATTTTTGTTCCTTCTCTTCTATGTTGTTAAAGTTAGTAATTGCGGGATATCTGCAATAGAAAATAAAAAACCTATTGGACAATCAAACCAACAGTGTTAAGATACGATAAATAAAGCATTAGCGAAATATTAGGTTCTTCGTGCATTTTATTACACTCAAACTAATTGCGAACAAAGGAGTTTGTTTTGCAATTGAATGTTACCTCTGTGTCGTGCATTCTAGCACTTTTTTCTTTTCCCATCCTTCTTGTGTTTTTACCCACTCTTCGCCTGGCGATCGCCAGTCTTTAGAGATAAAAGGCATATTAATTTTCACACAAAAACAAAGTTCGTGCGCGTAACGTAGAGAGAAATGCAACCATCAGCAACACAAATCAGAAATTGACTATGTACCGAAGGACTGTAGGTACTAAGCTACCAAACCAATACCGAAGAAGCACAGAGTACCGACATAAGTTCAGAGCATTTCTGTAACATTACAAACGCGTTGTGTTGCTTGATCAAATTGAGAAGATTCCCAAAAATATCTTGCAAAATGTTTCCGTTAGTATTTTTACTACTTTTTTAATAATTATCTAAATAAAATACAATGAAATAAATAAAATAATATAGCCCTATAATTCTAACTAATGAAAAACATTCGCAAATAGTACTCAGTAAAAGAACATTTCATTATAACCTAAGAAATAAGATAAAAATTGAAGTTCGAAAACACAGAACTGGTTATGGTAAAAAGAGTATACTGTCTGAGGGAGCGCAACTCTTCAATAATTTGCCTAATGAGATTAAGGATTGTATGTCTATCAATGTTTTCAAAGAGAAACTTAAAATGTATATATCCAAAGATATTTATTAAGTATCTGTTCGAATCCAGCTAGTTAAACCATATCATATTATAAATTTCTGTAATCTCATTGTAAGTGAACCTATGTTCTTTATGAGTAATAAATTATCGAGAAAAAACGGGCGAAAGAAAACTCCGTTTTTTGTCAATGCATTTTTTTACAATTTAATGTATTATACAATGTGATATGATATTTTCTAGTAATAGCTTGGGAGAGATCACCTTATTCCCAGGGGTTACTGACATTAATATATTCATTCATATTATATTAATATCCCCTCTATCTAATTAGATAGAGGGAGACTCTTTCTGACCTTAAATTATCATCATATAGAGAAAGAGAGATTAAAAAATTTATAAATATAATATTAGTAGGATACAGTCTTTGTCATTCAATCACGCAAAAAAGGCATAACGCTTCAACGCACAGGTTTTAATGAAAATTATTATATGTTGGCCTATTCGTTTCAAAAGTAAGCTTTTTACTTCAGTTTTTTTTTGTTTTTGGAGTTTATGGACTTTAGACCAAAAAATACTTCAGATGATTGTTCTGTAACTCAGAGACTATACAGAATCTATGTACTGTCTGTTATTTAAGACTGTGTGAATTATAACAGAATATATTATGACATAGAGATTATATACTCTTTGGATATTATTGTCATTGCTGTGCTTGTCATGGGATAGAGGTTATTATCACAATACAATTCAATAAAAGAAATCTTTAGAAATTTTACTGTCGTAATGGGCGATTCCGACTTAAAATCTAAAATCACAAGCACTGAATTCAAAACACCTGTGCTGAAACAAGCCGAACTCGATTATATGAAGGTTATTGAACAAAAAAATCTTGAACGTGTACAAAAGTTGCAACAAATTTCCAAGAGAAACAGAATTACAGGTTGCGCGATAGGAGCGGGTGTTTTTGGAATTTATTTATATTCCATATACGCAGTGAAGCAGGAGACGTTCCTCGACGACTTTGACGAGCCCGCCAAGGTTCAGCAATAATGACTGCGACGCAAAGAGCTCTGCAAATACGCCTGCCGCCCTTACCAAGTATCAAAGATGTCATTAGACTGTACAAACTGCGCGCACTTAGGGAGTTATCACAAAACTTTCTTATGGAACCAAGATTAATTGATAAAATAGTACGAGCAGCAGGTCACATACATAATAACGTAGTGTGCGAAGTCGGACCTGGTCCCGGAGGGATCACTAGATCTATTATACAACAAGCACCTAGAAAAGTTATTTTGATAGAAAAAGATCCACGCTTTATTCCCACATTAGAACTTATAGCTGACGCATGCAAAGGACAAGTTGATGTTGATATCATAACAGGGGACATATTGAAGACGGATATATCACATTTTATTCCACCTGATGTTAAAGTAGAATGGTCCGATCCACCGCCACCTATCAACTTAATAGGTAACTTGCCTTTTAGTGTATCTACTATACTTATAATACGCTGGTTGGAAATGATTTCTAAACAAGAGGGCCCTTGGCTATTTGGTCGCACAAGAATGACGTTAACATTTCAAAAAGAGGTAGCAGAAAGGATGGCTGCCCCAATATTAGATAAGCAAAGGTGTCGTTTGTCTGTCATGTGCCAGAATTGGTGCAATGTAAAGTATAAATTTGATATACCTGGAGCGGCTTTTTTGCCGAAGCCTGATGTAGATGTTGGAGTGGTGACATTAACACCACTGAAACAACCAATCATAAAGCTGCCTTTTAAGCTGATTGAAAAAGTTGTGAGGCAAATATTTTCAATGCGGCAAAAGTATTCTATAAGGGGTGCTCAAACTTTATTTCCTGAAGAAGTGCGTGAAGAAATGGCTTTAAAAATGTATAGCATTGCTGATTTGGATCCTGTAATAAGACCGTTCCAAATAACGAATTCGGAGTTCCGCCGTTTGTGTGAGGCTTACAAAGTCATTATTACAGAACACCCAGAACTAGAGAAATATGATTTTAGAGCTCCAAAGAAAAACCCAGCAGATGTAGTTGAAGACAATTTAGATTAATATAATTTTAGTTTGTATATAAATTAGAAATTTATTTAATAAACACACAGTTTGCGTAAACACAAATATTTTATTTTCACACAAATTACAAAGTTATTCCTTCTCAGTTGAACTTTTCTGTCCTTCTTTAATTACCTCTTGTTCTAATAGCTTATTTTTCTTTTTTAATACTCTCCTGTGCTTGTGAGAATTTAAATGTATAGAGAATTCTTTGTCTCCAATGATGAGTCTTTCACAAACATCACAATAATTACTAGAATGACCATTAATGTTTTTTCGCTCTTCAGGTAAATTTCGTTTTAAAGATTCATAGCGACAGGGAACTTCATTTAAATAATTTTCTATGATTTCTATCGCTTTGTTTTTAACTTCACTATCCCACTTAGTCAAATCTGTTGTGTCCAGTTCATAAATAGGTGGTACCTGGAAAAGAAGAAATTAATAAATTGCTTGAAGCTGCCATCTATCAGCTTGCTATTTTATAAACTCATAATGAACTCTTGCTACGAGCTTGCTAGTCATCACTAGATGGCGCTAACGAAATATAAAATTGTTTCTATTTACCGCTAGATGGCATTAAAACCTTAACAAAAGTTGAAAACTATTCTCATATTGGTTTTTAATACGCAATAGAATCTTTAAAACATTTAATGAAATTTATAATTCTAATTACTCTACTAAAATATATTTAATTACTGGTTCATATGTAAACCGTTTAGCTGGTTTTTCCACATGAATATTTGAAATAAGTGAAAGATTTGATTATTAAGCTATGTTCAATTCTTGTAACCATTTTTCTTGTAAGATTTTTATCGTAGATTCATGATCCTTTGCAGTTGGAGTTTGTAAGAAAATCAAAGGAAAAGCTAATATAAAACTTTGTGTTTAATATTTATATTATTAGCGATATTTAAAACAACAAAATAAGTAAAGTGTAATATAAGTTTGCTATCCTACGTTCACGAGGGAGTTTTTAGAAACTATTAAATGAACAGCGTTGAAAGTTTTCTTGGGATGCGGAGAATAATTTTATTATCATTACTATCTATGCGTACATGTCTGGTACTGCGATCGCCAATCTGCTTGCCGAGCGTGACGATATAAATTATCGTAGAAGGAAAACACTATGTCCTGCAATATATTTCTACGGGATGTCCAGGTGAGGTGAAATAGAATGCACCAATTACCTCTCTCGTGGGTATATCCAGAAAACGTCCTTTGACCATTTTATTCTGTCGTCTAGCGTATCTTCGTGTGGCCATTTTCATATTTTCTATACTCTGCTGCAACAACTTCTCCCCATCTTCGCCCTTCCTCATCTTTTCTGGAAGCATCAGGTATTCGTGAAATTCCTTAAGCCCCAGCGTTTGGAACACGCCCTTAGTGTAGTCTGGTGGCCTGGAAGATTTATTAAAATATAAATAATTGCACAAATAAATATATTCACTGTCTAGACAATTAAATCCTTTCCCGAAGCCTATTTGGAGTAACGTGATAGATGGTCAGCCCTTAGCATCCAAAATGGTCATGTCTTAGTATCCAAGAATATACTTCCACGGTACGGTAATGGAATACGGACAAATATTTGTAATGAATACAAATGTTTGTGTACATTTGTATTCCAATGCATGGTCACTACCAACAAGGGTCGTAATTATAAAATTATATTCACAATTTATATTTAATTATTATATTAAGATAATAAATCTTTCTGACAGCGGTTTTTACGAGCATTATCTCGAAAATTCTGTAGTATTCGAAAGAAAGAGTAAAGAAAAAGTACTGTTTAATCTCCGAGAGGTAAAAAGTTGCAGATATCTCTCTCCTAACTCCAATACAACATCACCTTTTAGCTCTCCATCACCGGAACTATTTTTTGCCGGATTTTGAGGTTTTTTTATAGGCAAAACAAAGTACCATATCCAATCTTATTTATATAAATAATAATATGACAATTAAGTCCCTTTGACCCACCTTCCACCGAAGATATTTTCGGGACAACGTGACAGGTGGTGAGCCCGTCGCCGCCTTTATGTCCAAGCCAACGATGAAATTCGTACATAAGTTTTTGAAAAACTCATTGGTACTGCCAGCTGGGGATCGAACTCGGGTCTCTCGACTCGAAATTCCGACCACCCAACAACTCGGCTATCGTGACTTCTATATCCAATCTTATAGAATCTTAATAGGATCACGTTAATTTCTGTTATGGAAGTCAGTTTGTATTCTCCAACAGTCGAAGAAGCTTGATTATTTAAAATTATAATAGTATTAAAATTATGCAAATATACTTTATATTTCGTGTTCTTAATTATTATTGAATAATATCCTTAGTTTTTATAAACTACGAATCAACGCTATTTGTGTTGGTAACTCGATTGTACAAACAAAACCAAATGCATTTACAGTACAAAGAATAGTTATGATAACAAAATAAATTTATAGGAAAAAACAAGTGTTACGATGAATTGTTACAGTACGATAATTTACTTTCGTTTTGTAAATGTTCATTTTAATGTAAATAAACAAAAAAAACTTCCCACGGTGTCTCAACGAACACTGTCATACAAAGACTACTCGTACCTGCGGTCAAGTGCTACCGAGCGCGAACTATTGCATCAACGATAAAATAACGAAGAATTCAATTTTATGTCTTAACGAGAGGACCCGCTCACCTGACTAGTACACACATTAACGCCATTCCCAATACAGGGATAGACAGAGGTCTAGACAATTTCTTTTGACCCACTTTCCATCGAAGACAATTTTTAACAGGTGGTGAGTCCAAGCCAACGATATAAATCGTACATAAGTGATTGAAAAAATCCATTGGTACGAGCTTTGAGGATCGAACCCAAGTTACTTGATTCGAATTCCCATCACTCAACCACGGCTATTGTAACTTGATGTCAACAATCAATTTCTGTTGGCAAAGGCTGAAATGAGAGAGAGATCGTGTACTTAGATTAGACATGAACCGCTCACCTCTATTAGAACCGGAGATTTAAAAAGCAATTTGCATATAACAAACATGATGAGGGCGAAAGTTAGAAGATTTAAATAAACAGACGTTTTATTTAGTTTTTTAAATTTCGCGATGTTTTGAGGACTTTTCAGTACTTGTCGCGGGGGATTGAGGTCATCAACGTTCTCTTGTTGTTTGATGATTTCCATTGTTTAGTGACAAATGTCAGGAAAAAATATAGGAAAGCAGTTGAATAGAACGGCAGGATGCATTCGTAGTAGATAAAAATTTATGACACGTATGCGGAAAAATCGCTTTATAAATTATTTGAAAAGGGTAAAAATTAAATGATTTCCAATGTTTGATTTTAAATCTGCAAAGTCTGCCTATTAATAGGTTTGAGAAATTTATGAAAGATAATCTAGAATATTAATAAATGATGATAATAACCCCTGGAAATGCGGAGATCGCCCTCTCAAGTTATTTAGACCATAATAGGCTATGAAAAAATCTTCTCTTATGTTAAAATTTATGCTTTGATCAAAAACTAAAAACAGAAACAAAATATCTTCACACCATTCCCAATACTGGGGTAGACAATGAAGTTATTTTCGACCTACTTTTCATCGAAGCTTAGCGATGCCTCAGTGGTTGAACTTATCGCCGTTTTAATGAAGTTAACGTTAATATTTAAATACGCAACCCTTAACTACGAAGTCAGGGTCCCTACCAACCATGCTACCAGGTAGTAAAATTTAAATTTAGATAGTCAATACGATGAACCACTGGAATGGTTTCAAATTTAACAGATAATTCTCTATAAAAAATAACTATATCCAATTATAAATTTATATTTCAGACATATTATAATTTAAATTGTGTGTGTGTGTGTGTGTGTGTGTGTGTGTGTGTATTTTGAAACAAAATGATATAATATTCCACGGCTCCTGAGTTTTTTACATTGGCACTTTCTTTTTTTGCTCACTTAGTATGCGGTATGTAAGGTTACACAATAGGGACCAGCGGAGCGAAGCTTATTCGTCGCTGTTTCGTCGAGATTTCCTTTTTAACCCCCGAAAAATAACGTAGTCACTATAGCCGTGCAGTTGGAATTCGACTTAAGAGAACCGAGTTCGATATCTAGGTGATAGGCTCGTACCAACGGTTTTTCCAAAACCTATGTACGATTTATATTTTTTGGTTGGTTATATTCGTTGGCTTGGACATAAAGACGGCGACGAACTCACCACCCGTTACGGTGTTCCAAAGATATCTTAAGTGGAAGCTGTGTCGAAAGCACTAAGACACAAGTGCAGAGGTAGACAAGGGTCTAGACTACTAGAGCCTTGTCTACCTCTGTACTGGGAATGGCGTGAAGATATTTATTTATGAAACGCTACCGCGTCGGCTTCCGCTCTCTTTGTGTTGTAACTAAACAATTCATTAGTTTAACGTGTTTTGTTTCTTATGATCAAGACATACAATTTACATTTGCGAATTACATTGATAACCGCTATTACTGCTTCGGTCACATTACAATGTGTTTAAAGTAATTTGAGGTCTCCGTAATAAATATTTATAGGTCGTTGACCTGTCAATTTACTACGCAAGTGGCATGTGCCTATTAAAACAAGGTGTGGAATGATTTAAACATATTATTATAATTTTTCTTCTTCACGCTATTATCGTAACTGGGGTAGACTGAGGTCTAGACAATTAAATCCTTTCTACCCACATATCCCTAGGACAAAGCCGACGATATAAATTGTACATATGTTTTGAAAAATGCCCATTGTTATGACCTACCATCTGGTGATCAAACACGGGTCACTTGCCTCGAATTTTGATTACACAACCACTCGTCTATAGTGTCTGTTATTATTAATATTATTCATAATTCATCATCATCATAACAGCCTATCTAAAGTCCACTCCTGAATATTTCCAAAGCCTCCCCCAAAGATTGCCACATACTACGGTCCTGTGCCATTCTCAGTGTGGCCGCGGAATAAATACGCCAACCAATGGATGTAGAAGGCGACTAATGGTCATACAGAAGCCTAACAACCGTCTTCTATTTTCTTAGTTGGCTACGAGGTTCTAAATACCCATAGTCCTCCAATAATTGAACTTTCGTCATGGTGAAAAGAATACATAAAATGTCTGTTACAAATGAAAAAAATAAAGAATAACCTTAATGAACAGTTTAGGCATTGGTGTTATACATCTATGGGTCCAACATTTAAAAAAAGTAGATTAATAAAAACTGAACTGGCTAGTTTTAAATTTAATCAACAAAGAAAAAAAATCATAAATTTATCGTATATCTGTCTTATCTGTTCAGAGTTGCTTAAATTTAGCCTTTTGTAAATGGGCATGCTTTAATTACATTGATATGACATATTATCAAACATGAATTTTTTATCAAACATGTACTCTAAATATAGAGAAAATTAATTTATCCAAGGAAGATCAGTGTTATGACATCATGGCGTGAAGCTGAGTGGGGACCTATTGGTTTCTTCTATAGTAGCTTTTTTCTCTAATTATAAACTGCTAAAGTTTTGACTAATTTTGTTTAGGCTTAAGTATTAGTTGTTATAATTTTAATATTGTATAAGCTTGTTTACAAACAAAACGCAAACAGTTATTTGGAAGTAGACGGGGAATCCTTTGTCTCCTAGTGGTAGACAACGTCTTTAGTTTAGTAATATTTTAGTAGTATTTCATTGTTTACAGTCTTATCATCATCAAACAGTCAAGTCACTCATCAATTATGTTTTAATTTCTTTTAGGTTTCAATAAATATATTTTCTTCTTTTTTTTCTAGTAAGGTGTAGGCATCCTAGAGCAAACTTTCCGGATGTACATACCGCATGTCTACTTGGAATTATTAAAACTCAACTAGTACTAGTTGTGACGCTGTTACTAGCACGAAATGCGCAGCCTTAGATATTTGTGAATGGGTACAGCGCAAAAAAAATCCGGTCCGAAGTCGTCAACCCGGATTTTTTTGCGCGCTTTTATCTCCCAACTAGACAGCGATGACTCTGTAAATGCCATTCCTCTTTGTGTAGTCTGTGTTTTTTTTTATGTATACAATGTAGAAAAAAAAGTTCAAGCCACATTTCGATATTAGAGCCCGTTTATATTTTACAAATGCGCCGCGGCGGTGGTATTCGGATTTTTGCGCTCATGTTATGACTATTAACGCTTTCGTTATGTACCGATTTACTTGTTCGTAAGGGAACACGTAAATCGGCGTACTTTAAATTAAAAGAGTTATTTCAATAGCAACTTTCACTGTCATCAAATAGCTTTTTACAAACTGTTCGTTATTAGATAATTAACAGTTAAAAAATAATTACTTCGGTAAAGTAATTAGTTTCACTGTTCCACGGGCTTGATAGAAGACTTACCGTTACGGCCACGCTTAGTACGAGGATGGAGCTCAGTACCAGACTGCTGATGTTACCGATCTGCTTATTACTTATTTTGGTCTGATATGGTTATGTATCTTTATGATTAGGTATCTTTTCGATGTGTAAATCCCGCCTACCGCCATTATCTTTTTATGTTATTACCCAATAGAAGACAGGTAGGGTATACACAATCACAAGGTTAAAAATTACCGGGGAGAAACATCATATCAGGATAGGTAGAGGTCTACATTGAACTTCTTTCGATCCATCTTTCAAAGCTTCTTTGGGACCACTTTATAGATGGTGCGCTGTCTTAAAATCTAAGCTAATGATACTACGTATGTTTAACATATGTTTAACATAGATAACATACACGTATGTTTAACATAGATAAAATCTCCATGACTCGAGTGCAAACACTCATATTCAACACACAAATATGTGCCCTTTGGAACCCGCAACCCTTTGCTTCGAAGGCATATCGAAGGATATATCGACTAACTTTTTTGCCTCAACATCAACTTATTGAGTGTAATCGATGCTTAGTTGGTTTAAAATCAGTTAACATGTTAACGGTTATTACAACATGTTAATCACTAACGTCAAATAAATTACATTGACAAGAGATCTGTCAGGAGTTCTGATAAGCCCTCCGGGTAGACATAGTTGTCCTGACCTGACTTCTCGCGCACTGAGATCTCGTATTTCAACCATTGGTCTGTGCGTATGATGCGTTGAGGTAGGTAAAAGGGAATAAGGATGTTCCTCCTTAACTTTGGACATCGTACAACATAGAATTTCTTATTGTTTGCGACTTGGGTCTCAGGTAATTTTACTATTTGAGCGTGAGTCTGGCGTCGATTATGTACTTAAGATTTTGAGTGGTGGGAAATTGGAGTGTTATAATTAGTGTTAGTTATGTCTTATCCTGTTGGTTCCTAATGCCACGTCATTTCCTATTTAATTAGGAGATGGAAATTTAAAGCTTTAACTTAACAATGTTTCTTTTACAATGCCAACTGTCTATCACTCTCTGAAGATATGCAGTTTATAAGATAAAACCAGTCTTTATCGTAGATCGTCTTTTTGGTTATTTAAAGTGTAATTATTTATTTATTTATCATCACGCCCAATCCCTAATGGGGTAGCCAGAGAGAACAGATCGTCAAGTGTCACGATCTCAAAATACCTCTTTCAATTCATTCAGATTCATCATTTTCTTCATACATGCACGTTGAGGTATCCGAGTACTCTTGACCCTCCCCTCATCGATTGTAATTATTTAGGGCGCGTAATATGAAATATGACATCACAGGTTTGAGTCCGCCCTTCTGTGACGTTAACCACTTCTGACACAAACACTGCAGCTTTGTTGTTGTAGTTTAAAGGAATAATATTAATGTAATTAAGTTTTGCTACTATTTAAAAGAAATATAGAAAATCGTGTGAAATTTTCTACGCGGGCGAAGTTGCGGCCCGCGGCTTGTATAAGTAGCATCAACTGTTGATGTAAAAAGAGCCCGCGTAAACAAGCTCGAGGGAACTTTAATAAAGTGGCTTAGGGTAGGATAGTAGCGCGGGAAGACTTACTACTTTCGATAGCAACACTGGAAGCGATTACGTATATTCATTCGTATTTTATTACTTTAATAGAGCTTCTTTCTTTATCCTCTCGAAGTTTTCTCAATTCTTGGATAGATATAGTCTAGACTCTAGACTAGTCTAGACAATGACGTGCTTTTGTGTAATCTCCAATACTTTTGTATATAGTTTATACACACAAATGTATATTTGTATGTATACTTTATTCTAAGTATTTGGATATTTTGGATTTAGATTAAATTTCAAGTTTAGTTACATATTGACTTATAACATAACATGTACAATTTTGTTGTTATATTATTATTATTTCGGTATACATAACCTATACTTAACTTTAACTTTCACTTTATTTATGTTTTATTACATTTATATTAACTAAAATTTTTATAATACTACAGTATCTGAACTTAATTCTTTTTATGTTATTAAATTAAAGAGGAAAAAGTTACTTCTTTTTACCTCTACATCACACTTAAGTGTGTTCAGGCAAAGATGAGTCTACCTTAAGGTAGACTGGTTGAGAATACCTCAGAAATAAGGTCCCCAAATAAACATATTATATAGGTATACGAAGTAAAAATAAATAAATCAAAACATAGGTAGGTCACAGAGGCTACTCTCGTAAAGGAGGACTTGTCATTATTGCATCACTTCAAAAGTGCATTGGCATCGAAATAACAGTTACCTCAGAATCCATTGCCTATAGATTCCGGTGGTTGATGGCCATTAGTCTCTTCTGATGACACCCATAGAAAGAAAGAGGTCACCAAGCCAGTATAACTTTTAGATTTTTTTTAAAACGAACAAGAAAGAACAGTCAAATTTGCATACGTCCATACAAAATTTCAGTTATTCAGATCCAGTATAAGTTTACGTCAGTGTGCGTGCCGCTAGTGTAGATGTGTAGGCTGCGGTCGCTACTTCGTACACAGGGTAGCGGTGTAGTGCGTGAATAGCGTACCATCGGACTTAATAATCTTGATACTTGACTTATACCACTTTATCCAAGCTAATACTTAAAAAATGACAAATGTGTCAAATGAAATTACTAGTGTTGTTGTCAACCACTCCAACTAAATTGCAATACATGTAATAATGAAATAGCTAAAATTATTAATCTCTTAAAAAATTTTAAACAAATAGTCAACATCTTGAATACTCTTATGAAAGAGGTGCTTATCCTAGTTATTTTAGAAAGACGTCCTTATAAAGAAACATTTCCTGTTTCGTTACGGCGTAAGAATATACCACGACGTTTCTTTCCTAGGAAAAGGCTTTGAAAATGCATTTATTTACTGACAAATAGTGAGATACCAAGCTAAAGTTAAGCGTTTTAAAGCGTAAACAGCCTAATGGTTTAGGGTGCGGACTTCGAAACATGACGTCGCAGGTTCGATCCCGCCATTCGACTGTTATCGTGAACCACTCCAGACAAAAGCATTGAAGCGGTTAACACAAATACTAGCAATTTTATTAAGGATCGCTAGTATTCTTTATTTATTTTGTTATTATCTAGTGGTATTGACTTGTAGTCGAGCTACAATGACTTCCGTCTAGAAAATCGAAAAGTTCCGTAGGTGATGCATATAAAATATGTCTAGTAAAAAGTTATGTCAAGTTTAATTCATACCAATCATTCGATAATTTAGGTTAGCGTATACATGCTGCAGACTGAGGGCAGAGTTAATTGATATGTATTGAAACTCGATAAATTTCACGTAACGACAATATTGTAGTTACAAAATAACAACAATAAGGTGACACAAACATTACACCGGAGCTTATTAAAATAAGCTTGAACAACTTACCACGGTAAGCATATATATATCGATATATATATAGAATAAATGATAGTAAGACGTATAAGGACAATGTTACATACATTGTTCTGATTTCATAGTAAGTAGCTAAAGAATTTAAATGGATTAGAGGCAACGGAGGTAGAACCGATACACACGCCCGAGACAATGAAAAAAGTGGTTTCCTACATTAGATTAATGTATGTTCGGGAGTCGAATCTGGGACTTCAGAGCCGTCAAAACCTAAATAATATATAATTTTCGAAAAAACTTATTTGTGTGCGTCTTTGACACTGACTTTACAATCCCCTGATTCGATCGTAGTAAAACCACTCGTTTTAGTGGTTTTTACTACGGAAATAGTAGTGCTAAAATAGACTAGTGGGAGAAGTTAGTATTAACTAGTTATTCTGTAATATTACTTTATATGTTTATTCTTTTGCAGCTTATGTACAATTTTATATTACATTATTTTACATATTTTACATTATTTCCAATAACATTTAAAATAATTTACTGTAGTAGGGCTGAGGGATTACCACCGTTACACCTGTTCATTTCTGCATAAACAAATTAAGTACAATTATAGAATGTAAGGACCAAAAGCAATTAATTGTATCATAAAAAATAGACAGCGCATGTAACATGAACCCATAGAGAACCGCAGCGCGGCAGATGCCACTGGCGCGGACATTGCCCGTCCGCCATTTTGTTTCTGTGCGAGTCATTGTTTTTGTTTTTTTTTTTTTTTTGCAGTTCTGTTCAATGAAAAGGTGATAAAGATATTTGGGATATGAATCCTACACCAGTTAGAACGAGAAATCATTTGAAGACTTTCTTTTGATCGAACTAGTTAATATACTCCATATTTGATGATCCAACAACGGGTTCGAATTGTATTCGAATTATGTATAAATGAGATTTGTACATACCAATATATATCTAAGTATGTATATAGAACCGTTGGTTGTATGCTAAGATAGAAATCGGCACGCAAAGAATTTATGTATTTATTTATAATTTATTGATATCGTAAAGAATAATTTGTATAAAACACCACACGTACCTCAGACGCTATATATATCCGGTGGTTGGTGGAAATATCCTATATATATATATATATGTAATATGTAATGCATAGATTTTTATTTTGATTACAATTAAATGCAACGATTTATTTACATGGATTTTTGACAATGTAAATATTGATTAAAATAACGATTATTTTGTTTTAGTATAATTAACCATTCTTATAAGTTTGGCCTCAATTTTTTTTTATATTTTTTGTTATTTGCATGTTGGATTACTGCCGACGAAATATGTGGAATCTAAACATAAAACAGCCAGAACCATATTTGTGCAAATTAAATATCATAAATAAATAAATAAATATCTTCACGCAGTTCCCAATAGAGGGGTAGACAGAGGTCTAGTCTAGACAAGTCCCTTCGATCCACCTTCCACCGATGATATTTTTGGGACAACGTGACAGGTGGTGAGCCCGTCGCCGTCTTTATGTCCAAGTTAACGATATAATTCCTACATAAGTTTTTGAACAACCCATTGGTACGAGCCTGACACCTGGGGACCGAACTCGGGTCACTTGACTCGAAATCCGACCACCCAACCACACCCAACTATCGTGACTAATTAATCGTGATAATTATCGTGACTCAAACATCATTAATTTATTAATTCATTTGTGAGAAGGATTTTATGCGGTCAGTAAATTGGTAATGTCATTGATCGATTTCGGATTTATTTTCTTAGACAGATTCTTTATTTGTCAGTTTTTATGTTCTCAGCTATTCCAGCTATAGAGATTTTAAGCGCACAAGATCAATTCTTTCGGTGCATTATTTTATTTTGATTTTTATCCAATGCTGATTAACTTCCAAATGTAGCATTAAACGGTTTAATTTCGCGGATAATTTGCCCGATCAATTGGCCTTTGTTCGAAGTTTAAATCAAGAGGTGGTCGTTTTCGTCTGGTGTACGGATTTAAAGTTGCAAAAAAAAAAACCACAACAATAGTCATCGATTAGCTATAGTCATGTAGAGCTTTAATTGGGATTAGACAAGCGGCTGCCAGTATGCGATTTCTCTGTGTATCCAAAATCATTTTTAAATGCGATATTTAAGTTATAATTATTATCTAACTATTAAAATATGCCTTTTCGTGATGTTTTCTTTCCTAATAGAGTTTTTTTTTAAATTACATTTAATAAAATTCACAGCATAGATATTTTATTAACCACAATGATACAATGTTTTGGAAGCGACAGTTATTCAGTTGAATATTAACGATTTAATTTGTAATAAATATTATAATTTTATATTCGCTCGTCCATCATTAGTAGTCATTGTTGACCACTTAAAGAACATGCCTATAGAGCTGAGGGTTGCGGATTCGCATCCCGCTATCTATGTTAGTATATCCTGTCGTTGTTTTGTGTTCAATAGAGATGGCAATAGTCTCACTACCTGTCGCGCTCACTCAAAGTTAAAACATAGTGACAATCATGTTTCATGTACATTTTATATGTTTTAGAATTATAGTGTTGATGTCAAGATCGCCAGAGAATCTAAGCACGTTGTTCAATGAACTAAACAGCATCTTCCTATTGGTTGGAATCAAGATGAACATGCATTAGACTTAGATCGTATCTAACGCCCAAGTCAGACTATTATATCTTTCTTTTTAGAGTGAAATTTTAATCTTATCCGTTCAGCCATTATGGCGTGATTAAGTAACAAATATACATTCATCGAAACTTTCGCATTTATAATTAAAGCTCACAGTCAATGCAAGTACGGTAGACGCAAGTTTAGAACGTGAAACTTTGTACTTACTTGCCGTCTTTTATTCTTTGCTTGTTGTGCCTGTCGTGGAAGTTTAAAAGTTCCTCAATGAGCCCCTCTTCCAACATGGAGTCTACGCGGGCGTTTAGACGCTCGTCATGGATTGCCTGGGAACAATAAATTCTGTTATAAAATATAAAGTTTGTATGATAATGGAGATGGTATAAATATAAAACGATATTTGCGTATGAAATATGTTGAAATAAGTCACAATTACGACCAGTTTTATTTACATCCAATACTCGTATATATGCGGTAGCTTAGTTAGTCAGGGCGCATGCTTTAAACGCGAGTGACTCAGGTACGATGCGCGGGCCGACACTACTAGAATAGTTAAAAAAAACTCTAATCTCTCTCAAATATTTAAGGTAAGGCCTCTGCCCAGCAGTGGGCATTAACAGGCTGCTACTTTACTTTTTACACATACATACATACATATCGGTCTGTTAAAGTCTACTGCAGGATAAAGGCCTCTCCCATAGGTAGGATTTGCGATAATCGCCACTCTTGGCAAGCGGTTTAGCGATCGCAGTACCAGATCACTCGCACCTCACATGCTGCTGTCCATTTTCGGTCTGATAATTATGGTCTGATTTTTTAGAGATGGTTATCCCGCCATCTGTCGGTTGGCATAACGATATTCGAGGCGGTTTCCCTTAGTCGCCTCTTACGTCATCCACGGGAAGAAAGGGAGTAGTAACATTCTTATACGTTTACTTATTATTCGTATAAAATATGATACGTGGAAAGAGGTATGGATAAATAATCATAATAATATGACAGAAAAGTATCAGACTTGTGATGAATTCCCAGGTACTACAACATAAAAGAGTTTTTTGTAATCATACATACTCGCATATACGGCTTGAACTACATATGAAACATAAAAATATCCGGTGAAAGTGTTTTGAAAGGACTAAGTTGTCAAGAACTCCGATTATTCATCGAATCAGGAATAAGATAGTTAGCTAGTTCAGTAAATCTATATAAAAATGCTTCCGCTTATCGGGTTTCGAACCCTTAACTAACACGTACAAAGGCAGAGTCACTAACTACTACTAGATACACAACCGCTGCGTTCAATAAATATAATAGCACGAAATTATAGCGATTAAATTAGTTAAATGGCGTAATGGGTTTTTTCCAAGCGTCCTCTATTCTTTGGCATTGCAAGCTCTAATTGATCTATCCGACCGATTCCTAGGTTATTGTTATGGTATCCTTGTACTCGATGAGCCGGTAGTTATGGTGTGTTTTTTTTTCTATTTCGAAATCGTGAGCATAGAGTACTAGCTGGTGACAATGAAGATAATTCCCAATACAAAGAGAGCGGCAGTTGGTCTAGGATTACTTCACAAACAGGAAGAAAAGTGAAAGCACTCTTGCTATATAAAACTCTGGTATTCTGCAAGGTCCTGACGATAATCCAGATGTCTCGCTCTACCTCGACTTAATCAACTTCAGTATATCTTTTAAATTTATAATATTTAAACTGACCTATCATTAACTTTTCTCCATCAAACACAGTTGACCGGTAGAGAATGCCGCAAAGCATTAAGTTCGCTTAATAGAATCCTTTGATGGTAAGGACCATATAACATAGAGAACATTTATAAATGATTTATCTATATATTGCAACCAGAGAATGTAATATTAGAAATCAATAAAGTGTCCGAAGGATGCCATTTAGTTCTAGACGCCTTTACCTGGCACTCAACATAGCAAATAAAAAATAAATAAATATCTTCAAAATATCTTGCTATTCCCAACACCGGGTTAGTCTGAGTTCCAGACAGTCTCTTCGACCCACTTTTCCCGAAGACAATTTTTCGGACAACATGACAGGTGGTGGGCCCGTCGCCGTCTTTATGTCCACGGCGACGATATAAATAGTACAAAAGTTTTTGAAAAAACTCATTGATACCCTTATACTTGCTTTTATTTCTTTTACCTTCATTTTTTTTTACTTAAGGTCATCTATTGCACATTGTATTTTGTCTATCATTTGTTGTTGGTGTACAAAAAAGTATGTTTCATTAATTTCATTCATTGCCTCAAGACTACAACCTGGGGATCGTACTTGAGTCTCTTTCCGACCACCCAACCACACGGTTATCGTGACAATAGTAAAAGTTATAGTTAGGCTATAGGAAAAGTAGTACTTTTCCTATAGTTACGATAAGAGCTATAGGAAAAGTAAAGTAAAGTAAAATATGCTTTATTGTACACCATGAGTGACATAGAAATTACAATTACATAGAAATTCCAAAGTAGTACTTTTCTTATAGCTCTTATCGTATTCAGAAGGAAAACAGGGGTAGCATTTTAAATATGGCTTATAAAAATGTACGCGAATGGATATACACGAGGAAAAATTAAGTGGTGTTCTACATATAGTACATAAAAATAACTCATTTTATACAAACAGGAATAAATGCTATGCAACTATTTTATTGGACCAATGTACTCGTACAAATATTATTTGCTTGTTTTTTCCTTCTATCAATTGTTTCTCGATTATACCGCAGACATTTCACTTTCAGTCTTAAAAACCAGAGCTTCAATGTAGTTACGCTGATTTAACGCATTTTTGTTTACAGTTTATATTGGGATATAAAGACGGCGACGGTCTCAGCACCTGTCACGTTGTCCTGAAAATATCTTCGTTGGAAGGTGGATGAAAGGGACTTATTTGTCTAGACTAGACCTCTGTTTACTCCTGTATTGAGAATTGCGTGAAAATATTTATATTTTCACGCAATTCACACGGTAGCCGAGTGGTTGGTGATCGGAATTCGGGTCAACAGAGTCGAGTTCGATTCTCAAATCGCAGGCTTGTACTTAATCAAAAACTTATGTACGGTTTATGTCGTTGGCTTGGACGTTATCCCAAAAAGTCTGTGTGTCTATGGTACGTTCGTTGTTTCTGATTCCATAACACAAGTGCTTATGCTGCTTACTTTGGGATCTGAGAAATGTATGTGATGTGATTGACTTCTTGTACTAAGACATCACAGCCTGTACAAGTCAACATATTATGCGATCTCATATGCATGAGTTTGAGAAGCTGTTGACCGTAGTACAGATGCAGAGGAAGTGCTCCTACACGATGGTCCAAAGTAATTGTAGAAGCAATAGGAGAAACTCTACAATGACCTGGCGCAAGATAGAAACAAATGGAGACAAATCATATATGGTCAGAATCCTTATTAGAGAGGGAACGAGAAGAAGAAGAAGAAAAGTCTAGCTATAGGCTAGCGCATCGTTGATTGCAGCTTTATTTTGGATTAGCATTGCTATCCCAGCATCTGTCGGTAGCTATTGCAATCTTCAAGGTTATAGACCCGATAGATTTGTTTGAAACAATCCTGCCGTCGATGCTAAGGGATTCAGGTTCGAATTCCGTTAGCGGTAAACAATTGAGCTATGAATATAAATAGAATCGAGTCATGGATATAGGAGTATATACCGTTGACTTGGACACTAAGATACTTTCACTATCTATCATGTTTTCCCAAATAGGCTTCGGGAAAATGTGTCGATCACTGTTGAACCCAGTATTGGTAAAGTGTGTGAAGATATCGATATTTTTTCAAGTCGCCTCATACGACCCTCACAGGAAGAAAGAAGGTGTAATTGTAAAAACCACACGGTTTCCATTAAATAAAAAATGAATAAATATCTTCACGCAATTCCAAACACGGGTGTAGACAGATGTCTAGTCTAGACTATTAAGTCTCTTCAACCCACCTTCCACCGAAGATTTTTTCGGGACATCGTGACAGGTAGTGAGTCCGTCGCCTTTTATATCCAAGCCAACGATAAAGCCAACTCGAAATTCCGACCACCGGCTATCGTGACTCTTATTAAAACAAAATTACAACAATATATTAAACGTAATTTCCAACAGTTAAATAGCATTATCCTGATCGCCAGTGTACAATAACCGCAATGATTGTGATTAAAATATAAATAATGCAAGATCCTAATCAGAACCACGGCACCAGCATCTAGGTGCTATAATAGGCGTCTGGGGATACGAGATCGTGACTACCACTTGCGGCACACCAGGCGTACTCGTTTCGCGAGAAGTGTGCGGTAGGTAGGTGGAATGTCTTGACCTGCTTATCTAACATATAAACATGTGTTCGAGCGTAATTGCAATTTGAAATTAACATATTAATACTTTTCGGTGGGGTTACGGCGAATGAATATGTTGCTGGGGAGGTGGTGCAGGAAAAAGGGGTAGCTACACGTCATGTCCGGACTTCGTGGCCAGGGGAGGACGTCTACACCACCAGTGTGCTATGGGAACTCGTAAATATATGTATACATACATAAGTACACATGCATACATAGATGAGAAGAACATAACATACATTGACCTGATCCCAATGTAAGCGCTTAAGCACTTGTAGTATGGAATCAGAAACAAAAGTGTTTTCTACATTGAACCGACCGGGAGTCGAACCCGGAGCCTATGAGGTGGACACACCATGAAAACCGGTGCCTACGTTGTCAAAGGGACTTAATTGTCTAGACTAGACCTCTGTATACCCCTGTATTAGGAATTGCGTGAAGATATTTATTTTTATTCATATATTTATGTAGGATTTTGTTGTGTTTCCTGAATTGCCACTAGCGAGTTGTAACCCTTTTCCCTTACCGTGGGTGTCGTAACACGCGACTAAGGAAAAATGCCTCGGAAATACCATTGGCTATCGAAAGATAACAGTAACCATCCCGAAATAATATCAGAACAGAATTGAACAGATCGGTGACGAGCTGCGGCGTCTAAGGTGCAAAGTATCTGGTACTGTGATCGCCAACCCGCTTGCCAAATGTGGCGTTTACGGCAAGGCCCTCCTTAACGTGAGAGGCCTACGTCCTGCAGTGGACTTTTGCAAGTCGTTATACTCAAAGATATATACAGGATATTAAAACTATATTAATATACATACAAACCACGATAGCCGAGTGGTTGGGTGGTCGGAATCTCGACTTAAGAGACCCGAGTTCGATCCCCAGGCTTGTACCAATAGGTTATTCAAAATTTGGCTTGGACATATAAACGGCGACGGGCTGTCACATTATCCCGAAAATATCTTCGGTGGAAGGTGGGTCGAAGGGACTTAATTGTCTAGACTAGACCTAGAAGATATTTAACATAATGCATCTAATGCAAAAATACAATTCGCTTACATGTATATACATAAATAAGATTTATAATTAGATAATGGCATGTTAGTAAATAATTGTAAATTATTTATTTACTATTTTACCTCTATCTAATGCAAAAATAAAAAGAAATTCGGGAGTAGATACTGTGGTGAGCAGAGGTCTAGAAAATGAAATCCTTCCGACCCACTTTTCATCGAAGCTTATATATATATATATATATATATATATATATATATATATATATATATATATATATATATATATATATATATATATATATATATATATATACATATATTATATACTATTATATATATATAGTTTATCCGTAGCGGGATTAAAACCTTTAATTTCTTAGGTGGGGTGAATACCAATTCGACTATCGTGTAGTCTTTAGTAAATGTGCGCGCTGTATTCGCTTCGAATGAACATCACTGTCTGTTCAGTATTTTTTTTATCGGAATCCAAATTTCCCGTGTCACGGTTTATAAATTACAATAAACGTAACAAATTCGCAACGTAACGAGCGGCCTCCGAAGTTCAAACAACGTCTGGCCTTGAGGGCGTGTGGAATTTTTTGCGTATAAGTTTAATTCAATCAAACGTCGGGTGGGTAGGTACATTATCGCTGAAACGTAAGGGGCCGTGTACATTAGCGTTGCGACGCGGTGGTGGCTGGATGGTGATGCGCGGCCAAAAGAAAAAAATAAGTAAATAAAATAAATACCTTCACGCCATTCTCAATACTGGGCTAGACAAGTCCTTTAGATCCATCTTCCACTGAAGATATTTTTGAGACAATGTGACAGTTGGTGAGCCTGTCGCCGTCAAATAAAAGAATACGTCTTTATGTTGTGAATAGAAATTTTGTTTGCGTCTTTTTCGAGATGGTTATCTTTCAAATTGTCGTAAGCCAATGGTTTTATAAGGTTTTCCCTCAGTCGCTAATTACGACACTGACTTTCAAAAGTAGTAGAAGATTAATGCAGCAGCTTCTGCTGGTAATTATAACGAACTGAAATAATAATTTATGGCATTAAAATTAATAAAAAAAAAGAAAACAGATTATTTCGCCTTAGTTTAGAAGAAAAAAATTTAAACAGATTCTTTTAGTGGCACCATTAGAGGCACCTTTTTATAATTTTCATAACATTGTTATTACTGAATTCTTTTATATTTCATTTAAACAATGTTCACAATACCCGTGTGGTTGGGTGGTGGGAATTTCGAGTCAAGAGACCTGAGTTCGATCAGTTCGACAGGTGGCAGGCTCGTACCATTAGGTTTTTCAAAAACTTAAGTACGAATTATATCGTTGACTTGGACATAAAAATGGCCACGGGCTCAACATCTGTCACGTCGTCTCGAAAAATTTCTTCGGTTGAAAGTGGGTTGAAGATACTTAAATATCTAGACTAGACCTCTGTCTACTCCTGTAGACAGAGGTCTAGTCTAGACATTTAAGTCCCTTCGACCCACCTTCAACGGAAGAAATTTTCGAGATATTCAGTGCGTGAAGATACATTTATTTACATTTACATAAAAAAATGGTAAGTGTAAAGTATCCTTTACGTAGTGAGCTCGTAAGATACCCAGAATTTTAATTTCATGTTAATTATCACAAACGACTAACGCATATTTTATTATTCCTATGAATGAATACTCCATTAATTGTTTCATCTACGTCGTTTAAATGGCCGTGTTAATGGACGGTTACCAGACGTTATCAAACGTAAGATTATTCTATTTCGTTTAATACTGTTGACATCTGTTCGACGACCTTCATGGACGAGTGGCATAGAAACCACAAGTTTTCATTGTTTCGCAAGCTCTGAGGTCTCGGGTTCGTTTTCCGGCATGGTGAATATAAAACACCACTTTTTTCTGCAATGTCCGAGATATTGCAGAAAAGGATGTCTTTAAGTAATTTTGTAGTTTCTGATTCTATGAGTGTTTAGCGTAATTTGGGATCAGAGCAATGTATGAGTAGGTTACAAATATAAATATATTTAAATAGTTACGAATCTATTTCGGTTCAGAAAGGTTCACAGAAGCAGCATAATTAAATGCTCAAAGGCATTTCTTTTATCTCAGGTTCGACAACGCATCTAATCTAATCTATACATATAAAAAGATTGTTTGTAATATTGAAATAAGTGTTTTTTTACTATATGTATAGGAATATATACGGTACCGGATACGTAATACTGGCTAAGGGTATAATAAATATATATTAAATAAATATATATAAAAAACCTAAGTAATGCGGCCGTGGAAAGAATTGGACAGTGTTTATTTGCAAAATTTCGGTATAATCATATAAAAAAGTTACTACTACGTCCATTAAAAATAGTTTTTCGTCTAATAAAAATAGGACTGGTAATAGACAACCGTATTAGGAATAAATGCAAATAAGAAGTTCTAGAAAAAAGAAATCCTAGAAAGTTCTGATTGAATTTCTGAATGCTTCCAGTCTTTTACCTATAAATAAACAAGATTAAGAATCGAAATAGAACTGTCGGTTTCGTATATGTAGTCGGTAGACGACGCGACGGCACGGGCGGCTGATTTTAATGATCCCAGACTGCATTCTGAGATGGTCCATTACCTACCGCGGCCAGAAAGTGCATAGGGCCATTTAGTTTAGGTCGTCTTCTAAGATATAGACATGTAGACTTAGAATTATTATTCCTAATTAGGTCTTAATCCTAATTAAGTCACGGTAGCCGAGTGGTTGGGTGGTCGGAATTTCGAGTCAAGAGACCCGAGTGCGAGTCCCTTCGACCCACCTTCCACCGAAGATATTTTCGGGACAACGTGACACGTTGTTGCGGCCCGTTGCCGTCTTTTTGTGCAAACCAACGATATAATTCGTACATAAGCTTTTTTAAAAACCCTTTGGTACGCACCTGCCGCCAGGGGATCGAACTCGGATCTCTCGACTCGAAATTCCGACCACCCAACCACTCGGCTATCGTGACTATGTAATGATATAAATTATTGCTAATGATATGATATGACAATTGATATAGGCGAGTTTCCTTTGATTGATTTCCACTCGTTATTATAATAACTAAATGTTATGGCAGCGTAAAAGGCAAGAAAGTTACACAAGCTTTCCACTCCATTAAACGCCTCCAAAAGTTTTTACCTTTAAAACCTAAAATTACTTTAGCTCAAACTCTTCTCCTTCCCCTTATAGACTATGCAGATGTTTGTTTTCTGGACGCTACGGAAGAATCATTGAACAAACGTCTTCAAAACTTATGTATACGCTTTGTTTTTGGTCTCCGTAAGTTTGACCACGTCTCTGAGTTTAGAACAAAGTTGAATTGGTTCCTTATCCGAAAACGTCACGACCTACATGTGCTATCCTTTCTTTATTTCCTAGTTTTTAACCTTCATGCTCCTCCCTATCTCTGTGAACGCTTTAAATTTCTTGAACCTCGTGGAGCCCCTTGCCGGACCATAAAATCACTACTCCTTAAGACACCCTCTCATTCTTCTAGTAGATATGCTGAATCCTTTACTGTAAAAGCGGTTAAGTTGTGGAACTCACTCCCACATGATATTCGTGCTAGTCCATCTCTAGACAATTTTCGAAAAAGAGTAAAGAAACAATTTTTAGAATTATAATTATTTTATAGATATTTATGCCATGAAACCGTTTAGAGTATGTATTTATGTATATGTATGTGTGTATGTGTGTATGGTATATGTATATGGTATATATGTATTTGTATGTGTATGTAGGCGTATATATAAGTATATTTTTATCTGGAATATTACGCCTTATCATAGGAATATTTTATTTCGAGTACACAGTTACCTACTTAAATAAGTGTTAAGCTATATTTTCTCTTTCGTCCAAGGTTTGCTGGATGAGAACTCTTGTTAGGGTTAAGCTTGCATTTGTACATTTTTATTACATAAATTTCATTGCATATTGTTTATGCATTTACTTCTAATGTGTACAATAAAGAATAAAGAATAAAGAAAGATCTTGACACTTTGCGTGCTAAGCTCCTGTCAGGGACTATGTGAGAAGATATAATAATGACACTAATAGTTGTGTGACTGCAAATGTATCTCGATCAAAATTAGACAACATCAGCAAGCATATTATGTATTACTCCGATCAATTCGAAATGTATGCATATAATATGCCAAAAGAAATATTAATAATAATTGATGTACGTTGTCCTACCGTCCGCACCTTCAAGTGTCCAATCGAACCAGCAAATTACGAAACCTTGATTGATCTATTTCAAATCGCTGTCACAACAACGTCCAGTCACCCAACTGGCCTGGTACGCCTCTTCCGCCTTTTAATTTTTTTCCTAAATATTTTTTTCTTTTAGTATAGTTACCGTCTATCTAAGTGACCTCGAGAGCAGGCGTAAACTAGTATGGTATAATGGCGCCTTCACACTATCCGTTGTAAAAGTAATGTACCTACTTATAATACAGAATACGTCATTTAGATTAACGTCATTGGCAGTTTAAAACACTTAATTCACACAATTTTAAACACGAATACATTGGAAGACAGAGGTAGAGTTTTAAAAAAATCCAATTGGTATGAGTATGCCACCTGTCGATCGAAATTCATGATATCTACAAATACTGTATTATTTGTACAGTCCGTATTGATTTCTAATATGATTGTCATGTTGGATGAAAATTTGAAAGCCTTAATATTTTTGTGTAAGACTTGAAATATTGTTTGTTTCAAAGTCGTTTGCATGTGTAAAAATTAAGTAAGTGCATCTATGTATTAACCGTGTGGAAATAAATGGTGTGGTAAGAGGCGACTGAGAATCCTTAAGATGGAAATGGTAAAAAGTTGGCGAGACGTAAAATCAATCTAATATTACCAAATTAAAGTATTTGTTTATTTATTCGAAGAAAGAAAAAAAAACAAAAATGAAATTAAAAAGTAAACCCATATTAAATTAGCTCGTAAAAAAATCATATGTAAGTTTCGAATTGAATTCGTGTCAACTGATTCAAATTACTACCATCCAACCACTTAGCATGGCTTAATTGTAGGTAATCTCCTTTTGTTAAAATAGCAGCTTTTGTTATAATGATATATATTATGCTCTCTAAAAATTCTAATATTGATTCATGTTAAGCTTCGGTGAAAGGTGGGTCGACGAGACTTAATTGTCTAGTATATTTAGAAGATCTAGTCTACTCCAGTATTCTGAATACGCGTGATATTTATTTATTTGTTAATAAGCCGTTAATCTTATTCGTTTTCATCATGTCCAATAGAAATTTAAAAAAAAAATTTTATGCTAATTTTAAAAGTAAAAAAAAAAAAGAATTCAATATTAACACCAACAAACAAAAACCGGTACGTTACGTTTACGGTCTTACGTCCGTTCCGTATGGCGCAGTGCGAATGGTACTTAACAGTCGTTTCGGAATCGGCAAGGTATTAAAATTCAGTAGGAACCAGCTGCTCGCTGACCGCCCTTGACTCTCTGCCGACGACATGGCCAAGTAATTGTCGTCCTAGACGCGCCTCCGATGTACGTATCGCTTTACGTGCCATCGCGAAAAATGTTCCCCGATAAAAAAAAGTAAAAGTAATTAAAAAACCAGTCGAGCAACCGTCACAGACGCTGTGGCGTTAACACGGTGTATTAAAAACAATAAAAAGGCAAAGGATTCTAGTGTCATAGGTTTCTCACGTATAACGTAAATAATAATGGTTTCGACTTCCGTCATTATAAACGCATAATTGTCTATACGCGTCGTAGTTTTGACCATCGGTTTATTTATAGGTTGTGAACAATTAATAAATTTTGAAAAGTATTTATAAAAAAAATATCTTCAAGCAATTCTCAATACAGGAGTAGACAGAGTTTTAGTCTAGACAATTAAGACCCTTCGACCCACCTTCCACCGAAGATATTTTCGGGACGATGTGACAGGTGGTGAGCCCATGTCGACATGAGTCTTTATGTCCAAGCCAACGACATAATTCGTGCATAAGTTTTTGAAAAACCCATTGGTACAAGCCTCCCACCTGGGGATCGACCACTCTTGACTCGAAATTCCGACTACATAATCACTCGGCTATCGTGACTTTTTCATTTAAGTACTTATATTATATTATATCATCATATTGGGCTGTAAAAGTCCTGTGCAGGATATAGTCCTCTCCCATACGTTGTTATATTGTACTTGCCAATCGCCATGGAAGATTTTTGCCAGTTCTAAGGTTCTAGATGTTCCGGACGGGTCAATATTGAAGAGCACTTTTGCTACATTGTTTCGGATTCTAGCTGTTTTTGGTACCTTAGTTGTTTCCGATTCCATAACACAAGTGCTTTAGCTTCTTATTTTGGGATCAGAGCGAAGTACATGATATTGGCCGAATGTATGCATGTATTTATTTACTTATTTATAATTTAGTATTGGGGTTCTGGAGGGAGTCATCTGCTATTCCTTACTCCGAGAGATTAAAGTGTTTCAGGAACTTCAGTTCAGTTTCAGGAATTTCGAGACAATGTCATACAAAGACGCATGTAGCCACTATACAATTATAAAAAAATAAAATAAAATATCTTCACGCAATTCCCAATACAGGGGTAGACAGAGGTCTAGTCTAGACAATTACGTCTACCACCGAAGATATTTTCGGGATAACGTAACAGGGTGATCCCGTCGCCGTCTTTATGTCCAAGCCAACGATATAATTCGTACATAAGTTTTTATGAAAAACCCATTGGTACGAGCCTGCCATCTGAAAATATTTCAGTAAAATTGAAAAGATCAACAAACCCCAATATCAATAAACTTACCACTACCAAAGAGAATTGACGACTTCGTCGACGGTAACCGTGTGGCGTACTTAGTGCAGGTTTAAAAAAAAGGTTTCCGACCTTCAGTGGACACCGAGCGTGCTTGTAATTTCACACCAATAACTATTAAAATGATTCACGTACACTTTGAATTATTAATCTGTCGATCATTCCATCATCTAGGATTGCTTTTTTTTCCTCCGGGTACGGTCACGCGAGCGATAGAATCATCGACATGAGGCCACATCCCATACAAGATCAGGCTTTATGCCGATTGGAAAAAAAATAATGCGTGTTTGACCCGAGGTGTGTTCGTATTACAATTTAGGAAGGTTTCATCGGAACGCGCACGACATAATCGGCGAATCACTTTTTTGTAGGCGATATAATCGACAACTAGATTTTTTTTAAGTTGTATTACTAGTTCATTAATACGTTAACATTATACTATATATTTGATTGATTTTCGTTGTTGAATAAAATAAATAATAAATATATACTCACACAAATAGGGATAACATCGCACATTGCTCCGATCCCAAAGCAGCTAAAGTACTCGTGGTATGAAATCGGAAACAACCAGACCCAAGAATATGTAGAAAAAGTGTCGAAGAAATCGAATCGGGACGTCCTAGATGGCGACACCTTGAAAACCGGTGTGAACGTCTCCACGGAGATCGTCAATGTTAATTGTTGTTAATTGTTGCGCCAAATAAATTTTTATGTAAACTATTAATTCTTCGATACTTGGACACAAGGTAGTCAGAAGTTCACTCTTTACGAGTGACATCCGTTGCTGGCAACACTACTTATTTTACATCTACATCTATCTACATTTATGTAGATTGCAGGGGTTGTTTCTAGAATTAAAATACTGCTCTTCTGTAAACATCTTGTTTATTTGCCACTTGCATCGATTGTGAATATTTACAATGTAGATTTTGAGTCAGCAGGACAGACACAACAACCTAACAATAAAATTACTTGGGCTGCCAGCAACAATATCGTTTATTCGCTAATACCATAAGTGCGGTACCCAGATGACAATTGAATATTAAAATTGTTAATAACAATTTTAAACGATGAATTTATTACCTTTTGTTATGGTGATGGATAATTTAATTTAGTGGTTGGGTGCTTGGAATTTGAGTCCAAAGACCCGAGTTCGATATTCAGGTGGCAGGCTCATACCAATGGTTTTTTTTTCAAATAACTTATGTGCGAATTAAAAGGGGTGAATGTGAAGATGGCGACGGCCTACCACGTGTCACGTTGTCTTAAAAAATGTATTCGGTCGAAAAGACTTAACTACCTTCTTCCGGACCTTAAGATTCGGAAGAAGGCAGTACCGAGTCCAAATGTGAATTTAAACCATTCTCGAGTCTACTTTAAAACATCAAAATCGGTTCAGCCGTTTAAGATAAGTTCTATCACATACACACCCACACAATTATGTGTACAAAATATTTTTGTAGACCAGCGTTTTCTATGATTTCGTAGACTTGGTCAATGTTTAACATATCACGATAGCCGAGTGGTTGGATGATCGAAATTCGAGTCTAGAGACCTGAGTTCTAACCTCAAGCACATAGGCCCGTACCAATAAGTTTTTTTTAAAAGCCTGTGTACGATTATCTTGGTTTTATCGTTCTCTTGGGCATATAGATGGTGACATGCTCAATTCGTGTCATGTATCCCAAAATAAAATGTGGTAAAATGTAGGTCGAAAGGACTAAATTGTCCAGCTATATCTCTGGCATCTTCTTTATTGGGAAAAGCGTCATCAATGTTTAAACAACTTTTTTCTTTATTAAATACCTTCTCATAAAAAATTGATTGAATATTACGAGACACGTCCGTTTTTTTGCGTCTGATTAATCGAGTAGCTTCAGAGTCTTAATGAAATTATATAAAAAGATTTCTTATCTACGTATGCAGATCAGATAAGATCTGTTGAATTTTGACTTACTTTCGATGAGAGGACAGGAGAAACAAGTTTTATGCAGATTCAAAGCCATAAGACTTTTACTTTAAAAATATTTCTCGCCTCATAAAACTAGTTAGCGACGTATTGTTACTTTTGGAGTTTGCTCCTTAAGAAACGATATTCATATATAATATATAAGCTTGGAGTATGATAATTTATGTGGAGTAAACTTTCTCCGTCACATTAAGCGTCATATTCGTGCGCAGCCCTCAGCACAAAGCACACTCTCAGCACACTCTCGGTAAGTGTCTATATTATAAGCTCTAAAACAATGTTAAATCCTAAGGCCTATTCTGTACTAATAATCTTTCTTGAGGGTTACTTTGGTACGATGAATAGAACGAAAAGCTAAAAACATAGAGAACTCTGTATATCTTCCCGCCATTCGTAATACTGGGGTAGATAGGAGGTCTAGACAATTAAGTCGTTACGACCCACCTTCCACCGAAGATATTTTTGGGACAACGTGACAGGTCGTCGCCGTCGCCGTCTTAATGTAAACCAGTGATATAATTCGTACATCTGTTTTGAAAAACCCATTGGTACGAGCCTGCCACCTGGGCATCGAACTCGGGTCTCTCGACTGGAATTCCGATCACCCAACCACTCTACTATCATTTAAATTTACGTAACACACATTTTTTTACTCATGCATAAAATAAGTAAAAAAAAGGGGAAAGGGATCGTATTTATGTTAAGTGGTAATGAAGCGACATTCTTATCCATGATACATGTGGGTGCAACGATAAATACACAGTATCAAGTTTGCGGTCGCGACGCGAAAGTACAGTAACAAATAGCGTTGACAATATTATGTGCGAAACAGTGATTTACCATCACTGTTTCGCCAACAGGGGGTTCGATTCCTGCAGGATGTTTATTACCTTCACGCCTATGGTCAGTCTACGCCTGGGGTAGACAGAGGTCAAAGTTAAAAAAGACCTTTCGACCCACCTTTCACCAAAAACCGTCTTTAGGACCAAAGTGACAGGTGGTACTCCGGGAGGTACTCCATAGAGTAAGTAACTCGTTCATAGGGCGGTGTATACGCTTCTACAACAAAATCCCGGTAAATGTGCAAAGCCTGTCTATTAACAGGTTTAAGAAATTTATTAAAGAAAAGCTTTTTAGGAAGGGTTATTATAATATAAATGAATATATTAATGACAGTAACCCCTGGGAATGAGGCGATCGCTCCCAAGCTATTTCTAGAAAATATCACATTATATTTGTATAATGAATTATATTGATAAAAATATTGACCAAAAAAGAGGAGCCTCATTACTACACGGTGGTAGGTTAAAAATGACGATCGATTAACAAATGTATGTTCTTATGTCGATGAATAAATGATTTGATTTGATTTGATTTGTTGGTGAGCCTATCGCCATCTTTAGGTCCAAGCCATCGATTTAAAGTTTTAAGAACACTCTAACACCTGGGGATCGAACTCAGGTCTCGTGATCCGAATGGATTATTATGAATGATTAGAATGGATGATTATTATTAACGATTCTCAGACCTACCAAAAATATTTGTAAACTTTCATAAAAATCGATCAAGGCCTTTCGGAGGAGAATGACAACTAACATTGTGAAAATGTTAATAATAAAAATATAAAAATATATCTTCACACCATTGTCAATACTGGGCTAGACAGAGGTGCGGACAATAAAGTCCTTTTGACCCACCTTTCATCTTTTCATAAAACGTGAAAGTTGGTGAGCCTGTCGCCGTTTGACACGAGAATTTAATAAATGTAGACGTAAATGTTTGTTTTCGTTGCATCCGTTAAAATTTTACGTGTGTATGTAAGTTCGGTGATGCAATTGAAGACCGGTACCGAAATGTTTACTTTACTAATTACGTCTAACAATTTTTTTATATTAAAATGTGACGGCGTGTGACGTGCTCAGTCTCGCCGGGCGGGAGCGTCAAAAGATAACGAGCGTTTGATGCTCTACGCAGTTTGGGTCGTAACCGATTATGCCAGCCGGTATAACACTGGCATAAACCAAAATATTTTCTTTTTTTAAACTGTTCTTTCTCAAAAATTCACGATACAAACCCTTAGTGAGGATATCACATAGTTACTATGCTTTGCAAGTTTTTACAGTGGTCATCAGCTTATGTTGTTGCATGAATGGGCCGGCTCGACCGGGGAAGTACCACGACCTCACAGAATACCGGCGTAAAGTAGAAGTCTAACTTCTGCGTTTCGTCTGGTGAGTGCAGGTAACCGGTAGACCACACACCCCTCTCCCCCAATTCTGGGAAGGGGGAACTCTAAGGGAGGCAACGCATCTGCTATGCCTCTGGTATTGCGGGTGTTCATGGGCGGCGGTAATCACTTACCATCAGGTAAGCCACCTGCTCATTTGCCTCCCTTTTCTATATATAAAAAAAGTGGTTTGGCGATCCCGGTAACAGACATATTAGAATTTTTATTAGACCACTTTATACGCTGCAGGCCGTCTCTAGTTCTTATTTCGATTTGGTAATATTCAAGGTCGTTATCCAAGCTGTCGGAAGCCGTTGTAGAAGACTTAGACGTCATAGAAGACTTTTCTTTCAGCCGCTTTTTACAACATTTAAGGGAAGAGACAGGGTAGTATGATTCCTAGGTACATACTCCACAGCTCAGCTTTCCATTACAGATGTATTTTCAACTTTGCTATGTATAAATACTTCACGTTTTACTCCACTACCACTACAATAGTGGTACTCCACTATCACTTTATAACGTACTCCATGTTCAATTTTAGTTCATAGTATGCGATTGACTTTTCATGTTTAAATGGTCATTATCTAGGCTTACGAGTCACGCTTGCCGTGTGGTTGGGTGATCGGATTCTAGTCGAGACACCCGAGTTCGATCCCCAGGTGGCCGGTTCGTACCAATGGGTTTTTTCAAAAACCTATGTACGGTTAGTTTCGTTGGCTTGGACATAAAGACGGCGACGGGCTCACTACTTGTCACGTTGTCTCAGAATATGTTCGGTGGAAGGTGGGTCGAAGGCACTTAATTGTCTGGACTAGACCGTTGTCTACACAGGCCACAGGAGTGGGAAAGGCGTGAAGATATAGTTTCTATCTAGGCTTTCTTCTTAACCGCGTTCCTCTATTCCGATACCCGAAAATCAAGAATGTTGATGAACAAAATACAAATGACTTGTAACGCTTTGCCGCTGGACGGATAAAAACAACATAGAAAAGTTCACTCACTGGTTACTGGTTACGTTCCAACGCGCACGCACCGACATAACTATGGTAAAGCGTATGATGCCGAGTTAATTCACTTCTGTCGCCACATCATTACCGCCCGATTGCCGCTGATTTGCCATCATTTTCGAATTGTAATGACAGGCTTTAAAGTAGCTTACGCTTCATTTATGGCTCCATCAGGTGCGCTTGTGTGTAAATATTATTGATTTTTAATGTTTCTTTTTTTTTTAAATACGCTTTTGTTTATTAATAACTGTTATCTGCGCGTACGCAGAGTAAGTTTGTAGCCATGTCTTTAGTAAGACTTTACATGTTAATGATAGTTGTAGCCGGTTTCCACATTCCGTGTGGTAGCTGCGTAAGAATATTGCCATTCCCTTTCTTCCCGTAGATGTCGTAAGAGGCGACTAAGGGTAACAGCCTTGAATATCGTAATGGCAACCAATAGATGGCGTGATAACCGTCTCTAAAAATATCAAACCAAAATTATCAGACCGATAACAGAGTCTGTGGTGCGAGTGGTTTGTTACTGCGATCGCCAATACGTTTGTCAAGCGTGGCGATTATGGCAAATCATCCCTACGGGAGAGGCCTAGCACCTGCACTGGACTTTAATATGCCGATGTATATGGATTTATGTAGCCGGCTTGAGCACATGTAATTTTCAAATGATGACATGATCAAATCAAATCATTTATTCTTTAATATAAGTAAAATAAATAAATATCGCAATTCCCAATACAGGGGTAGACAGAGGTCAAGTCTAGACAATGAAGTCCCTTTGACCCACCTTCCACCGAAGACATTTTCGGGACAACGTGATCCGTCGCATCTTTATGTCCAAGCCAACGATATAATTCGTACATAAGTTTTTGAAAAACCCATTGGTACGAGCCTGCCACCTGGGGATCGAACTCGAGTCTCTTGACTCGAAATACCGACTACCGAACCACTCGGCTATCGTGACTCTCGTTATTTTATTAATAATATATATTTGTAAAGGCTTTCAATTGTGAGCCTATCTCTTGCTTGAACACAATAACAAATTGAAACAAAACATGCCAAAATGTTAACGTTTATTTTGCATCAGATATTTAAAATGCCAGGTGTTCAGCGTACTGTAGGTAAACATTTTCGTGTTACACCCCAACGAAAGCGACGGATTGTGGTGACGGAGTGTGCTACACTTATGTCTTTAAACAATGTAACCTCTGGCTGTTTATGATTTTAATGAAACAAAACAACAAGCGACGACCGGCGACGACCGGCGACGACGAGTGACATGTACATTTGTTTTCACGGCGTCGCCATCTTTGAAGTCCCGGAGTAGATTCACGGATGGGTCTACATAGACCCACCCTGAAGAAGAAGAAAAAACTACTTTTTTACAGTGTCTCAGGACTGGACTTTGTAACTTTGTTACTTCCAATCCTATAATGCAAGTGCTTGAGCTACTTACTTTGAGATGAGAGCAATATATATATTATGGTCCTTGTATATGTATTAATTTATGTGTATATTTAAATTTTGATACAAAAGCTTTAAAGATAAAAAATAAATAAATAAATATCTTCACGCAATTCCCAATACAGGGGTAGACAGAGGTCAAGTCTAGACAATTAAGTCCCTTTGACCCACCTTCCACCGAAGATATTTTCGGGACAACGTGAGAGGTGGTGAGCCCGTCGCCGCCTTTATATCCAAGCCAACGATGAAATTCGTACATAAGTTTTTGAAAAACTCATTGGTACTGCCACCTGGGGATCGAACTCAGGTCTCTCGACTCGAAATTCCGACCACCCATCAACTCGGCTATCGTGACTCTTTTTAAAGATAAGAAGCTAAATGCTCCGCAGAATAAAAAAATCGAGTTCATATTTATCCCTCAAATGCTCCCACGTGATATCCTAAGCATACAAAAATTTTAAAGTAGAATTAATTTATAACAGCGCAATAAATTTTAAATTAAAGAATAAAACTGTTAATTCATAATTATTATTTGTCATGTCTTTCAACAGTCCCCACCAACATTTCGTTTATGTTTCGAAGCTTTCCCCAAACAATAAATAATAGCAATTTATATACTAATAAATAACTAGTTATATACTCTATACGAAAACACTGCGTAGTTTCAATATGAAGCACAAGTTCTTTCGCTTGTGTTTACGATCATGCGGAATGTTATAATTGGTTTAGCATGGTGTAGAAAGTTCAGATGCAAAACATGGTCATAAGGGCGGTTACACAATCATCGGAATAATGCGAGCAATGTGCGTCGTTTAACATTCACATGCTTTCATATACTTACATAAGGTATAAATAAATATCTTCACGCAGTTCCCAATACAGGGATAGACAGAGGTCTAGTCTAGACAATTAAGTCCCTTCGATCCACCTTCCACCGAAGATATTTTCGGGACAACGTGACAGGTGGTGAGCCCGTCGTCGTTTTTATGTCCAAGCCAATGATATAATTGGTACTTAAGTTTTTGAAAAACCCATTGGTATGAGCCTGCCACCTGGGGATCGAACTCGGGTCTTACAAATCCAACCTCTCGGCTATCGTGACTTGTGATAAGGTATAAAGACTATGCATAAGGTGTGACCTTCATTCTTCCCGTGGGTGTCGTAGAAGGCGACTATGGGAAACAGCCTTGAATATCGTAATGGCAACCCATAAATAGGTGGATCTCTAAAAATATCAGACTGAAGATGGGAAGCAGCAACTGAGGTGCGAGAGGACAGGTGCTGCGATTGCCAATCCGCCTGCCAAGTATGGCGATTATGGCAAATCCTCCCCATGGGAGAGGCCTTTGTCCTGCAGTGGACTTTAACAGGCCGTTATGTATGTATGTAGACTGAGATAATAAGTGATATAATAAAGAAACAACATACTAAGAAGTCACGATAGCTGAGTGGTTGGGTGATCAGAATTCGAGTCAAAAGAATTAAGTTCGATCACCAGATGACAGGGTCATACCAGTGAGGTTTTTACAAAACTTATATACGTTTTCAATCGTTGGCTTAATTTATGTCTAACATAATGATGGCGACAGGCCAACACCTGTCACGGTGTCCCGAAAAACGTCTTCAATGAAAGGTGGGAAGAAAGGACTTAATTGTCTAGACCTCGGCTACCTCTGTATTGAGAAGTGTGTGAAGAAGAATGTCTTATAGCTCTCATTGGCGTGGAAGAATATTTCAGCTAGCAACTACGACGGAATAGCTTATTATAAACAAAAAGTACTGTCACCCGTTCTTCCCTTTTCTTTGCCAAAACCTTTTCCTAGCTGATGTTTCCTATTTCCAATCCACCTCCGTGCCAAACATTGTCTTTAGAAATCTCTGAAAATACTTGTATTTTCAGAGATTTCGAGATTAATCTTCTCTCTCTCGGGTCACGGATTATATTTAAAAATGTTTATTATGTAGACTTGCAGTCTACTAGAAAGATTTGTTTCAAATATATTGGTTAGCTTTATCACTTGCAGCTTTAAAAAATAATTCAATAAAAAAATTACAGAGAAAAAAGCACCTTAAAGCTTTGCACGGTTCAACTGTTAATAAGTAAATGGTCATGAACGAAGGCCTTTTATTAATAATGTACTCAGACTGGGGTACTAGCATTTATTTCCATCATATAAATCTTTATAACCCCTATTAGGATTCGAACCCGAGACCTTTGGCATCGAAGACGGGTCATTAGTAGCTTGAAATTACTTCATCATCATACGCAATTTATATAAGCAAGATTTTGTAAGTCATTTGGCTTCTGGATAAGAATATATTGTCTCTTTCTTCTCATGGACGATTAAGGACGAAGCCTTCATAACAGGGCCTAAAGTATAGCGACCTATGGCGGGAAAAATATTTCAAAATCTATCAACCCAAACTTAGCTTGAAATTTAACTTACTCTCAGATACGAAGTGTCTAATATGCGGTCTAAAACTTATACGAAACGCGGAAATAAGGGAGTGGTATATACGCCAATGCCACTACCCAGGTGGTAGGCTCGTACCAATGAGTTTTTTCTATACTTATAAAGGTTTTGTATCGTAGGCGTGGACATAAAAACGGGCTCACCACCTGTCGCGTTGGCTCAAAAAAAAATATTTCAAAATCTATCAACCCAAACTTAGCTTGAAATTTAACTTACTCTCAGATACGAAGTGTCTAATATGCAGTCTAAAACTTATATACGTTTTCAATCGTTGGCTTAACTTATGTCTAACATAATGATGGCGACAGGCCAACACCTGTCACGGTGTCCCGAAAAACGTCTTCAATGAAAGGTGGGAAGAAAGGACTTAATTGTCTAGACCTCGGCTACCTCTGTATTGAGAAGTGTGTGAAGAAGAATGTCTTATAGCTCTCATTGGCGTGGAAGAATATTTCAGCTAGCAACTACGATGGAATAGCTTATTATAAACAAAAAGTACTGTCACCCGTTCTTCCCTTTTCTTTGCCAAAACCTTTTCCTAGCTGATGTTTCCTATTTCCAATCCACCTCCGTGCCAAACATTGTCTTTAGAAATCTCTGAAAATACTTGTATTTTCAGAGATTTCGAGATTAATCTTCTCTCTCTCGGGTCACGGATTATATTTAAAAATGTTTATTATGTAGACTTGCAGTCTACTAGAAAGATTTGTTTCAAATATATTGGTTAGCTTTATCACTTGCAGCTTTAAAAAATAATTCAATAAAAAAATTACAGAGAAAAAAAGCACCTTAAAGCTTTGCACGGTTCAACTGTTAATAAGTAAATGGTCATGAACGAAGGCCTTTTATTAATAATGTACTCAGACTGGGGTACTAGCATTTATTTCCATCATATAAATCTTTATAACCCCTATTAGGATTCGAACCCGAGACCTTTGGCATCGAAGACGGGTCATTAGTAGCTTGAAATTACTTCATCATCATACGCAATTTATATAAGCAAGATTTTGTAAGTCATTTGGCTTCTGGATAAGAATATATTGTCTCTTTCTTCTCATGGACGATTAAGGACGAAGCCTTCATAACAGGGCCTAAAGTATAGCGACCTATGGCGGGAAAAATATTTCAAAATCTATCAACCCAAACTTAGCTTGAAATTTAACTTACTCTCAGATACGAAGTGTCTAATATGCGGTCTAAAACTTATACGAAACGCGGAAATAAGGGAGTGGTATATACGCCAATGCCACTACCCAGGTGGTAGGCTCGTACCAATGAGTTTTTTCTATACTTATAAAGGTTTTGTATCGTAGGCGTGGACATAAAAACGGGCTCACCACCTGTCGCGTTGGCTCAAAAAATGTTTTCGGTGAATGGTGGGTCGAAAGCCTGTCTACTCCAGTATTGGGAACAGCGTGAAGGTATTTATTTATTTATTTTAGTTAAAGAAACCTGCATTCCGTGCAAATGAACAAATAAGAATTGCGATAGTAAAACAGTCGGCCGAGTCAAGACCGGTTAAAGTCCAGACATTGGAGTACATTGTGGCCCTCGTGAGGGGTTGTGGAGTTTAAAGACCTACCATAATACGTATTGCATTATTGCGTTTGCCATGTTGGGTCAAACGTAGGGAAATAAAGAAAAAAACAAAACAGCAGGTGCGCAGAAGGTGAAGTACAGGTTGTATGCGTATTTTAAATTTTTTTTAGAGAGAAGGTACACGAACCATTGAAAATGCTTGCCATAAAAAAGCGCTATAAAGCTTTTTTTTACAGTGTGTAAACAAATTTTTAGTTCAAATCACTCCTACTGAAACATCAATTTATCGAAGGATTTTTTGATGAAATAAGGTGTGCGGAGCTTGTCGTCATATAATATAAATTAGTCTTCAATCAGTAAAGATAATGAATTTATCATTCGGGGACATATTCCTTAATGTGATGTCAGAATCTTTTTCCTTTTTGCTTTATTCGTCTTGTGGGTGTCAGAAAAAGGTAACTAAGGAAAAAGCTCTGGAGATGGGATACCGATACATGTATTATGGTAAACAGCGAGATTAGTTATTAAATTACTAATTAGTCTACTAATCTTGGCGATGTAAGTTCATAGTTCGGGATGATACAAGGTAGATAAAGATCTCTCTTTCTGTATTAAATACGTCATTCCCAATACAGGGGTAGCCAGAGGTCTAGACAATTAAGTCGTTTCGACTCACCAAAAATTTTTTTGGGACAACGTGATAGGTGGTGAACCGTCGCCACAATCTCATTGTCCAAGCCAAGGATATAATTCGAACATAGGGTTTTGAAAAAAAAAACCATTGGTACGAACCTGCCACATGGGGATCGAACTCGGGTCTCTTGACTCGAAATTCTGACCACCCAATAACTCAGCAATCATGACTTTTTGCGTTACATATAGCATTAAATATTTTAATTATTGTCACGTTGTCCCGAAAATTCTTCGGTGAAAGGTGGGTCGAAGGGACTTAATTGTCTAGACTAGACCTCTGTCTACCCCTGTATTGGGAACTGTGTGAAGATATTTATATTTAAATTCATTTATTTATTTGTATGTAACGCAGATATTCACTGATTCTATATTTTGTGAATGCGGTAAGGCGACACTAATCATTTTTCATCTTATAGTTTACTTATGCTTAATTCCACTTTATTGTGATTATAATATAAGATGTCACGATAGTCAGTGGTTGGTTGATCGCAATTCGAACCAAAAAACCCGAGTTCGACCCTCGGTGATGGGCTCGTACTAATCAGTTTTTTCAAACCTATGTACGATTTATCTCGTTGGCTTGGCTGTCACGTTATTTGTTTATTTATATATCTTCACGCCAAGTTTCACGATCCTTACATACCTCATTCGCTTCTTTCAGATTCATAAGTAGTCCCATAAAAATTCTACGGTGAAAGGCGGGTGTCGAAAGGGCATAATTATCTCGACCTCTATCTACCCCAGTATTGAATATGGCCTGGAGTATGAAATTTGAAAAATATAATAATAAAATATTTTAATTATTGTCACGTTGTCCCGAAAATTCTTCGGTGAAAGGTGGGTCGAAAGCCTGTCTACTCCAGTATTGGGAACAGTGTGAAGGTATTTATTTATTTTAGTTAAAGAAACCTGCATTCCGTGCAAATGAACAAATAAGAATTGCGATAGTAAAACAGTCGGCCGAGTCAAGACCGGTTAAAGTCCAGACATTGAGTACATTGTGGCCCTCGTGAGGGTTGTGGAGTTTAAAGACCTACCATAATACGTATTGCATTATTGCGTTTGCCATGTTGGGTCAAACGTAGGAAATAAAGAAAAAACAAAACAGCAGGTGCGCAGAAGGTGAAGTACAGGTTGTATGCGTATTTTAAATTTTTTTTAGAGAGAAGGTACACGAACCATTGAAAATGCTTGCCATAAAAAAGCGCTATAAAGCTTTTTTTTACAGTGTGTAAACAAATTTTTAGTTCAAATCACTCCTACTGAAACATCAATTTATCGAAGGATTTTTTGATGAAATAAGGTGTGCGGAGCTTGTCGTCATATAATATAAATTAGTCTTCAATCAGTAAAGATAATGAATTTATCATTCGGGGACATATTCCTTAATGTGATGTCAGAATCTTTTTCCTTTTTGCTTTATTCGTCTTGTGGGTGTCAGAAAAAGGTAACTAAGGAAAAAGCTCTGGAGATGGGATACCGATACATGTATTATGGTAAACAGCGAGATTAGTTATTAAATTACTAATTAGTCTACTAATCTTGGCGATGTAAGTTCATAGTTCGGGATGATACAAGGTAGATAAAGATCTCTCTTTCTGTATTAAATACGTCATTCCCAATACAGGGGTAGCCAGAGGTCTAGACAATTAAGTCGTTTCGACTCACCAAAAATTTTTTTGGGACAACGTGATAGGTGGTGAACCGTCGCCACAATCTCATTGTCCAAGCCAAGGATATAATTCGAACATAGGGTTTTGAAAAAAAAAACCATTGGTACGAACCTGCCACATGGGGATCGAACTCGGGTCTCTTGACTCGAAATTCTGACCACCCAATAACTCAGCAATCATGACTTTTTGCGTTACATATAGCATTAAATATTTTAATTATTGTCACGTTGTCCCGAAAATTCTTCGGTGAAAGGTGGGTCGAAGGGACTTAATTGTCTAGACTAGACCTCTGTCTACCCCTGTATTGGGAACTGTGTGAAGATATTTATATTTAAATTCATTTATTTAATTGTATGTAACGCAGATATTCACTGATTCTATATTTTGTGAATGCGGTAAGGCGACACTAATCATTTTTCATCTTATAGTTTACTTATGCTTAATTCCACTTTATTGTAATTATAATATAAGATGTCACGATAGTCAGTGGTTGGTTGATCGCAATTCGAACCAAAAAACCCGAGTTCGACCCTCGGTGATGGGCTCGTACTAATCAGTTTTTTCAAACCTATGTACGATTTATCTCGTTGGCTTGGCTGTCACGTTATTTGTTTATTTATATATCTTCACGCCAAGTTTCACGATCCTTACATACCTCATTCGCTTCTTTCAGATTCATAAGTAGTCCCATAAAAATTCTACGGTGAAAGGCGGGTGTCGAAAGGGCATAATTATCTCGACCTCTATCTACCCCAGTATTGAATATGGCCTGGAGTATGAAATTTGAAAAAATATAATAATAAAATATTTTCTAGCACCATGTACACAGAAAGGGTGCTTATACACTCAACAGGTGGGCGCCTACGTACGCCACGCGCCCTCGCGTGCCTCCGCGACGGGCTTAGTGCGCCGATTTGATGTGCCCTAACGAGCCACCTTTACAATTCCACCTCAATATTAAAAATGAAACGTCAACACAAAGACATTCCGTTGTAGGAGAATGACACCTTTTATTTATTTTAAGGCATTTGATTTCTATGCACCCCAGCAGATGTCGCATTCGCTACCTGATTAAATTAAGATTAAATGGTAATAAAACTGAACGGAACATATTTCTGATACAAAAAGGAGGCTCCTTGTTACCTTTCTCTGTGCCGTTGACGTGTAATTAAGGCGGGATTGTAAGGTAAGGGTTCCATCAAGGTTTTATTTCGACGGAAGATATCTATACATACAAAAAAAATTGGAGAGTTCGTTTGTAATATTGAAATAACCGTATTTTACTACAACTATATGAATATATACGGTAAATTCACCAATTTTTTTTTTACAATTTCTGTCTGTTACGGATAATATCTGAAACAGCGGGATCGATTTTAACACGACTTTCACTAACAGATAGCTTATGTTATAAGGAGTAACATAGGTTACTTTTATTTTATAAAAATGAGTTGGATTCAGTGTTAAGTGTTAAACTGCGGGCAAAGCCGCGGGGAGCAATAAGATACCTATATAATAGAAGAATTCATGTCTTACTTATACCGTTATGTATTGTAACTGTCAATCAAATAGTTGTTATATATAATACAGATTTGATTGATGCTTTGTAGTTAAGATAATTCATATAAAATTGTAGAGAATTCATATACATAATAATTGAATAATAGGAAGGATTAATAACATAGTATATCTTTCTATATTTACAGATAATTAAATATATAGACATGCTCAACACCTGTCAATTGTCGCAAAAATAACTTCAGTGGAAGGTGGGTCGAAACGATAATTGTTTAGACCTCTGTCTACCCCAGTATTGGAAACAGCGTGAAGACATTTTTTTATATAGAATTTACACCTGCCACCATACTTCTACTTCTCTCGGCAGAGAATCCCACGAGGCCTTAAGTCCATCCCTTGTAAAGCATATTTCACAAAAATAAATAAATACAAGCATTATTTATGCAGTCACGATAGCCAATGGTTGGGTGATCGAAATTCGAGTCGAGAGATCCGAGTTCGGTCCCCAGATGGGAAGCAGGTATCAATAGGGTTTTCCAAAAACCTATGTACCATTCATTTCGTTGCCTTGGTCATAAAAACGGCGATGGGCTCACCACCTGTCACGTTGTCCCGAAAATATCTTCGGTGGAAGGTGGGTCGAAGAGACAAAATTGTCTAAACTAGACCTCTGTCTACCCCTGTATTGGGATTTGCGTGAAGAAATTTATTTATTATTTATTTATTTTTAATTATATCGGCAGCCCTGACTGAGCCGAGAGGTGCGCTCACGCACCTGCTGAATACCAGCTGCTACGAGCACACAGAAATATTCTTGCAGTCTGTACATGACGTACCGATAGCCTAGTTCGTTGTTGCTTTACTTCCGAAGCCGGAGGTCGCGGGTTCGAATCCCGCCGGAGTGAAAGATATGTTTGATATGATATTTTTTACTCGAGTCATGGATCTATGTAAACATTTATGTATGTATGTATATTGTACCGCTTGGATAATAAAGACAGCGATAGGTCCACTATCTGTTAAGTTGAATCAAATAAACTACATCGAAAAGTGATTCGAAAAGACTACAATGTCAAGATCTCTGTCTATCCCATTGGGAAATTGCGTAAAGAAATAGTCCAATTTATTTAATAGATATCTAAACACATATACATGCATAAATTACAGTAGTTGACATCAAATACATTGCTCAGACCTCAAAGTAAATAGTTAAAGCAATTGTATTATGGAATCAGAAACAACGACGGTATCAGAAACCCGGACTCAAGGTAATATATCGAAGTGTAGATTAGATCAATCTAAACTTTTATATTGTCTTGTATCCGGATTTATTTAGTGTAGATTGATCCGTGCGGGAATCAAACCCGGAACTTCAGAGCTGGTCAAATCTTGAATCATTGAATTGTTCAGTATGTTCTTCGTGCTACGTCTATTTGTTCCTGGCCCAGTCGGCTCAAAATTGGTCTGGTATTTTAAATGATAATCCAATCATCCATGATTTACGAGATTTAGTCTCCTTAAGTCGCCTCTTATGAAACCTACGCGAAAAAGGGGCAGTAAATACACCGCCAATTACACGGTAAAACCACACCCTATTTTCACATATTAAAATCATTTTTACAAGCTCCCGTAGAAAGAAAACTCGATAAATTGATACATAACTACCACGTTGCTACAAAAAAAAACTTTAATGAAAAACTTTATATAGTACGACATTGTACACGTTAATTGTTAAACGCCTGTCACTCTACACAAGGAATACATAAAGCTGTAATTTCGCGGTCGTTAAAAACGATTTTACGCGTCGCAGTGGCCAGTGACAATATTATAAAAAGAGTTTTTTATTTTATCGAACTATCGACTTCTTTGTTTGCATTGAATTAGTTTTTACTGATATTTATTTTATTAGCAATAGAAGGTTTTAAAGTAAATAAGCAGTGTTGTTTATGTGGTCATTGCAAACTTTTAAAAAACGTAAGAAAGTAAGTGGTGAAAAGTGGACAGTGAAAGATTGTGAATCCCGCAGACAGACTATGCTTATTAAAATGCAGTTTCGCTATCTCTTGCCAGTCGTGGCTTATTTATACCATTACTTACCGACCGATGGCGGATAAACTTTAAAACAAATACCAGATCAAAATTCAACGGATTAATGATGGGAGCAGTGCCTCGCCTAAGGTGTATCTGACACTGCCAAACCGTCTATTACCTATGTAATGCATCTATTACCAATGTAAAGAAATCTTCACTTCATTCCCAATACAGGGGTAGACCGAGGTTTAGACAATTAAGTCGTTTCGACCCATCGTCCACCGAAGATACTGTAGGGACAACGTGCCATGTTTTAAACCCGTCGCCGTTAATGTCCAAGCCAACGATATAATTCGTACATAAGTTTTTGAAAAACCCAATGGTACGAGCCTGCCACCTGGGGATCGAACTCGGGTCTCTTGACTCGAACTCGGCTATCGTGACCTATGTAGGTATTTTTATTATTGAATACATCTGTCCACGCATTCCTACTACCAGGGCTAATATAACTCTGATAGAAGGAATTGGCGGTAATGGACTTTAGCAAAAAAACCTTAACAAAAGTCTTGCAAATCCTCGTACCGAATGACAGAACACAAACAACGATTTAACAGATGCTTTTTTTTTAAATTTTAATCACTAAAAATACCATTTATACAATGTTACTTAATTGTAAATTAAATGCTCGCACATGAGTCGCGTGACGCGTGTGTTGTTGCGCCCTTTAAGGAGGCATCCACCTTGCGCACGCAACAGATTCCACAAATAGGTAATAGGACACGATTACAGAGCGGCCATCTTGTAATTGAGGCGGTCAAATAGAAAGCAACGTTATTAAAAACTTTGGAACAGATGCTTTGTTAAATTATTCGCATGATACAATTATAGTAAATTAACTTCCCGTATTCTATACTGTACGTAAGCCGTGTGGTAACGGTGTAAGAATATTGCCACTCCCTTTCTACCCATGGGTGTCGTAATAAGCGACTAAGGTAAACAGCCTTGAACATCGGTAAGGCAACCGATAGATGGCGGGATAACCATCTCTAAAAATATAAAAAAAATATCTTCACGCAATTCCCAATACAGGGGTAGACAGAGGTCAAGTCTAGACATTTAAGTCCCTTTGACCCACCTTCCACCGAAGATACTGTAGGGACAACGTGCCATGTTTTAAACCCGTCGCCGTTAATGTCCAAGCCAACGATATAATTCGTACATAAGTTTTTGAAAAACCCAATGGTACGAGCCTGCCACCTGGGGATCGAACTCGGGTCTCTTGACTCGAACTCGGCTATCGTGACCTATGTAGGTATTTTTATTATTGAATACATCTGTCCACGCATTCCTACTACCAGGGCTAATATAACTCTGATAGAAGGAATTGGCGGTAATGGACTTTAGCAAAAAAACCTTAACAAAAGTCTTGCAAATCCTCGTACCGAATGACAGAACACAAACAACGATTTAACAGATGCTTTTTTTTTAAATTTTAATCACTAAAAATACCATTTATACAATGTTACTTAATTGTAAATTAAATGCTCGCACATGAGTCGCGTGACGCGTGTGTTGTTGCGCCCTTTAAGGAGGCATCCACCTTGCGCACGCAACAGATTCCACAAATAGGTAATAGGACACGATTACAGAGCGGCCATCTTGTAATTGAGGCGGTCAAATAGAAAGCAACGTTATTAAAAACTTTGGAACAGATGCTTTGTTAAATTATTCGCATGATACAATTATAGTAAATTAACTTCCCGTATTCTATACTGTACGTAAGCCGTGTGGTAACGGTGTAAGAATATTGCCACTCCCTTTCTACCCATGGGTGTCGTAATAAGCGACTAAGGTAAACAGCCTTGAACATCGGTAAGGCAACCGATAGATGGCGGGATAACCATCTCTAAAAATATAAAAAAAATATCTTCACGCAATTCCCAATACAGGGGTAGACAGAGGTCAAGTCTAGACATTTAAGTCCCTTTGACCCACCTTCCACCGAAGATATTTTCGGGACAACGTGACAGGTGGTGAGCCCGTCGCCGCCTTTATATCCAAGCCAACGATGAAATTCGTACATAAGTTTTTTTTTGAAAAACTCATTGGTACTGCCACCTGGGGATCGAACTCGGGTCTCTCGACTCGAAATTCCGACCACCCAACAACTCGGCTATCGTTACATACATACATAACGGCCTATTAAAGTTCACTGCCGGACATATACCTCTCCTATAAGAAGGATTTGCTATAAACGCCACGCGTGGCAAGCGGCTTGCCGACCGTAGTATCAGACACCTCGTACCTTAGGCGCTGTTGCCCATCTTCGGTCTGATATTTTTAAAGTCACGATAGCCGAGTTGTTGGGTGGTCGGAATTTCGAGTCGAGAGACCCGAGTTCGATCCCCAGGTGGCAGTACCAATGAGTTTTTCAAAAAAAAACTTATGTACGAATTTCATCGTTGGCTTGGATATAAAGGCGGCGACGGGCTCACCACCTGTCACGTTGTCCCGAAAATATCTTCGGTGGAAGGTGGGTCATAGGGACTTAATTGTCTACGCTTGACCTCTGTCTACCCCTGTATTGGGAATTGCGTGAAGATATTTATTATTATTTATTTAAGAAATCACAAAAAAAGTCACGATAACCCAGTGGATAGGTGGTCGGAATTTCGAATCAAGAGAACCGAGTTCGATCCCCAGGTGGCAGGCGAATGATTTTTCAAAAACTTATGTTGGGCATAAAGACGACGACGGGAGCACCACCTGTCACGGTTATTTATTTATTTATTTTATGTATGTATGTATTTTATTTAACGTACTGACTCAGTGTTTACTTACATACGAGTACATACATACATAAGGTCATCATATACATTGCTCTGATCCTAAAGTAAGCAGCTAAAGTATATGGAATGAGTAACAAATAAGTTGTCGCAAACAACCAGACCCAAGAAAATGTTAAAAGAAAAAGATTAGTGTTTTCAATATTAACCAATTCCCAGTGGAGTGGTGGCAGATCCCCAGGTGGCAGTACCAATGAGTTATTCAAAAACTTATGTGCGAATTATATCGTCAGCATGAACATAAATACGGCGACGGTCTTACCACCTGTCACGTTGTCCCAAAAAAATATCTTCGGTGGAAGGTGGGTCAAAGGGACTTAATTGTCTAGACTAGACCTCTGTCTACCTCTGTATTGGGAATTACGTGAAGATATTTATTTATTTTATTCATTTTTAACATAACCATCTAATGGCGAGCTGTCTGGTGATCGCCGGAACAATAGTCAATATAGAAATCGAATTTTTCTGCACTACACCTGGTCTCTTTAGTAAAAGAGTAAGAACAAAAAATTTTAATTAAATAACCGTTTATCATATAATCGGCGTGTACATATCTCATTCGAACTAAGAGTCAAAGTCTTTTATAAAAAAAAAAAAACCAACAGTAAATGTTTCCTGTTAAGGTAAAAACTTTGCGAGTACTTGGTACTAAAACTATTTATTACTACACGATCATTTGAAGTTGGTTGCTGGCTGTGCAGGATTTTACGACCTCCTCGAGCGATTACCAAGTTTAATTATATAAAAAAAGAAGATAAACTGCAGAAATTGCCAGTTTTTAAGAGCGCTATTATTTTTAATAGAAATAAAGGAAAAAAAAACAACAATTCAACAACAGCAGGTGATAACTACAATTTATAGGACCAGGTATATGCTCTTTAAATAGTTCAGTATCAACGTAAGGAATCTGGCTGGTTCCGGCAGAATTAAAAAAAAATGCTAACCGAAGGCAACACAAGTTAAATTCTTAACTAAACTAGGATTATATTTTACTTCTTACAATAGTTCACTGCAGGACATAAGCAGGACCTGTCATAATCGTAATAATGTACTATCCTTTGACGACCTCCATGGACGAGTGGCATGCACACCGGTTTTCATGAAGACAGCAACTCTGATCGATTCTCGGTTGGGTTAATGTACAAAATACTGTTTTTTACATTTTCACGCGTCTGGGTGTTCTGTTTCGTGTCTACTTACTTGAGGATCACAAAAATATATGTGACGTTGTCCTTATCTATGTATTTATGAATAAATTATTTATGAATTTATATCTATATAAACATAAATTCCTTCCTTTCTGTGCCTAAAGAAAGCCCTACAGACTGTAAAAGTCCATTATAAAATACAGAAGATAATAGAAGACAGGTTGCACTGTACGTGACCTGCTATAGGTAAACAGGTGAAGAATAGCTAGGCCTAAAGTCTGCAATGGCAATCATTTTCCACTACCCTCACAGAAATGTACATTAAAATATTCTTAAAAATATTACGAGTATATATGTGTATTTCTTACATACTACTGTATCTTTTTAATTTGAAAATTAAAATTTACCTGTTTAAAGTGTATATTATGCTGTCTTAGTGCCTACTGTGGGAAAAAATAAAACATTATTAATATTATTATGGTATTCGACTTAAGGCAAAAAAAAAAAGATACAATAACCTCTCAGACCAAAGGTCGAAGTATTTGTAGAAAAACACTACTCGTACACATATGATTCGTATTTTAACCCCTTTAGTTTCGTTCACCTTAAATGTGAACTGGCAACTTCTACAAAAAAAAAAAAGAAAATAAAAAAGTATAGATTATCAGACAAAAGCGCGCGAATGCCGACGACCTATCCAGCTGAGCGTTATGACCGCATAGTATTTAGGGAGGTAACTTTTTTCATGCTATTTCTGGCCCGGTGCACCTGTCTGAATATTTAATTAGATTACGCTTCAAACGATAAATAATTACAATATAGCTATATTGATAATTTGTAGTCATTTACAAGATTGTTAGGGTTGTCACTCGCATAGAACAGATGATTTTTGTTAAACCTTCGCAACAATCGACAACTCAAAGACAACGAACTCATTGAGACGCTATACAGCAATACAAGTATTAATGTGTTTTGGTAAAAGATTGGTATGAGAGATGAGAGAAAGTGTAATTACTGCTATGAAGTATTCATAGCATTTTTACAAGATTTACTATGGGGAGTGCTCCGAGGAATTGTTCGGATTAATCCCAGCCGCTGAATTTCACCATCAAACCTTACGGCATAGTCAAAAATTCCATCAACACCATCTTGAGGCTTGGCATTCCACCACAGTGCGTTTTTCGCAGAATTTTCTGCCACGCACTAGCACTTTATGGAATGTGCTGCCTTCAGCGGTTTTTCCGGACCGGACGATTTAGGCCCTTCAAAAAAAGAGCCTATACCTTTCTCAAAGCCCGGCAACGCATCTGCTATTCCTCTGGTATTGCGGATGTTCATAGGTGGCCGTAATCACTTCCCATCACGTGAGTCACCTGCTTGTTTGCCTCCTTCTCTATAAAAAATCAATTGTTCGTAGATAGGTTAGTAACAAATATAAAGCAACACTTATGTAAATTTGCAATACCATGGCACGTAACTTGTCAGTCATGAAGGAAGGTAATAAAAAGAAATGGAGAGAGCGAAAAGGTGTGGCTCTCTGGTTATTTCAGTCACTTGAAAAACCCCAGAAGCTCTAGATTTCTCTATTGCACATATAAACTTATTGAACGCTGTTCCCAAAATACCGTGGAGAGAGAGAGAGAGAGAGAGTGAGTACACTTTATTGCACACCATAAAAAGAAATATAATATGACAAACAGTCTAAACATAAATGGTAGCACAATGGGCGGCCTTATCGCTCAAAGCGATTTCTTCCAGACAACCTTTGGATGGACAGGATTTAGAAGAAAGAAATCTAATATAGTTAAGTAACAAATGAAAAGAAATATACACCAATACAAGTATTACGCAAAAATAGATATATAGTCAATTAAAGATAAAGATAAATATATAATATAAACTTACATACATACATTATATTATATATATATATATATATATATATATATATATATATATATATATATATATATATATATATATTATATATATATATATATATATATATATATATATATATATATATATATATATATATATATATATATATATATATATATATATATATATATATATATATATATATATATATATATATATATATATATATATATATATATATATATACACACATACACATATATACATATGTACATACAATTATATACACAAATATATAATAAAAAACATACAGATATAATTGTTCAAAGTTGAGTTACTAATCATTAACTCTCAAAAGAAAGGTAGTAATTTTTAACAGTAGTTTTAAAAGCTGGAATGGATTGAGCTTGCCTTGCTGTTAAGGGTAAGTCATTCCATAGTCGGACAGCTTGGACCACGAACGATCTATCTAAATATTTAGTACGGTGGGCAGGTATATTTAAATTTAAGTTCTCTGAAGACCTCAAATGTAGGGTATGTGTGTGGTTAAGGAATTCAAAACGTTTTTTAAGGTAAGATGGATATGAAGGATGAAACAACACACTGTATAGAAGCGAAAGAATATGAGAATTTGGAGATGTTTATTTTTATATTTTACTTGTTAAGAAATTCGCAAATCTCTTCATGCACTGCTACATTAACCACATGTTTTATTAAGATTTTAATTTTGCCCACGATACCTCGTTCTCGGGCACTTCTGATTTGTATCGAATGTTACATTTTTCCTTATAGTGATATATCATTTTAATTAAGTAAAAATGGCGCTGTTTTGAATACATAATAACTTAATGTTATGATTTCATATTTCTTTTTTAAATATTTGTAATAAGTATAGATCAATGTTAGGGTCATTAGGCTAATAGATAATTTGTGTACATTATTTTTTTAATATAAACTATAACTATGAATGTGGTATAACTGTGCTGCTGGCTATGAATAGAAATTCATAATTAGAGCAGAGTCACGATAGCCGAATAATTGGGTAGTCGGAATTTCGAGTCAAGAGACCCGAGTTCGATAGCAGGCTCGTACCACTAGGTTATTCAAAAACTTATGTACGAATTATATTTGGCTTGGACATAAAGACGGCGACGGGCTCACCAACTGTCACCTTGTCCCGAAAATATCTTCTGTGAAAGGTCTTCGGTCAATGGGACTTAATTGTCTAGACTAGACCTCTGTCTACCCTTGTATTGGAAATTGCGTGAAGATCTTTATTTATTATTTTTTATAGTTATAGCCGATTTTACAAAAAGCCCTTCCTTACGGCAGAGACCCTATGTCTTCGAATTTGACGAGCAGTTAAGTAAGGTCAGTAGTCAAGTAAATCAATTCGAAATGTGAAAATAATCAAAATGATTGAAATAATTATTCCGTTATAAATTACATAGGAAATACATAAATTTAAGAGCCGATTCAAATTAAATAACAAATTTCTATAGTCATTATAATTATAATCGGACTACCGTCGATAACGCGACACATATAAATGGTACCCGAAGGCTCAATTAATCGGACACAGATAAAACAATATTAAGTGCGGCCGAATGCACCGGCCGTCATCAATCCGGTGTTGTTGAAAAAGAAAAAAAAACGTAAACAAACGTCACCTGCGCGCGCCGAGATTGGCAGGTGGCGGGAAAGTGCATCTGCTACGCTATATAGGGCTGAGGATTTTGTACCTGTTGCCTGTTGTTAGAGAAAAAAAATAACCGGCCGCATAGTAATGATGCGATCTGGGACTCGAGGCGACGCTCTCCTATTCGGGTAGTATTACGCAGGTGCGGTAACAGGTATTACCCATTGAAGCATCCTGAATTATTTGACATATGACATTACTGACATTCCTGTCCTGTTAATTGCGCCACCTTTGCTTGTATCATCGGTTCGACGACTTTTTGAGTTTTATAGTGATGATAAACTTAGTCATTTCACCTATTACTTCCGCACAACCTTTGAACGGGTACAGGAAAAGTTGCTTAAGCTATATTTTGACATTCTATACGAACCGATAAGAAAACAATCTCCTATGTAATATCGCCTAAAAATATGGCGAAGTGGCGATGACTACCACAGGGTCACATTTTTATTTAATATTTAAGATTAGCCGTTGTAGGGATAGTCAGTGCTCTAGGCAAATTAGTTCCTTCGACCCATATTTCTCCTGAGCTTATTTAAGACAACGTGACAGGTTGCGAGCGTGTCGGCAACAAATCGTGCTTGGAAGAAACTCACTGATTGAGTCTTCTTCCTGGGAACGAACTCTCCTGATCCGAATTTCAACCATTTACTCGATTATCGTGTTTCTTTACCTTTTTTGGATTAATTATTTTTAGTTTGGAATATATTAAATTACCTGTGGTGCTATTCTCTGAGTTTTATTGTGACTGCTGTAACTTGAGATTAACAATAATGTCGGAGATGTTGCTTCTTTCGATTGTTTCTTCTACATCAGAGATACCCTATTGCGTAAAGGTGGTAGACTAAAAATTACGTATTTGAATAAAAATTGCCACTTGAGATTTTCATCCGAATCGTTTTATGTGTCTAAAAACATTCCTCTCTAATTTACCTTCATAGGAGCAAGGTGAAAAACCAGTAAAAGTACACCCGATGACAAGTGCCCTATAGCGCCCATGATTCCCTAATCTCGAACTTTGACGAACTACGTGGACCGGTGGTACACGCCGGTTTTCATGATTTCTGAGGTCTCGGTTCGATTCCCGGCTGGGTCAATGTAAAAAACGCTTTTTCTACATCTTCTCGAGTCCGGGTGTTTGCGGCACATTCGTAGTGTCTAATTTTATAATATAAGTACTTAAGCTGTTTACTTTGCTATCAATGTATGTGATGTTGTCCGTATCTATCTATGTATCTATTTTCTAATCGGAACACGACAGTTATAATACTGCTATTTGGCAGAAGAAATTGGTAAAGAGTGCGGCACAAACCCAGATGACACCTAGACCCTCTTTTAAAACAACTGCTTTGTACGACAGAATTCGCGAAAAGGTTCGAATCCTTTATTCAAATGCTTTGTACGACAAAGGGTTCGATTCCCGCCCGTGTCAGTTGAAATTTTAGACATTTTTTCTCTTTAATTTACTAACAAATCCAATTCAATTTGACCAACCTGATCGCACTTGAGCCACAGTATCAGGGTGGCACCAGGACGTCGCAGTTGACCCTCACTCAACTTCTGTTCGTCTAAAACTTCGCTATGACGACGGCCTGTCTTAAGCCACAGCTCTATGGACCTGCAACAAAACAATATATTATGCAATACTATAACCTTCATTGGCACCTAATTATCTTCATGCCCTTCCAAATACACGGGTAGACAGAGGTCTAGACAATTGATTCGTTTCGATCCACCTTCCACCGAAGATATTTTTGAGACAACGTGACAGGTGGTAAACCCGTCGCCGTCTTATTGTCCAAGCCAACGACATTATTCGTACATAAGTTTTTGAAAAAAACCATCGGTACGAGCCTGCCACCTGGGGATCGAACTCGGGTCTCTTGACTCGAATTCCAATCATCCAACCACTTGGCTAGCATAAGGTGAAAAACGAGCTAATAGTCCTAACCTAATGGTAAGTAAGTACAGCAGGCTATAAGAAAAATTTGAAAAGAAGAAGTGAACACATACGTTTAGAGACTGAGATGGGGTATTATATTGCTCGAAATTACACTACCATTTATAACCCATCAAACAGGACCTCAATAGTTATTATACAGCTATTTGCATGCAGAAATGGGTAAGAATGTAGTACTGACACAGACGACTCCTTAGTAGAGGCAGGAAGCTTACAATACCCCGTAGGAAGAATGATAAAGGGACAAATTTAACACACAGGAAAAATAACGAATCTCGCCCGTGTCATATGAAATTTTAAACATTTTTTCATTTTTATTTAATAACAAAAAAAAATAGCTAAATGAGTAAAACACAATAATCTAAGATAAGACTCGAATGCAAAGGTCTAAAATTAGGCGTAAAGACAATTGTAGTAAAGTTCAGACGTTTTAATTACTTAGACAAAAGTGTCTCGCGAAAGTGTTAATAAATAGTTTAAAAGATTCAAACAAACTATGTATTTGAAATGATACAAACATTAACTAAAGTCGGAATTCGAACCTGTGAGACATGGCACATTGATTTAGTTGTCAGCATGGTTCAATCCCAATGCCCCTAAGCATTAGTGACATATACGATCCTACCTATAAAAGGTAGTCATTAAAATTTCACGATAGGCGAGTGTTTGGGTGGTTCGGTCCCCAGGTGGCAGGCTCGTACCAATGGGTTTTTCGAAATATATCGTTGGCTTGGACATAAAGTTGGCGACGGGATCACTACCGTGACAGGTAGTGATCCCGTTGTCCCGAAAATATCTTCTGTAGAAGGAGGACCAAAGGGACTTAATTGTCTAGACTAGACTTCTGTCTACACCTGTATTGGGATTTCCGTAAAGATATTTATTTATTTATTTTATTTTACAGTCTATAAAAAAGTATAGTCAGTAAAAAAAATACTCTTTACACTCTGCACCTTGAAATTACGGGGTTAAATTCAGTGAAAGTAAATTAAAAGTGGGTATCATTTACGAATGTCGTATCTGTTACCTATAATTTACGACATTATTATCCAACCAAGGGGAAATCTTCAAGTTCCTCTCAAATGACATAAAGCGCACGGAAGTCAGAACGGACTGGAGGACGGCATTATTATAATAACAAATATCGTGTTACAATTTACAACACGCCACTTGTCGAGTGCGAGCGACAAAAAGAATATAATGACTGTACATCCTTTACGAGATACTTCGTACCAACTTTAACCTATTTGAGACGCGTTCGCACTATGTTAGTTACTCGACTAACGTATTATTAATGGTCAGTTTATTTCTGTTCTATAGACTATATACAGATCAGAATTGTTAATGGTATTCAAGTTATTATATCAAATTTCAATTAATTAATTTAATAAAAAAAATAAAATAAGTTGATCTTCAATTATCTTGTTGAATTATGATTAATAGTATCTTTGTTATTGTTTTTGATAATGTATTGACATAGATTGAAGTTTTGCACGACTCGATAGCCTAGTCGTAGACTGAGTGAAGGTAGGGGTTGCATGTTCGAATTCTGCTAGGGACAAACATTTGTGTAATGAATATGAATGTTAACGCTCGTGTCATGGATATTTGTATCTGAATATTTATCTATGTAAATATATATGTATGTATATAGGCTCACCACCTGTCACATAGTCCCAAATAAATTTCGGTGGAATTTGGGCGTCAATATACCTCTGACTACGCCTTTTATACATTAAAAACACTAAAACTACTGTATTTATGTATCTTTTATTTTATTGTTAACTTAGTATTCAAATATTGTCGTATAATTATTATCAAAGTATTAATGTATTGTTTAGTAGTATTGCCTGGATTGACGCCTAAGAAAACGCAGTTATTAACTTTTAAATTAATTATCATATTATATTCTACGTGTAATATAATAATAAGAAAACAATAATAAAAAAACAATACTACAATAGCAAGTGATCTGAACGCGGCATCGAAATTTTCGTGACAGCTTCGAGTCCCAACATAAAGACATTAAGTTCGGCCTCCTGTCATCATAATGGCCACTTAAAAAGCCATAAAATAAAAGTTAAGTAAGTCCGGTGGCGGAGCGTCTTCTCATGTTAAATATATACTCTATGGTCGTGTCATGTCTACGAGATTTCACTGCTTGATTGCACTCTTTACCCGGGTAAAATGTGTACTCTATGATACAACGTAATTTTATGGCTTTCACGGAAAACTGTTCGCTTGGCTACTGTTTAGTAGCTGGGTATAGAATATAAACGAGATAATTTTACGTTTATGTATAGTCACTATAGTCCAGTGGTTGAGTGATCGGAAATACAATCGGGAGATTCGAGTTCATTACCCAGGAAAAGGCTCGTACCGATGAGTTGTTTCAAGAGTTTTGTAGAAATTGTACCTTAGGCTTGGATACTAAGATATATATAATTAATAAAATATTTTCACGCCATTCCCAATAAAGGGGTAGACAGAGATCCAATCAACTAAGTCCCTTCGATCCAGCTTACACCAAAAGAATTTTTTTGACAACGTGACAGGTGGTGAGACTGTCGACGTCTTCATTTCCAAGCTAACGATATAAATCGTACGTACCGTTTTAAAAAAGCCATTGTTACGAGGTCCGGGGATCGAACTCTGGTCTCTTGACTCGAATTCTAATCACCCAACCACTAGGCTATCGTGACTTTTCTTACTTTGATACTAAGATAGCGACAGGTATGCTAAACATCAGAATACCAGATCAAACTAAAGTAGTCACGATAGCCGAGTGGCTGAGTGATCTCGATTCGGAGTCAAGAGACCCGAGTTGATCCTCAGGTGGCAGGTACTGGCTGGAATTATATCGTTGGCTTAGACATAAAGACGGCGACGGGCTCACCTTCTGTCACGTTGTCTCAAAAAAAGTCTTCGGTGGAAGGTGAGTCGAAAGGACTTAATTGTTTAGTCCTCTGTCTACCTCAATATTGGGAATGGCGTGAATATATTAAATCGAAAGCAGACTATTGACGGGCAGCAGCGATTATTGCAATCCTTCCGGGTGAGGCCAAAGTCCTGCAGTAGGCTTTTACATTGTTAAATCTGCCAAAACAATACCTAATACGAATCATTAAACAAATATTAACCCCAACTGGGACACGAAACATCGTAAGAGTATTAACAACAATTCCTTCCATCCACTCGAGGAAGCGTTGATTTAACAACAAACAGCCGACAATGATTCGGACGTCTCAATTCCATTCCAAATGCCATAACACCAAAGAAACAAACGCATTACAATGTCGAAACAGCGCTACGGCATCAATATTAAATCAATAATCAACTAAGAGGCTCCATAAAAACAAAGTGCTTAATAGATGAGTGTCCAAAGCGAGCGTGATTTAAAGAAAAAAATATAAGTAACAGGTGTGGAGGGCGTCGACCGCGCAGCCGTCACGATTCGGCGGGAAAAAAATGCGCCATTGATTTGTAAGGAATTCGAGAACAGATTATCAAAGCTTTTTACATTTTCTCCTATTAAAAATAAGTAGGTACAAGGTCTGTTAAGTTAAAGCCGCGTTAGTGTTCAGGGCCGTTGATAGGAGAGCGACCCTGGATCCAACTCCAAGACTACTAAATATGTGAATTTTAAGTACAGAATTTATCATGAACTTGGCAGTAAAGGAAATTTGTTTGGAACTTCTCTACTTTTAATTATTCGCAAGTATTATTTCGCCTAACTGAACACTTAACTAGACAGATTTTTGATAATTTTATCGCCACAGAGTGGATGCCTCCAAGAAACAGGCGGTAACGTGGACAGGCTCTCGTAGAAAGACGAACCGACGCCTTTAAATGACTGTCTATAGGAGGCATTGAAAAGAGAATCGTGGAAAAACTGGAGAGAGGCCTTCGCCCAGAAGTTAGACACAACGGCTAAATAAGAATATTTTGTTCTTGTGGTCTCGTCTGGAAAGGTAACCAGAGGCCCACACTCCATTCTCATTAACTTCAACAAATTTTTTATAAAAATGGTAGCAACATATCTCGTTTCGCGTGCAGCTAGGTGGATGGGTAATTACCAATCGCCAATGGACGAGGCTTTTCCCTCAATCGCCTCTTCCGGACTGGAAGAAAGTAGATTGTTAATTTATTCGTATTTAAACGTTTTTTTTTTGACCAGGACGTCATAAATACAGTGTGTAGTGACAGTGACGATTTCATTAATAAAGGCATCCAATCTAAGCCAGTGTGTGTTGTGACTCATCGTCGTTTAATAAACGACTTCCTGACTTAATCAGTGGCCGAGACGCGTGCGTCGCCACGAATGGCAGAGTCCTGCTAATTACTGTGAGAACTTATTAGGGGCCACGCTTAACCATATTAGTCACAAAATTCGTGAGCTATGCAGCGTAATAATTAAATAATATCGTGTATTGTATAGTACAATCTGCTCGCGACGTCGAACACGCTATTTCGATATAATATCGTGGGATCCCATAATTTCTTGAGGTAACATCCTGTCTATATCCTTCTCCGGATGCATAATCCTTAACTGGATTTTGATTTGATGTATCAAATCATTTTGATTTTGAATGATTTTTGTTTGCTTAAAAAAATTATTTACTTTTCAATCATGCTTTAGTTTCTACGTGGACCGTGTATTGTTCCAGAAAAAAAATTATGTAATTGATTATTTATTTCCGCAAAAACTTTTTTAATTGCTTTTCCTCTTTTCAAACGTTACGAAACTTCGTTTTTATGGACAATAAGGCGCTTAAGACATGTCACGTTGTTACTAATAAATATGGTAATAAGGACTCCCCACAAGAATGGAGTAACGACCTGAAATATGCTGTATGTCCATGAATGTTGGTGGTTGAGGATTTTAGAATGAATTTTGGGAGAATTTTTATAAAGAAGAAAAAAATAAAAAAAGGATAACTAAAACTGTATTGGCTAAACCAAGACATTTTTAGTCCGACCTTTGACTATCACAGTATGCAAAATACGTTCGTTACGGTTTAAATGTTTAATTATTAAATCAAATTAAATTATTAAAGTCGCCATAGCCGAGTGGTTGGGTCAATTTCGAGTCAAGAGACCCGAGTTCTATCCCCAAGTGGCAGGCTCGTAATAATGGATTTTTCAAAAACTTTTGTACGAATTATATCGTTGGCTTGGATATAAAGACAGCAACGGACTCACCACCTGTCACGTTGTCCCGAAAATAGCTTCGGTGGAAGGTGGGTCAAAGGGACTTAATTGTCTAGACTAGACCTCTGTCTACCCCTGTATTAGGAATTGCGTGAAGATATTAAATTAAATTAAATTAAATATCTTGACATCATTCCCTATACAGGTGTAGCCAGAGGTCTCGAGAATTAATTCCTTTTAATCCCCCTTTTTTTTGAAGATATTTTTGAACAAACGTGACAGGTGGTGAGCCTGCGCCGTCTTTATGTCCAAGCCAGCGATATAAATTGTACGTAAGTTGTGTAGACAGAGTTCTAGTCTACCCCTGTATTGGGAATGGCGTGATGATATTTATTTTCGACATTATAGTGACAAGCTACTTAAGATTCGAACTGACGAACCGCACTAAGCCGAGTGCAATCATAATAATTTATAACAAAGGTTTTAACAACGAATGAGTCAAAAGAGTGTCCAGTCACTGATGCGCACGCATCGGAATGTATGAGAAAATAAAAGAAAATATTCAAAGAATTATATGCTGTAACGTGTAGATCTACGGCCTATTGTCGTACTGACCTTCCTGTTCTGTCACTCTCACTAAGGATGGACGAATTAAGAAATTTGTCACAGACTTCTTATGATAGAGTTAAAGTAAGGACTTGAAAAAAGCGATCAAGCGACAAAAAAAGCCTATACTATGGGTTCATATTGTAACAATGTTATTTATCTATATGTGGCATCATGAAGTAGGTAGTTTGATTAACTTAAGGACCCGATAAAGTAACAGGAAATGATATCAGTATAGGATTAAGTTTACAAACACTTTTAAAATATATAAATAAATAGTAAGCTAAAGTTTAATAGGTTTAGCTTCCGGCTGGGGCAGAAAACACTGTGCTTCTCTGTTTTATGAATGAGGGAATATATCTCTTTTTTTCTTCTCCTTCCCTTCACACATTCTTTTTTTGAACGGAGGCATATATTTCCGTCCTTACCATACCGATACAGTTTATCTGGCGATAATCTACTGGCGGCTAATTACTACCGGAAACCTAAAAAGTATGAATTTAAATATTTTTATTATAGTTGTTCTAGACAACTTCGTTTTTATAAGAAAAACCGTCAAACGTTATCTCATTAGGAGCCATTTAATTACAAGCATTAGAATTACATCTGTTGTACAGAACCGCGAGAAAATTCGAGGACAAAAAAACGTAAGTAAAGTTTCGAAAAACTCGATCACAAAAACATCGAGCATTGAACCCTGGACTAACGTGTGTAACAAAAACATCGTAGGTTAGCTAATACTATATTTATGCACGAGGTAATAAAGTGTTTGATGGTTACGTTTTGGACATATTTAAAACTGTTTTTCTGCGGCAACTCTTGACAGATAACAGACTGGTTGTCAAGACGTTGTGGGAGATAATTAATGATGCTGCGACTTGATCTCTGATAATAAAAGTGTACAAATTAAACATTCACTACTAATTTATTTATCGTGTAGTCAAAATTTTGCTCTTACATGAATAAAGAAGCCATTGGGTGAAGAAGTAAGACTGTGTCAAAACAACCACGTTCTCACAAAACTGAAGCCTTATCGCGTCGAAAATCACAATAATTAAAGTCCACTGCAGGGCATAGGCCTCTCCCATGAGGAGGATTTGCCATAATCGCCACGATTGGCAGGCGGATTGGCGATTGCAGCACCAGACCACTCGCACCGCAGACGCTGCTGCCCATCTTTGGTCTGATTATTTTGGTCTGACATTTTTAGAATGGTTATCCCGCCATCTATCGGTTGCCATTAGGATATTTTAGCTCTTTCCCTTAGTCGTCTATTACGACACCCACGGAAAGAAAAGGAGTGGCAACATTCTTACACCGTTACCACACGTTTACTATTATTTTATATTACTATAGCTTAGCTTAGCTTATCTTCACGCACAATCCTAGACAGTCCTCAATAAAATCGTATTTTGTTAACTTTCACTCAACTCCAGGAATTCCATTAATATTATGTCCTTAAACGAGCTAATCTTGTCTATTAATAAATGTATACCCTGGTAAGGCATGGAAACACTTGTACAAGTGCACTTAGTTTATTTTTTTTAATTAAGTTGAAATTAATTTAAAAATGTAAATACTAATAATTGATTCAGGGAATCCAAATGATGTTTCACAGCCTGATATACAAATCAAATCAAATCATTTATTCATCATCATCAGTCAATTTTTAATCCACCACCGTTTCGTAATGAGGTTCCTCTGACGGAAAAGAAAGAGGCGAAAGAAAAGGTTGTAGTGTTCCCGCTTTGTAACGGGTTGCGAGTTTGAATCCCGCTAGAGGTAAACATTTGACGACCTCCGTGGAAGAGTGGCACTAATACGTATTTTCATGGTGTCGCCATGTCGAGGTCGAGTGGAGTAGAAAACACTTTTTCTAAATTTTTTCGGGTTTTGGTGTTGGTGGTACCTTCGTTGTTTCTGATTCCATGACATTAGTGCTTAAGCTGCTTACTATGGGATCAGAGCAATGTATGTGATGTTGTCCCTATCTATGTGTGTATTTATTTACGAACTAAAGTCACGATAGCCGAGTGGTTGGGTGATCGGATTTCTAGTCAGGAGACCTGAGTTCGATCCCCAGATGGCCGGCTTGACAATAAAGACGGCGACAGGTTTACCGCCTGTCACGTTGTCCCGAAAATATCTTCGGTGGAAAGTCGGTCAAAAGGACTTAATTGTCTAGACTAGACCTCGGGCTACCCCTGTATTGGGAATGGTGCGAAGATATATAACAAAGTTTACGTTTAATACTATAATGCTTTTATTTTGACATTGCGAGTCAAATGTTTATTTATGTAAATATATTAATGAATGAAACCCAACTACGTATTAAAAACAGGACGGAAACTTAGCCCAATAAGTTATTTAATCGTGAGAAGTTATGAGAACGAGATAAGTTGCCGATATTAATTATCAAAAGTACGACAAACATCGCTCAAAATGGAAGCTGATAAAGCCCAAAATAAGAGGTCCTATCTCAGCGACGTAAGAGTTAAAATCGCGCGAACGTAGTTCTCGAAACAAGTTGCCCTATTAATAATCTCTTGGTAACGACCAATTGAGAGCATTATAATAATAATGTATGTTAATTAATGAAGCATCGATGCGATCCGGCTATGGGGTCGTGGCGATTATTTTAAAAGATTTGTCAACGAATTACGGACGCGCTTCCATTGCTATACGTCACCGTGACGTGAACAATGATTAGCGTGACGTCAATATAAATAGAAATAGTAAAATTTTTGTTAATAGGTGTGTGTTCGATAGCCGAGTTGTTGGGTGGTCGGAATTTTGAGTCGAGAGACCCGAGTTCGATCCCCAGGTGGCAGTACCAATGAGTTTTTCAAAAACTTATGTACTATATTTCATCGTTGGCTTGGACATAAAGGCGGCGACGGGCTCACCACCTGTCACGTTGTCCCGAAAATTTCTTCGGTGGAAGGTGGGTTGAAGGGACTTAATTGTCTTGACTAGACCTCTGTCTACCCCTGTATTGGGAATTGCGTGAAGATATTTTTTTTAATGTGTGTGTTATGGTTGATTTGATTTTACGTAACTAGTATGGGAAAAAGTTAAGCAAAATAAAGTTGCATGTACAAGATTAAAAAGGACAATTTTTCTGTAATGTATAAACTTTTATATTAATTTTGATAGATTTAATTTTAAAAATGTAATTGCACGCATTAATATAATCATGCACACATAATTTGGAATTGTAATATACAGTTTACATTCTAACTTTTGTAAGCCTAGAAATTACGTAGTTCCATACAAAGTTTGCTCAAATGCTTTTTAGTTTGCGTCTCTGACTTATTATCTATCTGTCGTATTTGATTTATTGTGTATCGGTGTTAAATTAGATCTTCATAGATCAAGAAGTTTTAGAAATTTCGTCATAAGTTAACGTATAATTGAGTGACCTTTGAAACTTTGTTTTGGATACTAAATGTTTTATTCAAAACAAAAATAGAGGTTTGTATAGTATAATTAAAATTACTTAGACAATTATAGTAGAGTTAGAATTGAGCTAACACTCAACCTGATTATAAGTGGTGACTGCACCCATGAATTTTACAGAAGTGACAAGGATACTGAAATGGCTGTTTACCCACGAGGCAGGGATTACACTAGGTCTATGTAATAAATAAATCGGAACACAGGAACTGTTAGGAATGCTATTTGGCGGCAGATATAGTGTGGTACTGACTTAGATGACTTATAGACAGAAAAGCAATCTTTGATCCATCGATTTTTTAAATACGAAATGTAATCCGTAATTTTTTTTAATCACGTAATTCCCAATACAGGGGAAGACAGAGGTCTAGTCTAGACACTTAAGTCCCTTTGACCCACCTTCCACCGAAGATATTTTCGGGACAACGTCGCCTTCTTTATGTCCAAGCCAACGATATAATTCGTACATAAATTTTTGAAAAACCCATTGGTACGAGCCAGCCACCTGGGAATCGAACTCGGTCCTATCTTGACTTTTTTTAATCACATTTTTGCTATTTCACTTACCGAAAATATAAATTTAATGTTTTAAACGTTAACAATCCCGCGTCACGACATTTTCGACGTCCGACAAAGGACACGAGCATTATTAACGGAAGCGTCAAGCACATGTGTCTCACTGCGTGTGACAACCACACAGGTGGTCACCATACTTATTATCTATAATTAGGTGGATACCTAGCGTCCGATAGGACCGAGTCGGTGGGGTTTTCGGTATAAAATTAATCTGCATTGTTCTCGGAACCACGACTCTTGCAATATTTTTATGAATGTTTATCATTTCGTTTAGGAGTCACGATAGCCGCGTGGTTGGGTGGTCGGAATATCGAGTGAAGAGCACCGAGTTCGATCCCCAGGTGGCAAGCTCGTAGCAATGGGTTTTTCAAAAAAACTTATGTACGAATTACATCGTTGGCTTGGACATAAAGACGGCGACGGACTCTTCACCTGTCACGTTGTCCCAAAAATACCTTCGGTGGAAGGTGGGTCGAAGGGACTTAATTGTCTAGACTTGACCTCTGTCTACCCCTGTATTGGGGATTGCGTGAAGATATTTATTTATTTTTTACCAATTCAAGACGCGAAATAAAATTGAAGTAAGTAGTGTATCTTCAAGTATTTCTTAGTTGTTACGTTATCCGTGGTGTAGATAATTTAGTAATTTCGATCCACATTTCACCACTGCGACATGTTTGGGACAGAGTACTGAATCGGCCTTCAATACTAAGGGACGCGGGTTTGAATTCCGCGAAGAGCAAAAGTTTGTCCCAAAGTCATGGATGTTTCTTTATTTATTTAAATATTTAACTAAGTAAGTATATCGTCAGTCTTTCCGTCTGATTACAATGTGGGTGTTTTCAAGAGAAGAGTGAATAGGCTTTTTCTAAGCTAGTGTGCCTACCAACAAAAACTACATCGCCACTTACCATCAGGTGGGATTGTAGTTAAACGCTAGCTTATAATGTTAAAAAAAAAAATTGTATCGTTTTTTAATACAAAACCGGCGAACGGTTCACCTATTGTCGCGGCGTCCCGAATAAACTCCGAATGAAATGTGGGTCTAAGGGATAAAATTGTCTAGATTCCTGCCTTTCCCAGTATTGAGAAATGCGTGAAGATAAAAAAGCACCCACGAAACAAACTAAACAGCACTATGATATAATGTTAGTAAATTACTATTAACTTTTTAACGTCACGATAGCCGAGTGGTTGGGTGGTCGGAATTTCGAGTCAATAGACCCGAGTTCGATCCCCAGTTGGTAGGCTCGTACCAATGAGTTTTTCAAAAAACTTATGTACGAATATCGTTGGCTTGGACATAAAGGTGGGTCGAAGGGACTTAACTGTCTAGACTCGACCTCTGTCTACCCCTCTATTGGGAATTGCGTGAAGATATTTTTATTATTTTTTTTTTAACGTCGAATCTGCAAATTACTTTCAAGAAAATGCTGCGGTACATCGATGGATGCAGAAGTGAGGGTTCAACATCGTTCAGTGGACTTTTGTTGACTTTTAATAGACTGTAAAGAGGAAGAAGACATAAATTAATTTTATGAGAGAAATAAAAAACGGGTCGGGACAAACTTGAAACCTACTAACATTATCCGAATAGAGAAAATTATCCAATTCGTCTGAGTGGTTGCCGAGACATTGATGTATAAATTAACATATATACGTCTCGTATAAAATAATAAGACGCAGATAACGGAAACTATTATCCAGATCTAGTGATTCCGACAATAAGCGAAAAATCGCGAACAGGTATTAATTAATATTTTATTTTTATAATAGAGTAAATTTCCTTGACATTAAAATTGAAAGTTGTAACTTGGTAAGATTAGATGTCTGGGATCTAATAGTCCGATGACTTTGAACCGTGAACTTATCGTTTATGTCTGGCGTCAGCAACCGCGTATAGGAATGTCATAAACAATAAAATTGACGTTTTATTACCTCTGCTTCCATTGGAGTGGTCGAAAGATCATTGATATTATTATGATTTTTTTACTTTATTTGCTTGATCAACAAACCTGATGGAAAAGGTGTCAAAGTGTTCTTTCTTTCTTTTTATCTTCATGCATTTTCCCCGAACTGTGGTAGACAAGTAAGTCCTTTCGACTTAATCACCGTAGCTTATGTAATATGATATGGCAGTGTGGTTACGGCGTAAGAATATTACCAATCCCTTTCTTCCCGTGGGTGTCGTAACATACGACTAAGGGAAACAGCGATGAACATCGTTATGGCGACCGAAAGATGGCGGGAAAATCATCTCTAAAAATATCATATCAATATAGTCAGACCGATGATGGGCAGCAGCGTCTGAGGTGCGAGTGGTCTGGTACTGCGATCGCCAATCTGCTTGCCAAGCGTGACGATAGTGTGATACATAGGGAACATCAAATGCATTACTCTGACCTCAAAGTAAGCAGTTAAGGCACTTGTGCCATGAAATCGCAAACTAGGTACCACGAACACTCGAATCGGAGACAATATAGAAATAGTGATCTTAGATCCAACCGGGAATCGAACAACACTCGAGAAAGCCGTTTTTAATTATTATTATTATTATGTCACGAGTTTTAATAATTTAACTTTTTCTTTTTAATTCCAAATTAACAGTTTTTCAGTTGCATTTTTTTAACGATATTTTTTTTCTGGAAAATTGTATATGAAAGTATTTACGATAGTTACACTAAAACAAAATTAAATGTTTGTCTGTCTATCTGTCTGTATGTTCCGGCTTAACTTTGAAACGGCTGGACTGATTTTAATATGACTTTTATTGATAGATAGCTAATGTTATAAGGACTAACTTTTAGGAAATATAATTAGAATTTCGCGTTAAGTAAACCGCGGGGAAAGCCGCTGGACGCATCTAGTAATAATAAATAAAATTATAAATAAATATCTTCACGCAATTCCCAATACAGTGGTAGACAGAGGTCTAGCCTAGACAATTAAGTCCCTTCGACCCACCTTCCACCGAAGATATTTTCGAGACAACATGACAGGTGGTGAGCCCGTCGCCGTCTTTTACGCATCTAGTTATGCTATAAAACATGAATTTCATTCAAAAGTTATAGTCAATTCAACGCCTCTATTCGAGACTTACTGTATACCACAAAAACGTCACAAATAATCTTGTACATCAGATTCATAAATCGATTACACATTGGTACGATTCGTTTACCAATTTATATCGAACGTTCGAAGGCGCGATAGTGTTGTCCAATATGAGTGTCGATTTTACGCCTGTCCAGTCACATCATCGATAATGATTTTTATCGATGGTTTACGGTGATATCGTCTCGAGATTGTAAAATTCAGAGGTATTTCCTCTATTTACGGATTCCTGAATGGGCATGTTCTGAGAATAGTTTAACGTTTTTTTTTTCAGAAAATCTGGGAGTATTTGACTTTATGGTGAAATCCTGACAGCATATATTATGTATAACATATTTTTTATAAAGAATTTATTTGACTATATTCTATTTGAATATCTTCGATATTATCGACGTTATTAAAATCATGGAATTTATTGAAAATAAAGAAATAACAAGTTTGCTATCTCTGTAGCTACTATAGCGTTGATTTTCACTGGTAACCGAATAGGTCGAAGATAGAAAGTTTCACTATTTCACTATTTCATTAACAATACACTGAAACTAATTCATGGTTACATTTCCTATGATGCAGTGATACATTTATTTGACTATTTTTCCACGTATTCACGCGACTTGTTACATTTCCGCATGCCATTTGACCTGATTGGCAGTCATTTACGTGTTTACACGGTCCTCGGTACAAACCCGGAGCGTCTGTCTGTCCGTTGCGGTGAAATTGCAGACAATAAAATGCTGCTACAGATGGCGCAGTCGGTGCGTATTTGCACGGAATACTATTCTTTTCTTGTGGATGACTCGAATGCTTATTGTAATTAAGAATACCAACGATAGTGGATGTGGAAATCTCTAAGTGAGCATGTGGCTCCCTATTTGTGTCTACATTCTCATGAGGCATGGTCGCGGAGCTTTATGAAGGTTGATAATTTAGGAAGAATATCATCTTCATTGCGCTGTCGAGTCCCCATAACATATCACATAAATATAAGTAGAGCTGATATGATTGATTTTCGAGCTGTTAATTTTTACACTCCTTTTCCACCATTAAAAATAGTGTTTATAATAGATTTAGATTAAAATTAGACATAGAAATCAGTTAGCACTGATGTATATATGAATATTTATATAAGTAACTATATATGTATATATATATGGTACTGATAACTTTGACATTAAGACGGTGATGGGCGGTGAGGTTTTGGATCGCAGGACTTCATTGTATGGACCTATGCCAAACACAGTGTGAAAAATTGTGTGAATATAAACAGTTCGCACGGACGGGATTTGAACCCACGACCTCAGTCGTATCTTTGTGACGTTCATACCTACAGAACGATCATGTATTCCACGCATTAATTTAAATTGTACTAACAAGAACATGTCTTATATGGTTAAACCTACTCGTTTTTGGTGAAACCTACTCGTACTGCTGCCCGTTACGTATTTCCCCACAGATCACATCACACCTGCTGTAGGAACCTAATGACTGACCGCTTGGTCTTTAACATAATTCGACCACTAAACCTCTTTAATAACACTGACAAAAAGCAATTGCGACCATTTTAAATGGATTCATAGGCGCATAAATTAAATCCACTTAAGCACTAATTCTTTTTAAAAGCCCGACACAATTAAAATGATGAACGCATGAATATTCAAATGACGTATTTGTTTTATTTATCGTCGTAAAATACCGAGTGCATTGCGGTGAGGTAGGCACCGCTAGAGGGGTCAACAGACCTCCAGTTGTTATATATGGACTAAATATATAAAAGAGACTTAAATTTTGCCTACAACTTTATGTTCTCACAGAGGGCGTCTCCAGTTCTAAACCATTTTATGTTTAGATTCGATTTTATCAAAGAAGAGCACAAAAAAAAGAACAAATTTCTAAGATAAACTTTTTACTTATTAATTACTAAATTAAATATCTTCACGCAATTTCCAATACTGGGGTAGACAGAGCAACAGCGTGACAGGTGGTGAGCCCGTCTTTATGTCCAAGCCATACGAGTAAAGACGCTGTCCCGAAAATATCTTCGGTGGAAGGTGGGTCCAAGGGGCTTAATTGTCTAGACTACACCTCTGTGTACCCCCGTATTGGGAATTGCGTGAAGATATTTATATCTATTTTTTTTTTAAATAAATAAAGCTAACCTAAAGCTTAGTTGGTTTTAGGTAAAAAATGAAACTTTTAACACATTCTACAAGATGTTACCCTTTTAATCTATAAGGAGTCCTTTCACTTACCCGCATGCAGCGTTCAATTTCAATTATCCCGCGGCTCGAAGGAAAACGGGAATGGAAAGGGAAAGGGCTATCCTGTACAGACAGAGTGACGGAGTGAGGTATACAAACAAATCGTATGTCGTAAAAAAGTACGCCATATGTCTTGCGACAGATGGCCGCGACCGCAAGTCGCTATGCAGGTTGATTTGCTTATGTTGCGTGTGTTATCTTAAAAATTGTTACCTTTTACATCGAGATCGAAAGCCGGGGAAGAGTTAAATCCTTGTGTCAAACTGAACAGACGTTATAGTCGATGGGGATAGGGACTGTTGTAGAAAAGAAGACCTAAAACTTATCTAGAAATATAAGAACTATGCTCAAGACCGTGTTCCCAATACAGACATACTAAATCCCATACAGGTCACTACTAAATCGGCTATCGGATCGACAAATAAGCAATCTTCTCCCACAAAAACTGCATTAATCGGAGAATCGGTTAAATTAAATTGACGCCCGCTGCAGAAGAGAAAATAGGACATATCCTTATATAGGGTTAATGTTTCCCAGCTTCCTTACTCTTTGAAGAAAACAGAGTCGCATAATATACCCCTAATTAACACCAGTATTCTGCAAGATCATGTTCCTGCAGAATACCAAAAGGTCAACACTGAATGTAAGTATTTTTCGTTGTCTATATAATAAATAAATAAATATTGCTTCGCGAAAAAACCCAGTAAATGTGCAAAGCCTGCCTATTAATAGGTTTAACAAGTTTATTAAAGATAAACTTAATAGGAAGGGTTACTATAATATAAATTAATATATTAATGACAGTAACCCCTGGGAATAGCTACCAAGCTATTTCTAGAAAATATGACATCACATTTGCGTAATATTAAAAAAACAAAGATTGACCAAGAAAAGGGGATACCTACGGATTTTCTTTAGCCCGTTTCTTTTTCGTTAGATGAACCTTATTACGAAACGGTGGTAGATTAAAAAAAGCTATCGATAAACGAATGTATATTCTTATATCGATGACTAGATGATTTGATTTTATGGCATGGTTGGTAAACCATTACTACAATACGAATGATTCATGTGCAATCCTTTTAAAGGTTCAGTCATGTGATATGATAAAGAAAATAGATTTAACGACTATAACAAATATAAAATTAACTACTCCGACGTAAATATTCCACGGCGGTATGGTAACCTCATTACGTTATCTTCAAGATATTTTTATTTCTTGCTTCCGGCTTTTCAAACGATAAGTCCAGATAGAGAGATATAAAAAATAAACGTTACGCAGTTTACCTCTCTATTAGGCGATAAAGGAAAAATATTTTGAACGCATCCAAGCCTACTAACATGAGACTCTATACATCTTATTAATTCTTTATGGAGGGTGCCCTCACCCTAAAACCGCTATAATTTATGTCCGAGAGGAGAACAAAATGGTATAAAACCAACGCGGAATTAATGCGCTGGTTCTGTCCATCAAATCATCATAGATATCGTGTCAATGACCTTTAATATTCGAACAATGTAGTGCAATGAAAAAGGGAACGTACATTGTTCTGTATGATCAAAATAAATCCTACAGATGCGACAGGCATAGCCAAATGGTAGAGGTTAACCATCAGGATAGTATGGGTAAAGGATTTCGAGGATTATAGTCTTATAAATAGAGTCCAGTATTTGTAACCCAGACGATTACTAAAAATATATGTCGTCTAGGAATCGTCTGGGTTGTGTCGTAGAGCCGAACAACAGCAAATGCTGTTGTCCGAATAGACAGCCTGATAGTAGTCGTAACACGCAATAGACTACTGACAGATGGTGGGATAACCATTTAAAAAAACATCAGACCACAGTTCAGTAAACCTGTGATGGGTGGCAGCATTTATGGTGCAAGGTACGGTTCGCTTGCGAAACATGGTGATTGCAGCAAACACTCTAGGACAATAGATATAAGACAATAGACTTTTACAGGTCTTTACAGTCTACAATACAGGTGAGAAGAATCGCTTCTTCTGGAATAACATGCTCAAAATTAGCATCGCAAAGGATTATATAAACTTTACAAGGCTGTCTTTTATTGGCTTGCTAAATAAAACAAAAATTATGACCTTATTGGCTCGTTATGGCTACGTCCCGACTGCGCGCTGTCGAGTCTACTTTCAGTTCTGACACTTTTGCGAATTCCTTGCCGTGAAAGTACAACTTTAATGTCGATTACATTGTTAACGTCCTTGTTTACGCCCTCAATTATAAATTAAGCTTGTCATAATTTGATACAATCTCATGAAATGACGACAGCACTTGTTTTTTTTTTTTGTAAGAAGCAGGCATAAACGTGATGAATGTAATTTATGTAATGTCCGAGAAATACGTTCAGGTGTGAATTTATGTGTAAAAAATTCTGCACTTTATTAAGAGACAGCCTTTAATAGCTAAATCATTATTAAATATGTGTGATAATATTCTTCGAATCTAGAGTATCCATTTTTTAAATCAATATTAAATAACAACAATTTCCGTGGTCCAGTGCCGAGTAGATTTTCAAAGTGACGCCAGCTCTGAGTCTTCAGATTCGATTCCGTAACGACACTTACATAATTTTTGTATTGGTTCGGATCTGTATGTTAGTGGTGCCTTCGTCGTTTCTGCTTCCATAATAGAAGTGCATTACCTACTTACTTTGGGATTAGAGAAATGTATGCAATGTCACCTCTATCTATTTATTTATCTATGTCAATGTAATACTCAGGTAAAACATCAAAACATTCCAAATACTAGGGCATAAAATACAAACAGTGGTAGAGCCACGCATCAGCTTTTGTTGTTGCATGAATGGGCCGGCTCGACCGGGGAAGTACCACGACCTCACAGAATACCGGCGTGCCGTAGAAGTCTAACAAACTTCTGTGTGCAGGTAACTGGAGGTCACTCACCCCCCTCCCCCAATTCTGGGGGGCACTCTAAGGCCGGCAACGCATCTACTATGCCTCTGGTATTGGCATGGCAACGTGTTCATGGGCGGCGGCAATCACTTACCATCACGTGAACCACCTGCTTGTTTGCCTCCCTTTTCTATAAAAAAATAAATAAAACACAAGTTAATAAAATTGCCTCACAGTGTAATTGTTTAGAAGTCAAGCAACGCGAGCTGTTACATAGATTTGATATTAAAAATACACGCCGCAATAATAATTTAAAGAATGCATATTCAAAGTAATGATTAAATGCAGTCGTTAACATAGCCATTATCCATGTAATAGTATTTGAAGCGACAGGCAGAAGCGCTTTCAGAATATTATCATTTGGGAATATTAATTTGTGAGTTTGGATGAAACCATTATCAAATATATAAATATGTAAAGCGTCAACCGTGCGTTACAATTGTAGTTTACATTTAAATATTTAATACAAGTGATGATCTTTAATAACACCCAATTGTAGTTTTAATTCGTTTATGTACATAATTAACATTATAATTACGCCATGATTTTATGAATGATTCATATTACATAGAAGATTGGTAGAGGGTCATTACCAATAATGACTAGAATTTGTATGTGTTTTATCGGATTATGATATACAAATTAATTTATGTATTTTCACGTTTGAATGCAGGTGGTTAAGGACCGTTCAGGTCTATGTTCAGCAATGGACGCTTAATAGGCAGTAAAAAAGAATAAGCATAACAAACGAAGAAGAACCTTGTCTGTCTGGTCATTTTCAAGATTGTTTCATCTCGACACAAAAAGCTACGTTTTGCTGACGTACCTGCGAAGTACTAAGCAATGGTTACATAAGAATTTCCAAACAGAAATAAGACAAATTCATATCTAGCTGCTTGCTATGAGAGCCTAGTGGCTGGGAGAATTTCATTCAGAAGAGCATCCCCAGAAATATGGGAGCATGTCATTGGTACTATACCTATGATATTTGCACGCGTTGTTCTAAAAGCAGTTTGGGTGAAAAGAGAGTCGAAAGGTCTAGAGTCTGCCTACCCCGTATATTCTGCATTAAGAAATGTATGTAATATAACAAACAAACAAACAAACAATAAAGTATATGTAGGAACATTAAATTAAACTAAATTGCACCGTCCATTGTGTCCATAGTAAGCACGACTAGTTTTTTTTTTATTTTGGAAACAAGTTCCAAAATGTCTACAAGAACACAGTTGCCGAGCGTTAAGATCGATCTCGCTGATGAAGTTAACATTCACGGTAGCTTATCGTCGGCATTATCATCCCATGAGCTCATAGTGTCAACCTGGCGCCCTTTCGGATGTAACAAAGGATTTACGGCACACCTTTAAAGTATTTACGGCCCATAATGCTACGTGATGATTTGCTTAATGCGAGATCCTGCTAACATTAAACCCGATGCTATACTCGCTTTCTATTGCCTTGACCTACAGAACAGAAGTAGCGGACTGTTTATAACAAATCCCAGGTGCTTACATTTTTTTAAAGGAAATAGTTGTTTAACAACTAAAACAGGACAACAAGAATTATAATGTAATGAGAGGACAGGACTTTCGCTGCAATTGTTATAGTATAAAACAGCGTCAGAGTCTTATTATGTTATAACAATTATTAAATTAATGAATATATAGATAGGGATAACTTCACATACGTACGTTGCTTCGATAAATGCCAAAGTAAGTAGCTAAAATCCCAGTCCCAAAGTAAGTAGAACTTGTGTTAGGGAATCGGACACGACGAGGGTACCGCAGAAAAGCAAACCCAAGACTATGTAGAAAAAGTGGTTTCCTAAATTGTTCCGTCCGGGAATAAATTTCACGATAAAAAGCGGGGTACGCCACTGCCAACGACGGGCTAAGTCATTTTGTCCCGGAAAAATGTACGGCTCACGTGGCAGAGAAACATAATTTTGACGAAGTGTTGTATTCATTGCGTTGAGTTCGGATGACTTAAGTAGTTTACTTTTTCCTCGAAAAATAAAAGTAACCCACTGGAAATAATCACTTGTGAAATAAGTACAACAAAAGAAACTACATGTACACATGCCAAATCAGAGCTATTAAAATTAAAAAATAGTTCCAAAATATCTTCAGTTGAAGATCGAATTGTCTAGACCTCTATCTAGAGGTCCCTGTCTCTCCCTGTTTTGAGAATGGCGTGAAGATATTTTTTAATTAAAATTAAGTATTCATACGAGAGCCTACTTATTCCTATACTAAAATATCTTCCAGTAGTTCCATGGAGGAGAGATGCATCTGGACTGGCGAAAGATTTTTTAAAACAAATAATAAAATCGACAGATATTTATCGAGGAATCCAATAATTTCATGGATGATTTACTGCGAACTCTGCGGTGGATGAAATCCTTGTGACCGTTATTTTAGCCAGGATATGACCACCAACTGTAGCCTTTTTTTTTCATCGTGGGGAGACACTCGAATCGTCGTTCTCACCCCAGCCGCTGGCAAAGACTTTGTAGCCGCAGCCACGACTCGCGTTCACAATCTTCGTATTTAACAGCACAGATATTTTAAAATTTTCGATGAACACCGTCTTAAGGTAGCTTTAGGTAGAAGGAAAACTGGATATATTTTTTTCGTGGGGATTTTCCGCTTTCTCCGCGGAATTATGGGGGCGATAGAGAGAGCCCCCATGTTCAATTCATCAGCATAACCGTTAAACTAACGGGAGGGATGTTTATGAATTCAAAACATATTCCGAATGATACTTTGCATTTCTCCCCATTTAAATATCGCAATCGATATAAATAAATAGGTCTTTAGTTATTAACATAATGGAGTGTTTTTCTATTAGGTAATTTGTGTTACACGTAGAAGTTTTTATTTATGTAGCGGTAGTGTCATATAATATTATATGTGTTGGTACCTCAGTCGCCATTTACGAATCCCACTGCTTGCGAGGAGTTGGGAACCACACGAAAATTTTAACTTTTTATTTTTAAAATGCTCCCTAATAGACCTCGCTAATCGAGTGGTTGGGTTACCTGAATTCAATTTAGCAAGGACAAGTCCGATGCTTGGCCCCAGCCGCATTCGAACTTACAAACACTGTGTGTTAGATGTTTATTATTCAATAACGCATGCAAGATTTTATCCAAATTTGTCCAGCGCTTTACTGGCAAGAAATGCACAGACAAATTCGCTGACAAACAATATTAGGTATTCCTTGATAACAAAACCAAGCTATTCACAGAAAGCATTACGCAAAGAAACCACAGCGGCGACATTCGAAAACGCATAATTCCTATCTTTATGTGAATTCCAGATGGCACGATAAAACTCATATCTGTGTAGGCAGAACTCCGTGTAGCCGTTTTATGGGCTATGTATTTGGGGCGAGGCCGGAGAGAGGCGGCGCCCGAGACGGTGGAAGCACGGTGTTCGTGGTTGACTAGGCTCGGACCGCGACATCTATTCAAATCAAATCAAATCATTTCTTCACCGAAATAAGAATGTACATTCGTTTATCTATAGTCAATTTTTTTATCTACTAATGAGGTAATCAGGTACCTCTAACGGAAACGAAACTCCGGAGGTATCCTCTTTTTTTGTATTTTTTTTTAATAATATTATTCAAAACGTGATGTAATAGCTTTCTAGCAATAGCTAGAATATAAAATAGTTTTCTAGAAATAGCTTGGGAGCGATCACCTCATTCCCAGGGTTTACTGTAATTAATATGTTCATTTATATTGTAATAACCGTTTTTTATAAAGTTTTTCTTTAATTAATTTCTTAAACCTGTTAGTAGATATCGCCCGTTAGAAATTTCCTCTCTCTTCTTGGCCCCGAGGTGCGATGGTTTTCTTAGATTGTTATAGTAACAAAACTCGACGACTGTTGTGGACGAGTGTCGGACACATCGGTTTTCATGGTGTCGCCAACTCCGAGGGTCTGGGTTCGATTTCAGTTGGGTGTATGTAGAAAACACTTACTTAGAAAACTAGAAAACAAAAAGTTACGAAAGCCGAGTGGTTGGATGGTCGGAATTTCGAGTCGAAAGGCCCGAGTTCGATCCCCAAGTGGCAGGCTCGTACCAATGAGTTTTTCAAAAACTTACGTACGAATTATATCGTTGGCTTGGACAGAAAGGCGGCGACGGGCTCACCACCTGTCACGTTGTCCCGAAAATATCTTCGGTGGAAGGTGGGTCGAAGGGACTTAATTGTCTAGACTCAACCTCTGTCTACCCCTCTATTGGGAAAGGCGTGAATATATTTTTTTATTTTAAATGCTCCCTAATAGACCTCGCTAATCGAGTGGTTGGGTTACCTGAATTCAATTTAGCAAGGACAAGTTCGATGCCTGGCCCCAGCCGCATTCGAACTTACAAACACTGTGTGTTAGATGTTTATTATTCAATAACGCATGCAAGATTTTATCCAATTTTTTCCAGCGCTTTACTGGCAAGAAATGCACAGATAAATTCGCTGACAAACAATATTAGGTATTCCTTGATAACAAAACCAAGCTATTCGGTCTAACAGAAAGCATTACGCAAAGAAACCACAGCGGCGACATTCGAAAACGCATAATTCCTATCTTTATGTGAATTCCAGATGGCACGATAAAACTCATATCTGTGTAGGCAGAACTCCGTGTAGCCGTTTTATGGGCTATGTATTTGGGGCGAGGCCGGAGAGAGGCGGCGCCCGAGACGGTGGAAGCACGGTGTTCGTGGTTGACTAGGCTCGGACCGCGACATCTATTCAAATCAAATCAAATCAAATCAAATCAAATCAAATCAAATCAAATCAAATCAAATCAAATCAAATCATTTCTTCACCGAAATAAGAATGTACATTCGTTTATCTATAGTCAATTTTTTTATCTACTAATGAGGTAATCAGGTACCTCTAACGGAAACGAAACTCCGGAGGTATCCTCTTTTTTTGTATTTTTTTTTAATAATATTATTCAAAACGTGATGTAATAGCTTTCTAGCAATAGCTAGAATATAAAATAGTTTTCTAGAAATAGCTTGGGAGCGATCACCTCATTCCCAGGGTTTACTGTAATTAATATGTTCATTTATATTGTAATAACCGTTTTTTATAAAGTTTTTCTTTAATTAATTTCTTAAACCTGTTAGTAGATATCGCCCGTTAGAAATTTCCTCTCTCTTCTTGGCCCCGAGGTGCGATGGTTTTCTTAGATTGTTATAGTAACAAAACTCGACGACTGTTGTGGACGAGTGTCGGACACATCGGTTTTCATGGTGTCGCCAACTCCGAGGGTCTGGGTTCGATTTCAGTTGGGTGTATGTAGAAAACACTTACTTAGAAAACTAGAAAACAAAAAGTTACGAAAGCCGAGTGGTTGGATGGTCGGAATTTCGAGTCGAAAGGCCCGAGTTCGATCCCCAAGTGGCAGGCTCGTACCAATGAGTTTTTCAAAACTTACGTACGAATTATATCGTTGGCTTGGACATAAAGACGACGACGGGCTCACCACACATTGACCCAAAAATACCTTCGGTGGAAAGTGGGTCATAAAGACTTATTTCTCTGTCTACCCCTATTGGTAATGCGTGAAGAAATTTTTTTTAATAATAAAGAAATAATTACAACATTAAAATAACAATTGTTTATTTATTTCCTAATATAAATATATATCTTTGCACTATACCCAATACAGGAATAGACAGAGACAATTAAGTATTTCCTAAAAATGTCTTCGGCGGAAGGTACCCACCACATTTTTGGGATAACGTGACAGGTGGTGAGCCCGTCAACGTCTTTATGTCCTAGCCAACGACGTAAATCGTAATAATATTTTAAAAAGAACCCATTGGCACGAGCCTTGGGGATCAAACTTGGTTATCTTGACTAGAATTCCGATCACCCAACCACTGGGCCATCGTGACTTATTTCCTAATACTGCTAGTATATGAAAGTTGATATTAATAAATAATAAATAAATCCATACATAGATAGGGACAACATCGCATAATTGCTCCGATCCCAAAGTAAGTAGCTAAAGCACGTAGGTACCACTAAAACCTACATCAGATGATACAAAATAAGTGGTTCACCCGGAAACGAACCCTGGACCACGTCGTTCTACCACGGAGGTCGTCGACTATATACATATATTTATTACAAACTCTTTCACAGATGCTGTTCTTAAATTGTAAGAGACCCGACATCCATTCCTGGAGGACAGCTCATGAGGATTTACGAATGTAACGTACCATTTGAATTGGTTTGGACATTGTAGACGGCGCCGAAAAAAAAATGACCACTCAATTTTAGTGATTCACTCGTTTACTGTGAAATAAAATAATAAATAAATAAAAATACACTTAGATAAAGACAGGTCAATAAGTCACGATAGCCAAGTGGTTGGGTGGTCAGAATTTCGAGTTGAGAGACCCGAGTTCGATGCCCAGGTGGCAGGCTCGTACCAATGGGTTTTTCTAAAACTTATGTACGAATTATATTGTTGGCTTGCACAAAAGACGGCGTCGGTCTCACCACCTGTCACGTTGTCCCGAAAATATCTTCGGTGGAAGGTGGGTCGAACGTACTTAATTGTCTAGACTAGACCTCTGTCATGTATTGGGAATTGCGTGAAGATATTTATTTATTCAGATAAGGACAACATCACATACATTGCTCTGATCCCAAAGTAAGCAGCTTAAGCACTTGTATTATGGAATCAGAGACAACGATGGCACTACAAACAACTACACCCGAGAAAAATGTGAACACAACCTTTTTTCATCTACACCGAATTCATGGTGTCGCCAGCTCTAAGGTTCCAGGATCGATTCCCGGCAGGGTCAAAGTAGAAAACACTTTGACATTTTTTCTACTAATTCTCGGGTCTTGGTGTTTGTGGTGCTTTCGTTATTTCTGAATCCATAATACAAGTGCTTAAGCTTCTTTCTTTGTGCACCAGTTTTCATGGTGTCGCCAGCTCCTAGGTCCCACGTTCGATTCCCAGTCGGGTCAATGTAGAAAATATTTTTTCACATTTTTTCCGGGTGTTTGTGGCGCCTTCGTTGTTTCCGATTGCGTCACAAGTGCGTCAGCATCTTACATTGGGATCGGAACAATGTATGTGATGTTGTCCCTATCTTTATATGTATTATTATTTTTATCCTATCCCTTCTTATTATCGTTCATTTAATAGTTTCGCGGTTGTAGCACAGAGTAATTCATCGATCTTCTACCACAGAGTACTTTGTTTTGTTGTTGCATATTCAATATCTTATCACGTCGTTCTGCACGGCTGCACCAGACTACGCTCTATTGATACCGACGTCGGCTAACATCAAAGGTGATTTCGTTTTTCTCACCTTCAGTATTAATTACGACCGCCGAAAACCCCCGTTAATCTCACGGGAGGCGTCACAAGTCGCCGGTTACGTAGTTTAACTGTCGTATTGTGTAATTGAGACAATGCCTTTGATGTTAATGAGTTGAGAAAAAAAATTGGACGACCGATCGTCCAGTTTGAATTACCCCGCCTTCGAAGCTAAAGGTTCCGTGTTCGAATGCGCCTAGAGGCAAAAAATATTCGTGTGACGTTTGTGTATGTATGTACTCGAATCATTGATGTTTATAAGTTTTTGTGAATATGTATCGTTTTGTATGTAATTATATTACGCTGGAAGCTAAACTGTGCTATATTCTTTTCCAATTTCCGGCATGCCAAATCTCACTATTTATTTAAACTCTCGTTCTTGAAGACCATTCATCATTGCCGACTTATTCGTCTTGCGTAAATATAGTAAAAAATATATCACCGCTATCACGACAAAGAGCTTCTTACGGACATTTTTAACAACGAAACCACGAACAGATTCTATTGTAAGCCGAGTAAAGATATATTTTCTAGGCGCAAAAAAAAAACATGAAACAACGATTTACCATTTGGCCTAAATTGCTACGCGTCGGACGTTGAAAGAAAGACAGTTTAAATATAGATAAATGCAGCGGACAAACACAAGGGCTTCAAATAACAGAGTCTATCGAGTTCGTAGGTTATCTATGTAATGCCGGCCCGTTAACTCGTGGGCTTTGTATCATGTAAAAGTAATGCATGAGATATGCAAATTGACACTCAGACTTGTGCTTAGCGCATAGAGTATGCCAGCTATGAAGAAAAATTACTACAACATATTATTGTAATCGACGACATCCGTGGAAGAGAAGGCCACACTCCGGAGTCTGCTCTATGGTCTCGGGTTCGATTCCCCCGGTCGGGACAATTTAGAAAACACATTTTTTCTAAATTTTCGACTGGATTTTGTTGTACCTTCGTTGTTTCTGATTCCAGAATACAAATGCTTAAGCTTGGGATATAATACAAGTGCTTAAGTGCTTACTTTGGGATCATAATATGTGATGTTGTCCCTATGTATGTTTTGTTTTTCGGACGAGGAGGAAAAATCTTTCAAAGACACCGCCTTGAAGTATATGATAGTGTGGTATTACCACCCACCAAAAAAACCCCTCTGCGTCTAACCTCATTTCCCTCGAGAGATCGCCGTAAGGCATTACTTCACCGGGGGAGGCTTTACCTGACGCACTTCCACGTTAATATCAAAGCCAATGCTTCCTTCTATTTACCTTATCCTTGAAGGGTATGTTTTTATGTATATACGCCTTATTATTTATTATTAAGTCCCTATGTATGTATGTATGTCTTAAAACTGACGAAACAAATTAAGTAAAAAAAACAAATAAATCTTAATTTTATTACAAAACAGGACAAATTAGTCGGCGCGAATTCTAATCCATCTCGCATCTATCAACCTCCGTTCCAGATTGCCAGTAGGTTGCGGGACGGGAGGCGCACTGTCAAGTGAAGGTTGATAGATTGGCGCGCGCCAAGGGTCGCCATGCCTGGCGAGAACAAAACCCGGACAAGTCTTTCCATCTGGCCGGACTGTTTTATTTAAACCAACCAGAACCGCAGGAGTCACGATAGCCGAATGGTTGGGTGGTCGGAATTCCGAGTCAAGAGACCCGAGTTCGATCCCCAGGTGGAAGGCTCGTGCCAATGGGGTTTTCAAAAACTTATTTACGAAGATTATCGTTGGCTTGGACATAACGACGGCGACGGGCTCACAACCTGTTACGTTGTTCCGAAAATATCTTCGGTGGAAGATGGGTCAAATGGACTTAATAGTCTAGACTAGACATCTGTCTATCCCTGTATTGGCAATTGCGTGAGAATATTTATTTATTTTAAAGAACCGCAGGAACTGCAGCATTCAAACCGCGCATGTTTTTACCGTGTGGTATTGGCGTAAGGATTTATTAACTCCTTTATTACCGTGGGTGCTGTAATAGGCGATTAAGGGAGAAGCTTCCAAATATTCCTAATAATAGATGCCGGAAGAATCATCTTGAAATGTACCAGATTAAAATAGTTCAAACCCGTGACGAACAGCTGCGTCTAAGGTGCGAAGTGTCTGCTATTGCGATCGCCAATCGCAAGTGTGGCGTCCACTTTACGTGAGAGGCATATGTCCTGCAGTGGCCATTAACATACCGTTACGCATGTATGGACCATACCATATTTTTTCGATAATTTTATCTCGTCACCTGACCCCAGGTTTTGTCATATTCAAGTCATTAGTGGCCTCTTACTTACTTAACCCTCGCTTGATCTCTTAATTACGCAACCGATGTGTACCAAGGGCGTACACATCGGTTTTCATAGAGTCGCAAGCTCTGAGGTCCCGGGTTTGATTTCCGGTCGGGTCAATGTAGAAAACATTTTTTCTATACTTTCTCGGGTGTGGGTGTTTGAGGTGCCTACGTTGTTTCCGATTCCATAACACAAGTGATTAAGCTACTTTCTTTAGGATAACAGCAACGTATGCGATGTTTTCCCTGTCCACGTACATTTTTTTAAAAGATCGGACATAACCGCATAAAGCAGGGCAAACTGGCAACCCTAAAGGCGTCAGGGCAAAGTCACCGATAGCATTTGCGTATCAATAAACCGGGCAGACGCGGTAACAGAGGGCGAGAGACGGGATGAGTGCGCTCGCACTGGAAACTCCGCGACGGACAAAGAACAAATACGGTACGTATTTAAAAATATACAAAATAAATATCTTCTCGCAATTCCCAATACAGGGGTAGACAGAGGTCTAGTCTGGACAATTAAGTCCCTTTGACCCACCTTCCACCGAAGATATTTTCAGGACAACGAGACAGGTGGTGACTCCGTCGCCGTCTTTATGTCCAAGCCATCGATATAATTCGTACATAAGTTTTTGAAAAACCCATTGGTACGAGCCTACCACCTGGGAATCGAACTCGGGTCTCTTGACTCGTAATTCCGACCATCCAACCACTCGGCTATCGTGACTTTATCGTACGCATTTCGATGTACATATTCACTTTTTTATCAAAGTTGTATGTAAGAGAAAATTTGTGTTGTTTTTTTAATATTTTCACTGGTCAAACGCTCTAAGGGTTAGAGTCACGACCTGCACATTGTTGCGGAGAGACGAGGGATACAGGTGACTAAGGACCGTTCCTTATGGTAAACTTTTAGTTTAGCCTATATTCGGTAGTGGATTCTCAATAGCCTGTTAAGAAGATAAAAATATATCTATTATAAAGTATAGACGTCAGTTTTTTCATTCCCAATACGACAGGGCTGTCACTGGTGCTTTCTACCAACATTTCGTTGGTAGTGTAAAAAATAAACTGGGGAAATTACAGAAAGGATCTTCGTACTTCATGGACTCGAAAGGCGGAAGACTAACCACCTGTGACGTTGGCCCTAAAATATCTACAGCGAAATGTGTGGTGACAGAATGGGAATTTTAATTGTCTAGACTAGACCTCTGTCCCCAGTATTGGGAATGGCGTGAAGATATTATTTTTTTGAAACGCCCAAACTCTTATATTTGTCTGATACTCGTAATTTCTTTATACTCAGTCATGAACATTTAATATTTATCTATATAAATATTCATATCTAATTAGCTTACATTAGCTTGGACACTAAGACAGACTAAGTTACGGGTATTGATTATTCCTATGTAGTGATTTATTTTACCATTATCTTGGTTGACGAAATTATTACAACTTTATTCTGTACGATATGCGCGTGCGCATGAACCTCTGCGCCAGGGTTGCCGATTTAGAGAAAGGTAAGAAGTGTCGCTTCTTCAAATAGCATTCGTTTATTCTTTGTCTGTAATAAGACAAGTCTTTAGGCAGCCCGCTCCGAGCTCAATCATCCGCGTGCCAAGCGTGGTTAATATAAGCATGATGTCCGTGTATAGAATCACTGTTTTAGCTAGCGCTTTAATTTATTGGCCTTCATCCAGTAGCCGGCAGTTAGGCATGTAAACTGAAAGAGAAAAGATCTCGAAATTTGAAACCGGGAGTGTTGCACTCACGAAAAATAAATACATGTACAGATAGGGACAACATTAAACACATTTCTCCGATCCCAATGTAAGAAGCTGAAGCAATTGTGGTATGGGAATCGGAAACAACGAAGGCACCACAAACACCCAGACCGCAGACAATGTAGAAAAAGTATTTTCTGCAATGACCCTACCGGGAATCGAACCCACTGTGTCAAAAATAAAATTATTTCCGAATCTTTAATCAATAGAGTCATTGTTTGTTGTTATAAAAATACACTTAACGTATGAAACAGACACATACAATAATAATAAAGCAAAACATTTACCTTTTTCTACTTGTTGCTATAAACTTTCCCTTTCGACTTCCGATATACCCAGATACGACTAGTGCAATTCGTCTCTTTGTAATATAACTGGTGCTAGAGATCTGATACTACAATCTGATACTACAATCGCCAATATGACCGCTTTAGACTTTTATGGCATAACTAAAGATGGCTAAGACCAGCAATCGACAGCTGTGTGCTGTTGAAAAGACGATTTGCCCTGCTTAGTTATTATTACTTCGAAAATTGCGACTTTATTTCTTGTCATATTTATATGATATCACGACAACTCAATGGCTATGTAATTGGAATCGGATTGAGCAGACACGAGTTCTATAAAATAAAAAAAATATATGGGGTAGACAGAGGTCTAGTCTAGAATTTTAAGTTCCTTCGACCCACCTTCCACCGATGATATTTTCAGGACAAAGTGACAGGCAGTGAGCCCGTCGCCGTCTTTATGTCCAAACCAACGATATAATTCCTACATAAGTTTTTGGAAAACCAATTGGATCGAAGTCGGGTCTCGAAATTCCGACCACCCAACAACCACGAGTTCTATACTGAGGATTATTTAATAAGCTTGTATCAAAATATTTTACTCATTATAATAATTTGTATTGTTGTTAAATATAAGACTGCGACAGGCTCATCACCTGTCGCGTTGACCCAAATGAGCTTTGATGCAATGAATTGAAATCAATTTAATTGTGGTAACATTTGACTACCCTAGTATTTGGAATTAGAGTGATAATAATTAAAAAAAGGTTTTAGCTCAACTGACATTGTAAAACATTGATAGCGTGAAGACATAACTTTAGACTGCATTAAATTATAACTATCGTATGTCTGACTACAGAAAGCAAGATACATAAACAAGATACCTACGAGGGCTTTAAAGCCGCGTCTGCAGAGTTTAATGCTCTATGTCAAAGGGCATAGTACGCAGGTCTAGGTTCTCAGACGAGGGTGTATAAAGGGCACAGCCTGGCTCCCGAATAATTCGGTTATTCCCATCGGCTGTTCAACTCTCTAAAGGAAACGTATTTTTTGGGGGTATTCAATGTGAAAGTGGCGACTGATCTTATTACTCTAGTCGCATGCGATAGGGTGGTAATTTTGAGTAATTCCATTTTTGTTTTCACACAAAGACGCGTTGATAGGCTTAGTTTCCCCGCATTTTTTGTTAGAAAAAAAGGCTACAAATTTTATTGCTAACCTGAAGCTCCACAAAGAGCTTTAACTAGAATCAGAACAATGATTTATGGCAAGCCGACTCAACAAACACAATCTAATTTTTTAAGCTTTTATGCTCATAGGTAGGGTAGGTCGGAGATACGAAGGTTTTACGTATACTGAAATATGTTATCTCAGTCTTGAGGGGCATTAACGCATCTGCATTAAGATTAGTCGATTAAACTTGAAATTGCAGTGTTTGTGGGTTGCATGAATTTGCTAACTGCTAATGAAATAACAACTGTTAATAAACCTCAATGAAATATATATACATAACGAAATATAATAGATATTTAATTAATGGGAAATATTAAATAAGTCTAAATGGCGTACATTAATCAATTCAAAAATTTCATAAAGGTATTTAGACAAACTTTTTACAGCGCTATATCTGCAATAAAAAAATATCATCTCGCATTTCCCAATACAGGGGTAGACAGAGGTCTAGTCTAGACAATTAAGACCCTTCGACCCACCTTCCACCGAAGATATTTTCTGGACAACGTGATAGGTGGTGAGCCCGTCGCCGTCTTTATGTCCAATCCAACGATGTAATGCGTACATAAGTTTTTGAAAAACCTATTGGTACGAGCCTGCTACATGGGTTTCGAACTAGGGTTTCTTGGCTCGAAATTCCGACCACCTAACCACTCGGCAATCGTGATTTAATATCTACAATAAATGTAAAATATTCGGCCTGAGTCTCTTACATTTGGTATACATATTTCTTACCAATAGGTTAATATACGCTATACATATACAGTAATAACCGCTGTACATACACAGTATAGATTATATTAACAGTAGTAGCTGTCGTTAAATAGCGCAGAAGAGCTGCGATATAGTTAAAAAAAAAAACATGAAACTGGCCGCAAGCAAAAGCAAACAGTAGAAGAAGAAAAAAATTAATAAACAACACTGGCACAAAAGACCGCTGCTCTATAACTTTCCAGCATTTTGTTTTCAACACAAAGCCATGCGCTATCTCAATTTAACGATATTAATGAATAGTTTTATGCTCAGCGTACGATCATTTCAATGTAATAAAGCGCTTTACGATACAGCACGAACAACTGCGCTATGGGCAATTTTAGTTAATTTAATTTTAATTGGACGTCTTGTGTAGCTGCCAGCGGCTTATTATCTGACGAAAATCTCCCGGTGTATAAATGTATATGTATAACAGTGTACAGACAGATGACAAAATTCAAGAACTTCAAATATTTTACCGATATCAATGTTGTTTAAGGTTATCAGAAGCTATCTGATGACAAATGATATCCGCTAAAAAAGGATTCTTTGATAATAAGCGATGGGCTGGAAGAAAATTAGGATTGTTACAATATCCGTTGAAGTTGAAATTTCAAAGAAAATTGTATTTTTAATAACCTATACGCAAATGTCAAATTAACAGTGGTAGAGCCACGCACCAGCTTTTGTTGTTGCATGAACGGGCCGGCTCGACCGGGGAAGTGCCACGACCTCACAGAATACCGGCGTGAAGTAGAAGTCTAACAAACTTCTGTGTTTCGTCTGGTGAGTGCAGGTAACCGGAGGCCTACACACCCCCCTCCCCCAATTCTGGGGGCACTCTAGGGACGGCAACGCATCTGCTATGCCTCTGGCATTGCGGGTGTTCATAGGCGGCGGTAATCATTTACCATCACGTGAGCCACCTGCTCGTTTGCCTCCCTGTACTATAAAAAAAAGAAAAAAAAGTTATTTTGTAAATGACCTACAATTGAATTGATTATTTTATTAAGATTTGATTTGAAGGTTATTTAGACTATGTATATCTGATAGACTATGTATATCTCCACGCGACTCCCAATACCGGGGTGTGTCAATTAAAATTTTTTCGACCCGTCTTAGCAATACCTGAAGACAGTTTTTGGACAACGTTCGCTAACGATATAAATCGTACATAGGTTTTGAAGAAATTCATTGGTACGTGTCTAGCTGGGGATCGAACTCAGGTCTCCTGACTCGGATTCCGATCACCCAATCAATCGGCTTTTATCGTGATTTAGAATAAATTCGGAATTTATAGAAATTGAAAATCCATGGGGGAAAAGTGGCAAACCAGCAATGGGCCAACTTATAGTATGGGATTACCGAGCCTGAACTAGAAGAGCTGTAGATACTGTGACAAGGTGATGGTGGTAAGCTCATGGCCGTCTCAGTGTCCAAGCGAACGGTAACACATTCATAGATACACATATATTTTGACATATATAAATACATATTCACATATGTAAGTCACGATAGCCGATTGGTTGGGTGGTCGGAATGTCGAGTCAGGAGACCCGAGTTCGATCCCCAGGTGGCAGGCTCGTACCAATGGGTTTTTCAAAAACTTGTGTATGAATTATATCGTTGGCTTGGACATAAAGATGGCGACGGGCTCACCACCTGTCACGTTGTCCCGAAAATGTCTTCGGTGGAAGGTGGGTCGAAGGGACGTAATTGTCTAGACTAGACCTCTGTCTACCCCTATATTGGGAATTGCGTGAAGATATTCATTTATTTTATTTTTTTAAAATGTAAAATAAATATAAAAATATAGCTTCAAAGGCAGGGTCACTAGCTACTCGACTATAGGTCAAGAACTTTAAAAAAAATATGTACATTTAATGGAATACGAAAATTAAGAAGATTTTTTTGAATTTTCGTCTTCATAGATGCTATCTACCGCCGGGTGCACAGACGTCAGCAGACATTTCTTCTAATCTGCAGTTGTCGGCATTAAAACATAAAGGAAGACACGTGGAGATAGAACCCTCTAGCCTCCCCCCCCCCTTCGTCTCCTCGACCGACGGGGGAGGGACCGAGGAATTAAATTGTCGTTCGTTTGAAACTCAAAGTCTGGACCGATATGGAACCTCCTTTGTGTGTTGGGTATGAAAATAAAATGAAAAAAAGAAGATATTGCATGCGTTTTAAAAAAGTTTCGCCGGAATCCGACCGTGCCCGTAAAGTATAATAATAGTAATGGTTTTAAACTTGCCTTTTTATTACATTGGAGGGAATAAGGAGCTAAGAGAACACCTGATGGCACTCCTCCGCCAAACAACTTCGAAACAAAAACAGTTACGGATTGCATCCTAGCAAACAGTCATTGCCTAGCGTCATAAGCCATAATTTTACCTTTTAAATAACATACTAGTTAAAAAGAACAACATCGCATACTTTGCTCTGATCCTAATGCAATAGCTAAATTACTTGTGTTTTGGAATCGAGAAACAAAAAGGAACGGAAGACCCGAGACGATGCAGAAGTGAAAGTATTGACTTTCTTTATGAACCGGACGGGTGTCCCGGAATAAAACCCGGGAACTTAGAGCTGGCGACAGCATGCATTTGCTATTCCATCACGGAGTTCGTCTTCTTTCGAACTACAACACAACAACTAAACATATGTTTTACAGAAATCGGTACGAATATGGTATTGACTAACTCGTAAACGCGTGGAGTACATGGTACCTGGTCTGAGGTCCCGGGTTCGATTCCCGGTCGAGTCAATATAGAAAACACTTTTTCTAGATTTTCTCGGGTTTGGATGTTTGTGGCACCTCCATTGTTGCCGATTCCGTAATAAAAGTGCGTGTTGCCAGTGATGACATATGGATCTGAGACGTGGTCTTTTACTGCAGACTGTATGAAGACCGTATGCAGAAGCTCAAAGTTGCTCAGCGGGCTATGGAAAGGGCTGTGTTCAGTGTTTCTCTGCGTGATAGAATCCGTAATGAAGACAACCGCAGCAGAACCAGGGTAACCGACATTGCCGTAAGGATCAGCACGTTGAAGTGGCAATGGGCCGGCCACATAGCTCGTAGAACTGACATCCGTTGGGGAAGAAAGGTTCTCGAGTGGCAACCTCGTACAGGCAAACGCAGTGTTGGACAACCCCCCCCCACGCGAAGGAATGACAACTTGCAAAATGTTGCGGGAAGTCGATGGATGCAGGTGGGTGAGGACCGTTCACTGTGGAAAGTTTTGGGGTAGGCCTATGTTCAGCAGTGGACTCTTGACAGGCTGTAAAGAAGAAGAAGAAGAATAGAAGAGCATAAGCTGCTTACTTTGGGATCAGAGCAATGCTTTAGATGATGTATCTATATAGATAGATAGTGTATTTATTTATTATTTATGGTACTGAACTAGACTAGTTATAAGCTAGACATTTAGTATAAAGTGTTTATGAAGTAGTTTTTCGCCATTGTAATTATCCTAGATCTAATATTAGTGTAAATATAAACAGCAATTGTCAGAAAAAGAAGAAGCAGTTCTTACCGCCAAAAAACATCTCATACGTTATGATTTATCGTTTAATTTGCGTTTCCTTGGTAGACAAAAAAAAATGCCCAATTTTTAATATGTTTTCCTTATTACTGGAAAGGTTAATTAAGTTCATTAATTAAATTAATTTCATTTAAAGAAAAAGCCCTTGTATAATCGTAATATCCGTTGTAATATAAAATATATTTAATAACTAAACGCTCCTTAATTACAGTGACCATGAATTTCGCTTCGAATTTATGGTATAAGAAAAAAAATATATAAATATTCAACGAACTGAAAACACATCTAATTAATAAAGCCGCTTTTATTTAATTTTTTTTTATGAAAAAAATTACAAATTACCGCGCGGCCTTCGCGTACTCGAATATTCTATGAAATTAAAAACATAAAGATAGGTGTATAATTACCATTCGAAAATGATGGTCTAGAATTCAACGATTGTATCGAGTAATACCGAATCCTATAGTTTGATCACGGAGATTTCGCTTCTAAAACCGTATAACGTAGTGTTTGAATTGCGTGAAAGCTCGTAGACAGTCATCGAACTCCTTCACCTGTCCATTGCCAGTCGGCCCGAAGCAGACCCCATGGTGCCTTTGTTGTCTAGACCGAATTTCGTTTTCATATAATATTTATGTGTTATTAAAACAAAACTTCCTCAATTACAACACCTGTTTGCGTTATCTTCTGTACATCTGATTCTTAAACATGATTATATGAGTTGCATATTTTTAATTGAATTATTTCATTGAAATTTTTACACTCAGAAACACGAATTACGACATGGCCTACACTAATTTTGCATTTATTAGTAGGTAGGTGGAATACTTTTTGTAATATATTTACTATGAAATATTAATAATTTACTATGTATATTATTACAATAAATATAATTAATTTAATATAAATGTAGGATTTTGATCGATTTTTGAAGCATGTAAGCCATGCTGGAGCTTTTGTTATTAAATTAAAATAAACTCACACCCACGATGATCAAAGTTAAGTAGACAGACACATTAAATTTGATTTTAATATTTAAAAAAAAAACGTCTTCATGCCATTCCCTATACAGGGGTAGACCGAGGTCTAGTATAGACAATTAAGTCCCTTCGACCCACCTTCGACCTTCCGAAGATATTTTGGGGCAAAGTGGCAGGTGGTGATTCCGTCGCCATCTTTATGTCCAACGTCCAACTTTTAAGCCAACGATATGAATCGCACAAAGGTTTTGAAAAAAACCCATTGGTACGAACCTGCCACCTGCGCATTGTACTCGGGTCTCTCGACTCGAATTACGATTACACAACACCTCGGCTATCGTGACTTTATTATTTAATTTATGATATAGTTTGATGACACCACCCGCACAGCTTTTTCATTTCTGTAATGCGCAGGTTTTTCTTTGTATTTCTTTTTCATTACGTCCAACAATCAGACCCATAAAGCTGCATTCATCTTAAATAATAATAATATAATATATCTTCACGCAATTCCCAATACAGGGGTAAACAGAGGTCTAGTCTAGATAATTAAGTCCCTTCGACCCACCTTCCACCGAAGAAATTTTCGCAACAACGTGACAGGTGTTGAGCCCGTCGCCGTCTTTATGTCCAAGCCAACGATATACTTCGTACACAAGTTTTTTTTAAAAACCCATTGGTACGAGCCTGCCACCTGTGGATCGAACTCGGGTCTCTCGACTCGAAATCCCGACCTCGACCCGAATCTCGGCTATCGTGACTTATATTTATCTTAAATTTGTTGATCTTAAAGCTCGCTTAAACGCAATACCTATAGATTTGATTTGATTTTTGGCATCACAAAGAACGCCAGAGACTGACTTCAATTAGAGACAGCCCGAGTTTATTCTATATTCTATCGTGATGGCAATAGGTCGAGATAACAATAGTATATGTAGGTAGTAGGTGATGCTTGGTTCTCACAGCCAGGGAAGTTACCGCGCATGTGTTTGGTTTTGAGTCAATTTATTACGAGACATTCTCTAAATTAAGAACAACACTTTACGACATTCCCCATAGTGGGGTACAGTACACAGTACACAGTACAGTATAGTACAGGTTTTTAACAGTGGTAGAGCCACGCATCAGCTTTTGTTGTTGCATGAATGGGCCGGCTCGACCGGGGAAGTACCACGACCTCACTGAATACCGGCGTGAAGTAGAAGTCTAACAAACTTCTGCGTTTCGCCTGGTGAGTGCAGGTAACCGTTAGCCCACACACCCCCCTCCCCCAGAATTGGGGGAGGGGGGTGTGTGGGCTACCGGTGGGCTACCGGGCACTCAAAGGGAGGCAACGCATCTGCTAAGTCTCTGGTATCGCTGGTGTTCATGGGCGGCGGTAATCACTTACCATCACGTGAGCCACCTGCTCGTTGCCTCCCTTTTCCTATAAAAAGAAAATCCCCATACTGGGGTATGCAAAGGTCCAGACAGCAAAGTTCTTTCGATCCACCTTTCATCGAAAATATTTTTTTCCTTTATATCCATGCCAATGATATAAATGGTACATAAGTAAAAAAAAGTATTGGTAGTCAACCAACTGGATATCAAACTCGGGTCTCTCGAGTCTAATTCCTATCACCCAACTCGGCTGTCGTGCGTAATCAATATCATAATTATCAATTAAAATAAAAAAAATATTTTAGTGAGGATTTACATAAAGTTCTTATCTGACCTAAAATCGATGTAAGGAATATTGCTATCAAATCTCAAACCTCTATCTATGCCTTATAACATTGAGTTGGAAATTGTCGTAACGTCATGCAGATGGCGCCAAAGCCCGATGTATACGACAGAGATATTTCAAATTTCAACTGTGGCTAGTGCGACATGACGTTTTCTACGTAAAAGTACTTTATTTTTAGTACTTTTATATAAAAGGTTTAGGGACAAAGACTATCTCAAAGAAAAAATATTCGAAACAAATCAAATTTGACATTTATAGTAATAGTTAAAACTATCTTCACGGTGTAGACAGAGGTCTAGACTAGACAATTAAGTCCCTTAGATATTTTGGGACGTGACAGATGTTGAGCTCGTCGCCGTCTTGATGTCCAAGACAACGATAGAGTCGTATATAAGCTTTTTCTTTAAAAAAAACCCATCGATACGAGCCGGCCACCTAGGGATCGAACTCGGGTCTCTTGACTCGAAATCCGATCACCCATTCACTCGGCTTTTTAGTAATAGTGTTAATTTATATGTGAAAACGCGGGGCAAAGCCATGTGCATTAACTGAACAGAAAAACACATCTATTAGTCACCCTCACATCGCACTTTTATAAAGTCACAGTCCCTTTACGACAGTACTGTACGTACGTGCTTTACGTCATCTTTGGTGACTTATATCCCACTTTCACGTTCAGAGTGGTGCGAAAGTGATCACGGACTTTTTTTCTCCCACCCCCTCCGCTCCCCGCGGCAGAGACGTAATCCGCAATAAATACGATTTATAATGGTATTCATGTCGCGCACTCCAGGCCCGTCGGTTTTTAACCGACGCATCGATACCGCGTTTGGTGTGTGGCCACGGGACCGACGGTGCTATAGGCGAATGAGAGAGAAGCGAGGAATAGAGAGAGACTGTGACATAACCGGACAACGATTATGTTATAGTCACTTATTCATGCGTTTCCTAATAAGGGTCACACAATAAGGGACACATGTCTAAATAATTTAGTAAACATTCAACTCAATTCATCACGCAAATGTTTGCATCTAGCGGGATTCAAATCTGCAGCACTTAGCTCCGAAAACACTTCACTATCGCCTATTTATCAGACTATCGGGGTGTCTAGTCTTCGATACTTAATAAGTGATAACTTGGCAGATGAATATGTCTTCACCATTGTCACCTGTTTGGCGTAGAGAACGTGGAGTCGTAAAAGCTCTGAGAGTATCAAAATCTCGGATTCGAAGCAGAATGAGCGGAATTCTCTTTTAAAAAAAGAGAGAGAGTGGTGTATCTACTGGTGCTTCGCTATCACTTAGAGTTATTTCGAATTGTTTCATTTAACAAACCTATCGACAGACTCATGGTAACTTAAAATTATGAAAAAGTTTGCTTTTTGGATACTTGATTATAGTATTAAAATTTAATATTTATAAATAATAATAAATATAATAAATATCTTCACGCAATTCCCAATACAGGGGTAGACAGAGGTCGAGTCTAGACAATTAAGTCCCTTCGACCCGCCTTCCACCGAAGATATTTTCGGGACAACGTGACAGGTGGTGAGCCCGTCGCCGCCTTTCTGTCCAAGCCATCGATATAATTCGTACGTAAGTTTTTTGTTTTTTGAAAAACTCATTGGTACGAGCCTGCCACTTGGGGATCGAACTCGGGTCTCTCGACTCGAAATTCCGACCACCCAACCACTCGGCTATCGTGACTTTAAAAATTTAATATTTCATAACTATAAATTAAGTAGATCGGTTGCTGGAGCTTCGGCAAATCGGAAGTAAACACAATTACAACAGACACAATCAGATAAAAGATTATTATTTCCGACAAAGTAGTCTTTTAATTTTAGTAATTTGTATTGCTCATATAGTTGTAAGAAACTTTTGTGCAATTTAGTGGTTCAATAAATTACCGAAATTTGGCAGTACGTTGATTGGATAGTCAGTTAGTACGACAGTTTCTTCTCATGTGTATAGGATAATTTGAAAAAACTAGCTCAGATCCCGATTTTACAGTGCAAATGACACGCTAGGACATCGTGGCAAGTCGTGAGCCTGTCTTAGTATGCAAGCAAATAGCGTAAATCCTACAGCTACAATTTAAAAAAATATATTTGTACTAACTTTCCTAATAGGAATCGAATTTGAGTCTATTGATTGGAATTCCGATCAGCTTACCGCAGCTATCACTACTTATATCATTGGTAATACAAAACATGTAGAGTAGTGTAATGTGTTACATATGTACATACATAACGGCCTGTTAAAGTCCACTGCAAAGGCATAGGCCTCTCCCATAGGGAGGATTTGCCATAATCGCCACGCTTGGCAGGTGGATTGGTGACCGCAGTAGCAGACCGCTCGCACCACAGACTCTGCTGCCCATCTTGGTCTGATTTTTGATCTGATATTTTTAGAGATGGTTATCCCGCCATCTATCGGTTGCCATAACATTTTTAAAGGCTGTTTCCTCAGTCGCCTCTTAAGACACCCACGGGAAGAATGGGAGTGGCAATATTCTTACACCGTTACCACGCGGTAATGTGTTATGTAATGCGTAAATACAAAAACAAAGAACATTTACAGGGCAACAGTCCTATAAAAGTAGTTTTTACAACGAAGTGATTAATTATTACGCGTGACATAAAATCATTTTCCTGGCCCTCTGCTGCACTTCACTATCACCTATTTTTCGGACTATCGGGGTATCTGGTCTTTGATACTTAATTAGTGATAATTTTGCGGATGATTTGTCTTCAGCATGGAATCGAACTTGAGTTTATTGGTTGGAATTGCCGATCAGCTTGCTGCAGCTATCACAACTTATATATCATTGGTAATACAAAGCACGTAGTGTCGTGTAATGTATTATGTAATGTGTAAATATAAAAACAATTAAGTTTGATAAAAGTAACTTTCTAAATACAGACATAAAATGATTTTCCTGGCCCACCGCTGCACATGGAAATATCTCCGCGGCGCTGGGATTGCGGGCGTGACGGAATAATCGCGGGGCCGCGGAGATATTGTGCCGAAGTGTGTGCGGAATAAAAAAAAAGCTCCTCAGAGCCCTCGGCATCGGGCGCCAGTGACACGAACAATGGTGGGGGCGACAGAGATGTCTCTCTGAGATCTCTTCACCCATTATCTACTCACGTTTCGCGCGCGCCCTCCGAGCCGCACCCTGCCACCTGAGTGCAGTATTAAAGTTGCCGGCAACTGGATAGCTTAACATAATTGCCTGGGGTTTTTCTTTATGAAACCTAAATAAGAGTCTTTCCACGATTTAAGACTGCAATAAAATTATAAACCACTGTTGGAACTTTGTTTTTATTTATTTATTTAATCTTTATTGTGATTCTTTGTAGATGGTCACAGAAGGCGGACTTAATACCTGTAGGCGTTCTCTTCTAGTCAACCTATAATGTAACCCATAGACATACTTAAAACTTTAAGTCGAACAGACACGTTTTTACGCATAAATACACGGTTCACAAAAAACTTTGAAACGATCACAAAATTGATCTGAGGACCAGGATATACAGCAGAAACGTCCTCCGTGGACGAGTGGCGCACACACCAGTTTTCATGGTGTGTGCGCCATGTTCATGTGCCAGTTCTGAGGGTCTAGGTAGAAACCACTTTTTCTATATTTTGTCGGGACTTGGTATTTGTGGTACCTTCGTGTTTCTGATTCCATAATACAAGTACTTCAGTTACTTACTTTAGGATCAGAGCAATGTATATGATGTTGTCCCAATCTATGTGTATGTGTCCAACATATCTATAATGGTCCTATCCTTCGATAAAGTAATGGCCACCGATAGATGGCGGGACATACACCTCGAAAAATTACCCATAAATGACCTATGATCTTAAGTAATGAAATAAATAACATAAATATCTTCACGCAATTCCCAATACAGGGGTAGACAGAGATGTAGTCTAGACAATTAAGTCCCTTTGACTCACCTTCCACCGAAGATATTTTCGGGACAACGTGACAGGCAGTGAGCCCGTCGCCGTCTTTATGTCCAAACTCATGATATAATTCGTACGTTTTTGAAAAACCCATTGGTACGAGCCTGGAGATCGAACTAGGGTCTCTTGTCTCGAAATTCCGACCACCCAAGCACTCGGCTATCGTGACTTTATTTAGTAGTAATAAATAGATATTTACGACTGTTCAGATACGTACAATGGTTTACTAATCTTATGCTATCTTATTTTTCACACAAATCCAATAAAGAAACCCTGCCTATAGTATCATATGATGAAATATTAGTATGAAATAGTCTCATATCATCATATGAGACTATCTATCTCCAAACAGCGTACAAAACAAAGCTCCGAATTAATTCTCACTTCCGCGTCACACCGTCCAACGCGAGCTATGGAATTCATAATTAATTTGGTTTCCAATAATGCCATGAAAATAATAATAATTGTATGTAAATATACATAATATATTGATACCAGGAAGTCATAAGCCACGTATTGGTAATGTCCATAAACATTTTTCCGTGGTTGTGTTGTTAATGAGTTTAACCATAATTGTTTTGCGTGAGGCGCTTAGGGCTATTGTGGTATCGACAGTTTAGGATATTATGATGTTTATTCTCCTACGTACACATAAAACTAATGTTCTAATGTGTTCTATCGGAAATCAGTAGTGACTACTGATGTGAAGTTTTTGTTTCTTATTGTTATTGGTATTTAGTTCGAATAATAATTTGTTTACCTCGTGTTGCCATATTAAAAATCATAGTTGGTAAAACACAAATTCCGGAATTTTGAAAATTCACGATAGCCGAGCGGTTGGGTGATCTGATTTCGAGTCGTGAGACCTCTAGGAGACAGGCTCGTACCAATGGGTTTTTTAAAAACTTATGTACGAATTATACCGTTGGCTTGGACAAAAGCGGCGACGGGCTCACCACCTGTCACGTTGTCCCGAAAATATCTTCGGTATTTATTTAATTTATTTATTTTAATAGTATTTAGTTTGAGTAATAATTTGCTTACCAAGTTACGCCATACGAAAAGTCATTATTAATAGACCGCAAATTAAAATCCGGATTTTAATTTGCTGAAATTCATCGACATAAAGATGTAAAAAAATATATTCACGCCATTCCCAATACAGAGGTAAACAGAAGTTTTCCCAATTATTTCCCCAGTTATATCCCAACAATTATTTAACAGTCTATTAAGAGTCCACTGTTGAACAAAACTCCCTCAAACTTTTCCACAAAGAATACCCATCCATAAAGAATAGCCATCTGCTTCTACGACTTTCCGCAACATTATGCAAGTCGCCTCCTATTTTGGTGGGGATTCTACACTGCGTTTGCCTAAGCGAGGTTGACAATCGAGAACCTATTTTTCCCAATAGTTATCAAATTCTTTGCTTAGCAGTGGTAAATCACTGATTAAAAATATCCATTCGAATGTATTTATTTTTCAAGTTTTTTAGTTATTAAATTTGTTTACAAACACAATTTGAGCCTACGGCTTAAAGTATGCAATGGAGAAACATAACGTGAAGTAGAACTATCGCGGGAATCCAAACCCATGAAATATCTCCAAATCCAAAAACCCACAGTAAATACCTCAGCTCACCAGCATCATAATTGCACTTACCAGTGCAATTACTTTGAGAGGGGCTAATGGTGAAGTCCCAACCCACGTCTTAGTACGCGAGTGACCCCAATATTATCCAAAAATTTTAAGTACTGAATTCATTACGAGCTCGGCAGTGAAGAATAAAATCGCAGGAAACGCATGTCTCTGAAGAAATATTATATGAGGTGATATATATTATATAAGTTTGCCAATCCACTCACGGATTACGTTATAAACTTTCTCCCGCTATAATCTATAATAAAGAATAACTGAAATGCAAGTAGTGGGCATGTGCATTATAACTACTATTATAGGCATTTCTGAATACTTCGGTATTTAGTACTAGTTCGGAAACTCATTTCATCGGAGCTTGCTTTGGAATATGTTATAGATGCGAAAACTACCACCAGCTCTTAGTGTCAAAGCCAACGATACAAATCGCGCAAGACATTAGAAAATACTTTTAGTACGAGTTTCCATTCTTAGTATCGAAAACAGGTCTCCTGGTTTAAATTTCGACCACTCCAAAATGCAAACTGAAACCAATCGGCTATTGGGACTACATACTAGATATATTGAGCATACTCATATTAAAAATAATAAAATAAATATCTTCACGCAATTCCCAATACTGCGCTAGACAGAGGTCTAGTCTAGACAATTAAGTCCCCTTGACCCACCTTCCTCCGAAGATCATTTCGGGAAAACGTGGCAGATGGTGAGCTCGTCGCCGCCTTTATGTCCATGCCAACGATATAATTCGTACATCAGTTTTTGAAAAACTCATTGGTACGAGCCTGCCACTTGGGGATCGAACTCGGGTCTTTTGATACGAAATTCCGACCACCCAACCACTCGGCTATCGTTACTGTGATTACTATTACTTTTATTATAAATATAACAATACATGATTAAATCAAAACGAGGCTTTTTCTAAATCAAACAAATGGTTGAAATACCAATTCATGCATGCAACCTACATATCGATTCCCAACCTCCATCAACATATCGCAAGAATCCTAATAGGTCAGATAATCGTGTAATATCAACATAATCAAACAATAAAGTTTCACTTCGGAACGAAAGCGAAACGCGTTTTGGGGCCAGTATCGCTTGTCTCCGTTTTTAGTGAAACGGTCGGTTTGATACGCGACGCGGCCACGTGGGTGCGTAGCCAAAATAGCCTTTCGTGACACAAGGATACCCATGCCCGGTTAGCAACAGACAGAAATGTGACTAAAGAATAATAAATAGCTTAACGGTTGTTCTGGACGAAATATTAGAATATTAATTTCGTTTTTTATCGTACCCGGCCGGAGACATTAAATTTGAATTTTTAGGTTGCGCGAATTTCGAACGTAAACGGCGTCCAACCTTAGATGGTTTTGTTAACATATGGTAATTATAGGAGTGCTTCTAGTTGTAATAGAGGCGGTCCTCCTTGGCCTCGTAGATTTTATATTGATTGTTTTACAACGAAGTACGCGATGATCTTGAATATTGTACGTTTACCTGACCTTTACGACTTTCTGAATGATCATTTGATAAATTCAATGCCGAAAACCCAATACTGATAAATTATGCACATTTTAAATAAATACAATATATTTTCAAGCCATCCCCAATACTGGGGTTAACAGAAGTCTAGACAATCAAATCCTTTCGACGAACTTTTACCGAAGACATTTTTTGGGAAAAATCTTATATGCCTAAAAATCTAGTGTCACTATGTTTATGGCAGGTAATCTCCAACACTATTGCACAGATTTTGAAAATATTTTGTAATTTGGTGCAACTTAAAATATAGTTTTTTCACGTTTGTTAGTCTCACAATCATTCGAGATAGGCTGAACCATTTCGCCTACTTTTAGTTTTGAAATATTTTAGAACTCCTAGGAAAATTTAAAAGGTGAAGAAATATAAAGAAATTGTATTAGAACCCAGTAGGTGGCGTTACAAACAGCTTCCAAGGCAGGACTACCCTTTACATTGTATGTCTACAATATTTTTTTTACATAATAGAAATAATTTTGACAAATAATGATTAATGATTGTGTATAAAACTTCAAATACAGATAGCTTTAAATTGTACCCAACACCAAAATAGATAATGACCATAAAGTACCTCGAAAATTGATAATCAATCAGCGCTGTGAATACGGCAATCCCCTTGTACAGAAGATGCCTATAACCTGTAGTGGACTTACAAGAACATTAAAATACATAGATAAATAATAAAGATAGGGACATCGACACATACATTGTTTTGATACCAAAGTAAGTAGATAAATTACTTATGGAATCAGAAACAAAGAAGGTTTGTGGTACAAACACCCTGACCCGACAATGACAATGGAGTGGGTTTTTTACATTGATCCGTCCGAGAATCGAACCCGGGACATCAGGACTGGCGACATCTTAAATCAGTGCGTACGTCACTTGTCGTAGGTTTCTTCAAAAAATTTAAATCACAGAACTTAAATTCAATAGAATTTATGTGTAGTATTTGAGTTCGCAAAATTAGACATAGCCTGCTTTTTATTTATAGTAGAGTATCCCATGGGAATTTTGATGTAATGGAAGAACTAAGTCGCCAATAGAATCTAGTTTTTTATCATTTATATATGCGACAGCGGAAATTTTTGAGGTAATTGAGAATGTCTGTATCATCAGTATTTATGGGTAAGAACTGTCACCGGTTTGAGCTCGTCTATTTCTGCCATCCACTCACGCGTGGTAGTGATGTGAGACTGAATAAGCTAAATAGCGCAACAAAGTGTTTGAATTGCAAAACTAAAAATATTTCGGCATGTTTAAATTTGACGGTGAAGGCTTAGTAAAAGGACTGTGGGTTCTATTTCCACCTAATTACTTACAATTTATTTGAGAGACAGTGATACACGAGAAATCGGTTTAACTGAAGCTAAGTGAGCACCTACAAATATGTATACCAGAGGGGCTGCAAGCGGTATGCTTACTTTAAAAAAGGAATTTCGAAATAGACAGATCCAGGCACCTAGCTGCTGCTTTTCTTACCCTTCCACTTTATTTTGGTCTGGAGTTTTTAAGATGATTACCCCACCATCTCTCGGTAGCTAATATGATACGCGCTAAGCGAAATCTCTATATTCACCATCAGAGTTCATCGGAATTCATCGGAAATCATGTAAGTACTCATTCATTCAGGTCGTTAAGTTCTCAGTAAATCAGTTCTCGGTCATTAAGGTCTCTCCTGTAAGAATGGGACATTTTACCGGGATAATAAGAACATTATCGTATATATTTCAGCAGATTAAAAATTTTCTGTGTGCCAAATTCCATATCAAGCCGCTTATATTACCTGCTTGAGTAACAAACATACAAACTTGCAGATTAATAATATTATGTAGGACTAGTTTTTGCGACATTGTCTGCATGTCACTTAATTTATCGAAGTAAAAGTAGTACGTGGTTCGAACTCTCAATAAAAGAGATTAAGCAATTAAAAAGGCTTTTAATCAGAATCATGTGTCAAATCTCTCCCACAGGAACCAAACTTTTAGCAAGAATTAAATGTAGCCCATGTGCTATTCCAGACTATAAGTTATCTCTGTGCCAAATTTCATCCAGATCCATTCTGCACTTTAGGCGTGATTGAGTAACAAACATCCATCAATTGTCAAAAACTCTCGCATTTATAATGTTATAGTTAGCATTAGGAGTATCATTATAAGAACTTATAAATGCACACAGCCAACAGTTAGCCTTCAATCTGACAAATTAACAATCCATCAAACTAGTAGCCTATATCTTCACTAACTCACACTTACATCTACTGACACACACTTGACTATTTAGGGATGTACAAACACTGTAAACGGATTTGTGATCTTGATCTATAACCCCTGCACGCACTTCGAGTGTAGCAAGACTATCTCATTATACTATAATGAGGCACAAACAATAGTAATTCACTTTTGCAACAATGTACCACAAACACGTAACCCTCCGTTCCCGCTTCCAACCGAGATATATTCTTGTCGCGTGTCGTCGTATAGGGAAATTCCGCTTGACCCGTCGAGATTGCGCCAGTCGGGGTTACATATACCCATACGTGTGCCAGGGTATGTACTACAGTATGCAAAGTGTGCCGAGGTCCGTAGAAAATCGAAGATGAATTTTTGTTTAAATTTTATTTTTCTAAATCGGCCGACGAAGCAGACATCATGGAATATTACGCTTATGCATATTTATGTTTGGATTTCGACGTAACGTCGCACGTATTTTGGGTTAAGACCGCTTGGTAACCAAACTAGTTGTGAACGTCGAACAAATATATACGAATTAATGAATAAATAAATGAATGGACTACAAATATAGCAATAAACTGCCAAACTATAACATTTCTTAATAATATAAACGCTTATCTCTCTTTCATTTGGCTCTTTATATAATTAAATACATTCATAAATAGGGACGACATCATATACATAGCTCCGATCGTATCGATGTAATCGGAAATAACAAAGGTACAAACACCCAAAACCGAGAAAAAGCAGAAAAAGTGGTTTTCTATTTCAAACCATCCAAGAATCGACCCCAGAACCTGGTAACACCATGAAAACCAGCATCTACTACTCGTCCACGGAGTCCATCTCTATTTATTGCTTAAAATAATACATGTTTCGATATATAAAAATTCATAAATTATAAAAAGATACACATAATATTGAATCATAAACTCCCAATTGCTATGACAAAATATGGTGACAATTTGACAATAAGAATTTTTTGCAGTGAGAAAACATTTGTTTGAAAACAAATTATATCTAGAGAGTAGGATCCATTCAACCGGCTTTAACGATTATTAAATACATTAAATCCTGTCACATTCTGATGAAAGTGGTTCTAAGCTGTCCCTGCTTCTGTCTACACCATTATCGGAAAGAGCTTGGAGATAAAAAAATACATAGTTTTAATATGACGTCGGAGAAACGACGTCATCCTTATTCCGAATAATTTTTCAAGAACTGTATAGTACATAAAACTAAATTTGTAATTTGTTTCTTTCTGTATATAGTCACGATAGCCGAGTGGCCGGGAGATCGGGATTCGAGTCATGAGACCCAGAATCGACCCAGGTGCTAGTGTCGTACTAATGACTTTTTTTTTTTTTCAAAACTAATGTATGATTTATATCGTTGGCTTGGACATAAAGACAGCGATGGGCTCAGCACCTGTCACGTCCAAAAATGTCTCCGTGGAAGGTGGCTTGAAAGGACTTAATTGTCTAGACCTCTGTCTACTCCTTTATTGAAATGGAGATATTTTTATATTTCTGAGTTTGGAAAATAGCAAATTCTCATGAAATAGCAAAAAAATTCTCGTCAGCCGTCCAAAGGCGGCGAGATTCGCCGACAAAGAATACCGGGAAACTATGAAAACAAAAGAACAATTGGTATGAACCTAACGACGTGACTCATGCGTAAGTATAACAAGCCTTTTTAAAAATAGTCCGGGGTTCTTAGATTGCGGAAGGCGGCTGTATAGATTTATCGGTTATTTAGCGACCGTGGTGGATCGGGATTATCGCGGCGCGTACAAACGGTAAAAGCGATATATTAACGTGGTGTAGGGTGCATATGATTTAATTAATTATGAGAGTTAGGATACAATTAATAATAATAAAGCAACAGTCACCAGAAATTCGAATCAAGTGACCCAAGATGTTCGAATCAAGATACCTTGTGGTGGGCTTGTAGCAATAGGTCTTTACAAAACTAATCTACAATATACATGTCGTTCGCTTGGATGTAAAGATGGCGACAGGTTCACCACCTGTCATGCTGTCTTCGGTGAAAGGTGGGTTGAAAGGACTTAATAGTCTTGTGCTCTATCAACCCTTGCATTGGGAACTCCTATACAGGGTTTACTTCGGACAACATTATATACTACTAAACTCCGATGTACGGTCCCCTATACTCCTGCCGAGCGTGGCTTTTTATCATTGCTCATAGTTGAAGCATTTGGTCTGCCTGTGGTTCGTATACTTATATTTTTTTACACTGTATAATTTCGTATACTTTTTGTTGTATTTTTAATTGACGCAATTAATAAATGTACCTTTGTAAACTTATACACATACTTACTTACTAGCAAAGTCACGATAGCCGAGTTGTTGGGTGGTCGGAATTTCGAGTCGAGAGACCCGAGTTCGATCCCCAGGTGGCAGTACCAATGAGTTTTTCAAAAAACTTATGTACGAATTTCATCGTTGGCTTGGACATAAAGGCGGCGACGGGCTCACCACCTGTCGCGTTGTCCCGAAAATATCTTCGGTGGAAGGTGGGTCAAAGGGACTTAATTGTCTAGACTTGACCTCTGTCTACCCCTGTATTGGGAATTGCGTGAAGATATTTTTTTTTTTTTTACTTACTAGCGACTTATTCCCGACTTAAAAACATATTTCACAACAATCAATAATCAGGACTGACATCAAACGGAAACGGTCCCTTTAGTTATCAATTGTTTGGCAAACCTAACATTTGAATGGGAAACCGGCCCAAGGTGATATTCAATGGTGGTTTTAAAATACAACTGAAGATATATCACAGCTACGATGACTACTCGCGTCTGTGTTTACAGACGATTATCATTACTTACGCGATGGTCACCGTCGCAGCTAAAAATATTGGTCGTTTTCAGCTTCTGGTAACTGCCCGGGGAAGATCCTAAAAGACTTACGCTGAAAGCTACATATTTGATATTAGATAAATAAAACTAAAATAAATATCTTCACGCTATTCCCAATACAGGGGTAGACAGAGGTCTAGACAATTAAATGCTTTCGACCCATCTTCCTCTGACGGGATTTTTGGGACAATGTGACAAGTGGTGAGCCCGTCGTCGTCTATATGTCCAAGCCAACGATGTAAGTAGTAAAGTATCGACGTCAGTATTCATCACTCTATCTAATCTTGGGTGTCATAAGAGGTAATTGTGGAGAAGCGTTTAAGATTGCAATAGTTTCTGAAAGACAACATTCAACTATTTGTTGATGTGTGATGTCTGAATAACATAAAAATAAATAAAATATCTTCACGCAATTCCCAATACAGGGGTAGACAGAGGTCAAGTCTCTCGACTCGAAATTCCGACCACCCAACAACTCGGCTATCGTGACTTATGAATAACATCTTGACGTATTTTCCAATACTGGGTATGTCCGTCTACACAATTTAGTCCTTTTTGACACAGACTTTAACAGAGCTTATTTGAGACGGCGTGACAGGTGGAGAGTCCATCGCTGCCTTAACGTCCAAGCCAAGATAAATAAATAAATATCATGTATATTTGTATAGTAATATTACATATAGTCAGAAACGGTTTTACAAAATTCCGGTTGACATCTTTTAAATCTTATACATTTTTTAAATCATGACAAACTTTAATATTTCACGTTATTTATACATTAAATTTTATTGTTGTTCCAAATAAGCGGAACATCAGAGAATCTTTTTAGAACATTAAAGGTTTATTTATCTTAATAGTTTTATGGATCAATTTATATTATGCAAATTCTCAGACAGGTTGGGGCAGCTCAGGGACTATGAAAATACTTTCAATGTTAATGGCAGTTGGCGAACATATTCGACGATTGAACGCAGCCTCACCACTGTTGTATTAATATAATTGAGCTATTATTTGCTACATCTTTTATATATAAATATTTAGCTACCGTATTTTTTAGTCTGCAACACTCGTAAAACTATGAATAGGTTTGAAATGTTTACACAATGTTATTTGTGCACATACTCTTATGTATATAAAGACGGCGACGGGCTCACCACATGTCAGGTTGTCTCGAAAATATCTTCGGTGGAAGGTGGGTCGGAGGGATTTAATTATCTAGACAAGACCTCCGTCTAATTCCCAATACAGGGGTATTGGGAATTGCGTGAAGATATTTTTTTATCGTATGTACAAAATTAATAAGTATTTATAGATATTTTTTTCTTAAATAATAAGTTCCAATAAGAAAATCATCATAAAATACATGAAATCAAATTGTATTTTAAGACGAATTTCTATGGGAGCTGGATATTGTCTGATGTATTTTTCATACAAAACTAGATACACACTTCGGGATATAGTGTATGACGTGCAGGCAAAGGGAAGCTACCCGCCAGGTCGGATAATCGTGACCGAATCGTGGGGAGGACATCTCCTCCGCCAGTATGCGCTATATCGCATCGTATATATTTGTGTAATCGTAAAATCTTCGATAGCGCGATGCAGGACGTCGATGTTTTTCTTGAATCCGCCACCACATCAGGGTATGTCACCGATTCACCACTTCAGGATACGCAACTCCCAGACGATCGTCATGTCTGACGAGCGGATTGGTGATCTTAGTACCCAACTCCTGCCCACGACTAGTATACAAGCTGCCCGTGCTGATATGCTTTATTTTAGTATATAATTAGGAGTGGCTGGGTGATCAGAATTCGAGTCGAGAGTACCTTCGAAGTACCTTCGACCCATGATATTTTCGGGACAACGTGACAGGTGGTGAGCCCGTCGCCATCTTTATGTCCAAGCTAACGATATAATATATCGCACATAGGTTTTGAAACAACCCATTGGTACGACCTTGCCACCTGGGGATCGAACTCGCGTCTCGTGACTATGAATCCCGATAACACAGCCACTCGGCTATCGTAAAATATTTATCAGAAAAAATGCCTTTCTTGTGTGTGAGTTTTCAGGGTCTCCACATATTTACTCATTCCTGCAGTAAAAACAGTGTAAGTCGTATGCAGAATACAGGACTTAGGTCTCTTACAAAAGAAGTATTTACTGCAATGAAGACACTGAAAGTATAAAGGGGATTGTAATATAAAATACCAGATATGATATAGATATATCTTCACGCAATTCCCAATACAGGGGTAGACAGAGGTATAGTCTAGACAATTAAATCCCTTCGACCCACCTTCCACCGAAGATATTTTCGGGACAACGTGACGGGTGGTGAGCCCGTCGCCGTCTTTATGTCCAAGCCAACGACATTCGTACATAAGTTTTTGATAAACCCATTGGTACGAGCCTGCCACATGGGGATCGAACTCGGGTCTCTTGAGTCGAAATTCCGAACACCCAACCACTCGGCTATCGTGAATTAAATACCAGATATCTTAAAACCCTAAATACTGACCCTTTGTAATTATTGCTCATAAATAAATAAATAAAAAATAAATATCTTCACGCAATTACTAACATAGATAGAGAGGAGGTGGATAGAGGTCTAGTCTAGACAATTAAGTCCCTTTGGGATTTAAATTTTTATATTGAAACAGTTGTTAATTATGTACATACTATCGTAGAATTATGTGATGAAAGCTCACGCCCACCGCATTAAAATTCACAATGAAAAAACGCCCAAGATTACGTCTACGCGCGTATTACGCAGGTCGAGACGTTTTTATAAATTCTATAAAACGCGACATTTTGCGTCGAATTTTTTTTCATTCTTAATTGTTTCCTGGTTTATGGGAACAGTTGAGTTTGAAGGCTAATGTGTTGTTCGATATATTCACGCGATTATTATACAGTTTTTTTTTTTACAGAAGTGAGGTTTAATTTGGCAGCCGTGTCGAGTTATAGCAGTGTTTGTTTATGTAACAAACACGTTTGATTATGCCGGATTTTATTCGCTTATGAAAATAGGTCAGTGATAAACAATAACAATAATATACAGTGATAAACAATAACAATAATATACAGTGATAAACAATAACAATAATAAAAAGTCACGACAGCCGAGTGGTTGGGTGGGCGGAATTACGAGTCAAGGGACCCGAGTTCGATCCCCAGGTGGCAGGCTCATACTAATTGGTTTTTCAAAAAACTTATGAACTCGTTGGCTTGGACATAAAGACGGCGACGGGCTCACCACCTGCCACGTTGTCCCAAAAATATCTTCGGTGGAAGGTGGGACTTAATTGTCTAGACTAGACCCCTGTCTACCCCTGTATTGGGAATTGCGTGAAGATACTTGTTTTTTACCTATAAGTACTTTAATTTAATTCATTCTGCATATCAAAGATTATAGGTAGAATCTAGAGATATATCTATGTATACATCCCACAGAATCTGGTTATTTTCACATATACCTTAGGATCAGAGCAATCTATGTGATGCTGTTTTATAGATGTATTTATTTATAAATAAAATAAATATAAATAAATATCTTCACGCAATTCCCAATACAGGGGTAGACAGAGGTCTAGTACAGACAATTAAGTCCCTTTGACCACCTTCCACAGAAGATAGTTTCGGGACAACGTGACAGGTGGTGAGCCCGTCGCCGTCTTTATGTCCAAGCCAACTATATGATTCGTACATAACTTTTTTTTTTTCAAAAACCCATTCGTACGAGTCTGCCACATGGGGATCGAGCTCGGGTCTCTTGACTCTAAATTCCGAACACCCAACCACTCGGCTATCGTGAATTAAATACCAGATATCTTAAAACCCTAAATACTGACCCTTTGTAATTATTGCTCATAAATAAATAAATAAAAAATAAATATCTTCACGCAATTACTAACATAGATAGAGAGGAGGTGGATAGAGGTCTAGTCTAGACAATTAAGTCGCTTTGGGATTTAAATTTTTATATTGAAACAGTTGTTAATTATGTACATACTATCGTAGAATTATGTGATGAAAGCTCACGCCCACCGCATTAAAATTCACAATGAAAAAACGCCCAAGATTACGTCTACGCGCGTATTACGCAGGTCGAGACGTTTTTATAAATTCTATAAAACGCGACATTTTGCGTCGAATTTTTTTTCATTCTTAATTGTTTCCTGGTTTATGGGAACAGTTGAGTTTGAAGGCTAATGTGTTGTTCGATATATTCACGCGATTATTATACAGTTTTTTTTTTTTACAGAAGTGAGGTTTAATTTGGCAGCCGTGTCGAGTTATAGCAGTGTTTGTTTATGTAACAAACACGTTTGATTATGCCGGATTTTATTCGCTTATGAAAATAGGTCAGTGATAAACAATAACAATAATATACAGTGATAAACAATAACAATAATAAAAAGTCACGACAGCCGAGTGGTTGGGTGGGCGGAATTACGAGTCAAGGGACCCGAGTTCGATCCCCAGGTGGCAGGCTCATACTAATTGGTTTTTCAAAAAACTTATGAACTCGTTGGCTTGGACATAAAGACGGCGACGGGCTCACCACCTGCCACGTTGTCCCAAAAATATCGTCGGTGGAAGGTGGGACTTAATTGTCTAGACTAGACCCCTGTCTACCCCTGTATTGGGAATTGCGTGAAGATACTTGTTTTTTACCTATAAGTACTTTAATTTAATTCATTCTGCATATCAAAGATTATAGGTAGAATCTAGAGATATATCTATGTATACATCCCACAGAATCTGGTTATTTTAGCAATCTATGTGATGCTGTTTTATAGATGTATTTATTTATGACATAAAAAAGAATACGAAAGTGAACCCTTCGAAATTTGGCACATGAGATCTAATTTTTTTGCAGAAACAGTAACAAAATAGTTTAGTTAATAACGTAGTTTTATCAAGTACGTTTTCATTTAATTCCGCGAGCCGATAACAACGAAGTCCCCGTGTGTGTTCCCGTCACCATTTTAAATGTGTATATTAACCCGGTAACCTTCTGTCGATTTCCTGTCCTTTGGATATGACTATTACAATAGATTGTATTAAACAAGCTCTTCGCGTCGCTGAGGGCGCCTCGTTCAATTTACATACAACGTAATGTATTCACTTGACTAACATATCACTCTTGGGTTTGCTTTTGTTTATTTAATAATATATTATTTCGATTATAGATTGTGTTAGAATTATAACGAGACTGTTACAACATCTGTCGCGTTTTCCTAAGTCGCTTACAGTGAAAGGTGGGTTGACAGGTCTAAATTGTCTAGACCTCTGACTACCTCAGTATTACAAAATGCTTGAAGATCCAACAAAAAATACTACCTGAAAGCCAAGTCAAGGTGTTAGTAACCTTACCTTCGATGTTTTGTATTTTGATCCGAACCGCATTTTGATTCCCGCTCGAGGCAATCATTTCTTCAATTTTTCATTTAGAAAAAGATCAAATTGTAGTGAGTGAATTTTGTAGCAGAAGAAAAATGTCCCAGGCTATTAGTTACTTGGCTATATCCTTCATACTGAAACTCATTATTTATTGCATGTCTATCCTAGCGGTATAATTAGGTCTGGTACCCTCGTAGTGTGGTATCGACTACTAGGTTGAAGAGACTTCATTTAAAAAATTGGGTTTATTGGGCATAATTTTACTAAATTTTTTCATAGCAATCACTCGTGATACATGTTTAATTTACTAATGCTAAATTAACAGACCTTTATTGTGACTTTCATTATAATATGGAGCGTGTTGTATCGGCCCAAAGTTGAGCGTTGCGATAGTAAAAAAATTTTACTAATCGTTCCTTTATGGATTGAAGGATGATGATTTTAGCATTATTTATAATTTAAAATATACGATGTACTTCGTAGCATGAAAATGAAATTATAAAAATAAGAAAAAGAAACACCAAAAAGAGATAAAATTATTTAAAATGATTTAAAGAGAAAAAATGTGTAAAATTTAATGTTTATAATTAACTGACACGGGCGCGATGTTCTTTTGAAATTTAAAAAAAAAAATTTCTCTTTCATTTAATAACAAAAAGTTATATGCTTTAAAATCAATAAAAATTTCATAATAAAAAGATTTAAATCATAATGGGAAAAGAACTTTCGGAAAGAGATATCAAAGAGTGCTAAGCTTTTGGTTGATCCTTTGGCAATAAATTACTATTTTATTTTTTTGAACGATTCACACAGGTTTTTTTACGTGTACAATTTTTTTAAGTGATAGGATTTCTCATAGTGCATTGATTTTGAAACCAGTTCCAATTCAGGTTAATTTCTATTCTATTTCGGGAACTCAGATAGAACTTGTTTGAACTTCTGATATCTGTTACTTAATTTCCTTTTTATTAAAACTCCTAAGATCCATATCGGCTCCAAAGAAGTGTTGGTCGAAAGAACTAAATTGTCAAGACCTCTGACTACCCTATTATTGGGAATGTTTGAAAATAAGAATGATGAGGTTTAACTTAATACTGTACTTATTTATTTGATTCGACGGTAATATAGAATATTTCTAAAATATGTACTATTTATTATTGTAATTTCGCCTCTAATAATAAGTTTATTTTGAAATTTAAAAAAATTTCTCTTTCATTTAATAACAAAAGTTATATGCTTTAAAATCAATAAAATTTCATAATAAAAAGATTTAAATCATAATGGGAAAAGAACTTTCGAAAGCTTCTGGAAATGTTGTAAGTATTGTAAAATTCTTATCACTGTGATATCTTTACGCGTATACCCAATCCTGGGGCAAACAGAGGTTTAGACGATTTAGTCTTTTCGACTCATAATTTACAGAAGACTATTTGGGCATTATTTTTATTATAAATAAGAATTTATTCTGCAAAAGGAAGTTTGGTGTGGATATATCGGAATGGAGTGAATATATCGGTTTTAGATGACTGATTACTTGAATAACTGAATTGAATAACCTAATAATTAATTATTAATAAGATACATATTGAAAGTTATACAACTTTATATTTTTAAAGTGAAATTTTTCGTGTAGAAGGTGGCGAAGTTTGGAATTTCTGAAAGGAATATTTCAACCATTTTTGGAGAGTTTTTGAGTGAGTGAGAAATACCATTTTTTTAAGAAATGTAACAAAGTTATCAGCTCGTGAATATAGCAAATTATTAACAAAAAATATCTTCACGCCATTCGCCGCATCTACAACTATTGTCAGGGGTGTCTACACCTACCTTCCGCCGAGGACATTCTTTGTGAATACATGACAGGTGGTGAGCCTGTCGCCGTCTCTATGCCCAATCTCTAACAATATATAAATAGTACATGATTTTTTTTATAAAACCCATTGGTACGTGCTCTCCATCATGGAAATTGAACTCGCGTCTCTAGATTCAAATTTCGATCACCTAACTAATCGACGCCAGAAATGTTGAACAAACATGCAACTGTTTTGTTGCTCTTCGGGAAGGAAATACTAATACTCAAGTTTGATGCTTTCATCCCAAACTTAACGACTATTAAACAACGTGAAAAGTGGTGAACCTGCCGTCATCTTTGTGTCTTTAGTTTCTTATAGTGCCTTTAAGCCCTTCATTAGCTCTTCTCTTAATGTCTTTTAAGCCTTTAGTGCGTAAGGTTGGGTAGTATAGGTATTAGCGTCTGCGTTACTGGCGTACAGAATTGCATGTTCCTTTTCATTTTGAGCTATTTCATTATTTACAAAACCGGTCCGGCACCGTGACGCGAAAGTTAACGGTACCAGAATAACGTAATTACGTTACGCGAACCGCCATAAACTATTTTTACGATGGCAATCTCATTCAAAATTTATTTCACTCGTGACGTCCTCTGCAACTGAACGTATGTATGTTTGTATGTGTGTATGAATGTATGTATGCTCTTTGTGTTTTTTTTATTTATTGAACTTCATATACATGTGAGTGTATATAGGCGGAATCAATGCCAGAGGCATTCTCTACCATTCAACTTTTAGGTTGTGCAAAGATGAAATGAATTAGGTGCAATAAATGTGGGACACATTTACAATTAAGGATCAAGTTACAAATTAATTAGTCTGTACATGATATTTGATGATCTCCGTGGACGAGCGATCTACAAGTTGATGATCTACGTGGTCAAGAGACCCGAGTTCGGTCCCCAGGTGGCAAGCTCGTACCAATGGGTTTTTCAAAAACTTATGTACGAATTATATCGTTGGCTTGAATTATATCGTTGGCTTGAATTATATCGTTGTCTTGAATTATATCGTTGGCTTGAATTATCGTTGGCTTGAATTATATCGTTATTTGAATTATATCGTTGGCTTGAATTATATCGTTGGCTTGAATTATATCGTTGGCTTGAATTATATCGTCATTTGAATTATATCGTTGGCTTGAATTATATCGTTGGCTTGAATTATATCGTTGGCTTGAATTATATCGTTGGCTTGAATTATATCGTTGGCTTGAATTATATCGTTGGCTTGAATTATATCGTTGGCTTGAATTATATCGTTGGCTTGAATTATATATCGTTGGCTTGAATTATATCGTTGGTTTGAATTATATCGTTATTTGAATTATATCGATGGCTTGAATTATATCGTTGGCTTGAATTATATCGTTGGCTTGAATTATATCGTTGGCTTGAATTATATCATGTTGGCTTGAATTATATCGTTGGCTTGAATTATATCGTTGGCTTGAATTATATCGTTGGCTTGAATTATATCGTCATTTGAATTATATCGTTATTTGAATTATATCGTTATTTGAATTATATCGTTGGCTTGAATTATATCGTTGGCTTGAATTATATCGTTGGCTTGAATTATATCGTTGGCTTGGATTATATCGTTGGCTTGAATTATATCGTTGGCTTGGACATAAAGATAGCGATAGGTTTCCCACCTGTAACGTTGTACCGAAAATATCTTCGGTGGAAGGTGGGTCGAAGGGATTTAATTGTCTAGACCAGACCTCTGTCTACCCCTGTGGAATTGCGTGAAGATATTTGTTTATTTATTTATTTTCGTGGTTATTGTTTATTGTGCGTATGATATTGGCAGTAGGTAATTTTTGTATGTGATATGTAATATGTAAATGTCTTCGGTGAAAGGTGGGTTTAACTAATTGGACCTCTGTCTACCCCAGTATTGGGAATAGTCAATCAGAGGCGACTATGGGAAACACCTTGACAACGCAATTGCCTACCGTTAGATCACTGGATAACCATCTCGAAAAATATTAGACCGTACTTTATAGGATCGATGACGGGGAACGTCTAAGTTGCGAGGTTTCTAATTTCTTTTGGGGTTTGTTTACCCCAAAAGACTAATTGTGGAATGGAGTGAATATATTTTTTTTAGGTTCATTTCCTCCTACATATAAACATTACTAAATCTCCGCACCGGCAATTTATTAAAACAGGACTAAGTAAGTTTTCAAATGTTAAATAATATGCAGAAGATTCCATATCGACGTCTTAAAGAAACACTCGCAAGTAGGTCAAACTATAACATGGTTGAACAAACACTTCGACGTTATGTCGAACTATTTTAGTTAGTTGCCGGTTTCGCAAAAAAAAAAACATCGCAAATTTTTTTGTATCACCTCGCAGCACAGAATGGGGTCAGTGTAAATTTAAAACAAAACAAGTTTTCAGCGCGATATACGCCGGGAGCGGCCCCGCCCAGCGACAATTTCAGTCTAATCACACGTCGTTTTTTTATCGTCTAAAACATATATCGCCCGCGACCATGAAACCGTCTGCCCTTGAACTAGTGGCGGGAAGTAAAAATATCGATAAAAGTTGGAAACTGTGTCGACGTTTAATCGAGTGGGATATATATATAAAAAAAAAAAGAACCGCCCCAGATATCGTGCCAAAGTATGCGAATTCACAATGTCGTCGATGGGCCCGTTGCGTCATCCGGTTTTATTCATTTCCTTATAGTCTAATGTAATTTCTAACTTTAAACTATGAATAGAGTTTGTTATTCTAAATCAAATAGATATAAAAATGTATTGTTTTTTTTAAATATATTTTTCTGTGTAGGTTACGTATAAATGTTATGTTTTGCCCACTTTCTCCGACAGGCTGTTTGGCCAAAATAACTCGCTCGCTCTGCTCTATAATTATTTTTAGCGTTCTAACATGCTAACAAAGCGTTATTAGCAAATAAACTTAAAATGAATGAGTACCGCTAGAAGAAGAAAGAAGAAAGCTGTAAAAGATACGGTGTAAAATAATTATTACGCATTTCCAAACGTTGAGGTAGTCAGATTTCTAGACAATTCAGATTTTCATCGTAGCTAATTTAGGCCATCGTGGCAGGTGGTGAGCCTGCCGCCGTCTCTGTGTCTAAGCCAAGGATAATTGCATGGATAAAAAGTTATATAAACATTTATCCATGAATATGCATTACATTCATGTCTCGAGTACAAAACATTCATATACATCTTAGAAATGTTTGGCACTTGCGGAATTAAACCCGCAGCCCTTGGGTTTGAAGGCAGTCTCTACCAACTAGGCTATCAGATCGTATTTGAAACTCAGTAGGTATCTCAGAGTCAAAATTCCAATCTTTGTTGGATAAACTGTCCTAGATTGCGGGGTTTCATTAAATTAATAATACTTATATTAGACTCAGCTTTCAAAGAAACTTCTCGACTCAGTTTTCAATAATGAATTTCAAGAATTAAAGATTATTCTGTTAGAAAAAGCATCTCACATTCCTATTTATCAGAACATTGCTATTAGATCAGTCATTATTAAACAAATAAGTTTTAATTTTTGTATAATGGTCATTCAAGATTTTATTTTTTTACAAAAACATCATAGAAATTTCGAAAAAAAATCGAAAATCATCGAATAACGAGCATCACGGCGCCGATTGCTAAAATCCGTAACAACAAAGATGATTGAATTGTGATAAACAAAACTCGAATATTATTTTAGTTTTCATGAATAGGAATATAAATAAAACATAATTTGATAAGATAGAAGAAACCTGTTCACATTAGTTGCGACGCAAAACGTATAATGCGCAGTATTTTTTAAATTTGTTTTATTAATTTGGTGTCACTAGCTTTTGCGTGACTTTTACACATGTTTTTTTATGCACCTTCCTATACTGTACACCGAAACTTGTTAGCGCGACAAGTGGTGAGCTTTTCGCCAAGTCAACGGTACTATATATCATATATATATATATATATATATATATATATATATATATATATATATATATATATATATATATATATATATATATATATATATATATATATATATATATATATATATATATATATATAAAAAAGAACCGCCCCAGATATCGTGCCAAAGTATGCGAATTCACAATGTCGTCGATGGCCCGTTGCGTCATCCGGTTTTATTCATTTCCTTATAGTCTAATGTAATTTCTAACTTTAAACTATGAATAGAGTTTGTTATTCTAAATCAAATAGATATAAAAATGTATTGTTTTTTTTAAATATATTTTTCTGTGTAGGTTACGTATAAATGTTATGTTTTGCCCACTTTCTCCGACAGGCTGTTTGGCCAAAATAACTCGCTCGCTCTGCTCTATAATTATTTTTAGCGTTCTAACATGCTAACAAAGCGTTATTAGCGAATAAACTTAAAATGAATGAGTACCGCTAGAAGAAGAAAGAAGAAATCTGTAAAAGATACGGTGTAAAATAATTATTACGCATTTCCAAACGTTGAGGTAGTCAGATTTCTAGACAATCCAGATTTTCATCGTAGCTAATTTAGGCCATCGTGGCAGGTGGTGAGCCTGCCGCCGTCTTAGTGTCTAAGCCAAGGATAATTGCATGGATAAAAAGTTATATAAACATTTATCCATGAATATGCATTACATTCATGTCTCGAGTACAAAACATTCATATACATCTTAGAAATGTTTGGCACTTGCGGAATTAAACCCGCAGCCCTTGGGTTTGAAGGCAGTCTCTACCAACTAGGCTATCAGATCGTATTTGAAACTCAGTAGGTATCTCAGAGTCAAAATTCCAATCTTTGTTGGATAAACTGTCCTAGATTGCGGGGTTTCATTAAATTAATAATACTTATATTAGACTCAGCTTTCAAAGAAACTTCTCGACTCAGTTTTCAATAATGAATTTCAAGAATTAAAGATTATTCTGTTAGAAAAAGCATCTCACATTCCTATTTATCAGAAAATTGCTATTAGATCAGTCATTATTAAACAAATAAGTCTTAATTTTTGTATAATAGTCATTCAAGATTTTATTTTTTTACAAAAACGTCATAGAAATTTCGAAAAAAAATCGAAAATCAACGAATAACGAGCATCACGGCGCCGATTGCTAAAATCCGTAACAACAAAGATGATTGAAATGTGATAAACAAAACTCGAATATTATTGTTTTCATGAATAGGAATATAAATAAAACATAATTTGATAAGATAGAAGAAACATGTTCACATTAGCTGCGACGCAAAACGTATAATGCGCAGTATTTTTTAAATTTGTTTTATTAATTTGGTGTCACTAGCTTTTGCGTGACTTTTACACATGTTTTTTTATGCACCTTCCTATACTGTACACCGAAACTTGTTAGGAACAACGCGACAAGTGGTGAGCTTTTCGCCAAGTCAACGGTACTATATACTTATATAGAGACATATTATAAATAGACAATTAATCATACATACTCATTAACATCTATTACTCGACTATAAACCTATTCATCACATAATGTTTGTCTCTAGCGGGATTTAAGCCCGAAACCTATAGCTTCTAAAGCTGGGCCACTGGCTATCGTAACTTGTAAATTCATTATTGATCTTATTAAAATTATACAAACATAGACTCTTTGGTTACCATTAAACAGACAATAAATACTTCTATCCGACTCATTAATTTCCTTATAATTTGAGGCCATATTGTTTTTACGTAAATAGTTTACCTAAATTGTCATATACACACCCAGTTCATAAACCTTCACGCAACTTCCATTATTGAGGTAGACAGAGGTCTAGTCTAGACAATTGAGTCTCTTCGACCCATCTTCCACCGAAGTTATTTTTAGGACAACGTATTCCAAGCCAACGATATAATTCGTACATAAGTTTTTGAAAAACTCTGGTACGAGCCTACCACCTGGGATCGAACTCGGGTCTCTTGACTCGAAATTCCGACAACCCAACCCCTCGGCTATCGTAACTTGTAAATTCATTATTGATCTTATTAAAATTATACAAACATAGACTCTTTGGTTACTATTAAACAGACAATAAATACTTCTATCTGACTCATTAATTTCCTTATAATTTGAGGCCATATTGTTTTTACGTAAATAGTTTACCTAAATTGTCATATACACACCCACTTCATAAACCTTCACGAAACTTCCATTATTGAGGTAGGCAGAGGCCTAGACTCAATGAAGTACTTTCGACTCACATCAACAGAAGCTTATTGGAGACAACGTGTCAGGTATTTTTTATTTTAGCGACGTAGAATTCAGTATTTTTAAAACAAAAATTACATTAAATAAATACGTTATGTACCACCTTTAAATTTATGGTTCAGTGTTGCCAACGTTATGGAATAACGAAGCGTGAAGAGTGATTTTCGTTATTACACCCACGTAACTAATTCCACGGCTGGTTCGTGTTGCCATGGGGTACTCTGCTCAAACGACGTAATAAAAAATTCACTTTCGAAGTTTCGAATACAAATTTTAATGAGGTCACCTATCCATGATAATTTAAGTCGAGCAGTGCTAAAAAAAAATAAATAAATAAATAAATATCTTCACGCAATTCCCATTACAGGGGTAGGTAGACAGAGGTCTAGTCTAGACAATTGAGTCTCTTCGACCCATCTTCCACCGAAGTTATTTTCAGGACAACGTGACAGGTGGTGAGCCCGTCACCGCCTTTAGGTCCAAGCCAACGATGTAATTCGTACATAAGTTTTTGAAAAACTCTGGTACGAGCCTACCACCTGGGATCGAACTCGGGTCTCTTGACTCGAAATTCCGACAACCCAACCACTCGGCTATCGTAACTTGTAAATTCATTATTGATCTTATTAAAATTATACAAACATAGACTCTTTGGTTACTATTAAACAGACAATAAATACTTCTATCTGACTCATTAATTTCCTTATAATTTGAGGCCATATTGTTTTTACGTAAATAGTTTACCTAAATTGTCATATACACACCCACTTCATAAACCTTCACGAAACTTCCATTATTGAGGTAGGCAGAGGCCTAGACTCAATGAAGTACTTTCGACTCACATCAACAGAAGCTTATTGGAGACAACGTGTCAGGTATTTTTATTTTAGCGACGTAGAATTCAGTATTTTTAAATTTGTTTTATTAATTTGGTGTCACTAGCTTTTGCGTGACTTTTACACATGTTTTTTATGCACCTTCCTATACTGTACACCGAAACTTGTTAGGAACAACGCGACAAGTGGTGAGCTTTTCGCCAAGTCAACGGTACTATATACTTATATAGAGACATATTATAAATAGACAATTAATCATACATACTCATTAACATCTATTACTCGACTATAAACCTATTCATCACATAATGTTTGTCTCTAGCGGGATTTAAGCCCGAAACCTATAGCTTCTAAAGCTGGGCCACTCGGCTATCGGATCATTGCACATGATAATACTATTTACAGCGTAAAATAGCTTAGCAATAATGCAGCAACAACAAAATTTTAAAAATATGATTATTAAATTTTGTGTGTTTTGTACATTTGACCTATTAAATTTCATGTTTATCATTATATTCTTTATTTATGAACAGTAACCCTTATCACTCGATTCTCCGTCTGTCTGTCCGGCAAAGTAGTTTTCTTTTAATCCACTAAACCGTTTATTTACTATGCTGAAATTTGATACACATAAATTTATGTGTCCCGAAACGGCGAGTCTGTCACGTATAGGAAGTCACTTTTGAGGGGGCAAGACAACATCACGTATAGGAAGTTACTTTTGAGGGGCAAGACAACATCACGTATAGGAAGTCACTTTTGAGGGGCAAGACAACATCACGTATAGGAAGTCACTTTTGAGGGGCAAGACAACATCACGTATAGGAAGTCACTTTTGAGGGGCAAGACAACATCACGTATAGGAAGTCACTTTTGAGGGGCAAGACAACATCACGTATAGGAAGTCACTTTTGAGGGGCAAGACAACATCACGTATAGGAAGTCACTTTTGAGGGGCAAGACAACATCACGTATAGGAAGTCACTTTTGAGGGGCAAGACAACATCACGTATAGGAAGTCACTTTTGAGGGGCAAGACAACATCACGTATAGGAAGTCACTTTTGAGGGGCAAGACAACATCACGTATAGGAAGTCACTTTTGAGGGGCAAGACAACATCACGTATAGGAAGTCACTTTTGAGGGGCAAGACAACATCACGTATAGGAAGTCACTTTTGAGGGGCAAGACAACATCACGTATAGGAAGTCACTTTTGAGGGGCAAGACAACATCACGTATAGGAAGTCACTTTTGAGGGGCAAGACAACATCACGTATAGGAAGTCACTTTTGAGGGGCAAGACAACATCACGTATAGGAATTATATCGTTGGCTTGAATTATATCGTTGGCTTGAATTATATCGTTGGCTTGAATTATATCGTTGGCTTGAATTATATCGTTGGCTTGAATTATATCGTTGGCTTGAATTATATCGTTGGCTTGAATTATATCGTTGGCTTGAATTATATCGTTGGCTTGAATTATATCGTTGGCTTGAATTATATCGTTGGCTTGAATTATATCGTTGGCTTGAATTATATCGTTGGCTTGAATTATATCGTTGGCTTGAATTATATCGTTGGCTTGAATTATATCGTTGGCTTGAATTATATCGTTGGCTTGAATTATATCGTTGGCTTGAATTATATCGTTGGCTTGAATTATATCGTTGGCTTGAATTATATCGTTGGCTTGAATTATATCGTTGGCTTGAATTATATCGTTGGCTTGAATTATATCGTTGGCTTGAATTATATCGTTGGCTTGAATTATATCGTTGGCTTGAATTATATCGTTGGCTTGAATTATATCGTTGGCTTGAATTATATCGTTGGCTTGAATTATATCGTTGGCTTGAATTATATCGTTGGCTTAGATTATATCGTTGGCTTGAATTATATCGTTGGCTTGAATTATATCGTTGGCTTGAATTATATCGTTGGCTTAGATTATATCGTTGGCTTGAATTATATCGTTGGCTTGAATTATATCGTTGGCTTGAATTATATCGTTGGCTTAGATTATATCGTTGGCTTGAATTATATCGTTGGCTTGAATTATATCGTTGGCTTGAATTATATCGTTGGCTTAGATTATATCGTTGGCTTGAATTATATCGTTGGCTTGAATTATATCGTTGGCTTGAATTATATCGTTGGCTTAGATTATATCGTTGGCTTGAATTATATCGTTGGCTTGAATTATATCGTTGGCTTGAATTATATCGTTGGCTTAGATTATATCGTTGGCTTGAATTATATCGTTGGCTTGAATTATATCGTTGGCTTGAATTATATCGTTGGCTTAGATTATATCGTTGGCTTGAATTATATCGTTGGCTTGAATTATATCGTTGGCTTGAATTATATCGTTGGCTTAGATTATATCGTTGGCTTGAATTATATCGTTGGCTTGAATTATATCGTTGGCTTGAATTATATCGTTGGCTTAGATTATATCGTTGGCTTGAATTATATCGTTGGCTTGAATTATATCGTTGGCTTGAATTATATCGTTGGCTTAGATTATATCGTTGGCTTGAATTATATCGTTGGCTTGAATTATATCGTTGGCTTGAATTATATCGTTGGCTTAGATTATATCGTTGGCTTGAATTATATCGTTGGCTTGAATTATATCGTTGGCTTGAATTATATCGTTGGCTTAGATTATATCGTTGGCTTGAATTATATCGTTGGCTTGAATTATATCGTTGGCTTGAATTATATCGTTGGCTTAGATTATATCGTTGGCTTGAATTATATCGTTGGCTTGAATTATATCGTTGGCTTGAATTATATCGTTGGCTTGAATTATATCGTTGGCTTGAATTATATCGTTGGCTTGAATTATATCGTTGGCTTGAATTATATCGTTGGCTTGAATTATATCGTTGGCTTGAATTATATCGTTGGCTTGAATTATATCGTTGGCTTGAATTATATCGTTGGCTTGAATTATATCGTTGGCTTGAATTATATCGTTGGCTTGAATTATATCGTTGGCTTGAATTATATCGTTGGCTTGAATTATATCGTTGGCTTGAATTATATCGTTGGCTTGAATTATATCGTTGGCTTAGATTATATCGTTGGCTTGAATTATATCGTTGGCTTGAATTATATCGTTGGCTTGAATTATATCGTTGGCTTGAATTATATCGTTGGCTTAGATTATATCGTTGGCTTGAATTATATCGTTGGCTTGAATTATATCGTTGGCTTGAATTATATCGTTGGCTTGAATTATATCGTTGGCTTGAATTATATCGTTGGCTTGGACATAAAGACGGCGACGGGCTCACCACCTGTATCGTTGTACAGAAAATAATTTCGGTGGAAGTTGGGTCAAAGGGACTTAATTGTCTAAACTAAACCTCTGTATATCCCTGTATTGGGAACTGCGTGAAGATATTTATTATTATTTATTATTATTTATTTTAACTTATAGATGACCCTTAAATCGCTAAGAAGTCCATAATCTTACAATAACAAGGTAAATCCCTCAACATTATGACAACGTACGAAACCCTCTTCAAGCGAATTTAAACTCGCACTTGTCGCGGTTTTTTAGTATTTAGATTTATTTTTATCTTAGTTAAGATTATAATAATTTTAATATAACAAGCTCAACCTGATAAATTAAAATGCATAAATTTATTATTAAAAAAATAATAGATATATAAATATCTGTCTCAATTCCCAATACAGGGGTAGACAGAGGTCTAGTCTAGACAATTGAGTCTCTTCGACCCATCTTCCACCGAAGTTATTTTCAGGACAACGTATTCCAAGCCAACGATATAATTCGTACATAAGTTTTTGAAAAACTCTGGTACGAGCCTACCACCTGGGATCGAACTCGGGTCTCTTGACTCGAAATTCCGACAACCCAACCACTCGGCTATCGTAACTTGTAAATTCATTATTGATCTTATTAAAATTATACAAACATAGACTCTTTGGTTACCATTAAACAGACAATAAATACTTCTATCCGACTCATTAATTTCCTTATAATTTGAGGCCTCATTGTTTTTTCGTAAATAGTTTACCTAAATTGTCATATACACACCCAGTTCATAAACCTTCACGCAACTTCCATTATTGAGGTAGGCAGAGGCCTAGACTCAATGAAATACTTTCGACTCACATCAACAGAAGCTTATTGGAGACAACGTGTCAGGCATTTTTTATTTTAGCGACGTAGAATTCAGTATTTTTAAAACAAAAATTACATTAAATAAATACGTTATGTACCACCTTTAAATTTATGGTTCAGTGTTGCCAACGTTATGGAATAACGAAGCGTGAAGAGTGATTTTCGTTATTACACCCACGTAACTAATTCCACGGCTGGTTCGTGTTGCCATGGGGTACTCTGCTCAAACGACGTAATAAAAATTCACTTTCGAATTTTCGAATACAAATTTTAATGAGGTCACCTATCCATAATAATTTTAGTCGAGCAGTGCTTAAAAATAAATAAATATATTCACGGAATTCCCAATACAAGGGTAGACAGTCTAGTCAATTAAGTCCCTTCGACTCACCTTCCACGCAAGATATTTTCTGGACAACGTGACAGGTGGTGAGCCCGTCACCGTCTTTATGTCCAAGCCAACGATGTAATTCGTACATAAGTTTTTGAAAAACCCATTGTTACGAGCCTGGGGATCGAACTCGGGTCTCTCCACTCGAAATTCCGACCACCCAACCACTAGGCTATCATGACTATACATCGAGCAGTGCTACCATACTTAAAATTAAAACTTGCCAATGTTTATACCAATAATATCTAACTATATTTACTTCAGTAATATTAACACTTTAGAGTGCGCTACTTCTGGGGGTTATTTCAAACGGTTCTACCAACCTGAATATTTTATTATCACTTTCTCTTTTACTATTTTTATTTTATGATCCTTTGTGAGTCTATTATTTGCTACCGTCCGATAGCCGAATGTGTGAAGTGATTACCGCCGCCCATGAACATCCGCAATACCAGAGGCATAGCAGATGCGTTGCCGGCCTGAAACCGGTTTATTCTGTAGTTTGTGATTACCACGATGATAAGTTCCAAGAAATCTTATGGAAGAGATACCTAATTATTTGTAGATTGGGCTAAAGCCACCGAATAGAGGGTTAGAGCTATCTTTGACCTTCTAACGTTTCGTCCGGTGAGTGAGGCAACTAAAGGTTTGTATATCTGTCCCACCTTTCCCTCTTTTCCTTCTCCTTTCTCAATTCTTTTCCGAAACCAGGCAACCCACCAGCGAAAGTCACCTAACATGACGTAACTTGACGACATCTGGGGACCAGGAACTGGTTTCCATGATATCGCCAGCTCTGTGAGCTCTGACCGGCTCCATCCAGAAAACTACATTCTCTACATTGTCTCCGGTCTTTGTATTTGTGGTACCTTTGTTGTTTCAGATTCCATAACAAGAGTGATTTAGCTCCTTGCTCTGGGATCGGAACAATGTATGTGATGCTGTCCTTATCTGTATATGTATTCATCAGGTGAATCGGTTTCACTTTTCCTTCATAAGGTACGATAGCCGAGCCGAGTCAAACATGACATAATTTATCAGAGACGTCTTAAGCTTTATTACTTCGTCAAATATCGGAAGCAAACTATTGGGTTGTTGAATAATTGACATGGAAGATTCAAATGAACGTCAATAAAATAGGAGAGTTGTGGTAAGTTTTTGTCTATAAATAATTAACACTTGTGAGACTCAGCGCAGCTTGCTGAGACATATGTTGTGCTGTCATAAAACATAAACATTTCTCTTTATTTGTTTGTTTCTTAACGAATTTTCTCGGATGAAACTTGTCCATATAAACATGGAATATTTTTTTAAAATAACAAATTCATATCTATACATTTCTTGTTGTAATTTAAGATAAATATTATTTAATATATATTATAATATTATTTAATATAAATATTATTTAATAAATGTATACAATTATCAAAAAAATCCGTATCATCGCTTTCATGTTTGAAAAGAATGATGAATCTATTATAAGTCAGAGAAAAGTGTATAAGAATCGTGACAGTTGGTGATCTTTTCCCTCTGGCTACTGCGTCCGAGATGGTACCTACGTGAAGGTGTATAAATGCTTAAAACATTTTCATCAAGGCTAGAATAAAAAGCTTTACAGAAACCAATATAAACGTCTCCGTAAGTAGGTCAGTAACGTCAAACAGACAAGTTTTATTTACTACGTTGTATCCGCTGAATAAACAATCCGCTCCGCAATTTGGTTAAACAAACGTTCCAGCTAATAAATAAGAACATTTTTTCTGTTTATCACCGCAAGGTTGCCCTAACCGGGGCGTTCGGATGCCGTATTTCTGTACCGTGTGTTGGGTCTATCAAACATTGGATGGTCTGTATTTCAATTGCAGCGCGGTTACGGATTAAAAACCATCATCATCGCAGCATTCTATGTATAAAGAGGACGGGCAAAGTACGAAACACAACCCTGCGCTCGATGACAGGCATTGCCGATGCGGGCGTCAAAGCTGCCAGGCTACAGTAGGATTGGGCGGGCCATATAACTCGTATGTACCCTGATAGATGGCTAAAATTTTGAGGCAGTGTATTCCGGAATGTGGAAAATGACGCCGAGGTAGGCCAAGAAACGGGGGCGTGACGAGCTAGACGCATCCTTTGACGATTGGTTCGAAAACGCGAAAGATCGAGTTGTTCGGAAGCATATGGAGACACCTTGCCTAGCAGTGGGACAAACAAAACATACATAGATGGGGGCAACATCACACACATTGCTCTGATCCCAAAGTAAGCAGCTTAAGTACTTGTAATATAGAACCTTTACATAATTTTTACAGTGGCAGAGCCACGCATCAGCTTTTGTTGTTGCATGAATGGGCCGGCTCGACCGGGGAAGTACCACGACCTCACAGAATACCGGCGTGAAGTAGAAGTCTAACAAACTTCTGCGTTTCGTTTGGTGAGTGCAGGTAACCTTCAAGTATCGGGACGTAAGAAGCGATTAATGGAAAATCTTGAATTTCTTAACGACTACCGATTATGGCGGCATAACCATTTCGAACAGCAGACCAGGATGAAACTTTACCACAAAAAATAAGCCGTTACAATTGCTAGATAGAATTGAGGTATCCTATAATGTTATCCTATGGAAGTATTGGCCGTTTCAAAAGTAATTTAATAATTTATATCTAAGAACTCTAATTTTGAAAGTAACAAAAAAAATAATAAAAAAATTTTAAAATATGCAATTCTATTTTCAAATTCGTTAATTTGTAGCTTGATTAGTGTTTAGTTTTCGCTACATTCGGATCTCGTGTTTGACAGCGTGGGTCCGTTTAAAAACGAGCATTCATGAAATAGGAACTACATCGTGGTAGCACTCATAGTGTGTCCCGGCACGCAAAATTGACGGCCAGTATGGAAAGAAACGACTACAAACGTACGTTCGTTTGTAGTCGTTTCTTTCCTTGGCGACCACTATTTCCGATTTGGAAATTTTTATCTTTAAAAAATGACGAAATTTTTTGAGGGACGGTGGTGAATTACAAAGAACTAAAATGAGACACATATTGTGAATTGAATTTTGTAAACGCAGAAATTAGATCACATCACGTTGTCATGCAAAATTTTTCTTACTGGCTTTTTAAAATATATATATATATATATATATATATATATATATATATATATATATATACATATATATATATATATATATATATATATATATATATATATATATATACATATATATATATACATATATATATATATATATATATATATATATATATATATATATATATATATATATATATATATATATATATATATATATATATATATATATATATATATATATATATATATATATATATATATATAAACATACATATATAGATAGGGATAACATCACATACATTGCTCTGATCCCAAAGGAAGCAGCTAAAGCACTTTCGTTATTGAAGAAACGTCGACAGCACCACAAACGCCCAGACCCAAGATAGTTTAGAATAAGTTTTTTCAACTTTGACCTAACCGGGAAACGAACCAGGAACCTCAGCGGTGAAGACACGGTGTTAACCGGTGTGTACGTCACCTGTACTCGGAGACCGTCAAGTTAGAAATGTGGATAAGATAACATAATATAAATATGCACAAAACACGCAGGGAACCATCCGATGTAACAACGCATAATTGTCGCAAAATATTTAGAGCACGTGAAACTCGGTCTTAGCTTCAATTACGACACGTGTATTTAAAAGCTATAATTCCTTTCGTCATCGTAAAGATAACATCGGATCTTTTGTGCGTATCATAAAAAGTTCATTAAACACAATGGTTAAATGTTTAAAAATTAAAACGTACTGTCGTAATGGCGGCGAAATTCTGTGTACATACTTGTTACGGAGATAATAACTTTTAATTAAGTACAATCGTTTATCACCGACAATTGTAACATGGTGGGTGTGGAGCACGGCGGGCCGTTGACTGAAACTCACCGGACGGTACCTTAAGGGATTCAAACGTGTGAACCGCCCAATTATGTGTGGACGAACGTTCCTAATTTAATTATTTGTAACACACCAATGGGCAGGAGATATTTGTCACAAAAGTAGTGACTCATAAATAATCTTCGATGTTTTCGCATTTATTTTTTCATGTTTAAAAACTACCATTGTTGCACACCTCAAGCGAAGCGTTGAGGTGGGTATTACTGTCAGTTTACGCACACCGAGTGATTATCCAACTTAAAATGTCACTTTTTTTATTCTTTATTGCTTTTATAAGTGTATAATGTTTATAAGTGTATAGTGTGTAGTGTTGCTTTTATAAGTAAATAGACAAATGTTGAGAAAAAACACTATTTTTAACACACATGGTATTTTTAAATCTCTTTTTATTATTTAAACTAATTAAAAAATTGTTTAAAAAAATTCTGTCTTGGACATCCGTGTCTGTATGTGCGGATTCCGTATCTTGTGGTCACGATAACGAGCGAAATACTTCACTTATCGAGTTGGTTTTTATAGGCTTTAGAATTTTGAGGAATGAGGAGAGGAAAAGCAATAGGCTTCTACCTATTGTTTTTCACGGTATAATTCGATGCAGTTTAATTATGATTTACAAATAATCTCAATTTTATTGTAATGAATGAGATTATGAGGCGAGCACTTTTGGATTTTCCAACTATTTATTTTTCTAATGAACAGAATGTAATGTTAGGACTCCACAGATACGAACAGATGGCGCTCAAAAGTAGAAGGAAACAAAGCTTTTTCTGACAATTATTTTACTTTATTGATGAGAATCTATCTCGAAAATGAACAATCCTGATTTCTTAATCAGGATGCATCGGCGTTGACAGATTAAATCTGCCACTCAGAATGTTGGTAAAACTGCTTATTATATGTACGTAATTCATTCATTAACTGAACACATTATGTTCCTTCACAGGGTAAACTTCAAACACGACATAACGTAATGTTTTGTTATATCACGAGTCCGGAGAGTGATATATTTTTTACCACACAGTAGACTTTTCGGTCGGAATTAGAGTCAAGAACTCGGGTTGAGTTCCATCCCCAGATGGCAGGCTCGTACCAATTGGTTGTTCCGAAAAGTTATGTACGAATTATATCGTTGGCATGGACATGAAGACGGCGACGAACTTATCCCAAAAAGTATCTTCGGTGGTAGGTGGGTCGAAACGACGTAATTTTCATGACCTCTGTCTAATGTATTGGGAATGGCGTGAATATATATAATTTATTATTATTATTATTATAAAATTAAATAATACACACGAGAATTTCAATGTAATGCGAGAGCAAAGTCTTGAGCAGTAACTAGTATCAGAAAATTTAGGTTACGTGAATGACATCACCTCTAATTAGGAAAACTCATTGCGCTAAAAGACCGCCCCATCAACGAATGTGTTCGCTTGATGGCTTAATTTCAAAAAGTTTCCATTACTCATATTAATACATATAGAGCGCGGATAATCATCAAAACTTTAAATAGTATAGGCTTAGACAGACGTAGAAATGACGTCGCAAGTTCGGGCCTGCCATTCGAAAATTGTCGTGAACCAATCAACATACAAGTAGCTAAGTTAGAATGGTTATTAGGAATATTATTAATGTTATTTAGTTTTGCTATTATTCATATTAAATTAATAAGAAATTGAAAAAATCGGACACGGGCGTTTTTTTTTGGCATGAATTACGTGGTTTAGAATCTAATAAAAAATAATTATACTATGCAATTTTACTGATTTTTAACGCATTTTTATGCTGAACTTTGTGATTAAATTAAAGAGAAAAAAGTTAAAATTTCAACTGACACGGGCGGGATTCGAACCCGCGACCTCGTCGATCCGTGGCGACTTTCTTACCTCTGAGCCACGGATTCAAGCCTCGGAGACTCGAATTTCAACTGATGCGTCGCATCAGTTGAAACAGAAGGAATAATAATACTAATTAATTATTCTTTTTACGAAAACAAATTCTATAAATATAAATAAACATCTTCACGCAATTCCCAATACAGGGGTAGACAGAGGTCAAGTCTAGACAATTAAGTCCCTTCGACCCACCTTCCACCGAAGATATTTTCGAGACAACGTGACAGGTGGTGAGCCCGTCGCCGTTTGTATGTCCAAGCCAACGATATTCGTACATACGTTTTTGAAAAACCCATTGTTACGAGCCAACTGGGGATCGAACTCGGGTCTATTGACTCGAAATTCCGACCACCCAACCACTCGGCTATCGTGACTTTTTAAATATATATTCTATAACATTATCTAAATATATTTCGACAGCCGGCTGTTGATTTACAGTTGTTGAGATATAGTTGTTAAATCAGAGTTCGTTCCCTAAAAGTCTTTTTACACAATCAGTAATTTCGCAAGTCACGATAGCCAAGTGGTTGGGCGGTCGGGATTTCTAGTCAAATGACCTGAGTTCGATCCCCAGGTGATAGGCTCGTACCAATGGGTTTTTAAAAACTTATATACGAATTATTTCGTCATAAAGATGGCGACGGGCTCTCCACCTGTCACGTTGCCCCGAAAATATCTTCGGTGGTAGGTGGGTTCGGGGGAAGGACTTAATTGTCTAGACTAGACCTCTGTCTACACCTGTATTGGGAATTGCGTGAAGATATTTCTATTTATTTTAGTATTTTCGAAACTTGTATACGTATTTTATAGTTAGAGCCAAACACGATGACAGGATTACCATCGGACATAATATATAATATGTAATAACTTCACGCAATTCCCAATACAGGGATAGACAGAGGTCTAGTCTAGACAATTAAGTCGCTTCGACCCACCTTCCAGCGAAGATATTTTCGGGACAACGTGACAGGTGGTGAGCCTGTCGCCGTCTTTATGTCCAAGCCAACGATATAATTCGTACATAAGTTTTTGAAAAACCCATTGGTACGAGCCTGCCAACTGGGGATCGAACACGGGTCTCTCGACTCGAATTCCGTACACCCAACCGGCTATCGTGGGTTTTATGCATGTGGCAAAATTAAGCAGATTATGCATCATCCTCTTCACGATAGAGGAATGTCCTGTAGACAATTTTTACAGACCTTTCATGTATTTTTATTCATTTAAATCATCACGCTACAAAAGCTAAAACGTAACGGCCATGTTTATAGGTTCCGGTGATAAAGATCACACACAATTTGTGTATATCAACACTGCGCGCACACACCTGCACACACAACCTGTGTGTACACACATAAAAAGTGCACACATGCACCTTGCGCGTCCTTTACACCCATTAATCATAACACCGGTCGCGTATACGAAGTTCGCCCAGCTATGAAGCGACGCGATTTGCATAATTATTTTTAATTAACAAACAAGAAAGAGAAACTTTGCCTAATTAGATGATAGTCTCTTAAGGGCAAGCTTTTCAAAGCGAGCTTCAGGCTAAAAGTGTCGTCTTCATGAGGTAAGTAAAATGAAGCTTTTTTGTCTTTTTCACCTAACAACTTAAGTGATAAGCAAGAATAACGGTACCCTAATAACCCCCCTCCTTAAGTCATAATAGGCGACTAAGGCTTACAATAAAATACTTTGAAAAAAAGCTAGAGATGTCGACAGACATCAGTATAATTATTAGTTCATCGGAAAAACCTTTGCAGAGCGGTGATAGGCAGTAGCCTCAAAGATGCGGGGTGTCTGGTACTGCCATCATTAATCTGCTTGCAAAACTTGACGATTACAGCAAATCTTCGTAACAAGAGAGATCGATTGACTTTAAAGTTCGATAAGTTCATGATGACTTGCATTGACTGATAATTATAATGACAACACTGCTTATAGTTTGAAATATATTATTATGGAGGCTACTTAACATATAAGTCTATAAAAAGAAAAAGAAACAGAGGTTCAATTATTCCGTGGGTTTAATAAACATTTTCCATTGACTGCCCCTTAACACTCAAATTAAATTTACGTGTTTTATAAAGTCATCGCACCCAGAAAATTTTAATGATATGCTTTACTCATAATTGACTTAAATAAGGAATAATTTTTTTCAATTAGAAACATTTGAGGGCCTGCCACCCGTTTACTTTGTTATCTTCGCTTGTTACCGTTTCTTCTTTAACTTCCTCTCTTATTTGATTATACTATTGTGTAACGTTATGGAAATGCAGTTTTAATCTGTTCTTAAACAGTGCTTGAATGAGGCACTCCAATTAAAACGTCTGTTATATCAAAAAGGTCTTATATACGACCTCTAGAACGTTTACTGTTTACCAGTTAAAGAAATTATTAGTAAACTTATAGACTAGTAACATTCAACGGAGTTATTTAAAACTAATAGAGTGGTGATTGAACACAACACTTTTATTTAAGGCTTAATATTGTGTAGTTAAATGTACATAAATATCTGTTAAAGTCCACTGCAGGACATAGGCATCTCCCATAGGGAGAATTTGCCAAAATCGCCTCGCTTGGTAAGCGTGTTGGATCTTAGTACCACTACCACTCGCACCTCAGACGCGGTCTGATAATTTTGGTTTGTTATTTTTAGAGTTTATTTTACCATTTATCCCGCCCGATAAATGGCGGGATAACCATCGTTATCCCACCATTTATCGGTTGCCATAACGATATTCAAGGCTGTTTCCCTTAGTCGCCGCTTTGAGTATCGTTATTACTTACGATATCCTCGGGAAACAAGGCAGTGGTAATATTCTTACGCCGTTACCACACGGAATTTTTGTAATTATTATAGTATTATGCAATTTTATTGATTTTTAAAGCATTTTTATGCTGAATTTTTTGTGATTAAATTAGTTGTGGGTATTATTTCAAAACCGTTGTTATTGTAATCTCTGTCTATCCCAGTCTTAGGAATGCCTGAAAAATGGATCCCGGAAAGATTGATGGATGATACTGATTCATATCAATTTAACCTAAATAAATCTTATTTCCAGTTCTTTTCTGTTATTATTATTATATCTTCACGCATAAGTAATGGTGACAACAAAAGAAAACATGACATAATATTCTAATATGAACAATATTTGTCAATTTCCTACTAATCGATGTTATTTGCACTAAAACTTTGACCCTAGTAGATAAAATAATTGTACGTCATCAATAATTGTACTCTACTTTCAAATGCATAATAAGCTAGTAATACTACGTACAATGGTACATTTTAGCTTATTCCTTGGATGCACCAACGTAACTCTGGTCTTCTTGTAGAGAAGCTTACGTATACGTATAAAATATATGAAGAATATTCGGCTACTTATTTTAAGGTAGTTTCTCCTGAAAAAGTTGTCTCAAATATGCTCTGGACACATAATATACATTAGATCTTCACGCGTTTCCCAATAGAGGGAACAGAAGACTAATCAATTTAGTCCTTTCGACGTTACTTTTGGAACACGTGATAAATGTTGAGCCTGTCGGCGTCTTTATGGCTAAGCCAACGATATAAGTACATAAGTTTTCAAACATAGACACGATCCCACTTTCTGGGAATCGAACTCGGGTCTTTCGGCTCGGATTCTGTTCACACAACCACTCGGCTATAGTGAATTTTTTAGCTGGATCCGCGTAATTGAATTTGAAAACAAACGAAAACAATTATTATTTATTTTCGTTTCTGAAGATTTAATTATCCCCTAAACGGTAGCCACTTCCAACACGAGCCTCTGGCGCGTACGAGGCACCGTACGCCCGATCCCCGCCCACGAATTTAGGAGGCCCGTTTAGCCCGGCTTTGACGTAAGGAGTCGTGTATACTGAGCGGTATAGTTTTCTTTTTAACATTCATCGTCCAACACACATCGAAACTGCAAGATTCGAATTTGAACAGTCACGAAAGGCGAGTGTTTGAATTTGGAATTTGAATCAGGAGGCTTGGGTTGGACTCCAAGGAAAAGTGCTCGTACCAAGAGTATCGTCGTGACTATGTCCCGATTACAATGGAGATATCATTGTAAAATAATGTCGCATAAGTCCGCACGCGATAACAATGAATCCAAGATTAAGTGCAATAATATGATAGCATGTGTGAAGAGAACAAGAGCACCACCCTCCCCCCCCCCCCTACACACACACATACATTGATCATCAATCTTCACCACTACCACTCGACACCAGGTAACATACACCACCTCCGATAAATGACTCCGATGAATAGACTACGAAGTACGACCGCAGAGATTGCAAAGAGTAATTATTTGCTCACACCTTTGGAACTTTGACTACATGATCATGATACATTGAACATTTTACTAGAAATTTCGCGAAACTTCTAGTCACCGAAAAAATTATTTTTTAGTACGGTATTGTATACATAATAAAAAATAAAAAAAAAGACAACAATATGAACGCGACCCAATGAAACCCCTGCAGGGCCGATACAACTTAAATTACACCGGCTTACTTTCTAAAAGGACCGCGTAATTATGACAGTTTGACGTTAAGCAATCTACATAAATATTTACATTTGCTGTCATAAGCCAAGCTTTGACGTTGACGTCCCCTTTAAGACCTCCATTCTAACAAAGTGATTTTAAACGGAGTTGCTCCGAAAGAGACTTACATGCTCATAGCATGCGTTTAAATGACATGTCAATATGTTTTATGTTTCATACCGTACGTGGAATTTATCAAAGAGACTGATAACTTGACTTTTTTTAATTTTTTTTAACTTACTTGATGCTTGGCATTCCACCACAGTGCGTTTTTCGCGGAATTTTCTGCCACGCACTTGCACTTTGTGGAATGAGCTGCCGTCAGCGGTTTTTCCGGACCCATACGACTTAGGGACCTTCAATAAAAGAGCCTATACCTTTCTCAAAGGCCGGCAACGCATCTGCTATGCCTCAGGTATTGCGGGTGTTCATGGGCGGCGGTAATCACTTACCATCACGTGTGCCACCTGTTCGTTTGCCTCCCTTTTCTATATAAAAAAAGTATTTATAAAACTAATTAAAATCGTAGACAGCGACGGGCACACCACCAGTCACGTTGTCCCAAAAATATCTTCTGTAAGACGAAAGGACTTAACTGTCTAGACCTCTTGCACCCCTGTATTTAGAATGACTTGAAGATATTTTTTTTATTTTTGCAATGAAACTGCAGCCCCTTAGTCATGTCATGGTCAGGTTCAGTTGATTCAGTGGATTTTGTGATATCAACTGATCATCGGAAGAACTGATTGTTGGTTTTCTTCTTCTATAAAATATAGGAAACATTAATATGAACAATAAGACCTCAAAGCTCGTGGCAAATACTATGTTCTCCATTGACGCCTTGTTTCATTATAAATAAACAAAGAATTTTCTCCATTTTTCTCGCGGACAAATTTTTTACTTTCCTTATATAAATTTTTATTATATAATAAATCTAACATACAGAAAACGCTTTCTCTTCACATATTGAAAATGAAAAATTTATAGGTATACAATTAGCAATAAAGTATAGTTTCGAAAAGACAATTAGTGTGGCCTAAAATCGAATTAATCTCGAATGTGCGTACACCCTTCTTCTCATTGTCATTGGTGCTTGGATCCTTAGCGACTTGGTTACGTGGAAGAGATCTCTTATTAGCAATAAGGCCGCCACTTTTACTATACATACACTTGTACTATACATTAATTTAACGATATTGTCACGCTGTCCCAAAATAAGCTCCAGTGAAATGTTGGTTGAAAGAATAAAGCTCTCTAGACCTCGAGCTACTCCAGTATTAAGTAACTTTATCTTTGAAAAAAAAAAATCTTCTCTTCATTCCCAATACAGGGGTAGACAGAGACCTAGACATTTTGGTCTTTTAGAGCCACCTTCCACTGAAGATATTTTCTCGTCGATATATCTCGTCGCCATCTTTATGTCCAAGCCAACGAAATAAATCGTACATACATTTCAGAAAAAAAAAATTCTTTGGTGTACTACCATCTGGAGATCGAACTAGGGTCACTTGTCTCTAATTCCGATCACCCAACTACCCGGCTATCCTAATCCAAAATAAGCTCCGGAGAAATGCGGGTCGAAAGGATAAAGCTGTCTAGACCTCGGGCAACCCCTGTATTGGAAAATACATTAAGATTAAAATAAATATAACTTTATCTTTGTATTTAATTCTTTTCATTTTATATATTGGTGTGCAATAGAGTATTCCATTCATACATTCATTCATTTCACTCATTGACATCAATCGATTTCAAATTTTTGATCAAATCTAGTAACACGTAAAGCTAAAAATACACGAGCCACCCGGGCAACCTTTCTGCCATCCAAACAGCACTCACAAGCCGGGATTCCTTGAATATCATATTTAATTATGCAAGGTAACCTATTGTTTTCTACAATACAGTTACTTTGTACAATCGTGCGCCTAAAGGTAGAAAGGGTGTTGAACAATGAAGGCTTACGTCACGGCGCGCTGAAAATTCTTCAATGGGCTTCAATTGTAATTCATGATGGTACAGAATTTATTATTCCGTCGAGGTTTTTATTTAAGGTTAATTTCAAAAGATTACGTGAGGCGTGGGGAGGCGGGAGTGGCAAAGCATTGTCAGTGTAGAGGGACTTTGTACGGACTCTAATATCATGGATGCCACGGAGCAGCCAAATAGACAGTATTCAAAAGAACCTAAAGTTTAAGCTATATGTTGTTTGTATGTATTTTTCGTTCAATTAATAAAAAATACATCAATAGTTTTTTTTGATTTTTGTTATTAAGTTTTTCCGAAAAAACTTCATTGTCTAGACCTCTGTCTACCCCTGTATTGGGAATGGTGTAAAGATGTTTTTACATATAGATTTATAGAGTTTTTTTCCAATTTTATCGACCCTTAATAATAACAGCAAAAACTACCATGTTTCCAAAGAGATAAGTATACATTTATACAAATAGAATAAAAATCCCTTTATATAGAAATTTCTATGTAGTATTGTCGTAAACTTCTTTAATTTTGATCAAAATTTAAACATAAAAAAGTATCTTATTAATTATTTATTAACAGCGCCATCTATTGACACACCATGCTAACTTTTTAATTGTTAATTTGTAATTGTTGTCTAAATAATTATTAGGTATTTAAAAGCAAAAAGTGGAAGTGGGGCATTACTTAAAGTAAAAAAAAATTGTTTAAAAAACCAAACACAAAAAATTATTTATTTTACTGTCGAAAACTCTAATGCAAAATAGAGAAGAAATAGTAAAATTATTTAATTGTAAGTAAACACAAAAAAATTGTCCGTAGAATATATTTTTTAAATTAATAATTATTTTAGCGTAGCGAAGTATCTTAAATTATAATCACATGTTTATGCCGATTCTTTGGAAATAATATTTGGACTAATTTATATTTAGATGAGTAATGTATCGTTTTGTATACTACCTTGTATAGTTATCTTAATAATTAACATTTGAAAAATGACGTCACTTCTTGTCCTTTCCGTATATTGTGCAACTATCGAACTGTCACTTTTGAAGCAAAACTATTCGAAAATTGTCAAGAAACTGTAATTAAAAATGATTTCATACCCAGAATAACAAAACACATTAAAATAACGTAGTATTCATTGAAAATTAGTTTTAATGTGTGTGATACCGAATTTGAACCACAAACTTTATAAAATTACGAAACGCGTGCCGCCAAAAGATAAAGTTGGAATCGAATTTAAGTCATTATCAAAATGGAAACTCATTTCAAACTTATAATTACAGAAATCTAACTCGTCTGTCGTATCTTGCCCTCTTGATATTATAATTTATTCATAAATCGCGCCCTTCTTATAAATATTACGAAATTTGTGTAAATTTCGATAAAAAAAATTTAAACCATATGAAAGTAAAACTTATGGAATATTTTCAAGTATAGCAAAACAATTTTTTGTAAGTATGTGTAAAAAAGGAAAAAAAAAGACAAAAAAAACGCATAGGCCCCGACGAGATTCGAACTCGTGATCTCCTGTTTACTAGACAGGCGCTTTAACCAACTAAGCCACGGCGCCACATGCATGACATGACGAAATTATTGTTCTTGTTGATACTAACCTATAATATATCAATATTATGATTTAAATTACTTTAATGTAAAATATTATGTTGTTATGCTCTATATCAAAAAGTGTAAAGTATAGATAATAGATAATGTTCTATTTAAAAAAAATTTATTCACTTTGTGTAAAATAAAATTTAAATAATAATAGATATTAATTTAGGTAGGTAGGTATAATTATTTGCAGAAGGAAATTTTTGGTACGATAAATCCAAAACATTAATATAAAATTGAAAAAAAAAAAAATTAAACATTTGAATTTATTTTTTGTATACACGCACATAATATTTTTTTACAATTCTATGCTGGATCTGAACGAAACCAAAAACTGAAAATTGAATGCCATTTTTTTTATTTACACTCGACAAGGAAATATTGGAAGGGAGGCCAATGTCCAACAGTGGATACACAAGTTTTGCCATTGGTCATCATCGTATATTCTTATAAGGCCTCCCCCTAAGATTGCCTACACAGAACTATCCTGTCACCTGTATTAATTAACTCACCGTCAAATTTTCAAGGTCGTCGTTCCATCTTGTCTTATATAAATGTATAAGCAGACCCGATAGACAGGAGTCCTGCTTTATAATTAATATATATACAGCCGAGTGGTTGGGTGATCGGAATTCGAGTCGAGAGACCCGAGTTCGATCCACAGGTGACAGGCTCGTACCAATGATTTATAAATTTTATTAAATATTTATAATTCTATACTGTATTCTATGCGGGAAATTCATTACAACAATGTTGGTAAACATGTAATTATGTTGGTATAAATGCTAGCAACATAGTGTTGCGCTAGTAATGAGTCAGTTCACGAAAGGAACGCATCGCGATGAGCGTACGTAATGAACGAGCGATCAACGCCAAGGGACTAACGTATATAAAATGTCACAGACTAGGACGTGAGTAGTGTCAGCAAAAAAAAAGTATAGTTTTCAAAGGATAATTTATTTGAGACGTATTGAAATTTTTGTCTGTACAAAATTTTAGTATTACCAAAAAATCAAGGGATATAGGAGATGATGGTTATAATATTAGGAAGTAATTCTAAAAATTAAAAGAGCACGAAGAGAGTCGTTCAGTCATATTTATTAAAAATCCACTAAGGAATTTATTAATTTAATTTAGCACATCATATATGAAAGAAGTGTCAAGAAATAGGAAACTTAAACATTTATAAAAAAAAAAGTATAAGAACTCATAGAATATATATTAGAAATGAGCTCATTTAATGGATTATTAGGAGATCAAGTCTCTATTTATGCTATCTATTTGCATATATACATAAATGCAAAAACTTAAAAAACAGCGCAGTAAATGTATAAACATATATCTCAAAAAAACTGCTATTAGAAACAAAATGACCCAAGAATACATTTTTCAATACAATATTTTCCAATATCCGATCATATAAGACCTAAGAATCACGATAACCGAGTGGTAGGGTTGTTGGAATTTCGAGTCGAGAGACTCGAGTTCGATCCCCAGGTGGCAGCAATGGGTTGTTCAAAAATCTTATAAATTATATCAATTGTTTGGACATACAGACGGCGACGGGCTCACCACCTATCACGTTGTCTTGAAAATATCTTCGGTAGAAGATGGGTCGAAAGGACTTAATTGTCTAGACTAGACCTTTGTCTACCCCTATATTGGGAATTGCGTGAAGATATTTCATTATTTTTATATTTATCTAAAACCTAGTTTATTTAATCGCACTTAAAAAGAAGAACATATTTTAATAGAAAAAATTATACCTATCTTTCCTATTCGTTTCTCTATCGCTACTTTCGCTTAATAGTAGACTTGACATGGCGCGCATACGACGCCACTGCGTGGGAATCACGATGCGTTTCATTATGTCACCTAAGTATAGATAGCCTGCTAGTGAATAGGATATTATAAATAACACGCAATTTTCTCCATCTTCTTCTTCACTGATAAAGATTGCACTGCTGAATAGGCTCGGCCAAAAATTTTCCACTCACCACCTGTCACGTGGTCCCGAAAATATCTTCGGTGGAAGGTGGGTCGAAAGGACTTCATTGTCTAGACTCTGTCTACCCCTATATTGGGAATTGCGTAAATATAGTTATTTATTTTTATTTGTTTTCTTTTATTTAAAGCCTTTCAATTGTATACGACAAGTGTGATAATAATCTTATCTACGAAACCAGAATAAATATTTATATAAATAAAAGTACTTATATACAAAAAATTATAGTCAGCTCGCCTACTGTCAATTTGTTAATTGTTAACACATACATTTATTAATATTATGTCATATATCTATTTTAGAATTCAGTTACACAAGCTGGCGATCAATCAAATCACACAAAACCGTTCAATACACATAAATTATACTAGATTAAATCAATTAGTTTATAACACAGAGCGAAATTATTGAGCAAACACAAAATATTACAACTCAAAAACCCCTCAAACAGTTAACCTACACGTGACCTCAATTAACATTAATAAAAAAAAAACGAATATTTACATATTGTAATACAATTTAACCACCTGACTTGACACCAATCATTCTGTTTAACATGTATTATATATACTATATAACTTAAACGTATTCATTCCGTGCTATTTTACACTGTGAAGCCTTTGAAATAGAGTTCACAATCTTACAAACGGGATATTGATAGGACTGGAAAGGGACGAAGTGCCCATAGCAACAGTCCTAAATAATTACCGCTACGCTACGGCCGTTTGACAAATTCAGTTTTTTTCTTCGGAATTCTTTTTGAATCGTGTAAAATAAACCCTATAGCTAATACAATAACTACTATATTATACTATTAGACTGCTACTACATAATACTATTTAGATATAGATTATTTAGATAAAGACAATGCGTGAATTTTGATATTATTAAAGTAATTCTAATTAAATATAAGTCACGATAGCCGAGTGGTTGGGTGAACGGAATTCGAGTCGAGAGACCCGAATTCGATACCCAGGTAGCAGGTTCGTACCAATGGGTTTTTTCAAAACCTATATACGATTCACATCGTTCGCTTGGATATATAAGACGGCGACGACCTCATCACCTGTCATCTGTCCCAAAATATCTTTGGTGGATGGTGGGTCGAAGGGACTTAATTGTCTAGATTAGACCTCTGTCTACTCCTGTATTGGGAATGGCGTGAACATATTTCTAATTAAATAAAGGATAATTAGAAGATTTTCTCGCTCGAATGTAGCCAACAAGCTTCAATGTAAAATAAACGCATTTCCAATACTGAAATGGTATCTTACATTACTTAAGTTTACTAAGTTTAACTTAATAAGTTTACTCTAAAACACGGGCCACGGCTTAGTTTTAGGGTCCAGATTTCCTATAAACTACATAAAATTATTAAGGATTTTTTAATTTTGAAACTTTTCAATTAATTTTGTGGAAATTAAATAAATAATAATTATTATTACATTAGCTCTTTGTAATTTTCAAACTGGAAGTAACAAGACTCTTTTTGTATCGATATTTTGCGAAAGAAATGTTTAAGTCTGGTTCTACCCCAGTATTGAGAATGAAGATATATTTTATTTAGCTTAATTTTAAATTGGAATTATTAATGGTTTGTTTAATTAATAATTTATTAACATTAATTGTTTTCAATTACAATAAACACACGAGTTATGTCTGCGCTATTTGCGCACACGATAATAGTTTTTAAACCATACCGGTAGGGTTGTGTTTCGTTTGTTTTCACATCAGCTGGATGATTTACCAGCGACCAGCTTCAAGACAAGTGGGAAATAAGATGAAGTACGACAAAGTACCAACAGATAGGAACTGCTCAATCTATTGGGTTGTTGTTTTATTCAATTAGGAAGTGGATGTGAACTGTAAATACTATGGGAGCCCTTTATTGTGCTGGGAAGTAAGATGCGGGTTCTGCCTTTTCGCGATTCAAATAAATAAATAAATATCTTCACGCAATTTCCAATACAGGGGTAGACAGAGGTCTAGTCTAGACAATTAAGTACCTTTGACCCACCTTCCACCGGAGATATTTTCGGTACAACGTGACAGGTGGTGAGCCCGTCGTCGTATAATTCGATTCGATAAACCCAAGCCAACGGTATAATTCGAAGATAAGTTTTTGAAAAATCATTCGCCTGCCACCTGGGGATCGAACTCGTTTCTCTGGATTCGAAATTCCGACCACCTAACCACTCGGTTATCGTGACTTTTTTTGGAGATTTCTTGTTATTAAATATAGAAAATTCACAAATTTTTCAATAATGTGATGTATTTAAGTCAATTAACACAATGAAACCATCACAAACTTAAGAAAAAACTAAAAATCAATACATATAAATAAAATTGGAGTGTTTGTTTGAAAGATTGAAATAACCGTTTTTTACATGTATATGAATATATACGGTAAATACACCAAAATATTTTTTTTACAATTTATGTCTGTCTGTTTGTTCCGGATAATCTCTGAAACGGCTGGACCGATTTCAACATGATTTTCACTGACAGACAGCTAATGCTATAGTAAAAACTTTTTGGTGCGAACACTACACATTTACGTCAAACTCGAGACTTTTCATTCGAATTCAGATCACCTCACCAATTTGCTACAGTCGCTTTAATTTATAACGGAGATAACAATAATTTAAATAATAAAACAGACAAAATTAATTATCCCAAACACACAGAGACACAGAATACGCGTCCGTGCTTTCAGTTTTAGAAACAATAAATTTGGGGGGGCGTCAAATGATTGTTACATCGATTTCGTCATCTAATTTATTGGCCACCTGTTTGAAAGTCCTTAACGCCGGGCCTGGTTGTGCGTCCATGAGATTATTTGTAACAGACGTTTTAAATTATCGTGCCAACCAATGCCATGCGCCTGACCCGCTTTTAAATGGGAATATTTCGATTGCCAAAGCTCTGCCAGCGTTCGTATTTCTTGAATATTTTAGCAACTATTATTATTTTATTATTTATCATAAACACACGATCCAGTTTTAATAAATAAAATAAATATCTCCACGCAATTCCCAATGCGGGGGTAGAAAGAGGTCGAGTCTAGACAATTAAGTCCCTTTGACCCACCCTCCACCGAAGATATTGTCGGGACAACGTAACGAGTGGTGAGCCCGTCGCCGTATTTATGTCCAAGTAAACGATAAAATTTGTACATAAGTTTTTGAAGAGGGAATCGATCTCGGGTCTCACGACTCGAAATGCCACCACCCAATCACTCGGCAATCGTGACTTTTTACTTTTTTTTTTATGTTTTAATACAGAAGAAAAATAACCGATATAATACATAATGCCTGTTCCACGTATGGCAAAATTTGTTTTCTTTCGTGGGAGCAGTTAGAATAGAATAGAACAAAAGTCAATATAAAGTTCTAAACTTTAGAGTCTAGAGAGAAGCAAAATAGACAGACAAACAACATCAAAGTGTAAGAAAGAAAGAAAAATAAAAAAAAAACAAAAGCTATTAAAAAGACGTCACAATAATGAAAGCAAAAAATAACCAAGATTTATAAAACAAAAATAACATGGTTTTATATCAAACTTGGTTCCACTTTCAGCAAATTGCTGCAATACTGAATTTCAAATAGATTTCAAATCAAAGTACACGATGATTTATTGTACATGGTAGTAAATTTGCAACCGACTACCATTTTCTGACTGAAAGCCTTGACGGCTTCTAAAACTCTCCGGAGGGCAGGGGCCTGCAAATTGACGATATCAAGACGCATATGGCTATCTAATCTATAATGTACAATATCCATTGGCCTCTGGTATAATCTATGCGATCGTGATATTAATATAGAAGCAGCAAGGGCACTCCCCGGTACACCATTAAACCCTTGAAGGCTCTCGTAAACCCCTCACGATCGCGAGCGGAAACATAAAAAAGAAACTGCGCAATCGTTTTCATTGTCTTCGTAAACTCGAGTCAAGGGCAGACTAACCGCCAAAAATGACGCGTGAATTCTCTGCGTAGCGAAGCGCACACCGGAGGATAAATCCCCGGACTCGTCGACAGGATATTATTGAGAATCCTGTTTTTTTTTTCTACAGCAAAGTTATGCGATGATTTCGCAGTAATTTGATCGCAATTTATTTATGAATTAGCGATGTTTTGATATTGTTTACTCACAATTTTTACTGTATGCCAGTGCTTGGCAACATGCACGTAGTACTAATGTAGTCCTTGACAAAAGACTTTCAAGTGTTTGATATTGGCATGTTGAAAGTGAACAATTGTTGTATTGTGTGCAAAGTTTTATTTAGTTCAAAGAATTTTAAACAGGCATTACGTAGTAATTTTAGCTTTGTGTCTTCCTACTCCGTATGAAGTTTAACAATACCAAATCTTACAATCATCGGTGTAGGAAATTTGTGAAATACAAAGTTTTCTCTTCACGTATTAATACTGAGATTGAAGTAAATTGTTATATTTTGTCTTTCAGTAAGCCTGGGCGAACATTGTTAAAATTTTACTATTTAGATAATAAAACGGAGCACTGACAAATCAATACGTGTGTAGGTAGTGAAAATTATAATCATTCACGATTCGTAAATAATAAATGTCTTAAAATCTCATAGTATGAAATTATTATAAAGTAACAATGAATAAATATTTATTAAAGTATTATAAACGTGTATGAACATTGTGCTGGAAACGGTGTACGAAAATTAGACCTTGAAAGACGAAATTTATATATGTAAGGTCTCGATTCCAATTCTGGAGAATAGTAGTAGTATTAGATAGTATAGTTACCTTGTTCAACTTTTAATAGATATCTTTTAAAAGAAGGCCGGTTTAGTCCTAGTGATTAAAAACAAAGGAATTGTTACTCCATATATATCCAATAAAAACGTAGGAAAGGTGAACTGAGTAACATTTGAATTTTCAAATACAAAGTAATAGGTGGCACATACTTTTTCTACATTCAAGTCACACTATTACCTATTTATACTGCCAAACCATTTAGTAACAATTGATCTGAAAGGTTAAAGTTGTTCCGTTTCTATAATAATATATTACTAATCGTTGATATCGCGGATTGCTTATGAAGCTGGCCAAACAGTTATTAGACTAGTTATGCAGATAGAAACACAAACTTCCCATTAAACTTATCTGTATAGCGGAGGCTAAGTGGTCAATATATGGTTATCAAAATTTGATTCTTAATTATGATCCCATAATGAAGTCACCTATTTCCTTGACACTGTCCTTAAAACGATTTTCGACTATAAATTTTAATTATGTGTAACACAGTTAAGATAGACTATCATTGCGGAATCAACCTTCTGCGTGTCAAGTTAAATTCGGCGTGGTCACGTGGCTCGTTATCAAACGTGATTAGGATCCGGTAGGTTAATTCATTTGATTAAACGACAATATTGAAGGCGACAAATAATTTACTTTAGACGTAGTTGTTTTAAGCTGACAAACAAATATTTAGCTGGTTCGAAAATTATTTTAAATATTAATATTTCAATTCGACCATGGTGTAATGGATGTTTATATGTGTAAATATATATGTATGTAAATATGTTGTATCGTTAACTTGGACTTGTTAAAACGGCGATAGGCTCGACACCAGTCACGTTTTTAAAAAAAAAAAAAAGATATTATGGAAAGTAAATCAAAGAAACAACATTGTCCAGATCTCTGCCTACTTCTGTATGCGAATTTGGGTGAAAATATAAAAAAATAAAACATTGAAATAAAAAAAACAGATCGTTTTACATACATTTAAATTCTTAAAAAAACTTTGTACATAATATACAAATACGGTCGGTTTGAAAATGTTGTTTACCAATAACAGTATATATACGATAATGTTATATCTAAATTAATATATTATGCACGAAAACGTAAATATTTCATATCAATATTAATTAATGACAATGAAGACGAATATAACATTATAAATTATAATAGCAAATCGATAATATTTATCCATTGCCAAAATTTAACATCTGATATCTGTTCAGATTTATCCCACGATGCCTGTCTCACTGATGTACAGGTCCCCTTATCGCGTTACACATAGCAACTAAGTTAGTCTAAGCTTGTAGCCGATTTAAACACTGAATCGCTTTTAGAGCAGGACCGAGGTATCCGATAGGTGCGCTGACCGGAAAATCAGCGCCCGGTACGTTTCCGTGCAAAAATTACGTTTACGATCTCAAAAATAGAAGACGACGTGTCCTTGAAGAGGTGCGCGTAAATACAAATTATTACTGACTTTTTTTTTTAATTAACCGATAGACGGCGGGATAACCACCAACCACCATATCTAAAAATATCAGGCCAAAATAATCAGACCGAAGATGGGAAGCGGGGTCTGAGGTGCGAGTGTTCTGGTACTGCGATCGCCAATTCGGTTGCCATGCGTGGCGATTATGCCTATAGGAAAGACCTTTGTCTTGCAGTGGACTTTAACAGGCCGATAGCATATGTAAATATGTAAATTAGATTACGAATTATAAAAATGTACACTAGACATACTCATTTAAAGGTGTAAATAAGTATTTTCCTATAGGATTTTGAATCTGTATATATATAGGTAAAATAATTTAAAATATAATATGTTCATCAATGAAACTAAAACGCATTCCTAAATGTTTTTAAACTTAAAAACTACACAATTAAACTAAACGTAATCATATATTAAACAGTCTTTATGTGTTTTTTTTTAATATTATTACTTTTCGGCCACTTTAAAATAAAATTTGCAAAAGAAACGCCTATTCTTTGAAATATTTATATGAAATTTGAATGCAACCAAAACGATTCCTTTAAAGGTATAATCGCTTAACGTCGTGGACAGACAGACGATGTTGCTGAACGGAACGCTAAAAAATATGACGAATTTTGGCAAATGTAATTAATTGCCAGTGGTAGATTTAATTATCTGTGGCGACCTATAAAACTTCGCGCGGGTTATCACATATGCCGCGAAACGTCTCCAAAATGGCGCCAAGGCCATTGTTAGAGACACGTGACGTAACCGCAATTTTCCAGGCGAACGTAAATAATACATTATTACTCAATACTGATAAATAGATATAAATATCTTCACGCAATTCCCAATACAGGGGTAGACAGAGGTCTAGTCTAGACAATTAATTTCCTTCGTAAAAGAGACTTAATTGTCTAGACTAGACCTCTGTCTACCCCTGTATTGGGAATGGCATGAAGATGTTTTTTACAATCGCGAAACTGAAAAGAAAAAATCATATATTTTAATTACTAGTGTTCGGTATTGCTGGCATTCTTTTTTTTTACAAAAAAAACGAAATTCGTGCGTATTTTGCCTTTTTACTGCCCCATTCAATTGCTAAAAAGTTTAGATCGCAGTTGTTTGATTGGTTTTTGCAATAAAAAAATTGTAAATTAACATATTTTACTTTTCTATGACGAGTTCCAATATTAAAATAAATTATCCCTTCAGTTTAAGAAGTCGCAATACGATTAATTCAACGTTAATTGTATGAACAATGGTTTCAATTTAGAATATAACCACAGTTTTCACCATAGATTAAAACTTATCCAGTGGAAGTAATATAAAGTACATTATTTCAGCTGTAACAATATCACTGTTAATTATTAACGCGGAAGTGGCTTTTAAAATTTGCTGCGTTATCAAGAATTAACATATGTAATATAACGCAATTCTAGTGCGCCACTTTAGTAGGCTAGCATACTTAGCTTTGATGGTCAGCATTGGCGCATAGGGGCTACTGTCCAGGAAACTCCAGGACACTAAGCGAAGCAATAGTCCACAATCGTAAGTGTTAATTGCTCGAAGAGTTAAAGGTCAATAGTACTTGGAATAACTAGACGTAAGGAAGGAACTGATGAATTTGAAAAGAAGTGTAACATCGTCTCACAACAACAATGATTGTGCATGCGGCTAGGAAGGGGTAGTATGGACAACACTACGCATTTCTTTATATTTCTAAGCAAAAAGTTTCCAAGCAATATATTCCAAAACCAAATGTTCTCCAAGAAAACTTAGTTTTCTAGGAGAAGGACTCCATCAGATCATCAAATACATTGCTCTGATACCAAAGTAAGTATTTAAAGCACTTGTGTCATCGAATCATAAACAACGAAGGCACCACAAACATCTAAACCGGAGACAATGTAGAAAAAGTGATTTTCTACATTAACCCGTCCAAGAATCAAACCGACGACCACAGAGCTGTCGACACTGAAAATCGGCGCATACGCCGCTCGTCCACGGAGGTCGTCAGAAATTATACGTTCATTCAGATATGTCGCAGCGGATAGCTGGAATTTCTTTAATGTTTTAGGCTGCAAACGTCCCCGGAACGGCAACATTTGACTTTTTAATGCGCCATTAAGATAACATTAAAGTAATTATTTAGTCCGGCTCGAGTTCTCGCTGTTTCGTATTAATTAGTCGTTACGAAATAATATTTTCGGGTGGTACATGTTACATTTGTTAAAACCACCATTACAGGTTTAATATCACTGGTTTAATTTTAATTTGGTTCTCAATACCTTTGACTGTACCGTAGTATATGTTTTTTAACAGTAATATAAAAAATTCAAAGTCACATAAGTCGCTCTGATCCCAGAGTAAGTAACGAGAAAGCACTTACGTTATCGAATCAGAGATAATGTAAATGCCACAAGTTTAATTAAGTTTAGAACTTATTAACAGCACACGTATTTACAACTTTAAAATGGTGATGATGCTGTACAAATTTTTACAGTGAATGTAATTTCAAAAATGCCTACATACTTATTTTCATACTTCTGAGTTCATAATTTAGTAATGTTTTTTTTAATTTTTAAACAGAGACATATCAAGTTTATAAAACAATAACGTATTCAAACGAAGTAGAAAATTCACCTATAATTATGAGGAAAAGGATGAATCTGGTAGTACCTAGAGAGGAGGTATGTAAGGATCGTGACAATTTGCGATATGTTCTTCGTAGCTACCCCATCAAGGATTAAGCGTGTAGATAAGATAGCAAAATTTAGTACATTCATACGTCAGGAAAGTAATATTTTCAATAATACTTTCCTTGCAAAATTACCGAATACAAAACCCATCAATTCATCTCCTATCTAGTTTCAGACCGTAGAACGAAATGAAATTATTTTATATCAAAACGTCTACATAAGATTATTATTAATGTATGTCTGTATCGATAGTTCAACTGCGTAACTGACAGACGGGCCCCCGAGGCGGGGAAACAAGTATTCTGCCGCATTAACATTCACGTCCGACGCGAACTAGCCGAATGACATAATTATCAACCGCTTTTATGTAAACGTTAAATGTAAGGGCGACTGAATACTACGAGTATATTTTATTATATGTATATTTGTATATTTTATTTAGCAAAACTATAAATTCTTTATCGATTTGTTTACTGTGATCAAAAAAAATCTGCACATTGAACATCTATTCTGGCAGTATATACGGAAAAAGCCACACATGACTAAAATATCGACTGTGACAGCCAACACCTCGCACATTAGAAATAGGTGCTGCATTTTAACTGACATGACAATGTCAGAATCCAAACAACAGGCCATAGAACTAAGAAAGAAGAAGAAGAACGTGTATTCTAAACGAACAATTTGCACCAATATTCTTGGTGCAAATTGTTCAAATTAAAAAAAAAAACAATTGCCCTAACACGGATGTATATTAAACATAAATATAAAATAAAATACAAGTATAAAATGTGGAAAACGAAACTGACAGAATAATTGAATAAGAAAATAAACCCACTCATATATAAAAAAAAATTGAGTCCTAAATGTTGTTTAAGGAGATATTATTAAAATGCAATAAACAGGCAACATACAAGAATATGGAATATATAAGTATTATGTATATGTTACTTATATGGATCAATAAATGATTTGATTTGACGTATATGTTCTAATTTTTTTTAAATTAATGACACCTTAAATAAAATGGCCAGCAACAAAATCACCCATGATCGTGATTCGTCTCAAGCGAGCCTATTTCTAAGCAAAATAAAAATCAAACGGCAAGTTGAGACCGCCGCCGCCGAATGCAAATTGAACCCTATCCCATGCGGTTTAAGTTAATTTTGATGTGATCACTGACCAAATGATCTTATGAATGAGCTGTGTGAATGGATGTCGTCAGAGGCGCCTGAGCACACACCCTTGACACTTGTGTGTTTCTCCGTCTCATTGTTAGCAATTGCAGTTGTTTTTTTTTATTACCGCTAATGCACAATGAATGAATACCTTTTTTTTCCATACTATTACGTACCGCGAATCACAATTACATATTGTACGTAAATAAATTACGCATTTGAACGCTTCGTTTATGATGCAGTTGTACAAATAGGCACTTAGGCGTAATTTTGACATAAGTAATTGTATGCTTTTACAAGATATACATAAATAAATAAAATAAATAAAAACAGCACTTAGAATCAGAAACAAAGCAGGCACCACAGATGTTAAATTATATCGATAAGGTGGTTCTTTGTGGTGGATTTTTATTAATTAAGCTATTTGACCATGCTGGGCTGGTAAAAGTACATGTTGTTAAGTACATAGTCATTATAAAAACTCAAATGACACAGCCGAGATTACCGCCATATTGTAGCGATGTTATGACCGATGGATAGTCGTATTTGAAATTTCTTTAATATGACTTTTATTTCGATTTTATTCACCATGGTAAGTCAAAGTCACGGGACTTTATTTTCTAGATCTCTATTTACGCCGGTATTGAGTTTGGCGCGAAAATGTTTTTTATGTTAAGTCATCTCTTCTAGGATAGTCAGGAAGGAAGTGGCCAAGTATCGGTATTCTTTTTTGTATGTGACAAAATTTATTTAATTACATATTAATTAATTTTCTAAAGATGACATAGATACATAATGATGCCAATAGTATCCAAAAGATCAGGGCGTTTAAACGCTAGTGACATGGGTTTAATACATGGGCTAGCACCATTGACCTTTACTAGAATTTAAAAAATAAATATCTTTACGCAATTCCCAACACAGGGGTTAGACAGAGGTCTAGACCCACCGTCCACCGAAGATATTTTGGAACAACGTTGACGTAACGTGACAAACTAATGTACGAATATAATTCGTACATAAGTTTTGAAAAAACCCATCGGTACGAGCCTCTCGACATGAAATTCCGACCACCCTACCACTCGGCTATCGTGACTAACTAGTACTAGAATTTCAGATGCTGAATCTATCACGTGCTCGGCGATGAAGGAAAATATCGTGAGGAAACCCGCGTTTTTCTCTCTCTCTCTCTCTCTCTCTGTGAAGCCTGCAAACCCACAATAAGCATGGCGGACTTTCGTCTGTTGTAATCTCACTTAAATATTTGAGTAAATTTTTCCCAGTCCCAGTTTTTCCTCTAATCTAATCTTCGTCATATGAAATCACTTCTCCCAATAGTGGCGTATTCACAGTTGGCTACTTTGCTTTTTAAAATGTCAGAAAAAAGAATATGTTTGGATGCGTTCAGATTCATCGAAGCGTTGAGGACAAGAAAAATGATTTGTCATATTACAATTGTCTTCTGCGTCATCAACCATAGCAAGCAGGTGAAGGCCTCGTCCATATTTAAACGAAATATATCTACACGCAATTCCCAATACAGGGGTAGACAGCGGTCTAGTATAGACAATTAAGTCCCTTCGACCCACCTTCCACCGAATATATTTTCGGGACAACGTGACAGGTGGTGAGCAAGACGCCGTCTTTATGTCCAAGCGAACGATATAATACGTACATAAGTTTTTGAAAAACCTATTGGTACGAGCCTGCCACACCTGGGGATCGAACTCGGGTCCATCGACTCGCTATCCCGACCACCCAACCTCTCGGCTATCATGACTTATTTTGTCACTAATCCATATTTAGGCTTTATATTTATAGTATATTCACTGCTCTACTTGAGGTCACAGTGTCCAAATCTTCGCGGACTAGTCCTCAGCTATGTACGTACAAAGTCTCTTGTTCTCTTCACTGTCTAACAAGAGTTCAGTGGAGAACATATGCGTCCTCTACAGTCCACCTAAAAGGTTCTCAACTACCTGCATCCATCGACTCCACGCAATTTTGTGCAGGTCGTCACTCTATCTTGGGTGGCGGTACATACACATTATAGCTTAGTTATGAATCCCAGTCCATATATAATATAGACTAATACCTATATCGCCAACACCCATCAATCTTGCCACGCGAGGCGATTTTGGTAAACCCTTTGCATGGCGCTATGATGGTACACATAATACATACACTATGAGAATTCTTAGCAGTATCTTAATATTTTCAGATGCGTTTAAAGGGTTAGCAGACAGTACTCTGGAGCTAGGAGAATACAGAAAGAAAAAGAAGAATATGCTCCCTACGTAGGTTTTATATTTATCTATCAGTCGTCACGATAGATGGGTGATCGGAATTCGACTCAAGAGACCCGAGTTCGATCCTCGAGTGGTAGGTTCATGCTAATGTGTTTTTTCAAAAACTTTATATACGAACTATATCGTTGGCTTGGACATAAAGATGGTGACAGGCTCACCACCTGTCACGTTGTCTCAAAAAATGTATTCGGCGGATGGTGGGTACGTAGGTACGAAATTGTTCTTTCATTTCAAAAACTCATTAGTACGAGCCTACCACCTAGGGATCGAACACGGGTCTCTTAACCCTTATTCCATAGATCAATATCCATAGAGATGATTTTCTATAAACGTTACCATTGGCACTGTAGAAGAGATCGTCCTCCAGACATTTACATGTTGCTGAGTGTTTTATACGTATTGAATCGAACCATGAATCGAAGAGAATGTATGAAGGGAATAATGAAAGTGGACGAAGCGAAACAATTATGTAAGGATCGTAGCAAGTGGAAAGAAGTGGTCTCTGCCTACCCCTACGGGAAAGAGGCGTGATTATATGTATGTATGTAATGCAGACACACACATGCAAACTTGTAGTAATCGCCTAATTTGGTTACTACTACGCCCTATTTATCTTTCTAAGAGCAGCTTCATAATCTTTTTACAAACTGCGTCTGTCCCTTTATCAGATGAACCAATGAACCATCGCTGGATCACCCACCACGTGGCACTTCGGTCCGGGGATGACGTAAGCCCTACAATAAGGAAGTGTGTTCAATTGTCCAAGCTTACGAAAGGGTTATTCTGTACATTGTTCATTGCTATGTCGTGTGTTGTTTTTTTGCTTTTGTTAGCTCACGTATTTAATATGAGTACACACGCTTGCAAGTTTCTGTAACTGGTTATTTTTGACGTTGTATATTTAGACTAATAATACAAGAATATTATTCTTTGAAATGTTTATGGAAGTGAGTCAGGAAGAGAAGTTTTAGATTTGTCAACCCTTCGACCAGTGTGTCGAACTTCCTTCTAATGAGCTTTTCGAAACCCGCCTTAAAGTTGGACTTACAAATAAAGCGACAATTCAAGGCACTATATTAAATAGTCTATGATTAAATCGCATTCCCCCTTAAAAAGCTTACCAGCCAGCTACATTTAACAATCGCAGCTTCATTAATTCTCATGATTTGACATTCCTGGAAACAGTAATATTTTACTTTCACAGCACACCTATGGGAGCTCCACCAACATGGGAGGCACTAACTTCACTTTGTCGCCACTATGTAGCGACACAGTAGAGACAGTGGCAGCGGGCACGGTGGACGGGGATTGAGCGGGAGCGGGCGCGGCTGCAGTAGCGTGAGCGGGGGCGGGCGCGGGTACAGTAAAGAGAGCGGGCGCGGATGCAGAAGAGTGAGCGGGTGCAGTAGATGGAGCAGGGGCGGGTTCGGGTGTAGAAAAGAGAGCGGAGGCGGGAAAGGGTGCGTGTATACTTGCATGTGTAGGACCCGGTGACACGGAGGTTGATACGCTACGGCCGAGGTCACCGGTTCGAATGTGACTTGATTTAAAAAAAAAAGTATATAGAACCTTTTATTAATAACCATGAAACTATAGTTAGAACTCGTTTCATTATCGCACTACCTTCAGTACTTGTAATCAGCATGATCATAACTTAAACTAAAGTGGCTCTTTATATGTAAATTGTAAAATATAGAATAAATTTAACTCTAATTTCGCATTTAAGCACGTAATTTTAAGTTCCAAAATCTATAAAATACTAAAATATGTATATGGTGAATTTGTGTCAACTGATCCTATAAATAATTATCAATACTTATTTGATGATATTCGGTGATTGATTGATGATCATATAGATTGATGATTTGATGATATTAAGTTTTTTTTTCGGAGCCTCATTAATGAGTCTTTGGCTGACCTAATTATTTAAATGTTCATAATGTTTGAACAATTACTGTTCAAATTTTATGAGGTGTTCTATTCAAATCATAAAGAATTGTAAAGTATAACAAAACAGTGAACCATCGACCTTCAAAATATTCCGGGAAGTCGATGGAATAGGTGGTTCAGTATCGTTCTCCACTTGCCACAAAATACTTTAAGAGAGGCCTATGTTCAGCAGTGGGCTCTTTTTAGGAGGTAGAGAAGAGCTAAAATTAAAAAAAATATCTTTACGCTATTCCCATATACTGGGGTAGACAGAGGTTTATTAAATCATGACAGGTGGAGAGTCTGTCGGCGTTTTTATGTCCAAGCCAACGATATAATTTTTACATAAGTTTCGAAAATACTCATTAGTACGAGCGTACTATCTGCGGATTTAACTCGGGTCTCATGACTGAAATTCCGATAACCAACCACTCGGCTAAAGTGGCTAAATTCGTGAAAATGTGCAGAATAACCGCGTCGCCTGCGGAATGTGTTCCATATTGAGTGATTTATATTGTAATGAACGTCCCCGAAGTTACGCCTGTGACTGGAAGAGCTACGTTCATATTTTACCACATAACGAGATTCTTATAGACCTCAATATTTTATTTATGTAGAACTCTATTATATAGTATTAAATTCAGAAACCATCCGATAGTCGAGTAGGAAGTAGCCCAGCTTTCAAAGTGAAGATTCAGATTTGAATCTCGCTAAGGAACATTATGAATATGACTGTATGATGAATATGTCTGTACACGAATTAAGGACTTTTATATATTACATACACTCGGCCTGTAAAGGTCCACTGCAGGACGTAGGTATCTTCCATAAGGAAGTGTTTGCCATAATCGCCACGCTTGGCGAGCGGATTGGCCATCGCTGAACCACACCACTGGTATGCTTAATTATGGTCTGGTATTTTTGAGATCCAGCTATCTGCCGTTACCTGTGTCTATTGGTATTTCCATTAGTCACCGGTCTATCTCAATCCTTAGTCTGGCATTTTTTTCGATTGTAATCCTTCAATCTGTTTATAGCCATAAACATTTTCAATATTTTTCACTTAGTCTCTCGTCTAGCCTCTTTGAATTAAATTTTAGGAAAAATTGACCTTACATACATTTACATTTACAGGCAAATTTTTTTACAATAACATCATACAAAGTAGTGGCGATAGCCGAGTGGTTGGGTGATCGGAATTCGAGTCGAGAGACCCGAGTTCGATCCCCAGATGCCAGGCACGTACCAAAGGGTTTTTTTTTTACAAAAATATATATATTTCAAAAATATGCATACCGCTCAGGATACAACAAGGTCCACTATTAAGCTCAGGCGGTATACCTTTCAGATTGAAATACAACTGTGCCAACAGTGCCTTGTTAAATCATGCAGAGATCTGGGTCACAGAGAGTTCTGTATTCTTTTTCACGTACAATTTAGAGCCATTTAAAAAAAAAACCTTCAACAACAATGTACGAAATTTCAAAACCCTTTTTTTCATTCATCACCATCACCAGGGATTATATCTTCAAGCATAATCCCAGATGAGGTGGCCAAAGAGAACAATATCTTTGATTTATGTTTTAATCTCCACTTATTTTTCTTTCTTTACAATTTTGCTGTACCTACTACGTTCTCTCACCAACCCCTGGGTTGACTGGCAGAGAATGCCTAATGTTTAATTTAGCAGGTGGCTCACGTGATGGTAAGTGATAACTGCCGCCCATGAACACCCGCAATACCAGAGGCATAGCAGATGCGTTGTCTCCTTAGAGTGCACCCCCCCCCCCCAGAATTAGGGGAGGAGGGCATGTGGGCCTCTGGTTCCCTGCACTCACCAGACAAAACGCAGAAGTTTGTTAGACTTTTACTCGACGCCGGTATTCTGTGAGATCGTGGTACTTCCCCGGTCGAGTCGGCCCATTCATGCAACAACAAAACAACAAAAGCTGATGCGAACGACCACTGTCGAATAAATATAAATAAATAAAACAACCAATCACGTATTCCGCTACAACCAAATTTATAAACTTGTAACTCATAAACCTTTTTTATTAATTCTCACACTGCTTTGGTTTACTGATTCTTGTACAAGGGCAAACCACTTTGTATCTTGTATAGACCATAAAGATAAATCAACCTTAAAATATATTTCAATAGTTACATTTTTATTAATAGGAATTATAAGAGACATCAACTTCATAATTATGTCGTTGAATTAGTGACATTAATTAATTTGAAAAAATAAAAAATTCCACAATTAGACAAGATGTCTATCATTGTAAAGGTTAATTATGGTTCAAATAATTTTTGTAATAATTTGCTTCTGATTAAAAACCCTTAAACCCTTAAACTAAAGTAGACCGGGGTTGTCGAATGATCAACTAAATTAAGTCTAAGGTCTAGTCTAAACAATTAAGTCCCTTCGACCCACCTTCCACCGAAGATATTTTCGGGACAACGTGACAGGTGGTGAGTCCATCGCCGCCTTTATGTCAAAACAATTGACATAATTTATAAGTTTTTTGAAAAACCCATTGCTACGAGCCTGCCACCTGGGGAACGAACTCGGGTCTCTTGACTCGAAATTCCGACCACCCAACCACACGGCTATCGTGAGTTATCAGGCAGATCGGAATTCGTATAATGACAGTCGAGTTGCATTCCAAGGGTCGAAGTTAATGAGTTTTTAAGTAACTTAGATATTTCTCGTTTCTGTTCAAGTAGCCAATATGTCTACAAAAACATACGAAATTTCATATAAAATTTTTAACGAAAGCTCTGGCTGTGTAAAGATAAAGATATCAATAAATTCTCTGAAAAATGTGTAAATACACAGTCAGGACATAAGTATTGTCACACAGTAAAAACTTTTCTTTTAGAATGCTGGCCACAAAAAAGTTTATCGAATTCGAATTTCAAATTGTTCATGAAAATAAAACTACATACTTTTTAGAATTTTACTCATTTTTAAATATGGAGTGGGCGCTTAAAGAAGACCGTGTTGCAGTTATTGCGTTGCATCGTTGCGATTACGCGCCAATTCAAGTTTTCGACATACTGAAAAATTTGAATATAACCAAAAGATTCTTTTATCGTACCATCAAACGATACAATGACGACTCTAGTGTAGATGACAGGTCAAGAAGTGGTCGCCCTCGGTCTCTTAGGACTCCAGCAGTGATAAAAGCTGTGAAGGCTCAAATTCAAAGAAATCCCAAACGTAAGCAGAAACTGTTGGCCCTTCAGATGGGGTTAAGCAGAACTACGGTGAAAAGGGTGTTAAATGAAGACTTAGGGCTTCGGGCATATCGAAGAAAAACAGGACATTGTTTGAATGCTCGTCTAATGCACCTGAGACTGAAGAGATGCCGCGCTTTGTTTAAGCGGTACGCGGGAAAAAAATATCGGGAAATTCTTTTTTCAGATGAAAAATTTTTTAACTTAGAAGAGAGCTACAACAAACAAAATGATAAGGTTTACGCACACAGTAGTGAAGAAGCGAGCAACCGTATTCCGCGTGTCCAACGAGGTCATTTTCCATCCTCGCTCATGGTATGGTTGGGAGTTTCTTATTGGGGCTTAACAGAGGTACATTATTGCGAGAAAGGTGTAAAAACGAATGCAGTTGTGTATCAAAATACAGTCCTGACGAACCTTGTGGAACCTGTTTCTCATACCTTGTTCAATAACAGGCACTGGGTATTCCAACAAGATTCGGCGCTAGCTCATAGAGCGAAGAGCACACAAGACTGGCTGGCGGCGCGTGAAATCGACTTCATCGGGCACGAAGACTGGCCCTCCTCCAGTCCAGATTTGAATCCGTTATATTACAAGATATGGCAACACTTGGAGGAAAAGGCGTGCTCAAAGCCTCATCCCAATTTGGACAACCTAGATTCACTCAAGACATCCTTGATTAAGGCAGCCGCCGATATTGACATGGACCTCGTTCGTGCTGCAATAGACGACTGGCCGCACAGATTGAAGGCCTGTATTCAAAATCACGGAGGTCATTTTGAATAAACTTTAGTGTCATAAAAATCTATGTCTTGTTAAGTTCATTTTGTTATATCAATAGTTACATAATGAATAAACTTGTTTTAATTATTTTAGGTTAAACATGTGACAGAATTTATGGCCAGACTAGGTACAAGTTTTCTAGAGGGAATACATGATAATAACCATACTATCAAAATCACTGCAGCAAAACACACATTTGATCGAAAGAAACGTGGAAATTGGTTAGAAAGTTCCCGAGTTAGTCGTGAACACCAAATTGGCACGAGAAGTTTATATAATAAAAAAAGGATAAATTTCGGAACAAGAAATCTTTTGCAATACTTAAGGGAAACTTCTTGATAACTCAGTATAAGTGTACTATGTATTGTTTCGCCTGATTTACAACTTAGTATAAATTTACTTATGTACTCGTTTGTTTCGGCCCAGCCATTATTTTTACCTAGGTAATAAGTCATCTCCTACGACATCTAAGCGAAGAAAGTTTTTGGCATATTTTTACGCCGTAATGTACGAGTATACGTATATATGTGTGTGTGTACATATATAAGTTTCAGACAATCGTAAAATCTTATTCACGTAATGCACCAAGTTCATCGTTATATACGTAGAGTACTTACTCGTATGGATATGGGACATCGCCATAATTCACTTATAAACTACTAACACAGAAACTATGGCCGATCACGTGCTACGTCCCCGCCCGCCCTTGATAATAAAAGGAATAAAGTCCAGACACTCCGTCGCCGGGAGTATTACTATGATTTTTTCTCTCCGCATAGCAACTCAGTGAAACGATGGGGAGATATCGGGAACTTTATTAGCATTCGAATGGTCTCACTGTTACTAACTGCTTGATGGCCGAATGGAACTCGGATAAAAGGAAAGTGGGAAAAAGTTAAATGTGCGTTCTCCGAGTCCCAGCTTAGGTTTCCATTGGGCCTTTGAAGTAACCACACTTTTTTTTTATATATCACGAATAGACGGCATTACGTAATTTAAAAATATCTCCACGACATTCCTGATACAGGGGTACACAGAGGTCTAGACAACTAAGTCCTTTCGACTCACCTTCCAACGAATACATTTTTGAGACAACGTGAAACCAAGTCAACGATATAAATTGTACATACATTTTTTTGAAATAACCCTTGTACGAGCCTTGGAGATCGAATTTGGTCTCTTGACTCAAATTCCGATGACCCAGCGACTCGGCTATCGTGACTATACAGTCTATAATGTCTATATAAATATTATATAATAGTGACGCTATTTAAATATAGGTGAGGAGAGCATCCATATACTAAAATAGGCACGATATATACGTACTCTTCTAAATTCTAAATGGCGACGAAAACCGGATTTAACCTGTTTTAAAATATTTATGTTAATTTTTAGTTAGTAGTATAGTGGTTTACGGCGTAAGAATGTACACACCCATTTTTTCTGGTTGTATCGATAAATGAAAACGCCAGAGGCTACCGTGGGATGGTGGGATAACCATTTCTAATTAAATAAAATAAATAAATATCTTCACGCAATTCCCAATACAGGGGTAGACAGAGGTCAAGTCTAGACAATTAAGTCCCTTTGACCCACCTTCCACCGAAGATATTTTCGGGACAACGTGACAGGTGGTGAGCCCGTTCTAATTAAAGTAGACCTAACTTCGGCTGAAAGATGACTAACAGCACAGTTTGGAGTCTGGATTGTCGATTCATGTGTTGTGTATTAATTATGGCAAAAAGGCCTTCCCTTAAGGCCTTTGTCCTGATTGATGTTGACTTTTACAGGCCATTGTGTGTATTAAAGTAGGTTATTACCTGTATTCTTTGAAATCAAACGGCAATAGGATATATGCGGAAAATATTTTCTACGAGCAGATGCTTGAAGTATTCTACGCATTTCGGTATAAAGAAATTGACTACGAAGTTTCTTCATACCTATTCTCCTATATTACATTTTGAGACTAACGAAATATTTAAAAATTTTGTACGTTATGATAGTTTTAACTTCTGTTTCGTGCTATATTTTATTTGAAACATGGCTTTTGACACTAGCTCACTTGATTTGACACAACTTTGACTATATTAGCATCATTAAAAAGGCTTAAATATGTATTAGCGGTCGTCAAAGAAGATGTATCTATCCCTTAGTAATTCAATCGTATGTCACAAAGTACATACTACAAATTAACTCCGCGGAATTCTTCTAGTTCAATCGGGCGCATTTGGGAAAACGGAAGAAAAAAAAGTCGTCTACACGGCCAAATATTTACACATAGTTGTATGACGATTCGTGCACAGACGGCGCTAGGGTCTCACTGTATGTATGTATAATGATCGCGATTAATAATTCGGGGTTATCGGGGGGGCCGCGTCCGCGATATAACGTCTGGTGGCCATGCGCACGTGGAAATAGTACGGGATGAAAAATTATTCGGTTGACGGAAGTTTCCTAGTTCATAGTCATGTTTTGCTGTGTTAAAGACAATTGTGTGTATATATATACACATATATATTAGATTGAGTTTAATTATAAATAATTGAAAGAGCACGGCATGATGATATGAATAATGACTTTATTTCCAGATAAAAAAAAGGAAAGAATCTAAATTACCATAGCTGAATTAAGTAAGGGATAATAAGTAGAACAAAGCAAATATGCAATAAAAGATGGAATTAAATATTCACAAAAGAGGTCAGTAAATATGCAGAGCAAAAACCATTTCAAATAATTTCGAGAGGCATACATACCATCGCTAGTACGGTGGTAAGCTATAATATGTGATTGCTTGACAAGTTACAAGCCTAGCTTTGAGAATAGTATTTGATAACTTTAAAGTGTACTGACCATTTAATTTTGTTTTATTGTCTTTCAAATATTTAACACATGTATAAACCTCGTTACTCATATACATCGTATACGCTACATGCTTATAAAGATTTAAAAAATCATAACTTTAAACTTTAAATATACAAAAATTAAAAACATAGTATGTTTTTAATTTTTGTATATTTAAAGTACATATATAAAAATATTGTCCAATCCAATCCAAAATATATCCAATTGACTTGGATACTAAAACGGCAAAATACTCACTGAATGCTGTCACAAGTTGGCTTCCCTGAAAAATATACTTCACGATCTCCGTGGATGAGTGGCGTACCCACCGGTTTTCATGGTGTCGACAGCTCTGAGGTCTCGTGTCTGATTCCCGGTCGGGTTAATGTAGAAAATAATTCTTCTATATTTTCTCGGGTCTGGGTGTTTGTGGTACCTTCGTTGTTATTGATTCCTTAATACGATAGCGATCATAGCAATGTGATGTTGTCCCTATCTATGTATCTATGAATATAACGACGGGTTGCAGGGTCAATTCTTTCGATCTCTTCCAAACACAGTACTACTCTTACAAAATTACACAGAGATATTGCTTAATAATTTAATACGAAAGCGTAACTTATAAGGCGTAATATGTGTAAGGCGAGTGTGAATAAAAGTGTAGGAAGGGGATGACCTAGGCGGACGTTTCGAGATCAAATCAGGGACGTCCTGAAAAAAGGCCAAGTCAATAGTACCCTAAATAGAAGAGAATGTACGAAGGGAATAATGAAAGTGGACGAAGCGAAACAAGTATGTAAGGATCGTAGCAAGTGGAAAGAAGTGGTCTCTGCCTACCCCTACGGGAAAGATGTGTGATTGTATGTCTGTATGTTAGCGTAACTTACACTTACAAATACATATATTACAGACTATCCGCATACAATTAAAACTACAATGGCCACCCTATGGTCGGATAATACAGCCAAGGTCACACGATACGCACACATAAAGATATCTACGAAATCCTTGGCAACGGTCAGCGACCCGCGGAAGTTAAATCGACCAGCTAACGCTGATACGCCGCCATTCATATATTACCCCCCAAATAGTGAATTTTCTTCGTGCGACGCGCGAAGAGGAAGACCTAACTATGTGGCCGACGGCTTTATGTCATCATGCCACACGGCCTTCCATTTTGATGTTTATGTAAATCACACGAACAAGTTCTAGCGGCGCACCGACGTATATATTAATTTCCATTGGTCTCATCAAATAACACTAATATATTCAGTCGAATAGTTGACAAATTAAAACGAACTTCAGATATGATGCAATCTTTTTCCACGTCGTATATTTTCAATATATAAAAATTGTTGGTGAAAAAAAAAATATATCGAGACGTGTTCGTAATACGTCTTTTCTTTCTGTAAATTGGCGTGTAATTCATTTTTTAGCGTATCTTACAGTTGTTGAATAAGAAATAATTTTTTAAAATTAATGTTGGTGTAGTAACGGCGAGAGAATATTGCTTCCTCCTTTTATTCCGTCAGTATGATGACTTTAGGCCTTGACTATTGTTATGGCAACAGACAGATGGCGGTATAACCTAATCTCTAAAAAAATCTAAATTGTATCAAAGACTCCTTATTGCAGAGCGCTATTTCGTACAGTAGACTGCCATTGTGTATGTTGTATATATTTTAACTCAGCGAAACCGCATGATATCCCGCCGTCTGTGCCAGTCAATAGTTTTTCTTTAGTCGCCTCCTTACGCTGTATCCATGCAGCATTCAGGCATCCTTATAGAAAATTCGAACCTTACACGCCATCTTAGTTTCCAAGCTAACGACACAATTACATCGACTACGAAAACCTAGTTGACACGAGCCTTCTTCCTGGGAATACGACTGAGATTTCTGATTCGAATTTCCGATTCGTGATATAGATAAAAATAACATAAACATCTTCACCTATTTCCCAATACAGGGGAAGACAGAGGTCTAGTCTAGATAATTAACTCCCTTCGACCCACCTTCCACCGAAGATATTTTCGGGACAACGTGACAGGTGGTGAGTCCGTCGCCGTCTTTATGTCCAAGCCAACGATATGAATCGTATACAGGTTATAAAAAACCCATTGATACGAGCCTGTCCTTCGGATCGAACTAGGGTTTGACTCAAATTTAGTTAACCACTCGGCTATCGTGACTTCTATGTATTTATTTTTTATCTTAATAACCATGGTTGTTAAATCGTCCTAATATTTTAACTAAATTGTTATTTAAGAATAACAGGAAATCATTGTTAACGCTAAATAAAGTACAAAAGTTCGAAATACACGTACGTATTCCTGAAAGATAAGCGAATTGTAGTTTAACATTTTTAATAATATAAATATTTAAAAAAAATTACTGCATTCAAATAAATTATCCAAATATGAGAATATTGTTGAGCAGAGAATAAGCTTGAGACACAATATAGACAAATTAATAAATATCTTCACGCAATTCCCAATACAGGGAAGACAGAGGTCTAGTCTAGATAATTAACTCCCTTCGACCCACCTTCCACCGAAGATATTTTCGGGACAACGTGACGGATCCTTCATCAGGGTGAGTGGAATGAGTTCACGCTCGCGTCCCACCTCGCACTGACCTGATGAGGGTCCTCCGATAGGTCCGAAACTAGTCGGTACCTACACCGACTATTATAACGCCAATTTAACCGTTTTTAATTATTTAACTTTTGTAAAAAATATCCACTAGACTCACCTTAAAACCTTTCTTCGATTATTCGGATGAAGGCGTGACGCCATCACAGGGTCTATGGCTTTCAATTTCTCATGAATCTCTTCATTAGTAAACTCTTTCTCATTATCAACATCATGTCTTAACTTTTCTTTATCGATATCACCTTTTCACTGGCTTCTCCTTTTATTCCGTCAGTATGATGACTTTAGGCCTTGACTATTGTTATGGCAACAGACAGATGGCGGTATAACCTAATCTCTAAAAAAATCTAAATTGTATCAAAGACTCCTTATTGCAGAGCGCTATTTCGTACAGTAGACTGCCATTGTGTATGTTGTATATATTTTAACTCAGCGAAACCGCATGATATCCCGCCGTCTGTGCCAGTCAATAGTTTTTCTTTAGTCGCCTCCTTACGCTGTATCCATGCAGCATTCAGGCATCCTTATAGAAAATTCGAACCTTACACGCCATCTTAGTTTCCAAGCTAATGACACAATTACATCGACTACGAAAACCTAGTTGACACGAGCCTTCTTCCTGGGAATACGACTGAGATTTCTGATTCGAATTTCCGATTCGTGATATAGATAAAAATAACATAAACATCTTCACCTATTTCCCAATACAGGGTAGATAGAGGTCTAGACTAGACAATTAAGTCCTTTGACCAAACTTCCACCGAAGATATTTTCGGGACAACGTGACAGGTGGTGAGTCCGTCGCCGTCTTTATGTCCAAGCCAACGACACAATTACATCGACTACGAAAACCTAGTTGACACGAGCCTTCTTCCTGGGAATACGACTGAGATTTCTGATTCGAATTTCCGATTCGTGATATAGATAAAAATAACATAAACATCTTCACCTATTTCCCAATACAGGGTAGATAGAGGTCTAGACTAGACAATTAAGTCCTTTGACCAAACTTCCACCGAAGATATTTTCGGGACAACGTGACAGGTGGTGAGTCCGTCGCCGTCTTTATGTCCAAGCCAACGACACAATTACATCGACTACGAAAACCTAGTTGACACGAGCCTTCTTCCTGGGAATACGACTGAGATTTCTGATTCGAATTTCCGATTCGTGATATAGATAAAAATAACATAAACATCTTCACCTATTTCCCAATACAGGGTAGATAGAGGTCTAGACTAGACAATTAAGTCCTTTGACCAAACTTCCACCGAAGATATTTTCGGGACAACGTGACGGATCCTTCATCAGGTGAGTGGAATGAGTTCACGCTCGCGTCCCACCTCGCACTGACCCTGATGAGGGTCCTCCGATAGGTCCGAAACTAGTCGGTACCTACACCGACTATTATAACGCCAATTTAACCGTTTTTAATTATTTAACTTTTTGTAAAAAAATATCCACTAGACTCACCTTAAAACCTTTCTTCGATTATTCGGATGAAGGCGTGACGCCATCACAGGGTCTATGGCTTTCAATTTCTCATGAATCTCTTCATTAGTAAACTCTTTCTCATTATCAACATCATGTCTTAACTTTTCTTTATCGATATCACCTTTTCACTGGCCTCTCCTTTATTTACTTTTCCAATGTATTCAGATGCAGGTTTTTTGGTTTCAGTTTCGGTATAACGTTCATCGTCGTCAAAATCGCGTTTCCTTTTACTTTTCTCCCATAACAGAGCTTCGGAATCATTCATATCTTCCACTAAAATTTTGTACACGATTGATTCAATATAGTAATTCGTCCCACCAACAACTATTGGAATTTTTCCACTTTCTGTAAGGTTTTCAATCTGTATTTTCGCTAAGGTTTTTGTTTATGGAAGAAACGAAACTTCTCCGGAATATGTTAAAAATATTTTTAAAAATTTATTGACTACTTTTAATAAATAACGTTAGCCGAGTGGTTGACTGACCGGAATTCAAGTCAAGAGACCCAATTCTATCCGCAAGTGGTGGGCTCGTACTAATGAGTTTTTTTTTTCTAAACGTTTGTAAGACTTATATCGTTGGCACGGACACAAAGACAGCGTCAAGCTCACCACCTGTCGCGTTGTCACTAAAATCTCTTCGGGGAAAGGTGAATCGTAAGGACTTTGGATCTTTTATGGCATCAAAATATAACATTTTACCGTCAAGACCTCTGGCTACCCATTTATTGGGAAATGCGTAAAGATTATCATCATAAATTGAATTAATGAGAATTAATGGCTGACCATAAATAATACCTTGTTAATTATTGAACTTAGAAAATACATGTTGATGTTAACATGTATTTTTCCAAGCAATATTTATTGTTTATATTTTATTTTCTTTATTATTTGTTAATTATTAATAAAAATATCTTCACGCAATTCCCAATACAGGGGTAGATAGAGGTCTAGACTAGACAATTAAGTCCTTTGACCCACCTTCCACCGAAGATATTTTCGGGACAACGTGACAGGTGGTGAGCCCGTCGCCGTCTTTATGTCCAAGCCAACGATATGAATCGTATACAGGTTATAATAAACCCATTGATACGAGCCAGTCCTTCGGATCGAACTAGGTTTGACTCAAATTTCGTTCACAACCACTCGGCTATCGTGACTTCTATGTATTTATTTTTATCTTAATAACCATGGTTGTTAAATCGTCCTAATATTTTAACTAAATTGTTATTTAAGAATAACAGGAAATCATTGTTAACGCTAAATAAAGTACAAAAGTTCGAAATACACGTACGTATTCCTGAAAGATAAGCGAATTGTAGTTTAACATTTTTAATAATATAAATATTTAAAAAAAATTACTGCATTCAAATAAATTATCCAAATATGAGAATATTGTTGAGCAGAGAATAAGCTTGAGACACAATATAGACAAATTAATAAATATCTTTACGCAATTCCCAATACAGGGGTAGATAGAGGTCTAGACTAGACAATTAAGTCCTTTTGACCAAACTTCCACCGAAGATATTTTCGGGACAACGTGACGGATCCTTCATCAGGGTGAGTGGAATGAGTTCACGCTCGCGTCCCACCTCGCACTGACCCTGATGAGGGTCCTCCGATAGGTCCGAAACTAGTCGGTACCTACACCGACTATTATAACGTGAATTTAACCGTTTTTAATTATTTAACTTTTTGTAAAAAAATATCCACTAGACTCACCTTAAAACCTTTCTTCGATTATTCGGATGAAGGCGTGACGCCATCACAGGGTCTATGGCTTTCAATTTCTCATGAATCTCTTCATTAGTAAACTCCTTCTCATTATCAACATCATGTCTTAACTTTTCTTTATCGATATCACCTTTTTCACTGGCTTCTCCTTTATTTACTTTTCCAATGTATTCAGATGCAGGTTTTTTGGTTTCAGTTTCGGTATAACGTTCATCGTCGTCAAAATCGCGTTTCCTTTTACTTTTCTCCCATAACAGAGCTTCGGAATCATTCATATCTTCCACTAAAATTTTGTACACGATTGATTCAATATAGTAATTCGTCCCACCAACAACTATTGGAATTTTTCCACTTTCTGTAAGGTTTTCAATCTGTATTTTCGCTAAGGTTTTTGTTTATGGAAGAAACGAAACTTCTCCGGAATATGTTAAAAATATTTTTAAAAATTTATTGACTACTTTTAATAAATAACGTTAGCCGAGTGGTTGACTGACCGGAATTCAAGTCAAGAGACCCAATTCTATCCGCAAGTGGTGGGCTCGTACTAATGAGTTTTTTTTTTCTAAACGTTTGTAAGACTTATATCGTTGGCACGGACACAAAGACAGCGTCAAGCTCACCACCTGTCGCGTTGTCACTAAAATCTCTTCGGGGAAAGGTGAGTCGTAAGGACTTTGGATCTTTTATGGCATCAAAATATAACATTTTACCGTCAAGACCTCTGGCTACCCATTTATTGGGAAATGCGTAAAGATTATCATCATAAATTGAATTAATGAGAATTAATGGCTGACCATAAATAATACCTTGCCAATTACTGAACTTAGAAAAATACATGTTGATGTTAACATGTATTTTTCCAAGCAATATTTATTGTTTATATTTTATTTTCTCTTTATTATTTGTTAATTATTAATAAAAAAAATATCTTCACGCAATTCCCAATACAGGGATAGACAGATGTCAAGTCTACACAATTAAGTCCCTTTGACCCACCTTCCACCGAAGATATTTTTCGGGACAACGTGACAGATGGTGAGCCCGTCGCCGCCTTTATGTCCAAGCCAACGATGAAATTCGTACATAAGTTTTTTGAAAAACTCATTGGTACTGCCACCTGGGGATCGAACTCGGGTCTCTCGACTCGAAATTCCGACCACCCAACAACTCGGCTATCGTGATTTGTTGTAATTATTAATTATTATTATAATTTAGGATCTTGTTACTTTATCTCATCTTTTATATTTTTATTCTTAGTTTGCACAGAGAATGCCACTACGCATTAAATCCGCCCACCGTAGCCCTTAGACTAAGTGAACATAAAAAAGAATAAATAAATAAAAATAAGCAGAGCACTTAAGTTCTGCACTCCTTCGAAAATTCTCAACAGTCCATAGCAACATAGAGCATCTTTTTTTCAATACAATATTTTAATAATAAATAAATCAATACATTATTCACAAACTAATGCGGTATAACGGCATTACGGAAAATTTGGGCCAACAAGCAGACGTTCGGGCATGGCTAAAACATAAGCTGATTATGCGGTAAGTGGCCAACACGGGAACCCAGCTTAGCCTTTCAAAGGTGACCGCGTTATAAGTCCGATTTATACTAATAATAATAACTTATTAGATATACTCATAATCTAATAAGTCGTTATTCATCAACATCCTTAAAAGCCTCCTTTGGGCAAGTTGCAAGTCAAACAAAACTGAACCTAAAACTCAGTAGTGTATTAAGGTTGAGGTTCACCAATGGCACCATGTGATTGAGGTTCACCAATGGCAAAGGCAGAATTTGAAAAAAATAGCAAGTAATTTCAAGGAATTGTGACGAACAACAACTTGCGTTGAAGCTGTGGAAAAAATGATTCGCCTACCCCAAAAGATTCACAAGTGTTTTCATAAAATTTACCCAGTCGTATACTCAGTTTCAACTACAAAGTTAAGGCCGGAAAATATATTGGCACTAACAGTAACACAGAAGGGAAGTAATTTATCTACATTAATTTCTCGATTATGTCGCCCCTTATTTTTAACTCAACAACCAAAATTTGTTAGATATTCAATTGTGTAATTACAAAAAACCATACAACAACAAACAATAATTTAACAGTGTAATTATTTTTACCCATAAAATCCCATAAATTATTACGGATCCCAAAGTAAATTGGCAAACCACTTTTATTACGGAAACAACGAATGTATCACAAACATCCAGACCCGTGACAACAGAATTATGGTTTTCTCCCTCAACTTGCCCTGGATCGAATCCGAGCCCTCAGAGCTGGCAACTCCTTGAAAACAGGCATCAAATCAAATTATTTATTCATCGACATAAGTAATGAACAATTACATTTATCGATTGTAATTTTTTTTCTACCACCATTTCGTAATGAGGTTCCTCTAACGGGGAAGAAACAGGCGAAGGAAACTTCGCAGGTATATTTTTTGGTCATTAAAAAATACAATTTTGAAGAATAATTAGAAACAGCATGGATCAATGAACTCATTCCCAGGAGTTATTATCATTAATATATTCATTAATGGTATAGTAACCCTTATAAAATTTGTCTTTAATAAATATCTTGAACCTGTTAATAGGCGTACGATTACGTGTAGTATTCATATAATCATTACAAATTTAGTACATGATAATGAAAAATTCTTAATGATATCGATATATTAACAAAAAACATGGTTACTAATAAAAAGGATACAATTTTAAGAGCTCTGTTCCGAAAATCAACCACTGTGAACATCTGATGCGGCTCCAGAATGTCCAGAAGGTGGTGACGAACGAGCTCCCGCTCGTGTCTGCTGGCTTTAGCGGTCACGATGTCCAGGCCTTTATAAATCTGGAACAAAATTGCCACTATGCAAACATGGAAACATTTTCCACAGTCTAACCTCTGATTTAGACTTTCGGCTTATAAAAGAAAGTTTTTTTCAAATTAGGAATACGGACTAGGTTTTTTTATACTACTAGTACAAACCGTAACGAATTCTTTTTCAATTAAAGCTACCAAACACAGGCTGAGGCTGTTCAAAGAAATAATACAATATAAGTGGTATGAACATAAATACACGACGGACATGAAGACAGCGACAGGCTCACCACCAGTCACTTTTTCCTATAACATGTCTTCGGTGGAAGGTTTTATTTCGTCTAAAGGACTTAATTGTCTAGACCTCAGTCTACCCCTGTATTGAGAATAGCGTGATAAATTAATATACGTATTTAACAGAAATATGACAGTAGGTATTAAAAGAATGAGCTGTCTAATAATACCGACCTAAATTTTGTCAACTCTAAACATTCTTATGGACTCCAGTATTTACAGTATTATTAAAGATATTCTATATCAAGCATAGTGATGAACGTTATCAAACACAAGAAGAGCAAGGTGACATTTTTATCTCTCCACGAAGTGTAACGGAAGGGTTTCTGTTGTGCAACCGACGACCTGACCCCAGATAGCGTATCGTGCGTCCATTAAGAATTTCGGTTTTCTTATTGGGTTCATTTGCGTAAAATAGATAATAGCGGTCGGGTTGACATTCAAGCGGTCAGCGCGATCTGAATGATCCAGTTATCTAATTTGTAACACATTTTCAACCTTATTTGTAACACAAAATGGATACTGGCACGTTTTTATTATTAACTCTAGTGTGTATCACTATCTGGACTGTGTTTATATTGATTGTGTCAATTTGTGTGGATGTTAAATTGTTACAATACTTGTCAATGTCTCTTTCCTTTTACCTTTCACCTATTACACGATCCGTATTTTCTTCAAATTCTACATGCATGTAGTATACTTTGAGATATTTCGTTGTTTCTTTACAATCAACTTGATTTACAGTGCTCCAATTTGGTAATTTAATGTCTTTGATTTATCAAAGTGATTGCTCTAATGTTCATTATAGTACAATGGCACCATTGGTTTTGTAACTTGTGGAAAATTTCCCCTGAGTATTACATAGATACATAACTTCGATGTTTGTTCTCATTTCATAAATTTAAAGTGATTTTACAAATTTATCACTGATCCTATAATTTTTTTTTCTTTTCTTTGATTGTATGTAAAAAAGGAAAAGCACAGTAGTATATATAACTTAAAATAAAGCACACATATACATATATAGCTTATTAATTTCTTTTACAATACATATAAAAATTAATGATATTATATCATTTACTGATACAACTATTGCTTATGTAACAAGATTACATGTTGTTTTAACATGTAATCTTGTTATCCATGGCAGGATAGTTTTATTTCTAAGTGTTTCTGATTTTATACTGTCACTATTATTTTTTTTAATCATTTTTTAATAAAAAAAGTTAGAGTTTGTTTCCTTCCTTCTCATTACTTGATTATTGTTTTTTTTTTCAATATTTCTTTTATATATTAGCTACATGATGCTCAACGATTCCTTATAATATGGATATATATGTGTAAGTGAGTTTCGTTGCCCTAATTCATAACCCAATCCACATTCTCCGTCTCTAAATACATCGGTGTTGTCAGCGGAAGCGTGTTATTCTCGTAAGATTCTTAGTTAATCTCGTCCCCCAGTTTCCGTGTCGCCGATTTATGAATATTCAAACGTCTGTCGATGTCATTGTTCACATACTCCTCAGCGAGCTTCTTTTGTCCCTGATGCATACATTTCATACGTTTTAAACGCATTTCCATAATTGACAAATCGCCTTACTTAAGTAAAACGCCCTTTGTTAGGCCCACGGAAATAAACGCGCTTCGACATGTGGGTTTTCGCTTCATACAATTTATGCCTTTCGTCTCCTACGCGTATAATAAATTGTTTCTATATTCATGTACAAACTAAATTTGAAGAGGTTTTGATGGCAATATCAAAGAATTTTTACTGTAATGTGTTCCTTTTATTATTATTTAAAGTTTTATTGTATCAAACAATAAAACATCCTGGAATCCGTTTGCCAGGCGAGCAGATTAGGCAAACCATGGCCATGTATTAGTAGCCAATTACATTTCAAAGCGTGGACGAGTCATGTTCACGGGGTTGTGAATATTTAATTAATCTCGGGTTTAATTCCCGGTTGTGCCAATTTAGAGAACTCTTTTCTAAACTTTTTCAGGGGACGAAGGAACCTCAAACACTTAGATTTGTAGTACCTTCGTTGGGAATCCATAACACACGTACTTTGGGATCAGAGCAATATATATGATGGCTATTTATGACTATATTTAAGGTTTTTGTCATAGTCGCCTTTTACGAGACCCAGGTGAAAATAGGGAATGGCGTGTTCTTAAGCAGTAACCACACTGTAACTTGCTACCTCTTTAATTTGCACGGTTAGTGGTGGCACCAGTTTAATACATCCTTCTTAGAAGAAACCGGCTCAACGAACGCGCACACTAATAGATAAGTCTCGCGCGCTGTATTTTTTTTTTTGTGAAATCACATGACATTGTTATGCTTACGATAAGGCGCATATTCAAATGCGTAATAACATCTGCGGTCCAAAGTCTGTGTTTAGTTTGACACGCCGAATCCGCCTTGCGTATGCTTCAATCATTTGCGCATAATGCCCACCTCCGGCCACCTTGACCGATCTCACCGTGACCTATTGCGGTAGGACGTGCCGAGTGTTCAGTCTACCGTGACATATGACCGGGAGGCGCATGTTTCCGAAACGGGGTCTCCGATAGCTGGCCTCCGTTAGGGCCCCAGTACACGATGAGCTCGTGAACAGTGCAGTTAATTTGTACGGGTGTGTCTGTATATGATGGTCGTTTGATTTCGAGTGCATCCAGAATGCATAGAGCCGGTTTTGAATGCCGTTAGGCTGACAAATGGGTTTGTTTAGACTGGACGTTTTTTTATCATGTAAATATTTGAAGAGGACGATGATGCATTAATTACTTCATACAATTGAATATGTATAAACGGTTTTGATAATGAATTACAATTTAAAACATGAATTTTAATTCGTAAATAAAATTAAGGATGTTTAATTTTTATGTTCACATTTTTGCCAATGTTTGAGTTCTAAAGGCTAGACAATCTACACTTTTCGTCTATTTTGAACCACGTGACAAGTGGCGATCTTGTTGGTCAGCTCTGAGGTATCGGGTTCGATTTCCGGTCGGGTCCTGGTAAATAACCACTTTTCTGCATAGTTTCGGGACTGGGTGTTCGTGGTACCTTCGGTGTTTCCGATAACACAAGTGCTACTTACTTTGGGATCAGAGCAATGTATGTGACGCAACCCCTATCTATGCATGCGTTCAGTTATTTATTTATAGAATTGTAACAAAAATATCTTCACGCAATTCCCAATACAGGGGTAGACAGAGGCCTAGTCTAGACAATTAAGTCCCTTTGACCCACCTTCCACGGAAGATATTTTCGGGAAAACGTGACCCGTCGCCTTCTTAATGTCCAAGCCAACGATATAATTCGTACTCAAGTTTTTGAAAAAATAACCCACAGGTTATAGTTGCCACCTGGGGATAGAAGTCGGGTCTCTTGATTCCAAATCCCGCAATTGAATTAACAGCACCACGATATCTAAAAATATCACGTTATCAAAGATGCTCTAAAACTGACGAATTTGACCAAAGAACAATAAAGAAATTGTAATGGCAATAAGTAAATGTACCTAACATTTACCTATCTATCAAATACTAACTTACCTTTTAGCCATTGGCTTTTATTATGCTTACACGTTAAATGTTATTACTGTTATAACATACAGAATGAAATAAATACAAGGGATTTTTTTAAATAAATTGGAAATAAATTCTAGAAATTAATTAACTGACAAGGTTACCTAAATTTTAACTCATCAGTTTATCATCAATCTTGTTATGGATCAATTAAAAAATTTTTGGAAATATTTCATCCAGTGGACTGTTGTTTGTTAAAATATGTAAGGAAAGAAAGAATTCACAATAGCCTAGTGGTTGGTTGATCCGAATTCGAGTCAAGAGACCTTAATTCGATCGCCAGGTAGTAGGCTCGTACCAAAGAGTTTTTGAAAAACACCATTTTTTGGGACAACATGACAGGCTCACCACCTGCACGTTTTCCCAAAAAATGTAGAAAGTACTTAGTATTGGGAATAGCGTGAAGATGTATTATAATAGATTTTGAAGAGGAAGGAAATGAAAACGCCTCTCCCATAAGTGACAATTTCCGTAATCGCTAAGCCTTACAAACGGATTGACAATCGCAGTTATAGTCACCATCAGTGAATGAAAAAATAAATGAGTTTTTACCGTTTTTTTTTTTTTCATTAATTAAATACTAATATCTTACTGAAGTTTTTTTTTATACGAAAAGGAAGGCAAACGAGCAGGTGGCTCACGTGATGGTAAGTGATTACCGCCGCCCATGAACACCCGAAATACCAGAGGCTTAGCATATGCGTTGCCTCCCTTAGAGTGCCCCCTCCCCCACAATTGGGGGAGGAAGGTGTGTGGGCCACCGGTTACCTGCACTCACCAGACGAAACACAGAAGTTTGTAAGACTTCTACTTTACGCCGGTATTCTGTGAGGTCGTGGTACTTCCCCGGTCGAGCCGGCCCATTTATGCAACAACAAAAGTTGATGCGTGGCTTTACCACTATAAGTTTTAATAATTTAATCATAATCGCCAATCAACTTAATTTTCATGTCACGATGTCCAAAAAAAAATATCTTCGATGGCAGGAGGATTTCGATAGGACTTAATTGCTCAGATCTCCATTTACCCAAGTATTGAGAATGGCGTAAAGGTATTATTATTATTTATATTGAAAATTAACTTAGTTATCGTTTGGTATTTTTCAAATGGTCAATAGCTGCTACAGCAGACACTCAGTACACCAAATATACTCACATCGGCACTGCAATTACTACACAAACGGCCTGTGAAAAAGTCTGCAGGATATAGCCCGTCATTTAAAGAGGACTTGCTTTAGTCATCACGTTTGACAAGCGGTTTGGCGATCGCAATACTAGACACCTCGCATCATAGACGCTACTGCCCTTCAACGGACTGCTTAGTTTTGGTCGGATGTTTTGTTCTGGCTTGGTGTTACCGAGTCAACTATTGGAAGGCCATATAAACCACGGGAAGAGAGGATGTTGTAATATTTATTTATTTACCTATTTATTTATTTATTACATACGTAAACACGGCTACAGGCTCACCACACGTCACAATATCCCAAAAATATCTTTGATGAAAGGTGAGCAGAATAGACTTAATTATCTAGACCTCTGTCTACCTTTGTATTGGGAAAGACATGTAAGATATTTATCTATTTCGACTAACGAAAACGTAATAAGAAAAATCTCCAAAAAATCATCAACGGAACGAGTCTCAAAGTCCGTAGGAAAATTTTACGACAACCTTTCGACTATTCGCTCAATTCCACGTCTGCGATTCGGCGTCACGCATTAAATTATAATTATTGGACAGGATTTGTACGTCGCTAATAAATGTCGCTAACATACGACGACGAGAGCTAACGTGTGTGTTTAAATTAGCGAAACTTAAACGCCAATCTAAACACCGCATACTTCAAATCGCACTGGTATCTGATACGTAGCGCGTATCTCGTTGCCATAGGAACTGGGGGCGAGCGGCAGTTATAGCGGCTGCTTCGAGATTTTATCATATTTTTTGAATACAATAACTATATATTTATTACAATACATTATAGTTTAACTAACAACGGATTAATTAGCAGCCTAGAATATCGTTAAGGCAACCGATAGATGGCGGGATAACCATCTCTAAAAATATCAGACCAAATTATCGGACCGAAGATGAGCAGCAGCGTTTGAGGTGCAAGTGGTCTGGTACTGCGATCGCCAATCCCAAGCGGATTGGCGATCACTAAGCTTGGTGATTATGGCAAATCCTCCCTATGGGAGAGGCTTATATCCTGCAGTAGACTTTAACAGGCCGATATGTATGCAAGTGTGTATGTATGTATGTCTATAAGAATGTGTGTACGTGTGTGTCATATGAATTTGTGTGAAATAATAATAAATGAATTGTGTAACTTGAGGGCTGTATAAGTAGAAGTAAAAATACAACATTCGATCCAATTTAAGTGTACAAAAGCTCATTCCACTTTGTGGAGATATATCTAAATAAACCGTGTACCTCAATGATAATCGGATATAAAGACAATAGCAGTTTCTAGTCTTTTATTGATAGAATCCTATAAAAATATCAACAGCATATCGGTGTCATTTCCATGACCCGTAATAGCTGGTTTGCTTTAGAGCTAGGCTCGTAAGTTACAAACTTTACTGCTTAAATTTCGAAACCTTACAATGTTTTTGGAAATCATGGTGGAATCATCATGCAACCAATGATCCAAGAACATAAGAAAAGACCGAAAAGAAATAAATTTCAGCATGGCCTGCTCTCAAAACGTAGCTAGTAGTGGGAACGCGACGCAAAAAAATTTCGCAGATAACAAAAATCAACCGAGGCCATTCGCTTATCGCTGCCAGTTGGCACTGTGACCGCACACATAACAATGTTAGTTGTACAATAACCATACGGTATTTCATATTTAATAATGCGATAATACCTGTGCCACCACTTCAACCTTCTGCGATGGCCATAAAAGCGATATTACTTTGTCGCGCAAAGTTAATGATTCGTGAGATGTATACGATAGGCGATTCCGAGTGGCTGCGTTTATCTAAAGTTAAATAAAAGTCAAACAAGTTTTGCATTTAATTGACTTGGCGATAATTAGGCGTCATTGACGAATTTAGTAGCGCCGGCGCGCTGATAACGTTAAATTGTTTCGATTGAATGACATCAAAATTTAAAAACAACATTTAACCCGCCATTATGTAAAAAAAATAATTTGATTATTTAAAAAAAAAAGAACTATGCCGAGAATAAAAGATCATCACTTTTCCGATACTGTATGAATATTGTTTTATTTAATTTATTTCATGTGTTAACATAGTATATATTATACATTGATTCGGTATTTTTTCATACATCTCATGTGTTTATATCCAATTTCCAGTCACGGATCAGCTAGAAGAGATTTTAATAGAAAATAAGCAGAGCCTTTTTTATTATTCTTAAAATTTTATTTGTTTTAATTACTTTGTACAAATAAAGTATTAAATAAATATAATAAATACGTGTATAAATATAGACGTGCGTGTAACGAGAAAATTATGAATTTTGAAGAAGCGAAAAAAGTGTATAAGAATTTACAAGCATTATACGTGAACATATTAATTTATTTATTATAAATAAATAAGCTAGCACCGACGACATCTGCGTCAAGAGCAGGTAACCTCACATCAGTGAGAATTAGGATGCAGAAGAGGCAATGCGCCGGTCACATGGCTCGTAGAACTGACAACCGTTTAGGAAGAAAAAGTGAGAAACTCTCGTGTATTTCATATAGATAACTCTCGTATGTCATATAGACAAAAGCAGTGGAGGACATCCTCACAAAAGTAGAAGTGATGACCTGTACAATATTGCGAGTAGATTTTTTTTTAAAGAAAAGGGAGGCAAACGAGCAGGTGGCTCACGTGATGGTAAGTGATTACCGCCGCCCATGAGCACCCGCAATACCAGATGCGTTGCTGGCCTTAGAGTGCGATCCCAAGGTGGAAGGCTAGAGCAATGGGTTTATTAAAAAGCTTATGTACGAGGTATATAATTGGATGGTACATAAAGACGGCGACGGGCTCTATACCTGTCACGTTGTCCTAAAAATATCTTCAGTAACAAGTACCTACTTTTAAATTTTTTTGTTTATGTTTAAAAAAATTACAATCGATATATATGATATAAGCCACCTATTTAATAAATGATTATACGTTATGCAATGAAATGAAAAATTTTAAGAATGCAAACACAAACATTGGATTATATACGACACGACTGATTCATGTAGAGACATCGCCGTGTCTAATTGTACCCACTACCTCTGATAAGATTACAGTTACTACGCTACTTCTTTACACCGCCATGTTACATGCCATGTTAATGATTAATTACATTATATTTTGTCACTACATCCTATACTTTGTGGCATATACTTACTTTGGTAAATGGTGGATCGAAATACTTAATTTTCTAAACCTCTGTCTACCACAGTGTTAGGAAAATAGCATGAAAAAACTTCATATTCACGATATTTATTTGTAAGAACATAGAAGAAATCTTTGCCCAGTCATGACACACTCCAAGTTATTTAAAAAACATATATTGCGTATGGTATTTTTAATTTTGGATATAACCCGAAAGCTATTTTGGTAGTGACGTACGATATGTATATGTAACTGAAAATTTTGTAAAATTCTTTGTATTTCTATATGTTGCCTTAAAGATATTTACCCAAAAAAAATATTTACCCAAAAAAATAACAGTATCATGGGTGACGGCATTTCCAATTACGGGTAGACAGAGGTCTAGACAATCAAGTCCTTTGGACCCATCTTCCACCGAAGACATTTTTGAGACTTCGCGACAGGTGATGAGGCCGTCGCCGTCTTTATATCCACGCTATGTATATAAAGTAAGAAAGAAATACTTTATTTGGCACAAGCAACATACTCAAGCAGATTACATAAAACACATTAACATTTAAGTAGACATAGAAAACAAAAAAAAATATAAAAAAAATTATACAGAGAAGTCATGAAACAAAGGACATTCACTCCTTGTTTATAGGTATGGTACAATTAAATTAAAAAAAAACAAGTAACAAAAAAGCAATCAATAATATATAAAAAAAATAATGATAAAGAACTACAGAATAAGGAGTAATGCATAAGGTGTATTACACAGATAATCCACCCGTCAATGCTGCTATACTCCAAAAAGGAAAGCCACTCAGGTTATGTGTATATATACCGTACATAAGTTTAGAAAACCCTATTAGTACGAGCCCTGGGGATCGAACTCGGGTCTCTTATCTCAATGTCTGATCACAGAAACACTCGGCCATCGTGACTACATACATCGTGTGTGATGAAAAAAACGTTTCAGTAATTTCTTTAGACACGTCTTTTTCTTCTTTACAGAGTTGAATGCTGAACATAAGCCTCCACCAAAGCCACCTGCACCCATCGACTTCCCGCAACATTAGTCGTGACTCCATCTCGTAGGGGGTCGTCCTACACTGGTTACGAGGTTACCACTCGAGAACATTTTTCCCCCAACGGTTATCAGTTCGTCGAGCTATGTGGCCACTTCAGCGCGCTGATCATCTCACCTCACCGGAGCCTATTTCGAGCAACGTGACAAGTGGCAATCCCGTCTCCGTATTCGAGAATCGCCTTTGACATCGCATAAGAATCCATAATCAAAAACGCAATTAAAGCGCGCACATTATTTACGTAAAGATCTAATCAATGGTATATAGTCACGAAAGTGTGGTCGGATAATCGGACTTCGAGTCAAGAGACCCGAGTTCGATCCCCAACGCTCGTACCAACTGTTTTTTTTTTTCCAAAAACTTACGTACGATTTATATTGTTGGCTTGGACAGAAAGACGGCGACGGGTTCAACACCTGTCACGTTGTCCCGAAAACTTGCCTCCGGTGGAGGGCGAGTCAGCAGGACTTAATTGTCTAGACCTCTGTCTACCCCCTGTATGGGGAATGGCGTGAAGGTTTATCTAATCAACAAATTCTATTTACAACGAGGCCCTTAATCTCTCGAGGCTGGAGCGAAATTAATGCGAGCATTTAGTTGATATCGTATGAGTGCGCGCGTGTGTGTGTGTGTGTGTGTGTGTGTGTGTGTTTGTGTGGGCAGATGACGTCACCGGGAGATATGAATGAAAGAGGTGACGCCCACGATGATTGAGTTACGAACGTCGCCTCAACGTGCCGGCGCTGCAGCGAGAGCGATGAAGATATTGGCTATTTTAAACTGATTGGAGACGAATATTTATAAATTGTTAAAAATAAAAAGGAGTTATAAAAGTTATAAAGTTTTGAAAGCAAAAATAATAATTTAACATACCTACATACATATATTTACACCTCTTTCCCGTAGGGGTAGGCAGAGATTACTTCTTTCCACTTGCTACGATCCGTACATACTTGTTTTCAAGACGTCCCTGATTTGGTCTCGAAACGTCCGCCTAGGTCTTGCCCTTCCTACACTTCCATTCACACTCGCCCTATACACTTTTTTCATCAATCGTTCTTCATTAATTGTCTCGACATGGCCAAACCATCTTAGCATACCTTTCTCAATTTTAGTCACTAATCTATAATTTAAATTAATCACAAATTTAAAAGATGACTTTCGAAAAATGTCTACTGTATGATATAGGCCTCTTCCAAACGGGAGGCCAGAAGATTGTTGTAGCCAACTTAAACTTTGCGTGAGACATTTTATACATTAGATATATGTATATACATTAGCCATCTGACAACCATTTGTCAACAAAATATGCATGCCACATCAAGCCACATTTACAATTATACAATTTTTAACAGACTATTCTTGTGTTTGTGTTTGTGACATTCGTTTTGTGTACTAATGTTACGCACTTTACGTACTTTTTAAATAAGGGGTACTTCTTTGGGTCCAACTTTGGGTATTGCGTGGAGATATATAAATAAATAAAGTATCGCTTCCTCATAGCCAGTAGTGTGCCACGCGGAGATACAGCTTTCAATAACGACATTCCATGCTAAGTAGTGCTCAGTTATTGGTTTGTAAATTAAATAAATATCTCCCGGCGTTGCCTTTGACTAATTAACCAACGACGTGGACGAAGGAGGTTTGACATTTATCGTACAATACTTGAATATAAGGAAAACGGAAATTATGAACGGAAACGGTGACAAACTTAAATTATAATTATGTAAGTTAAAAAATATATATCTTCACGCAATTCCCAATACAGGGGTAGACAGAGGTCGAGTCTAGACAATTAAGTCCCTTCGACCCACCTAACATCGAAGATATTTTCGGGACAATGTGACAGGTGGTGAGCCCGTCGCCGTCTTTCATATCCATGCGAACGATGTATTTCGTACATAAGTTTTTGAAAAACCCATTGGTACGAGCCTGCCACTTGGGGATCGAACTCGGGTCTCTCAACTCGAAATTCCAATATAAACAGAGACCTCTCTTGAAAATTTTCCCCGTTTAAACGTCGCATAAAATCCACACCGAACACACGAAAAAAACATTGACGATGTTAATATCCGAAAATTACAAGGAATCACATGTGATATTCACATCCTATTTCTGAGAAATAGGTCGCTGTGTCAGGAGGCGAGCGAAGTATGCCTCATATTTCACATATAGCGCGACTCATCTACATATATGTGGGAAAAGGAAACTCGAAATATACGGTTCGATGTTCCTATAGATTAAGTAAGGAACATGTTGACCTCGGGCAGGGCTGACGCCACGGCGAGTTTCGTCACGCGAACTGAATTAATGATGGCGATTTATGGTACTTGATATAAGTGATACACAGCTTGTTTAGTTGTACGATAAATTAATTAAAAAGGATGGATTTATTTTATTTGTACTTTGTTGTACACACTATAAAGTAAGGGTTCCAATGTGCGGAATTGCCTTGAGGAATTCTCTACCAGTCTACTCTGGTTGGTCACCATAGCCAAGTGATTGGGTGATCGGAATTCGAGTCGGGAGATCCAAGTTCGATACCCAGGTAGTAGGTGCGTACTGATGAGTTTTTTTTTCAAAAACATGCACGATTTACGTCGTAGTCTTGGACTTAAGGACAACGACAGGCTAACCAAAAATCTTCGGTGAATGGATCGAAAAAATTCAACTGTTTAGACCGCTGTCTACTCCTGTATTGAACGGCGTGAAGATATTTTTTTTTTTTACTTATAATCCTAGGCTGTAATCCTTAATTCCTTAAAAATTAGTATCTGACCAAGTCATGAAGCGTATTGGCAAAGTTTAACCTGCCAACTAATTAGTACAATACAATATAGTAATAAAAAACATACACAGGAAATATTTTACCAATACCAGGCCAGTGGTTTTGTCGCGATTGAGTCGCTTTAGATTAGAGCTCGTTCACATTCACCGCCCACTCACCGTATCACGTTCTAAAGGGCATAAATGCATCATAGTCGTACTTTATCTAATAAACTTTTACCTCTGCCTACGCCTCAACTGATTGAAGTGTTCTAAATCAATATATGGTTAGGATGATGCAAGCTGACCTGAGATTAGAACTGGTAGCCTACATAAAATTGACTCTCTCGGTTCAGTGGTCCTGCCGGTTTTCAATTCGTCGCCAGCTTTGTGATCCCGAGTTCAATCTCCGGATCAGTCTAGGTAGAAAACAACCTTTTCTATGCTGACTCGGAAGTTTATGAGATGTGCGTATTTATTTAAAAAAAGCGAAAAGTCACTTATCTATAACATCTGTAACAACATTAGGCATAAAAAAATTGGCACACAGATGGGACAAGGACATTTGCCTTATAGTTTTATAGATTTTATATATAGCATACGTACTATTTACGGATTTTATCGCATTTTTAAATATTTTTTTTTAGTGATTTAATTTCACGACTTTTCGGGTGCTTTATAGATTTGTGGTCATATGTTTCCTTTCATTTTAAATGAAATCATAAATATACAAATTATATACATATAAAGAAGAACGAAGATAGTACAATGTTAGTTCTATATTTTAATTCATGAGCCTACTTAATTGAATGAATTTAATTCCTTAAATTTAGATTTCAAATAAATATTATTAAGATGGCGTATCTTTTATTTTATACAAATTGTAACATTTTTGTTTCGTTATTGGCATTAACAACTTTTTGTACATATTATTTATCAAACATGAATTTTATATGCTGTGAAACAAATAAAACTTTAAATAAATAAATAGATATGTGTGTGGGAGTGTATGTGAGTATGTGTGTAGTAATGATATTCAAATTAATATAGAAAATGCAACCAGGACAAGTCTGCTCATTGTTGCTGAAAGTGTCTATAATAAAGAATAGCTAAATAAATACAGTTAAAAATATCTTCAGGCCATTTCCAATACTGGCGGTAGACGAGGTCTAGACAATTAAGTCGATTCGACCCACCTTTTACCGAAGATAGGGACAAGGCATTTTTGGGACAACGCGACAGGTAATAAGTCTGTAGTAGTTTTTATGTCCAAGCCAACGATGTAAATCGTAGATAAGTTTTGATAAAAACCCATTGATTCCAGCCTGTCTACCGCGGATTAGACTCGAGCCTCTTACAGCGAATTCCGATCACCCAACCACTCTGCTATCGTGACTCTATACATATTTATTATTTGTATTTATTAATATTAGAGTTTTATACAGTATCTATTTATTTATGACCAGTACTGATAGATATGTATATGTGTGTTTTTTTTCGTGTCTATCGTGACTGTAAATAAAATTCATTTAAATATTAACTTAGCAACAGTCCCAGATGTCTTCCAGGCGCCACAAAAGCCACAAATCATTACAACAGACAAATAAAATCCGAAGTTGAGTTCTACAGAATGTGCAGAGCGCGGGATCACCGCAACATTGGTCATCGACACCGGGCCCCTATATATCACAAGGTAGGTCAGGGTTTCGCGTAAAAAGCGAACAAAGGAATTGAAACCAGTCGCTCGACCTCCAGACGAGCCGGCAGCCATCTTAAATGGCCATACACCATTATTATAGAGCGAATTATTAACCGAAAGGGCAGCATCTCTCCATTGGGCGAATTATTTAAATCTATTACGTCTAAATGAAATTCTCAGTACGTCTTCGCTGAGGCCCTTTAATATATAGATCAAAGGGACTAACAACTTATTTGTTAAAAAACAGACAAAGAACTGAGAAAATTAATCTATGTCGAATTTTAAGTCTAACTTTTGCTATTAAGGTTAAAATATATTTATACCCAGGCTGGGTACTAATTCAAAAGGATTAAAATTATTTTGGGTCTATCTGTGCCTATTCAGCTATGTCATAACCTATTTTGACGATTTTAATCCACCTTTGAAAATGGAACACAAAAAATTATATTCAAACCATAATAGAAAGATCTTACCAGCGCGGTCAACAATCAAAATTCTCGGACTAAGATTTTGCGTAACACTAGATTAAATTTGATTTAAAATAGATGTTCAATGTATTTGATATAATCAACAACCTTGAATATACCTATATGTCGGTACAAAAAAACCTTCACCTTTCTCTATTTAAATTTAAATAAAGAAAATCTTTATTTAAAATTAAGTAAATAATTATTAAAAGCCACGATAGCCGAGTGGTTGGGTGGTCGGAATTACGAGTCGAGAGACCCGAGTTTCATCCCCAGGTCGAAGGCTCGTACCAATGGGTTTTTCAAAAACTTATGTACGAATCATTTATTTATTTATTAAACTTCATACTTTTAATGTATAGGCGGACTTAATGCCTGAGGCATTCTCTCCACCTTTGGGTGATGCAGAGATTGGATGAAGTAGGTGAAGCAGATAAATATGATAGAGACACAAGTAAAATTAGATATTGATATAATACATGAGTATAAAATATATATACCTACATTTATACATACATACATACAAACATATAAAAATACATTTAAATACATACAAATATACACTTATACAGATTAAACACTTAAATAATGTAATTAATGCCATAAATGAACGGATATTACGATGATTCTGCCAAAGTTTTTAGGAGGTGATCTTTCACCTTCATCTTAAAAGCATAACGGCTCTTGGACATCCTGATTTCGAGAGGAAGTGCATTCCAAAGCAGAACGGATTGCATATATATAAAAATACATAATAACATAATACAAGAATCATATCGTTGGCTTGGACATAAAGACGGCGACGGGCTCACCACCTGTCACGTTGTCCCGAAAATATCTTCGGTGGAAGGTGGGTCAAAGGGACTTAATTGTCTAGACTAGACCTCTGTCTATCCCTGTATTGGGAATTGCGTGAAGATATTTTTTTAAGAATGGAAAATGGAAGCAAATAATACATATATGGTCGCTCTCTGACTCGTTTGTGAAGTCACACCAAGGCTCCAACAGAAAACCAGCGCTGCAGTCTCTGCAGCATTACGCTGAGTTGGAGTCCTATTTGGTATACCACATGTTAAAATAACAATGTAATTATCTTATAAGTTTCTTTTGTAAATGTGAGTACCAAATAAATAGTCCTTTTATTCTTTCTTTCTAAGAGAAAAAAAGTGATGGTGTAATAACCATCTTGAAATATACCAGACTAAAATTCACAAACCGGTGAAGGGCAGTAATGCCTACGGTGCGAGATCTTCCGATCGCCAATCCGCTCGCCAAGCGTGGCGATTATAATAAACCCATACGGAACGGACATATACAAAAACATGTACACAATTATCGTTTAATATTATTCGTTTACTTAATAGTTTATTTTCCCAATTAAACAATACTTTAACGACTTTAAATACACCATTATAAAAGTATTAGCCGAGATTGCTGATTAGTGATAAAACCCCCAAAAACATGATTAATTTCAATTATTTTTTACGCATACGGCCAAGTACACAATAAATTACTTTAAAAGAGTCGTAAATTAAAATGTTAATACGAATTCCGAAGTTTTTTTTTAACTTAATGAAATTAGCAAACAGTTTTATGTGAAATGTTTTGCTCTGGAATTTTATTACTAACGGTACTCGAATTTTAGCCACAATATTGACACAGTAGCTTAGCGAAAGGTGAAAGTTTGCAGGGCATTTTTGTTACGTACAGTATTTGCTAATACCCTGCTTGGAAAGCGGATCGTCGAACGAAACATCGGACATTACCATAAATCCTACTCCCCAACGCCACTTTGCTGAATATTTGTCTGTCTGTTATCGAGATGGTTAACCCGCCATCTGTCTGTAGCCTCCGCCAGATTCAAAGTCATTCCCTTACTCGTCTTTGGAATAATTACGCAAAAAAAGGGGAGATAAATTAAACAAGCTTACACATGCGTGGGTCCGTGTAGTAACAGCGTAAGAATATTGCCACTGCCTTTCTTTCCGTGGGTGTCGTAAGAGGCCACTAAGGGAAACTGCCTTGAATATCGTTATGGCAACCGATAGATGGCGGGATAACCATCTCTAAAAATATCAGACCAAAATAATGAGAACGAAGATGGGCAGCAGGTACGAGTGATCTGGTAAACGTCGCCAATCCGCATGCCAAGTGTGGCGATTATGGAAAATCCTCCCAGTGAGAGGCATACGTCCTGCAATGGACTTTAACACGCTGTTATGTAAGTATGTGTGTACACTTGCGAGGTTACCTCCGAGGAGTAAGATAGAATGCCTCTAGACCTTGATATTCTCGACTCTCTTTAAACACTAACTATAGCTTCAAAACACGAACGCAATACTCTATTTGGCAGAAATGAGTAAGATTGAAAGATAAAATCGAGTAATAGTAGTAATTTATAAATAATAATAAATAAAGATAGACAGAGAGAATAGACAGAGGTCCAGACAATTGAGTCTTTTAGACCCACCTTCCCAAGAAGACATCTTTTGGGACAACGTGACTGGTGAGCCCGTCGCCGTATTTACGTCCAAACCAAGGACGTAAACCTTCCTTTTTAAAAAAAAATAAAACTAGGTAGTAGGCGAGTCTTGGGGAAGGAACTCGGGTCTCTTGACTCAATTTCCGATCACACAACCACTCGGCAATCTGCACCTAAAAAAATAACAAAGTCAATTTTCATATAAGCATAATATATTAGCAGCAGTAGCATGTCATGTTAACTTATGGTTTATTACATTATACAAAACGGTTGCCACACTATATATTGACAAATGTTAGCCATTCCTCCATGAAGACCGGATGGCTCGGAATGAGGCGATCAATCAGTTGCAATTTGAGTGCATTAAATTTATTCAACGTTATTTATTTTACATTTTAAGTGACATATTGCCGTGTCAGTAACTGCACGTCAGTACGACTTACATTCGCTTCGAAATTGCATACTCAGTTGACAGGTAAAAGTTTGAAATTACCTTTCGTTTTTAGTATTATTATTGTATACCTCTTATTTTAAATCCTCTCGACCATATGTGTTTTTTTATACATACATCGCCCTGAAAAAGACTGTGATGTATAGACTTCTTCCATAAGGAAGTGTTCTGGTATAGCAAAGCATTTTGGGCGGAGATGATAATCCTCGTTGCGGAAGAAAGGTTCTCGAGTGGCAACCTCGTATAGATAAACGCAGTGTAGGACGACCCCCCACGACATAGAGTGACGACTTGCAAAATGTTATAGGAAGTCGATGTATGCAGGGTGGGGACCGTTCGTTGTGGAAATCTTTGGGGGGGGGGGGGGGCTATGTTCAGCAGTGGACTCTTGATAGGCTGTAACGAAGAAGAAGAAGACGATAATCTCCAATCCAATCCAATGTCGGTAGCCAATTACATCTTTAAAATTTTGTCACATGTTCCTCATACAACACCCACGGATAGAAAGTGGATGGTATATTATTACACCGAAACTGCGGCTGAGTCACAATAGCCGAGTGGTTGGTTTATCTGAATTCGAGTCAAGAGATTCGAGTTGGATCCCCATGTGGTATACGTACCAATGAGTTTTTCAAAACTTATGAACGATTTACATCGTTGGCTTAGAAACAAAAACGTCGCCAGGCTCACCACCTGTCACGCTGGACCAAAAAATGTGTCTTCGGTGTACGGTTGGTCGTCGGAAAGGATCAAATTGTCTGGAATTCAGTCTATTACTCTACTACTATAGAATATCCGTGTGGTTACGGCGTAAGAATATTGCCACTTCCTTTCTTCCCGTGGGTGTCTTAATAGGCGAGTAAGGAAACAGCCTTGAATATCGTTATGGCAACCGATAGACGGCGGGACACCCATCTCTTAAAAAGATGGGCAGCAGCGTCAGAGGTGCGAGTGGTCTGGGTACTGCGATCGCCAATCTGCCTGCCAAGCGTGGCGATTATGGCACATCCTCCCCTTGGTAGAGTCCTATGTATAGAATATGCATTGGGATTAGTAAACTGAAAGCACAACGACAAATATTAAATACAGATGTAGAAACTTCGAGTGTAATTCGAATAAAATCGAGTTGACGTAGTAGAGTAGGTCCACAAAGGACCCCAAAACGTTTTAAATGATAATAAGCTGCACCGCAGATACCGGCGGGCTCATCTTAATGGAATCAGGGCGCTAAGAGGGGATTTCTTTAATCAAACCAGACGGCCGCCGCGTATTGAACCGCTGTATATTGTTCCCGGCACCTGGTGTAGAGTTATACCGAATTGAAAATTACTATTTACGAGTTTTAAGTTTGTAATTTGATATTTGTTACTAACGACGAACGTTAGGAAAAACTTCTTTAGATGTACCACACAGAAATTAAGTAGACCAATGAGAGGCTGCCATCGTCATGCAAAATACGATGGTCTTGGAGAGTCTTGGTACCTTGAAGAGACAACGCATAAATATTAAATTTAGATTTTGTAAGGAGCACGCTGAAGTGGCTATGGGCCGGCCACATAGCTCGAAGAACTGACAACCATTGGGGAAGAAAAGTTCTCGAGTGGCAATCTCGTTCTGGCAAGCGCAAACAATCAGTGAAGGACGATTCCCCGCAAGATGGAGTGCGCAATTTATATTGGAGGGCCTCGATGGATGCAGATTCCGGACCGTTCCTTGTTGAAATCGTTCATAGCGTGTAAAGAAGAAGATGAAGAAGAAGTACATTGTATCCATTGGCTTTGACACTACGATGGCGAAAGGCTCACCAAACCTGTCACTAATCAAATGAGTTGACGTTTATCACCGAAGAAAGTAGGTCGAAATCACCGAAGTCACGATATCCCAGTGGTTGGGTGATCAAAATTCGAGTCAATAGACCCGAGTTCGATCCCCAGGGGTCGTACCAGTGGGTTTTTCAAAAACTTACGTACGATTTATAATATTGGCTTGGACACAAAGACGGCGACAGGCTCACAACCTGTCTCGAAAAATGACTTCGATGAAAGGTGGGTTATAGGACTTAATTGTCTAGACCTCTGTATCCCCAGTAGTTGGATAATATTTAAAGATAAACCAAAAATTATACCTAACACTATATCAAGTATATATAGTTTCAATATTGTAGAGTTCATTGCAACAATACACGCTTTTTGAGATCGGGTTTCGGAATTCCACTATTTTACACTTTTTAAGCCAAACCAAAGCATACTATATAGCGAAATGAACTAAGTGCCACAAAATATTAAACCAATTTCACATCTATTACATAAATATTAGATTCTATTTACTGTATAATACGTTAGTACTTCGGACGGAATTGTAATTGTTTATTAGTTATTAGATTAGATTGCGCTAATGTTGCTAATGTATGCAATACATCCATAATTAAGTAAAGTATGCAGCAATTTCATAAATGACAGCAAATTACTTATTGAATTCTTTAAAGACGATCTGATGGCCTAGTTGGTAGTTACCCGAAGCTGAGGGTTGTGCGTTCGAATCCCGCTAGTGACTCGTCAGAGGGGAACGTTAGTATGGTCAATGTGAATGATTGTACTCAAGTTATGGATGTTTAAATTTACGTTAAGTCACGATAGCCGAGTGGTTGGGTGGTCAGGGAAGGTGGGTCGAAAGGACTTAATTGTCTAGACTAGACCTCTGTCCTCTCTAGACCCTACATTGGGAATCGCGTGAAGATATTTAATTTATATATTTGTAAGTATATTGTAAGACAGTGTTAGGCTGACCACCTGTCACGTCGTCCTGAAATAACTTCGGTGAAATGAAGGTGGGTAGGACTTTACAGTCTAATCCTGACCCAGTGTTGGGAACGTTACATCAAATTTCTGAGGTTAAAAAAGACAACGGTAGGGCACACTGTGTCTTTATGTATAAAGAGAAGACATTCGACATTATGCAGCTTCCGGACATATCTATAAGTTTTTAATCTCAACATCTTCACCACAAGCATCATTAAGATGAGTATTGTTGAGTCTAGAATAACAAAATTCTTCTTTCTTAGGCACACGGCCTAAGAAAGAAGAATTTTGTCTCATCTGTTGACATAATTTGGCAAAGAATATCTAGACAGTATGTTTTGGGTGTTGACCAAAGATTATATAAACACTACATGTCGGTTGTTAAATACTCGTAAATAATTTATAAATGTCGCCATTTATTAAGTAAATATATTGCGGTGGGCCTTCGGTCAAATGACTGTGACGGAGTTAGGCTTTTTCATTCTAAGTTTTATTCACGAAACAATTTGAGTAACTTTAAACAGCTAGTTGTAGAATACTTAAACGAAATCCTTTCCTAGAAAGTTACAACAAAATCTACACTGGCCAGTATTTTGCAGAACTGCACAAATATGAAGTGTTAAAGGTGTATTCGCTAAGTAAACGGTACATTCTGCAAATTTTGCAACAAATATTTTCATAACTCACCACTAAATAAACAATTCATAGAATTGAACGACGAAATAGTAATTTCCTGAAGCTAGATGCTAAGTAATTAAATGCTTGAACTAAAAGGCCTGGGTTGCATATGCATATTTATGAATAAATAAATAATAAAATAAATAAATATCTTCACGCAATTCCCAATACAGGGGTAGACAGAGGTCAAGTCTAGACAATTAGGTCCCTATGAGCCACCTTCCACCGATCATATTTTCGGGACAACGTGACAGGTGGTGAGCCCGTCGCCGTCTTTATGTCCAAGCCAACGATGAAATTCGTACATAAGTTTTTGAAAAACTCATTGGTACTGTCATCTGGGGATCGAACTCGGGTCTCTCGACTTGAAATTCCGACCACCCAACAACTCGGCTATCGTGACGTATTTATGAAGGATAATATAATAGACGATAGCCGAATGGTTGGGTGGTCGGAACTTCGAGTCTAGAGACCCGAGTTCTATCCCCAAGTGGCAGGTTCGTACCAATCGGTTTTTCAAAAACTTTTGTACGAATTATATCTTTGGCTTGGACATAAAGACGGCGACGGGCTCACCACCTGTCATGTTGTCCCGAAAATATCTTCGGTGGAGGGTGGGTCAAAGGGACATAACTGTCTGGACTAGACCACTGTCTGCAGTCATGGACAGCAGTAATGAGGACATCCCGAATATTGGAGACAGTCTTAACGCCTTTAATTTAACCCAAAAGTCTAGTTGGTAATGATCCCTCTTCCGACTCAGGTTCAAATCACACGCTTTCATATATACGTATATTATTCCTGGATATTACCTTTAACTTGGACACTAAGATGGCGTCAGATTTACCACCTCTTTTGTTGCCCTCTAAATAATTCATTATCTAGTAACATAAATACAAAAAAATACATCTATACATGTGTAATTCCATATCCAGAGCTTTTCACAAAAAAAAATCAATTTTTTTCTGTCTTTCTGTATATTCCGGGACCGTATTAAACAGGACTTTCCCTGGCAGATGGCTAATGTAATGAAGAGTAGGTTCCGCAATAACTTTTAAACCGCGGGCAAAGCTGTGGTGCTCAACAAGTTACCAAACATGTCTTAAATAAGAATCCTTACACCAACTAATTCAACTTATGTTTGGCATTAGATTAGGCATTAGTCCTTTAACTAACCTTTTTCGAAAAGCAAAAAAAAGCCACGATAGCCGAGTTGTTGGGTGGTCGGAATTTCGAGTCGAGATACCCGAGTTCGATCCCCAGGTGGCAGTACCAATGAGTTTTTCAAAAACTTATGTACGAATTTCATCGTTGGCTTGGACATAAAGACGGCGACGGGCTCACCACCTGTCACGTTGTCCCGAAAATATGATCGGTGGAAGGTGGCTCATAGGGACCTAATTGTCTAGACTTGACCTCTGTCTACCCCTGTATTGGGAATTGCGTGAAGATATTTATTTATTTATTTTTATTAAAAAAAAGCAGTGTACCGTTGTCTTCCGGTCAGAGGGGAGCCACTGTAATCACGGGCTGGGAGTCTGTGCCGTCTTATATACACCATCTTCCTTTGAAATGTTTTGCAGGTGTACCGGGCTGAGGTAATCACTTTGTATCGGGTGGGATAAACACATTATCAGCCTATCCTCATGAATAAAGTTTTCTATAACTCATTGTACACTATATTATAAAGAGGTAAAATAAATAAATAAAATCTTTAAATATCTTCGCGCAATTCCTAATACAGGGGTAGAAAGAGATCTAGCCTAGACAATTAGGTCCCTTTCACCCCCTTTCCACCTAAGATATTTTCAGGATAACGAGACAGATGGTGAGACGATACATAACAACGATACAATTCGTACATAAGTATTTGAAAAATCTAATGGTACGCCTGCCACCTAGGGATCGAACTCGGGTCTCTTGAATCGTAATTCCGACCACCCAACCACTCGACTATCGTGACTTATTTTAATTATAAAAAGCTTAAATATTTTTTTATATTTCAGAGTTGTATGTAAGAGGTATGGGTATATAAAATAATTTACGGAATCTGTTGCTGAGGAGGATTCCTTCTCGTTCCGAAAATTATTTTCAAGTTCTAATATCTACTTCTAGTTGAAATATAATTTACCGGTTTATCTTAGCACTTACATTTCAGAATAAAAGTAATACACAAATTATGTCTTTTTTACATTACGATAACACTTATAATTAACATACAAAATAATAATGACTCGTTTATATTTGTGAGGCACATATTCAGTTGAAAAAACGGAAACTAAAAAAATATAGTTATCATTTATTATTTATCACGGGAAACCCCCACTTGCACATAACACAATCGAACGGGAATCGAACCCGAAAACATATCTAATTAGCCGAACGCTCACACGGAGTCACCAATTAGCCGCTAATGGGAACTATATTTATCAAGTTAAGTCATATCGTCCGACTTTGTACACGTCGCCGTATACGCATCACCCGAATTTCTACCCTAATGCAGTCATGCTAGGGTTTCATTTCGGTCGTGTTTGCGATAGCCGCGTTGCCCGAAGCACGCCGATACATAACCACAACCTTCCTGTCTCTATCGCGGGAGCGTCAGGGATTTTTAGGGAAAAACTTGTTGCTCAACAATAGCTGATACCGTATCTGGGGTCCTTGAGAATTTTTTTTCTCCCGTTTCCGCGTCGTTCTCTATAGAAACTAGCCAAATATAAATGTATCCCATTCGATATTCTAAGCACATCGTAGTGTGATTTAATAAGAATACTACTCACTAGAATACTACTACTATACTACTACTAATAAAGAATACTACTACTAATGTTTTGTGAACGTTCATGAGAACGGACGGATGTTTGTTACTCAATCACGCCTAAACGGCTGTACGAGTGGATAAAACTTGACACGGAGATAAGTTATAGCCTAGACTAGCACACAGGCTAGATTTTAGTCCGGAAAATGTACGGTTTTCCCGAGAGAACTGAAACAGGATTTGGATAAATTGTTTTAGCCTTTGAACATTGCTTACATCGTTCAACATCTTAATCTAACATTAAGAGATTGAACCGATAATTTAAGTGATTCCGTCGGATTTTACGTGAAATTTTGCGGACGAAGTTGCGAATAGAAACTAGCACAATGTAATTCTTAAACATCGATTATATGAAGCAAAGTAAACATACATTCGCTTCCTAGGTTTTGTAATACAGAAATACGATACTTTCCAGTACACAAATTAATAAAAATTCATCAAAACATACACAACAAAACGAATTCCACGTAAAAAAAAAATTACACCTACTTTCGCAATAACCAACAAACGTACAACACAAAATAAATCTTATCGCAGACGGAATCAATCACAAAATCCTTTGAAAATTTCAATGTCAATGACGACAGGCAAAAATTTGGCCTCGCGCGCGAACAAGTCTAGAATACCTAAGTGTTGTTACTCAATCACGCCTAAACGGCTGCACGAGTGGATAAAACTTGACACGGAGATAAGTTATAGCCTAGACTAGCACACAGGCTAGATTTTAGTCCGGAAAATGTACGGTTTTCCTGAGAGAACTGAAACAGGATTTGGATAAATTGTTTTAGCCTTTGAACATTGTTACATCGTTCAACATCTTAATCTAACATTAAGAGATTGAACCGATAATTTAAGTGATTCCGTCGGATTTTACGTGAAATTTTGCGGACGAAGTTGCGGATAGAAACTAGAACAATGTAATTTTAAACATCGATTATATGAAGCAAAGTAAACATACATTCGCTTCCTAGGTTTTGTAATACAGAAATACGATACTTTCCAGTACACAAATTAATAAAAATTCATCAAAACATACACAACAAAACGAATTCCACGTAAAAAAAAAATTACACCTACTTTCGCAATAACCAACAAACGTACAACACAAAATAAATCTTATCGCAGACGGAATCAATCACAAAATCCTTTGAAAATTTCAATGTCAATGACGACAGGCAAAAAATTTGGCCTCGCGCGCGAACAAGTCTAGAATACCTAAGTGTTATTACTCAATACCTAAGGGCAACGACCCCGGGGCGTTTGTTTTCATTGCACCGTATGATGCAGTCGACTGCTGTTGTCTATACGCGGCGGTGACGCGTGCGCAATTCGGATCAATTGTTACATTGTAACACTGTACGTTCAATTATACACTGATGTAATGGTAGACTTTAGTAATAAAAATAAATAAAATAAATATCTTTTTGATATTATACCCTATTATATTATACTTTATTAAAAGTCACGCTTGTGGCCGATCAGAATTCGAGTCAAGAGACCCGACTTCGATCCCCAGGCGGTGGGCTCGTAGAGTTTCAACAAAATTCATGTACGATTTATATGGCTTACCGCGTTGTCCCAAAATAAGTTCCGATAACATGTTCAGGTGGAAAGAACTAAATTGTCTGAAAAGAAAGAAAGAAACAGGGTAGAGCCACGCATCAGCTTTTGTTGTTGCATGAATGGGCCGGCTCGACCGGGGAAGTATCACAGCCTCACAGAATACCGACGAGAAGTATAGAAGTCTAGCAAGCTTCTGCGTTTCGTCTGGTGAGCGCAGTTATTAACGATAAGGTTAAGCAATTAATCAAAGGTTGTCTGGAAGAAATCGCTTTTAGCGATAAGACTATCATTTGTGTAACCATAGCCTTATGTACCTTAATTTATTTCATGTTATACATGTTCTGTGTTGGTGTGAAATAAAGAGTATTCTGTCTGAGCCCGATGGGGGCAGCAGAGTCGATAGACGAAGATCTCTCCCAGACTGAAAACCAGCATCCCCCGCCTCGCGTGTCAAAAAATACATGCCAAACGAGAAAAAATAAATTTTTTACACTGACGGCATTAACGAAAGCTGACGATATAAATTCTACATAAGTTTTATCGACATCGAACTCAAGTCTCTTGACTCGAAGTACGATCACTAGACCACTCGGCTATCGTAACTTCGATAAATATTATAAAGATACCTAAAAATTACATATCAGGTCGCTTGGACAAAAGACGGCGACGGGCTCACCACCTATCACGTTATCCTAAAAAGTATTCGGGGGAAGGTGGAAAGACTTAAATGTCCAGATCTCTGTCTAGCCCTATATTGGGAATGACGCGAAGATTTTTTATTAACACCTAAAAAAATCTCGAAACTTTTCCCGTCTAGGATCCGAGAACCTGCAATGAGTTACCGCAGTGTAGCGCAGTTGGCGCAATGCAGGACGTCCTATGACAAAGATACAGCTAGATGTGCATGTAGGTATAATATGCCACGTGTAATACCCGTTAGATAAATCTTAGTAAAAAATATTTTTGATGTGTGTAGATACTGATGAATCTAATACAAGCGAAAGGTGGGCGGAAGGATGTAATTAATTAATGTGAGGAAATTAATAATGGACTATAATTCTTTGTGCACTAGAAAAAAACAAAATTTAGGAAATATAATATGAATACGTCAATATGAAAGTCACGCTAGCCGAGTGGTTGGGTGGTCGGAATTTCGAGTCGAGAGACCCGAGTTCGATCCCCAGGCGGTGGGCTCGTAGAGTTTCAACAAAATTCATGTACGATTTATATGGCTTACCGCGTTGTCCCAAAATAAGTTCCGATAACATGTTCAGTTGGAAAGAACTAAATTGTCTGAAAAGAAAGAAAGAAACAGGGTAGAGCCACGCATCAGCTTTTGTTGTTGCATGAATGGGCCGGCTCGACCGGGGAAGTATCACAGCCTCACAGAATACCGACGAGAAGTATAGAAGTCTAGCAAGCTTCTGCGTTTCGTCTGGTGAGCGCAGTTATTAACGATAAGGTTAAGCAATTAATCAAAGGTTGTCTGGAAGAAATCGCTTTTAGCGATAAGACTATCATTTGTGTAACCATAGCCTTATGTACCTTAATTTATTTCATGTTTTACATGTTCTGTGTTGGTGTGAAATAAAGAGTATTCTGTCTGAGCCCGATGGGGGCTGCAGAGTCGATAGACGAAGATCTCTCCCAGACTGAAAACCAGCATCCCCCGCCTCGCGTGTCAAAAAATACATGCCAAACGAGAAAAAATAAATTTTTTACACTGACGGCATTAACGAAAGCTGACGATATAAATTCTACATAAGTTTTATCGACATCGAACTCAAGTCTCTTGACTCGAATTACGATCACTAGACCACTCGGCTATCGTAACTTCGATAAATATTATAAAGATACCTAAAATTACATATCAGGTCGCTTGGACAAAAGACGGCGACGGGCTCACCACCTGTCACAGTGTCCCGATAATATTTTCGATGGAAGGTGGGTCGAAGGGACTTAATGGTCTAGACTAGACATAGAGCCCGTCGCCGTTTATGTTTAAGCCAAAGATATAATTGTATATAAGTTTTGACGAGAAGTATAGAAGTCTAGCAAGCTTCTGCGTTTCGTCTGGTGAGCGCAGTTATTAACGATAAGGTTAAGCAATTAATCAAAGGTTGTCTGGAAGAAATCGCTTTTAGCGATAAGACTATCATTTGTGTAACCATAGCCTTATGTACCTTAATTTATTTCATGTTTTACATGTTCTGTGTTGGTGTGAAATAAAGAGTATTCTGTCTGAGCCCGATGGGGGCAGCAGAGTCGATAGACGAAGATCTCTCCCGAGACTGAAAACCAGCATCCCCCGCCTCGCGTGTCAAAAAATACATGCCAAACGAGAAAAAATAAATTTTTTACACTGACGGCATTAACGAAAGCTGACGATATAAATTCTACATAAGTTTTATCGACATCGAACTCAAGTCTCTTGACTCGAATTACGATCACTAGACCACTCGGCTATCGTAACTTCGATAAATATTATAAAGATACCTAAAAATTACATATCAGGTCGCTTGGACAAAAGACGGCGACGGGCTCACCACCTATCACGTTATCCTAAAAAGTATTCGGGGGAAGGTGGAAAGACTTAAATGTCCAGACCTCTGTCTAGCCCTATATTGGGAATGACGCGAAGATTTTTTATTAACACCTAAAAAAATCTCGAAACTTTTCCCGTCTAGGATCCGAGAACCTGCAATGAGTTACCGCAGTGTAGCGCAGTTGGCGCAATGCAGGACGTCCTATGACAAAGATACAGCTAGATGTGCATGTAGGTATAATATGCCACGTGTAATACCCGTTAGATAAATCTTAGTAAAAAATATTTTTGATGTGTGTAGATACTGATGAATCTAATACAAGCGAAAGGTGGGCGGAAGGATGTAATTAATTAATGTGAGGAAATTAATAATGGACTATAATTCTTTGTGCACTAGAAAAAAACAAAATTTAGGAAATATAATATGAATACGTCAATATGAAAGTCACGCTAGCCGAGTGGTTGGGTGGTCGGAATTTCGAGTCGAGAGACCCGAGTTCGATCCCCAGGTGGCAGGCTCGTACCAATGGATTTTTCAAATACTTATGTACGAATTATATGGCTTACCGCGTTGTCCCAAAATAAGTTCCGATAACATGTTCAGTTGGAAAGAACTAAATTGTCTGAAAAGAAAGAAAGAAACAGGGTAGAGCCACGCATCAGCTTTTTGTTGTTGCATGAATGGGCCGGCTCGACTGGAAGTATCACAGCCTCACAGAATACCGACGAGAAGTATAGAAGTCTAGCAAGCTTCTGCGTTTCGTCTGGTGAGCGCAGTTATTAACGATAAGGTTAAGCAATTAATCAAAGGTTGTCTGGAAGAAATCGCTTTTAGCGATAAGACTATCATTTGTGTAACCATAGCCTTATGTACCTTAATTTATTTCATGTTTTACATGTTCTGTGTTGGTGTGAAATAAAGAGTATTCTGTCTGAGCCCGATGGGGGCTGCAGAGTCGATAGACGAAGATCTCTCCCGAGACTGAAAACCAGCATCCCCCGCCTCGCGTGTCAAAAAATACATGCCAAACGAGAAAAAATAAATTTTTTACACTGACGGCATTAACGAAAGCTGACGATATAAATTCTACATAAGTTTTATCGACATCGAACTCAAGTCTCTTGACTCGAATTACGATCACTAGACCACTCGGCTATCGTAACTTCGATAAATATTATAAAGATACCTAAAATTACATATCAGGTCGCTTGGACAAAAGACAGCGACAGGCTCACCAACTGTCACGTTGTCCTAACAAACAACTTTGGAAGGTGGGTTGCAAGGACTTAATTGTCTAGACCCTACCCCTGTATAGGAGGTAGGGGGGAATTGCGTGAAGATATTTTTTTATAAAAACTCTATTTACCGCAATTGAGGAATTCACGCTCGTAAAAACTACTGTAATAGACAGCACATTAACGGAGACCTTTTAGTAATAATTTGTAAGTATATCAACCTCCACTCATATACTCTGTGATATTTAGAAGGAAACATAGTAGAAAGGTAGGTACAGAGGAAAAATGTAGAAAACCTAACAAACGTTGTGGACAACCAGTTGTCAATGCTATACTACAAACAGTACGCAAAAGAATCGACAGCAATCACCCTAGTGTAAAGGTTTAGTGACCTGAGCTATTCAAATTGTCTAATAAAACAAAAGCGACGACGGACAAACAGAAAGAAAACAAAGAATTTCGGCTGGTACTCGTTATTCATTCCGCTGTCGAGCGTTCTCGACCATGACTCCTATTCACCAACAATACGATATATTGTCGCACGAAAATTAATACGCGAATGTAAATGTCTGAAAGTGAACTTGGACAATGGACGATAGTTTTTCAAAATGGCGACTAATTATCGTCCATACATTACTTGATGGCACATTGTTAAAGGAACAGCGGATTCGGAAATTATGTTTGAGCGGACGCTCAGTGATTTTCACGCGCTTAACTATTGTTTGACGAATGGCCTGTCTGTCTGTCGACGTGCCGGATTTCTATTGTTGATGGATTACGTTGAATTTCGTATTACGGCCATGACCCATATGGCGTTTAGAACAACAATGAATCGAATATATGTAACAGTAGATTGTGAATAGGCGCTGATACAGTTTTTCTTTTTGTATTTCATTATGTATTCACAAGATTCACAATAGCCGATTGGTTGGGTGAACGGAATTCGAAAAACTAAATCGCGAGACCAGAATTTGATCCCCTGGTGGTAGGCTCGTACCAATGTGTATTTTTTTCAAACCTTATGTACGATTTATTTCGTTGACTCGTATATAAAACAGCGACAGGCTCACCAACTGTCACGTTGTCCTAACAAACAACTTTGGAAGGTGGGTTGCAAGGACTTAATGGTCTGGACCTCTGTCTATCCCATTTTAGTATAGGGAATAGCGTGAAGATTTTTATTAACACCTAAAAAATCTCGAAACTTTTCCTGTCTAGGATCCGAGTACCTGCAATGAGTTACCGCAGTGTAGCGCAGTTGGCGCAATGCAGGACGTCCTATGACAAAGATACAGCTAGATGTGCATGTAGGTATAATATGCCACGTGTAATACCCGTTAGATAAATCTTAGTAAAAATATTTTGATGTGTGTAGATACTGATGAATCTAATACAAGCGAAAGGTGGGCGGAAGGATGTAATTAATTAATGTGAGGAAATTATTAATGGACTATAATTCTTTGTGCACTAGAAAAAACAAAATTTAGGAAATATAATATGAATACGTCAATATGAAAGTCACGCTAGCTGAGTGGTTGGGTGGTCGGAATTTCGAGTCGAGAGACCTGAGTTCGATCCCCAGGTGGCAGGCTCGTACCAATGTGTATTTTTTTCAAACCTTATGTACGATTTATTTCGTTGACTCGTATATAAAACAGCGACGGGCTCACCACCTGTCACAGTGTCCCGATAATATTTTCGATGGAAGCTGGGTCGAAGGGACTTAATTGTCTAGACTAGACCTAGAGCCCGTCGCCGTTTATGTTTAAGCCAAAGATATAATTCGTATATAAGTTTTTGAAGAGTAGTATATTAGTTTTTTTAAGTAGAATTGTATATAAGTTTTTTCAATGGGTTTTTGTGTAATGTACGAATTTTATCGTTGGCTTGGACATAAAGACGGTGACGGGCCCACCACCTCCCACGTTTTCCCGTGAAAGGTGGGTCAAAAGGACTTAATTGTCTAGACCCTACCCCTGTATAGGAGGTAGGGGGAATTGCGTGAAGATATTTTTTTATAAAAACTCTATTTACCGCAATTGAGGAATTCACGCTCGTAAAAACTACTGTAATAGACAGCACATTAACGGAGACCTTTTAGTAATAATTTGTAAGTATATCAACCTCCACTCATATACTCTGTGATATTTAGAAGGAAACATAGTAGAAAGGTAGGTACAGAGGAAAAATGTAGAAAACCTAACAAACGTTGTGGACAACCAGTTGTCAATGCTATACTACAAACAGTACGCAAAAGAATCGACAGCAATCACCCTAGTGTAAAGGTTTAGTGACCTGAGCTATTCAAATTGTCTAATAAAACAAAAGCGACGACGGACAAACAGAAAGAAAACAAAGAATTTCGGCTGGTACTCGTTATTCATTCCGCTGTCGAGCGTTCTCGACCATGACTCCTATTCACCAACAATACGATATATTGTCGCACGAAAATTAATACGCGAATGTAAATGTCTGAAAGTGAACTTGGACAATGGACGATAGTTTTTCAAAATGGCGACTAATTATCGTCCATACATTACTTGATGGCACATTGTTAAAGGAACAGCGGATTCGGAAATTATGTTTGAGCGGACGCTCAGTGATTTTCACGCGCTTAACTATTGTTTGACGAATGGCCTGTCTGTCTGTCGACGTGCCGGATTTCTATTGTTGATGGATTACGTTGAATTTCGTATTACGGCCATGACCCATATGGCGTTTAGAACAACAATGAATCGAATATATGTAACAGTAGATTGTGAATAGGCGCTGATACAGTTTTTCTTTTTGTATTTCATTATGTATTCACAAGATTCACAATAGCCGATTGGTTGGGTGAACGGAATTCGAAAAACGAAATCGCGAGACCAGAATTTGATCCCCTGGTGGTAGGCTCGTACCAATGTGTATTTTTTTTCAAACATTATGTACGATTTATTTCGTTGACTCGTATATAAAACAGCGACAGGCTCACCAACTGTCACGTTGTCCTAACAAACAACTTTGGAAGGTGGGTTGCAAGGACTTAATGGTCTGGACCTCTGTCTATCCCATTTTAGTATAGGGAATAGCGTGAAGATTTTTTTTATTCATTTCGTATTCATTAACGTCGGAGTTTTTAATTGTACTACCCTTGCCGACCCGCCCCTTTCGTGCCAAAGCAAAAGGGCTTGCCATAAATAAAAGTTATTATTAAACCTAATATATTTTCTTTACAAGCATGTTTTAATTAACCGAAATCAGTATAATTTAAATGGGATACTGGGATCACAATTAAAAGAAATTGTTTGTTGACAACATTACAACTATTTTCCGTTTAGTACTGCCACTTGGGGTTCGAACTCGGGTATCTTGACTCGAAAATCCGACCACCCAACCACTCGGCTATCGTGACACTATACAAATAATAAATAAATAAATATCTTCGCACAATTCCCAATACAGGGGTTGACAGAGGTTTAGTCTAGACAATTATGTCCCTTCGACTCACTTTCCACAGAAGATATTTTCGGGACAACGTGACGGGTGTAACTAAAAAACACAGTTTTGTAACTAGAAGAACTAAAAGGAAGAAAATAAATTTCTATAAGTTAAAAAAAATAGGCTGATTAAGAAAAAATCATCAAATCATCGGTATAGCAAAGAATACAGAAGTACTTAAAATGAAGTAAAATAAAGAAATAAAAAGTAAAGTAACAAACTGGCCCATTGCCCATAATTGGACAACACCACATATTTGAGATATTACAGCAGACGCAACACTTCTCGCTCAGATGCGAGAAGATAATATATTTAGTACTTAGAAATAAATAATAGCCATTAATAATTTAAGTATCGCAGGACCGGGGATGGAAAGTGAGACTCTGGTGTCCCAAAGCAAGTACCTCGACCATGGCTATAGGGTCATAATGTGAGAAGTTAATTTAAGTTTAAGCTAATGTAAGTTTGTCTATATGTAGGGCGACAGTTTAAAAACAAAAATACGAACATAGATAGGGACAACATCATATACATTGCTCTGATATAAAGTAAGCAGCTGAAGCACTTGTAATACGGAATCAGAAACGTCGGAAGTAACACAAACAGCCAGACCCGACAAAATGTAGAAAAAATGTTTTCTACCGGGACCGGGAATTGAACCCGGGGCCACAGAGCTGGCGACACCTTGAAAACCGGTGTGAACGCCACTAGTCCAAGGAGGTCGTCAAGTTTCCTATTTACTTAAAAAATGGACAGCAAAAATTAATTACTGGGCTTCCGTATCCACTCCTATAAGAAAACTTAGGAAGAAGGCTGAAAAAGATAAGTCACTAGATATCTTTGAGATTTTCTCCTATTACTGTTCCCATGTGTGTGACTAACCGTTATTGATCGGACAGATGGCGGGATAAGTATCTCAAAACAAAACTATGACAGGATACTTGCATTATACCCTACAACTCCATAAAGAACATCAAACCCAGGAATCCATTCATAACTCTTCCGAAACCATGACATTTGCAATTTACATCGTATTCATGTTCGTTTGATATTTATGTTTATTCATTGCTACGCATTATTGCCGTTCATGTACTCCCAGGTTCGAATGCAAGTTTTATAGGCGCCATACATGCACTATAATAGGGGGAGCATTGGACGTAAACGGCCCAGACATTTCCACACCATCGACGTTTCCTCTACAGTGAAACATAAGTCCACACGACAACGAGACCCCACTGACCGAACTCGTTTGACAAGCTTAAGATCTTTGCTCTCCCTTGGCCCTTAAATTCCTCTTCAAAAGCATCGTATGTCTTTTTTAAAGACCATTCTTTATTCTACATGCATTATCTATTTTTATTACCTATCACGTTTTGCACTCACATATTTATTTTACGACATATACACTCTATGTTATATTTTTCTGGTGTCCTACTCAAAAAGTAAAGTAAACCGTAACTAAGCTCCTACGTTCTTTATTGGTTAAGTCCTTGAGAGCTTGCTTTAATTTAAACAGAAGAATATAACCGGATACAAATTTAAACACATCATTAGATATAGAATTTAAATAAAATAACGAACACCACATTTAAAACATTCTAAACCGTTATTCTAAGGAAAGTAAGCCAACGTAACAATTTCGAGAAGTCAGTGCGACGTATATCAAATCGTAATGCGATCGTTACATTTCAATTCAAACGGCTATTCGCGGAACGATTGCGCGACTAATTTAAAAAGTCAAACCACCATCTTGAAGCGTTAGAATCGTTTGGCGCCATTTAAAATGGCGACATAGTAAGGAGCGTTCAGTGTGACGTCAGGTCGCATTCCTTCGAAGAGGAAAATGAACGCAGCCGGTTCGCGGAACCCACCGTTGCACTATTTATAAATGACATTTCTACTTTTGTAGTTTCCTAAAAACTTGATGTACAAAATGGAGTACTATTGTCTGAGGATTAAGGGCTACGGAGCTAGGTTTTAAGGTTCGTCGAAGGGAAAGGTCGCATGGTCGAATGCGGACTTTGCGCGGGAAAACGTAGCGCATTTGACGTCGGTGAGTCAACGGCTAGTATCGTTTCGAATGCAGCCGTGATAGCGTTTTAAATAAATGAACGGAATTTAGCATCGGAACCGGGAGGGTTATTCTGTAAGCTGTTCGTAACTTGTAGCGCGAATTGCATACTAAAAAAAGACTTCCGTTGATGCAAAGATTATCTATCTTTAGTTTCATCTTCTCTGATGACTGTTAAGCGAATGTTGCATGAATATGTTTTACAATTATATGTAAATATATCAGGTAATATATAATAATGATTATGTTAAATTTGATTTACTAATAACTCATTATTGACGAATATACATATAATATACATACACACATTTTATTGTTTAGAATGCACTGTGTTACAAGAGAATATTGAGCAAGAGTAGTGGATTGTTTGTGTGTGACTTTAAGTGGCGAGTCTTTAGTTTACACAGTAAAGAGAAAAAATCATCTAAAAGTAGATTAATATAAAAACAAAATCAAAATCTAAAATATATTTCTCATAAAAAAATACTATAAAAATACTATATAAATTCCTAAATTTTGATACTTGCTTTTTTATCAAAATACCTTTGTGTTATTAAAGTTTTTTTTATTAAAGTTAAATAGGCATTAAACAAATATATTTTTCAATTCTTTAAGTTCAGTACATGTTTTGATAAATGAATCAATATAATTACTATACCTTAACATTATTGCAGTTAAAAACAACTGTCATTCTTTCGCATATTACAACGATATTTAACAATAGAACCCGTGGCCTTTCTCCCAGTTGAGGAATTCCAATTCAAGAGTGTATAACAGCACTTTACCATATTACTTACACACTGCGATTAAACATATTAACAAAATTTAAATTATCGCATAGCAACACTGCAGTTTCTCGGGCTTTCAATTAAACACTGGTTTCTTTTTATATTTAAATTTATTTATTCTTTGAGTTCTTTGATTTTTTATGTATTTATTCTTTGACCGGTGTGGTATCCTGTTTTTAAAAGACGTTCCCTTCGCGCATGTGCATTACCGATAAAAAGTTATACAGCTAACAAACCTTAAATGCCCTTTGTGTTAAGGTTGTCTTATGGTTGTAGGATTAGGATATGCTGTTCATCATCTTCACCATCATAACGGCCTGGGGTCTATCTTATAAGGATGATTTATGCCATGGTCGCCCCTCTTGGCAAGCGTATTGGCAATACCAAACCAGACATGTCAAGCTGTAGATGCATCTAAACTTACTGACATATCTCCCCTTGGTTAAAGTATCCGATGATCAAACCCACTCAAAATAGCCAACTTGGCCCGGCCATTCCCATCAAAGTTAAGGCAACCATGTATGTTTCTCTTGGTTTACCCTCTGAGCTATGGCTCCTATGCCCCACCATAATTAGTTAGGGACCAGTTAGGGGAGGAACGAAGAACTAAGAGTACTCCCAAAACTTATCCTGTAAATAAACATAGAAATTAAAAAAATATCTTCACGACATTCCCAATACTAGGGTTGTCCACCCTAGGTCTAGAGAAATAAGTCCTTTCCTAACTAAACCCATTTTTCACCGAGGTCACTATTTGGGACGACGTGACAGGTGGTGACCCTCTCGTCAATTTTATGTCCAAGGCAACGATATAAATCGTAAATAAGTTTCAAATAAAACCCATTGGTACGAATCTACCTCCAGAGAGTCGAACTCGGGTCTCTTGAATCAAATTCCGATCACCCATCACGGCTATCATGACTAGACAGGAAATCTGTCTAGCATTAGTTACTGCTCTTTAGTGTATTGATTATATTCCTTGAGATACCTCAGAGGACCTGCCTGTGGGGTCCAAATAGAGGAAGGAAGGAAAGGACATATATGGTCGGTGCTCTTCCTTATACATTCTAAGGACTTATGAAATTATAATTAAATTGTTTAACTGATATTAACACCAATTAGCTAGGTGTTAAAGTCGATTTTGCTGACAGGGCAGTTGATTTTAGAAACTAATAAAAAAAACACAATATCTTTTTGAGTCGTCAAATTTTATCGTAATTTAATGTTACATCTTTGCATATGTAACGAAAGATATTCGGTACGTGTGTATGAACTCTTAAATGCCTGAACTGTACGCTGAATAATGCTCAATATTCACAGATCCACCTTCATCTACGCCAAATGCCACAAAACAATTCAAATAAGTGTAATACAATAATTATTATTTACAATACAATAGCCGATAAGTAAAGTTAAGTCACGATAGCCGAGTGGTTGGGTGGTCGGAATTTCGAGTCAATAGACCCGAGTTCGATCCCCAGTTGGTGGGCTCGTACCAATGGGTTTTTCAAAAACTTATGTACGAATATCGTTGGCTTGGACATAAAGACGGCGACGGGCTCACCACCTGTCACGTTGTCCCGAAAATATCTTCGGTGGAAGGTGGGTCGAAGGGACTTAATTGTCTAGACTCGACCTCTGTCTACCCCTGTATTGGGAAGTGCGTGAAGATATTATTATATTATTTATTATTACAATACAATATAACTCAGTAATGATATCAAGTAACATCAAGTAACATAACATAAAAGTCACGATAGCCAAGTTGTTGGATGGTCGGAATTTCGAGTCGAGAGAACCGAGTTCGATCCTCAGGTGGCAGTACCAATGAGTTTTTCAAAAACTTATGTACGAATTTCATCGTTGGCTTGGACATAAAGACGGCGACAGGCTCACCACCTGTCACGTTGTCCCGAAAATATCTTCGGTGGAAGGTGGGTCAAAGGGACTTAATTGTCTAGATTTGACCTCTGTCTACCCCTGTATTGGGAATTGCGTGAAGTAACATAAAGATAAAAACAAATTACTAAAGGATAACAAAAGGCAGCCTTATTGCTATACAGCAATCTCTCAGGCAACCAAAGGAAACCAAATATATAGTCCAGAAAAAATCACCAATAGAATGGAAATGGAAATTATTAATTGATTACTTAATTTGTCTTTTTAAGCAGCCGCAGACTTTTTATCGCATAAATGTGTGTCATCAGTAGCTATAAAAGTTGATACGCTTTTAACCTGCTTAGAAGTCGTCTGGGTCGGACACACTATCTATTTTCGCCGCCTAATAATAGTATAACAACTGTTGCGTTCCTATTTGAAAAGAATATAGGGCCCCTGTTAGGGATATGAGACTATAGATACCATACTAGATATGAGACTTAAGAGATCCGATTCGATCCCCTAGGCTCGTACCAATAGGTTTTTCAAAACTTATACACGATTTATATAATTGCCTTGGATATAAAGACGTCGACAGGCCTACCATCCGTCACGTTGTCCCAAATATTTGTTCGGTGGAAGTTGGGTCGAAAGTATTCAATTGTCTAGACCTCTGTCCACCCCAGTCATGGCAATGGCCGCTGTTAGGGATATGTGTAATTCAATCTTAGTCTTCTAGAGTGCCATCTCATCTACAATAGTCTTTATGAAATAGTTTGAGAGTGTCATTGGCTGTCAGTCACGATAGCTGAGTGGTTGGGTGATCGGAATTCGAGTAAATAGACCCGAGTTCGCTTTCGCTGGCTTGGATATAAGGAAGTCGACAGGCACACTACCTGTCACGTTATCTTAAAAAATGTCTTCAGTGGAAGATAGGACGACAAGACTCAATTGACTAGACCTCTATCTACCCCTTTGGGAATGGCTGGTCATCGGCTGCTGGACTACAGTGACCACTTAAAAACATTCGGACTGTTGACAAAATGGCGACGTATCTCGTATGTGCATAACGTGAGAAACGAGTACGTTCACCCGGCCTAAGAGGTTATGGGAATCTGGTGACGCCAAGCATGGGATCAGGGTCGACGTATAACGAGCGAAAAAAGTTATTGCATCTATTATATTTTTTTAAGGTAAACATTTTTTGGGTCGAAATTTATTTTTATGTTTTATTGTTACACTTATTTTAAGCTAAACTTGAAGATAATTTTGTTAAGCTTTTTTTACAGCTGCTGGATATCTGTGTCAGACACAGATATCGCGATAGACAAAAATTTTATCTGTATTTCAGACAGAATCTAGACTAATTGCGGCGGCTTGCATATCTTTTTATAGCTACACATATGTGTACTGATAGACACAGTTATATATACGAAAATTAAAACTTAATACATATGTAAGCGAGATATCACACATCATGAGATTTATAAGACTAAACATCCGATTTACTTAAAATTTTGTATAACTATGCAAAATTGTATAATAAATATAGCTATGCCATAATGAGTTAGCTATAATTATAAAAGCATGTCTATAATTAATAACTCGTTAAATTATAACTTCGCGAAGTTTCTCCAAGAACGAAGATTACGCAAATCCTCTCCAATATAAAAATCGCATTCAGTATCGTCACGCCATTCTCAATACTGGGGTGGACAATTAAGTTTCCACCAACCTTTCACCGACTTCATTTTTTGGCACAACGTGACAGGTGGTGAGCCTGTCGCCTTTTATCCAATTCAATGACATAACTCGTGATATCGTCATTTACGCAGATGCATATGTGAAAGTTGGTAATTACGTTTCTATCATTTATTGACCATGCAGGATACTTTATCTTCACGCCAATCCCAATACAGATAATCTCAAGAAATAATAATAGAGTCTAGAATAGTCTCGACAATTAAGTCCTTTCGACCTGCCTTCCACCGAAGATTATTTTGGCACAACCTGGCAGGTGGTTAGCCCCAAGCCGTCCGTCGTTAATCTCCAAGCCAATAACATGATTCGTTAAATTGTCATTTCGGACATAAATCGAGTTTTTAAAACCGTACCAATACGAGCTAACCACTCGGCGATCGAGACTTTAAAAAAAAAAATATCTTCACGCAATTCCCAATACAGGGGTAGACAGAGGTCAAGTCTAGACAATTAAGTCCCTTTGACCCACCTTCCACCGAAGATATTTTCGGGACAACGTGACAGGTGGTGAGCCCGTCGCCGCCTTTATGTCCAAGCCAACGATGAAATTCGTACATAAGTTTTTGAAAAACTCATTGGTACTGCCACCTGGGGATCGAACTCGGGTCTCTCGACTCGAAATTCCGACCACCCAACAACTCGGCTATCGAGACTTTAGAGATTACAGATGGTGATTTTATGGACGTAGGTTTTTACATTCAGGGCTAAGCTCGGAATTCAAAATTAATGTATTCCCATATATTCTCTAAAGCAGATTTTTTGTATGATTGTATACCTCCTCAGACACAGCTGCCATTTACTGGTCGGGTACATTTAGTTGATTTTACGAGATGGTTATCATGTCATCTCTTACTCCCTCACACTCAAAGGGATAGTGAATTCATGCAGCAATACCATAAAGCATTTCATAAAATACCACAAACAATTTAATCCCTTGTTCGCACCTCCAATTACAAAAAAAAAACTTACAATTATGTCATAGTCTGTTAACGCAAGAATCTCGTCAATAGGTCACCATTGTAAATAATTTGCATAAACGTAAAATAACTAGAAATGGCGGCGACCGGGTTTCCCCCAGACGTCGGCAATATGGTAATTATTTGCGACCGGCTTTAAAACGACACCGAACAAATCCGGAAAATGTTAAGTTATCATTTATAGATAATTTTCATTATACTTGGAATTATACCCGTTGTAGAAAAATATCTTCAAGCTAATCCCAATATTGGGGTAAATAGAGGTCTAGACAATTGAGTCGACTTTCGTCTACCCTGTAGATGTCTTTGTTACGGATCCAGAGAAACACCTAAGCCTTTTCACAGCTCGTTGAGCAACGCTAAGCTTCTTTATTGCGCAATTAGTAATAAAATTTGTAAACAACAGTTACAATTCAAATCCAAAAGATCCAATAAAAAAAAAAGTATCGATGGAATTCCAGATAAAACCTCCGAGATATTCGCACGTGAAAATATTTAAAGGTAAAATTTTTTTGTCATTAAGCAATGTAGAATGTCACATTAAAAGAATAAATTCCATAGATAACGGTTTAATCTTAAGAAGTCTATGAGTTCCAACGTCGGCCGAGATCCGCGCGCCTCTCCCAGAAAAACGCCGCCACGCGATATGTATCTCGCGATCTGGGAGTGGTTCACTGGGGCACCGGATGTTTCACTTACACACAGATCAACTGTATCAGTAGGATAAAGCAATGTCCTTGACTGGAACACGAAACTAGAGACGCGCTCGGATCGTACGAGCACAATTATAATCTTAAATCTTGTTCTCTTGAACTATGAAACATTTTAAACTGTAGCTTGATATTTTAATATGTACTAAGTAGCAGATACATAATAGCAACGTTTGACAAGCTGATAGACTTTTCGTTATTTACCATGTATTTTCTTTAATTATACCATTTTATCAACTAACCGTTAAAATACACATAATATAGTAATTGAAGTAATTTACTAGTAATTTGCTCACATGGTCGTCGAAAGTTCCGGACTACTTCGACCTCTTTTATTAACTTAACTTTCACGCTGCATATTTTCTTCACCATTTGCTCTACTTCGCCCAAACTATTTAAGCTCATCCTTCAGCATTTTAGTGTCATCTTTCATACCATACCATCTTCCTTCCGCTTTCGGTTGACGAGTATAGTGGTAATTAACAAAATAATAAAAGGTAACCACTAAAGCTACTACATACATACATACATAACGACCTGTTAAAGTTCGCTGCAGGACAGGCCTCTCCCATGGGGAGGACTTGCCCTAATCGCTACGCTTGGCAACCAGATTGGCGATCGCAGAACCAGACCACTCGCACCTCAGACGCTGCTGCCGATTTTCGGTCTCATTATTTGGATCTGACATTTTTAGAGTTGGTTATCCCGCCATCTATCGGTTGCCATCACGATATTCAAGGCTCTTCTTTTGTCGCCTCTTTCGACACCCACGGGATGAAAGAGAGTGGCAACATTTTTATACCTTTACCACTCGGTTGTCAATTAAAAGTTACTATGTTATATGAAAATTTCAAATCATATTTTATATTTAAGAAAAACTTCCGATACAAGCATTGCAGGTTAGTTTCGAGTGGTTTAAAAATTATGTCATTTACCATTAATTGTCATTTTTCCTAAATTTTAAATTTTCACCCGAACCTATTTTAATAAACAATTAAAAATAAGTAAAACAAAGTACTGTCATACTAATAGGCCTTCCTTCTCTATGTTGTAATATACACAAATCACCCAGGTTTATCAGCAAAGTTTCGCTTATTCAAATATGATGCACTTCATCTTTTCACAAAGTCGACCTACTGCATCACAGCCTACTCTGTGACAAAGTTCACAGTCACGTTCCGAGCTCCACCTGTCAAGAGCTGCCTTGGCAACAGCCTCCGGGGAAACCGGATTCGCAACTATCGATACACTATCACTGACTGAACCTAAATAACCGGAACCCAACCGAGAGAGAGGCGAAACTAGACTTGCTAATCGAATTTTTATGCGTTTCTTCGCACTGCTTCCAGTTAACGGTTGTAACTAGTGACCCATCTCTTTATTAATTATTATTTTTTGAATTAATATGAATATCTTCACGCAATTCCCAATACCCCCTGTATAGGGAATTGGGAACAGAGGTCTAGTCTAGACAAGTAAGTCCCTTCCACCCACCTTCCACCGAAGATATTTTCGGGACAACGTGATAGGTTGTGAGCTCGTCGCCGTCTTTATGTCCAAGCCAACGATATAATTCGTACATAAGTTTTTGAAAAACCCATTGTTACGAGCCTGCCACCTGGGAATCAAACTCGGGTTCTCATGACTCGAAATTCCGACCACCCAACCACTCGGCTATCGTGACGTTACCTTTTTCGAGATCTCATTATCGTTATTATATTTATTTACTTATTATATCGTTGTCACGGACATAACGACGGCGACAGACTCACCAACTGTCATGTTGTTCCAAATATCTTCGGTGAAAGGTGGGTCGAAAGGACTTAATTGCTTAGACATCTGTCTACCCCAGTATTGGGAATGGCGTGAAGATTTGCTACTATCATTTTCCGTATAATATTTACTAGGAATATACGAGATGTTTTTCCTTCTTTTCCGTAGGTTTCGTGAGTGACAACTTATGGAGAAGTCCAAAAGTCTAGTTGCATGTAAATATTGATTTAAATTCTTAATTTACTAAAGTACAAAATTAAAAGTAAATATAGTAAAAGTCACGATAGCCGAGTGATTGGGTGGTCAGAATTTCGAGTCAAGAGACCCGAGTTCGATCCTCAAGTGTCCGGACCAATGGGATTTTCTAAAACTTATGTACGAATTATTTCGTTGGCTTGGACATAAAGACGGCGACGGGCTCACCTGTCACGTTTTCCCGAAAATATCTTCAGTGGGAGGTGGGTCCAAGGGACTTAAATGTCTAGACTAGACCTCTGCCTACCCTTGTATTGGGAATTGCGTGAAGATATTTTACAATGAATCTCTGAAAAAAAATTATTTTCTTATACAAAAAACAGATCTTAATTTATCTAACAATTTTATGAAATGGCTAACTAATCACGCCAAGCGAAACTCATTCCCCATAATATCACGTATTAGTGAAAAATAACATTAAAATGTCAAGTTTTAAGCCGAAGCCGCAGCATACACATACTTCTTGCAAAAAGAAGACAAAACGCAAGTGCCTCATCTGAAATAGCATTTCCGGTTGCCGTTACATGAAAGGAACCTCGACATATAAAGGTCATAGGACTTTCACAGGAAAAGCCATCAAACATTAATAAAAACTATGACCTTAACTGAAGAAAGGTTAGTAAAAAGAATTTGTTGGTGCAGTCTTTAGACCTTGAGGAGGTAGCACATGCTAAAATCTCTTCCCGAATTATATCTGAAAATCGATAAATCGCCAAGGGACATCTTATGTAGCTGTTTTGTTCAATCACATCGAATGTATGTATATAAATACAATACTTTATTGTACACTACAAAATACAAGACGGAGAAAACATATAAAAAGTAAATCAGAAGGTAAATACAATTTGATATGCCACGATAGCCCAGTGGTTGGGTGGTGAATTCGTGTCAAGAGACTCTAGTTGGGTCCCTATGAGGTAGGCTCGTACCTATGGGATTTTTCAAAAATGTACGATCTATATGATTGGCTCGCCACCTGTCACGTTCCCTAAAAATGTCTTCGGTGAAATGTGAATCGAAAGGACTTAATTGTCTAGACTTCTATTTACCCCAGTATTGAAAATAGGGTGAAGATATTATATCAGTAATGGGACAACTATGTAACCAAAAATAACTGTTAATAAGCAATGCAGACAACGCTGAAGCCCTCAATTATTATGACTTGATGACGACGTGTATGATGCTGTTGAAACTTTGCTCATCGCTCGTTAAGTCTTTGTGATGACATCAAACATCATAATATCAGACGGGTTCAATGATTGTTCATTATCATCACGCGCTTTGGTAAACGTATATATCATAGTAAATAAGTGCAATATCATCACGCGTATTGGTATACTGGGATAGTCAGAGGTTGAAACATTTAGTCCAAGTGATGTACCACAGATTCGTTATGAGATTTTAGAGGAAACACACAGGCAAAAGACTCCGGTCTCGGTGTCAATCTTCTTGGAAAAAATTTATTTAATTAAAATTTTGATTGCATACGTACGTAAGACGTACGTATGCAATCAAAAATGCCTTAAAATTCAGAGATGTTCAATCATTGTTGAATGAAATTAATGAAAGAATTTTTATGTTTTACTCTTTGATATATAAAATATCGGTTAAAAAACATCCACGAAAACCTTTCCGATTTAGGTGTAAAAGTAAAATTATTCACATATTAATTGTAAACAATGTGATAAAAGTAAGTAAATATGAATTAGAAAAGTAAATAATAATAGTACAAGAATGAAGAAATATTGAATGACGACAGGACAGGAATGAAAATGAATCATCATGATAATACTTAATCGTACACAGATAGGGACCACATCACATACAATGCCCTGATCCCAAAGTAAGCAGCTAAAGCACTCGTGTCATGGAATCAGAAACAACGAAGGTACCACAAACATCAAGACCAAAGAAAATGTAGAAAAAGAGTTTTCTACATTCTAACGACCGACCAGCATCTCAGATCTCAGAGCTGGCGGCAACATGAAAACCAGTGTAGGACATTATGTCGTACACACACAGTCGACTGTGTGTGTACGACATTTCAGACCTTTGCCGCTGCTTGCTCGTCGCCATCTGCCGGAAGTTTTACTAGACTATTCCGATAGTCCCTACGACACACACGGGTTTAAATGGGTGTTATATTGTTACTCTGTTACCACAGTGTTTTGGCAAACGCTTTATATTACGAGCCCCAAAAGATGAAGCGACCACCTGCAAAATGTTGGCTGGCTGTAGGGCCGTTCTTTGTGGCGAATTTTAGAGGAATTCTATGTTGAGCAACGGACTCTTCATAGGCTACAGAGAAAAAGAAGAACCACAGTGTATTTTCAATTTGTATTTTTAATGTGTTGGCCTTTAGTACTTTAATTTACTTAAACGATCAGTTACTCATTCTGGTCTAGAGTTGACCACAATAGCTTAATTCTTAAAATTATGATACTATGATTAAGGACTCGCATTTTGTCAAAAGTGACCAATATCATTTGTTGGATTTAAGACAAATAGCTAAAAATATTTAGAAAAACTGAAATAGTATTATGTCCGTCATGACATTTTATTAGATTTGGCCATATATAATTATTACTTTCGAAAAAAGTATACAGCAAACAATTTAATTAAAGAATACATTTTTGAATTTCCAACTCCGATTTCTTTTTAACCTATTCGACGAAACGTTTAATTACTCAGCGACCCTCCTCACCCCTTTACCCCGTCTTTCGCGTTCCGATTACGTGTTAAACCGTGTATTACATCATACAAATCGCAAAACGCGCGCGTCGCCCGATCGCATAAAACTAGCGGCATTAAAACGGCAGTTAAACGTCGCGTTTGTTTTCCCATTCGTCGTTAACTGCCCGCTTGATCCGAACCGGCGCGTCGGATAAACAGACTGGCCGTAGGCGGCCGTGTGGGTGACGGTTCGAATCCGAATGCAATTGTTTAGAAAGTGTTTTTCCTGTTGGACTAGATACAGATTTACATGGCGCAACGATGAAAGCGTTCCATTCTTTTGCGTTATGATTAATGCGAGTTTCAATCTCGTACCAATGGGTTCTACAAAAACTTATACACGAATTATATCGTTGGCTTGGACAAAAAGATAGCGACGGGCTCGCCACCTGTCACGTTGTCCCGAAAATATCTTCGGTGGAAGGTCAATTAATGTCTAGACTAGACCTCTGTCTACCCCTGTATTGGGAATTACGTGAAGATATTTATTTATTTATTCAATCTCATCTACCTTTACAAAGATTTTTTTTTTTTTCTAATATTTTTTTCTACTGAGATAAAGTCACATACATTGTTCTGACTCCAGTGTTAGTGTAAGTAAGTAGCTAAAGCAGATGTGTTATGGACTCGGACACAGCAAAGATACCACCACAACTTTTTTTATTTTTTACACGATGTTTTATATAAGAGCAGAGTGAGAATTGAGCTAACAGTCTACATGGTGGTAAGTGGCTACAGCAATCAATCTAATTTCTTTCTTTACAGCATATCAAGAGTCCATAACACATGAGAGAGTCCACTGCTGAAAATATGACTACTGCAATCAAACCAAAACATCCGACCGTACAAAGTTGCTATGTGGGATATGGAAAAAAATATGGAAATTGCTATGGGATATATAATATAAATGGGATATGAAAATTGCTAAAAATGATATCAGAAAAAATACTGATGCAGCCGTAAAGAGAACGAATTGCAAAAGGGCTGAAGACAACCACACAGAACTGACAACAAGTTAATCTCGCAAATGCAGATGCAGTGCAGGACAACTCTGCCGTCCTTTATTCACATGATGAGATCAAGCATTGCATCCACAGTAATTTTTAATTACAAAAAGCGTAACCCATAGTATTTACCTATTCACGTAATCACTTTTATACAGATATATGCATCACAATATCCCGTGAACGAACGTGCAACAACACTGCAAAAAAAAAAGAACTGCTTGTGAATTTGAGAGCGAGTTCAAAATTAATTTAACCTCCCAAGTGAAACGTAATTGTGAGGGCAACACTTTCATTTCCTCGTTACCGACAATTGTTCTCCCTCCACAGTTACTCATAATTATTTAGATTAGTGAATCACCCTATAAACTAAAAGGGACCGCTCGTATACATCTGATAAACGAATTACGGGCCACACGTGCAGCATATGTAGCAATCGGTCAGACCGTTTCGAAATCGAATCGGCACTAGTATTATAAAAGCGAAAGTGACACTGTCTGTATGTATGTTCGTAACTGTTTTCACGGCTAAACGCATAAACGGATCTGATAAAATTTATTGATAAATATATTTATCTAATAAAATTTATTGATAAATATATTTATCTGATAAAATTTGATGAGGAAATTGATAAGAAGAGATGATGGACATAGGACACGTTTGAACATATAAGTTCTATAACCGCGTCAGAGTTTAAGACTGGATGAAACAAAAAAGGGACACTAAAAGGAGACAAACACATTTATAGAATAGAATATAAAATATACCAGACTGCCAGAATGCATCTGCAGACTTAAATTTAATCAAAACATTCACTGAACTGAACTTAAAAGTAAAAAAATTAGCGAGTAGGTTTCTAAGTAAAGTTATAAATAAATATTTTTGAAACGATAGCCGAGTGGTTGGGTGGTTGGAATTTCGAGTCAAGAGACCCGAGTTCGATCCCCAGGTGGCAGGCTCGTACCAATGGGTTTTTCAAAAACTTACGTACGAAGTATATCGTTGGCTTGGACATAAAGACGGCGACAAGCTCACCACCCGACACGTTGTCCCGAAAATATCTTCGGTGGAAGGTGGGTCGACGGGACTTAACTGTCTAGACTAGACCTCTGTCTACCCCTGTATTGGGAATTGCGTGAAGATATTTATTTTATTTTATTTATAAATAAATATACAGATAGGGAAAGAAAGAAGGTAAAGCACTTGTATTACGGAGTCGAAAACAACGAAGGCGCCACAAACACCCAGACCTGAGAAAATGTAGAAAAAGTGGTTTTTCTAAATTGACCCGTCCGGGAATCGAACCCGGGACCTCAGAGATGGCACCTTGAAAATGAGTGTGTACGCCACTCGTCCACGGAGGTCGTCCACGTATCTCGTTCAATGGATACTTTTGGATTCTTGGAGGATTAAATAGGCTTAAAACATTGTATTGAAAGTTGTTAGTAATTAGACTTCCGAATAGCTTATTGAAAATACAAATTATAGCAGTCGTGGTGAGAAAGCCGCAGCCGAGAAGCTAGGTGAAATCTAAAGTACCACGCGAACAAAGTAGCGTATAGCAGCTAACATAAAATAACGTAACATAACATAACAACATATATGCATGTCCCAATCTCTAGTTTGTTCTAAATCTTATAGCATCGCGCACTATTAGCAAATTGCAGTTAAAGGCTTGGCTTTTAAGAGTTCACATTTCGCACATGTCTAAACATACGTATCTATTTATTTATTATTTTAATCTTTAGCTACATAAAATATTTATATATATCTTCACGCAATTCCCAATACAAGGGTAGGCAGAGCTCTAGTCTAGACATTTAAGTCCCTTCGACATTTTTGGGACAACGTGACAGGTGGTGAGCCCGTCGCCGTCTTTATGTCCAAGCCAACGATATAATTCGTACATAAGTTTTAGAAAAACCCAGTGGTACGTCCACTAGAGGATCCAACTCGGGTCTCTTGACTCGAAATTTTGACCACCCAACCACTCGGCTATCGTGACTATTATTATTCTGATTATAGCCCATCTTTAGCTATTATTCTGATTATTTTCTAGGTTTATGATAGGATGGTCCATGATCCAGGCGTGCTAATACTTTGCCTTATTATATAGTTATAATATAATATACTAGTTATATAACATACCGAAAACGCATACTGAAAGTAACTTCTTTTTTTATACGAAATCGGAAAAAGGACAAAAGTAGTGGAGGAAAGAGAGTGAGATAAAGAGAAAGAGATACAGGGAAGGTAACAATAACAAACGCATTGGTACAAAATATAACACTGTTTATTAAAAGAGCTTCTGATACTTTCCTGGTTAATCCAACTTAAACACGCGTAGCATAATAACCGTCGCCTGACTCTACGCCTAATAAAATGTATTTTTGTAATTTAGTTTTTTGAGCATTCTCCTTCGGCAGCGCAAAGTAAAAGAATTCATTTGCAACACGTCGTCTATTATTAACCGGCTCGGACGATAGTCATTTCCGGATTCCCCGACGACTAACGACGAAACGATGTTTTTGTTTTTACATGCCCGAAAAAAAAAACATTCTAAAGATCATTTAACAGCATTTTCTATTCTTTACGCCAGTTTTCAGACAGTAGTAATCAGAGGTGAAGAAACATTTAGTCCTTTTTCGCTTACATTTAAATGGAGTTTTTTGAACTTTGGTACAACCAGACAGGTATCAAAAGTAGCGAAATCAAATGTGATGAATATGAATATGTTTTTAATAGTTCACGAGCCGAGTGGTGGGGTGGTCGGAATTTCGAATCGAGAGACCCGAGTTCGATTCCCAGCGAAACGACATAATTGTCGAGACCTCTGTCTACCGAAACGAAAGTGGCCAGTAAGTGTTCATATTAGCTCTGTTCGTTGTCGTCCGTAGCTTCTGTCAGTTTTGCCTATTTGGAATGGATTTATTGCGAGCAATTTAAGAATATATTTCCATTCAGCATACTACAGAAGCGATTGAAGAGAGCGGGAGCAGTGGGCACTTTAGCACACTTAGCGTCTGGTACACACTGACGTAAGCGAAAAGCTTTATAGATAAATAGCGACCACCCGCGGATTCGACTTACAATGAGGTAAGTGTTTGTTTATAACATTTCCCGGCATCTAAGTCCGCATGACCTACAGCAACACTGCAATTTTATGAGGATCTTGATGGCTCGACTAAGCACACAATAGATTTGTGTGCTTAGTCGTTTTTGTACAATTGTTAGCTCTGTGCCCCAAGCGGGGCACAGAGCACACTTATTGTAGCGGATAGGGAAAAATTACTGGAATTCATTAATTAAGGAGATTACCCAAACAAGTCGTATTTTTCCACTAATTTCAATTACCTTTTATTCTGTTTTTATTTTTTATGTTTTTGATGTTTTTCCTTTAATTTTATTTTATTCTGTTTTTTTAAAGCACTATTATTTTATGTATGGTGGTGTACTACATTTTGTCACCTACAAAATGTAGTACACCACCATACTACAGTAAGACACCTCTTACGATATCCACGGGAAGAATAGGATGACATATATGTATACAAATTCTTTATTGTACACTACAGAAATTAAGAAAGACTAAGAGGGTAAGTACGAGGTGATGTTATCGCTAAAGAGCTATCTCTTCCAGACCTACCAGAATAACCTTAGGTGCTAAGGAGACATTTAAGTACAGGACAATGAGAAGTGAGAATATATTTACGTGCCCACGGCAGCGGGGTATATAAACACGACTGGGGCGGGATTTAATGAGTTCGGCAAAGTGGAAACAGTCGGACATCTTTTGTTATTGCAATTGACAGCTCTCCGAGCTGAAAGCAATATACAAATGAGTCGTCAACACAACAAAAACGATCCGAATGGATAGGCGAGGCCGCAAACAAAAAAATGTAATTATGACTGGCCTGTAGCTGACTGACCATTTGTATTTCGGCAAATCGAGACCCGCAAGATATCAATGGCGGCTGATAACATTGTGATTTCGGCCCCGTCGGAGCACATTCGGAGCATAACGGTCGTGTGATAGTATCTGTTAAGAACAAAGAAATCGGATGTCATGTACGTTTGATCGCACAGAGTAAGACTTCGACAGAGAATCGAATAAATAAGAGAGTCCGTTTCTACACATTAGTGTAGTTTAGTTGTTAGAGTACGAGCCACATTAATTATCTACTAGGTGGTGCTGCGAGTTATGATAACCAAGCTAAAATAGTCCCAAATACGGACTTACTAACTAATGCTTTAACTGGCCATGGTCAATTTAACGGGCATCTGTTTAATTTAAGTGTTACTGACAGCCCTCTGTGTCGAGCGTACATGAAGGCCGAGGAGACGCCGGCGCACGTCCTGCAGACGCGTGAGACAGTCGCGGATTCAGGGCTAATCATCTCGGTTCGCCATGATCTCTCCCCGAGGTCATCGGTAACTTTTAGGAGCAGCTGGGATTCTTCGAGAAGTTGTGGTGGCCCGAAAAAGCTAAGATATTTCTGCCCATACGCAGAATACGCACTCAGTCGTGGAAACAGCGACTAGTGCGATTTCAACGCCAGACCCAACAGTCAGTGAGATTCGGATCCAGGTCCGACAAAGCGACCAGTTCAATCTATCAGTCTATGAATAAATAAATAAACATACGTAGAGACACATACATTGCTCTTTTAGCCAAAGTAGTAAATAATAAAGTAATTTTAACAGTGGTAGAGCCACGCATCAGCTTTTGTTGTTGCATGAATGGGCTGGCTCGACCGGGGAAGTACCACGACCTCACAGAAAACCGGCGTGAAGTAGAAGTCTAACACACTTCTGCATTTCGTCTGGTGAGTGCAGGTAACCGGAGGCCCACACACTTCCTCTAGGAAGGGGGTGGGTTGGGGGTGGGGGGTACTCTAAGACCGACAACACATCTGCTATGCCTCTGGTATTGCGGGTGTTCATGGGCGGCGGTACTCACTTACCATCACGTGAGCCACCTGCTTGTTTGCCTCCCTTTTCTATAAAAAAAAGTAAGTAGCTAAACAATTTGTTTTATGAGATCAGTTACACCGACATTACCACAAACACGAATATAAAAATGTGGTTTTCTAGTTGCTGGCGACGCCATTAAAACCGGCGTGTATGCCACACGTTCACGAAGATCGTTTTTATTATTATTAAAAAGAGATACTAGAAATTTATTAGCGAATATTAAATTTTAGGAAATGACAGGATGTGCTTAATTTCCTCAACATTTTAATAAAAGATATTGGGTCTTTCAACGAAAATGGAGATTAATTAAGCTATTAGAAGTATTTAAAGAAGTTAAGAGAGGCGGACTCGCTTTCCACAGCCGACAATCCAGTCCACTGATAGTGTTTGACGATGTGATTGCGAAGAAAATGTTATCTCCCTACTAGTTAGAGGAACCTGGTATATTATAGAAGGAAGGTGGTATATTAAAGAAGGAAGGTGGTATATTAAAGAAGGAAGGTGGTATATTAAAGAAGGAAGGTGGTATATTAAAGAAGGAAGGTGGTATATTAAAGAAGGAAGGTGGTATATTAAAGAAGGAAGGTGGTATATTAAAGAAGGAAGGTGGTATATTAAAGAAGGAAGGTGGTACTAATATCGATAAATAAATGATTTGATTATTATCTCGTGATGCAAATAGTATTTTCAGACACAAGCCTTAGTCACGTTAATGTTGATATAGATGTTATTGAAAGGCGCAGTCTTCACAAAAAATTACACAAATCCTTTCTAAGTAGCCATATTAAAATTGTCCACCCAATTTTTAACGTAATAAACAACCAGAAATATGTCCCCCGAGAAACGTGATAAGCTATTGGAGTTATTCAAGATATCCATATGAGTCCGTGCCCACAAAAAAACAACTTATCTAAATGTAACACCAACACAATAGCACCTAAAAACAAGGTGCAATCGAATCCGCAATGTTTTGTCACCCGATATAAACGCCCGCGTATTCACCCACGAACGATTGAATTTGTGTTCAAACTTATACATACATTCATAACATACATAAGCGCCAATTAAAGTCTGCAGGACATAGGCCTCTCCCATAGGGACAATTTGCCATAATCTCCACGCTTGGCTGGAGGATTGGCGTTCGCAGTAACAGACCACTCGCACCAAAGACGCAGCAGCGGTCTGATCATGTTTTTTTAAAGAATACTAGCAATGCCGAATAACATTACTAGTATTCCTGTTAACCACTCCAATTAAGCTGCAATGGTTGTGTCTGGAGTTGGTTTACGTCAATAGTCGAATGGCAGGGCCCGAACCTGCGACGTCATATTTCGCAGTCCGCACCCTAAACCCATTACGGCTATTACCGCTATAAATTTAATGATATTGAAATTTAATTTTAGTGTGATATTTTTAGGGCTCGTTATCCCGCCATCTATCGGTTTCCATAACGATATTCAAGGCTGTTTCCCTTATTCGCCTTTTACGCCACCTACGGGAAAAAAGGGAGAGGCAGTATTCTTACGCCGTTACCACACGGTAATTATTTAATTTATTGCAAGTATTAAATACAGCGACGAATTTAAAAGAAAAACAAAGAGTTTTTTACATATTGCGCATAAAAAAAATTTAGATAGTTAAAGGAATAGAATAGTAACATGCCATTTGCATTTTTTGCGGAATGGAGCAAAATTAATTGAGCAATAATAGTAAGCTGTAATAACATCTTTAATAATTGTTTTGAATGTATTTCTTTTGTAAGTTACGCAAGCATTAAAAATTATGATAAGTTTTTTTTTTTATTTAAATCGGATTGGACACAATTCAATTTCTCTGACGCAATACAAAAAAGGATAGCTATCAAAAAATTCAAAAATTATTAATCCCTGACCTGGCCAATTGTCAAGTTTTCGTCACATCTTAGAGACTTTATTGTGAAGAGTATTACAAAGTTTCAAGCCTCGGTACTACCAAAATAACAAGATAATGTTACCTAATCAGAGACTGGATAAGACAGACCTTAACAACTACGTAGTTTACAAAATATAACTTTATCATAATTTACGTTTATAAACATAAAAAAAAACGCAAGTATTTGCCCTTACCACGGCATCACAGGCTATCGTGAAATCCAACATACAAAATGGCGTATTTAGTGTGAACGAAATTTGGGTTGTTTCTTATCAAAGCCGATTGCAGTTAATGTGTTGATAACATATTCAGGGTCACGACACGAATTGCACACATTGTAACATTGTAATTAAATATCGCCTCTGTAATAAATGACCCCGCGTTTATCTGTGCGAAATAATTTCGGGGTCCGGTTGGCAACGCGACCGCCGAATTTTTGGGGTACTGTTGTCGAATTATTGTTTTGACCTCTCTGTAGATACAGAACATTATTTTTATTTATCTTCTCACCAACCTCGCCCCGTAGCTATCGATATGATTTAGAAAACGATGACTTATCAATAACCTTAAAGCTTACACAAAATAAGAAATCTTAACGCAAATGCTAAGAACAAATGTAGAGACTGTCAATTTGATAAACGAAAACGCAAACTTTAATTTTCATGTCCCATTACTATAAGCAAAGCTGTTCTTGTTTAAATTTAATAATAAAACATAAATACACACATAGATAGGGACAACATCCCATGCATTGCTCTGACCCCAAGTTGCTTAATCCCTCGCCGTTATGGAGTGAAAACTACCAAGTTACCACCAATATCTAGACCCGAGAAAACTTAAAAAAAGCGGTTACTACATTGTCCCGACCGGGAATCGACCCACAAAGCTGGCGACAATTATAATAAATAAATTTATACTTTGAATTACTTGGAAAGTACTTCAACGAATCGGCCAAAATTTTGCAGTAAGACAGTTTCAATATAAGTGTAACATCTGTAAAAATTCTTAAGTATACAAATAAAAACATTATTTCTAACCAATGTATATATAGCATCTATTTCTCACCAAGCAAAGACTGGTCGCGCAGATACTATGAGATTAACCACTTAGATTATTTACAAATTAGCAGAATTTACAAATTCAAGGCTTCAGAAAGCATTTACTACTGTCAATCGTTTCGCGAACTCACACAGCGAAAACTTTTGTGGGAGTGCAGAATAAGAATGTTTTTCTTAGTATCAAAATGCGTAGTAGTTGAATTGGGGCTCACAGTGAGGATAACTTGTTCACTTTGCCACACTTAAAATGTTAAATACTGTAAGCTAGACTTCAGTGGTTAGAGAAACACGACAAGAAGAAAAACAAATAAATATCTTCACGCGATTCCCAATAATGGGGTAGACAGAGATCTAGACAATTAAGTGCTTTCGACCCACCTTTCACCGAAGACATTTTTAAGGGACAACGTGACAGGTGGTGAGCACATCACCGTTTTAATGTCCAAGCCAACGATATGAATCGTAGATAAATTTTCATATTTTTCATTTCAAAGTATAAGTTTCAAATGTTCATGTATTTTTAAGGTATATGGTATGGTTTAAGTTATTGTAATTTAGCAAATCTATAGTAATATTATAAATGTGAATGTTTAATTTTGTCCGTTAAGTTATAGTGTTTAGATCACTAAACCGATTTTGCTGGAATTTGGTACGGACGCAGCTTGAACTTAGATAAGTGTATTTTCATGTCCAAAAAAAAATAATTTTAGGCGATTAAGGGACAGATGAATTTGCAGCTGACAATTCAACTAATTCTGATGCGTAAACTTCTTTAGGTATTTTAAACAATAGGCAAATTGTAATTAGTTCGAGTCACTGACTTGCTTGCGGTCAATTAAGATCTTTCAACACAAATATTGATTGAGCGCAGTTCATCATGTTTTGAATAATAACCAACATCACCGACATACATGTATACAATTGTTGCTTGAAAACTATTTTTCTAATTAAATTTAAATAACCATGTGTATTTATTGTTAAAAGTCACGATAGCCGAGTGGTTGGGTGGTCGGAATTTCGAGTCAATAGACCCGAGTTCGATCCCCAGTTGGTAGGCTCGTACCAATGGGTTTTTCAAAAACTTATGTACGAATATCGTTGGCTTGGACATAAAGACGGCGACGGGCTCACCACCTGTCACGTTGTCCCGAAAATATCTTCGGTGGAAGGTGGGTCGAAGGGACTTGATTGTCTAGACTCGACCTCTGTCTACCCCTGTATTGAGAATTGCGTGAAGATATATATTTATTACATATATTTATTGTTAAAGGAGATATAGAGTCAAGAGTACTTTGATACCTAGACGTGCGTGCACGAAGAAAATGATGAATTTGAAGGAAATGAAAGAGGTATGTAAGGATCGTGACATTTAACGATCTGTTTCACATAATACATAATAATAATTTTTTTTTATTTAAAAATAATGAATTAAACCTTTGAACGAAGAAAGGCAAAACGCCAAACACGTTGAACCAAATAAGCTCTCGTGAAGTACGGGTTGAGAAAGCTAATAATGCTAAAACTGGACTCCTTTAATAATTTTAGTTTTGGTATCCAATTATTATCATCATCATAACAGCCTTTCCGAAGTCTACTGCTGAACATAAGCCTCCCCCAAAGATTGCCACTTAGAGCGGTCCTGTGTTATCTGCATCCATCCACTCCCCGCAACCTTATGCAGGTCGTCGACCCATCTTGTGGGACGTCTCTCCCGTTTGCCAGTACGAGTTTGCCACTCGAGAACCTTTCTTCCCCAACGGTTGTCAGTTCTACAAGATATATGGCCGGCACTTTGCCACTTCAACGTGCTGATACTTACGGCAATGTCGGTTACCCTGGTTCTGCTGCGGATGTCTTCGTTACAGATTCTATCACGCAGAGAAACACCGAGCGTATCCAATCACACCAATAAAAATTAAATAAAAAATCAAAATCTATTATATGTATGACACACAACCTACAGATTTTTATAATTGCTACTTGTACTAAAAAATTCTACGGAACCACGATCCGCTAAATTCGAACTTAATGAACCTCTTATTCATTACACATACTCGACCACCGACGCGGGAGCGATGCAAAGACATTTTTTGTGGTATCGCCGACTGCCCAAATATAATTACTATGCACGTTCGAGTCTCTTATCGTTGTAAAAAAAATATTAAGACAGCCAAGCGGTTAGCAACCTCGCGGGGTACCGTTTGTCCATAACCGATATGTTGTACTAAATGTACAAAAAGTACAGTACATTTAGTACTATACTAGTTATTGGCTTCCGCTTCGCCCGCTTGGAAAGACTCCATGGCGGCGAAATTATCTTTTCCTTCCGTGTCCTTCCACGAATAAAAGAAGTCTGGACAGCCCTGTACTTACTTCATATATAAAGTATTCAGCAGTGGGCTATTACAGGAATAGCCCACTGCTGAATAACGGCCTATCCCACGGGAGGATTTGCCATAATCGCCACTGTTGGCAAGCGGTGACGATCATAGTACCACACTCCTTGCACCGTAGTGCTATTACCCGTCAATGGTTTGCTACCTTCATTATGATTTGGTATTTTTTGACTAAGGGTTCCGTGTGGTGACGGTATAAGAATATAATCACCCCCTTTCTTCCCGAGGACGTAAGAGGCGACTAATGGAAACAGCCTTGAATATCGTTATGGCAACCGATGGATGGCGGGATAACCATCTCTAAATATATCAGACCAAAATAATCAGACTGAAGATGGGCAACATCGTCTAAAGTGCGAGTGGTCTGGTACTGCGATCGTCAATCAGCTTGCCGAGCGTGGCGATTATGGCAAATCCTCTCTATGGGAGAGGCTTATGTCCTGCGTATGACTAAGGGTAAAGCTTTCAAAACTTTATAAGCTACCGACAGATGATGAAATAAGCATCACGAAAAATATCAGACCAAAGTTTAGTATACCCAAAAAAGATGGCAGCCTCTAAAATGCAAGGTGTTTGGTAATGTGATCGTCAATCCGCTCGCCAAACGATTCGATTGTGGTAAACGGACCCTAATAAGAGATGCCTATACCGAAGTGGACATTTACATCTATGAATATGTGAATATGTAGACAAACAGACGACATAATTATAATTTAAGAACGATTACAATAAAGTTATATTACGCGAAATCATAATAAAGCGCATGGAAAACCATCGAGTCAGAATAACGCTGACCGACCTAAGCAATCGGCACGCGGCATTCCTACAACCGCATCGAAGACACCTCTTTAACAATACCTCAGCGAATTACAATCCTCAAAACTGGTACATTTAAAGGTGATAACTGCTTGCACAACGTAAGTAATAAAAGGTTGACTTTTGTTGAACACCGTACGAAAAATGCGCATGATTACCCAGAATTCACATTTATAAAATGCAATACCGTTAAGTGTTGAATTTCCGACGATGCATCGAATGTTGTATCTGTACGCAATTAACAACCAATGTACAATGATACGTGGAAATGGAGAGACATAAGAATATACAGTGATACGGTGGAAAGTGACAGAAGATCATTTTATGATGGATAACACATTGGTATGCGTGTTATGCAATGCCGCCATTGCGAAGCCTTCCGTGCCTACCTTTGCAGCGTCAGCGTGAAGTTTTCAGCCTACCGTCTACGTATCTATTGCTCAAAGCACGTTTTAACTTGCACTTTTTGCTGAGGCAGCGATAGAACAGCATTATAACGACGATTGCGAAAACAATGGTGTTTCCTGTTTCAATATTCCAATAGTTTACGATCGACGACGAGAAATATAGCAGGCTGCCAAAGTCCTGACAAAAGCCTTGTCTTCTTCTTGTTTGTTTAAAAGATTCTATTAATGAGAATAATCTGTCAAGCTTCAGTAGAGCTGTTTAGAGGAATTCACAATTCCCAATATATTTTATTACTTTTTTAGGCATGCAGGTTTTCTTACGTTTTTTTCGCCAATGTCTTGGTCCAACTAGTGTTTTTATTTAGCAATTTCTAAATAAAATAATTGTGCTACCGCTTACAATGGACAAATATTAGTTAAGGAGCTTGACAATATTAATATACAAATCTACATATTTGTGTTTGGATATTTTTTGTAGGTTCGCTATGTGATTGAGTGACTTAAACCGATTCGGATGAATCTTTTTTATTATTGAATAATATGCGTCCTAGGCCACTAGTTGCGTCGTCTTAAATGAATTCTGGTTCAATTTAGATTGAAGGGACTAAGATGTCTCTGACCACCTTAGTATTGTAGTAATTTGGTCTGGAATTTTTCGACATGATTATGCAGTGTGTATCTGTTAGTAGCCATCGATGTTGTCAAGCCATCTTCCTTTGTCGCCTCCTACGACACCCACATAAAAAGTCGGTGGCATATTTGTCGGACGACATTTTTTATTCAACTTTGATGAAATCCGTGGACGAGTGGTGTATCTGCCGGCTTTCAGTGTCACCAGTTCCGAGGTTCCCGTTTCAAATCCTGGACGTGTAAATAAATGAATAAATAAATATCTTCACGCAATTCCCAATACAGGGGTAGACAGAGGTCAAGTCGAGACAATTAAGTACCTTCCACCGAAGATAATTTCAGGACAACGTGACAGGTGTGAGCCCGTCGCCGTTTTTATGCCCAAGCCAACGTTGAAATTCGTACATAAGTTTTTGAAAAACTCATTGGTACTGCCACCTGGAGATCGAACTCGGGTCTCTCGACTCGAAATTCCGACCACCCAACAACTCGGCTATCGTGACTTAATCCTGGACGTGTGAATGTATTTATTATACATACATACATAACGGCCTGTAGAAATCCTTTGCTGGACATAAGAGACATGATCAATACAGAAATATCTGATGTTGTATCTATGTATATCTTTATTAATATTATTATGCTTATAATAACTCTGTCAAACAAAATGGAATCTAAATGGTCGTCCGTATTTCATGAATTATTTATTTCTTAATGTACGGTATCAAAGCTATTTATAATTTACCGTATAAACTACTGAGAACACCATGTTATGGAAAAAACCTTTCGATATCTATTATGCAAGAAATAACATCTTTAACAGGTTATGCATAAAAATAGACATAACCGAGAAATGTCACCAGATTCTGTTCATTATACAAATGTATCATTAAGCATATGCTTTGAGAATTTATTTGTGTGATGCTTGAATTAGATATCGTTAATTGAATAAGATTCGGTGAAAAGTAAGTCGAATGAGCATTATCGTCCTGACCCCCAGCCTACCCCAGTATGGGAAATTGTATGAAAATATTTTTTTAATTTTCTTTTGAGATTTCTCCCATTTAGAAAATATACACGGAACTTGAATAAAAAATCAATTTTTAAAATTTTTCACTTTATGTCACGATAGCCGAGTTGTTGGGTGGTCGGAATTTCGAGTCGAGAGACCCGAGTTCGATCTCCAGGTGGCAGTACCAATGAGTTTTTCAAAAACTTATGTACGAATTTCATCGTTGGCTTGGACATAACGGCGGCGACGGGCTCACCACCTGTCACGTTGTCCCGAAAAATATCTTCGGTGGAAGGTGGGTAAAAGGGACTTAATTGTCTAGACTTGACCTCTGTCTACCCCTGTATTGGGAATTGCGTGAAGATATTTAATTTAATTTTAATAAAATTTTTCTCAGTCGAGACGGCTGGAATGATTGGAAGATAGAAGGAGTAATTTAGTCGTCTTTATTTTAGAAAAATATATATAATAAATACTCGGTACTATTCAATATATTATATACAATAGGACCGAGTTAAAACGCAGGAAAAGCCGCAGAGTAACAAGTTACTCTATACATCACATATTTGTCGTCATGTGTGCTGCAACGTATTTCAATCAGAACACTATTTGATCTTTCTAGAATGGTCTTCGTCTGAGCTAATAAATACGCTGTATCAAGCTCATCTATCTCCGCTTTCTCTAGACTAGAGCGTGCTTAGATCTCGCGCTCAGACCTTTTAAGGTCCACGAGGGACACGCGCACATTGAGATATATGTGACTGGTAACAGATGCTGTGTAAACTAATAAAAGACTGTTGGAAGACAATAACAATTAAATAATACTATTTGTAACCTTAGTTTCTTTTTTTTACTAAATTATCTTCGCGCCATTCCCAACACTAGACAGTAGACAGAGGTCTAGACTAATAAGTCGTTTCAAGCAACCTCCCGCCGAAGACATTTTTTGGGAAACGTGACAAGGTGGTGAGCCTGTGGCCATTTTATGTCCAAGCCAACGATATCAACCGTACATTGTTTTTATTTTTTTTAAAACCCATTGGTACGAGTCACCATGGGATCGAACTCGGGTCTCTTGACTCGAATTCCAATCTCCCAACCACTCACCTATCGTCACTTTGACATTTTCACATTTACATATACATACATACATATCAGCCTTTTAAAGTCCACTGCAGAACATAGGCTTCTTCCATAGGGAAGATTTGCCATAATCGCTGCGCCTGGCGAGCGGATTGTCGATCGCAGGACCAGAGCACGCGCACCTCAGACGCTGCTGCCTATCTTCGGTGTGATTATTTTGGTCTTATATTTTTAGAGATGGTTATTCCGCCATCTATCGGTTGCCAGAACGCTATTCAAGGCTGTTACCCTTAATCGCCTCTTATGACATCCACAGGAAGAAAGGGAGTGGCAAGATTCTTACACCGTTACCACACGGAACACGGTTTTCTATTTATGAAATTTATTATATCTATTACATTATATCTATTATATTTATTATTATCATTCATTCATTTCATTACACTGTAAACAGAATGACTGTGATAGTAACTGATTTATGTATACTTACTCCAAATAATACTTTAGGAGTATGTAGAAGTTAAATAGAAACATCTGAATACCCATCGTTGGGCCTTCTGATAAAATATAAAAAAGTCGATGGAATTTCGATATTTGCTTGCGTGACTAGTCACTGCTTCCACATTACTATATCAAAACTTTTGTCTCGTATTTTTAATACAATTAATTACAAGGAAATAATACAATTCTTGGATTTCAAATTTTTCTTTTTGGACAAATAGTCTGAGTCACCAGCATCTTGATCTTACATAGCAATGTTTGAATCATACGACATCAGTTTATCACAGCGAAATTGAATTGACAAAAAGCTTACTGACGCATATGCCTTCATTCAAATCTCATAGTTGACTCACATCCAAGTAATATAAAAGAAACCTTCCTGATTAAATCACAGTACCAAATAATTTATTAACGATAGGGCTAAGCAATGAATCCAAGGTTGTTTGGAAGAAATCGCTTTTAGCAATAAGACCACCAAATTTCTACATTATTAAAAAATCACGATAGCCGAGTGGTTCGGCGATCGGAATTCGAGCCAAGAGTTCGATCCTCTGGTGGTAGGCTCGTACCAATGGATTTATTCAAAAACCTATGTACATAAAGACGGCTATGGGCTCACCACATGTCACGTTGTCCCAAATATATCTAAGAAGGTGGATCGAAAGGACATCTGTTTAACTCTATATCGGGAACAGCGTTAAGATATTTTTTTAATATTAACAAATTTATCATTGTGACGTCGCTTAAATTCGTGAATAGGACGCATCCAAGTGCAGACCATGGCCCCAACAGGTGCTCTAACTTAAAAAAAAAAAACAGAAAGCGCGAACATAAGTACTATCATTCTTTGTACAAGCAAAACTCGTTCCACGAGCAGTCGGTCAATAGCAGAACTCAAGGTCGACGCCAAACAATCCCACGGTAATAAAATATTTAAATATAATAAATGCTCGGACTGTAATTGTTCGATTCCATTCGCATAGCCGATGAGCACAAGCATGGGATGAAGGTTCTTTTTTTTCCCGCCAACAAAGCCATCATTTTACCACAATCTTGATGTTTAGTAAAAATTTACAACTGGCACGCGTTTTTTTTTCTTTATTTATCAAAAAAAATTATTCTATATATATAATTTGCATTAACTTTAAGAGAAATGTTCTAACTAATAGCAGTCAATAAGAACGTAGTTACAATGCCAGTATTGTAAGTACGTCCTTGAGTAACCATCCTATTGTATTGATGACATTTATCACTAGTGGAATAAAAATTTACCGTCTCTGTCATATTTATTTATGTTTTACCAAACCCCTGAAAAATAAAAAAAATATTTAAACAATAACTTCCAGTAATAAATTTGTAACACTTATAAGTCACATCTTTGACAGTGACCATGTTTCGTTAAAATTCAAAACTCAATCGTAAGTGAATGTTTGTTTATCAAACACAGTAAAATAATATATTTTATGTTTATTAACACAACAAATCCAGCGTACAGCAACAAAACAAATCCAGAGTACAGCAATTTTTCATCAAATCTAAATTCTTCACACATAAGCGCCTAGATTTGTCAAACACACAAATTAAATATACAAAAATATTAAAATTTTTCGGCCGCTTTTTCATAATTCGGCCACGTAACAACACGTTAGCATTTCTGTTTTTATCTTGTTGACACAAAATTAGCCTACATACCAACATATAAACACAAAATATATGAGAAACTTGTTTAAATTTACAATTTTAATTTAATTAAAATTTACCAATGGGTTTTTCAAAAAACTTATGTACAAATTATATCGTTGGCTTGGACATAAAGGCAGCGATGGGCTCACCACCTGTCACGTTGTCCCGAAAATATCTTCAGTGGAAAGTGGGTCAAACGGACTTAATTGTCTAGACTAGACCTCTGTCTACCCTGTATTTGGAATTGCATGAAGATATTTATTTTATTTTTATTTGTTTTTATTTACAAATTTTATATCAGCGGACTGCAATAGTTAAGGTTATTGCACATTTGTACTGATTCTCGTATTTTATATACACTTTCTTTGTCTTTTTATCCGACCGGTTTCACTTTGCGGTGTCATCAAAGTATCAAACTACACTTTTCTTGTACCCAGATAAGTTTATATTAAGAACAAACTTGCGGTTAATAGAAAAATTACGCATAACTATTATAATGAAGCGTATCCTAGTAGAGCCAGTAGTATCCTAGTAGATGCTTACTTTATACGCTTGATCCAGGTTGAATACTCGGATTGGCTGCAAAGAAAAATGTTAATAGCATTTTCAAGTAATCAATTTTTACCACGACTTTGGCGAAACTGGCATGTCTGAGTATTTTAATAGTATGTGGACTTCACCAATTCGCATTTGAGTAGTGTGGCAGAGGTTCTCTGGGTCTCCTGGTCTATGTCCTATAATATCCTACAATTTCCTATTTTTATATTTCCTCTGACAGCTCTATCCCATAAAAAAATAAAACGTATTGTCAATTTATCGTATAATTATTACTATATCTGTCTTATATTTAGCTTAGTCACAGTAGCCAATCCAAACACAGCCACTCGGGTGAGCGGAATTGGAGTTAAGAGCCCCGAGTTCGATCCCCAGGTGGTAGGCTCGTACCATTGGGATTTTTCAAAAGCTTATGTACGATTCATATAAAAATGTCTTCGTTAGAAGGTGGGTCGAAACGGGAATAGCGTGAAGATATATATTTATTGTATCTCTATATTTATCCACTGACAGCTCTATCCATTAAAAAAAATAAAATGCATCGTCACCTTTGCTCAATACGTAGTATTATATAGTTATTACACGCTGTGAGTATAGTCGGACAAAGTAATTGTTGTTTCTATATATACACCAGATTTCCGTTAACACTAATTACGATGAGGAAAATACTTTAGTTTTAAATCGAACTGGCCACATAGATAAACAAAAGCGTTATGTTACAGTGAAAAATATAAAAAAACAACAACTATAATCTATTTTTTTTTAATCTATTTGAATTTTAATACAACTATATTTTTAATACAACTATAGTCACTTACTTTAAGGTTACGGCTTGTACAAGTCCTGCAGGATTTGGACCTCGCCGATAAGGAGGATGTGCCGTAATTGCAATAAAATAAGATTAAACTTATGCAACTTATCAGCTGTAGCAAGGACAAAAAACAAGGAAGTATTAGAGGCTAGGCTGATAATACTATCGACATAAGAAGGAGATTGATAATGATAGAAAAACATAAGGAGAAGAAAGAGGAAGACCAAGAACAACGTACATTGACATGACTTAAGGTGTTCCTGAAGGTGAGTAACGTCTTTAAGGCAGACAGAGAAAGAGGAACAGGGGATAGGATCGCACTAAAGAGTTTATCTATGATTTAGGCTCCAGACTAGACACGTTGGACCAAAATAAGTTTCGAACAACTGTAATATATTGAGAGATGGGTGAATAAACAAAAAAAATCCCTCTTTTCCGCCACACGAACGAACCAAGCTACAATACAAGTGGAATCCTTAGCGTTTGTTACATTGAAAAGTTAATATAAGATTATTGGTATCTATACTATAGCCAAATGGTTGGGTGGTCGCAATTTCGAGTCAAGAGACCCGAGTTCGATCAACATTTGGCAGGCCGTACCAATGGGTTTTTCAAAAACTTATGTACGAATTATATCGTTGGCTTGGACATAAAGACGGCGACGGGCTGACAACCTGTCACGTTGTCCCGAAAATATCTTCGGTGGAAAGTTGGTTGAAGGGACTTAATTGTCTAGACTAGACCTCTGTCTACCCCTGTATTGGGAATTGCTTGAAGATATTTATTTATTTTATTTATTATTTAACTAGTATCTATGAAGACATTTCGGCAAATTCCAATACGCCCAACAAAACAAATAAGACCTAGACGTAAATGAGGCCACGTGAAGCGTCGTATGGACAGGTTGGGGTGACGTAAGTGGCCGTCAGCAATGCCAAGGTACGGGTCGTCGGCCGAGAGCCGGCGGCGGGTCTTAATGGGTGACCATATACGTCGCGGACTGCCGAGGACAATTTGGTGAGTTTTTTTTTTTTTATAGCGCGGAAGAGACTTTTTGTTGTGTGTACTAGAATTGGCATTCGATGCTAGTTGGTGATACTTGCGAACTAAGGTTTGCGGGTTCGAAGCCCGCTAGGAATAGACATTCGTTGATGAATATTAATATTTGTACTCGAGATGGATGTTTATATATATGAATATTTATCTATGAAAATATTTATAAAGGCCAGGTCAATCACCAATCGAAGAGAATGTTGAAATTATGAAATTGGATGAAGCGAAACATGTAAGGATCGTAGCAAATGGAAAGCAGTGGTCTCTGCCTACCCCAATGGGAAATAAAGAGGCGTGATTGTATGTATGTAAATATTTATCTACATAACTATATAATACTGTTAACTTGAACACTAATGCGGCGATATGCTGACATTCTGTCACGCTGCCACAAAAAGCATCGGTGAAAGATGGATCGTTCAGAACTCTTCTCTTATTGGGAAAATACGTTAAATAAAAAAGTATGTCCTTATCATTTACGCGTACATACGATATGTTGCTCAAGTAGCTACATAAAATGTAACAAAAAATAATAATATATAATGTAACACATCAACTTAATAAATGTGACCCAGCGTTGTATTAAATTGAATATGACTACAAGAAAATGTAAAGTATATTTACGTGAATATGTATGAAATTATTTTCATGTTGAATGTATAAGTTTTTGAAGACTGTTTCCAAATTTGTATAATGTATTTAATACAAAAATTCAAGTAACATTTCCTTCAGCCTTAACATTTCACTTAGCAAACAATAATTACACATACAGGGAATAAATCTTATATGATATAAATGTTGAATGAGCTTTAAATTCTGTCTTCAAGTTGGAGAATATTTTGCCCAGAAGTGAGCCAATGCAGTTAATTAAAAAAAACACAATTTATTTATTAGACTACGTAATTTTGTGTAACCTTGGCGTAGCCTCTGGTAACAGATTACGTTATATTAAATGTTTCAAGTGACATTTTTTAAAGCAAAATAAATCGACTGTGTCAGTGTCTGTGTGATTAGGATTTGAAGTGTGGCAGGGATCAGACATGAAAAGTTATGTAAACATTGCACTCATAAATATTTTTACTAATATATTAAAATAATAATAAATATATAACTATCTTCACGCAATTCCAAATACAGGGGTAGACAGAGGTCTAGTATAGACAATTAAGTCCCTCTGACCCATCTTGCACCGAAGATATTTTCGGGACAACGTAACAGGTGGTGAACCCGTCGCCGTCTTTATGTCCAAGCCAACGATATAATTCGTACATAAGTTTTTGAAAAACCTATTGGTACGAGCCTGTCACCTAGTGATACTAATATATGCAACAGTAAATTTAAAATTTTTGTTACTTAAGCACATCAAAATTTCTGCACGGAATTTAATTATTTCTTTTCATTTCTCCTTTTTCTTCTGTACAGACTATCAAAAGTCTACTGTTGAATATAGGCCTCTCACAAAGATTTTTTAAACGAACTGTCCACCATGCATCGATTCTCCGCAATGTCACTCCATCTTGAGGTGGACCGCTGCACACTGCACTCCACGGAAAGAAGCTGTCACTCGAGAACCTTTCTTCCCCAATCGTGTGTAATTTGGATTAAAAAAAAAAAAACAGTTCCTATAGAGGAGATCAAACGATACTATTTTTAACAGGATTTTTATTTTGTAATATTGGGCGTCCGGAAAGAGACAAAGCCTGCCTTTAACTACGGGAATTTGAAATAGGAATATCAATGTAATATGCGAACGAAGTCGCGGGCAGAACACAGCATTGTATAAAATAATTATCATGCAAAACTGAATCAATAATTTTAACATAATCGCTAAGGAATGAGACGGGGCATGTCCCGTTTTACTATAGATGTATGCAATTATTATAATTTATTCAGCAACTATATATTCATAAAGGATGTCTTTGGAAGGAATGATATGTGTTCAATTTTTGTTAAACTTGTTATAAAATACTTGTTACAAAAAAAAAAGTAAAGGAAAAATCCTTTATTTATATGCCTTCGTGAGACTGCATAGTCATAGATGCACCATGTCTGTCCACTAGCCGATAATATAATAAAAAAAATTATAAATAAATATCTTTACGCAATTCCCAATATAGGGGTAGACAGAGGTCTAGTCTAGACAATTAAGTCTCATTGACCCACCTTCCACCGAAGATATTTTCGGGACAACGTGATAGGTGGTGAGCCCGTCGCCGTCTTTATGTCCAAGCCAACGATATAATTCGTACATAATAAAATAATTAATAAATACATAGACAGATAGGGACAGCATCACATACATTGCTCTGATCCCAAAGTAAGCGGCTTATGCACTTGTATTATTGAATCAAAAACAACTAAGTTACCGCAAACATCCAGACCCGAGACACTATAAAGACGATTTTCTGCTTTGTCCCGTTAGACAACCGTACCCAGTACCTCGGAGCTGTAAGCCACACAGCCACGGATGTCGCCAATGTTGTCCGGATAAACCGTGAGCGTGGACGCAGCAGTTTAATCCGTCTTAATCAGTCAGTGCCAACCGTCTGCGAGCGTTTACCCGCGGGGCGTACATTTATTATGCAATTATGTGCCAGCTACATACCTCCATGTACCGCGTCCGTACGCAAAGATTGTGGCCGTAATACGTTCACATACGTTACAGCGAAATTACTGGCGTGGTGTGAAAAAAACATTGACACGACGAACTATATTGACATAAAAAATGAACATCGTGGCGCGCTAATGTACGAAGAGAAGCAACGAGATAGGCGTTAGCGTACGAAAGAGATTGTTATCCCTGATATCTGTATATTGTTGGCATTGTGAACGATCTGACCAGTACTACTTGACCTATAGAAAGAAAGAAAGAATCTTCACGCCATTCCCAATACAGGGGTACACAGAGGTCTAGACAATAAAGTAATTTCGACCCACATTCTACCGAGGACTTTTTTGGGACAAGGTGACAGGTGGTAAGCATATCACCGTGTTCAAGCCATGTCTAAGCCAACGTAAATCGTACATAATTTTTTTGAAAAACCCCATTAGTAAGTCCACCCAGGGATCGAACTCGGGTCTCTTGACTCGAATTCCGATCATCCAACACGAACGATTCATATCGTTTGCATGGACATAAACATGGCGACAGGCTCACTTAGTGAGTCACGTTGTCACAAAAGAATGACTTCGGTAAAGATGGATAGAAAAGACTTAATTGTCTAGACCACTGTCTACCCCAGTAATGTGAAAAGCGTGAAAAAGTTTTTTTTTTATAATAAATAAATGAACAGGAAAAAATCAAAAAAATTGCTCTACACCTAAAATAGGTTAAATTATATGGAAAACTTCGAAGTTACCGCAAACACCTACACAAGGGTCAAAGTAGAAAGTGGTTTTCCACATTGAACCTTCGCGGAATCGAATCCGTCCCTGACCACGACCATCTAGGCGACAACTTAAATACCATAGTTCTCGGGCAGACAACGAATCTGTTACCTTTTTCTTTTGTAATGGTTTCCAGGTGTTATGGCTACTGTAGGCTTCTCACTATTTATGGCGATGGCGAGATAACCATAATCCATACCAGATCTTATTTTAATAGACCGGTGACGGGCAGCAGCATCGAAACCATAGGTGGTATTCCGATCGCCAATCCGCTTGCGAATCGTGGCGATTGTCGCAAACCTTTCCTTATAAAAGAGATGTATGTATCTCAAGAATTTACTTATTTTTTACTCGCAACTTTTCTCTTTTTCATTTTGTACTCTGTCCACTAAGTTCCAAAGATTCCTCTGATTTTAATTTGACAGGGTGAAAATGTAAAAATGGTCTTAATGTATCGAACTTCGAATCTTTTAGTGTCGAACACTTGTAAGTAAAATATATTAAGCTCCAATACGGACTTATGAATAGGGTAAATGATTCACAGTATTCATAAATATGTAATAGTCGACTTGAGATTCAAACCTAAAACGCGCTCGCGGCCGTTCGGCCTTCAGCGGCCCGCTCGTGCCAAATAGGTCAATATAATTCACAATTGAGTCTACTCATACCGTACATACTTCGGACATCATTCACCGCAGCTCCAGGGAATTCCGCGAACAGCTTCTGTTATAGCATTGCTAATTAGCAGCATTAGAACAGCAGTAGCTTGTTTCGTTACAAGCACTAGTAACTATTGCTTTCGTTATGTGCGGCAGAAACCGTAACTAAACTTCATAAAAAAACTAAAATTCTTCAATGGCCTCCGTGGACGAATGGCGTACACGCTTATTTTCATGGCGCCAGTTCTGAGGTCCCGGATTCACAAGGAAACCATTTTTTCCAACATTGTAAGTCTGATGATTTGCAGTACCTTTGTTGTATTTGATAACGTAACACTACTGATTAAGCTGCTTAGTTTGGGATCAGAGCAATGTATGTGTTGTTGCTCCTATATTGTATCTACTTATTTATATATAAATAAAATATGTTTTTTTGTCACTGAGAGTGCTTTAATGTTACTTAAACATTAACAAGCAATGTTAATTAATTTACTTCACGTAATTATTTTGACAGATGTAATTTAATGCTTATGAAAACGCGTCGAATCTTAATATATAAAATAAGATAATGCAAGTTACAATGTTCGTATACGGTAATCTATACAACCTATTTCGCGGGGGTTGTGTAAAGGTTTATACTCGTACACCTACTTGAATGATATAACCGTTTCGGACCCAGTAGGTAGTGCGATTTATCAAATTATTTTTTTATCTTAAGCTATTTTCTATAAAAAAAGATAATGGGACAGTCACGATAGCGGAGTGGTTTGGTGGTCGAAATTTCGAGTCAAGAGACCCGAGATCGATCCCCAGATGGCAGTCTCGTAAGAATGGGTTTTTTCAAAAACTTATGTACGTATTTATCGTTGTATTGGACATAAAGACGGCGACAGGCTCACCACCTGTCACATTGTCCCGAAAATATCTTCGGTGGAAGTTGCGTCGAAGAGTTTTAATTATCTAGACTAGATCTCTGTCTACCTCTGAGTCTGGGAATTGCGTGAGGATATTTATTTATTTATTTTAATTTAGAGCCATGCAAAATTAACTCTGGCCGTTGACTTAACAATAACATTATTTATGCGTAAGTTTTTTTTATTGAAAAGAATGATTTTATCGTTAAAAATCGTGAGACGTCGTGGAGTGAATAATTTTCAACATTAATCACTAGAAAAACTCATCACGACTCGATCTACTACTAAAAGTGCGATTGTATCTACGCGCGTTTTCCTACACTGGAGTAGGCAGACGTGTAGACTATGAAAATTTCGACCCAATTTCCATCGCAGCTTATTCGGGATACGTGTCAGGATAGCCTAGGACTTTCTTAGTGTCCAAGATAACGGTAAAATATTATTTTTTATTGATTTTTAAAGCATATCAGTTATGCTGAACTCTGTTATTAAATTAAAAAAAAAATGTTTTAAAATTTCAACTGACGTACTCATAACTCAAAAAAAATACAGATTCAGATTTTCCCCTGATGCGTGTAGAACACGACGGCTCAGAGGTAAGAGCTTTGCCACTGTTCGGCAAGGGTCGCGAGTTCGTATCCCGCCCGTGAGGTACGGGGTTCAAACTAAAACACTCTAGGGGACAAGCTCTTTAATTTGTGCTTTCGCTTATTAGTTTAGTTGGAGGACAACTTAACTTTTAAATTTGCTTATTAAATTGGTTCTTCCTACTCAAGCCATTGCTTTGAGTTGATGCTACGCTTCTATGTATGTATATACTGAATAAATGATTTTGATTTAATAAAAAGGAAAGGCTGTCTGCGGCCTGCGGAATGTCTATGGATAACCGTCTCCAAATACTCAGTAGACCGGTGAAAGAGACAACAGAGTCTATGATAGGTGATGAATTTGATTGCCAATCCTCTTGGCAATTATTAACCCTCCTTTACCTTCGTAAGGAATTTCTGAATTGGTTTTTGCAAGATGCAGACCTCTCCCGTACGCCAAACTCTTGCCATGATCGCAGGACGATTAGAGATCTTAGTATTAGACACTTTAGACGGTGCGGCCCGTAACTTTATCTTTATTATGTACATGTATTATCGTATTTTTCTCTATGGGTTGTATATAGTTGTATTTTTAAAGGAGCCCTTAGCCGCCATTTCTGACACTCATAGGAAAGTGAGAGTATGGTATATTTTACGCCGATACCGCCGTCTTGTTGTGTGTGTACAAACTATACAAACATACACATAAAATACAAATACCTTACACTTAAAATAAGTAACTTTAAGTAATCGTTACGCGTCAATGGCGTTAAAGTCACAAAGTTTGTGACACAACACGAAGGTCGACTTTAATGGCCCTTTATTTACACTTCACGCTTTTATTAGCTCGTCCCGAGTATATATTTGCACGCATGTATTAAATGAGGAGTTTTTCAATTAAATTTTCACCTACATATGATGAAAATGGTTTCTTCTGTCGCCAAACAGTAGCACGAACTGCTATATCTACGTAAATTGTGTTTTGGTTTTACAAGATACTAAATCTCATTAAATGGCACACGGTTATTATTTTATAGCGATTCACATCTCTCCCGTTGTGGAGAAAAGCGTCTATTATCTTTTTCTTTTTTCTCTACAATATGTCATAATTTTTTCATCTACAAAAAATTTTAGTGATAATTATAAGGTATTTGAATTGGCTAAAATAGCTACCAACCTTCTAACTTAGTCTTTAACAGTATTTTGGCAACGTTTTTTTACTGATGTATTAGTATAATGAACAAATTGTCTAATAACCACCGTGGGCGAGTGACGTACAGAATGATTTTCAAATGTTCTCCAAGTCTGACTCGATTCTCGGCCGGGATAAACTTGTTCTACATTGTCTTGTTTAATAAGTGATAAGTTCGTTTTTACAGAGTCCATAACAACAGTGCCTAAACAGCCTAATCCTCAATGAAAAATATTGGAGTGAACAAAAGTGTATTCGCTTGTGTATTTAATTCTGGATAATTAATACATTTTGATAATGTGCGTCAAGTCACGATAGCCGAGTGTTTGGGTGGTCGGAATTTCAAGACGAGAGACCCGAGTTCGATCCCTAGTTGGCAGGCTCGTACCAATGGGTTTTTCAAAAACTTATGTACGAATTAAATCGTTGGCTTGGACATAAAGACAGCCACGGGCTCACCACCTGTCACGTTGTCCCGAAAATATCTTCGGTGGGAGGTGGGTCGAAGGGACTTAATCGTCTAGACTAGACCTCTGTCTACCCCTGTATTGGGAATTGCGTGAAGATCTTTTTTTGATTATGTACGTGATCCTAATAAAGCTGCTTACAAAAGCTTCGCGGTAAATTACTTTTTCTCCACCCACACCGTGAAAATGTCCTCCACTGCCACACGCAGATTAAACAGGACAAAATTAATGGCATGACACCATAAAGAGTAAATATCAATAGACGACACAAAAAACTGTAGTTAGTTTTTTTTACAAACTGATAAATACTTATGTTACATGCCACGTGATTACGAAATATCGAGTTCATTGTCCTTTATAATATAATAATATTCTTAGCACTTACTATCTAATGCACGATCACGAATTGTAAAAAATTTATGTGTGTCTAGTCGAATAATTCATCTAATTAATTGTTCATTCCAGTACATAAACTTATTTAATTATTTCATTATTGTAGCAAAACAATATTATTTTATAATAACATAACAATAAATAAAGTTACACAAATAAGTTCCATAATCTGATGTTACAACAGTCAACATTAACTTAAGTCGTATTTACTGTAGAGTGCAAATGTTTGAAGCGATAAAAACGATTGTAGCAAAAATCTTCACGCAATTCTAGAGGTTATAGACAATTAAATCCTTTCGACCCACCTTTTACCGAAGACATTTCTGTTGACTACGTGACAGGTGGTGAGGTCTTTGCCGTTTTTATGTCCAAGCCAACGATATAAATCGAACATAAGTTTTAAAGAAACCTTTGCTACGAAACCTTGAATTGCCACTTGATTGAACTTGGATCTCTTGACTCGAATCCCGATCAACCAACCACTCGGCTTCTGTGACTTCATAAAAACGGTAGTGATAAGCTTTATTGTTTATATCACTTTATAATAAGTGTAATTTAAAAATATATATTTTTTTATTTTATAAGGTGGTGGTGGTGGGCCCGTCGCCGTCTTTATGTCCAAACCAACGATATAATTCATACGTTAATTTTAGAAAAACCCATTGGTACGATCCTTTGCGATCTAACTCGGATCTCATGACTCGAATTCCGATCACCCAACCATGTGTGAAGTCTAACAACAAATGCACCCATAGCGCGAGACTAAAGTAACAAAGTCAGGAAATGTTCGCCATCGCTATTACCGCCTAATTATAAAAAAAAAAAAACATGACATAACATATACATGTCACATAAATAGGCACCTACAATCTGTACTAATAAAAACAACTTAACACGCATATCGAAGACTTCAAACAGAAGTCAAATCAAAAGGAAATCAACACCTCTCAGAAGCTCCCCTCTTTGGTACCAATGAAATTTTCAACATTTCATTAAATATAAGAAATTCTTCACCATTTAATTATCTACAATCTCATTATAGAGCTGTTGGGGAAAAAAGAAAGAAATACTCACCAAAGGAAACTGGGTTACGCTCCATTGTCCATCAAAGAGAAAATATATCACATTTTATTTTTATTGAAAATGGTTTCGGATCTAACAAAAGCTTCACATTCCGAAGGGAAATAGACTACAGTAACGTGGTTGGAGTAACTCAGTAGCTAATAAAATTTAAGCGTTTTAAATACTTCAGCTTTTAAAAACTTCAAATACTTAGCCGTGTGGTAACGGCGTAAGAATATTGCCACTCCCTTTTTCCCGAGGGTATCGTAAGAGGCGTGTGCGATGCGTGAGGCGAAATAGTTTTACATTTGTAAAAAGTCTCGATAGCCGAGTGGTTCGAGTGACTCGAAATTAATCGAGAAACTCGAGTTTGATCCCCAGGTGGCTGGCTCATGCCAATGGGTTTTTCAAAAACGATTTTATTTACGAATTATGTCGTTGGCTTGGACATAAAGACGGCGACGGGCTCACCACCTGTCATGTTGTTTCGAAAATATCTTCGGTGGAAGGTGAGTCGAAGGAACTTAATTGTCTAGACTAGACCTCTGTCTACCTCTGTATTGGGAATAACGTGAAGATATTTATTTATTTATATTTAGATATTTATTCAAGCTAACGAGCTGTTGCTTGATTGAGTATAAATTTAAGTTCTGTGAACTTTGCGTCTAAGTTCAAAGCTGGCGTGGGCCGTGACCAAGTGATATTACTTGAACGAGTGAACGCGGCTTTCAATTGACGTCCTACTGTCGTTTGTTCTTCATTCACTTTACACTGTCCGCTATTGTCACACGCTTGTTGAAAGTTTATCTGGAAACACAATTTATCTGGAAGCATATATGCCATGTCATTTCTAGCTAGTTCTGATGTAAATGATAATGACCACAGACATAAATAAATAAATATCTTCACGCAACTCCCAATACAGGGGTAGACAGAGTTCTAGTTTAGACAATTAAGTCCCTTCGACCCTCCTTCCACCGAATATATTTTCGTGAAAATGTGTCAGGTGATGAGCCCGACGTCGTCTTCATGTCCAAGCCAACGACATAATTCGTACATAAGTTTTATTAAACCCATTGGTACGAGCACTGGGAATTGAATTCGGATCTCTTGAGACGAATTCTGATCACCCAACCATGTGTGAAGTTTACCAACAAGTATACGTACTACTACTACAATAAGTACTACTTGAAGGATAGATTTGAATATCTAAGTAGTTTACATTCTTTTCCACTCCGCTCTCAAAATAATTTTCTCCTAAGTACTCCAAAACACTCCTCTTCCTTCTATGCTAACTCTTTCACTATAACCGCTATACGACTTTGGAATTCTCTTCCCTTGTATATTAAACAATTTCAAACTCTTCCAATCTTTAAAACTAAATTAAAACTTCATTACCTATCCACTTAATTATCTGTCGTCTATTGTTTATAGAAAATATATTTTCCATTTATCTTCTAATACTTTATATATACATTCTTAAGTTTTATGTGTTATATTATTCGTATGTTATATTATTTTATTATTCGTATTATTTAGTACACCCTTTCCGCTTTCTTTAGAAGAATCCTTTTCCCTAAGGTTGCCTGGAAGAGATCGCTGTTTAAGCGATAAAGCCGCCTTTTGTACTAATGTCCATTGTAATTGTAATTTCTATGTCACTCTTGGTGTACAATAAAGCATATTTTACTTTACTTTTATATTATACCCGTAGCCATAGTTTTTGAAAACCCATTGGTATGAGCCTGCCACCTGGAGATCGAACTCGGGTCTCTTAACAAGAAATTCCGACGACCCAACCACTCGACTATCGTGACTTTTTACAGACTGTTTAGAGATATAAAATATATAAATAAATAAAAAATATACAGACATATGGTTGTATAACTATTTGAAGAATACCAGACTAAATAAAGCAGACCAATGACGAACATCAGACCCTAAGGTACGAGGTGCCAGACCATACACCAAATCCTCTGAACGTGAAAGGCACTTCTTGCAGTAACTCATAAAGTAAACTTTTGTAGAAGTGATTTTCGTGCGGTGAAAAACCATAGAGAAGATAAAACTATGTATACATCAATGTCTTTTTATATATACATCATTGTCAAAAACACATGTTTAGGTTTGTTTATATCTTACGTTAAGTAACTGAGAAATTTGAAAAAAATCTTTTCAAATCGGCGACCAACGCAGGACAAAGATGACGCTTTTACCTTCGAACATATGTATTTTCTAATCACGCAAACAGAACAGAACGGTACAATCAGAAGAGTAAAGACCCAAACGACTTCTGAGCAGAAACCTCTTGGCCTGCAGTACCATCTCGCAGGCTAAAAGTACATTTTCCACCCAGATCACACATGACAAAGCATCGACATTTTCATGGCATTTCAATTAAATTTTTCCATACCCACGTAAATGAATGGGCCAAATTCCCATCTCGATGCATCCAAATGCTACAAGACAATTAGATAAACGACAGACGCCCATGCACTAACTTTGGCTCGGTTTACGAAAGCGGATATACTGCCCACAACAGAACATAACACACCGGAAAGCTATTAACATATTGCAGACAATAGAAAGCACTTGAGAAAGCTTATTATAAAGCTGTATTTTATTTGAATCAAAGTTATTACACGAATAGATACTGAAATATTTAAAATATAAAAACATAAATATCTTCACGCAATTCCCAATATAGGGGTTGACAGAGGTCTAGTCTTGACAATTCGTCTAGACTAGACCTCTGTCTACGTCGCCCGTCGCCTTTACGTCCAGGCCAACGATATATTTGGAACATAAATTTTTGAGAAACACATTGGTACGAGCCTGCTACCTGGGGTTCGAACTCGGGTCCATTGACTCGAAATTCCGACCACCCAACCACTCGATTTATAGTACAGTACAGTACCCAATTTATAGTACAGAAATTGTGTGATGATATAAATAAACATTCTTTCAAATCGGATCACCTTGTTACCTTGCCAAAAATACACGCACCAAGCAATAAAAGGGGCAGGAAAGGACAGTTAACCCCTGTATGCTACACATCGGTTTGCATGATGTCGCCGGCTATGAGGTCCCGAGTACAATTCCTAGTCAGGTCAATGTAGAATAATTTTAGGTCAGGTTAGAATAGTGTTTTCTTACATTATCTCGAGTCTGGACGTTTGTGGTACATTCGTTGTTTTTGATTCCGTAAGAAAAGTGTTTAAGCTATTTACTTAGATCAGAGAAATATATGTTATGATGTACCTTTCTATGTAATTAGTTATATATTATTAATATAAGTCTCGATACCGGAGTGGTTGAGTGATCGAATTTCGAGCCTAGAGACCGATTTCGAACCTCAGGAGGTAGTCAGTTCGTATGAAAGGTTTTGTTTTTTCAAAACCTTTGTAAGATTTATATCGTTTATATTCGTTTGCTTGGACATAAACTACGTCAACGGGCTCAAAACCTGTTGCGTTTTCCTAAAAAGTCTTTGGTGGATAGTGGATCGATAGGACTTAATTGTCTAGATCTTTGTCTACCTCTGTGTATTGGCAATAGAGTGAAGATTTTTTAAAAAATTTTATTATTATATTATTATTATGAAATAAATCTAGCAGATGGTAACGTAACGAAATATCCATGTCTTCTGTCAAAGCTAAAGATCACTAAACACGGTCGCAACTTATGCTAATAGTGATTGGTCTCGGGTCTTGCGTCTGGCGTTGCCGCCATTTGGACAACGGTACTGCGCTTATAAGCCTTCCGTATTCGAAAACAAAATGGAATCACGTAGAGAATGAATTTAAAACAAATGTTATCATGATGAGTACATAATTAATAAGTTAATTTATACCAACTAGTGAGCAGCCCAGAATTTGAATCTGAATTCAGCAAGAAGCGAAAGAGGTAAGTAAGGATCGTGACACTTGGCGATTTGTTCTCTCTGGCTACCCCTTCAGGGATTGTGTGTGAAGATAAATAAATAAATAAATAGTGACCAGCCCAGCTTTGTATGGGTAACAGATTCCTACATTTATTTTCAATGCACAGAAAAAAATTAGGTAGCTAAACTTCAATCACAGTCCCTGTCGGTATAGCTAGACAGAATAGATCGCCAACTGTCACTTTCTCTCTTTCGCATCTTTCAAATTCATCATTTCCTTCAAACACGCATAGCTATCCGAGTACTTTTGGCCCTCCCCTCTTCGAGCAATTTGCTCACATGGTCTTCGAAAGTTAGATACAGCTCAATACACAGAGAGATATATGTGACACAGATATATTACACAAAAATGGGTGTTTGTAATTTCATTCTAGTAAAAAAATACTGTCTTACAAACAGTCAAACATTAGAAGGTAGGTCGTTTTCTATTCATTTTTTTTTCTAAATACTATAATGCCAAATAACATTACTATTATTCCTGATAACCACTCCAACTAAGCTGCAATGTTTGTCTGGAGTGGTTCACGACAATAGTCGAATGGCGGGCCCGACCCTTCGATGTTATGTTTCAACTGCAGTCCGACTAAACCATTAGGCTATTGCCGCTATATATTTTTCTAGCTTTTTTAATATACGCTTCGTATTATTTATGTCTTTATTTTTCTCCTTGGAGCTGCATTTTTTAACTCTGCAAGCTTCAAATGTGAATGTGATTAAGTCCCAAAATTAAGTTTGTGACATTCGACACAGGCACAGCGCCCATGAAAATCATTCTACGGGACATAATATTCATGAAAATTTAATTATGCACTAACTATAATTTAATACACTGATAAATTAGGCAAACATCTGCGCGAAACGCTGAATAACAACTCCATAAGATAATTAGTTCCAAGCTAACAAACTCAAAATAAATAAGCCTTGAGGATTATTTAGTTATATCATATAATGAAAAAAAAGAAGAAATTAATTAATTAGGTTATTTTGTTGTAATAATTTGTTTCACTATCACGTATATATTATCGTGTATTATTTATATTTATTTATGCATTTATATTATATAATTTTATTTTTAAAGCCATTTTGGTACAGCTATGGTAAAAAGACAGAGTGTTTTTCGCATCATATCCCACGTGTAGACATATATAAATAAAACAAATATCTTCACGCAATTCCCAATACAGGGGTAGACAGAGGTCTATTCTAGACAATTAAGTCCTTTCGACCCACCTTCCACCGAAAATATTTTAGAGACAACGTGACAGGTCGTGAGCTCGTCGCCATATACCGCCATATGTCGCCGTAGATATATAATATTTCGTAAAACATATAAATAAACAAATATTACTTTAGAATTATTAAGAAGCGAAAAACGTATCGTAAAAGAATGGAAGTGAATGAATCCTCTCATTAATAGTAAAATAATCTTTAAATACTAAAAATAAAACATTATACCTTTTTTATATCGCTTAAAGTGTATTATACGACTTTAACGCTTAAAGTATATTATACGACTGACGGTCAACCCTAAGTTGCCCACTGTCAACAGAGCAAAAGCTTTAAAAGCGAGCTAAAGCTAGAGATAAACTTCAGTGAAAAGTGTAAAAAATATTGATTATAAGAAATGCGTAAAAAATATTAATTCACTTATTTATGAGATCACTTCAGATTTGCATTTGCTTAGAAACCAGCCTATCTTTTTCTTGATAGGACGGTAGTACTTATAATTCTTGTAGCAAATGAGGAAATAAGATGATTAATAATACACTGTATATGTTGTTATTTTTATCGTTCATAAGAACTGTTTTATGAAGGAAATATTCTACAAGTTAAATTAAAATTCTACCATACTCGAGTCACCATAGCCGAGTGGTGACCCCAAGTGGCAGGCTTATGTATTCGAAACTTATGTACGATTTTTATTGTAAGCATTACTTAAAGACGGTTACAGGTATAACACCTGTCGCGTTGTCCCAAAAAATGTCATCGATGATAGTTGGGTTGAAAGGACTTAAATGTCTGGACCAGTTATGGAAATAGCGTGAAGATATTTTTCTACAACCTAGACATTAAATATATGATGAAAGGACTAAATTCTTCAGATCTCTGGCTATTGTATGATGAGTAAAAATGGAGAAATTCGTGTCGACATCAGGAGTCGTGATGAATCCACATACACAAACAAAATAGACGCTCAAATATTTGGGTTACAGCTAGAAACTCTTAATCGAACGTTGATTTTGAAAAATATCATAGTAAACTGTCATGCGCAAATTTCATTACATTAGACATAGTTCCATATCGGAAATTGCGCGTTTTCGTGCGTGCATGATTGAATACTTAAAATTTCAATTATCCCCTTGTTTGTAGGACCTTCGTTGTTTCTGATTTCATATGTGATGTTGTCCCTATTTATGTACCTATTTAATTATTTATTTAAGTATTTGTGGGTCATTCTCAGCTGAAAGAGTTCACATTATTGAAATTAAGAACAAAGCGGGGGATGTAGTTCCCTCACTTGTTAATATTTAAGCTGTAAGACTTGTGTCTTCTGAGCTTACAATAAATTTCAATGTTTAGTTTAAATTTGTTTTCAGATACCCATAGGGTTGAAGCCACATGAAGGACGCAGTATCTTACCATAAGCTGGTTTTCACGTTTATCAAACAGAATAAAATTTTACTTTACTCTACTGAATGTTATTTAAAATATATAAATATTTATTAGTCACGATAGCCAAGTGGTTGGGTGGTCGGAATTTCGAGTCGATCCTCAAGTGGGTTTTTCTAAAAACCTATGTACAAATTATATCGTTGGCTTGGACATAAAGACGGCGACGGGCTCACCATCTGTCACGTTGTCCCGAAAAATATCTTCGGTGGAAGGTGGGTCGAAGGGACTTAAATGTCTGGACCAGTTATGGAAATAGCGTGAAGATATTTTTCTACAACCAAGACATTAAATATATGATGAAAGGACTAAATTCTTCAGATCTCTGGCTATTGTATGATGAGTAAAAATGGAGAAATTCGTGTCGACATCAGGAGTCGTGATGAATCCACATACACAAACAAAATAGACGCTCAAATATTTGGGTTACAGCTAGAAACTCTTAATCGAACGTTGATTTTGCAAAATATCATAGTAAACTGTCATGCGCAAATTTCATTACATTAGACATAGTTCCATATCGGAAATTGCGCGTTTTCGTGCGTGCATGATTTAATACTTAAAATTTCAATTATCCCCTTGTTTGTAGGACCTTCGTTGTTTCTGATTTCATATGTGATGTTGTCCCTATTTATGTACCTATTTAATTATTTATTTAAGTATTTGTGGGTCATTCTCAGCTGAAAGAGTTTACATTATTGAAATTAAGAACAAAGCGCGGGGGGGGGGGGATGTAGTTCCCTCACTTGTTAATATTTAAGCTGTAAGACTTGTGTCTTCTGAGCTTACAACAAATTTCAATCTTTAGTTTAAATTTGTTTTCAGATACCCATAGGGTTGAAGCCACATGAAGGACGCAGTATCTTACCATAAGCTGGTATTCACGTTTATCAAACAGAATAAAATTTTACTTTACTCTACTGAATGTTATTTAAAATATATAAATATTTATTAGTCACGATAGCCAAGTGGTTGGGTGGTCGGAATTTCGAGTCGATCCTCAAGTGGCCGTACTAATGGGTTTTTCTAAAAACCTATGTACAAATTATATCGTTGGCTTGGACATAAAGACGGCGACGGGCTCACCACCTGTCACGTTGTCCCGAAAAATATCTTCGGTGGAAGGTGGGTCGAAGGGACTTAAATGTCTAGACTAGACCTCTGTCTACCCCTGTATTGGGAATTGCGTGAAGATATTTTTTTTTATTTATTATTAATGTCCATAATTGTTAGAGAACCTGAAAAAGTAAATAAAAATTTAAAAAAGTACTTGCACACGCACACATACGTGCACATGTTACTGCATATTACTACATTTAATAATGCATATTACTTGCACACACGCTTTCCACTTCTTTTTAGAAACTTCTAATACAAATTTTCGATCCTGATACGGAGGATACGGATTGATATAACACATTCAAATTACGAACACGAGTGACATCATCGGACAGATAGAGACCGGCGGAAGTCGCTCGACTCGGTATAACTGGCAGGAAATCGGTCGATCCCTTTGAGTATTCAAGAGACGTCTCTTTCGCCCTTCACCTTACAATGTCCGATGAGGACTACGACCCTAAGCGCACGGATATTTGCATTTAAATTGAATAAAAATAAAAAAAAACTCACTCAGATGGCGACGATGCATCGAAAGTAACAAATGTCACATGCCGAATTAAATCGTGATATTATGTTATGACGAAAAACATATCCGCATTTCAAATGACAACCCCGTCAGAGGTTTGGACAATTTAGTCTCCTCGACCAACATTTGATGAGCATGTAGCGGATGATATACTGCAGGAAAAGGGTAGCTACCCGCCATGTCGGATGATCCTGACCTGGGGAGGACGTCCCTAATACTAGTGTGCGCTATCGGTAATCGAATATCCTCATGGTAATCTTGCCAACTTCGATAGCGCGATGTAGGACGTGGATGTGTTTCCTGAATCCGGCACTAGCGAGCTTCTTGTGTGGAGGCATAGATGTCGCCACAAGCATATCACCAGCTTTAAGCCAACGTTGGTAATCTTACATGAGTTAGCAGACACTTTTTGTAACGCGTCTTCCTCCTGGCCTTCCAACTAGAGCTTCCTGATTGTTCTTCGTGATGAGTCTGTCGTGAGTCGTTTCTTCCTTCACGCATATTCCTAATATAAGAGTTAAAAGTCACGATAGCTGAGTGGTTGGGTAGTCGGAATTTCGAGTCATGAGACCCGAATGCGATCCCCAGGTGGCAGGGCACGTACCAATGGGTTTTTCAAAAATTTATGTACGAATTATATTGTTGGCTGCGACATAGAGAAGGTGACGGGCTCACCACCTGTCTCGAAAATATCTTAAGTGGAAGGTGGGTCAAAGGAACTTAATTGTCTGGACTAGACCTCTATCTACCCTTGTATTGGAAATTGCGTGAAAAGTAAACAGAGGCTAGACAATTAAGTCCTTTCACCACCGTTCATCGAATCCTGATTGAGACAATGTGACAGTTGCTGAGCCTATCGCTGTCGTTGTGGCAACTATTTATGATAAAAAATAAAACTTACTCCCACCAAATTCAGACCATACAGTATGATATTTGTAAATAATTTTTGCAAATCAGTGTAACTGCATATTTAAACTGTCAGGAGATCTATTAGTGTGGTGTATCTGCGACGGACCGTCACTTCTGATGGATAATAAATGCAAGCATCGGCCAAGAATCCGGTACTAAGTGGGGCGGACACGACGAATTTCACTGCGCAGCCAGTTTATTGAATGAATGGCACATTCCGATATTGGATATCATTTATTTGTACAAAATGATGCCGTAAATAATTAGATTGGCTATTTTTTTCTATTTCATACCGTGTTGTTAAGTCATAAGAATATACCACCCCCTTTCATAATGTGGGTGACGTAAGAGGCGAAAAAGGGTAAGTCATGAAAGTGTATTATTATTTATTTAACAACAGACGGCTGAGATAGCGAGACAAAAAGGTGCAACGTATTTGGTACAGCGATCGACAATCCGTCATTGTCCTGATCTCAAAGTAAGAAGTTTAAGCACTTGTATTATGGAATCAGAAACAACCATGGTACTTCTTGTATCTTGGCGACACCGTGAAAACCGGTGTCTACACCACTCTTCCACAAAGATTTATGTAGACGTACGCTGTTGATAAATCTTAAAAACAAATAAACAGATATAAAAATAAACCTCATTCGCCGTTAGTCTATTATTCTTTTACTTTACATGTCCACTAAGTAGCTTCTAGAAAAGATTGAATGGCAATAAAAGACTGTACATCGTTATTAGTGAAGTGTCAAGTCATCGACAGCAAACACAGGTATAGCGGTGCGTCTCAAAAGGAACCATTCAACATCGTAAACATTTCAATCGGTCCCAACGGATCGCACCACAACTTGCCGAGCTGCTTCCACGGAAAAAGTAAACATGTCCAATTAAATCGCCATTTAAAGTACATTGTAATTCCGAATTCAATGATTATGATGTACTATTCAAAGAACCGAAATAGGTATCCTCAAAGGAGGCATATGCGTATGCTGTCAGTACTTAAAATGACGTATGTGTTATGTTAAGTCGCACATACACTAGAGTGAAGTTACTATTCAAATAAAAGTATAATGCTTGCTGTTTTTTTCGTAGTTTTGCAACCACAGTGGAATAGATCAACATTTGCTGTAAGAAAAGATTTGATACAACACCACTGGGTAAATTTTTAATATCATACAAACTCTGATTTTCAAGGTTCTAATATTTTCATTACCAATTTAATAATGTTAGTAGTGGATATTGAGAAGTTTAATATTGCAGGTTCCAGCTCGCCATTCGATTATAGTCGAAAATCTCTTATAAGATTCTAAATTAACTTTGACTAAATGGAATTTGAATAATGTTAATAGAATAGTGTTCTATTTCTGTCTAAAAAATATCTGTCATACCATTTTGTGTTTGAATCTTACTAGAAATTATTTTTTAGCTAGAATCTTATTTTTTTGTAAGGTATTAAACCAAGTATATAATATATAAAATATTAAACCAAGTAGCATGCACAGTCGCATCAGTGTATAATTTTATGTTTATTTCGTGTTTAAAGGTTTTTATTCAACGGTCACGATAGCTGAGTGGTTGGATGATCTGAATTCGTGTCAGGAGACTCGAGTTCCGCAAGACTCGTACCAATGGGTTTTTTCTAAAACTAACAGACGATTTATATCGTTGGCTTGGACATAAAGACGGCGATGGGCTCACCACTTGTCACGGTGTCACAAAAATGTCTTCGGTGGAAGATCGATCGAAAGGACTTAATTATATAGACCTCTGTCTACTCCAGTATTGGAAATGGAGTGAAGATTTTTTACATATTTTAAAGATTTTTATTTTACTATTGCAGGTGGTGTTTGATGAATTTTAGTCATATTTTATATTATTACATAATTATTTATCTCGTTTTTTTTCGCTTGTATCATCGAGATGCTATACCTTTCCCTTGTGCTTAGAGAAGTTCATGACTCCCGATCGCCCAAATATAAACGTATACTCTCCGGAACGCAAGAAACGATGCGTTAAGTGTAATGGAATCTGAATGGTAATGTTTCCACTTATCAGAAATTTCGTATGCGAATTGGTTCGGTAACCGGTGCGCCGATAATGCCCTTTCACATTAGTTTGTAATATTTGAAGTATCGAAATACTACGTGCTCCGGTCTTGGTATACTAGTGATAAAAAAATATCTTCTCACCATTCCCAAGCAGTGGTTACCCTGTCGCCGTCTATACGTCCCAGTCACATTATTAAAATATAAGATTTATTTTGACATCAAAAGTCTGATTGAATATGAGTTTGAAAACAGTAGAAGTAGAAATCTTCATAAAATTAAAATCATTCAAGCTTTTTTTACATGTTTTTACGGTACTTATTTATTTGATGACGTTGTGGATCAAAACGGGCTTTAAGATATTTTCACAACTAAAACCTAAAACACACTAATCTGCAACTGCAAAACAAAGAGTTTACAAAAAATAAAAACAAAAAGAGATAAGTAAATTCGGAGCACTGCATATATGAGAACGAAAGTACGCGTGTGAAGCTTCTCTTAATAATTCGAATGCATGTCAATTTCACCGAACGACAGCGTGCAATGAGACGAGGCGATAGCGACTGCGGCGCGGTATGTGGCGATATAAGGCAACAATGTTGCCGTCGAGACCCCGCTCTGCCCCGGGCGGACTAAGTAATACGATATAATAGCTGCTTTACGCCCTTCGCTCAGTAAGCACTCATTACTAATGTTAGGGCGCTGTTACACTATAGCGGACGACGAGAAATATTAACTACAGGAATATATTTGTCGACTACGGGCTCTCCGACTATTGATTGTCGCTAATTAAATGTGACGTAAATATTAAAGCGCTAAAAGTAAGTTAAAAGGATGAAGTAAGGGGAAAACCATGAGCTTTAAATAGTTAGTTTTGACAACCTCCGTGGACGAGTGACGTACACATCGGTTTTCATTGTGTGAGGTCAATCATAGATTGTTCTAGAAATCCATAGAGAACACATAGCAAACCATCGACCGCAAAGAACATGATTATCGTTAAAACATCACACCTTGACGATCAAAAGCTTCAGCCAAAGCGGGCATGACTAAGCTAAACCTTTTGAACTGCTCGGCAATCAACGCAAGATGCCTCTTCAATCTATGGATCAGGTCGGCACTCCGTACGGGCGGCCGTTACACAGGCTATACAAACGGTTAAATAGTTTCAAAGCTCGCTTGCGTTGCCTCACTATTAGCCGAAGTCTTCGATGCGATACTTTTATTAGACTAACAGAAGCTGTATATTTATTAATATACCGACCGATTTCGGCAACAGAGACTTGGACTATTGCGAGCATCGTTCGTGTGCTCGCAGGTGACTGACATAACCGATTTTTGCGCTAAACGTGCGAGCATATTGATCGCATGACCGCACCTCTAATTGTAATGTGATGACTTCTATAATTTTTCTATCAACAACCGTAATAAGTTCACTATCAAAATCAAAATATTTACGACCTGCACAATAAGAACTGGACTTGCCCTCCCGTACTGGACACTTCGCTCTGGACTCTGAGGCATTTATGTGTAGTATTTCAAAAAAAATATCTATCTTTGGTTCCAAACTGAACCAAGTTACATTGTGTGTGTAAATTCATTAGGATCGGTTCTCTGGTTTAAGTGTTCATCTCGAACGAATACCGTTATGACGTTGTCCCAAGTAAGCTCAGGTGAAAGGACTTGAAATTACTAAACTTAGTCGAAGAATCAAGCTTTCTAGAGCTCTATCTATCGCTACTCCCTTACATTTTTGGCCGCTTATCTTTTGGTACCAGGTACTATTCCGGAAATTAATAATTAATGACTTATATTATTTATATATCTTCACACGCCTTTTTCCAATACCGTGGTAGACAGGGTTCCAGATAATCACGGGCTTTCGACCCTCCTTCCAGTGAACCATGAATGAATGTTGGTAAATCTATATTTCTTTTAAATCGGAAGAAAATAATTTATCATTTGTCGTTGGATTGCATTGAATTATCATTGGATTCACGTTGTATTGTCATTTTACGCAGTTCCTTATACGGATTCAAACTCAATTCGATGGGCGCTAAATATATATTTCTAGACAATAGCAGGAGCACTAATAATATAGTAATTAAGTATATAATAATTAAGTACGCGCTTAGTAGATTCTAGAAGTATCTAGACTGATGAATGAAGTTGTATTAAAACACGAAAAAGTTCCGACTGGGAATCAAACTCGCCACCAGCGCCGATCAAACTCGCCAACAGCGACATAGGAGCTAGCCATAATGTGTCTTAAAACTTAATGTGTTTTAAAACAAGAAATTAATTAAACAACCACGTGCATGAACTTGACCCACTGTCACATTCCAGCCATTACAAATCTAGTTCTAAAACAGTTTATCCTCATAAAAGACGGGTTTCACTACATCCTGCGCGACAAGTTCCGAGAAGGCAGGCTCTTACACGGATGAATATCGAAAACGAAACTCGCTTAACATTTATGCTAGCACCAACACATAAGTGTAAGTAACACGCTAGATGTTATTATAAAACATGAATAAAACATTAAGCAAATGAGAATTAATCGCTTTCAAAATGTAAACACCTAGCGGCCACCTGACGGGGCCCTTTCACACTACCCCTATGTACAGGAGTGGACTTTTCAGACGATTATTATATGATTATGATTTCAGAATGTTATCACTATTAGTTTCAGAATAAAATATAATCATTCAGTTTCATCGCAAAAATTGAAAAAGTTTAATTATAGTCTTGGGAGTTACGCTGAATCTGAAAGAAGCGAAGAGTATGTATGATATACCTTGATACTTGGCAATCTGTTATCTCTGGCTACCCTGTCAGGGATTGTACGTGAGTTATGACAGGGTAGAGTCAAGAAGTTTTAACTTTTAATCTTGCTTATTTCACAGGTTTTAAAAGTAAACAAAAGAACATTAGCCTCTCCTAAAGAAGGAACAGCCATAATCACCACCTCAGACGCTGCTGCCACTAAGGTCCTTAGTGGTATGGTCCTTAATTTAGTTGGTTATCTTACGAGATGGTTATACCGCCATCTTTCGGTTGCCTTTGCCAGATTATATGATGATGAATTCATAAAAAATTCAACATTTCTAAAACAATATAAAACATCACAGACAAATGAAATATCTAGAAGGTATCCTTAGTCCTACACATCCAATAATAAATTACAATCTCAACTCTAACGTCCGATAACCAATAAATTATATATACATAAAAAAACTACTTAAATTTCTAAAACAATATAGGACATATAGTTGAACTCCGAAGGACGTCTCAAGAACTCCACGACTTAGACAAGTGTAATGTTGCCATAAATTACCTAAGCAGTAAACAACATAGCACATTATACACGAAAAAACACTTTAACATCGACATAAAAGTATAATACTATTACAAAAGTAGTTGATCGGTTAGGATAGACCTGTCAAAATAGCTGTAGTTTTTTCGTTATAATTTCATAATATTTATGCTCTTAGAAGCGATAACCCTTCAAGAAGACCAATTGAAGCATCAATAGTCTAATGGTTTAGGGTGCGAACCGCGAAACATAACGTCGTAGGTTCGAGTGGTTGGATAAACGGAATTGGAGTCAAGAGACCCGAGTTCTATCCTCAAGGCTCGTATCAAAGGGTTTTTTAAAAAAAAACTTATGTAAGATTTTGATGATTGGCTTGGACATAAAGATGGCAACGGGCTCACCACCAGTCACGTTGTCCCAAAAAATGTCCTCGGTGGATGGTGGATCGAAAGGACTTAGGTCTAGACCTCTGTATTGGGAATGGCATGAAAATATTTATTTATTATATCAAAAAAACTCAAATTTCTTATTTTCGGACACTGTTTAGATTTTGTAGAAGAAATTTCGAAAGGCTACGAACTCCGAGCAGTCCTCTATAAAAATTTTGGCGCCAAACAAACTAGCAAAAAAAAATCCAACAAAAGAGGCAGCCATCTACATCGCTAACATCAACAAATCAGTGCTTGTAATGACACAATCAGAGGAGCTAATGAGCCCGAACGTGCTCCTTAAATGGGGGTCTCGCCAAATTCGAACCTCGCCGCCTCTAGGGAACGCAATTACGATCGCTTCAGCTTGTACCATATACGAACCTATTCACCATCGTGTCACCTCCTCAGTCATTGACCTCTGCCTTGCACATTGAAAATCCACTGCTAGTTATGGAAGTAGTTTCTGCACGTGACTTTGTCTATGTTTAATCGCGGAAATGGCGCGAAATCATTAATTCGCAGAGTTGCCTATGTCCCTCAGCTGGACCCTCCAAAAAAAATTATGCAAAACTAATTAAATATAAAAGAAAATTTCTAATGTATATTAATAAAAAATAATTTAAATAACTAAATAAAAACCATAGAATAAATCTAAAAAATATTTGATGTGCCAACCCTATCAAATATAATACTATAAACAATCTCTGTGCCATATTTTATCCAAATCCGTACGGCTATTATGGCGCCTTTGACTAACAAACATTCATTCATGTAAACTTTCGAATTAATAATATTGGTAAACTAACTTTGCCTTTAAGTGAAAGCATTTAAAACTTTGCAAGATTATCATCGACGCAACAGACTCGGAATTAGAGAAAAATTAAATATGTTAATTACAAAATTGTCAAATGTTTATCAAAGTTGCTTAACGGTGTAAGAATATTACCACTACCTTTCTTCCCGTGGGTGTCGTAAGAGGCGACTAAGGGAAACAGTCTTGTATAACGTTATTGCAACCGATGGATGACGAGATAACCATCTCTAAATATATCAGACCAAAAAAATCTGACCCAAGATGGGTAGCAGCGTCTGAGGTGCGAGTGGGCTGGTACTGCGATCGCCAATCCGCTTGCCAAGCGTGGTGATTATAGCAAATCCTCCCTATGGAAGAGGCCTATGTCCTGCAGTGGACTTTAACAGGCCGTTATGTATGTAATTGCCAGAGGACAGCGTCTGGTATGTATTGCAAGATGGTATCGTCTTGTGATAAAAACATTAAAGTCTTTCCTCCTATCAAGTCGAAACGACGTTACAATTAATGCGGTAACCTACGGACTACAGGACAGACAAACTGTCACATATGACATACATACCTTCACGCATGAATCCTGACAGGGTGGCCAATGAGAACAGATCGCGAAAAAGGTCACAAACAAGTTTCGAAATCAGAACGTTAGCGACAGAACCATAGTGGCGTTTCACATCAGAAATAATACATGGGTAGGGCCTAGTGGAATGTATGTATACGCAGGGTCGCCTAAAGTCAAACTGCAACTTATACCTTAACGGTCAAGTCGTTTGATTGATCCCTTCGTCGCCCCATACATTGAGGCGAATGAGATTAACGCTATTTACTATTAAGTACCTGGCTAATCAAACTTCCCTTGGTGACAGTGAATGATGCAAAGTCAAAAATTTTTACAAAAAAATATATTTTCACGCTTTTTTTAATACAGGGTGACAGAGGTCTAGACAATTAAGTCCTTTCGAGCCACCTTCCACCGTAGACATTTTTGGGATAACGTGACATTTTTCATTTTTGGGTCGTGAGCCCGTCTCCGTCTTTATGTCCAAGCCTCGTATATAAATTTAAGATCTCTCTCTCTTTATTTAATTGCATTGCTAATACATTTTATTTCTGTTTAGCCTGATGGTTGACTGGTAGAGAATGCCACTTGGCATTAAGTCCGCCATATGTACTACACTGTGCATTGAAGCTTAAATAAATAAATATAATAAATACAAGTTTATAAAAAACACATTGATACGAGCTTTGGGGATCGAACTTGGGTCTCTTGGCTCGAATCCTGATCAAACAATCAAACGGCTACCGAATTTTAGTGAAAAAAATGATTGAATTCGTTATTAATAATCGTCTCAATTTTTGAATTATTGTCATCATTATATCGGCATTTAGAAGTCCACTACAGGACACATTCTCTGCCGTATGGTAAGCATTTATCCATAAATAATATAAATAAATAAATATAAATATCTTCACGCAATTCCCTATACAATGGTAGACAGAGGTCTAGACTAGACAATTAATTCCCTTTGACCCACCTTCCACCGAAGATATTTTCGGGACAACATTATAGATGAGCCTGTCACCGTCTTTATGTCCAAGCTAACGATATTATTCGTATATAAGTTTTTGAAAAACCCATTGGTACGAGCCTGCCACCTGGGGATCGAACTCGTTTCTCTTGACTCGAAATTCCGACCACCCAACCACTCGGCAATCGTGACTTTTTGCTTTGCATAATATCCATGCTTGGCGAACGGCTTGGCGATCGCAGTAACAGTCATCTAGCATGCGTCTCTCCGGTCTGCTGAAATTTTCTCTGCTAAATTTCAAAGTTATCATCACATACATAAACATATAATTTTTAAGGCTTTTCCCTGATTCGCCTCTTACGATACCTACGGAATGAAAGACGGCGGTATATTTTAATTATATAATATCATGGTCATTTATAAAAATCACAATTGTATTAATGATATATGATTTACGGCGACGGGCTCACCACCAGTCTCGATGTCCCAAATGAGTTTCCGTGAAAGGTGTGTCGAAAGAACTTGTTGTGTTGTCTAGATCTCTCTCTATCCCGGTTCTGGGAAAATGCGTAACGATATGAAGTAAAATTAGATAATGTTTTAAATGAAATAAATCACTATGTAATTTAAAAAATCTTCTAAAAAAGTTTCGTAGTAATATTATTTTAAATAGAAATTATTAGCAATTATTGGAGAGGTTTCTAAAACACCTAGATATCATTTTTTCATGAAAAGAGGGGGAAGGCTTCGTACGTGTGATGTCATACCAAATAATTACGCAGTTGCAAATGCGAAGTTCAGAGACTAATATAACATGTTTCTATATTTATACACTTGGTTATTAAAAATTTGCATAGGCGAGCAGTCTACTTGAGATGTTTGTATATCAAATTCACAAATATTTTAATTATTAAAAATATCTTTACGCCATTCGCAATCCAGGGGTAAGCAGAGGTCTAGACAATTAAATCCTTTCCGCCGTCGTCATGTCCATGCCATAAGCCATATAAATCGTACAAAAGTTTTTGAAAAACCCTAGCCTTGGGGATCGAACTCTTGTCTCTTGACTCGAATTCCGACCACCCAACCACTCGGCAATCGTGACTTTTTGCTTTGCATAATATCCATGCTTGGCGAACGGCTTGGCGATCGCAGTAACAGTCATCTAGCATGCGTCTCTCCGGTCTGCTGAAATTTTCTCTGCTAAATTTCAAAGTTATCATCACATACATAAACATATAATTTTTAAGGCTTTTCCCTGATTCGCCTCTTACGATACCTACGGAATGAAAGACGGCGGTATATTTTAATTATATAATATCATGGTCATTTATAAAAATCACAATTGTATTAATGATATATGATTTACGGCGACGGGCTCACCACCAGTCTCGATGTCCCAAATGAGTTTCCGTGAAAGGTGTGTCGAAAGAACTTGTTGTGTTGTCTAGATCTCTGTCTATCCCGGTTCTGGGAAAATGCGTAACGATATGAAGTAAAATTACATAATTTTTTAAATGAAATAAATCACTATGTAATTTAAAAAATCTTCTAAAAAAAGACACTGGCCACATTATTTTCGTAGTAATATTATTTTAAATAGAAATTATTAGCAATTATTGGAGAGGTTTCTAAAACACCTAGATATCATTTTTTCATGAAAAGAGGGGGAAGGCTTCGTACGTGTGATGTCATACCAAATAATTACGCAGTTGCAAATGCGAAGTTCAGAGACTAATATAACATGTTTCTATATTTATACACTTGGTTATTAAAAATTTGCATAGGCGAGCAGTCTACTTGAGATGTTTGTATATCCAATTCACAAATATTTTAATTATTAAAAATATCTTTACGCCATTCGCAATCCAGGGGTAAGCAGAGGTCTAGACAATTAAATCCTTTCCGCCGTCGTCATGTCCATGCCATAAGCCATATAAATCGTACAAAAGTTTTTGAAAAAACCCTAGCCTTGGGGATCGAACTCTTGTCTCTTGACTCGAATTCCGATGATCCAAACACAGGGCTATCTTGACTATTTGTTATTTTAGTTATTTATGCATTAAATGCGTGTTCAAACTACTTTGTCAACAACTGTTTCATCATTATGTTTTGAGATTGGAGGAGAGGTCAGATTAAGTGCCAATGACGTCACGTAACACAGGCATTCACAAAAATGTCGTTTATCGAAAATTTATTAGTAAAAACAATTAGTGCAAAATATTGTGCCTTTAAAAATATAGCCGGTGAGATAAGAAGCAAGTAGTGACAGTGTGTTCGAAATTTAGATTTAACACATTAATGATTGTTTTGAACACATGGGTGTTATAGGTGAGAAGACTGGATTACTGTGGGTAATATATACTATATTTTTTGTTATTAAAAAAATATCTTCACGCCATTCCCAATACAGGGGTAGACAGTGGTCCAGACAATTAAGTTGTTTCCATCGAAAATATTTTTGGTAAAACGTGACAGTTGGTGAGCCCGTCGCCGTCCTAAAGTCCAAGCCAACGATATAATTTGAAAAAATCCACTGGTACGAGACTGCCACCTGGGAATCGAACTGACCCTTGACTCGAATTTCGATCACGGAAAAGCCTCCGGAAAACACTACCGACAGTTTAGCATCACGAAAAATACCAGACCAAAAATTTAGCTGACTTGTGACGGATAGCAGTGTCAAAGGTGCAGAGTCAGGTACTGTGACTACCAATCCGCTCGGCGAGCGTGAAGACTATGGAAAATCCTCCGGTACGGCAGAAGCCTATTTCCAATAGGCCAATATGATTATTCAAAAATAGCCGAGTGGTTGGGTGAACGAAATTTCGAGTCAGGAGACCCGAGTTCGATCCGCAGGTTGCCGGCTCGTACCATAGGTTTTTAAAAAACCTATGTACAAATTTATCATTGCCTTGGCCATAAAGACGGCGACGGGCTCACCACCTGTCACGTTTCCCGAAAATATCTTCGTTGCAAAGAGGGTCGAAGGGACTTAATTATCTAGACTAGACCTCTGTCTACCCTGTATTGGGACTGGCGTGAAGATTTATATTTTATTGTATTAAATATATATTATTATATAAAAATTATTGAGCCAGATGTCTTGTATGAGTAGACTTTTATAGTATCACCAGAAATTATATTATTTTTACTAAAAAAATTTACCTACTTTCCATGCGTCTTCCAGCACGTTATGGTGATAATAATAAACTTAGAGCAAACCCTTACAATTATTTTTCAGTATTGTCTCACTAACTTTGTATGACAAATCAAGAAAAACTTGTTCATCGCATGCTGCTGGTTCTGGGTAAGGTCAACCCACCCTGTTCCACTTTACAAATCACTTACTTAAAGTTCTAGTTACGTACATACAAGTCATAGTATATTACTTAGTCAAAGTTCCTGCAAAAAAAAATTCAAATTCGGTAACCGAACTGATTCCCCAAAACATTCGTTCAGGAACAAAACAGAGGTAATGTGAGCTTTTTATTGTCGATTAACAGTAAATTTTAGAATTAATTGACACTGGCGGAATTCGAACCCGTGACCTCCGGTGTACAATGGAGATGCTTTTACTCCCGTCCCACACGCATCCGTCAACAATCCTCTCAAGTTAGTTGATTTTTTAAATTTCTCATTAACTTAATAACAAAAACAATGATGGTTATCTAGCACCTAGTAGATACGTAATTCCTTGTACAGATATGATCAAGGTAAAGAAAAAAATATAATCTCCGGTTATAGCCGGTCCATAACAAAGTCTATGAATCATCTGTTTCGGTCACCAACCTAGTGTATTCTAGTATTTCTACGACGCAATAACAGCCTGTCCCTTAAAACGTTCGTGTTAACAATTCGCAGATGCTTTTTGCATCAGGTCGTTAGCCTATCTCAAATCCCTATAAGGCAATCATCTGCTACAATTTGTAAGGTGTTGTTTTGTAAGTTAGATTCATAATTATAGTAGTTTGTATGTTTGTTTATTGAATTTCTTGCATAAATTCATATCACTTATTCGTTACTAGATTCTCGTTTACACATCATTAGAAATAACCACCATTCTGTAATTTGTGAGAACCATCTCTATCTCTCTGTGTCTTCGAACTATAATCAATTATGTAAAAACAAGTTTTCTTAATATTTACGAACCATGCATTTATCCGGGATGAATAATAGAATCCGACGAGTACATTGAGATATCCGATAGACTAATTCAAATATAAATCTTAATTCAAAACCGTTCAAGCTTTTTGGATTGTTAGAAGCCGTTCTATTAACAAACATACATCACGATATATAAAAATCAGCAACAAAGCGGTTTGGCGATCGCAGTACCAACACATCTTGACTTTCATCTGCTGCTACTTTTTTAGAGATGGCTATGTCTCGCTAAATCCATAATTTTCTTGACTATTACAATAGAAAGAAAGTAACGTCGCATATTTGATTAAAAAGCAGACCAGCATAATTGAATTCACGACAGCCGAGTGATTAGGTGATCGCAATCTGAGTCGTGAGACCCGAGTACAATCCCCTGGTGGTAGACTCGTACTAATGAGTTGTTATCTAAACTTATTTACAATTTATATCGTTGGCATAACATATGACGACAGGCTTTTCACCAACCCCGTTGTCACAAAAAATGTCTTCGGTGAACGGTGCATCGAAAGGACTTAATTTTCTGGACCTATTTCAACCCCAGTATCGGGAAAGGCGTGAAGATATATTTATTAATTTTCATATATATATTTTTAATAAGCGTAAAAAGAACATCCATGTAAATACGTTGAAAACACACAAGCAAAAACAATACAAGTAATTAAAATTGTATTTCATTATCAGAAAGGCGAGAAACACATAAATAACACGCCGCGGAAAAAAGTCGCGCACGTATCTAGTAACGTATAAAAACTGACCGAGCGTCCAGCCAAATGTTGGCCTTCAATCTAACCAGAGCGTTCACCTGTCTATCGCGAATGAATCTAGCCATATTACAGCCGCCTTGATTATCTCTACACGTCGATTACGAAGTCTGCCTGTACGCTCGTGCGAACTGTGAGCGAAAGCTTTTGTATGTTTTGTTAATCTTCGTTCCTACGCCAAACATGAATGTATTAAATTAAGTAGTATTATAAACAAAGTTCAAATACCTAGCTAGTAATAGAAAAATATATATTTTTTACGCGACGTAAGTAATATGCGCTGAAAAGAAATAAACATAGATTGCATCACACCTGATTGGGCCGCGACAGTGGACCGGCCGTCGTTTTTTACCACTTGTTTTTGGGTTGTGTTTATGTTATATATATCTTCACTCCATTCCCAATATAATATTAATATTAATATTATATCCATTCCCAATAACACCCGTGTTAGACAGAGGTCTAGACAAATAAGCTGTTTCGATCCACCTTTCGCAGAAGACATTTTTGGTACAACGTGGCAGCAGGTGATGAGACTGTCGCCGTCTTTATGTCCAAGCCAACGATATAAATGGTACATGAGTTTTTGAAAAAAACCTATTGCTACGTTGCTGCCACCTGTGGATCGAACTCGGGTCTCTTGACTCGAAGTCTGATCAACCAACCACGAGGCTGCCGTGACTATGAATGTCAGATTCTTTATTCCGATATAACTTCAAGAAAATTTCTTAACATATTTCGATGTGTTGGGTATCATCAGAATCCTTACATAATCGACAGTTACACTGCTATAACATTTTCTTAGTACGATATATATAGCTTTCGTGTGGCTTCATTTCCAAATGATTACAATAATTTCGTTATTTGATGAAAATCATGGCTTTTTGTTGTTCCAAATTTTAGTACCGATTGTAAATTGTAGTATACTAGTTGCATGTTCGCTGACCGAAATTCAATCGCAATTTAAGTTTAATTGTTAAGTGGCAACATTTTGATACCATTTACTATCAATCTCAAATCTGACAACACAAAATTTTTTTTTTTGTGATGTCATTGACTTTGGTATGAACGTAAACAGAGTTTCTATGTGTGCAATGGAGGATGGCAGAGAATCATCGACCAAACGATGGAGCCTAATCATTTCTTCTTCTTCCTTCTTCTTATGTCACGATAGCCGAGTGGTTGGGTGGTCGGAATTTCGAGTCAAGAGACCCGAGTTCGATCCCCAGGTGGAGTCGTACCAATGGGTTTTTCAAAAACTTATATACGAATTACATCGTTGGCTTGGACATAAAGATGGCGACGGGCTCACCTCCTATCACATTGTCCCGAAAATATCTGCGGTGGAAGGTGGGTCGAAGGGACTTAATTGTCTAGACTAGACCTCTGTCTACCCCTGTATTGGGAATTGCGTGAAGATATTTATTTATTTATTTAATTTTCTTCTTCCTGCCCTTATCCCATGCTATCTGGGGTCAGTCTAAACATTTACAGACATTAATATGACTGATGAGTGCAATGATCTTTTTTAGTTTGTTTTCATTAATTTTGTATATTTGAGTAAATTTTTGAATTTGCCAGTTATGCATATCAATGCATATCATATATAAAAGTCACGATAGCCAAGTGGTTGGGTTGTCGGAATTTCGAGTCAAGAGACCCGAGTTCGATGCTCAAGTGGCCGTACCAATGGGTTTTTCTAAAACTTATGTACGGATTACATTAGCTTGGACAAAAAACGGCGACGGGCTCACCACCTGTCACGATGTACCAAAAATATGGTAGGAAGGTAGACCTCTGTCTACCCCTGTATTGGAAATGGCATGACGATATTATATCATTCACTAATGTTTTGCCTCTAGCGATTATGAACCTACAACCCTTAATTTCATGCGCAGTCACTGCCAACTAAAATATGGCTGTAGAAAAAAAAATGTTAAACAAAAACAAAGAAAAATATCCCGAAAACCAAACATTCGAATGAATTTACATAATATTGCCGTCTCATGCATACGACACCCACCCAACGTCCAAACGTAAACAAACCCGCGGCGCAAATATTACGTATCCGACTGACACGTCGACCATGCCCCTCCAAACCCAAATGGCACAGTTTTTGGTAATAATCTACAACAAGGCAAGGCAACATGCAACCGTGTCGCGAGGGTACGGAACGCCCATGAATAAAATTTGTCAGGCACAGATTTTGTAAGGATTTCTTTTATTCAACCCCGAGTGAGGGTACTGTGACACATGTATATATGATAATCTATGTAAGTATTTCGTACCGTTTGCATGGACAATATGGCAGCGATCGACTCTCCACCAGTCACGTCGTTCCAAATAGTCTTCGGTGGAACGTGACTCGAAAGGACTTAACTGTCTAGGCTTCTGTCTACGCCAGTATGAATATGAGTATATAAATCTTCACGACATTCTCAATACTGGGGTAGACGCAGGTCAGGTTCAAGTTTGCACTCACCTGTTACTGAAGATAGTTTGGGCCAACGTTGCAAGTGCTGAGTCTGTTGCCGTCTTTTTGTCCAAGCCAACGATATGAATATAAGGTAGACATAATGATATGATGAATGATAATGAATTTAGACATTAAGTCCGCTTTATTGTAAATATTTTATTATGCAAATAAAGTTTAAATAAATAAATTGTACATAAAAAAATATCTTCACGCAATTCCCTATACAGTGGTAGACAAAGGTCTAGTCTAGACAATTAAGTTTCTTCAACCCACCTTCCACCGAAGATATTTCCACCGAAGATATTATTAAGGTGGTGAGCGCGTCGCCGTCTTTATGTCCAAGCCAAGGATATCATTCCTACATAAGTTATTGAGAAAACCATTGGAAAGAGCCCACCACCTGGAGATCGAACTCTCTGTCTCTCGACTCAAATTCCGATCATCCAAGCACTAAGCCATAGTGACTACTTAAACATGTCTGTAGATATTGTATTTGTTTTATTTTAAGTTACAGATACATGTCTATAGTGTTGTCTTTGAAGTGTTATATTCTGTAGGCACGACCCCCGAGTGCTTGTCACCGAAATAGTAATTTTAACAGTAATTCTGTGGCTCACTAAGTACGAAGTGTTGCGGTTAACAATATTTGTATTAATGTTCGTAATTGGCTTGAGCAATCAATATTTTTGAGTTGTAAACAAACCACTAAGGAATTATTGTTTTAATGTAGAATTGCGACAAGTCAACTGTTAATTTTATTTACAAATTCGGTCACGCTTCACTGTAGCTCAGATAATATATAATTAATTAATAATTGATAAGAAATAAATAAATACATATACATATATAGATAGGAACAACATCACACACATTGCTCCGATCCCAATGTAAGATGCTAAAGCACTTGGGGTATGGGAATCTGAAACAAAGAAGGCACCACAAATACCCAGACCTGAAAAAATTTAGAAAAAGGTTGTGGTTTTTTCTACATTGAACTGACCGGGAATCGAACCCGGGACCTTGAAAACCGGTATTTACGCCACTCGTAAACGATGGTCGTCGTATTTATAATCATAATAAATCGAGATAACATTAATATAGAATGAGTAATAATTCGATACAGTTGAATTTGCAGTTATTACAAGGCACAGTATCAAAACACATCCGAAAAGTTAAATATACTATATTATACATTCGTAGCGTTTACGACTCCATTCGCTGTTTTACTATGAACATGAACAGAGGATTATTTCGGAACAAAAAGGGTTCTCCTACATTAACCTCCATAGTGAACTGACGTATAAATATGTATCAGAAAAAGAGAAGAATATGAAACTAAAGACTAGAAGGAAACACCTCGAGATCTCTTTTTGTCCTGCATTAAAAATTTCAGAGCAAAGTACACGGTTGCAAGCGGTCAGATTTTTAATAAGTTACCCATCGAAATGAGATGTATTGACGGCAAAAGTATCTTTCAAAATAAACTAAATATATACTTATAGGATAAATGCCTGTATTCTTTCAAGAAATTTTGACTGTATATTAGTAATTATTATTTCATTTTAATTATTGTTTTTTTATTGATTTTTCTGTATTTTTAACATAATTATTTATATTTATTCTAGTGTTTTTGAGCACATGATCACAGTTATAAGATTGTTATTGAAATAAAAAAAATATATATCCAGCTGCAAGGTCCCAGGTTCGATTCGCGGACGCTAAAGAACACTACTTATTTTGTATTGAGTATTTTTGCTAACTTCGATGTTTCCGACCTCATATCACAAGCGCTTTCGCCACTTACTCTTATATGAGAACAATGGATCAAATGCATTCCCTACCTATATAAGTATTTATTTATTTATTACCATTTTGCCAGCACAAAGTCGTTTTATTTTTAAGCACTCCAACCGTACCAAGTATCAATAATTCCAGCTTCTTTTAAACTGCTCAGTAATAGACGAATGAAATCAACGCCGAGCGAAGGTCCATCAGCTAAAATACATTAAAACCCCATAGCGTTATCGTACATCGAAATACCGCACAGCGTCACGGCAATGCGGCATAGGACTCACCGCAAAACCCGATTACCTATATCCATGTATCCCCAACCCCACCCGACCGATGACCCTCACTCACACTGTGAACATGAAGCCTGTGCAACCGACTAGTTTCATTTAATAAAAAGATTAATAACAAAAAATAAAAAAGAAAGAAAGTTTAAAAGATCGTAAAAGATTTAAAGATTGGAAATTGAATTAGGATTTTATCTTCTTTTTTTCATCTTCACGCAATTCCCAATACAGGGGTAGACAGAGGTCGAGTCTAGACAATTAAGTCCTTCCGACCCACCTTCCACCGAAGATATTTCGGCACAACGTGACAGGCGGAGAGCCTCATAACAACATAATTCGTACAAAAGTTTTTTTTTTCATTTGAAAACCCCGTTGGTATGAGCTTTCCACCTGGGGATCGAACTCACGGCTCTCGACTCGAAATTCCGACCACCCAACCACTCGGCTATAGTTACTTTAATTATATTTGTAGTGTGAATTGCAAATATCGCTAAAAAGCCATTGGCATGTTGAAGACTTCACTCTAAGCCATCTGTCACTGGGCTCACCACCTGTCACGTTGTCTCAAAAAAATGTCATCGGTGGAAGATGGGTCGAAAGCACTTTATTGTCTAGACCTCTGTTTACGCCTGTATTGGAAATAGCGTGAAGATATATTTATATCACTCTAAGCCGCTTTTCAAGACCTTGTTCAAGAAGATTCTTGAGTTTATATCAACACGGAATATCAGAATCGATTATAGATTCTGATCGCAAAATGTTACATTATCTTTAAATATTCAGCGCATGGACCCTCACGGAATTCTAATTGTAAATAATCAGGCATATACATGAATTTGCTTTCGTGCTTGACACAGGCTCATTAACACAGGCAATTAAAGACAATAAATAAATAAATAAATTTAATAATATCTTCCCGCAATTCCCAATACAGGGGTAGACAGAGGTCTAGTCTAGACAATTAAGTCCCTTCAACCCACCTTCCACCGAAGACATTTCCGGGACAGCGTGACAGGTGGTGATCCCGTGGCCTTTTTGTGGCGTCTTTATGTCCAAGCCAACGATATAATTCGCACATAAGTTTTTGAAAAACCCATTGGTACGAGCCTGCCACCTGGGGATCGAACTCGGGTCTCTTGACTCGAAATTCCGACCACCTAACCGCTAGGCTATCGTGACTTTTTTTGCAATTAAAGACCTTATCTACACCGTACGTAGTTTACGTTAACACAATCTAGTTTTACAATTTTCTCGATAACGTTTGATATTTTCATTATATATTCACAGATCATACTTGATGGCGTAGGCAGAGATAACATCGACAAATTTTACGATCTGCATATTTTTCATTTATGAAAACAAAATGTGAAAGTTCAGGCGTATTTTATAAAACATTTTGTTACTATTATTTAACAAAGACGAGGGAGATTATACGACCGCTAAATCTCACGTTCAGGAAGTGACGTCAGTCATTTACGTCATCAGTTGTATCGTAATTCCAAAAGTAATAATAAAATCATTAATGATTCAACTGTCCACATCCTCGGTTCAATTATCCGGAAGCTGACACTAGCTGATGAATACATAATAATCAATGACAGGGGTGGGGCGTGAAGGTAAAAATTCGATTGAAAAACGGTTTTTATCAGTTTTTCCGGATCGATTCGACTTAGGGACCTTCAAGAAAAGAGCCTATACCTTTCTCAAAGGCCGGCAACGCATCTACTATGCCTCTGGTATTGCGGATGTTCATGGGCGGCGGTAATCACGTGAACCAACTGCTTGTTTGACTCCCTTCTATATTAAAAAAAAAAAACTAATTCTGAAACCGGTAGATGGTGTATATCAAACTTTAGACACCAGCAAAATAACAACTCAGAAGATTATATATATAGTGTCTGGCTGATGTATAGTGTTGCCAGTTCTGAAGTCCAGGATTCATTTTCGTCCGAGTCAATTTGGATACATATTGCCACGGCACAGGTCTACCAGCTGTAAAATACTTAGGAAATGTGTAAAGAAATTTATGATGTTTTTATTTAGTTTAAACTAACAAAAGGGTACTAAACGAACTTAGTAATAGTTACAAAACTTAACTCTATCAGTCAACATAACCTACAGTATCGCCTTATTGAACATATCAGGTACCACTGGGCCATTTAACCGCGGAAATGCTACAAACATAAATACAGCAACTTAATTTTTATAACACAAAGGACAAACCCTTACGAAAACAATTCTTGTCCAGCAGTTGACAACCTTTTATTAACATAGGGAAATCCGTTATGGATACTTGTTTCTCGGAAGGACAACACGATTTTAATTAAGACTTTCACCGAGAAAACCCAACTGTGGTCATCATAACTGCTAATGAAGAATGCAGAAACCACGGCACTGTGGCGACACCTACGTATGTGTCTATATAGAAAGTTCGCTAGACGCGGATTCACGAAACACATCAACATCCTACATCGCGCTATCGATGTTCTTAAGATTGCACGATATATACGAGTACCCATAGCGCACACTGGGGGAGGTGACGTCCTCCCCAGATCACGAACACCCGACCTGACAGGTAGCTACCCTTTTGCTGCATCACATCGTCCGCTACAGCACTTATATCGCTTGACGAAAACAACACCACCACGATGGAATAAAAATCACGGTGACTACGCAACATCGAACCATCCCACCACGGAGTCAGATGGACTCTCGAGTCGTCATCCCACTCGACTCCTTTCACTCACTCCCGACTTCACACAGATGCCTCCTTTTATACAGCAAAAGGACAATTGGGGGTCATATGGACTCTCGAGTCGTCATCCCACTCGACTTCTCTCACTCACTCCCGACAGATGCTGACACAGACAGATGCCTCCTTTTATACAGTAAAAGGACAGTTGGTTGAACGGAACATTTTATCGAGATAGATAAATGCACCTCACTATCAACATATCTTATCGATTACCGTGTACAAATACAAGGAAATCGAATTGTAATAGCTGTAATAAAATGATAACGGCAAATCTCTCCGTGCGACCTTCGCAGCCTTAACATCGCATACCATCGCGTTTCCCAAACACCGGAATGTGTCGTCAACCGATGGTTTTTTATCGATAATAAAAGAAATTAAATCAATTATTACCATGCAGGCATAACGTGACCGGCCATGTGAGACGCGTAGCAGTCGATACGCACCTAATGCGTAAACGATAAGAATCAATTTCGCGCGTCAAGTTTTACTTAACAATAGTGTTGTGAAAATAAATGCATTTCAGAAGTAAATATGAATTTGTAATGGACGTGATGTTTCTTTCAGTTAATTTGTGCGGTAATTTTACTCGTCAGATGTTAATTTAATAAGCACTACGCAATGTAATGGAATGTTAGGTAGAAATTAATAACTAAATAAATAATAAGTAACTTATGCGGCTTTATTTATTTATTTATATGTATATTTATAACTTATGCGGCGCCAAAAAACAAAAACGAAAACAGAATGCCTAAGGACGTGCTTCGATGGTTTGTGCACGTTGGACGAATAAGTGAAAACCGAATGGTGAAGAAAACACACAGAACTAAAGTTAACATTAAAAAGGCGTCAAAGGATGACGGGACTATCTTTTTAAGACCATGTGAGCATATTGCTTTAAGAGGAGAGGGTCAAAAGTACTCGGATACCTAGGCGTGAAGGAACTGATGACTTATAGAGAAGCGAAAGATGGCATCCCCTTTCGTGGATTATGCGCGAGGATATCTAATAATTAAAAAGGATAAATGACCTTCATTAAAATATGTCAATCTTTTAAGAAGAAGTTTTATTTCTTGAAAGAAGAAGAAGTAAAGGAATAAACTTTATACGTTGCTTTTTTTACCGCAACATAAACAAAAAATAAAAAGCAGTAAGTCTTCAAAGACAAAATTAAATAAAAAATAAAGAGTGATTCTAAATGATAAATTGATAAAGTGTCTTATAATGTAAAAATAGAATATATATAAAAATGAAAATAAAAGTTGCTGGCATTATAGAAAAGCAAGAAGAGGGAGGGTATATGCTCGACATAGTTGCGGGTAGACGCAACACTGATTTTCAGCGCAGCCCATTTACAGTGTTGGACTGGTAGTGCCCGAATCACAACAAATAATTGGTTATTCAGTTCGTTCATATAAGTAACAAAACAACACATGTAACAGGAAATACTACAAAACAGAATCAGATCATATTACTAAGAAGTTAAAGGAGATAATATTACAAAGGTAAGCTTACATGCATATATACTATTATCAGTAAGAGAATTATCGTAATAAATATCCTCACGCCATTATGTCCAACCCCACATAAGTTTTTGAAAAAATTCTTTGGTACGATGCACTTTGCTATCGTGACTGTAGAAGTATCTTAGTAAAGTAAAATTGAGACTTAAAGTAAAATAATAAAAGTATTATGTTCCACGATAGCTGAGTGCTTGGGTGGTCGGAATTTCGAGTCAAAAGACCCGAGTTCGATCCACGCTTGTACCAATTTAAAAGCCATGCCTAATACTTTATATTAAATTGTATTTCGATGTCAAATATCTGATAGGCGGTGGCAAGTTATACCAGCACTTTGTTGCGCTGTACCTAAAGCTACCTCGCAATAAGTCACGATAGCAGAGTGGTAGGACCCGAATTTAATCCCTATTTGGCAGGCTCGTACCAAGGTGTTATATCAAAACACTTATGTACGATTTATATCGTTGGCTTGGACATAAACACGGCGACAGGCTCACCACCTGTCACTTTGTCCCAAAAATGTCTCGGTTGAAGGTTGGTCAAAAAGGACTTAATTATCTAGAAGTCTGTGTAACGCTGTATTGAGTATATATAATCACTAATTTGTTGCCAAATTGTGTTCTTGTAGAATATTGCACATTTAACAATTGATTTAAGGCATGTAAAATATACCGTATTGTAAAACGAATAAAAGCATAAAAGCTAAAATGAAAAGTTTATCCTACGTATCGCAACGTAAACGCGACATTATCACAAAAGCCCGTACCGTCTTTGCATCGATTGACAATTTCAATTTTATAATTTTTCGCTTGCCACATGAAAGTTGTCAAATTAAACGCCTATTACCCAGCATCCGTTACATCTTCATTCTCCTAATCTTTACTGAATAACCTATAAACGTATAGAGATTGCATTTTAAACTATTCGGCACACTAGTACATTAAATTTTGGACGGATGAAGCTACAAATTATTATTTTTTCACTTAAGCAGATTATGAGGAATTACTTGCTACGCAAACCGGGATAGCAGAGTAGTTGAGTGATCGGAATTAGAGTTAAGAAACTCGAGTTCGATCCCTGGTAATAAGCTAGTATCAATGGGTTTATGAAGAAAAAAAATCTAATATACGAATTATGTCGTTGGCTTGGACATAAAGACGGCGAAAGGCACATCATCTGTCACGTTGTCCGTCTGTCACGTGTGTATCTTCGGTGGTAGGTGGGTCCAAACGACTTTATTATTTAGACCTCCTTCTACCCCTGTACTGGGAATGACGTGAAGATATTTATTTACTTATGGTTAAAATACCATATACAGTAAAATACCACTGACGTTTCGAATTTTATCTTATAAAAAACAAATACATTTATTACATTCATAACCTTTAATAAAGCCATGGTAATCAAGAGGCTGGCCTTATTTTACATGACATTACAACTTTTGCGGATATATTTGGATGGAATCCTTCTTTCAACATTAAAATCAGTATATATATTTATGCTACATATTCACTTTTAACATACTTATGTAGAATTTAGGTTTCTCTAAATGGACACAGTTGATGTAGAAAAAGATTAAAACAAACCACTATTGATTTGTTAGAACAAATATTGTCTAGTCATTATGTTTATCTTGAAATAAATTATAACAGTGGCGATAGCCGAGAGGTTGGGTGATCGGAATTCGAGTCAGAAGACCCAAGTACGATACCCAAGGCTCTCTGGGTGTTTTTTAAAAACGTATGTACAATTTATGTCATTAGCTTGGACATAAAAACGGCGTCGGGCTCACCACCTGTCATATTATCCAAAAAATTTCTTTGGTGGAAGGTGGGTCGAAAGGATTTAATTGTCTAGAACTCTGTCTACTTCTTGGTATCGGGAAAGGCAAGGAAACATATTTTAAAATAAATTATATTATTGCTATAATTTATTTTCATTTTGTAATATTTCATTTGTAATGCAAATTAATAAACTACATTGTAATCGTTTTTTTTTTAATTTTATGAATGGTTTTGGAAATATGTATAAAAGGGAAAAAAAAGAAAAATTATATACGTATTTCTAAGTGATCATTTTAACTATTAGCGGCAAAATATGATAGATAAAATAACATTTGGTTTTTCTCAAAATACCGTCTTTTCCGGTGATTTTTTTAACGCAATCCAGACATAGATAATATTCACTTGTGTTAAGAAGAAACCGTTTTTATCTTAATTCCACATTTTATCATCACATTGTAACAAGAGAGGCATAGGTCTCTCGCATAAGGGAGCAGGGGGATCGCAGTACCAGACACCTTGTGCCCTAGCCGTTGATACCCTTCAACGATCTGCTGAATTCTTTTCTGGTATTTTCCGAGATAGTTATTCCGCTTTCTATCGGCTACAGATTTTTAAGGCTACATTAAAAATTTTGAAGGCATCTATCCGTCATATACATGACTAATGGTTTTTATTTATAGAAGTAACAACACGATTTAAAATAATTCCACACACCTACCAGATCAACTGTACAATTAAACAAACGCTACCAATCGTACATCATTTTAAATACGCAATAAAAAAAAAACTACGTATAAATAGAACTAACAAGCGATCCATTCAAATATCGTTGTCATACTCCGGATCGGTACGCATTCCGGCATCGTCGCGCCACTGCCTGAAAACCAACCTTCAAATTAAAAAAAAAGCCTCGCGTCACACCGGCTTCATAAAACATGTAATGGCGTCGTAAACGGGCATTTTGGCCTTGTCGGGTCGTTGGCTTAACCTAGGCCTCGACGTCACTGCCATTATTCGCTAGGCAACAAGGCGTTGTGCCGAAATACCAAGTCCATGGTCTAATGTGCGGAGGCCTCACTCGTAGCGAATGCAAACATACACTATACGTGTTCCGGCATAGATTAATGTAATATTTGTATATAGATATATATTACAAAGATATTACATTGTTATTTTTTTTTTATAGCATGCAAGTCGATTTATTAAATTTCGTATTAGTTTTATAAAAAAATTATTATTATTAACTTTTTTTACGCTCTTTGTCTTATTTTTTTTTACATTTATTCTACTACTATCTACCATTACATTATACGTTATATATTTTAACTTTATGACAACCTCTGTCCCGCTAGCTTCGATGTCCCGGATTCGATTCCTTATTGAACTATTAAAAAGACTACATCATAAGCATATACAAAGATCTTCTGGATGGTGAAATCTTCACCATGCGTTTTTTGTATTTTTTTTTTACTATTTCAAGTATTAAAAACTAAGGTTTTCGCATATTTGCCAGTTTCAGATACATCCGTATCAAATTCCAAGCCTTTATCTTATTTGCTCGTTTAGATAACGAGCGTTGAAGTTTTTAGGACATTTTCACAATTTTTTGAGATATACTAGCTGTTATAGGTATTTCAGTTTATTAAACATTTTTTTATCGTTTATGTAGATCAGTAACAAAGAATTTACTGTCAATTTCTCGACAATTATTAAAGGGTTTTAAAATTATTATTTCCCACATTTGTAACTGACTACATGGGTACAGTAGTGAGAATAAAATTTAAAAATTTCTTGACAGTCGAAATTAGGAAAGAGGAAAACCTGGGCTCACATATTTTATTTACCTATAGACTAATGGAAAATTTATTATTTTTAGTGAATTAATTACTTTAGGCAAGTAGATTTTAGACTAAAGTTTTCATATAGTCATTAATTTAAGCTATTTAATAGTGAAATTAAAAAAGAGTAACAATAATAACTACCGTAATTAGTTATATCTTGTAATTGTTTTATATCTGATACTTCAAAACATTCGAACATTTATCAATTACTTTCATATGACCTTACCTATAACCAGTATTACAGGTAACATAACCATTAAAGATCAAAAAAAAATTAATATTTATAACTTTATTTATGGCTAAAATCAATTACCTATACACATTCATAGGAATGTTAATGGTATGCTTCTAGTCAAATTTTACTGATTAATATTAAATCACCTAAACTTATTACGAACATTACCCATCTAGGTCAGATTCATGCATAAACGATTTTATAAATTACTCTGTGCACAACAAATGTCAAACTGTACACAAAGGCGGGAAAAATAAAAAAAAAAAAGTAAAACATCACAATTCAGTCGGTAAACGCGGCAACATTGTGAACCACTTTATTAAACAGTTAAACAAGCGGATCACAATCCGTACAGCCGTGTACGCACCATAATTTGTTTACGATTCCCCATGGCGGGGTCGAAACGATGACCCACCAAGGCCACTGTGTCACGGGGCAAATAACAAAGGCGGGTCGGCGGAATCGACGGAGTCAAACGGAATTTCACTTTCGACAACACAGTTCCGATGCGGCGACTGCGGGTTGAGGCTAATTTACAGAGGCGCGGGGCGGCCATGTTGTTTTGAATTGAGCGTGGTTTTATAATTTGGAGACGTACTATGGGTCCTTGTGTTGTGGATATTTTAGAGTACTCTGTTAGTTTCAGTGGCCACTCGCTTTAATTAATATGCTTAATTATGCAATTAATTAAAAACTTAAAGCATGTTATGCTTTATATATATATCTTGTTTTTTTTATATCCCCTGTGCATCCTAATGTAATATACCAATAATAAATATTTTCGTGTGTTTGTATGCTTAATTGTTAAACCAATTTTGACGAAATATGGCTTAATGGTACCTTGAACCGAAGGGAAAAACATAGGAAAAAAATGTCACAGTTGAGTAATAAGTCCTTTCGACCCACCTTTCGTCGTAGACATTACTCACACTAGATAACAATATGAATCATACAGCCTACCACCTGGTGATAGAACTCGGATCGGAATTGGAGTCAAGAATTCCAATTCCGATCACCCAATCACTCGGCTATCGTCAGAGATAACTTTTAATAAATGTATTTAAAACAGATTTATGTCATATACCATATACCTGACACCATAGACGCTACCACCACCGGTATTCTGCATTTTAATCTGGTGATTTTCGAAATGGTTATTCCTCGATCGGTTTTCGAAGGCAGAGTTACAACAAACGAGCTATGAGATGGATTCTAACACAAATGAAAAAAAACCTACTAGAACCATCACGTGTGACGGTGGTGGCCTCCGGGGTCTTTAGAGCCTGTGTAATATTTAGGATTTGCGAGAGCATTGACCTGCAGGTGGAAAATCCCACAGTTTTCTTTTTGTTCCACGAAGAGGGCATTGTTATATACATACTACGGTAGAGCCTGACATGGGTCTGTCTGTCCGGTTACGTAGACATCTTATACAACATACCGACTAAAAACCACATACATGTTCTATACTCACGGCCTTTTGGCCATCTGCACCTTAGAATGGGATTTTCGAGAGCGTAGGCCCGCTAATAGTAAACGGAAAGTGGAAAACTACAATGGTTGATTGCATCCAAGTTCAATCAAAAAGACGATTGACGAAAAACTAAAAAGTAGGAAATAGGTTCTCTCTAGTTTAGCTCAATTTTTATTTAGAACACATCATAAGATTGTCTGTTTTTTGAAAAACAGTTTAAAAATAAATAAATATCTTCACGCAATTCCCAATACAGGGGTAGACAGAGGTCTAATCTAGACAATTAAATCCCTTCGACCCACCTTCCACCGAAGATATTTTCGGGACAACGTGACAGGTGGTGAGCCCGTCGCCGCCTTAATGTCCAAGCCAACGATTTAATTCGTACATAAGTTAAAAAAAAAACAAAAAACAGTTTGATAATAAAAACTCAAGGAACACAGCATATTACACGCTACTGCACTCAACCACTATGTTTTATTATGGACTTATATTTTTCGAAAAAAAGTCACGATAGCCGAGTTGTTGGCTGGTCGGAATTTCGAGTCGAGAGACCCGAGTTCGATCCCCAGGTGGCAGTACCAATGAGTTTTTCAAAAACTTATGTACGAATTTCATCGCTAGCTTGGACATAAAGACGGCGACGGACTCACCACCTGTCACGTTGTCCCGAAAATATCTTCGGTGGAAGGTGGGTCAAAGGGACTTAATTGTCTAGACTTGATCTCTGTCTACCCCTGTATTGGGAATTGCGTGAAGATATATTTTTTATATATTTTTCGAGATGATTGTGTCTCCATTTACGAGTAGCCTATTGCTTTTCCAAGGCTTTCTCTTAGTCGTATCTTATAACAAGCACGGGCATAATGGAAGTGCTATATTCTTACGTCGAGCGCGGTAGTGTTCATGTGTTTACAAGAATTTAACATTTATCAAACCACAATTTTTTTTTATAGGACAGGACGCAAACGAGCTGGTGGCTCACGTGATGGTTAGTGATTACCGCCGCCCATGAACATCCTCAATACCAGAGGAATAGCAGATGCGTTGCTGGCCTTTGAGAAAGGTACAGACTCTTTTCTTGAAGGTCCCTAAGTCGTATCGGTCCCAAAAAACCGCTGACGGCAGTATACTCCATAAAGTGCATGTGCGTGGCAGAAAATTTCGCGAAAAACGCACAATGCATACATAAACGGGTTGATACGTAGGTTAATACTGTAGCTATAGCAGAATACCGTTTAACTTTAGCCAGAGTTCCCTAAAAGGCACGAAAATCGTCGCAACCGACAGACACGAAGACATTTCCAGGTCAGACAGATTAAATAAATCAGAGGCCGCCGTTTAAGCGTAATTAAATACGACTCATATTATACACGTCGTTACTCAACCGGCGTGCGTTTAAACGTCGGCTTGATTGCGCGTTTTATAATAAATTTTCTTTTAACTCGCTTTGATAAATGCATTTTACGCCTCCCCGCGGACTTTTATCAATGCGTTTTGAAAGATGCATGTAAACATCCGGCGCACGTTTCTTTTGACGAAACGAGGCTTAGATTACTGTTAGAAATTACCAACTCCTTTCTACTCGTAGGTGGAAGAAGGCATAGATGATGGGTGGGAAGGGAGACCCTTAGAAATGTAATTGGTTACAGACTAATAGCGATACAACCCTCTCGAATTTGCGTTGAATATGAATGTGTTGTTTATTATGTAAGTTTAATTATTAATGTAGCTATATAGTACCTTTTCCTTTGATATTAATAATACAAAGGAAACGGTAAATACGGCGACACTCTTACCACCAATCACGTTGCCTTTAAAGTGATCAATTAACTAGAACTCTATCTAGCTCAGTGGTAAAAAGCGTGAAGGTTCCCTTTTTGATAGGTATTACATGTAAAAACATAATTAACAATGGAGGTTCAAAAATTAATATAACAAAGTGTTAATTACGAATTTACTTGGTAACTCCGTAAAATTAACAATTTTACCGTCGAGGCTATTAAAATTTATGTTCGGTTAAAAACCTTGATAACAGTCGAAACGATAACATCACAAAGGATTGTTAAATCTATATCTTATTACATAAAAGCTTAATCTCGAGATCTGGTGTGCAAAACAGGGGTAGACACACTGCTGCAATAATTTGGAAGTCTTCAAAAACATTAAAGCAACGACTTCTATATTGAATTCATTTCAAACGTATTCATGTAATATTATACTAACATTAAAAAAATATCTTCACGCCATACCCAACCACTCGGCTACCGTGAAAGTATACTAACATTATAAATGCGAAACTATGTTTGTGACAAGATAACACCTGAACCACTAAAACGATTTTAAAAAATCCAGTAAGTTAACGCCAAGATATTAATAGTGTTATATACAAGGTATAAAAAATTCTATAAAACTCATTATTTACGTGCACTGCCATTGAGTAATTTGTTACAAAAATTAAGTTACTGTGAAGATCGCTTTAACATTACACGTACAACTATGTATAAGAGTAAAATTAAGGCGAAACCAAGTTCCAATTTGCAATTATCTGCAAACTGTAGGATAGCATTAGCAGTTTATAATTGTTTGAGAAATGATCACATTATAATTTTACCTTCTATTAATAATGATTACGACTTTGTCAGTTCTTTACAGACAACGAGAGCGAAACCGCGGTTAAAAGCTAGTACATTATATTTTTGAACAAACTCAAGTCCCTTTGTATTTTTATTAATTTTATCTTCTGTATCTTTGACAATATTATATGCATATATATTTCTGATCGGATAATTAGGTTCATATACATCATACCTATATTCGTGCCTAGCCGAACTCGCAACCCTTAGGTTCGAGAACTGAATCACTATTTGATTATTATATACATGTATATAAGTAGGTTATTATACACAAAAATCAACAAGAAACTATATCACTCCTATACATAGCTATATTTCTTTTTCGTTAGGAAACTGATGGTTCTTCTAAAGATTACCATCCATATAAAAAAAATATCTTCACGCACTTCCCAATACAGGGGTAGACAGAGGTCGAGTCTAGACAATTAAGTCCCCTCGGCCCACCTTCCACCGAAGATATTTTCGGGACAACGTGACAGGTGGTGAGCCCGTCGCCGTCTTTATGTCCAAGCCAACGATATTCGTACATAAGTTTTTTTTTTTTTTTTGAAAAACCCATTGGTGCCAGCCTACCAAATGGGGATCGAACTCGGGTCTATTGACTCGAAATTCCGACCACCCAACCACTCGGCTATCGTGACTTATTACCATCCATATACATATTTATATTCTTTCGATGTATGAAGTGGTGTTGAATGTTGGATGATATTTCACTTGAATCATCCCCCCTCCCTCTTTTTAAATTCTTCAATTCCTTTAAAACCAATTTTAAAACTTTTACAGCATTGAAGAATATCGTCAAATACGGAATTATGAGATGTGTCTCTCACACCGATTTTATATTTAAATTTATATTTAAATAAATAAATAAAACTGCGTAGTAACCGTTCTTCGTTACCGAACAAGGATTGACGAGATACGATAGAGACAGATAAATAAAGAGTCTAAAAAAGTCCAATGGCTGGCGAAAACGTACGCAATATTTAGAGACTACGGCTTAAACGGCCTCGCTAGGTCGCTGGCATATGATGTCACGAGCGCGGGAAAAATTCCGCATGGCGACCGGCCGATCTGGCCCGCTCGCTGCCATTTTGCACTTTATCCTCGTTAATTTTGTAATCAATTTACGACGAAAATAATAGATGCGCAGTTTTTTTTATTTTTAATCATAATAACAATATCGTTTATGTGTTTTATTGTTAATAATAATAATATCGTTTATGTGCCAGAATGTTGGTACACAATTATAGTATTTTTTTTTTAATTCGACCATTACATTCCACTGCAAGAACTGCTAACTGAATAATATAGACATCGAGTACGAATTTTGCGCGAACATCGCAGTTCATTGCGTGGTTGTTGTGGGCTTTTTGAATGTTATGTCGTCGCGGACGAGCCATAAGTAGGCTGATTGTGGAAAACAACTTTTTCTACAGTCTGGGTCTGGGTGTTTGTGGTAGCTTCGTTGTTTGTGGGATCAGGGCAATGTATGCCATGTTGCCCCTATGGATTAGTAACTACCGCCTCGGCTGGAACAATGCCTGCTGAAGGCTTTAGGCACGGGTTCCGATTTATTTTTAAAATAATTCCGGCATGCCAAAAAACATTACTAGTATTCCTGTTAACCACTCCAACTAAGCTGCAATGCTTGTATGTAGTGGTTCACGAGACTAGTCGAATGGCGGGACCGAACCTGCGAGGTTTTGTTTAGAAGTCCACCCAAAACCATTAGTCTATTGGCGCTTAATTTTTCATAGTGATGTTGTCGCCGACGACTGACAAGTACAGCCTCGGCAGGAACAGTGACGGTTGAAGGCTTTTAACTGTCAAGAGATCTAGTTCGATCAACAGGAGGTGGAGTGTGAGCCCCTACCAACCCAATGAGTTTTTGTACGATTTATAACGTTTGATACGAGATAAAGACGGCGACAGGCTCATCACCACGTCACGTCACGTTGTCTCAAAAAAAAATTTGATGCGCAGAAATGTGAATCGTAAGGACCTAAAAGTGTAAACATTTGTCTATGCTAGTGCTAGAAAAAATATAGTAACAATTATAATGTCGACCCGGGGATCGCACCCTTTTAACTCGCTATTAAGGAGCGCTAAGCACTCGTGTCTTATACAGTCGATTTGTTTAACTTAAAGTAATCACTAAACAGCCGTGTGCGCATCATGGCTATAATGAAAACCGTCAACACATTTGTATGATTCGTATTGCGTAACTATATCATCATCCTGTCAAGTATTTACAGGTGGTAAGTGTAATATAAATTCAGATGAGGTCAAAGACGTACAATGAGTTACAATCTGAAGGTCTTAAAAAAATTCCGCTACACAGACATCTGTATATTAGGTACTATACAGATACGTTAGAAACAGTGGCGAAGGTAAACCCAATAACCGTTAAGTTCAGCACTGGTCAGGGTTAAGTGCCATGAGTTTACATGTAAACTTTACACAATAGGGTAGCACCTAACCGACACACATGGCCGTGCATAATTAGCACATGTAACCGACCGACAACTAATCACACACCAACTATAAGGATCGGAACCGTTAATTACTACATGTTACACGCCCTTAAACACATCGGCAATCAAAATTAGGTTTGAGATGTTTATTCTTCCACTCACGTATCACGTACAGCGACGATTTTGGTAAGCAATTATGTAAATCTATTGCACAAGGTATGTGACAAGACAATTAGCACGCATTTGAATTGATTAATTATAAATTCCATTGTTTTCGAGATGTGTTTGCATTGAAATCGATGCGGCAAAAAAATGATATAAGAAAATAAGACTTACGACAGACTTAGTGGTGTTTCACTACAGTTTCATTAGGAGGGATGCTAAAGGTTGTTAGAAGGTAATTATACAAAGATAAGCTCCATTGTTAATAATTTAAGCAAATCTCTCGTGACAGTTTCGCAGGACTTAATTATCTAGATCTCTATCTACCTATTTACAGGTTGTTATGATGATTTCAGATCAAAGCAGCGTTTGAGGTGCGAGTGGTTTGCTACTGCGATCGCTAACCCGCTTGCCAAGCGTGGCGATCATGACAAATCCTCCCTATGGGAGACGACGTTCTATCTCAGTCCTCGGGTGTGACGACGCATTCAACCGCATTCTATTGAAATGGTTTGATAGTATTTTGGGCGGCATTAGCCATTTACAATCAGATGAATAATCAGCTAGTTTTCAGCCTACTCCGTTTTTTTTTTATTTTTTATAGAAAAGAGAGGCAAACGAGCAGGTGGCACACGTGATGGTAAGTGATTACCGCCGCCCATGAACATCTGCAATACCGGAGGAATAGCGGATGCATTACCGGCCTTTAAAAAGCGTTTAATAGTAACTAGTATATTCTTCAAAAGAAATAATGTTACGTCTAATTTCTCATTGTTTGTGGGGAGTCGAGATAAGCAGTAGATAACACGTATTTTTAATTTGCTTCAATTGATATGTTAATAAGGGATTTAGTCACAGAGTGACTATGGTATTTTTTTTAATGTACACGCTATTTCTTTCACTGGACTAGACTTTTCGGTCGACTTTTCACCGAAGCTTGAGCTCGGAACAACGTGATGGGTGGTGATTTTATTGCTGTCTTTATATCCATGTCCAATGGGGATGCCCCCTAAATATACTGAAGATGAACAAAAAGAATATCAAAGAACATCTACCAGTACATAAAATATATTATTTGCATTTTGGCTTCCTGCGAGCTATAAGCATAATTGTTGCTTCCCAAACCAATTCTTTGTCTAAAAATATTTTTTTAGTTATAAGTCTGTGAGGACCCTGAACTATTATTCTGGTGGTCTCTGAAGACTGAAATAATGCGGAGTACTCCTGCCTCCATTTGTAGGAAACACTTAGGAATTTAGGCTGGTTCGTTGGGTTACAATTTGGGGTACAATTGTTCTGTTTGTAGCCGTTGAATCAGTTAATACCCAGGTTAATTACAGTCCTTATTTAAATATTTTCACTACTTCTTTACTTTCCACACTATTAATCCTCGCACTCTCTCCAGCAGGGAAAACAAAACACTGTTATAAATGCCTAAATTCTCCTACGAAGACCTCATTTCTTGTCCTATGTCTCTTTCCAACGCGTTCCAGTAACACACGTTGGTCGTCTTAAAACATGTAATAGGTTTGTGATTGGTTAAATTAATCAGTCTTCTAATCATCTAAGCGGTAAAGGGATTCGGTTATTCTCATTGGAAATTTTAACTTGCTAGGCAGAATATGTTTTGATCAAAATCTAAGTGATACCACAGTGTTTCTACTAATTTCATCCTTTTCAAACCATGGGTACAAAGGTGGTAGACACTGGATGATTCTGCATATTGTTCTTTTACTATGTGAATAGTTATTAAAATACTCTAGCCTTAATTGTCTCTCCTCTATCGATGAATGGCGTACATACCGGTTCTCACCAGCTAAGAGGTTCCAGGTTCGATGTCCTATGGGTCAATGTGGAAAATTTTTGATTCCGTTGTTTCCGATTTCATAATTTGAGTACTTCAGCTACAATTTCTTATTGTTCAGTACTTTAATTTAAGTACTTTGGAATCAATGTGTGTTAAGTTGTCCCTATCTATGTATTTATTGTTAAATTAAACCATTTGTTATAATTCACTATATCAGACACACATCAGATCATTTAACGCTTGTCTTACCGCGTGATCGATCGCCTAATTACCCATAACTCCTTTATGAGAATGTGTCCATTGGATGGAATTGCCGAGTTCTCATCTAAAGTGGTATGCAATGGGGTTTTTCAAAATTCTATCTCTATCTATATTATGTATTGAAAGAATTAAACCAAAACTTGTTATACAAGACAAAGATTTTTCAATATACATTTAACATACGTGTACTTACAGCTAAAACAAAATAAAGGGAACGTGACTATTAATTATTCTAATGACAATACAAATTAACATGTAAAGTACGGACAATAGAGTTGGTTTGGAATTTTACCGAATGCGATGTACTGGTGGACCGGATTGGGCTCGATTAGCTTCTGCAACCTAACCTAATGACATTCAGGGCCCCTACCGATTGTTCATAACGAATACGACTCTATTGTCGAAGTAGTCGAAGTAGTATGTATAGTCGAAGATATAGAACATTGTACGGCCAGCATTGGAGTATGCATTTCAAATATGAAGACTTTAACTTAAAAAAGACATAAATCTGCTTCTAATGATATCTAACAGGCTTAGTTATTACGTTGAAGGAAACCGTCTTTAATCCCGCGGGTGTTAGAAAGAGTAATCTAAGGTAAAAACCTTAAAAATGTAGTATGTAATAAACTTGAATTAAGACATATTCTTATCAGTAGAGTTTAAAATGTTGAATTAATTTAAAAGAGTTTTTCTAACGGTAGTAGAATGTAATGTATTTAAACAACCTATATTTTTTTTAATAAGTTTACAGATGAATACAGTAACCTCCTGTTTTTTTAGATTGAACATAGAGAGATCATCAATGAGAACATCTAGATCTCAATACGTTGGAATATGCCTTCCTACCTGTACGACCAAAAGTTTCGAATGAACGCCAAGATATTTGTCAATACAGTAAACAGGAGGTCAATGGCAGAAGGCGACGTCAAGAACAGCTGATTGTGAAATAATATACGTCAATTGCCGAATGGTAATTAACCTCAAAGACATTGGTAGTGGATCTTAAAACCGGTAATAGCAATTTGAATATTACACTTGCAACATTGTTAGCTGTGAATCGTTTAAAATATAATGATGTAAAGACCGAGTCAGAGTCCAGTCTTTTAGTACTTTTTCCAAAGCTCGATGCCAAAAGAGATGCGATCAAGGCTCGCAGGGTGTCGGAAGGTTGCTGACTTGTGCTCAATGTGCACACATGTTCAGCGCAATAATCGATTACGTCAGTCACCTGCGAGCACACGAACGACGCTCGCAATAGTCATAGATCCAAAGTTGTTGTGGCTGAAATCGGTCGGGATATACGTACATACATAACGGCGTGTTAAAGTCCACTGCAGGTCATACCCCTCCCCCTTGGGGAAGATTTCCCATAATCGCCACGCTTGGCATGCGGATTGGCGATCGCAGTACCAGACCACTCGCTCAACCTCAGACGCTGCTGCCCATCTTCGGTCTGATTATTTTGGGGTGGTATTTTTTATATGATGGGTGGTATTTTTTATATGAAGGGGGGTCAAATTAACAAGATCTCTGTCTGCCCCAGTATTGGGAATTGCGTGAAGATACTTTCATTTATATTTTCAAACAAAGTTAATTTAATACTTAATAAAATATTAATAGTACTGCGCGTTTTAAAAAGAAATACAAGCGTATTCGATTAAAAGATGTGTAGCTGAAAGTACAAAGATATTGGCAGAATTCTGAAAAGAGAGGCCATAAATCTAAGAAAGAAGAAGTACAAAGATGAATATGAACGAATGGCTGTAAGCGCTGTGGCGCTGTGTCAATTTTAGCAAAAGAAAAGGAATTCGTCCCATTTGATTCTTATTGGATTTTTTCTTACATATTCCCATAACATAAAAATTCACTTTTGTTCTGCTTATTCCTTTAAGTACGTTAAATAGGTTAATATGAACAGGGGATAAAATTTGGGCCAATAATAGGTTAAAGTCGATATTCCAATTTAAAAAATCTGAAGAAGATTTTTTAAGATTTTGGTTCTTTTTCCGCTTAGAAATTATCTGAATAGGCGTACAACACTAACATTCATCATGTAATACCCGCTTTTGAAAGGTTTTAGAGCTACTGTATAACTATGGCTACGTCACGGAACATCGAAGTTTTCGGTAGGGACGATATAAAAATGATAATCTTCTAGCTCCCCTATCCATAGTGGAACAAGAAAACTCAATCAATAAATATATTAGTGATAAAGTAAGGTACTTTATATTTTAGTTACCCCCCACGGCTTTGCCCGCAGTTTAATACTTAACGCGGAACCCTAATTATGTTTCTAAAATAAAAGTAGCCTGTGTTACTCCTTATAACATTACTTATCTGTGTGTGAAAGTCTTGATAAAATCGGTACAGCCGTTTCAGAGATTAGCCGGAAAAAACAAACGGACAAACAAAAATTGTAAAAAAATGTTATTTTAATTGTCTCAGGCGTTACTTTGCGGAAATTCATTGTAAAGTTGTTATTTAAAAAATTACTTCGCAACCCTCCGCATGAAAAGCGGAGAGACACACTGACTATGACTCTGCGGTCGCTCATCGTAGAGTCTACTCGCTTGAGGATGCCTTGTTTTGAGGCGAAACACGTGTCGCGTTTTCGGTGGTGGTGTGTGTTACCTGGTTTGAGTGTAGTGGTGGTGGTGCATACAGTGGAATTGGTGCACACATCTGTGGAATTGGTGCACGCATCTGTGGGAGGGAGGGTGGTGCTCTTCTTCTCTTCGGACCAGGTAGCATATACCTTTTTATATTTTCATGCGGAGGGTTGCGAAGTAATTTTTTAAATAACAACTTTCAAATGTTATTTTGGTGTATTTTCAGTATATATTCATATCCATGTAGTAAAAAACTGTTCAATATTACAATCAGACACACCCATTTTTACCACCTGATTCATATGTATACATAAATATGTATCTATAAAAAATGCAAATGTTTTGGACTGTTATGTCACCACCTGTCACGTTACCCGAAATTAGCTTCGGTGAAATGTCGATCGGAAGTTCATCATTGCCTAGACGTCTGCCTTACCCAGTATGGAAAATTCCGAGACGATAAAAGACCGGTTTACCTGACACAACCAAAAATTTATTTTGACAATCATAAAATTGCTAATTAAAATTTTATTATGACCACGCGAAAATGAAGATCACACATGCATTAATAGAAATAAAAACATGATCTCATGGTTACGGTTTAATAGTACTTATAAATGTGAATTTTTCTCAAACGTTGTCCTATGAACTCAAGGTAAGGTACCATACAATACAAATAGCAATAGTTTATTTCCTTTAATTTAACCTAGGTTCAAGATTGCATTGTAGGGGTGCTCCTAGTAAGGCTAAACATATTTTTATCAGGAGACCCCGCGCTTTAATCAATTCATTTAAAACTTATAGGTAAACTCACGTATAATAAAAATCATCTATTCCATATCTGTAGCAGCAACATTGATCGTAAATTCTTTTTGACAGATTTCTTTTTCGTTACCTAAGTAAAAAAAAAAACGTGTACAATATTGTCAAACTCCTGCATATTTAAATATCATAATAATATAAGTTTTATTAGTACATTGCAATCTCAAAATGTATTTTTAAACATTTTTTATGTATTAAATTATATTATACCTTACTAAATGAATGGATATCACGTACTTTTTTTTACAAGTTGAATAGAAATAAATGTCACCGATCCTTCGAGCATAACTTTGAGCTCATAAATTTAGGTAGAGAGATAGATGGATAATTACAAGATACCTCTTTTCATCGTGATATTCAGAAATAAACAGATACGCCGGCATTAACGACAACTTTCATTTATAGAATTATTCAATAACACATCAAGAAATCAACTCACTAAGCCGCCGAATAGGTTAGACAGGGCCGTCTTTGTGTCCAAACCTGCGATATAAATCGAACAGATATTTAGAAAAAAAAGCCATTGCTTTTTTGTCTAAACTAATGTTTAGAAGTCTAAACTTCTAAACATTAGTTTAGACAAAAAAGCAATTTGTTTCAAAAAACAAGTTTTTAAACTTATTTGGAGCCTTGGGGATCGAACTCGGGTCTCTTGATTCAAATTCCGATCACCCAACCACTTAGCTATCACGACTACTTTAATTACTTTAATTAATTCGGTAATTTCTGTAACCATGCGTTGCCCTTCGTCCCGTTAAATGCATGTATGCATATACTAATACGATATAATTATATCGTATATTGTATATAATTTATTTATCAATACACAAGATATCTAGGTCCAATCCGTCCTCCCAGGTACTCTACCTAAGCTTCAATTTGTATGATGCTTAAGTCCTAGTGCTTGTCAGGTTAATGATGACAATAATGCAATAAGACATTCCAATTAGAACTTGTATACTGTCCATTTATTATTGTAAAGTATTTAGACTTTTCACGATAGCCGAGTGGTTGGGTGGTCGGAATTTTGAGTCAAGAGACCCGAGTTTGATCCCCAGGTGGCAGGCTCATGCCAATGGGTTTTTCAAAAAACTTATGTACGAACTATATCGCAGGCTTGGACGTAAAGACGGCGACGGGCTCACCACCTATCACGTTGTCCCGAAAATATCTTCGGTGGAAGTTGGTATTTAGTTTATTATGTAAAGAATTAGCATTTCTATTAATTTTAATACAAAAATAATTTATGAAATCTAATACGAGTCCCCTTTAGTCGTTCTACCAAGTCATGCTTAACTGTTTTTTAATACGCGATATCAATGAACAGATTTTTCATCAAGTATTAAAATGCTTCTACCTTTCACCCTCCTTAAGTTAAACCCAAACTCGACTACTTGAAGTACATTTGTTATTTTCAAACCATTCTTTCTTTATATCTCCGACTCTTATTGAGGAATTTCATTTAATGTTTTCCCAGTTATGAGTAAACTAAGAAATGTTGGTGTTAATGTTCAGCTTCGGTTTCAATGCAGCGTAGCAGCAGGATCCTTTACTAGATATATAAAAAATCCCTCTTGAAAAGCAGTCAAAGAAGCCATTCTTTTAAATAAAGAACGGTCCCCATCCCCTGTATCTCTCTACTTCCCTCAACATTTTGCTAGCCGTCACTCCATCTGACTTATATATTTAAACTTCATTTGTACAATAGTATGTTCAAAACAATCTTTGGTTTGAGCAGAGTATTATGAGTGCAAATCTACAAAGAGCAAAAGAAAAACTAAACTTATGATTAACGCCTGAACCGAAAAAATTTCCAAAAAAATCAAACCATTGTAACTCATCTGCTATTGTTCCTTTTACTGAATATCGTCTATTAGCTGGAAAGGTACTTCTAATAGATACTGTCATATCTGCTGCGTATTGAACATTAACCAAGTGATGTATTAGCCTCTACATGAATAACATCCGTTAAGATTTGCAGTCATATTGGAACATTCTAGCTAGCCGCTCGACATGTCAGCAACCTGCCCCATTCGTTCAGACTCCGTCGTGCCCGAATAATTAGCGCTAGAGTTGACGAACGCCTGTTCGTCTGTTGCGATTTGGCTAGCGAGTACATCGCCGCTGGCGTTGGAAAGGTGGGTGACCGCGTTTAAATTTGGGTCGTTATCCCCACATCTATTTTCGTTTTAATTACGTCTCCGTAAAAACAAACATACGCATGAGCGGCTGCGTATTTATTTTGACAACTTTAAGATAGATATTGTGAGGATGTTTAAGATTAAGCGAAAGATTATTATTTATACATAACATAAATAGATAATAGCCTATAAAATTGAATATAGGAATACGGGACATAGGCTTCTACTGTCTTCCTTAGTGTGTGTTAATCACCATGCTTGGCAAACTGATTGGTGATCAGTACCAGACCCATCGCACCTTAGACGCTGCCACCCGTCATGGGTCTGTTTATTTTTTTATCTGCAATATTTTCAAATGGTTTCCTTGAAATCTCCCCGTCGTCATTATATTAAGAGTTATTTCCTTGGCGACACCCATAGGAAGAAAAGAGGTGGAATAATCTAGCATACAGCGGCTACAAAGCAAAAATTGTATTTGTGCCCATAATAACGTAATTGAATAGAACGGTTAGGAGGTTTCTGAACATTTCTCTCTAAAAGCAATTCTACGGGTGTGTGTGTTTTTTCTGTAATTTTCTTATTGATTGCTTTAGAATTGAATGTCGTAGAAAACATTACATCCAATTGAATTTTTGGAATAGGACGGATAATTCAATGTTGAGAAATAAAACTAAACCAAATAAGAGAAATATTTGAGAATGTGGATCATTTTATATAAAACAAAGAGATAAGTATAGTTAACATTGCAAACATTGCTCTGATCAGTAACGAAGCAGCTAAAAGCACATACGTAAGGATTTGTAAAATAATGAAAGTACTACAAGAAAAATTAGTTCTTTACATTGTCCCGTCCTGAAACAGAAATGAGAACTTCAGAGCTGGTGACACCATGAAACGCCATGTACGCCGCTCTCGACGGAAGTCGTTAATTTAAAAAAGGTACCAAAAAATCCAATTGCATCCAAATAAAACCTGTGTAATCGCTAGTAATAATATCCGTATTGTAGGTCTATTATTGCATTATGCCTGGGAAAGAACTAAAGAATCCTTGTTTTTTGGACCGAAATGGCACACGCAGTCAAGGCCGTAGGTAAATGTACTTTCAGTACGATACGAGACTTAACAGGCAATCCATCTAATATTACTCATGCCTCATCTAGACGAATTTTTTCTCACCTGACTCATGTTTAATTTTTGGTGTGAACGTTTGACTACGTTTTTACTTGCTGCGAGATAATTTGAAATATCCATTGGAACATTTCTGTAATTGTTCATTAATATGAAGTCACGATAGCCGAGTGGTTAGGTGGTCAGAATATCGAGACAAGAGACCCGAGTTCGATCCTCTAGTGGCAGGCACGTACCAATGGGTTTTTTAAAAAAAACTTATGTACGAATATCGTTGGCTTGGACATAAAGACGGCGACGGGCTCACCACCTGTCACGTTGTCCCGAAAATATCTTCGATGGAAAGTTGGACGAAGAGACTTAATGGTCTAGACTAGACCTATGATTTTTTATTAAAAAAAAGATAAACATAAATATCTACACGCTGTTCCCAATACAGGGGTAGACAGAGGTCTAGTCTAGACAATTAAGTAATTTTGACCCACCTTCCATCGAAGATATTTTCGGGACATTTAATTATTAATTATTAATATTAATTAAAAACAATAATAGTAAAGATGTGTGTGGGGGTATTTGGAATTCGAGTCAATGGACCTGAGTTCCAGGCTCGTACCAATGTTTTTTTGAGAACTTATGAAATATTTATATCGGTGGCTTGGACATAAAGACGGCGACGAACTCACCACTTGTCACGTTGTCCCAAAAAATGTCTTCGGTGAAAGGCGGTTTGAAAGGACTTCTGTCTACTCCTGTATTGGTAATTTGGTGAAGAAATTTTATTTAATATTAATAAAGCATACTTATCACGTTTATTGATGTGTCTTAAATAACATTTTAATAGTATCTTCTCTCGTAGTCGACAAGCTAAGCAATCATCGGTATTATAATTGCAGAGCTAAAAAACCTTTAAAAAAAGGTTTTACACATGGCAACACAATAAGAGTTATATAAGGATATCCTCTGCTCTTGTCTAGATGGGTCTTTTTCACTAGGATTTGACACAGTATTATGAGTATAGTGGCATTTTAGTTATCTGAGTTTCCTCCCTATGTTGGAATAATAAGATCTCCACATCCTCAACCCCTTCGTTTTGTACTTCTCCTTTGCTTTTTCCAATTCCTTAAAGGTTTACAACATACATGAAGATGAAGAATAAAGTTAAGGTTAAAGGTTAAGCTGCACACAGGCTTTGTCAGTAGTCACTTTGCTCCCTTTTCAGGCCAAAACACTATGTACCTAGAAACATAATATCAAGTTTTATATCCTGGAGGAGCAAAAGTGTTTGTCTGGAAGTGTAGCTTACATAAGAATTTGTATACCTTTGAGTAATAAACTGCCCACAGACGCCCAACCCTAAAGCTGGGTGCTATATATTGCGGATTGCATAGCCTTACAATTGTTGAGTATAAAATAAAAGGATCTTACTTTCAAAAGTTCCAACCATGTATTGAAGAACCATTGTGCATATGAAATTCAATTAAAACAAACTTAATAAAAGCCAGAGTAGTTTGTTCCGTTTGTACAATCGAATAATTTTACATTATAAATTTTTTTATTCAACTTATTAAAAATGTGTTTGAGCTAAATGTATTTTTAAATTCTAATCAAATATCATTAAGTAATCAACACATTTGAGCTATAAAATTCATTATCTTGCGAAGTAAGCCAATGCTACAGTTTTTTTTTTCTAAACTCATTAGGTGAGAGTCGAAACAATTTTTAATTTATTATTATAATCTGTCGACCAGTGACATTTGATTTGATTGATAGATAGAATTCAAAAAATTCCAATCGTAAATATGACCAATCACAGAAACAGAGACACTAATTTTATCTCAAAATATACATTTTTAATCTACATACCAATTAACGCCTACTATCCTAATCAAAAATGACAGTACAGATGCTTTTAATGATGTTGGGCGACGCGGAGGTTATGAATCAGAAATACAGACGCAGGATCTGTTAAGGATGGGCGTTGTTTGAATGATATCATCTACACTAAAAGTCATTGACTATGCAGCGCAACTAGATGTGGGACGAGGAAGGATTAGTGCACTTTCTCTACATACATACTCTTTGTAAGATAGACGTGATTAGTTTAAGAGATCCGAATTTCGTGACTATGTTTACAGTAACAACAGCATACGCGATTTTTTATGACCGAAGGTATTAAAATTCTTCGTGGAATCGGTAATAGACAAAATACCGAGAATTCTTATGCCATAAATAATAAACATTATACGACTAGCATCCATAAAACGAAGCCATTACCATTTTTCGGTTGAGGAAAACTTTTTGAAAATAGCACCATCGCTCGGACGAACTAAATGCAGTCACAGTTAAAAAAAAACTATTTGGGAATGGTTGCATAATATTTATTTAATAGCTATTGAGATTGAGTACATTATTAGTTATGAACGTGCTAGATAGATAGATAGATAGATAGGGACAACATCACATACATTACCACAAATTGTGATATGAAATAATATCATTTATATTTATGTGGAATATAAATTTTTATGAGTCGCATGTATCCCCAACCGGGATTCAAATTTAGCTTAAAGCTTTAGAAAGCTGAGTAAGGATCAACTAATCTAACGGGCAGATTAGTTGTTGTCAGTATGTTCATGATCATTTCAGATTTATTCATGTTCTATAATACTTATAATTAATAATGACTTCATAGTACTAGCTTCGGAAACTACCCTTGCATACAATATTAAAAAAATAAAACTCATCTTTATAAAGACATACATACATAACGGCCGGTTCAATTGCACTGCAGGACTTAGGCCTCTCCGAATGGGAGGATTTGCCATAATCGCCACGCTTGACAGGCGGATTGGCGATCGCAGTAACCAGACCAGACAATAAATACATACATAGTAAATATAATATGATATTTAACCTTAAAGTAAAAAATAAAAAAGGCACATAAAAACTACGTATTTTAAATACTAAAATGAATAAAACAATTTATTAAAAAATAAAATCAACCTGTTCTAAATCTAACTTCAAATTGAAACTATAAGTTTTCTATGTACGGGACATGTAAAAGACTACTTGTTATTTACTATTTAGTTATTTAGTTGTTTCCCCCTTAAATAAATCATGTTCTCTCGTTTACTCATGCTTTTAATACAAAGTATTAGCAGTGAGTCAATTCACCTTGCAGATATAATATGGCAATACCCTCATAATCCACTACGGTTGGCCCATCTTTATGATCGCTTGGTTTACGTTTACGAATCAAGGAATGGACCTGTTTTGTACGGAAAAAAACTTTATACATTTAAATGCGCCCCATCATGAACTTATGTTTGGAACCAATAAAATTCCCATGTTAATTTTGTTCCTAATTACAATAATATGAGTAATATTTTACCAAAGTTACACTTGATATAAATGTAATGGCGTTCTAATAAAGTTGGTATAAATAGAAACTTTCTATGTAAACAAGAAATGTAGAGATGACACACCTATCAAGATTTAATAGCTAGATGGGTGTGTCAGAAATATATTTCTAGATTGATTAAATTTATTGTCATACCCATAAAAATAGTCTCGCTTAAAGTATTAAACGCTAAATATTTTTCTGGTATTTTCGAAAAAGTTATTCCACTATCTGTCAGTACCTAATAGCTTATTTTTTTTTCATAGGCACCTATTTAATTACGACTTTAATTTAAAGATATTAAATATCCCACTTAAATCAGGCTTCCACAAAAAGGGCCACAGGAACTTCGCACATTTGCAGCTGAGCTCCATTGGCCTGTCTATTTTCCAATTAGTTTTCAACCAGATATTTTCCTGCCCTTTATGAGTTGTCTTACTCCCCCCCCCCCCCTGTGTCCCCTTTTAACACCCTCAGCAAGGATTTTGACAGTACTCGTAGATTTAGTTTACATAATCAAATAGGCATATTCAATGTGCGTCCATAATCTTATAGACGGCACTCGCTTATACTATTAAAAGTTACGACAACCTAATGATTGGGTTATCCGATTTGGAATCTGGAGAGTCGAGTTCAAGCTACATGAAGTTTCTTTGAAATCGTACATAAATTTTGAATACAATGTTTTATTAAATTAATAAATTGTTAATATTATTTGTATCGATGGCCGAGTCACAATAGCCGAAAGGTTGGGTGGTCGGAAATTCGAGTCAAGAGACCCGAGTTCGACACCAGTTGGCATTTCAAAAAACTATTTCGTTGGCTTGGACAAAAAGATGGCATCAGGCTGTTCATGTTGTCCCTAATGGTTACTAAAAAATGTTTACACTATATGAGACTTCAAACACTTTATTAATATATATAAAAACAAACAATTTATATTACACCAACATTATTAATAGTATTATTTTCGCAAAGCAATCTAGAACACAAAATAAAACACTTTTAATTAATGAATGTTATTTTTACTTTACACGAATGTTTACGCCTCCAATACTTGATATTAGAACAATAAATAATAATATTTATAAATTCTGTTTTCCTTCATTCAGTGCTAGGTGGTTCCATTTGTACCGGTATCGATTATCCCTAATTACCTGTTGTACAGCATCAGTTTTTCATGTTCAATTCATTATTTTTAAATTTTATGTTAATTTTATTCATGTTTATTTTCTTTTTAATTATGTCATTTCTCTGTTGTTAAATAAAATTATATTTTAAGTCAAACTCAACTACCATTTGTTTACCTACATATGTATTTTTTTAAATTTCTTTTATTCATGTTTATTTTTTTTTTAATTATGTCATTTCTCTGTTGTTAAATAAAATTATATTTTAAGTCAAACTCAACTACCATTTGTTTACCTACATATGTATTTTTTAAATTTCTTATGTAATAGTTAATAAGTATTATGTCGGAGACCGCGCATGGATTATTCAAGCGGCACCGACAGAATATCAGCGCTGCAGTAGGAATGCTGCAGCATATTGCTGAGTCGGATGCCTTTTCGTTGCTACTATCTAACCATTTATTTAAATTGTTCTTTTTAATTGTTTGTATGTATACAATTGTGGCAATGAATAAACTTTCTTTCTTTAATGGTTGCGATTGAAGAAAGAACTGTCGATAGGACATAGACCTTTCTGTCTAGACCTCTGTCTACCCCAGTGTTAGGAATGAGGTGAAAACATTTTTTTTAGTTTCTAAGGAGTCCTTCAGAAATTTTAGTTATAATACAAAGTAATTAATAAAAGTAAATAAACAACTTTGCCCTGTCACGTTTTCCCGAAAATATCTTCTGTGGAAGGTGGGTCGAAGGGACTTAATTGTCTAGACTAGACCTCTGTCTACCCCTGTATAGGAAATTGCGTGAAGATATTTCTTATTTTTTTGTATCAATGGCAAATTGTTCCTAATAAACTTCAGTTAAATGTTCTAACTAGACTAAAAACTAGACTTCATGTCCACCTTAGTATTTGGAATACGGCCATGGACTATAAAAACATAATATACAAACAGACATATAGATAGTTTATTTTGAACTGTTTGTTTATGTTAAACTAAATTGCGTTACGAATAGGCCGGGTCTCGGTCCAACTTCCGCAAAACCCTGAACTTAAATGTTGGGCGTTTGTTTTGTTTAGCATAATCTGAACGAAACACCACCTTTTTAGAAGATTACTGCGTATATAAACGAAGTATAACTAAGAAGTATATTTAGAAGATTACTGCGTATTAAAACGATAGGGCGTAAACACCTCAGTTTTATTGTATTTTACGTATCTATGTATTCATCGGTAACCGTGGTAAGACTTCGTCAAAATATTTTATTGCTTCGTCATAGTAGATGGTCTAAAAGAAAATATGAACCTATCCTAAACCTTAGCTACAGTTAGATGCCGGAATAACCGGATCAAGATATATGGGTCAGATTCTCGATTGGTCGGAAATATTTATACTAATTCCAATCTGTTAGATTATGTCGTCGGGAGGTATTCCGGCCGACGATTTGATAGACTTTAATGTTTATGAGTAGTTAAATGTGAGTGAGTTAATGAGTTGACGGACAAGACTTAACGGCAGAGTTCAATAAAGCTCGGACATTAAAAATGAATGTATTTAAGGCAGAAGTAATTTCATTATTTAAAAAAAAACGAAACTTATCTTTAACAAATTACTGGCAGGTTAACACGAAATCAAAATAAAAATAATAAGACACAAAAAGGAAACGTCATTCATTTGGAGTATTAAGTATTAAGGTCTTGCTAAAGGGCCGATAACCAGAGGACAAGCGATGGACGCAGCGCACCAAGTTTGGCAGCGGAGGCACCGCGGGGTGGCACAGCACCCGGCCTTGAGCGAGACGACGAACTCGGCGGAATGCAAACACGATTGCCGCCAGCCCAATTCGTAAAGTAAATGCGCAATTCGCAGATTAATATCCTATACGTACAGAATATTTTCTATGCTTTAACAAAGGTTTAATCTTTCAATATTGTAATTGACAAAAGGAATGTTACGTTATTATAACGATGTAATACGTGACATTATTGTATAAATAAAAGGATTTTCGGGTTTTATCGCGTTTTTACAAACTATTTTTTATTTCCCGACGACCCGAAAAATAGCTTGTAAAAACTAACTAAAAACGGGATAAAATCCTAAAATCGTTTTATTTAAAATATGTAGTATTCGCGTAAATACAAGAAATCATTATTATTGTACAAAATATAGTGTAAATTCGTAAAACATCGATAGATAGTTCAATACTTGCATTTATTATATAACCTACTTTAATACTTATTATAGAAGTATACTGTAATGTATATTTTTTTACTATTACATATATATCCTCACGCAATTCCCAATACAGGGGTAGACAGAGGTCAAGTCTAGACAATTAAGTCCCTTTGACCCACCTTCCACCGAAGATATTTTCGGAACAACGTGACAGGTGGTGAGCCCGTCGCCGCCTTTATGTCCAAGCCAACGATGAAATTCGTACATAAGTTTTTGAAAAACTCATTGGTACTGCCACCTGGGGATCGAACTCGGGTCTCTCGACTCGAAATTCCGACCACCCAACAACTCGGCCATCGTGACTTTTACATATACTACTATTATATAACTTTAACATAATTCCTTGACGACCTCTATGGATGAGTTGCGTACACAACATGAATTGTGACCCCAGCTCTTTGGTTCCGGGTTTGATATCCGCTCGAGTCAAAACAAACAACACTTTTTCTACAATTTCTCGGGTATGGGTGTTTGTAGTAACGTCATTGTTTATGATGCCATAACACAAGGGGCTTCAATTACTTTTTTTGCGAGATAACAATGTACGTATTTGTACCTATCTATGTATGTGTCTTTATGTGTTTGTGTCTCTGTCAATAGGTATATTATAAATAACATCTAATACCGTTGCTTTCAGGTTGGAACATAACTCCTCTCTTCTCCTGTGGTTGCTCAACAGCGTACTCGAGAACCAAACTTGGCAAATTCTATCCCAGTAATTTCAATGTATTCCGCATTACAAAAATATCGGGTTGGTGTTAATGCGACAATTTAAGTGGTGTAAATTTGGAAAAGTGGTACGCCACGTTCGCAGCACATCACTAATAACATAGTCTTCGGATATTACCATACGAACTGACAGTATGAAGAACTTGTTTTCATATAGGACTTCATTATAGAGATTCCAGTATGATTCTGCCGGGTGTTAAAACTGAATGGACCTTAGAATTAGTTTGGTTGGAGTTGTGTTCAAATTAGGTGTTTATCGTACGAATGGGCAATGCTCAAATGGATTTGAAACAACTATAACTTTATTTCATGCCAGGACTAGCGACACTTCAAGATTCTTTTTTAATCCAGCTATCTAACTTACAATCTAATAGCTCTACTTCAACTAGTTTTAATATATATTTTTTTTTAATTACCATTTCATGTATGGTAGTCGATCACGTCAAAGCAGTTGAACGGATTTTATTTAAATTAAACACGCAGATATTTCATAACGGGGATTAAAATAAAAATACTTTTTATTTCGTAAAGTACTTGTCACCTTGAACTTACGTAAGTAGTATGTACTTTACGTAGACTGCTATACTCCGAGAAGAAAGATTCTGGCGAGGAAAATGTCGTCGCTGACGGAATCTAGTGAGTTACTGGTATTTTATGTGTAATAAATACTGTGTGTGTGTGTGAGAGAGAGAGAGAGATGCTCCCTCATTTTAACCTATGACGGAACCAATATGTGGTATTTCACTAAACTATATATAATATATCTGAAGACCAATTTTCTTAATTTTTTTTTGGCAATTTTTTTTGTGTGCCTTCCACGTTTTTGTGGTGCCTTCGTTGTTTCCGATTCCATAACAAAAGTGCTTTTGCTGCTTAATTTTTTGATCAGAGCAAGGCATGTGATGTATTTATAGCCCGAATGAGTTCAAATGCTCGGCGAGCTATAGGAAATATAATATTTAGTGTAAAGACACTAAATATGTAATGTAGAAATGTAATGTAGAAAGCTACAATTATCATCGTTGACATTTGAAGCTGGGCTGCCGAAAGCAACTTTCAGATGTAATGGAGCGATTACATATTTCAGAACTGTCAACCGTAGTACAAGAAAAAAATACCCCATTCCGCTGTTGACCTGAGACAGGGATGCTGATGTTAATGTTCAAGACATGCTCAATTCTAACAAGAAAATTCTTCATAAAGGAGGCTACTAAAAACCCTAATTTTGCCCTTATAAGCAACTCGACGTACAAGTGTACAAAACTATAAAAAATGAGCAGGGATTCTGAGCACAGCTGCATTCTTATTTAAAGCATAATAATACAACTGTTCTCATAATTTTAATAGTAAGTAAAGCTCTAAAGTTGTCATTCCTATAGATACATCAATATTTTATACTAGGCCTTCTTATACTAGTCACAGTACACAACCGAAATAAATCTTAGAAAGACTACAATTATTTCTTAAAGAAAATAATACTGTTACTGTTATTCACTCCAACTAAGCTACAATAGTTATGCCTGGAGTGGTTCACGACTACAGTCGAACTATAGTCGAATGGCAGGCCCGAACCTGCAATGTTATGTTACGTAATCCAAAATCTCAACCATTGGCCTATTGAAGCTTAAATACAGTACAGTAATGGACAATAATTCACGCATTTTTTTAATGAAAGGAAAGGAAATTACATGAAAGTTTGGTTGAAAAAGACTGGTAAAGAAACTACGTAAAAAATAACTATGGAAATAGTTCTGTAAAATAACTTTAATAAAAATAAACACTCGCGGAAATTTCTTACATAATTTAATGATATCTTTACCCAAATGGCCGCTGTTTAATCTGTGTATCGCTAATATACTAGTAGCAGCGACCCATCCGAAGGCTGCCAGCCATTTCACGATGCCCACTTATATAATGCGACATAGACTAACTCGTACATGGCCAGCTGAAATACTTTCATCGAGTATAGAGATTTATGCGAATTCCGTTTAAAAAGATACAGCCGATTCTTATCGCCATTTAAAAAGATACTTTAACGAACAGATTAAAAAGCGGCTAATAAAAGAAAAAGATTGAATGTTAAACATCCGATACAAATGGTGTTTCCATTTAAAATCTTTACGTTGTCGTGTTTCGAGCTTATAGAAATATAAGAGACGGTTCCTTTTACTTCCTGGTAAGAAAAAGTAGATTAATAAGATTACTTATTTTATATATTTATAGGTGTATTATAGTTATAATAGCTTGTATAATACGTTACCATATTTAGTATGTAGGATAAATATCGACCTCTATGGTCGAGTGGTGTAAACACTGGTTTTCAAGGTGTCGCCATCTCGAGGTCCCGGGTTCGGATCTGGGTCTGGGTGTTTGTGGTGGCTTAGTTGTTTCTAAGTCAAGTCAGATAGGCGAATGGTTGGGTGGTCGGAATTTCGAGTCAAGAGACACGAGTTCGATCCCCAGGTGGCGGGCTCGTACCAATAGGTTTTTCAAAAACTTATGTACGAATTATATCGTTGGCTTGGACATAAAGACGGCTACGGGCTCACCATCTTTCACGTTGTCCCGAAAATATCTTCGGTGGAAGGTGGGTCAAAGGGACTTAATTGTCTCGACTAGACCTCTGTCTACCCCTGTATTGGGAATTGCGTGAAGATATTTATTTATTTTATATAAATATTTCAAAAAAAAACTCATCAGGAGACGAGATTTGAAATCTAATCACACGCCCATTTCAATATCAAAACGACAAATTTTAAATGGCACCAGCAGAACAGCGCTGCAGCAGTACTGCTGCAGCATATTTGCTGAGCCGAAAGCCGTTTCGTTGCTGCAGTCCAGTACTTCATTCTATTTTAATTTGTAATTTTTAGAACTTCAACTTTTATATGTACTGTTTTGTGACAACGAATAAATCTACTTTCTTTCTTTCTTTCAAATTACTGATAATAAAAAAAAAACAGGCAAGAGCGGAAGTCAAACCCTTCGCGAGTTTTAATCTGTCTTAACGTGTCTAAGCTCTGTTTAAAATAAATAAAAATGCATTCAAAATAACATTCAATTATTCATAGTCGCTTCAATCGAATAAGTCTAATTGGAAAATTTACTCTTATTAATTTCAAAATACTACTCTTATTAGATTATTTAAAGTTGTGATAGCCGAGTGGTTAGGTGCTCGGAATTCGAGTCCTCTTGACCCGAGTTCGATCCCCAGTTGGCAGGCTCGTACCAATGAGTTTTTTCAAAAACTCATGTACGATTTATATCGTTGGCTTGTAAATAAAGATGGAATCAGACTCATCATGTTGTCCCTAAAAATGGGTTCGCTGGCAGAAGGAACGGCCGACGTAGACCTTTCTGTCTTTAACTCTGTCTACCCCTGTGTTGGGAATGGGGTGAAAATATTTGTAAGGAGTCCTTCAGAAATTTCTGTAATAATACAAAGTAATTTATATAAGTAAATTAACAACTTTTTCATTAACACCTAAACTATATTAAGTTTCCATCCTGCTGAAAATACTCAATATTCTTTAGTGTATACGTCGTGCGAAGCTGCTCAAACGTAATGCATTTGGAGCGACGTTTTTTTTTTGTTGTTTACTTGTTTTTTCTTCGAGCGGCGAGTCAGGTGGTCTAAAATTGTCTTACACACGCGCTCAATTAACTGTAAACAAATTACTTCCGTCAGTGTTAAAATTTAATTTTTCAAATACGAAAAATATTACATCAGCATAAAGTAAACCTTTATGCTGATATAATATTTTTCGTTGCACCGGTACTCGGTCTTGCTTAAGGTACATACATTTCAACACAAACATTTTTAATTCCGCCATCCACGGAGTCACGTCATGAACCACGTCAAAGCGTGGAGTGGAAGCAAGGTTGACCAGTTGTTCAAGGGGATAACTGCCTATTGAAGAACTAAAGACCAATAGCGCTTCTAAGCCACGTCTACGTAGTGTTTTTGAGCCATCACGAATCGTCTAGCAAGCAGGTTGACGACTTCCAATCTCTCGAGCAAGCCGGTTTCCTAAAGGGCTATAGTGCCATAGACCACTTACTCAGGACGTAGGACACATACTCCGCGCCAGATTGTACAGAAGATCGGGGAGTACAATCAGCCATTGTCTAGGGCGTATTCCACATACGCCAAGGCGTATGTGGAATACGCCCTAGTTCTCTTGAGAAAGCCTTTGATAAGGTCGTCCTCTACTACAGTCCCTTCAGCGGTGGCAAGTAGACTCCCAGTATATCGAAGTGTTGAGATGTTTATACGACGACGCATCAATGTGTATCTGTGTAAAGAAGCAGAGCACGAAACCCATTCAACAGCAAAAAGGTGTAAGATGGAACAGAACAGGGTGATGTGATAACCCCGAAACTCTTCACCGCTGCGTTGAAAGATGCCTTCAAGCTGCTGAACTGGATAGGATACGGTATTACCTCACATAACTCACCTTCGATTTGCCAACGATATAGTCCTGATGTCAGGATCGCTAGAGAAACTTAATACTTCAATAGTATCTCCCAACAGGTTGGTCTTAAGATGAACACGGGCAAGACGAAGATTACGTCTAATGTCCATATCATACCAATGCCAGTTGTGGTTAGGAACACTGCGCTCGACGCTGCACACGAATACGTATACCCGGGACCTACCCTGTCTATACATACGTACCTATGTCTAGACAGGGTAGGTCCAACTTCGAACCAGAAAAATCGACGAATCCAATTCGGCTGGGCAGTGTTCAGGAAACTACGCCACATCTTCTCGTCGAGTATACCTCAGTCTTAAGACAAAAGTACATAACCAGTGCGTGTTGCAAGTGATGACATACGGATCTGAGATGTGGTCCTTCACTGCATGCCGAATGAGGATGCTCAAAGTTGCACAGCGTGCTATGAAAGGGCTATGCTCGGTGTTTCTTTGCGTGATAGAATCCGTAACGAAGACCTCCACAGTAGAATCAGGGTACAGGGTAACCGACGTAGCCGTAAGGATCAGCACGTTGAAGTGGCAATGGGCCGGCAACATAGCTCATAGAGTTGACAGCCAAGTGGCAACTCGAGTGGCAACCTCGAACAGGAAAACTCTGTGTAAGACGACCGCTCACAAGATGGAGCAATATAATATTTTATTTTTGAATTATCTTTTTTTGAACGAATGAGTAAAGCGAAGTGTCTGAATTTTGTTAGCGATTGAGTGAAGGCCGAATGGTGAAGAAAATATATAGCGCGAAATTTACAGTAAAAGTACAGTATAGGTATTGTGGTAGGCCGAGACTAACTTTCGAAGACCATGTGACCAAATTGCTCGAAGAAACGAGAGCCACCTGGGGATCAAACTCGGGTCTCTTGATTCGAAATTCTGACCACCCAACCACTCAGCTATTGTGGCTATCGTAAATATTTACTTTTTGTTTTAATAAAAAAATATTCTCTATTTTATTTTTTCTATAAAAAATAAAAAAGAAGAGAGATAAGTCATGAAAACAATTTAGTTTTTAATTACTAATACAAGATGAATAATATAAAATATAATAATAAACATAATAATTAAATAATAGTATCAGGATTTTACATAAAAGTATTTGTGGTAACCTGCTATAAATTAAAGATAATATCTACATGTTGCATTAGAATCAAATGTCACACTATCATTTGAGTGTGTGAGTGTTTTGACTGTATAAATTCTTCGTAACCGGACACATAAAAGATTGGGTTTTTTAGATAAAGGTAAAAATTAAAGCTGTACACCCAAGGGGCCTGGATCCATAACATAACCATTCAAGAAAGGGAATGAAATGAGAAGCAGTGTTAGAGCCACGCACCAGCTTCACAGTGGTAGAGCCATGCATCAGCTTTTGTTATTGCATGAATGGGCCGGCTCACCCGAGGAAGTACCACGACCTCACAGAATACCGACGTGAAATAGAAGTCTAACAAACTTCTGAGTTTCGTCTGGTGAGTGCAGGTAACCGGAGGCCCACACACCCCAATACCAGAGACGTTGCCTTTGCAATGCCTCTGGTATTGTGGGTGTTCATGGGCGGTGGTAATCACTTACCATCATGTGAGCCACCTGCTCGTTTGCCTCCCTTTTCTATAAAAAAAAAGGAAAGTAAATCATAATATGTTATTGCTTGTTTGGTGGAAATAAGTAAATTTTTGTTAACATTTGTAATAATTACTGTAAATGGGAGAAAATTGAAATGGAAAGGATCTACCCCAGTATGAGAAATTGTGTGAAGATATAAAAAAATAACATAAAACACATTACAGATTGATTACAAACCTGTGAGGATTATTTGATGGCAGTTTACAGTTTTTGGACATTTCAACACTCGTTAAATTCAATTGACTCTTGATATGCTCAAAAGATAAAGATCAAGATTTTGTACAGCTTTTCTCTTCACAGTTATCCAGGGTATTGATAGACTCTATGGTTCATTCAAATCATGTTTCACCAGAAAATGTCTCAATAGCCAAGTGGTTGGGTGATCAGAATTCAAGTCAAGAGACCCAAGTTTATTCCCAAAGCTTATACCAATGGGTATTTTCAAAAACTCATGTATGAACTACATTGTTGACTTGGACATAAAGATGGCAACAGGCTCATCACCTGTCACATTGTCTCAAAAAATTTCTTGAGTGGAAAGTGGATTGAAAGGACTTAATTGGATACACCTCTGTCTACCCCTGTATTGAGAATGGTGTAAAGATATATTTTTTTTATTAACTGTACTGAGTACTTTTGTAATAAACAGATATATTTTATGTTACTCAAAATCAAAATTTTATCATTATTATTACAGTGTTTTGAGTTTTACAATGGTGTAGAGGTCTAAGGTCCCGACTGAATTGGATTTATGCACAAAACAACTTTGTCTCTAGACTGGTGTTTGTGGTACCTTTGTTGTTTCTGATACCATAACATGTTTGTGATATTGACCATATGTATATACTTAAAATTATATACAAAAATTACATATCCCCACAACTCTAGCATCACACTCCACCACACTCTTAGGATTTCCAGTTACAAATTTAAAAAAGGTGCCACTTTTCAATAGAATTTTATATTTTCCATCTTTTACCATACATTCTATTGATTTAATTTGTTTTATATTGGTACTGTAAGTTTAGCAGACGGTATGAAACTATTTTTATTAACAAATCATTGTATTCCACTCCTTCTATAATACCCTGATATTATATTTTCAATATAGATACCGTTTCTATTTTGATTTATAGGTTATGTCAACCTGGTTGAAAATTGACTACGATATTAGTTTAAAAACATAATAGAACAAAGTTCCAAAACTCGTATCCGTTACAGCTTAATAGATTTTAAATTCAAGTTAAAAATATACACCGATAACTGCACTAAATTGTATTTTTATTTATGTTAAAACTTTTAAGGTTAGAATGAACTAACCTGCATAGAATCTGCACTAATTATCTCTGTTTCAAATTTTTGCGCTAATTCCACACTTAATTTAGTTTTCCCTGTTCCTGTCGCACCCAAAATAATCACCATTGGTATTTTAGAAGAAATCACAGACCTCAGGGCCATCATAACACCACTTTCACAAACTTCACAGAACACAACTACTAACTTCACTTTTGTTATGACAGATCTTCCTATCAGTTGTTACTTTGCGTTCCATTCTTGCTGTATAAAATTCATGTTGTATTAAAATATATTGATTAAGCTAACGGTTTATACAACAATGATGTCCTAAATTATATATCTTGCAGTTTTTCTTTAAATAATACTTTTTTTCAATTTGAATAAATTCTTGAGGATTTCTTATGAGAATTCCTGGACGATGGATAGAAATGGAATTTGTTTTGTATGTCCAGTACTAAGAACTAAAATATGAAGCAGCCGACAATTATCGATACGTCCAATCTGAATTAAAATTTCTACTGTATCTAATAACACATAAATATAATTATTCTGTTTTAAGTTAAATTTTCTTAAGTGTTATTTATACATTCGATGTAGTTTAGGTAAATTGCTGTGGAAAATTGTAGACCAAAAGCATGCATCATTTTTAAGTTGCAGTTGCATTTTTCTCGAACTGCGATCGCCAATCGCCAACCAAATTTAGTGGTTGTGTAAGAGTTCTTAAGAAAATTCTCAGTAAGACTATATATTCAACTCTAGGAGCTTGTGATTATATTAAATGGTGTCAAATGTAAGTGGTTGTTTCTCCGACGATTTCAAAGCAGAAAAAATCTACTATTAAGAATTTTCCTACTTCTACTACAATATTCAAAATAACTTATTTCTCATTAATCTTCCCAGGCAAGAACTTTGAAATAAAAAGAGTACGACTCTGAATATTAATAAAAAATAAAATATACCCACACTGCATTGAGGCCGTGTGTAATAAGATTAAAATTTGTGCATGAAGTTTAAATCGAAAATTTCGTGTTTCGATGACAAGTTATCGATTATTTTTATTCTTAATTTAAATTTGTCAGTTTGTTTTTAAAAAAGTTTCGTGTAAATTGGCAAAGGAAAAGGGGAAGGTTGCGTAGATGAAATAATAAAAATCATAATTATTTTTTTTTAACCAACCAAGACAGAGCATTCGAACATTAACTCCCCAGCGTACCTCACAGGTACATATAAAATCACAGAATCTAAAGACTAATTTAGTAGCCGAAAACCCAATTAAATACACCGAAAATGTATAAATCACAATCTTATAGCCAACCGTCTCAAGCTCTGCCCTGGGCATGGTTTTATCATTTATTTTCCATATTTAATGATTATCTTAGCGTTTTGATATACATAATTAAGGAACAAAAACCAAAGAACTTTCGCGTCATCTTAATAGTATCCAACTTAACTCAGGCGTGGTAAGTACACATGTCCTTTAATTCTAACGCCACTTCAAAGATGGCAGGGTGCAACGTTAATGTTAGGCGGAATTTTATTTTGCGTCCTGCACTCTCTGTAGTGGCGTGGTGTAACCGACATCGGAAATCTGAGGGACTGGCGCCGTCAGCCCCTCTGACCAATAACAAACATTCCAAACCAATCGGTACTATAAAAAAATGTTACACCACCCGATTGGCATCGATGACGGTTAGATGTTAACCTTACTTACGGATACTATACAAAGAAAAAAAAGTACATAATAAAAATTAAACTATTATTTACTCATCCCAACCTTATTTATAAAATTTACAAATTGAGTTGCTATGTATAACTTCTTTTTGATCCATGATGTCCATTTTGGCAGTGGTGGAAATGTGCCTTGTCACAATAATGTGTATTGATTGCATAACTTTCATAATCTCGATCTGTCTACCGAATATAAAGCTGTCATCTCTTACATTAAACATTAACTATGACTCGCTACTGACTTTCCCTTACGCAAAAAACTACATTTTTTAAACAATGTATGTTATCACCAAAATAAGAAAACCAATGCTACTTTCAACATAACTAAAATCATCATTAACTTTATTATTTATGTCAAGTATAACAAAAAAAAATTAAATGCAGGTACAACATTCGAGAATTCGTAACTCTCCCGTTTAGAAAAAAAAATAAACAATTACTAGAAAAAAACTCGTTTATAAAAAAAAATGACATACATCTACGATCTATTTATTCTCTATTATGTACATTTAACGCCTAGTGGAAGATAAACTGCGAACCTTTAACAGGATAACTATAAACCTCCTCGCGTAATCACTACTTATAAGAACAACACTATTCTCCTACATAATATCTCACAAAAATATTTCTTGCAACTAATTCGAGTGTAAACCTAATATTATCTATATATGTATATACATAGCAAGGCACATTCCGCACACAATTAAAGCCTTCGAGCGAACTAATCTGCTGACCATGTGCTTGATGAAACATCAATCTGTATTTAAGCCCGGTTTGGGAAGCAAAATTTTATTGCGTCGTGAAATAATATTTTTTTTTCAATCAGCAACAACTGAGCGCATCCAAAATTTTACAGCCTGGCTTAATACATTCTAGTATTTTTCGTATAGAAACTACATAACTAACTTACTGCAATAAAATATTTATAATAATAAAGAAAATGCAAAATTTTCTATTAGTAGGTACTATGAGGAACTATGTCGTGGTTACATATTTTTTTTATGTTTACTTTTAACGGACCGTCATGTAATGTAAGGTTATGATGTTATTATCAATATACAGTCTATTTCAGTAAAAACGTATACAAGCCACTGAGATTATATTTCACTGTTTTGAGTCACTGGACTATTTAGATATATATTTGAAGCTAATTAATTTCTGTATCCAATTTTATTCACAACATACAAAATAAAAATAAAGTATTCAAATATACTAAGTGATTTATGAAATACATTACACAATTGTGAAGTGTTAACTTCGGATGTAATACGCACGTATATTATATCGTTATGAATCGTCGCGCCATAATGAATGACATTTCATTTGACAGTAAAAAGGCCGCGAAAACGAGCGGAACTAGCGCGTCCTTTCAGCACAATAATTTAACAATAAAATTATTCGACGTGTATATAAACATTTTACAATCTTTTGAGCGTAATTATACAGTTATGAAATGGTCCAATGTAAACCAAATATATTCGATTCCGGAAACTTCAATGGCGCGACTAAATACAAAAAAAACATTAAGTGTTAAAATTTACAAAATAACAAAAAACACTACAAAAAAACCGTAAGCGAAACTAACCTATACATATTTTAGACTTACAATAATATCAAGTTAACTATTTTTGATATCACTATCCTGTTCTCGCACGGAAGTACGAGATGTGGGATGAAATAGAAAATCCTACGAACCGGGCCGGAAACATATATAGTGGCCAGCAACTCCAGAACTTTCCGTAAAGCCATCAGCAGCCACCTGCCAGCCTAATGAATTCAGGCCTATCGGCACAACAAATTTTATCATACACAGCGTTGACAAACTCATTAGGATCGGAAAAGAGTCCTGACACTGCAAAACGCGTACAATTCTCAAAATATAAAAGTCATCACCGTCTCGGAACATTGTAGCAAATGTCATTTTTCTGTTTTTTTTTTTTTGATTTTTTTTTCGACAAGTCAACAAAGTTTTTTAATCTGTCATCCTGTTTCTTAGTACTTTCAAATCATAATTCAAAAATATTTCAGAGGTATAATAACCAGTCTACTAGTTTACAAAGCAGTCTGTAACTATTATGTTTGGGTAATACATATGAAGACCTAGGATTTTACGACAGTTTTATGGCTCACTTTGGCACTGCAAAATATCGTTTGAGCAAAACAAACCAGCGGTTACATCGCCATTACATTACGTACCAGCGTTCAAACAGAAGCAGAGTAAGCCTTAAAAGCTGACAGTTTGTACATAACAAACTCCGAAATCGTTACAGCACATTCCGGAGGATCTATTACGGGAACCGATTGCAATTGCCATGTCCTATCGTACGGAAGTGATTATTAATACGCGTTAAGACAAACTCACTAAAGTTAACAGTCCAGTAGTGACGTGAGAACGCCAACGAGCGCATCACTAGGTTTGACTATCACACATTATAAGAGTCCTGCTACGCTCAATACGTACGATAACGGGATACCATCATCCGTAGCTTTCTCAATTTCGTCACCAATTTGTTCTGCTGTTTCCTGAGGTTTTCCCTCTCGTATTCTTCCTCGCGCAGTTTGCGACACAGAGACGCGGCCTCGCGTAGTATGACAACTTTCGGCGCGCGCTCCTTGTCTCTGGTCGCCGGTATTTGCTTTTTCAGTTCATCGAATAGATTTTTGAGGCCGATACGCCTTTGGCGCTCCATGTCATTGTGTATTGAACGACGTTCTATCTCGGGCGATTCGGCTTCGGAGTCTGTGTCAGTGTTCGAGCGTCGACCCCGTCTACCGGGTCCTCTAGCTCTCCGTCTAGGTACGGATGCTGTGGTGATACCGGTCGGTGGTATTAAACGTTTCCTCGCGGCCGGCCTCGGCATTGGTTGGGGTACGTAGTGACGCTCCTGCGACGACGGTGATCTCGATGTGGAATCGATACGTACTTGTGTAGTACCCGGTAACGGTTGGTGAGTTGTACCAACAGATACCACGTCGATTTCCTCTTCTGCAACAATAGAGAAGACGTTTAATAAAACACATTTTATAACTATTAGGACGACATAAAAAACATTGTACTGTTGTGTTGTATGTACTGGGTGAAAGTGCATTGGTTTATTTGTATTTCAAATTAAAGTCCGCATTGACTTTTACATACTTCGAATGCCTACATTTAAACAGAGTTCATTATTTCAGTATCACCATAAAAGGCGGACGATTGTCGTAGCGTCATCTATATACAATTGCGGGACTAGATGTGGTGTAGGGATGCGGCTGCAGTAGTCAGGTGGAAGGGGCGGTGTGGGGGTGAGGGGGTGAGGGCGTTGACCCCGTCGTACTACCGCAGCGTCTGTGGACATCGATCCAGACGCCTGACGTCACGGTTATTCGCGCCAAAACGAGAGCGCGTGCGCGCTGCCACAGCAGCGTCCGCACTCAATGGACGCTGGGTTATTAACCGGCGGACACGCTTGCCGACACCGCGGCCCATCGCTCAGAGCCATCGGAATTAGCTGTCGGACGCATTCGATACCGATAGGAACACGTTCGATTACAACACTGGTACACCGCATTTACTAAACGCCAACACGCGAGCTATTTCCAACCAGTAAAACCAGTTACTGTTGCTAGGGCGCAATCGCATAGCAACGCCGTGCAAGCTTTTAAAATGAATACGTATATTTTTTTTTTTGCTTTAGAAACAAAAATGTGAGAAACGTACGGAGTTGTTGGCGTCAAAAGTAACTGCCTCAACACGGGCGTCTCTCTCACTATAATCTACCTGCATTTTCTAGAACCAAAGCCACTTGGCGTAAGATTCCCAAATGAGCAGGACGAAGTGCGTTCCTAATTCGAATACTCAAAAATTTTACAACTACCGCGCATTTTTTTTTAAATTATGCGAAACTTAACAGTTACTCTGTGTTCCATGAATGGGGGCGGCGTATTTAATAGCAAAGAGAACAGACGATAGCGTTGTACGGATGTGGCGTACTACGTATCGTATTTACTACACGGCGCGAATTTCGCGGAATACGTTGCATGCGAGCGCGCCATCTCGTTACACTAACGAATAATTATGTCAGCGGATCGCCGTGCTCAGAGCCGATCGGGCGGGAACGCTGCGCATTCGCTTATAGGCAACGAGAATTTCCAATTACATTTTAAGGCGTTGGAAATAGAAACCGGTTACGTGGGCAGCTGTTCCGAGTGTTCGAAGGACGCGGCTGAAGCGAAATACGCGAAACGTTACGTTTTAGATAATCGACCTCGGGCGACGATGAATTCGCACGCCGACGCTCGATTTTTTCGGACTCGATTTCCGCATAGATACGCCCCGGCTTATCGTAAAGTCTAAATTTGTCCCGCGTATCGTAAAGTCATCGGCAACTCGCGTAACGCCTGTACGTGGGCGTGGAGCAAACTATTGTGTGGAATCGAATCGCATATTACGATTAAGTCACCATAGCCGAGTGTTGGATGGTCGGAAGTTCGAGTCAAGAGACCAGAGTTCGATCCCCGAGAGGCAGGCTCGTATCAATGGGTTTTTTCAAAAACTTTTGTAAGATTTATATCGTTGGCTTGGACAAATATACAGTGACGGGCTCAACGCCTGGCACCTTGTCCAAATTTATCTTCGGTGGGAAGTGTGTCGAAAGTACTAAATTGTCTAGACCTCTGTCTACCCCTGTATTGTGAATGGCGTGAAGATATTTTTTAACGATTTTCTCTTCCTTCGGCGCCGATGCGATTAACGTCCGACGGTATTAAGCGTGTAAACAATACGACCCGGCACCGTCGCCATGCCGGGCTTCGGTCTACTGCATATTACATAGACATGATTTTAAACGTCTTCGTTCTTTTTTTAACTATTACGAAAGATTTATTCATCGAAGCCAATCTCAAAATGTAATGATTAAGTTCATCTCGATTAGTAATTCGAATTTGACACAACAATATATATATATATATATATATATATATATATATATATATATATATATATATATATATATATATATATATATATATATATATATATATATATATATATATATATATATATATATATATATATATATATATATATATATATATATATATATATATATATATATAGTAGACGCCCGAATACCCCCAGATGAGATTAGTCATAATTTCTAGGTAGGCGTTTGTCTGCCTGCGCTTAACCGTGAGAAATCTAATGAGTCATGCTTCATCACAGGCCGGTTAGATGTTTTTAAAAAGGAATTTAAGAAGCTTTATTCGAATTTCGCTTAAAATTATAAATAAAAAAGAATAATGAAAATTTCTCTTCAACATATCGGCGGGAAAGGGATAGATATGTGTAACAATTCCTTAGCGAGCACCGATAAAACTGTGATAAGGAACAAGTCTGCATCGAAATATGGTATAGCAAGATTTCTAACAACCTAACTGGTCTCGGCGAACATTTGTTCAGATATTTACAATTGTAATCTACCCATTGACATTAACAAGAATCCAATACTGTCATTATATACGGTTAAAGATTATATAGGTCAGGAAAACATACGTACATATGTAAATTATTTTTTTATTACTAAAAATATCTTTAGGGCTGTTATGTTGTGTTAAAATTGTATTAAGTGAAGCTATTTGTTAAGCTATTGATATTAAATGTTGGCGAAATAAGATACCAACACATATTGAATTCTATGTTACTAGCTTGAATAGGTGCGGTCGCCACATAGCAACTCGCTACAAGTCGATCATTTTTTTTTTTTCATTAAACTTTCCAATTTACCCATTCATTACACAAATTAACGATGCAGCATTAAACCTCGATAACCGAACGGTTGGGTGATCCGAATTCGAATCGGTAGAACAGATTTCGAATCCCATACGAAAAGTTTGTACAAAAGAAGTTTAGTTAGAAACTTATATTGATTATCGGCTTAGACACTGGAGCTTGTTTGTGGACAGGCTTCTAACAACTGTTAGGCGATAGAACCAAACTGTCTACACCTCTAACCTCGTATATCTGGTCAATTAACGCAGAGGATGTGTGAAATCTGAATGTATATATATAAAATATAAGTTCGTGTGTCACGTCCGTGCGGAGTGACCCACAAGACGGCACCAGAAACGCTCCGCCACGCTCCGAAGCTCGGGGCCAAGTTCACTGGCATTTGAGTGCGGTAATTAAAAATTATCATGACGTGCGCGCGCTGCACGCCATCATATACAGTGGGCTAAATGAAGCTTACATTGTATTTATATGTCAGGCCTTTACATCAATGCATTGCCAATACACTGGTACTTGTATACTGACGACCTCCGTAGACAAGTTTACAGACACGTTTTCATAGTGCTGTCAGCTCTGACGTCCCGTGTTCGATTCCAGATGGGGTCAACGTAGAAAAGACTTTTTCGAACCCTGTCTCAAGCGCTTATGCTGCTTACTTTGGGATCACAGGAATGTATGTGATGTTATCCACGTCTATGTATGTATTTATTTATGCTGCTCCTTAGGCAGGTGATGCTTCTATATTTAAAAATGCTATTTTATTAAAAATTATCCGAAAATCGCACTGACATATGTAAATTTCTTATACAGAGAGATTTTGCGGAGAATTTTGTAATACTATGTACCAGGTGACGGTTAGAAATTAGTATATTAATTACATTTTAAGGTGCGGCAAACGTACACATTTGATAACAAAGTAATTCCAAGGCGGCATTTCGCTACGATTGTATATCGTAACAAATATTCTGTGAATTAACAACAGCCTTGGATTGGGATTTAATAATTTTGTGATAAGAAGTCGCGTGAGCGCGGAAAATAAATTTGCGATTCGACACATCCTGTACGTTTAAGTACCGATGTGTAGTTAATACGTTTTAGGAATCACAGATTAAAAATATACAATCCAGCTAAGTTTCTGTCTGTGATCAGTTTGATATATATTTTTTTAAATTCAGTGACTTCAGATCAAGTTTTCCCGTTGTACAAATAGGTTCTGATGAAATATGAATTGAAAAGATTCAATTGTCTATAACTGTGTCGACTCCGGAATAAGTAAGGTCGTGAGTTTGATTCTAATGTATTTTATGTTGTCATCCATCTCCAGTTCTTAAATAACAGATGTCGTCATTTACAATATTGCAATCAAACCATCCCACGACAGTACTCGGAATGACTTATTAAGGCATAGACAACAGACGAGCGAAGTCGGACGAATGCTAAACGTATACATGGCGCGATCAAATCCATCGCTGACCCACGTAGCATGTATTTTTGGCGTATTACACAACTAAGAAATGTCGGTCATCTAGGCAGCGTTGGTAACTGGAGATCAGCAGACTTCTAAATTAGGCAGTCATAATTTATGGGCCGGGGGGTATCTTGGCGGATCGATTGGGCGTACGGCCTTGATGAGGTTTGAGTAAGTTCATGGGCGAGCGTGTTATGTAAAAAAAAGGCAGCGAATTACACGACCAAGCGATTGAGTGTTAATGGACTTAAATTTTATAACCGGATTGAACAATTATTGATGTGAGAATATCCTATCCTATTTACAATTATATATATAATATCCTCCTGAGCAAAATTCTCAGATTATAAGTTTTCCGAATAATCTTTTCTTACTTTCATGTGAAGATACAACTGTGGCAGGAGTATCACCAGATACTTCAACCTATGTATGTACAAAGTTAAATCATGAAAATGCATTAATATCCAAAGACAATAGATCACAAAAATAGACATGGATTATTCAATTCAAATATCTAAACAGCCTTTGTTAGTCAGAACATTAAAAAACATCTATTCAAAAATAATACTTATTAATATTAAAATTGTACGCAGTTGTCACGTGATTTATAACAACTTAATTATATATTTATTCAATTTAATGGCTTATCGAATGGCTCAACAAGTTGCATCACACGAATCAGACCATTCGTAAACCAGAAAGGTGAATTTATGACCTCATCAATATGGATATGTGACATTAAACAATTTTTTTTATGTGAATTTGAATTTTTAAAAGATTTATTTTAATATTTATCAAATTGTAACTATACTGTTCAAAAATGGATTAAAAGATTTAAAAAGTTACTATATAAATAAAACACAGAGGTCTAGAATTTTTTTTTGAACAACATGACCGGTGGTGAGACCGTCGCCGTCTTTATGTCCAAGCCAACGTTATAATCGTACATATAAAAAAATACATAAATATATGTAATTCGAACTTTTTTGAAAAACCCATTGGCATGAGCCTGTCACCTGGGGATCGAATTCGGGTCTCTTGACTGCGAATCCCGATCACCCAACTATTCGGCTGTCGTGACTATAAAATACTGTTTATGGTTAATTTTTGTTATTTAAGGAATGTTTAAATTTGATTCGTTTGAATCTAAAATTTAAAATAAAAATAAGCTTTAATTGGTGATGTCGCTATAATTTATAAGTATGAAAATTTTAGGTACGTCGGATTGACAAAAACCATAATTTTTAATACTATATGGGTGACGGGGTCGGAGAGATCAAGGTGAATTTGTATATTATCTGGTTGCTGTGTTAGTTTATCAAACGGTTGGTTTGCTCGTAAAACTTTTTCGTGATAACACAATACAAATTTATGCCAGTGTGACATCTCGTATCAGTTATCGGCATTGGTGTTTGATTTACGAAGGTCGTGATGGGGCCGAGAAGGCGCAATATTTACAGCACTAGCCTTCGGCCAAGGCTTCACTCATCCGTTTTTAAACGTGCCCGTTGCCACATACCGCAGATGATCTCGTCGAGGTAAAGGATTGCGAAAAAACTTATCCCGGAGACTGACAGTAATTTATAAAATCAGTAGATGCCTTGAGCTTATTACAAAGAATGTTTGGAAACGTAGCGTAACTATTCCGGAATGTTCGATACTTGTGTAAAATTTAACGATGTGAGATTTTTTCATTTCGGTTCAATTTATTTTTGAACTGCAAATTATGGAAATAATTTCGGGACATTCATACCTCATAATTTTCGTTTAATTTTTTTTTATTTAAAACTTTATTTATCACGAATTGAAATATTTACGCACGTAGCAATCGTTTAAAATATCTATTCCGCGACGATAACGACAAGGTCATACTCACTATACTACATCGGCAAAACGTTTAACGATTCGTTACTCAACATTCTGCACGCATATAATAAACAGTATAGTGTATGGCTTATTGTTAACACACAGATACAAAACGTACAGACTAAAAATAGCACCCCTGTCGGACTTGCGAATGATATAAAAATTAAATGAATTCCAGCAACATGGCAACCCTATCGCTGATACAATTAATTGCTCCGGACGATCGCTCTCATAATCATTAATGTCGGAAAAAGTCGGCGCGCAGTTCTGAGCTAGTTCCGTTCGTATATAGCTCAGATCGAGAGCTCAGAGAGCCGATATAAGAATTCCGGTCACCGGTTTGTGCTAAGGTTGTAACTAACTTCGAAACTAGCACAATGTAGGCAACATTTAGGTCATCGAACGAAACACCTAATAGAACCGCGCAAATCGCTTTAAATATGCGACCGTAGCCACTTGTGCTACGCGAGTCGATTTAATCGTTATAAATATGGAGGCTGCAACACTAAATTAAGCAGATCTAAACGAAAATATAATAAACGCGATAGAATTACTGTCACTACATACTGTTAATACCTAAAGAGGCACAACTCTGAAATACAATAGTATAATTCCAATTGTTGCTATGCGAGTTTGAAGTGTGTCAACTAAATATTTAACCAAGTGATTGTGTTTTAATACTGCCTAGTAACCGTTTACGTCATTGCTTAAAAATAGATCAGCTGTTTTATCGGCGTTTGGTTGTACTATAAGTGCAAATTAAATATTTGCCACGTACTGGTTGACCCCGACATGGTTCGGTATTGCATTTTGGCGAGGTTTGAACCGGAGCTAATGGTCTGGATTGTCCTTAAAGGAATTTTACTTTACATATAGCATAGACACTGCCCCACTACGCTAACTTAACGGTGCCTAGAATTTAAATGTCATAAATCACAATCTAGACGGCGCAATCTGTCAAGATAAAACCCAGGTCAAAAGCACCTAGAGCCATTTAACTCTGTTATCTGACTCTAAAGTTTATTAGGTTATGCCGCTTTTATAATAAGGTGTAACATACAGACACGCGTGGCTCGAAATATTGCGAAATGACAAGTCAATTTACATTAAACTTAAATCGAATACACATCTGATTGTAAAACGAGTCGATAAAAAGTAGTTTATTTATCTAACAATAGACCTTGTAGGTAACTGGGACGTCGCTGTAAAATCTACGCGATAAAATTTGATAAATTATGGAACAGGTCGACGTATTGGCGCGAAAATGTTACTAGTTCGTACTTCGAACTCTGCGTGGCGAATGGCGCGATAAAACTGCGCATGCGTCGTAAATTTAGCGCGCCGGCTAGTGATGCGATACGGACCATTTCGAATACATATTTTAAATTGAATCTATGCGAGACATTACTACGATATTGTTTGAATTAACATTAAAATCAAGCTGGTTTAAATGTAAAATACAGCAACAATAGTCAATTTCTCTAGTTAATGAGAATTAATTGTTTATTTATACAAAATTGTCATCCGACTGGGCTAGACACGGGAGTACCGCGTTCCAAACCGGTCCAGCAGGCCGAGCTCCACTTCAATGAGATTCCATTTCGATCCATCGCATTCTTGCGCGACTAACGGATAAGTTAAGACGGGAATGCCGAGGCGAGTTTGACCACGGCTTTTTTTTTGATGTGTTAAAATAATTAAGTGTTTTATTTTATACCCAATCTTTACGTACTAAAAATTATAAATGCTATAGCGAATTTTCGTTACGCGTCCCGCCTAAACTGCTTTACCGATTCGTATAGATTTTGGCAGTGATGTATGGGATTTTAGACATGGGCAATAACGCGGGTAATATCTATGTGATATGCAACAATTTAGATGTTAACAATATGCGAATGCTTGTTTGCAATGTAGTGAAAGACCTTACTCAACATAATCGCGGTAAAGTGCAAAAACATATAACATCGTAATAAATGAACCAGTAGTGGCGTAGAACAGAAATCAACTTGTAATTCACTTCTCGCGTATGTATATGTAATTATTTTACGTCGCAAACTTTCAATTATATCAATCAATGCAATTTCCTTTATCCACCGTCAATTTTTACCTGTCATGATTATTTTTACAAGATTTTTAGTATCTTAATCAATGGCAATTATAATTGAACTCTATACGATGCTACTTTATTGATCGGCCAGTTATCAGAATTGGATGTCGAGACGTCTCTAAACTAAATTGAGCAATTGGCTCCACACGGAATCACTGGGAATATTCGTAATTATTCAGTCCCGCAAGATGAGCACTCGAGGGTTTGACATTAAGGAAGGTTGGGACGTTCAAGGTCGCGATGGGAAGGTTCCGGAAGGCACGGGTACGTCTAGACGGCGGGGGAGGGGGAGAGGGCGAAACGGTCGATACTCGCAGTTTCCCGCGCTCGCGGAACTACGCCTGCGTCATCTTACGATTGTCTTACTATATATATCACTCAGTCACTACGAATTTTCTACTCACTTAGGAATAGGGCCACTATATTAAGAGTAGGATAAACTATATTAATATACTGATAAAAAAAAACTTGGCATAAACGTAAAACGGGATGACAATCCCACATTAAAGAACAAAATTTCTAACACAATTATAATATGATGCATTTTTAAAGTGTGTGAATGTTTTAATTTTTTAATCCAACTTGCCAGCATCTAATTTTAAAAATAAAAAAAAAACAATTAATTTAAATATAAAATTACTTTTACCTGGCATGTAATAATTAAAAATAAAAAAAAAAACAAATTAAAAATGGTATCGTGCGTTTGAAAAACCTACCTGATTCGCAGGAGTCGGATGGTGTTTGAACACCAAGGTAGTCGATGCGTTGCCGTGCAAGAGTGTAAGAGTGATCTGCAGCGACGGCTGCAGAGTCCCTCAGGAGGCGTCGGGCGGCGCCGGCCACGTCAACAACGTGTTCAAACGGGCACGGGTGCTCGTCACCGTCAAGGGACGGTGGGGTCTCCGGCCTAGGTGGTGAAATGTCGCGCCGCAAGAGACTCTGTCCGGGTGTCGCAGTTATCAAGTCAGACGGCACGAATGTATTCGACGGATGTACGGAGTCCACGCACGAGCCGGCCCACATACAATCATGATGGACTATGTTATCTTTATGCTCTTCAGGACTCTCCGCTATCCTCCAATCAATGTCACTGTCCTCCATGCTTTGGAGGTCCGCGGGCGGTACTAAGTCGAGCCGATCGACCTCGCACTCCACCTGAGTCCAGAATTCAGACGTCTGCGTCATCTCCATTGTCACCTCGTCCAAAGTCTCCCAAATGTCGAACTGCAGAATGTTCGGGTCGATTGGCGGCGGTGGAGACATTTTGTTAAATATAACTAAATACTAACTATGTTTTAAAGCTAAGACGAATTCTTCGCTATCACAGAGCCCCTTATCACAAGGACGATGCGCGCGATGGGTCCTACGCACACCGTCTGTAACAAAAGAAACTATTTTTAAAAACTTCTTTGGTTTACAAAAGAAAACAAATTAAAAAATAATTAAATTTTTAAAAAGTTTAAGTAAACACGACTATTCATGTTGAAAATAATGTTGGTTAATTATAAATAGTATAATATTTTTTTATTAATTTTCGTGATTACCTATATTGAAAATATTTTGCACTGTTATATAATGAACAAAGTGATGTAAGTAAACACGACAGTCTTCGTGAAAATAAAATTAACAAAACAAATTCAAAACACAAGGGGTGTTGACCCCTTCTATTTACAAACAAGAACCGTTTGCACTGGAAGTATAGAGCGGGAAGTGTCCACCGCGGAGTCCAAAACTAGACTGAAGTCTGGATACGAAAACGAACTGTTTTAAAGGGTACATTGGCCTTGAAGCCTATTCCAGTTCGCATAACAATAATAATTAATTTTGCCATACACCCCCACGATTTTTTTTGTGTATTTTCTACCTGGAATTGGAAATGGGTACAGTGATTCCACGAACAATCGTCTAAAGCTCAGGTAGACGATCGCGTGAAGTAAACTAAGTTTGTTTACTAGCGCGGAATGGCGCGAAAACAATGTTTACCAATAAAACGACTAATGCGCCTTTTCTCGTTCAAATAAAACAATCATCTCGCTTGTATAAATCAGAGACAATAGAGTTAGCGTTATAACTTCGTATTTGATTTAAACGAAAAAAAAAACTGACAGAAAAAATAGTCGTCACGTATTCTACATTTTTCTTTATGTAAAATTTTATTTAAAATTAAAATTCTGTCAATAATAAAAAATTATAAAAATTTATAATATAAAAAGATACAATTTAAACACAAATATTTTAAATGAAAAAAGAACCATTTCGGTAAGTTTTAAATTTTATTACTACTAACAATGAAATAGTTGTTAATATTTTGTTAATATAAATGAATGCTTTAAATGATCACAACAAATAAAAGTAGCTAGGATAATAATATTTTTAAAAAGTGTTTTAGTCACATACAATAATTTTACAATTACTCAATAATTTAACGGAACTTGTGGATTTTTTTATATTTAACTTTACTTCTTAATAATTACCATTATTTTTAAGGTAAGGTTGATAACAATAACTTTTTTTTATTCTTATAATTATTTTGCTATTACGAATTATTTATTACTGCTAGTTATTTTAATTTTTTAATTAATTAATAATCTAATTATCTTAAAATATCTCTAACTACTTCTATTATAAATTGTAAAAGATACCAATACAGGCGAAGAAACATGTTCTTATATTATGTAATTTAATGTCGCTTAAGTTAAATTCTTTCACGTATAATATTATGAAACAAGTTTATAAGAACTTATAACAAAAAAGTGTACATGACTGCAATAAATACGAAATAAAATGAAATTATATTACCATAATTTAATTTTACTTTTCATTATTATCCGTCATATTGTCATACACACCTTTGAAAACTTGGGTTTGTTGTCGAATATTTCATAACACAAAACAGAAGTTGTGCAATCTAAAATCAATGGTAGAAAACCAAAAATAATAATAGCCATCCCAAGAGTATATTACAGATTTTAAAAATATTTCAACTTTAACCAATTTAATAAAAGAAGCAAAAACTAGAATTTGTATAGTTCACTTGCATTCAGATGGCGGCAATGTTAGGAATTTGGGTGCTGCCAGTTCGAAGAAACGCCAACAAGCTGACGTTTATTTCATAGTCGGCAACGCCCCGCCGGCAACTTTTTGCAAAAAAAATGTATATCTACCCGCACCTATTAATACTATCTAATTATTTTTCCAAAACTACACTTAAACACTACACTAAAACACCGGTAAAATATCTTACCAAAAAGTTTGTGCAAATCGCGATCCGACTGGGGCCGGCGAGTTACACAATTTTACACAGAATTCTTCAGAATCTTCGACAAAGTTTTTTCCGAACACACTGCGTAACACTCACTGAGAATATGCGGATGGTTATACAGTGTAAATTATATACGGTACTTCTTCCGAGACCTCCTATTGAGTTTGTCAGACACTGAAACATTATTCGGGTGCCGGCCGGTTCTAAGGACAGCCGCGCGTGCTTTTCCGTTGACGCCGTGGACACGACTAGTTGGCGCGGCGCAAGGTAGCGAGCGAGTAGCGGTTGCCGCCGTCCGCGCTCCGGGCTTTGACGCGTCGCGCACCCCGCGTCCCTCAACCGGCTAATTCGATGCCATTCACGAAATCCTCTGAAAATACGCATAGTCCTAGCGATTATGTTGCATACATGTGTTCACAAATAATTCATTTAGGTACTGGTATACTTTTATATTTAAATAAAAGTTTAAATACGCCAAAATTAACAGCAAAAGTATCTGGCGTCTCACTCTACTCAAAGTACTCGAGGAAGGAAATCGGCGCTGCGGCAATGTCTATTATGCTGTATGTGTGAGTACAGTAAGTTGTGTGAGTAAGGCGCGGTTTCTGACGTTGCTGTGGGAGGAAAATCGAGGCGAGCGTCGGTCGGCTAGCTACAGCGGCTATGGCTATGTTATGTTCTTAACTCTTCGCCGTTTCCCAGCACCATGATGAACTCACTTAAGTCACTTGGCCACCGTTCTGTTTCGAAGGTAACGTTGCCTAGCTTTTGCCACAGACGCTAGCTGATGTCTACGTATAACGATATTGCAGAGCGCCATAGACAACAAGAGGACGAAGTAATCATATCTATGCATATGTACATATGTGTTAAATAGACAGATGATCCTAGTTTTAGATATTTCTGAATGTAAGTTGGCACTGACAAATGTATGTAGATTAATTTCAGAGAAGCACAATTAATATACAAAAGCCACGACATTGCCGTCAAATATATATAAATTAAAATTATAAATAAATAATGGCTTCTACATAATATGTATATAACCTAGTAGTGACCATTAGTTTAGATAGTTTGATATTTTTTTTATTCAGAAATAACAAAAATCCGAAATAAAAATAAATTGATTAACATTTGAAATCTAAATAAAATAGTTAATTTATTCAGACTTATTAATATTAAGTTACTACATGTACTTTTCCCGCCACAAAGGTCGTCGACCCGCATTCCGATGGTTGCATTCCCGCCGAAGCAAAAAAATCAGCTTCAACTTCGCAAACCTTAAGAATAGGGCTACCGTGTGTAAAATATAATTAAGAACAATGTGTGCCAAGTGTGCCAAATCGAGCAAATATTTCTAGATATTGTTTAATCAAAGATAGTTACTGCAATATGAATACATATGTAAAAATTTCACTATTATGTAATTATTTCAAAGGACCACTTTCAACACTTACACATGCAATTTCACGAGTTACCGCAAAAAGACACTAGAATATAGAAATTTGTAAAAAAGAAATAAAAACCCTTTTACAACAGTAATAAGTTAGGTTTATACGATATTGCGGAAATGTTTAAGTATCCCTTAAAAATAGGTCGATGGTAGCCCTACTTGTGAGCTTGCGACTAATAAAAGTCTTTCCCTCTCCCTCCTTTTGAAATCGACGTCGTAAGGCGTTTGATTTTAATTCCGGTCGTTTTATGAGAGAATTTATCGATTTGGCCTAATCAATCTTAAGAAAGTGAGCGATCGAAGATTCTTAACTGTTTATAACTACCAAGTGTTTAAACAATGTACATGTCTAATATCTGTAAATATATTAACTTATTATTACCAACGAATTTACATTATTGCTTTACAATCACACTTAAAGATTAGGTATTTACTTTTTAATTATATTTATATTCTGTTCATAATGTAATAATTTATTAATTGAGCTGCTAAAATATCAAGGGACTTAAAGTAGCTATCATTTGAGTAGACGCCGTAACATGAAGGATATAGTTCGACATTCTTTTCGATAGATGTCGCTAGTGGTAGCGTCGACGATGTTTTGTGAGATACTTAAATTTATCGTTTGACTTGTAAACGCTCATTGGTGTGTTTTGAAATTTTTAGTATTATTTAATTCATAGATAGATCTTTAATTGAAATTAAACATAAATAAAACATATTTTTGTAATGCTAAATTATATATGGTTATAAAATATTATTATATATGTGTATAAAAAATAAATGACTTAGAATATGGTCGCAATTACAAAGATGAACCGAAGATATATTGACTCTTAAAAATATTAGTGGTTTATATGATGCGCGATCAAATCCTCTCTCAAAAATATCGTTTTATTCTAATTTATTCTAATTATTCTAATACATTTGTATTTCTTAATTTATAAGTATATTTTTTGTAATTGTCATACTTTTTAGTTACTTTGAATGGAGTTAAGTTATTAATAAACACGCAAGTAAGCTACGTATATCTGCAGCGGATTAGAACCTAGGCTTGACAGGGCCTCATCTATCTAACCGTAAACCGTATAATGAAATTATGTTCGTTTCTGTTACTTTATAATTATATTACTATACTTATAAGCACATTCAAAAAAATATTTTCAATAAAGGTTTCCCGGGAACCCTCCGTTAATAATTGTTATTGTAATCAAATCGGAGAGAAATTAGATTAGGCGGATTCCCCTAAACGAATAACCCTTTTACAAAAAGCACCCTTCAAATTATTTTATTCATTCAGTGATACTCAAGATGAAAAAAAAAATACCGGAAATGAATAATGTTGCCAGATAATTCCGTTATCTACAAAATATTCATGTTGGTTAATGCCAGTTAAAGTATTTGAACACCTTTAAACCCCTGGGATTAAGCATAACAGGTAATAAACTAATATAGGGTAGTGAACTGAGGGCTAAGGTCGTGGTATTATGATATTTTTTTTTGGATTTTATTTTATTCATAAGCCATAGCTATAATGCCCTATGTCACTCATAATTAAAAATTAATATGTCAACATTTACTTGACGCGTTTCTACTACAGGTTACCGTTCTGTTAGAATTATAATATTTATTCGAAGCTTCAATGTTACACCGCGGTCATAAATTCGAATTTCATTAGGGATGGAAGTCGTTAAACATGTTAGTTTTTACAAATGTAAAATATTAATCGATGCCGATCTAAAAATCGATATAATTCGGAACGATTGATTTAAAATTTTAATATTACAACAAGATATTAACATGTTTAATAAATACAAGCTATTAGATTGAAGGTTAAGAAAAGCTAACCGTGAGAAACCAAGTTACGTTAACATAACTGTTTTATAAGTATTGGTTATCTATTTCGGGGCAATAAAAAATATAAAACATTATGTCAATCACCATTTACATAGTATGTGCATTATATATATATATATATATATATATATATATATATATATATATATATATATATATATATATATATATATATATATATATATATATATATATATATATATATATATATATATATATATATATATATATATATATATATATATATATATATATATATATATATATATATATTTTAAGCGAAGAAGCCCTGCCTTCATTAACAACTTCTTCCAACATTTGAGTGATGAATATCAATGTCTGTACTCGAATCATATATATTTATATATAAATACTTATCTATTGTTGGCTCAAACATCAAGTTAATGACATTAATGAAGATTGCTTTATTTAGACCTCTCACTTGTTTTATTATACGGAAATTCGTGAAGGAAAAATAAATAAAATATATTTACAGTATATAGTTTCAATGTTTGTAAAGCTCAATCACGCCAAAATATGTCGTGAAAATACATGACGGAAAAAATAAAGGGACGTGAAAAATTATCCAACGACATTACGCCGTCGCATTTCTTATCGTGTTACGCACTAATAGTTTACTGGCAATGAGATATTAAATCCTTCGTAGTCCACGACGTTTATTTCTTAGGGATGACGCCAAGGAAGGACAATAACAGTGACTTTTTTTTTTTTTGATAACCATGGAGGAAATGTTTTATGCACGAACGTCCCTTGGCCGGGAGGCCACCGACACGAACAGTGTCGGGCTCGAATCTCAGAAGGAGAAGCATACCGACTAAAACCATCCACGGGATGCTGTTGCCCGGAGGCCTCTACAGCTTCGTCTAAGGAGACTTGCGAGGAGAGGCTCGCAAGTTAGAGTTGAAGACAATAATGGCTGCTGCTGCGAAGCGCTGCGTCCCCTAGAACGAAAGAGATGACTTCCGACATGGGGGAGGGGCCATGCGATCCGAGGGCCCCAGATGGTTTGGAGGAAAATCTCCTCTCGGATCGCCTTGGTAACAGTGACTGGTGCTATAACAGTTTATATATATACTCTTTGCCTCACTTTATGGGCTATACTGCATGGTTGTATTCGTAGATTATATACTCTTTGATTCACTTTATATGTAGTAGTGTGGCTGTATTCATCGTCGTACATTCTCGGTGAAATAAAAAAAACTAGAAAAACTAGAAATATCATACTGTCGCAACCAGTTGAAATCTTCTTAACTCTTTACTATCTACGAATCACTTACATCCGAACTTTTCCACCTTGTGGGAGTTCACATGAAGAAAGAAATAAATAAAAAAACGTACCAAATTACAAATAATGCAAGGGATATCAGGTGCCAGTTCTGTACTGAAACATATACCTAATCACCTGCGACAATATCGGTACAGTCTTGAACTAAAGTGATTCACAAATTTTTCGATAATTGAACAAGATTTGACATTTTATACATTTTCCTATTCGCACACGGTACTATATTCACAATAAATTATTTTTATGGAAATTCCATGAAAAATGAGCTTAAAAGACACGTGATCATGAGTCGCAACTACGGCCCTTTTAAAATGGTTTGCAGGCCACTTCAAAAAACCATTTCAAAAAAAGTTTATCACCTGTGTGTTTATCATCGGTCTGGGTGTTTGCGGTATCTTCCTTCTATCCGATTTCTTTGGGATCAGACCAATGATTCAATGATTTTGTCCATATATTTGTACGTAGTTATTATAAAAATAAATAATTTAGAAAAACTGTCCTTACTGATTAAAATGTCACAGTGTAAGTAGTATCTAAGGCACTAAATTATTCTTGTTCATGAAGGTATAACTTACTGCATACCTGTAACTATTTAGATTCATGAGCATTTAAAATATAACCTAGGCGAATTATGACCATGAAAGGTGTCTACTTCTTTGTGTCCGTCCTCTAGATCACCTTGCAATCGCTCTTCTCGTTTCGCCGAATATCTCTAAGGTTAATATAATACTATTATTGTTCCTAAACCTCCTGCCTATAATTAACTATTTCGAGAATCGGAGGTCATGAGTCTACGCAGACATATTATGAAATATATGCAACAATAGCATGTCCGTTTCATTTATTGAATCGGAAAGTAATCGCAACTGAAGTGGATTTTCATCGAAACTACTTTCTATAATAGTCACGATAGCCGATTGGTTAGGTGATCGGAATTCGAGTCCGATCCCTAGATGGGAGAATCGGGTTTTTTCAAACACTTTTATACGATTTACATCGTTGGCTTGGACATGGCGACTGGCTCACCACCAGTCACACCCCAAAAATGTCATCGGTGGAAGGTAGGTCGAAAGGACTTAATTGTTTAGACCTCTGTCTACCCCAGCATAGGGATTGGCGTGAAGTTATTATTTTTTTAAGTTCTAGAATAGAAGCTTGATCAGATATTTCTAAATTCAGAGGTGAGAGACTAACTATAATCTCTAACTTTATTTTACTTAGCCTCCTGTCTATTTTCTACTAACTAAGCAAGATCCTCCGATATTAACTGAAAAAGAAGGTTCAGCCTTTTCATGGCCAATCATAACAGGTAATTCTTTTAGCAAAAAATCATTCTATGGATTAAAAAAACCTAATATAACATTTTTAGTTTCAACAGAATTCTACATTCATTCTTCTTTTCAGCGTCATTAATTTTCTGTTTTACATTTCTTTTTGTTTCGTAAACACAAAAGAACAGTAATGTAAGCATTTACTATCCGAATGTACTTTCCAGTGATCCTCCTCTAATCTTTCTACCTGCACATTCGACAATAGATAGATTTAAATGAACTTTTACAAGTTCTTACTGCGAAATGAACATAAATTATAACTTAGCCTTCAGTTATAAAAGTAAATTGTTTTCAAAAATAATGAGTTCCTTACAAATTTTATGTCGGTATTTCCAAATATAAGAAATGTTGAGGTGTTTGTATATTATTACACTGAACTTTTAAATAGAAACAGGATTTGTTATCTCCAAGTGTTAACTTGACTTCAGTTTAACAATTATTAAAATTTATATTAACTGTATAATAAACAATATTTAATAGGGAACGACGTCATACATTATTAAATTAACTTTTCCATCATCGATCTCATTTAATTTTCATTTTCAACGTAAAATTGTATAATAATGTTTGTTCCTTTTGGTCTCTGAACTCAATTTACAACCAAGTTGAGTTATGTCAAAAGACAAAAATTTAAAAATTTTTTACACCATAACAACAAAACAAATTAAAATAACACAGTTTTTACCTAACATTAGTTTTAATATATACTACTCACAATAGTCACAACTACATGCTTAAAATATTATTATTTCATACAGATAATAAGTAAAATGTATATTATGTATGAAATAAAATAGATAACGAAATGAAATAAAACTTAGCACACGTAAAAAAACTGCAATCTCTAATGTCAAATATGTAACAGTTTGTTTCATTTAATAATTGAATAATAAAAGAAAAATGAAGTAGAAGTCACGATAGCCGAGTGGTTGGGTGGTCGGAATTTCGAGACAAGAGACCCGAGTTCGATCCTCAAGCGGCCATACCAATGGGTTTTTCAAAAACTTACGTACGAATTATATCATTGGCTTGGACATAAAGACGGGTCGCCGTCTTTATGTCCAAGCCAACGATACCACCTGTCACGATGTCCCGAAAATATCTTCACTGGAAGGTGGGTCGAAGGGACTTTGTTGTCTAGATCAGACCTCTGCCTACCCCTGTATTGGGAATTGCGTGAAGATATTTATTATTTATTTATTATTATTTAATAATTGACTAAGTTGTGGTCGCTTTTCGACCACTGAACTAGAGTATCAATATTATATCTCACTATATCAAACGAACTTTACCAGTATTCTATTTTCCCGCGCCAAAAATTCACCCATACAACGTTATTATTTAAGAAAGAACTACCTATGTATTTGTCTATGGAGCAGATTAAAAATTCATACAATAACATTACGGTCAACTAAATATTTTATACGTGTAATGTATTCTCTTACTTAATCTATCTTATAATATATCTTAACTTTATCCATAATTATTTTCGTGGCTCTCAAAAACCAGATTATACATATCTTATGATGAATATAATGCTAACTACGCCTTTTTTAATCTTCTTTTACTGGGAACTTTCCTATAAGCTTTAAGGAAGTCACCCTTATGTTTGATCATAATCCCGCTTAAATATTAAAAAGTTAGTAAGAGGGTTTTCGCCTTTGAGAAACTCATCTATAGCGAACTCAGGTCTTTTGCTTTGATGCAAGACTCTTGGTTTTCTGTTAACATCGAAGATAAACAGCATAATATGTTTCGTACAGTATGTTTTCCAACTATAAGTACATTTATATGAAAAGTTTTATATGAAATGCTGTGAAAAAAAGTTAAATAAAAATATTTTTTATGACTTCCGATTTAATTGAAAGTAAGCCTATATTTATTTTATATGTCTATGTCTGTGTGTGTAAACCACATAATATAGGAGATGTACGTGAACAAAGAAACAAGCACACGGACAAACAGAATATAATTCTTGAAATCGCTAACGTTTGGTTACTATATTTCAGTTACTTTCAATCTACAGAATTGCGTTCTGCTTTTCTATTATATGTAAAGAGAAGGTTGATTTTGCTGTCTATTCTGACCAAAGAAATAAATAAATCTTGTGAAAGGTGAAAACAATCACTAGTAAAAGGAATGGAGGTATTGTAATTAAAACAAATATTTTAGTTAAGACTAAGCAGTTTCGATATCGTGAATAGCCAAGAGATTGGGTGACCGGAACTCGTGTCAGGAGACCCGAGTTCGATTCTCAGCAGGTAGGAGGTAGTACGATTTATATAGTTGAATCTTTGGATCGAACTAAGGTCTCATGAATCGAATTCGGATCACCCAACCACTCGGCTATGGTGACTTTTACAAACTAAAACTACAAAGCTACAAATTTTATTTATGAGTACATGACCATAAAACATTTCCATTACATATTCCGCATAATGGATACGTTACATGCCTGGAAAGTACCAAAATGACACTTGTTAACTACAAATACTTAAATGAATTAGGTCAATGAAATAAAATGGCAAATAATACAAAATTTGTAATAAGATATGTTTCATACCGGGAAGTATGTGAACGACCTTGATCCCACGATGGGCGTGCTCATGACCTTGTACGTTTCCGCCCTTATCGGCAACTAGAGTAACGATTCTGGACGAAGTTACGTAATATCATGTTGGCGCCAAATTTTTGTCACATACGACACATTAGCGCGGTTAGGTTGGACGTAATTGGCGGGAAAATTCCTCGAGGAAGTGGTTGCTTTATTAAAACCGTGCTTGTTATGTGTTTATTTATTTCATTGTTATTATAGGTTTTAAGTAAGAATAATTTGTTCATTTATAAAGTTGTAATGAATGTAAATAAGTTGAATACGGTAATGAATAATATCTAGGAGTTATTGTTATAATGTTAAAAAAAAATCATTTTTAATTAAAATTTTCGTCTTTATGGTATATTCTTTCCAAAGAGTGAGTTGATAGGGCTTAATTTATGGAATACAGACTTGAGGAATTGAGGAATATTAGTAAAATGTTTGAGGTTATAAATAACAAAAAAATAAAATATATTTTATTCGACGTTCATAGATTTGAAAAAATCCGTTGATCTGTGGAGGGAATCGAGGATAATTACAGATTTAACTTCGATTAAAACTGATTTCTCCTGCCACGCTCTCTAGGCGCGTTACGGTAATACTTCGCGGCCATTTTCCTCACCAGAAAATGAAATAACCAAAACTTCGAACGAAATACTGATTTTGAAATAAACAACTATAAGGTTTAGGAGCATCTATTTTAAGGCAATGATGGCCTTGTGACCGGAACGAATCATTAGGCAAATATTGAAACTTATTGATAGTATAAAAATAAGTGAGCGACAGGCTTACCGCCTGTCACGTTGTTCCAAATAAGCTACAGTGAAATGTGGGTTGAAAGGACAAAAATTTTCTATAACTGACTACTCCAATATTGGCAAATGCTTTAAAATAAACAAATGCGTTACTAGAAAGAGCTTAACGGCTATATTTACTACTATGAGTTCTTGTGTTTGGTGTGAGACAATTAAAATTGTGAGTTCTTGTTTTAAAACTGAAGCTATGTGTTAAAACTGAAGTATGTGAATTCGATTCAAGGGGACCTAATTCTATACCCAGGAGATAGGCTCATATACCAATCAGTTTTTTTTAAACTTATGTACGAGTTACATCGTTGACTTTGACATAAAGGCGACGACCATCTCACCACCTGTCACGTATTCCCAAAATAAATTGAAATACGGGTTGAAAAGACTTAATGTCATGTTATGTCTGTCTACTCCTGTATTGGGAAATGTGTGAAGATATCACCTTATTCGACATAAATTTCGTTGTAAGGATTAAAATGTCTAACCTCTGACCAGCATAGTATTGGGAAAAACATGGCGATAAAAATAAAAAATAAAAACCATGTCCCTCTCAGATTATTTATTATTATAAAACATACTTATATTGATTAAGATGACTTTACCCTGCGACATTCACCTCTATTTGCAGCCGGCAAACAGCATAAGGCGCACTTAAACCAATCGAGTTCTCGAGTGACTTTAACTTATCGAGTTTGTGTACTTGAAGCATCACTAACGTTAATTTTTTAAAGTCTATGGCTCAACAAATATCTATATGTGTTATCTATGGTTAATATAAAATCTTTGGGCAATGGATTTATAGCTTATTGACGTGCTATGTCACCGCAAAACATTTAGCAACTCTTTATTCTCAAATCTCATTAGACACGATAAGAGTTGTCTTGAACGTTTAACTATCCGTTAAATGTATACTAAGCTAGACTAAAATAATCGAGCAGATCGAAAATCCGCTTTCCGTGGGTGGTTATTATGCAAAATACTTCGGTAATTTTTAAAGAATATTATCAATATCAAATGACATAACTAGTATCACTGTAATGACTCCAACTAAGCAGCAATACTTTTGTCCGACAGTAGTTCACGACAAAAATCGAATGGTGGGCCTGAACGTCATATTTCCTAGTGCTAGTAACTATAAGGATATTGCTTGATGGGTGCAGTTACGTCTTTTAGTGGACTTAGGCGATTTAGTAAATGAGTAAGCATTATAGGTTATTCTATCTTACTACCGGTTGAGGCTTGAGACTCTGCTACTTCTCTGCTGGCATAAAAGGAGGTTTGAGAAAAAAATTTCAGATATCGAATGAAATCAGACCCAAATTAGGTCTATTATTAATAGACAACGGCGACTTAATACGAGATATCCCGTTTAGCGATTGACGATTCAATTGTCATGTGCAACTATGGAATATCATTGACGACCTCTGTTGATTGTGTTGCCAGCTCAGAGGTCCGGGTTAGATTCCGGGGAAGGGTCGTAGTAGAAAATCACTTTGTCTACATTTTCTCGGGACTGGGTGGCTCTCAGTTGTTTCCGATTCCTTAACACAAGCGCTTTACTTACTTTAGGATGAGAGAGATATATGTGATGTTGTCCCAATCTATGTATGAGTGTAGCATTTTTAGCGGAGAGGTTAGCGTCGCGGTAAGAACTGTTTAGACAATTTACACCTTGGGCTTATATTTTATGTGTTAAAATAAGTTGTGAAGCGCCTAAGGGACCTTCCGGTATCGCTTCCAGGGCATCAATCATCACATTACGTAACAAAGATTACGTAAATACATATTTATAACACAAATGTAGCGTTTAGTAGACCGTGACGATTTAAAAAATAATTATGAATAATGATATCATAAATAAATCTTAATTGACGATAACGGCCGATTTATTACAACAGACACACATAAGCAACATTCTTGATAAAGTTTAAATAATATTTACAGAAGCCGGAAACGGAGGGAGTGGTAGGCGTCCAGTGTAGCCAGCTATAACGACTAACTACACCTCTAAACAAACGCCACTCCACAGATTAGCTACAACTTTGATAAGGAGTTCATTCATACCGCGCACGAAGCAGGAAAATCGAGTACGTTTTTATGTACTTGCCTATTTTTTTTAATACATTGTTATCTATTTTTGGTCAAATTATTAGCGTTGAATTTTTTTTCTGGACTTTATTTAATTAAGAGGCCATGTACAATATATCATAGCGATAATTAGTGTGTTGTGGGTGGAATATATGACCGTCAGAGTATTTCTATTTATTATATATAAAATATATATAATATCTTCGTGCAATTTCCAATAGAGGGGTAGAGAGAGGACTAGTCTAGACAATTAAGTCCCTTCGACCCACCTTCCGCCGAAGATATTTTCAGGACAACGTGACAGGTGGTGAACCGTCGCCGTCTTTATGTCGAAACCAACGATGTAATTCGTACATAAGCTTTTGAAAAGGCCATTGGTACGAGCCTGCCACCTGGGGATCGAACTCGGGTCTCTTGACTCGAAATTCCGACCACCCATCCACTCGGCTATCTTCAGTTTTATAAGTCACGATAGCCGAGTGGTTGGACCAAGTCACGAGCCGATTTACTTTTTTATTTATCAACGTAAAAACAATAAGAGTGGGGTTTGCCCTATCTTGCCCTTATTGTCATAAGATGCAAACGGGATAAAGCCTTTTAAATAATAAGCGGCACTAGCCTAATGGTTTGGGTGCGGACTGCGAAACAAAGTCGCAGGTTCGGGTCCGCCTGTTGACTATTGGTGTTAACCACTCCAAACACAATTACAGCTTAGTTAAAGTGATTTACAGAAATACTAGTGAGGTTATATGGAATTGCAAGTATTCTTTAAAAAAAATGGCTGCGGCTTCCAGTATATAGCGGAAATATCATCCCAAAAAATACCAGACCAATACGAAGCAGACAATTAGAACTCGGAAAAATCTAGGGTGCTAAGTTTAGCACTGCGATCACCAATTACAAATCGTGACGATTATGGAAATTCTTACTTAGAGCCTTACGAAGGCGTCTTTTATGTCCTGCAATGTCTATTCATTACTGTTAAGTACATCCTATGAACGTTAAAAGCCACGCTGTTTCATACAGTAAACTAGATACAATAATTTTTATAGAAATGTTTCTACAAAAAGAGAAGGGGAAAGAGTTTTGGCCAGTTAATACGGCACAAGACATAATCCACTCATCAAAAAGTGACAAAATAGGAAAACTAAAGTAAGGACCAGTCATGGACTTAAAAGTTATTAATATTATTAAAACTATTTTAGTTTAAATTTAAAGTAAGAAATTAAAAGGTTGGCTGAACACCAAGGTTGATATACCAACGACAAGATCTAGGCTGTTAAATATGCAAGTGAGATAATAATATTATGGTTAAAAAAACTTGTAGTAATTAAAATAAAGAAACTAAAAAAACTAACACAGGGAGAATGGGTTGTTTATTTTTTTAATTTCTCATTTATTTTAATGGCATAAAGTCCAGCATGAATTACATGCTTGAAAAATTCACTAAAAATAAAACAGGTAGTTATACAAAGTAAAAAAATATTAAATTCATAAGTACATTGCTGAATTATGAATGGCCTTCCACAAAGCACCAGAGAGGTGACTACAGCAAATTATCTTTATGCGAGTGGTCTTTACGCCGTGGTAGGCGATTTATTGCCTTAAAAAGTAAGATACTTATTTAAGTTAGACATTGCCTTTTATTTTGTCGCATCTTACAACACTCACGGAATGAAAAAGTGGCCATTTATCAAAACCAAAGAGGGTAACGAGTTATTTTTTTTTTTACCGAAGTTATTTTTTTTTACAGGTCTGAGCAGCAGACATTTCGTAATCTATGTTCTAGCATTCTATCAATAACTGTTTACTAATCTATGGTCAAGCTCCAAATTTATTTTAATAATTATTATTTTTATATTATCAGTGGTTTTGTAATCTTTGTAACAAGGGCTTTTGTTTATCGACATCTAATATAAAAGACGATCGAAAAAAATTGTGATAAGTCGACCCGATTCTTGGTTCGTATCTAAAACATAGGAGATAATAATGATAACTGTATAACACTCATAAGTTACAGGTAATTGGGTTAAATTAGATAAAATAATTACGTGACATCGAATTTACTGTGAAATTTTATCTGTATTTGTTTAAAAAATAACACGATGAGGTAATAATTTTAAATAAATAAACACTCCACCACAAATTATATTGGTTTTATTCGCTTTATCGAAAGTATCTATCAAGATATTTTCACAAAAGCTAAGATACCTGTGATACCAAATCAATACTCGGAAAGTAAGACAGCACACTAACACACTGACACCTACTTTTAATTACATTTTAATAAACAATGACTTTTAGTGAGAATTTTAGTGCAAACCAGAGTACTACCATAGAGAATCTGTTGGTACAGCCACAAAATTTTGTATAATGCTAAGCTTTTCAATATAGAGAATTAAAAAGATTACCTATTGAGTGTTTTAAAAATCTTTTAACATTGTATAGAGTGTGGGTGTTTGTGGTTCCTTCGTTATTTTTGTTTCATAACACAAGTGCTTCAATTACTTAATCTGAGATCGGAGCTTGTATGTGATGTTGTCCCTATTTATGTATGTATTTATTAGACGAACTCCGAGTGACGAACAGACCGGTTTTCAAGGTGTCGCTAGCTCTGAGGTGCCGGGGTCGAATACCGGTCGAGTCAATGTAGACACACATTTTCTCGGGTATGGATGTTTGTGGTATCTTCTTCGTTTCTGATTCCATATTACAAGTGCTTAAGCTGCTTACTTTGGGATCAGAGCAATGTATGTGATTTTGTCCCTATCTATATATGTATTTATTTATTATTATTTATTGCCAGACACCTAATGTCATCAATCCGATGTAGGTCTTATTTTCACTTTATTATTAAGTCTTCGTTTACTTGACCGGCCTGTAATATCATTACGGTAATACGTCGTCCATAGATGTGATGGCAATCAGGACACAGCGGCAATTGGTGGGATAACCTTTCACAAAATCGACAAGACCTTACCGACTAAGGTAACTCTGGTGCTGTAACTGCAAGTGTCAATTCCCTTGACAAGCGTTAATTATCTGTCTTATGCGCTATAGGAGCTTCTACATGCACCTATATATACTCTAGTCCACATAATTAATGTTAGAAAGAACGTGATGGTATTTCTTTATTTGATGTAAGGCAACAGGATGTCGGTGTGGAGTTATTTCGTTTACGCAGTTGTTCCACAATTCCATCTCTATGGCAACTGGGTCATGAGCGGTAGTTGCTTACGTAAGTTTAATTATTTAACGCCTCTATCAGTAGCTGATATAAAACTATGTAGTACTTACTATTTCCGTTTCATTCTGTAGAATATTGTAATGTGAAGAAAAAAAAACTGTTTATTTTTAAAAAGGGAAGGAATTTTCAAATAAGCCAGTGAGGAGTGTTAAATTTGGGATAGTTAAAGCTTTTTGTAGACAATAACTGCAGAGAAATGGAATTATATATGTAGAGAATATATTTATATAGTACCGACAGAATATCATATAAAAGTCACGGTAGCCGAGTTGTTGGGTGGTCGGAATTTCGAGTCGAGAGACCCGAGTTCGATCCCCAGGTGGCAGTACCAATGAGTTTTTCAAAAACTTATGTACGAATTTCATCGTCGGCTTGGACATAAAGGCGGCGACGGGCTCACCACCTGTCACGTTGTCCCGAAAATGTCTTCGGTGGAAGGTGGGTCAAAGGGACTTAATTGTCTAGACTTGACCTCTGTCTACCCCTGTATTGGGAATTGCGTGAAGATATTTATTTATTTATTATTATTTACAGAATATCAGCGCTGCAGTTGCTACTGCAGCGCTGATATATGCTGCAGCATATTCCTGAGACGGATGCCTTTTCGTTGCTGCAATCCAATAATAATTTTATGAAGCGTTTTTTGTATACATATTCTATAAAAACAAATAGTATTTATAGAATTATGGCAGTAGATAAAATTTATTTTGACAACTTTTAATGTCACGATAGCCGAGTGGTCGGAATTTCGAGTCAAGAGACCCGAGTTCGATCCCCGGGTGGTAGGCTCGTACAAATGGGTTTTTCAAAAACTTATGTACGAATCATATCGTTGGCTTGGACATAAAAGACGGCGACGGGCTCACCACCTATCACGTTGTCCCGAAAATATCTTCGGTGGAAGGTGCGTCGAAGGGACTTATATGTCTAGACTAGACCTCTGTCTACCCCTGTATTGGGAATTGCGTGAAGACAACTTTCGCGGGCAAGTGGCGTACATATCGGTTTATCAAAGTGTCGTCAGTTCTGCGGACCCGGTTTCAATTGAAGAAAATTATTTTCTGCACTGTATCGCCTCTGGATGTTTGTGGTACCTTCTTTGTATCCGATTCCATAACACACGCGATTTAGTTACTGTCTATACATTAATGTATTTCTAAAATGTATTGCAAATACGAAAAAAAAAATATATTCATTTTTTACGTTCATACTGCGATTGTCAAACATGTAAGTATCTGTTGGTCACACACACGCACTGCAGCACTGCCTCTGTCTGCCTAAAGAATTTTAAAATGTTGCCAACGAATAATTACTGACAGACTGACTGAATGAGTTTCGAACTGTGAGTGATTTGAAATGTCAAAACAGATTATTAATAATATTAGAATTTTCAAAACATTAAACAAAAACAATTATGAATACAGTCGAATTTTGACTACAGAACGTGTCAATTGTAAAGTTAACAGTTCTGATTCAGCACGCCCCATGACGAAAACTTTTCTGTAGCTTTCCCGAAACCAAGTATGATCTTCTTATTTATATATTAACTATATCGGAGGTATACATTCTCCCATAATCTTATTATATCTCAATGTAAATTTAGACCCAGTCCCTCTTCCGACCCGCAACACAAATATAAATCAACATCTTGTTTAAAATGTAGTTAAAGAATTTTTCGTAAAAAATTTAATGCAGATTAAAAATTATCTGTAAAAGTACTTTCGAATCCGGTCGGGTTTTTTCTGCCTATTTTTTATAATAAATAAATAAATAAATATCTTCACGCAATTCCCAATACAGGGGTAGACAGAGGTCTAGTCCAGACAATTAAGTCCCTTCGACCCACCTTCCACCGAAGATATTTTCGGGACAACATGACAGGTGGTGAGCCCGTCGCCGCCTTTATGTCCAAGCCAACGATATTTTCGTACATAAGTTTTTGAAAAACTCATTGGTTCGAGCCAGCCATTTGGGGATCGAACTCAGGTCTCTCGACTCGAAATTCCGACCACCCAGCCATTAGGCCATCGTGACATTACATTTTTTATAATTAATATAAATGCGAAAGTTTTGCTAATATGCAAAACTTTCGCATTTATATTTAAGAGTATTAAAATTTGTTTCAAACCACTTTTAAAACAGTAAAGACGAAACCGGTCAGGTATTCAAAGTGAAAATTAATTATTTTGTGTCTAAATATAAGTGGTAGGTAGGTGATTAACAATAAGGTTTCATCAAGAGACCCCATATTTTATTCATCTATTTACAAGTGATTTCTGATAATGGAAAATTATTCAGGCAGAAATCGCGACAATGACTACAGAAAACGAGAACTATAGAGTACTATATACTATCTCTATAGCAAATTAACCTTTTTGGAATTACTCTTAATTTCAAAAGGCTCGTATAAGTAGTAAATTTCAAATCACATGCTAAAAATTCTAGAATAAATTTAAATTGGAACTCCATAGCGTTTAAAGTATGCCTAGGCGATGATCACGAAATTTAGCCGATTCCCGCCACAAGCGTAGGTGGGAACACGTTGCCAACTAGGCCAAAATGTCTCCGCTCTCACCTACAAAACAACGACACACATCTTACTCACGTATCCATCTCCGCTTCAATACGACGAATTTAACAGAAAACTTAGCTAACTAGTCAATGGATTTGAAAACGAATTGATGCCGTTGCATTTTTCCGTTTTTCCCGCCTAAATTTAGATATGCTCCTTTGTTTTGTCTGTCAAGAATTGTGCAATATGCATGTTCAAATGTTTCCTAGTACACGAAAATGGGACGCGTCGACGCTAATTGTTTCGTAATAGAGCGTGATAGTTTGGGAGCGCCACCGCGCAATGATAACAGGAAATTCGTTTATAGCAGGCGTTAAATATGGCTTCACGTAGTATGCCATTGTAACGCGCATGTCGCTTGGGATTTAAATACCTACTACGGTTAAAATACCTGACAACTATTCGTGGATTCGAATCTGAAGAAACGTGAAACATTATTTGAAATCATGAGATATTTTTAAGCGTTGTTTGTGTATATTTCATGTGTACTTCTGATAGATGTGATATGTCTATGTGGTATGAGATGATGGTATGTCTAAAAGAAATGATAACCTACCCAGTTTGCTTGGGGCTTGACCCGTTGTGGTATTAAACTGCTCTAGTAGGTTTTCTCGTTCTCCTATTGCCTTTTTATTATTTCTTAATCATGCAAATATTTTCAGAATCTTATCTATTCACGTCGTCATATTTTAATGTACTATTTGGAAAATATAGGACAAAATGCCTGAAAAACAATTGTAATATTCGTTTGTAGTTTCATATAGTTTGTAGTTTCACGCAATTCCCAATACAGGGGTAGACAGAAGTCAACTCTAGACAATTAAGTCCCTTTCGTCACGATATAATTCGTACGTAAGTTTTTGAAAACCTATTGGTACGAGTCTGCCACCTAGGGATCGAACTCTAGTCTCTTGACTCGAAATTTCGAACGCACAATCACTCTATCTATCTCTCTATCTATATCACTATATCTACTCTATCTATCTATATCTCTTTTTGGCTATCGTGACTTTTAGTAGTTTTTCGTAGTTTTTAGTTTAGTTTGTAATATTCGTTTGAAGCTTTAGACGGACCATTACCTAGTCTTCGTCCTGATTCCGTTTAAGAATAGAAGGTATTGCATTATAGTGGATAAAACCCATCGCATATCAGTATAGTTGTAATCTACATTGTGTAGATTACAACTATACAACAAAAGTTACATTTATCAACAACAACAAAGTATACCGTGGAACCTATCTTTAGAATTAACGACTTATAAAATTTTCCATAGTCCGGCGCCCTCTTAGCAGTTCAATAATATAAAAATAAATTGAAAATAACGAACTTGTTCCAAAGGGCGCCTCTTGAAGTTTCGATGTCATGGTATCGCGTGCGCGCGCGCATAGCTATCCGCATAAGGGCAACGCCACACAGCACTATCTGTTCACTTTGATCATCAACTAGTGACGTTATTGTAGAAGTAAAATATCTTCACGCCAATCCCAGTACTGGAATAAACAGAGGTCTCGACAGTTAAGTCTATTCGACCCACCTTCCACGAAATACATTTGGGACAATGAGAAAGGTTGTGTGCCCGTCGCCGTCTTTATGTCCAAATCAATAAGATCAATCGTACATAAGTATTGAAAAAACCCATTGGTACGAGCCTGCTACCTGGGAATCGAACTGGGGTCTCTTGAATCGAATTACAGTCACCCAACCACTCGGCAATCGCGACTTTTATTAATTAAGTTGTTAATTAGTTTTATTAGTTAAGTTGCTTAAACGCAATTTGGGGTGAAATAAAATTTACACATTTACAACAATATAACCTAAAATATTAATCAAGTTATGATGAACGACCGATGGCAGAAAATATTGAGCGATCAAAAGGACGTGCCGACACTAAGTATGAAAGTACCACGACTGACTCACCAGTCCGCCCACTCAGAGCAATGGCAAACGCCAATTTCAAGACTAGTTATTTAAGCTAACTATTTCTTAGAGAGAACAGAAAAGAAGATTTTCTATTCTTCGGTGGAAGGTTGGTCCAAAAGACTTAATTGTCTAGACATCTGTCTATTATACCTCTGTCTATTACTGAAGAAATTTTTTTTTATTTCTTAGAGGGAATAAATATTGTTGTAGCAATAGATGGAAAATCGTGTTGTGTATTTATGTTTTTAACTTCGAAACCCGCATCAGTTCGATATTGCGTATGATTCTGACGCTTTGTAACAAAAGTGCCGAGAGTAATTTTTAAACCTATTTTATAATTTAGACTATAAATATGGTATTTAAATTCACCCATTATGTTATTATTAGAGTTAGTCATGATATCAGAGTGGTTAGGTGATATCAGAGGTCCTAGTTAGATACCCAGTTAAAACGTATGTGAAGATTTATTTTGTTGGCTACATGAAAACGGCGACAGGCTAACCTCCTCAAGTTGTTCCAAAAATGTCTCCGGTGAAACATGGGTCGAAGGGACTTAATTGTCTGGACCTATATCTACCGCAGTATTGGGAATAGCGTGAAGATATTTACTAATATATCTTACCTACTATTTTGACAACTTCTGAACAACAGTTATAATCACATTTTGGTGTAAAGTATTAAAAATAAATACTTTTTTTTTTAAATCGCACGTATTTATCAATTTTGTGTGAAGGCACCTTAGCCACGGCGCCAACATCTAAAACTCAACTGTCCAAGAAACTGCTTATAATAGCACAACGTGTTATTAAGCGTATTAATATGCCGTAACGAGAACTTAAGATTATAATTACAGATATACGTGCTTAATTACAAACGGGCATAAAATTAAGTAAATCAAACTCTATGAACTATTTACAGGTTGGTTACAAATTAGCATTTACTCTTTATGGCTTCCTCTTCGCTACATCGATCTGTTATGTGCGATGGAATATATTCCTAAAATAATGTTCCTAGTTCTTACATAATGACTGAACATTGTAGCACTTCTATTGTTTTAAATTAGTGCTAACTTGATGAGTTAAATTTAAAGTACGAACTGATAGTGAGTGAGTAGTGAATGAAAGTATAGTGTTGTGCCCGGCCTTTGAAGCTAAAGGTTGCGTGTTTGAATCGCGCTAGGAGTAGACATTTGTGTGATGAATGTTAATGTTTGTACTTGAGTCATGGATCGGTGTATTTGTATATCAATATTTGAAAAAAAACATGCAACCATGCAATTATTTTGTACTAAGACGACGATAGGCTCACCACCTGCCACGTTGTCGCGAATTTGGTGAAAGTTGGGTCGAAAATCTCATATTTCTAAACCTCAAATAAGAATGTCTATTCAAGTTAAGATTCTATTTTAATTGAGAGAGGTTAGTAAGGGGAAATCGTCACGACAAGCCGTGATAATACTCGTTATAGCACCAGCTTTTATGATTTCCTGTGGTTACCAGGAGTTAGCTGGGCTTCGTGGACTTGCCGATACTTGAAGAAGACAAATAAATTTTCTAAAACCAGGTGGTGGTAGAAGTATAATACGTGGAGTATTCCCAGCTATAAATATTTCTCTCACTTTTTACACAATTCGAAATATTTTAAGCAAACCTGTCTCATACTTGACTTAATTTTCCCTTACGTACGTATGTAAATACGTTGACCAAAATTCACTCAGTACCCACTGCAGAGACAGGTACGGTGATTACTGTGACGCAAGGTCTTTGAAGAAATATTCCCCACATTATCCAACATCGCCTCAATAGAACAAAGGCTTTAATGATTTACACATTGTAAAACCACAATTTGTTCAGCTGCCTGCGCTTTCTGCGTCTCCACGTGAACGCGTTCCACTGTCAATATTACAAACGAACAATATAGGTTAATTTTTAACATAGTTTGGTTGGGTGTGTCATAATAATAGAGCGTGTACATATTTATCTATAAACACTAGCACGCGGTTTTCGTGGGAAACAGAATTCTTTTTAAAGTTTGAATATGGTGTTGGCTACCAACAGATGGCGGGATAATCTTTAATAATCTTTAATAAATAAGTATTTAAAAAAACCGGAGCAAACTTACGTATAAGGTGTAAAGTGTCTGGTAGTGCCCTTAATAATTCGCTTGCTATGGATTCGGCACGACCACCGCGGAGAGCGGTAAACGCGCGGTGTCGACATCTCGAGGTCCCGGGTTCGATTCCCGGTCGGATTAATGTAGAAAAAAACACTATTTCTACATTTTCTCAAGTCTGGGTATTTTAGTCAATGTTATACATACATATACATACAAACATATATTCACGCCTCTTCCCCGTAGGGGTAGGCAGAGACCACTTCTTTCCACTTGCTACGATTCTTACATACTTGTTTCGCTTCGTCCACTTTCATTATTCCCTTCATACATTCTCTTCCATTTAGGGTACTCTTGACCTGGCCTTTTTTCAGGACGTCCCTGATTTGGTCTCGAAACGTCCGCCTAGGTCTTCCCTTTCTTACACTTCCATTTACACTCGTCTTATACACTTTTTTCGTCAATCGTTCTTCATTCATTCTCTCGACATGGCAATGTTATATGTATGTTATGTTATGTTATATGTAATGTTATATGTATAATAGTATATGTATACTTTGTAATTGTAATACGGCCTTAAAACGATAATGGCTGCCAATAAATGGCGGTATTACCATTTATAAAACACCAGACGAAAAATTAAACAGAGCTGTGACGGGCAACAGCGTCTAAGGTGCGAGGCGTATGATACTGCTATCGCCATACGGCTTGCCAAGCGTGGTGAACTTTTACAGAAATAACTATGTATAAGTAATATTATTTAGCTATATTTTTATATCGAAAAATTATACTAGTAATGCCAAATAACAGCACTAGAATTCAATAGCAATCTATTATTTAAATGTGTATACATATAATACTAAGTTTTTCTCTTCATAATATTGGTAGATAAAAGCGAATATATCAGCTTCATTCGGAATTCGAATTCAAAGTTATATATTTACTGAATGTAACCTAAGCGTAAAAAATTAATGAAATTACATGCAATATATCATTCAATGTCTGCGTTTGCAAAATATCAAATTGCTTACGAAAAAGTAAACAATAAAATATTACCTTTCCTACTGATTTATGTGAAAAACAATGCTAGTTCTGATTTACTTCATATAAGATTTCTAGTTATGCAGAAATTAAATATAACATTTGAATCAAATTATTGCTTTGTAATATTCAATAATAATGTAGTTGGCGACTTTTAATTAATTTTATGCGCATTGAAGTATAATCAATTATTGTGAATTTTATTCCATGCTATTAGTTAATGCTCTTCAATCTATGGTAACATTTAAAATGTTCGCGCAAAAGTACACATATTCCAAGCAAGCCTGTTGTTCCAGGAGCTTCTGGAAAAAAAACATTCATTATCGCTTACAGTTATTAGTAAGGCAATGGCATCAGGGCCGGACGGCCAGACATATAGACAGTATAGAAATGTACATATTATTACAATAGTAACATTGCACCGGCTCCCATGCATTCCTGGCGCAGAGTTTGTTGACATCGAGCGGATAGGTGGGATGTGGACGGAATATGCGCTGCGCAGACGCCGGCCAGACGAACGCAGACGCCATTTTTAAATGATGGCCCTTCCTGCCGGGTAGGGTTGCCATCCGCTTACAAAATTGTTTTATGAAAAAAAAACATTCAATTGTTGTGCTATTATATTTCAAGTATAGGTAAATTTAACAGGAACGTGATTACCTAGTGGTTAGTGCACTTGTTAGGACAATGTAAGATACTGGTTCGTTTTCTGGGATGAAATTATTAATAGCAATTTTAAGTGTTACCACATGCTCGGTGATGAAGTATATTAGCGTGAGAAAATGATAATGGTGTAAAATATTACTAAATATACTCCTCATAGTTCATTCGTTTATAAAAAAAATAATTTTATTTACATGTTAGTGCAGTTACGCTGTTTCTCCTCCGTTATGTCCCAGCGACCGATAGTAACCCCACATTGTTCTGCCTTTGCTTTTTCTTTTGTTCATGTTTTCTTGAAAACAATACAAAAATATTATTGATTTCTGAAATTAATGAGAATTTAAAACAATAAACTGAGACTGGCTGAATTCAAATTCCGCGTTAAGTCCGGTGTGAGATAAAGACAAGTAATCGTCCTAAAATCCCAATCTCCTTCATTCCGGTGTGTTTCGTTCAATTTTTCAATTCTGTTCTTATAGGTAGGTAGTTCTTGAAGTTTTGCGAAGTGTGCTTGGTTCTCGTTACTCTGTTACCATCATGTCTAATCATCTTATCATCAGATACTTATTTTTCCATCATAATTTATAAAACACTATTATTTATATTCAATAGTTTCATTATAAAACATCGTTTGTCGATACGATAAGCATCTCAGCGATTCTAAATTTAAATGAATACGTTGATAGTAATCTTGTCACGTTTGTACAATAGGGCCAGTAATCGTGAGTTTATGAGACATGTAATTATTACACGTAACTTGATAAATGTATCAACTGATATGTATCAAATATATGTTTGCTGAAAAAACTATTTATCATTATTTTCAATTACTTACTTGTGTTCCGGTTTCGGGGGCATACATAGCCGTTATAATTATAGGCATTTCGTTCATCTTAGTACGGAAGGCTGACGGAGCATCAATGTTGTTTTATAAAGTGTTTAGCAGGTGTTGATTATTAAAAAAAAAACGAAAATCTTTTTTTACACGAACATTACATTTTTAAATCTTCAGCCGTTCCGTAATTAAGTTCATAAGGAAAAGATTCCGGCGAAATATTCTCCGCAGGGGTAATATTGTTTTGTTTGTTTTTTTTTTCTTTCGTCTTTCAAAGGTACAAACCATCTACAAATTTAATATTATGCTAAAACAAACATGATAAAAGAAGAGAAAAGAAACAATATATTAAGGATTAGGACGATTTTTAATCTTTCGTTTTTTTTTTATATCTACTTATTCAGTTAGTCCATTAATTCCGGCTTGATTATTTTCGAGTTTGATTCTTCCTATACTATCGTAAGCCATTGCCCTATGGTTTCTGCAAAAATATGTGTAGAATTGGCGTCACATTTTAGTCCAGGACATCTATTTCCCCAATTTCCCTTTCCCAATGCGTTTCTAGAAAAATCTACAACTCACCCACAGCCACTCTGATTTTTCTAAAATTACCTCGATAAGCACTTACTTTCTTTTATCGTAAGTGATACCAACCAACGGAAAAAAAGATAAAAAATTTGTGTTGTTACCTTTATTCGATTCATCATTTACGCCCTGATGACAGGAGTCATAAATGAAAATTTTACAATTACGTCACATCATGACTATACGTCTACCTTCTTGTCTTCTGAAACAATGGTATCAATTCAACACACGTAGAGGAAGTCGCGTGGTGCCTCGGTTCTTGCTCATTCAGTGATTTTATTAGTCTGCTGGATTTCTATGGAGGACATGCAAATGAAACAAACTTTTTTCTACTGTCTACGCTATAGCTATGACTTATGACACAAAATATGCATATATAACATACGTAACTTCCTTCAAATGTTCACTGCAAGGCGGGATTCTGCAAAAGTTCAGTGCTAAAAGGATTTGCTATAATCGCTACGTCTGTCATACGGATGGACGAACGCAGTACCAGAATAAATTTGTAAAATAAATTAAAGGCCCTTAACTTTAACGCTACTGCCCGTTCGTCAGATAAATTTTAGTCTTGTATATCCCGAGCTGGATATCCCATTAGGTTCTAGTCGATATTACTGTATCTCAGGGACATATTTTAGTCGCCTCTTACGACCACTACGAGAAGAAAAGAGATGGCATGTTTTTACGTCACCACACAATAAAATACGTACTGATTACATGGTAGGTAAAGGAAAAACTCTCACCCTTCAGGAAAAATAATAAAGAGTACGTACCCAAGTGGCTCGTAAAGTTCAAACCGATTGCGAAACATCGGAGAAGTGTTTCGTGGAACGAACTGTCACGTGGCGCGAGGCCCTTTAAGTAAGGTTACGTGTAAATGAGCCGTGTAAACATAGAACTTCAAGGAAATCAATAGAGTAATCGGACAGAGCAATATCACGAAGGCCTTTCCACCAAATGTCAAACGGTGTGATTTTTAAATAATTTTAAACATACCATTCGCCGCTTAGAAACTATCCGTGTTCGATACCCGGGTGACAGGCTCGTACCAATTCATAAATTTGGGTACGAATTATATCGTTGGCTTGGATTAAAGACGGCGACGGGCTCACCACATGTCACGTTGTCCCGAAAATATCTTCGGTGGAAGGTAGGTCGAAGGGACTTAATTGTCTAGACTAGACCTCTGTCTACTACTGTATTAGGAATTGCGTGAAGATATTTATATACTTATTTATTAGAAACTATGTAAGAAACAATCATCCCCCTTCTTTCCATGTGTTCAAACTATCCCAGCTGTTTCGAGGTCAATAACGTATTTGTAACAATACTAAATAAATAAATACATAGATAGTGACCACATCACATACATTGCTCTGATTCCAAAGTAATCCTAAACACTTGTGTTATGGAATCAGAAACAACGAAGATATCACAAACACATAAACTTGAGACAATGTGGAAAAAGTAGTTTTCTACATCGACCTCTTCGGGAATTGAAACAAGGTCCTTAGAGCTGGCCACACCTTGAAAACCGGTGTGTACGCAACGTCACATTGTTCCTGATACATAACACTAGAGTAGCTACTTACTTTTAGATCATAGCAAAGCATATGATGTTGCTCCTATCTATACACATATGTATTTATTTTTAAAAACATCTTCACGCCATTACCAATATAAGGGGAGATAGAGGTCTAGACATTGAACTCCTTTCGACCCACCTTCCGGGACATTTTTTGAGGCAACGTTTAAACAAAACAATCAAGATATTCTATCACTGAGTTTCAAGGCCACCAAGTTGGGCTAGCAGATTAGCGATTGTAGTATCACGCTTAATTTGGTCTTGTTATTTTGGAGACATTTATCCCCCATCCACCATACCATTGCCGTGTGGTAACGGTGTATGCTGTGTGGTAACAGTGTAAGAATATTGAACTCTCTTTCTTCCCGTGGGTGTCGTAAGAGGCGACTAAGGGAAACAGCCTTGAACATCCTTATGGCAACCGCTAGATGGCGGGATAACCATCTCTAAAAATAATCACTCAGAATATGGACAGCAGCGTCTGAGGTGCGAGGTGTCTGATACTGCCAACGCCAATCCGCTTGCCAACTGTTGCGATAATGGCAAATCCTCCCTATGGGAGAGGCCTATGTCCTGCTGTGGATTTTAATAGGCCGTTATTTATGTATGTATCCCGTGTAGTGGGCAGCTTAAAGCGTTTTTATCGTCTCCTACGACCATTGGATAGAACGGGTTTGGTACAGCATGTTCGTAGTCGAATCAATAAGTTATAGATTATAAAGACATCTCACGACATTCAAACACACACGCTAAAGACATATATTTACAACGTGAAGAGTAACACTTCTCCAACCGGAACCTGTCATTAACGAATTTGTTACACAGACATATTGCCTTCGGTAACGCCGTGTTCACAGTCATAACTCACGATATTCCGCACACGGCTGGTAGAACAATGGACTTGAGCGGTTTCCCATGGTACCAAGTCCCACGGCCCCGCGGCTTGGGAACCGAATTGGTGACATACCCGTATTGGCCTATGGGTTAAGGACGGACGTGTGATATTACTATCTTTAGTGTTTTCCTTTTCACCTCATTGGACTTAATGACTTTTTATATATAAATACGGATAACATTACACACATTGTGATTCCAAAGTAAGCGACTTAAGCGCGTGTGTTAGGAAAACAGAAACAACGAAGTTACACAAACACCCAGACCGGAGAAAATGTATTAAAAATATTTTCTAAATTGACCTGAGTGCAAAACACAAGTGCTTAAGCTGCAAAATTTGTTATGTATTTATTTATTTATATGTATGTATTTATTTAGCATTTAATTATTTATTATATTTATATCTAATAAATATACGAATCAGCTATCACTACAAATTGTTTTTACTTATTTATTTATTCTTCATTGACACTTATAAAAAGGTAAAAATCCGCGGACATAAATACCTAATAGCATTCTCTGCAAACCAACCCTGGGCGAAATAGAGTAAAATATACGGCAGGTGTATTAAACAGTGAAAAGAATATTTAATCATTTTCTCAGAAGTACAAATCGTAAAGACAAACGACATATTTTTATTTTGAAAATTACAACTATTGCTATTAGTTGAAATTGGAGCACTAATATTTTTATAAGAAAAATAACAATTTCGACGGGAAATTTCTTTAGTATCGTAATGATTTTAACTTCTCTGAAAAAAAAAAACTGATTAAAGGAAAACTTATAATAAAACACTAATAAGAGACAAAACAAATTGAGAATGAGAGATTTCGATAAAAGACATCAGCGCAAATTTTGGGCAAACATAGTGTAGAACCCACAAGATGAAGTAAAAAAATCTTCTCGCCTTTCCCGATACTTGGGTTTACAGAGGACCAGACAATGAAGTCCTTTCGACTCACCTTTCACCAACATTTTTTGGGACAACGTGTCAACGATCACTCAATTGTTACATTGAATAATGTGGAAAATGGACTTAAAAAATTAACTTTTGTCGATAGACATCATTCTCTCTCAGTAAAGTCACGTTGCTCCTAAAGCGTGGCCCCCCACATGTGACATATTTGATCTCATGATTCACCACAGTATCGCCATTACAGATCAAACATAACGTAACTGAATATTTTAAGGTCGACGTTGACGCATTCGCGAATAATTATTGTTAATTAATCTACATTTCATACAATTGTAACGACAAGCTGTGTAAACTCGTTACGGTTGGCGCCGGGTATTTCACGGCGAGTTCACCTCTGTTAGGAAGTCGCTCTTTCTCAACGCATAGTACGTACTTATTTAAACAGGAACAATTATTCCGCAACAACTTCTTTGAAATTAATATTTTAAGTATATTGATAAATTTGCATAAAATAGTAATAAAATTTGATAAGTTATGACCAAATTTTACTTTGGGATTTCATTAAATTAAAACTTAACGAAAACACTACGTGAACGCTATGTCAAAGACGGATTTTTCGACGGCAAAATTTTGCTTTTTATTATCCTTCACCTACAACTCTAGTTTATCTGTAAAGTTTTATTATGATTTTTAATGTAATTCGGCGGTAATCACGTGCCATCACGTGAGCCACCTGATCGTTTGCCTCCCTTTTCTATAAAAAAATATCTGTAAATAAAATTTTATTTGAATAATTCCTTGAATACAAGACTTAGAAAATAAAACAAACGGAAACTAAACAAAAACTTTGTTGTATTTTACATTCATACATACGTAAGTTACAAAGTAAGTAAATTAATTAATACAGCTTTTATGTTGGACCCTTCTTGTGAATTTCTCATATAATTAATTGAGTTAGACATTCGTCATGATAATGCAGTTCTTATGCTTACTTCGTGTTGGAATGGAGCTATACACAACATTATCTTTATTAAGGAACGCTCTTGAGCAACTTTTTTATTTTTATTTTATAGTTGTAGTTGAGGATACACTCCGCAAGTAAGCAAAATGCATTCCGCTTGTGTGTTTAAGTCATTGCGGGTAGTCGCAAATTTTCAAGTCAAACAACATTCCTTTTCACAAGAAATCGCTGATGAGTTCTTCCCTTTTTAAACAATTTCCAGTTATTTACGATACGCTATTTGTTTTACTGATTAAAATTGGCAACATTTAATCGCAAAAACATACAAAAGATAACGATACAACTTTATTGTTTTATATATGGAGGGGTCAATGTTAAAAGTTGTTAAAAATATTGCCAACCATACTTATGGAGAATCATTGACTGGTCTTGGTATTTGAATTCAAACATTTGTTACTACAATACAAATTTCGTTTTTCATTAATGTAACAAAGAATCAAAAATTTTGTAATTTTCTATTGTATATTTATAAACACTGCATAAAGGGCTGCAGAATATAGACCTCTGTCAAAGAGATAAGATGATGTAATCGCTACGCTAAATGCTGATGAAAAATGCAAATTGATGAATTTCAAAGAGGCGAAATAGGTAAGTAAGGATCGTGAAACTTAAAAAAATATAAATAAATATAATATAATATAAATAAATATAATCTTCACGCAATTCCCTATACAGAGGTAGACAGAGGTCTAGTCTAGACAATTAAGTTCCTTAGACCCACCTTACACCGAGGATATTTTCGGGTGGTGAGCCCGTCGCTGTCTCAATGTCCAAGCCAACGATAAATTCGTACATAATTTAAAAAAAAAAAAAAACCATTGGTACGAGCCTGCCAACTGGGGATCGAACTGTGACTCGTGATTCCCACTACCCAACCACTCGGCTATCGTGACTGTTGAGACTTTGAAACTTGGCGATCTGTTATATTTGGCTACCCTGTCAGAGATTTTGCGTGAAGATAAGAAGAAGAAGGCACGCTTGACTAGCGATTTAGTGATTAAAGTGCTTGTCTGCTTAATTTTGATCTAATAATTTAAGATCGTTATCACAAATTGTAAAAATTAAAGACATCCCAAGTAGATTGGATCTCCAGTTTGATTCGGAATTCTTGTATGCCTTTTTTATTTTGCTTGTCAATTTTGATCTATTTACATAACTCTCATTAAATTCAATATTTTCTGCATTAAATATTTTTGCACGTTGTTTTTTTAAACTAAAGTGCTTGATTTGGAATAAAATTCGTATGTTGCAGGCCATGTTACGTACCCTTACGTACGCCTTTTGATTTTATTATATTGTACCTCAACCTCAATAAAGGCCCCTAATTGCGTAATTTTTATATATTTTTACTCTGTTAACAAAGTATTGGCGTTTAAGTTACCGAAACAGTTACGTAAAAGATTGACGTTTGACAGTTTTGTAACTTCTGGGTCAAGTTGACAGTTACAATTACTACCTCCGTGGAAGGCTAAAAATTCAATGCGATGTGCACTGATTTTTTAAAGGTTAGACAACAGGCACCTAGCACCGTCCACCATCCGCAACCTCAGCAGTATGTCACCGGTCTCCAGAAAAAAATTATGATGATCTTTTCTGAAGTTTTTCAGAATCGGAATCATTTATTTCATACTTCATAAATATAACACAGACAATATTAGATATTCATATAAAAAATCGACTATGTACTACCCTATCGGCGTACGAAGTACAATATTATTCATTAAGTCAATTTACAAAGAAAAAGCACGATAGCCGAGTGGTCGGGTGATTGGAATTCGAATCCGACCGAGTTCGATCCTCAGGTAGCGGGCTCGTACCAATAGGTTTGATAAAACTTATGTACGACTTATATCGTTGGCTTGGACATAAAGACGGCAAGAGGCTAACCAGCTGTCACGTCGTGCCAAAAATGTCTTCGGTGTAAGGTGGGTCGAAAGGATCCTTGTATTGAAAATGGCGTGAAGATATTAACGTTTTTTTTTTTTTTCATTTTTCAAAATTGTCTGTAACGCTATTACGCCTCCAACCTTTTACAATTATATATTTAACTATTGTTATAGCGTACTTTTCCCCAAAATGAATTTAAACACTTATTGAATTGAAGCCTCTGACTAAAACTGGTATATAATAAAAATTACCTACTCACTTTCGGGTACGTCTGTAAAGGTTATCGATGAATAAAATTCTATGAGTTGAACACTCATGCAGTGCAAAGCAGATGTGGAGATGGTGACGTGTGTGGAACACGTGCGTGGAGGAAGTGCGGCGATGCTGGCCGATGACTGCCTGATCATTGTCGCTAATGATCGCTAATTGGACATTGTGTTACAGAATTCCATTTACAAATTTAAAAATAACGTATCGATGATCCATTCCGTGAATCGAAATGATCGTTTAGAAGAAAAACATATGCAAATTTTATTAATGGTTGCCAGTAATAAAATTTGAATCATCTAAATTAAATTGAAGATTTAAATTATTAATCTTACTAACAGTCCATGCGTATCCACGATATTTTGTAATGTTTTTTTTATTTGCTCTCTTTGCCGTAGACAAGATCGGTCCGTGGGGTCCCCGCGCGATGCAGTTTCTAAAGGAAATGTATCCGCGACTGGTCGTTGCCGCTGGTGACAAGAGGGCTGGTTCTTTTCTGACTAAACGGTTAAGTCTAGCCATTCAACATGGAAATGCAGCCAGCGTTCTTAGTACCATGCCACGAGGAGTAGGTATCTAGGATTATATTAGTTTATAGTATTAATTTTTAGTTAATAAGTATTGTAATTATTAACATAATTTTGTTTCTGTAAATAAATTTTGTAGTGTCAAGTTAATTTTGATTATTTTTTTAATTGTTAGAATGTACAAATAACTGCATAAGGAATGGCATGTAAACTATTTCTAAGTTATGGAAACCTTTTTTTATAGAAGAGGGCGGCAAACGAGCAGGTGGCTCACTTGATGGTTAGTGATTACCGCCGCCTATGAACCCCCGCAATACTAGAGGCATAGCAGATGCGTTGCCTACGTCAGAGTGAGAATTAGGGGAGGGAGGTGTGTGGGCCTCCGGTTACCTGCACTCACCAGACGAAACGCAGAAGTTTGTTAGACTTCTACTGCAAGCCGGTATTCTGTGAGGTCGTGGTACTTCCCCGGTCGAGCCGGCCCATTCATGCAACAACAAAAGCTGATGCGTGGCTAATTAACTATTCAATTATTTATTTAAGTAAGCAGCTTAAGCACTTGTTATATGGAAATAGAAACGACGAAGGCACCACAAACACCCAGGCCCGAGAAAATGTAGAAAAAGTGTTTTCTACATTGACCCGGAAAGGTACCCGGGACCTCAGAGCTAGTGACACGTTGATAACCGGTGTGTTGCGCCACTCATCCACGAAGGTCGTCAGCTCAGAATGTGAGCTAACGGTACAATACATTTTTACACACATATTCTAGATATTAATCAGATCATGTTATAGAGTACAAACTCATATTCAACACACAAATGTTTGCCTGCAGCGGGATTCGAATTCGAAACCCATAGCTAGAAGGTCAAGTCACCTATTCGGTCAACATGTACATATACATGTCTACACATATGTAGTCTACAGACCACTAATTATATGAATTAAAATCAAGACTGAACTGCACCCGACTGTACTCGATAGGGCAACGTTCTACTGGAATTGTAATGAACCAACCGATTCCACTCACGTATACTTTGCAAAAATTTGTTTAGTGCCCGGAAACGGTCGTTTTTTTGTTCTTCTTTTTACTTCTCCCGCCATCGTCGCCTTGCAATGGCGCATACAGAATGCGTTTTGTTTCATGAATTAAAAATATCATACGCGCGCCGTGACTCTATTGTGTTCTTGTATTCGTATTTTTAGTACGTACTTTGTGTACTTTTGCATTGCATTGGTTGTACGGAATACATTACTCATTTTAAGCCGGTAGACATCTAAATTGTTTATACAAAGGCATAAATGGAAAGCTCTTACGTATTTATTACACGGATTTATTACACCAAATATGTGGTAGTGATTAATCTGTTTCCGTTTTGAGGAAACAGTACGCCGTGATTCAATTTCCATATTTAGGGAAGTCTAGATCGTGCCTGACTTTGGTTGTTTTAAATAATTTCTTTTGTAGGAAAAAAGAAGGATAAAGTAAGAAGAATAATAAAAGAAGAATGACGAGGTGTGTTACAATGCGATCACCAATCAACTAAGACAAACGCTATGGCGAAGCTATGGACAAAATCACTTGGATGGAATACGTTATCAGAAATCGGAAACAACGAAGGTACCTTCTAGGACTCAGGGACCTTCAAGTAAAGAGTCATACCTTTCTCAAAGACCGGCATCGCATCTGCTATTCCTCTGGTATTGTAGGTGTTCATGGGTTATCACTTACCATCACATGAGCTAAATGTTCTTTTGTCCCTTATTCTATACAAAAAAAAAGAGTTTTTCTAAATTTATCCACCCGGGACTTGAACCTTTGAGCATGCAAAACTCTGAAAATCGGTGTGTACGCCACTCAATCGCGGAGATCGCCAATCATTGATGATACACGAGTATGATTCTGCACAACCAGATTTGATAAAAGGCGACAAAGTGTCAAGATCAGCATCTAAACGTTGCTTTTCAGCGAATTACCAAGACTTAGTGATCTCGGATCACAATCGTATCTACTATAAAAGGGCACGATACCAAATATGGAAGTGAATTACGTCAATTTTAAAAAGTTTCCATGAAGATGGTAAAAAAACACCAAAAGAAAACAAAATTTTGGACATAAAACGGACACCCAGAGCGTGTGACACGTCATCCGGCAGTCATCCAACGTTTATTATCTATGGAATCTGTTGATATTATATATTTTCCTTATAATCACGCATTTGCTTATAGTGGGATAGGCAGAGATCTAGATAATTCCACCAAAACCACTGGAAAAGTGGGACTATCGCCGTCTTAGTGTCCAAGAATATAAATTAAAAGTTGTAAACTATATATACTTACTTACATCATTACTATCATATTATATTATAGATAAATATTTATATATACTCGAGTTACATTTGAGTGCAAACATTCATCATACAAATGTCTGTCATTAGCGAGATTTAACTCTACAACCTGTAGCTTAGAAGGCATCTGGAGGGAGTGTCAATCTCATACAGGTAGACGCAGTATTTGACGACTTCCCACAAGATTTAGTGACAAAATAAAATCATAAATAAATATCTTCACGCAATTCCAAATACCCCCTGTATTGGGAATTGCGTGAAGATATTTATTTATGATAGACAGAGGTCTAGTATAGACACTTAAGTCCTGTTGACCCACCTTCCACCGAAGATATTTTCGGGACAAAGTGACAGGTGTGAGATTGAACTCGGGTCTCTTGACTCGAAATTCCGATTCGAGATTCCGATTATACGTTTGTAAAGAAAAGTAAAAGTTTTTATAAAAAATTAGATTCAAAACGAAATTACTTTACGCTTTTGTTGAAAAGAGGGTGGCGCTCTTTCCTCTTTGGACCAGGTAATATATGTTATTTATTGTTTTTATATACTGAGGGCGTACTTTGATGGTTTGGCTACGTTGAACAGAGACCGTATAGTGAACAAAATAAAAAGTGAAAAAGTTAAAAATAGGTTGAGGTAGACTCAGACTACCTTTTGTAGAACATTTAAGAAAACTGCTCCCCTCACTTACAAGAGTCCTATTCTTGGATGTGAGAAAAAAGGATGAATTTCAAAGAAGCGGAAGAGTTATCTAAGGATCGTGACTTTTGGCGATAAGTTCTCTCTAGCTGCCTCGTCAGGGACTATGCGTTAAGATACGCGAATATAGAGTTATGCGAATTAATTTTGAATTAACATCTTTAATTATAAATAAATAAATATAATAAATATCTTCCACCGAAGATATTTTGGGGACAATGTGACAGGTTGTAAGACCGTCGCCGTCTTTGTGTTCAAGCCAACGATATAATTCTTACATTAGTTTAAAAAAGCTATTGGTACGAGCCTGCCATCTGAGGATCGAACTCGGGTCTCCTGACTCGAAATTCCGACAATCCAACCACTCGGCTTTCGTGATACTTTAACATTCTGAATAAACATCTTTAATTATAAAGATGGTGTAAAAAATTTGTATGTGTATAGAACCCGCGGTGCTAAACGTATGAAACAAGACGCTTATCCTTTTATCACCTCGCTTGTTGTTCAAATAATATTTGCGTAAATATCAATTTATATTTATCTTCTTGTTGTATTTTTGCATTTGCGCAGAAATCTATTTATCGGAGAGATTAGATTTTTGGCGCCAAATTCAAGGTTACGGTTGTGTATTTTGTTATTTCGGCGACAAGCGATGCGATAAATATTTGTAAATATTAATTACGTTTCAGCATAGACTAATTTGCATACGCTGTTTACATTTACATATTGTAATTAGGCTCACTAATGCGCAAATAATTTCTGTCATACATTCTCATCCGATTATGTAGAACGTTGTTTTATAGTTTGTATAAATAAATAAATAAATAAATACATAAATAGATAGGGACAACATCACATACATTGCTCCGGTCAAAATTTACGATAGTTTTGTAGTATGGGAATCGGAAACAAGGAAGGCATGACAGACTCCCAGACCCGAGAAAATGTAGAAAAAGTGTTCGTTTTTCTACATTGACCCGACCGGGAGTCTGACCCGGTCCTCGAAATGGCGACATCTCGAAAACCGTTGTTTACGCCACTTGTTCACGGAGGTCGTCAAAAACATTATTAAGAGGTATATTTTATGCACTACAGCGACATTTTACTTCTGGCTCTTTAGGTACGTAGCGTTAACTTAATGTTAAAAAGGTGGCCCCTTCTTTCGTTCCGTGAATTGTGCTATTGCAACGATTTATCAATGCACATAGATAACGACTTGATACTTTCAGCGTTAGTGATATTACTACGTTATTAGGTTGCGATCAAACTAGAGTGTAATATTGAAAATAAGTTACTGTACCGAATTCTAATAACTTATTAGCAATTTTATTAGACGACCCCGATGTCCGAGTCGATGGATGCAGGTGGCTGCGGATCGTTCACTGTGAGACCGTTTTGGGGGAGGCCTATGTTCAGCAGTGGACTCTTGATAGGCTGTAAATATGTAGAAGAATAACTGACTGGCAAGCCAAAAGGAAGGGTTTTGATCTTAGTAGTCTAAGTGTGGGAGTTTTTTTGTATTCACCTTGTTGTTCCTTCGTTGCGTCTTTAAAAATCCTCCAATTTTGATGAATAATGTATCAATCGATACATTATGACCCGGGTAACATATGCTATGTTTTAACCGACTTCAACAGCAGGAGGATTCGATTTTATCTAGTAATTATTAATAAGTATTATTCATACATATCACTCGTATTTTTACTGTCGTATCGCAATATACTTTACAGAAAATAATTAAATTAAAAAGAAAAGTTTAACAAAAACTGTAACCCGCATCTTAGTTTGGCACATGAGCGAGCATTTTAGCGACCTTTTTTATTTTTTTTTATTTTTCTTCCGTTTTGGTGTTTTTTTACGTAGTCGGAATAAAGATTTATAAACTTTTTTTTATTTCTCTTTCCTATTTAATGTTTCCTTGCCATTCTATTAGTATCAATTCGAATGTATTATGGTAATACCTTAATGGTTTACGATGGTTCGTTGAAGTGTTATGATGGCGATATAAAGAAATAACGGCAATTGTGTATTCCAGGTATTTAACCGTTTATTTAAACTATGTACGTACATTATGGTTTTCTAGTAAATATTGCTGTTACGTTTATTTACATTCGAGATTGTCAAACTTAATAAAAATTGACGGAAATGTAATAGAATCTATTTGAACCAGTATTTTTTATTTATTTATATCTTTTTAGAATTTTTTTCTTCAATACCAGGGTGTAAACTTTTATGTCCTTCAGACCCATTTTCCACCGAAGCCTATTTAGGATAACGTGATAGATGCAGACCCTGACACCATCTTAGTGTTGAAGCCAAAGATATATAGGTACATATTAAGAAAGATAAGTATACATATATATGTATAAACATCCATGACTAGTTGTATGTGAGAGTGAAAACATTGGTTTTATACCACAAGTAATGACAGAGTGGTTTGGTGAGCAGAATTCGAGTCAAGAGACTTAAGTTCGATCCCCAAGGCTCGTACCATTGGTTTTTTCAAAAACTTATGGACGATTTATGTACGCTTGGACATAAATAAGGCTACGGGCTCACCACTTGTCACGTTCTCCCAAAAACTGTCAGCGATGGAACAACTTCCATCGAAGATATTCCCGAAAGGACTAATTAAGTCTAGCCTAGATCGCTGTCTACCCCTGTATTTTTTATAGTGTTTCTACCTAGCGGGATTGGGATCCCGCTAGGTAGAAACACTTGGAAGGCTTGGAAGGCTTGCCGACTATACGACGATCCGTTGATCGTGCATAATTAAATGTTATAAAACCGATATAAAGTATTTCTATTATAAAAAATAGTTATGTAAGATCTCAAAGTCCAATCAATACATATCATTGAAGCGACGTAATATTCAAGCAATTTCACAAACTTAGCAATAAAAGTGCAAACAAAATGTCAGAGCTTGTTAAGCTTGTATTTACTTTGCTTTAATTTCTAATTACAACGACCTCCGTGGACGAGTGGCGTACACACCGGTTTTCAAGGTGTGGCTAGCTCAGCGGCCCCGGTTTCGATTCCCAGTCGGGTCAATGTAGAAAAAAAACTTTTTCTCGGATCTGTGTGTTTGTGGTACATACGTAGTTTCTGATTCCATATTACATGTGCTTAAGCTGCTTACTTTTAGATCAGAGCAATGTATAGGATGTTGTCCCTGTCTATGTATCCATGTATACATACATTAATGCATATATTTTTATTCATACAAATATACCACCACCTTTCTTCCCGTGTGTGTTTATTTATTTTATTTATACGCTCTATTTCACACGCCATAAAAATAAATATTTAAAAAGCTAACATAAAATGGTTATAAACAGGGCAGAGTTGTAAAGGGCGACTTAGGTATAGGGAGGGAGAGATAGCCAACACTACTCTTAAGGCAGCCTTTAAAAGTTGTATGGGCTACCGACTGATAGCAGGATAATCATCTCGAAAAATGCTAGAGCAAAAGTCGGCGACGGACAGCACCATCTGAGGAAGCAAGTTGTCAGGTACTAAGATTACCGATCCGCTTGCCGAGTTTGGTGATAGTTGCAAATCTTATCTGAGGAGAGAGGCCAATGTCCTGCAGTAGTGTTTATTACATGATGGTTAATGTAATTACATTACATTAACCTTCATCACATGGCACAGAATATAATTATTAATCTAACAATGAATAGCCTGTTAATTATTAATTTAACGATGTAAGAAGCTATCTATGCCTTCAAAATAGCATGCTACAGCTGATGCGCAGTCCCAATTTATTTGCAAAAACTGATGCACTAGGATTTTCGCAAAGATTACAGATTACACAGTGCTACCTACATACAGCAACTTCAACAAAAGAATAATTATAAAAAAATATCAGGGGTAGACAGAGAGAGAGAGAACCCATCTTCTACCGAAAACAACGTAACAGATGATGAGCCAGTCGCCGTCTTTGTGCCCAAAGCAACGATATAAATCATATATAAATTTTTGAAAAAAAAAAAACCATTGGCACGATTCTTTACGTTACGTATCTTTACTCGAATCCCGAACACCCAACCACTCGGCTATCGTGATTTATTTTAAAAATAAAAGAAAAATAAAACACGACAATAAAATGTAGCAGTATAGCGACCGCTAGTTTAACAGGCGCTGAATTATATCGCGTTACATGGAATCTGTTGACGCGTTACTAGATTTTCGTATTTGCTTACTGAAAAAAAATGTTTGTTAAAATGCCTATTTCAGACGCATTCCAGGTCACTGAACGCATTAACAGCACATTGTGTAAATACTTTGTTAGTTGCTACGCACCATTTGCGCGCTTCGATATAAAGCCTTGCTGTGCAAAGATTTTAATGGAACATTCGCGTAGACAATGCTATTTACTTTGACGGCCCGATAGCTGAGTAGAGATTCTGTTCGGATAGGGGAAGATATTTGTGTGATGAATATGTGTTTAGTTGAGTCATGGATATTTATAAGTATTTATATGCTACTTGTAAACGTTCATGTATCGTTTTAGATTCGAATGTAGGGTCAATATCAACTAGACTGTTAAGTTGTCAAGAAAAAAAAATTCTTCACGCATTTCCCAATACGGGGGTAGACAGAGGTCTAGTCTAGACAACTAAGTCCTTTTAACCCACCTTCCACCGAAGATATTTTCGGGACAACGTGGCAGGTGGTGAGCCGTCGCCGTCTATATACGAATTATATCGTTGTAAACCAACGATAATTCGTATATAAATTAATGAAAAACCCATTGGTACGAGCCTGCCATCTGAGGATCGAACTCGGGTCTCTCCACTCGAAATTCCGACCACCCAACCACTCGGCCATAGTGACTTTTAAGTTGTCAATGTTTTATAATATATTATATGGGAAATTCGTCATCCATGGTCTTTTCCTTAAGAAGCGAGTTCTAAAATTCTCATTGTAATCTTCACAAACACATTTGGCATTGCGTTATTTAGAAATTGACTAGTTTCTGCTTGTTAAGCTAAATCATACCGAACTATGTTCTTGATTTCTACCTACGCCTATAGCTCGTAAGTCATGAGAATCTTTACCAAGCCTCCCTGCTAAACAAAAACCCTTACTATTTGCTATAAAACAAGTTACTGAATCTTCTAGAAAGAGAGAAAGAAGCTTTATTTGTTGCTTATTTTACCGGAACAAAAATAACAGTATTTAAATCATAAATGTACAAAAACAAAACAAAATCAAGTAAAAAACCTAAAACAATAAAATAAAAGTGCCTTAACTAAAAATATATACAAATTAATAATAAAAAAAGAAAGAAAAGAAATACATTCGTGTTATTTCAGTAAAGCAACAAAAGGGTCTGCGCTCAGTATAAGTTGTGGGTAGACACAACACTGATTTTCAGCGCAGCCCGAATCTCTACTCGTATATTACTTCTAATTTTCAGGATAAAGTCATTACATCTACTAAGTGAGCATTATACAGCTTTACAAAGCGTAGGAAACTGCGTATGGCTATTACGCTTCTTTCAAACCTGCCATATTGCGGATATTTTCATTTTGTATTCGATGGGCAACGCCTAGGCTAGCGAAAAGCTTTATGGTTTAGGATGCGAACTGCGAAACATTAGGTCGCAACTTTGAGATCACCTTTTGCTTCTTTTAAATTAAACATTTCTTCATCATTGTGTCTTGGTATCCGAGTACTCTTTGCTTTCCACTCTATGAGCATGGTGATTAAAGGAAATCCTCTGGAAGGCAGGGGTTCTGTAATTGAATTTAGCCCACTGCGATCGCCGATCCGCTCGCCAAACTTAACGATTATGTCTAGATTTATTTCTGCTAAATCCTATCCATCAAAATGTCTAGTCCTCCTTACGGAAGAGGCCGATGTTCTGCAGTGAACTTTTACAGTTTGTTATAAAAATAAATAGTACGTATATGTATCGTGTCACCTTACAGTTACAGAGACACGGGGAATTCACGTAGTTTTCTACAAGGTGACGGATGATAGTTGTCTGTCCATATCTTCGTGTAAACTAAACTAAATAAATAAAAATATCTTCACGCAATTCCCAATACAGGGGTAGACAGAGGTCTGGTTGAAGATATTTTCGGGAAAACGTGATAGGTGGTGAGCTCCTCGCCGTCTTTATGTCCAAACCAACGATAAAATTCGTACGTCAGTTTTTTGAAAGACCCGTTGGTACGAGCATGCCACCTGGGGATCGAACTCGGGTCACTTGACTCGAAATTCCGACCACCGAACCACTCGGCTATAGTTTTGGCTAAACTTGATATCTTCGCGTCATTTCCAATACCGGTGTAGGCTGTGGTATACACACTGAAATCCTCCGAACCTCACCGAGGCTTATTTGGCATGTCTTTTGAAAAAAAATTCAGCAAGGACTACGCGCTATTGAAATTCTTTGTTTATCAAAGGCGCCTGTTAGGCGCCAGCCATCGCCATCGTCAGATAGGCAGCACACGTGTTTGATTGCTTATCAGCGCGATAATGGTTGCAGGAAGTGGAGCGACGGGTACAGTGCCTTGGACGTCTCATTGTTTACACTGCTCGCGGGTACTGCTTACCAGTTTTCTTATTTCTTTTATAAAATAAATAAAAAAATTATTTTCAACACAATTCCCAATACAGGGGTAGACAGAGGTCTAGTCTAGACAATTAGGTCCCTTCGACCCACCTTCCACCGAAGATATTTTCGGGACAACCTGACAGGTGGTGAGACCGTCGCCGTTATTTCTTTTATAAATAAATAAATACATACATAGAAATGGTCAACGTAACATACACTGTTCTGATCCCAAAGTAAGTAGCTTAAGCGTTTGTATTACCGAATCAGAAACAGTGAAGGAAACACATTCACCCAGAAGAAAATGTAGAGTGTTTTCTACATTTACCCGATTGGGAATCGAACCCGGGGCCGATGCCATGAAAACTGGTGTGTAAGCCATGCGTCCAGGAAGGACGTCATACTGGTATACATAGTTTTCTTTACTTTTCACCAATTTCACCTATACTGGAGAGGTCAGGGTTCTATATCTAGATAATTTAAGTCCTTTTGATCCACGATTTTAGCAGTTTACTTGGATCAATTTGACTGGTGATGAGCATGTTATAGCATTATAATGCTCACTTGTTAACCACTCCAACCAAGCTATGCTTGTTTTTTTAGCTGTACGTATAACCCAATACTAAATCAGGGGTCATTTAGTCCCTTTAATTTAGTAGTACAATTGTTCATTGTATGATGATCTATTTACCATATAAACTACTTAAATGTATTTTAAAAAAAACCTAAGATATGTTTTATGTATTCATAAATCGCGGTCAAATATCATCGTTAGATATTTCTAAAAAGGCGCGTTCGCAATGTAACATTCGAACCAAATCAGAAAATTACGTACGGTATTAGCGTTTAAAAATTACAGTAAGGCAGTTGCCGACGCATCGTTCACGGGGCCGCGTAAATACAAATTAAAACTAACAGTTTTGCCGCCGCACGAACACATTTCAAAACAAACGTTTCATATACATACATCATGAAGTAGGTTAATCATATTGTGATAAGATGATAAGAACGCGAAAGCGCGTAAACGGCAAATTGATTACTACCGTAATCGACATAAGATACATTTTATTTCCGACACCATCACGGTTGATTTCACGCTATCTGTTACTTAGGTATATTTAGGTGTGATATGAATCAAAAATATGATAATAAATGTCTTGAATTCTTTTTTGTTCGTTGTCATGAATCACATGCTTCATGGATGTGGTATTAAAATGGTCATTTATTTTGAAAAAAAAAAACTATTTATTTTGACATTAAAATAATGATAAAAATATCAATGTTGTATTAAGTGATGTTTGAATAAAAGTCTTGGTGACAAAGTAATAATTCATTGTACAGGACTCAATAGAAGAAGCTCAAGCAACCTTTCTTACAAAGATACACCCAATATTAAGGCATAAAATACTAATGATACAAAATTACTATTACCGTATCTAGGTTGCAGGTCCTTGCATTTGATTGCAACCAAAGAAGGAACGCTTGTACTTCAGACTTTACGTAAAGATGTTTAGATACATGATATAGCTAGTTGCTTCTCTATGGATTTCCTATCGAATTTACAAAGAGAAATGTTCTGAAGAACTTTTTGTAATAATTTGATTTGCCAAATTCCAGCTTTGAATATATCGACAGAATGTTTTTATTCTATCTTGATTACGGATAATGTATAAACTGTATGTACTCTGATTATTGCCGCCTACTTCTATAAAAAAAACAATTAGACAGGAAAGGAGTCAAATACATGGACTAAGATGAACTACTTACTGCACTTTTAAGGGGCAACATCAAAATTGTAACAGTTTGACGACCTCCGTGGACAATTAGCGTACACACAGGTTTTCAAGGTGTCGGCAGCTCTGAGAATCGGGGCTCGATTTTTGGTCGAGTCAATGTAGAAATCACTTTTTCTAAATTTTCCCGGGTCTGGGTGTTTGTGGTACCTTCGTTGTTTCTGATTCCATATTTCAAGTGCTTAAATCAGTTTACACGATGGTTATGTACATCGGAAAGACCTGATGTGCCAGCGTTGCTTACCTTTAAGAAACGGATTCGTAAGGGGAAGAAAACGGAAGAAACCAGGGAGTTAACGATATGGGTTATCAAATATCCCAAATCCGAAATAATCTTCAGTGAAAAGTTGTGAAAATCAAAACGATGTCATTTTAAAAGGCAAGGAAAAGGAGGAAGATAGTGATATGGGCTACCGATTAAGGCTTCATTGTGAAGATCTCTGCCTACCCAGTATCAAATTGCGTGAAGACAAAAAGTATTTCATTAATTTACTCTACGCAGTTCTTAAAAATGAGATCACTATACCGCTACTACTAAGAACCAGCCTAACTGCAAAATATTATCAAAATTTTTATAGTAGTTTCCTAAATAATGTATAAATTTATATAGACGTTATCAAAATAATTAACAATAATTGCTAAGTAGACTAAGATGGATTTAGAACAATTAAAATAAATATAAACATTTATCTACATTTATGTAGCACGGATTACTACGATTGTTCGCTGTGAAATTGTTAAATAATAATTAAGCCAAGGCCATCGATATATAAGAGTGGATAGATAAGAGAGGCACACAAAAAAATTTAGATATGTATGCGAAATCAAATATACAAGAAAAATAGATTCTTTAATAAATATAAATTTAGATTCTCTAATAATGCTGAATTTTTTAATAAATCTTAAAGATTTTTTCCAGTAGGTGGCTGCAAAGCAGTTTAATAACTGGCTATATATAGTAATTGGAAATTCCTCCTCATGAAAATTAATTACAGTATAAAGGCTACTGAAATTAATTTTTACAGATAGTTACGTAAGTACATAGTACTTTACTTACTGTACTGTTTTAGTAGGTTACTGAAACAGTTTTAACTTTACAGTTCATTGTGAGTATAATCGATGGTGGATTTGAGATGATATTTGATTAAAAAGAAAGAACTTAATAAAAACGTCAGGAATAATATCTAGGCTAATTTTTAACCCGGAAAAAAATCTATTAACAGGCAGAAAAGCAAGGGCAAAAATAAAATTAAACGATTTATTTTTCGATATAGGAATTTTCGGTGGTGGTGTGTGTTACCTGGTTTGAGTGTAGTGGTGGTGGTGCATACAGTGGAGTTGGTGCACACGTCTGTGGAATTGGTGCACGCATCTGTGGGAGGGAGGGTGGTGCTCTTCTAAAATTGTACTAGTGAAAAGTGAATTTTTAAATCTAAATTATTTTTACATTCAATACCGTTTCATAAGGTGGATCCTCTGATGGAGAAGTAATCGGTAAAAGAACGTCCGTGGGTATCATTTTTTGTAATTCGTTTATCATATTTTACAATTTATGAAGGTAGCGAAGAATAGTCCCACTATATTTAGTTAAACCATAAAGAAAACTATAAAGGAGAAGGTAAAATCTTATGCCGATGGGAAATAGTAAAACTTTAGGGTTTATTTTTCTCAGCGTCTGCAAAGTGACGCCGTAATTAATTTTGGTAAAAGTAGTAACTTGAGGTAACAGTTAACAGTATTGACTTGGTTTGTCATCAGTGGGTATCACCAGAGATTATATAAATACATTTATAATTGCTTGTAAATGTGGACATTTAGTCCAGTGGTGTAGGACTTAAACCTCTCCAATAATGAAACGCTTGACTTAACTTTACTCAGAGCTGACACCACACGTCCATTACGATAAGCTCCGTTTAAATTCGGGTCGAAAGGACACAATCGTGGAGACCTCTGTCTACCTCAATATAATAAAATGCGTGAAGATAAAAGTATCACATATCAGATAAAGGTTAAATACAGTACGTACGCTGTCGCCGAATGTAAGCCCCGATGATAATTTCCATTTCCTCATCCGCGACCTCGCTAACATCGTAATAACGTTATCTCGCGTTATCAGCTCGCTTGATGCATTATCACAACGTTGCTAAGTATTTCACGAAACGACCGCAGCGTTACAATTATGATAGCCTATATACTTAAGGAAGCGGTTGTAAATTATGATGTCAGTCTGTATCATGCATTAACTTTAGTTTTAATTACCTACTTTGTGTGCGGCTTAAGAAAATTTGATTGGTAAGTTACGTGTAGGGTTGGCAACGATGGAAAAAAGTAAATAATAAATCACATTTTATTTATATGATTTGGTGTAGTACCGAATTTTAGGTTTGAATCCTGCTAAACAAATAGGAAATATCATCTTTACTAAGATTAGGACTGAAATCTGTCTTCTACTATAAAGCCTATCAAAAGAACACCTCTGAACATACCTCAAAGATTTCCGAACCACCTGCATCCATCGGCTCCTTGCATCGTTTTGGAGAACGAGGCTGCCATTCGAGAACCGTTCGTTCCCAACGGTTGTCATTTCCGCGAGCTATGTGTCCGGACCATTGCCACTTCAGCGTGCTTTATCGGCTACCCTAGTTCTGCTGCAGAATATTATCGTTCATCTAAGTCATACAAGATAAAGTCCTTATAGCCCCTTATTATACTGGTTTTCTCTATCCTTTACCGGAAATTTTTAACAGTGGTTGGGCCATCAGCTTTTGTTGATGCATGAATGGGCCGGCTCGACTGGAGAAATATCACGACCTCACAGAATACCGGCGTGAAGTAGAAGTCTAACAAACTTCTGCGTTTCGTCCGGTGAGTGCAGGTAACTGGTGGCCAATTCTGGGGGAGGGGGGTACTCTAAGGGAGGCGACGCATCTGCTAAGTCTCTGGTATTGCGGGTGTTCATGGGCGGCGGTAATCACTTACCATCACGTGAGCCATCTGCTCATTTGCCTCCCTTTTCTATAAAAAAAACAATAGTTGCTACGCTGGCATTAGACAGGAGAGAGAGGTACTAGTGCAGTAGCCATTGATGCGACTCTCAGGCAGAGTAGGCTACCACCTACGTCAAAAATATTTAGCTGAGTGGATCTTCTTAGATTTATGTACGAATACAAGTTATAATAAAATTATTATCTTAAATAAAATTATTATCTAAAAGTCATAGTTGTTGGGTGATCGGAATTCGAGTCAAGACACCCAAGTTCGATCTCCAAGTGGCAGGCACGTACCATAGGGTTTTTTCAAAAACTTATATACGATTTACACCGTTGGCTTGGACATAAAGACGGTGACGGGCACACCACCTGTTACGTTGTCCCAAAAATATCTTCGGTGGAAGGTGGGTCGCAGGGACTTAATTGTCTTAACCTCTGTCTAACCCTGCATTGGGAATGGTGTGATAATGTTTATTGCAAATATTAATGACACCAAAAATAAATAACCTCTATGCTTGAGTGGCATACACACCTGTTTTCTAGGTGTTACTGAGATCCCGGTTACGATTCCCGGAGAGATAAATTGGGAAGCCATCATTTTTATATTATCTGGGATCTGGTTGGTTGTGTAAAGTTCTTTGTTTCTGATACCATAAGTGCTTTAACTTTTAACTTTGGGATCAGAGCAATATATGTAATGTTGCTCCAGTATTTTTCCTGTTAATATAATATCTCAGTTGAAAACTTGAATTGACCTTCAATGTGTCTGGATACAATTGGTCATACTTTGCTTAAACAAATTTATTTTCGTCCTTGTAATTACATTCGAAGACAAAAATTTTACGACTGATATAAAATTTTTATGTCATCTTGCTCCCTGCCAAAAAGTAAACATAAGAAAACAAAAGGACGATCTAACATGAATGTTTGCGCTAAATTAGCAGTGACGCCTGCGCAAGTTTCCCACAGCTATCCTTTAGGTATGGTCGGCAAAATAATATGCAGATTTTAGTACAATGTTTCGTCACACAAATTATTATTAAAAATGCCAATTGTTAAGGAAAAATTCTTTTTTAATTTACCCATGGCAGCTTCGGAGTGTCTCGTTTGAAAATTTTTTTAAAGTTCTTGAATTCATCGATTGTTGTTCCATCAAAAAAGTATAATAAATTTTCTTTCTGTAACACTTGACAGTTTGCACAAATCCTTAATGTAATGTACGTAAATTTAAAAAATGTTGGTCGAAACTGTCTTCACAACAAAGTGAAGAGGCAAATTAGCTAAAGTAACAGATTTGCTAGTGACTCTTAAAAAAATTTCAGACACAGAAGAAGTTACCATCAGTTAAAATTCAATATAGATAAAAATTTTGCATCCGTATGTTGGTGTTCATAAAACACGTAAAGTAAAGAACGAATAGACTTGAAATTTATGATAACTTTCCGCTTGCCTACTGGGTTGTTTATACTTTCATCCTTTAATTTACAGCGAAGGAAATTGAACAATACATCTACTCAATGAATCTACTCTGGGATATTTAATTTCCTTTCAATTAATATGATAGTACCCTATGGCCTAGTTGGTAGTGATCCTGTTGTCGAAGTTAAGAGTTGTTGGTTTGAATCCAACTGGGGACAAATACTCGTACGATGTATATATTCTAATATTTATCTATATAAATATTCACGATAGTGGAGTAGTTGGGTGATTGAAATTCGAGTCAAGAGGCCCAAAAAACTTATATCGTTGGTTTGGACATAAAGACGGCGACGGGCTCACCACCTGTCTTGTTGTCCCAAAAATATCTTCGGTAGATTTTTGGTTGAAAGGACTTCTCTAAACCTCTGTTTACCCGTGTATTGGGAATGGTGTGAAGATATTTATTTATTAATTTATAAATATTATGTGTGTAAGTATATTGCAACCATGTTGGTCATGTTGGTGCAACTAAGTTTCGGTGAACTTTAATGCCTTTCCAGTATGGGAAATGAGACAGAATAGGAAGGCAAACGAGCAGGTTGCTCACGTAATGGTAAGTGATTACCGCCGCCCATGAACATCCGCAATACCACAGGCATAGCAGATGCGTTGCCGGCCTTTGAGAAAGATAAAGGCTTTTTCCTTGAAGGTTATACACATAAACGTCGCCATGTTTAGCTAGCAGTGTATAATAAGTTAATGTTTGATTTCTGAAACACTCGCGGACGGTCACGCGCCTAAAACGTTTTTACATTGAAATAGATTTCATAACTGTCACGTCTGCTTGAAACACGTGATTTAAAGGCGTGTTCACACAGACAACGGTTAACTATGAGCGTCCGCACACTTTCTGCCTGCCTACGTGACATTTTTGTTTCGGACTTTTTTAAATTTGGAACGCTCTGCGATAATCGACAGCACGACCCATTGAAATCGTTGCCAGGAGCCTGTTACGTGGAAATGGGGCGAACCTTGATAGGCCCGTTAATAATTTGTCATTTGAAAGAAACATCGTCGTTTCAGTCGGGATCTTAGAATAGATTCGCTGAAATTTCTATTGACCTACTGAAACTCGCTTCTTAAGCTGTTCCTATTTCTATTTATTATTGTAATATTATAATATAAGATGTTTTCTTTATGAAACATTTATCTTTTAGAGTATGTTATATATTTGACTTGGATTCGAGAAGGCGTTAGGCGCAGCACCTACCAAATTGTCTTCAATAAACTTCGGCGAAAATAGGGCAAACGTTTTTAATTGTCCAGATTTTGGTCTAGCGCAGTATTGGAAAATAAGTAGTAGTAAAAATATACAATTTGTATCATAAGGTCGATGCTCATAAGGAAATAATAAACTTTACTATGTGGTTAACTGCTAAGCGCATGTATCCTTTAATTTTCGGCCTGTAAAAAATAACTACATAACATAAGTTTATCTGGTAAGGTTCACAATCTTGGCGAGAGGATTGCTGATTACAGTTTTTCGTCACCGACAAGGTTATCTTCGAAACCTTTGTAGTATTTTCCAGATGAATATCCTGCCATTTGTTGGTAGCCAATTACATTTTTAAGCTTTTCCCTTAACCGCCACTTACGACACATACGATACGAAGTGGGCGGTATTCTTACGCTGTAACATCGCATGCTAAGCGCGTGGATCATTAAAGGAACCTAACCACACTAAAAAATTTAATGTATTATTTATGTTATTGTTTGACTTCGTACAAAATCTGTATGGAATTTTGCAAAAAATTTGTAATAAAAGGCATGTGGAATTGTGCAACATTATACTAACTATGTACGGCGATGGACTTAACACCTGTCATGTTGTCACAAATAAATTTCGGTGAAAAGTGGGTCAAAAAGATTTCATTGTCTAGGCCTCTGCGGCATGGGAAATGGCGTGAAGAAAAAAATCATTATACTAACTCGTCTTGTGTTAGGGTGGTGAATAAAAAATGAGTTTTTGAGCTTAAGTAACTATTCTTAAGACTATATATTTTAAGCTGATTTATTTCTCCGCTTACGACTTATTCGAAATTGTGGTTTATGAAAAAAAACAGTCACGATAGCCGAAATAGAAGTGGTAATCGAAAGTTGATTTCAGAGACCCAAGTTCGATTCCGATGTTAGGCTCGAAATAATGCGTTTTTTTTAAACTTATGTACCTTGGCTTGGATAAATATTTATATTTTCTCAGATTATAATTATATTTACTATAATTATTTCATAATTTTTGCTGTCCCTACTAAGACAGGATGTTATTTCGTCTCTTAGTTAGTGCTCGCAAATAAAGTAAAACCGTCGGGCGGCGTAATGAATGGCCGCCCATTTGCAATTCTTATTGTTATTGCAATCACTCATGCATTCAAGTTCAGCGCACTTTTATGGGTATTGGTTGTGCATGCACTAACCTCCGATCTTTGTACGGAGTAAGTATAGATTTCTTTCGCCAGAAAAGTTTGCTGTTGTGTTCTCTCTATTTGAAATCAAGTGGAAGGACCTTACCTCCTGGGGATCGAACTCGGGTTTCTTGATACTATGAGGGCGATAGTATGAAGTATCTATAACACGTCTATAATACATATAGTATATTATTATATTTAACTTTACGCATTAACCCTGTAGTGTGTTGTTTCATGTAGCGACTAACTGAAACATCCCTTGTATAACATAACACACTCGACAGATGGCGGGATATAGGGACGGGGAAATAGACCAAAATAAGCAAAATAAGGGCATCAGCGTCTAAGTTGCAAGATGTCTGGCAACGGTGGCGTTTATGGCGGAGCCTTCTTTGACAAAGTTCATCGTCCTGTAGAGGACTTTTACATGCCGTTTAGAGTACCAATATAAATTTGCCAGACCGCCGGCTATGTCGTAGGTGATAGACGTAGTCCTCGGTGCTAGGCTTCTGCTGCACCTGTTTATTATCTGAAGCAGCTGACAACTTGCCCAACAGCTTCGTATCAACTGAACAAAGAGAACCAGTGTAAATAACAAGCTATGTATGTACATATAAGGACGTGCTTCGATGCCTGGCACGTTGAATGAATGACTTGATGAATGGTGAAAATAATACACAATACAGTGCTAATATCAACAATAAAACGCGTCGAGGTCGCCCGAGACTAATATTCAAAAATCTTGAGAGTAAATTGTTTCGAAGAGGGGAATGGCAAAATAACTCGGACAACCTAGACGTGCGAGTATGAAGAAAATTATGATAAATAGTAAACAAAAAAAAAGGTCTCTTCGACTCACCTTCCACCGAAGATATTTTCGGGACAACGCGACAGGTTGGCTCGGAAAGACAACTTGATAGGTGGTGAGCCCGTCGCCGTCTTTATGTCCAAGCCAACGGCATAATTCGTACATAATTCGTACAATAGTTTTTGAATAACCTATTGGTACGAGCCTGCCACCGGGGTCGAACTCGGGTCTCTTGACTCGAAATTCCGACCACCCTACCACTCGGCTATCGTGACTTAAGAAGGAATAAAAGACGGACATATGTTTTGGGATATCAAAATGAAGCGAAACAGTTTGTTGTCTCTGTCTATTGGCCTCCATCCGGGATTATGCGTGGAGATATTTATTTATTTCTTTCATTTCAGAACAAATCCTTGAACATTTACTAAGTTTTCGAATCGTGACCGATTGCCTGTCACCTATTCACTAACTATGTTACGACATTACCATTACGCGAACACCGCTAAACTATCACGATGTAGATCTCACCATAAACCAGTTTTAAAACCAATTCTGTGCTTCCTTTGCCAAGGGCAGTTCAATAACTACAACAAGGAAATAATAAAAATGCTCGATATTCAATTAAGTTGTACGACGCATCTGGACCATTCTTTATTTGAATATAAATAAATAAATATCTTCACGCCATTCCCAATACAGGGGTATTTTTAGGACATTTTTATTTGAAGACGGTTGCAAATGTTTGGGTATAAGTACTAAAAATATTTTAAAAAGCTGAATCAGCTGAAAGAGATTTCTTAAAGTACTTTTTACATAACAAATTAATTTAAAGTTATTAATTAAATTAATGTTTACAATTAGAGTCACGATATCTGGGTCAGATAGTTGTAGTAATTCAGATAGTATCAAGAGACCCCAGTTCGATCCCCAGGAGGTAAGGTCCTTCCAATGAGTTTTTTCTTAATTTTTGTACGATTTATATCGTAGGCCTGGACATAAAGGCGGATATATATTTTTGGGTTGCAAGATAGGCAAACCACCTGTTACGTTATCCCAAAATAAGCTCCGATGGAATGTGCAGCGAAAGGACAAAATTGTCTAGACCTCTGGCTGTAATGAAATGTGTGAAGAAAAATATATCAGTATCTTAGCTGCTAAGCCCACAGTGGAACATAATCCTGCAATATACGAGTATGAAATTTGTTGTTTTTAGAATAAGGGGCAAACGAGCAGGTGAGCCACCTGTACCTACGTGATGGTAAGTGATCACTGCCGCCCATGAACACCTACAATACCACAGGAATAGCAGATGCGTTGTCAGCCTTTGAGAAAGGTAAGGCGGCCCGGCCTTTGTAAGAAGATCTTACTCTAATGGATAAATAAATAAATATCAAGCCTTTTCCAACACCCCTGTATTTTGAGAGAGATCTAAACAATTAAGTGCTTTTGACTCTCTTTCCACTGTAACTATAAGGCCATCGGCGACAGCCCGGGAACTTCAAACGAATAAAGGAAGAACATATAATAAAGAATATCGTCTCAGCAACAAATAATATCATCATTATAGCAGTCTGTAAAGGTCAACTGCAGCACATATGCCTCTCCCGGACAGTAAGGTTTTCCATAATCGCCACGCCTACCTAGCTCCATTGTTACTGCCGCCAGTCTACTGTCTGATGAATTTTGGTCCAGTATTATCGAGATGGTTATCCCGCCACCTTTGGATAGCCAAATGCGCTTCCAGGGATTTTGCCTTAGTCGCCTTCTAGGACTGCGACATGAACATCTTATGTAACTATCACTGCAAAACATTTAATAAATAAATAAATACGTATATAGGGACAACATCACATACAATGCTCTGATCCCAAAGTAAGCAGCTTAAGCACTTGTATTATGGAATCAGAAACAACGAAGGTACCACAAACACTCAGACCCGAGAAAATGTAGAGAAAGTGTTTTCTATATTAAACCGACTAAGAATCGAACCCGGGACCACAGTGCTGGCGACACCATGAAAACCGGTGCGTCACTCGTCCATGGAGGTCGTCCATATTTATTCTTATGATGCACTCGCTTCATTCATTTAATTAAATATAAATAAAGTTTAAAAGTCGACGAAAACGTATGGAGTGCATTTGTGAAATTGATTTCCCTGAAAATGTTATTGATTGGAATGACAAAACAATTACAAAGTATATAAATGTCTCACTGATCTGTTAAATCTTAAGAAGATTCAGTTCCTTTTAAAAATAAACACAGTGGATACGTTTACTGTCTACTCGGTGTTTATTTTGGGAGATCTAAATGCATAGCGATCAGTCACACGTCTAGTCCCAGCGCTGGGTTAAATCTAGCCTCGTCTGAAATAACTAAAGTACCTTTCACATTAAGCGAGCGGATTAAATATATAGAATATGCTAAAAGCACAAAATGTTTTGGAATTACAAAAACTATTATTTACTAAACGATATGAATACAATTTAACTTAAAAATTAAAACAAGGGGATTAAATGTAGCGAATGTTTAAAAATTTGCTACAAATTTACCGTTATTAAAGTTTAGATGTTTTTATCTGTCGCCTCCAGTACACCATGATGTATGTGTGATGTATGTATTCATCTAGTTTTTATTTATTTTTAACATTCATGGAAGTACAAAAATTGTACTTGGTTATCAAATGAAAACAAATTGCTTGGAAAAAATTAAAGGTAAAAGTACTTGAAAACTCAAACGCGACGAAAATTGTCCATTTGACAAGGCAGTGATAGTTAGCGATTTATTTCCCCTGATTATGTTAAAATTAAAAACGTATAATAGATTTATAGGTTTGTGAGGGTAATTAATGAAGCTAATTAATACTAAATTATTTCTATTATTACTGTCTCGTCATCGACTACGGGATGATTTGATTCAAATAAATAATATAGAACCTCGTAAAAGGCGGAGTTCCGATGTTCAGTTCAACTTTGACTGAGGGTGTTAATACAGGCCTTATTACAAATACATTGTAACATAATACATAAAAATATTATAGGGTAACATGCGGTTCGAATAAATTAATACTTGATGCCAGTGTGTAAACACCCTAGTATCAAAGGGCCCGGACGTTTCGTCTGCCTCAAGCGGGTGCCAAAAATTTTTTCACCGTGTCGTTGACCTGCCATTAGAAGTCTTAATTAATTTTTAGGAAGAGTTTTAAATAGATTTTTAAATGTTTTCTTACAGAAATGCTTTAACTCAAAACAAACATTCGGTATAGAAATGTGATAGAAATATTTTTTATAACATGCGACGAGCTAACAAGCAAAACTTTGACTGTAAAGGGACGACAGCAAAATCTTCGAGAGGCGTTTTTTAAACGACACCTCTCGAAGATTTTGAATGAGGATTATTTGTACCGTAATGATTGAACTCAAAGGGACGATGTACAAATTCGCATACTCGAAATTCTTTGGCGAACCTGGCGTTACTCGAAATGAACGGAGTGTTTGACTTTGCCATATGCCTTTTGTTGTTGATGAAGTTACCAAACGTTAGACAGATCACAAAAAGTGAGACTATACTATATTAATTATGTGTAAAAATCACGATAGCCGAGCAGTTGTGTGATCGGAATTCGAGTCTAGAAACCCGAGTTCGATCTCCAAGTGGCAGGCTCGTGGCAATGGTTTTGTTCAAAAACTTATGACAGATTCATGTTAGCAGAAAATAAAGACGGCGACAGTATTACCAGCTGTCACGTTGTCCCAAGTGAACACTGTTGAAATATTGGTCTAAAGGAGTTCATTATTAAGAGCCATTAGACACTGCTCTAATTTATGTATATTTTTAAGTGATTATAAAAATACCCCTTATTTTTTTTCGATCTGATGATAGTGGTAGTATTTCAGAAATCGTTATTTCCCAACTATACATATATATATATATATATATATATATATATATATATATATATATATATATATATATATATATATATATATATATATATATATATATATATATATATATATATATATATATATATATATATATATATATATATATATATATATATATATAATAATATGGAAAGATTTATACTCATCGTATTACTACACACACTACATACACTACCACAGAATTTTTTGACGTCATCAGTACGATTTTTTACGCTAAATTTCACGGCATAAGAACTTCCAAACCTATAGACCGATTTTGATTCTTTTTTTTTTTTGACGTTGTTAAAAGCTGATGTGATCGAGATAATTGTTAGTTATAATTTTTTGTTCTGTCTCATATACTTATTGACAAAATATGTTAGAAAAAATCAGTCAGTCAGTCAGTCAGTGTAGTCACGATAGCCGAGTGTTGGTTTGAATGGGTTTTCTTTTTCAAAAAAGAAAACGTATGCACGATTTGTCGTTGTTTGGACATAAAGACGGCAACAGACTCATCATCTGTCACGTTGTCTCAAAAAATATCTACGTAGGAAGGTGGGTCGAACGGACTTAACTGTCTAGACGTCTAGATACCCCAGTTATGTGAATGGCATGAATATATCATATGTTACAAAATAATGTAATAATTAAGCACATTTTTGCCTACATAAATCCTATATCCCCCATTGCCAAGTGAAGAGGGTGGAAAAAGAAAGAAATTAGAAAGCTCGAATAGGATCTTAAGTACAAATAGTGAATAATGATCTATTAGAAACTTATTACAATAACAAAAGATAAAGTTTACGGAGATTTTAGCTACACAATACATTTCCAAGACGTAAATCTCGCGTAGAGCACACACGCTTTGTTATGCTAATGTACATACAACGATTTTTTTTCCTTGTTCGCAAACAATCTACATATGTATGCCGATAAAGCTGCGTCAGAGGGAAGTTTGCTTTACAGGGGGGTGGTATACGTGAAAATGCCAATTACTAAGTTTTTAATAAAGGGAACTGGAAGAAGCGACTAAGGGTCTTCAGAATTGTAGTATTACCAATGTATAACTTTTTTGACTATTATTTTGATACTTTTTCATATTCTGTTTTATTATATAAAAATTAAGAATAATGATAATGTACTCATAATCTTAAATTAAATTAGAGGCAATTCATCCAGTCATTACAAGAGAAACAGAACAGTCTATTACTAAAAAATAGCAAATAGAAATGTTTGCGTCTTTCTAATGTTGATGAAGCAGGCAGTATTTCAGATGCCCTGATTTTTTTTAAACATGCTGATTACATTTCCTTAAGTAGGAAATTACAAAATACTTAGTAAACGTTTCCACTGATTATGCTTACGATAAAAATTGAAAAAAATATGAGGCATTGGGAACACTTACGTATGGTTGCTTCATTACTTTTATCGTTGACGCTATATTTTTTATCTTCACGCAATTTACCATACTCGGGTAGGCAGAAGTGGAGACAATGAAGTCTTTTCATTGTCTGTGACAGGTGATGAGTCCAACGCCGTCATAAGGCCCAAGTTAACGGTACAATTTAGAGAAATTTCATATTTGGCTGCCGGGATCAAAATCAGGGGTGTCATGACTCCGTTAGTCAATAGACAAGGCGTGGTGAAAAGTGCACAGCTTGCGATATAAAAGCCAGTGCTGTTACCGATTTTGTTATATATCAGCGAATCCTGGATCTACGTCTACGTATACTAGGCGTGGAAGAGCGCAGTTTCAGAAGAATTAGCATAACAGAGGAGCTTATTTGAAGAAAAAGTTAAATTTGAAATAAGCGAAAGAGGTAAGTATGTCATACTTACCTCCATTATACGAATTCCGATCTGCCTGATAACTCACGATAGCCGAGTGGTTGGGTGGTCGGAATTTCGAGTCTAGAGACCTGAGTTCGATCCTCAGGTGGCAGGCTCGTACCAAAGGGTTTTTCAAAAAAACTTATGAACTAATTATATTGTTGACTTGCACATAAAGACGGCGACGGGCTCACCACCTGTCACGTTGTCCCGAAAATATCTTCGGTGAAAGGTGCGTCGAAGGGACTTAATTGTCTCGACTAGACCTCTGTCTACCCCTGTATTGGGAATTGCGTGAAGATATTTATTTATTTATTTATAGGTAAGTATGGATCGTTATACTTGGCGATCTGTTCTCTCTGGCCACCCCGTCACAGACTGTGCGTGACGTAATTTATTATTATTATTATTTTATATCATATTATGTTTTTATCTTCACGCACAATCCCTGACGGGGTAGCCAGAGAGAACAGATCGCCAAGTGTCACGATCCCTACATACCTCTTTCGCTTCTTTCAGATTCATCATCTTCTTCATACATGCACGTCGAGGTATCCGAGTACTCTTGACCCTCCCCTCTTCGAACAATTTGCTCACATGGTCTATTATTATTATTGCCTACATGTATAAATTTATATATAGACATACATGTCTTGAGTACAAACGTTCATATTATAGGCAATGGCCACCGACAGGTGGCGAGATAAACATATTTTTTTAACCCAAACATGCAAATGCTAAATTAACTAACTCCAACTAAGCTGCAATGTTTGTCTGGGGTGGTTCACGACAATAGTCGAATGGCATGCCCGAACCTGCGACGTTTTTTCTCAAGTCACATCCTAAACCATAATGCTGTTGACGCTTGAAAAATAACCAATCAAAACTAGAGCTACGACCGGGTCTGCTTGCCAAGTGGAGCGGTTATGGAACATTCTTCTTTCGGGAGGGGCCTTTACCAACACTGGAATTTTACAGTCAAGTAATAAAGTTTTTGGTATATATTCATAAGTGGGTTACCAATAGATTAGTTGAACCCCTCAATTTCGGTATGAACCAATTACCACTAATTTCAAAACCGCAAAACCCGAACCCGCTAAACCAACAGTTGCTTATTGTCGGCACGTTCTACCGGTTTACCCATCACAAAGAATTCTGTGCAGTTTAATATAAATAGTTTCGACTCTATAGCTTTTGAATTAAAATCTATGTTAGATGAAAATTAAATTTGTGATTAAAACCCGCAAATGAATCACCTCACCGTAGCTTCAGGGGTCTCCGTAAGGCAATCTATCAACTCGAAATTTGACTGTCAGATTAAAAAAAAGTTCATGTAGCCTATCCTACGTATGCGGTACAATACAAAAAATATTTTTGCCTATCACATCAAAGGATCTGTATATTAATTTGGCGAGTATTTCGTGCCGGTTTTGTTCGGTGTTAGTAACGATTGCGATGACTTTCCGAAATATTCTAACACATATAATAACAGTTCGTGTAATATTGCGATTAGTGCAAGACCAAGATTTTAAATACTGCTATGAAATAAATTCTCATGGTTTTTTTATAAATAAATACACAGATAGAAAGCATCATGAATAAATCTGCATGACAGTGTTATGATATAAACATTATTTCGAGGGTGTGAAAGTCCGCCAAACTACCGAATTATGAAGTCCACAAATCCACTGGAACATTGTGGATGATGTGATCAAACTCTCTCTCTATTATTTGAAAGAAGATGCGCATAGCAGAGAGTATGTAACACATAATGTGTTACCTGACAAAAGTTCGAATGAGGTTCCCATGTAATATCTAGTGTATATTGTGCTGTTGAATAGAAAACTAAGATGGCAATAGGATTATCATCTGTCACGTTTTCCCAAATAGGATTCGTTGATTGTTAGGTCGAAAAAACTTAATTGTCAAGAATTCTATTCATCCCAGTATTGAGAAGATATTTATTTATTAATTATTTGATTTAATTACATTAACATTTCATTACATGAATGTCTCTCCTAAGACAGAATCTATAAACCTGGACATATAGCAGCAAAAGCTCATTGGTCTTCGTGACTGCCACTGCCTAAAACATAAAAACTCGCTCTTAAACTCTATAATTAGGACATTTTGGATAAAAATTGCCTCAAAAAATAACGTAAAGTAGGCGCTATTTTAACGTCGCGCCAAAAACAAATTGCGTTCACTCACGAAAAGAAGCCGGCCACCATTTTGACAATATGTTATTAAGGGATTGGCATCTGACGAGCGCTTCCTTTTAAGTGAAGTGAGACACGAAGCCCGGTCTAGCTAGGGATGTTTTCACACTTTAGCGATTTCCGTCCGTCGCATAAACATATTTGTCCTAATTCTTCTTTTTAAATTTGTGGCCTTTCTTGAAAGATTGCTGCCAGTGTTAAATCAACCATTTGAGAATGGTATAGAACCAAAAATCGGCCATCGCTTGAGTTAAGTGTGCTGATGTTGAACGGAGAGAGAGAAGGCGGTTATAAACAAGAGACGATCGTGGATGATGTACCGTCACGGTATAAAAATAGTAATAGTAATCACAAACTTTAGGACAAAGTCGATACTGTTCCCGAGAATTACGAGTTTAATGATTGGTGGCACAGACATTCATCTCGCTGACATAACTTCAACGTTTTCCCACTGCCTTATGGTTGACTGGCAGAGAATGCTTTTAACATTAAGTCTGTCTTCACATATTGTAAGGTGCATAAGGAATAAATAAATAAAAAAGTAATAAAAACAGTAAAGATACTTCAACAATACCTAAGATTCATCCGGAAACAAATTGCACTTGCACCAGGGCTTGTGGCAGGCTCACTGCAGGGAGAGCGTTTGGCGCGGCAAGTTCTCGTGGTAAGAGTGAGTTGAGGCGTCAGACATTCTACGACAGGAAATCAAATAGCCTGTACTTACGAACCCTTAGGTAATTAGTTATAAGGCATGAATAGGATAATAATAATGCCGGCAACGCATCTGCTATTCCTCTGGCATTGTAGGTGTTCATGACCTGCGGTAATCATTTACCATCACGTGAGCCACCTGCACGTTTGCCCCTTATTCTAAAAAAAAGAATAATCGGAATATTTATTAATGTGCGTATGTTGTGTATTACGTATGATGGTCCGATATGATCGTCTAATTTCAAGTGAATTATAACCCAATAATGGATTGGTTCATCTCAATGAACATATAAATTAGTGGGATATACATAGATTCATATATAAAGTCTAACAAACTTCTGCGTTTCGTCTGGTGAGTGCAGGTAACCGGAGGACCACACACCCCCCTCCCCCAATTCTTGACACTCTAAGGCCGGCAACGCATCTGCTATGCCTCTGGTATTGCGGGTGTTCATGGGCGGCGATAATCACTTACCATCACGTGAGCCACCTGCTCGTTTGCCTTCCTATTCTATAAAAAAAAGCTTCTTATCTCGCATTTCGTTCTTTTCATAATAAAATTAAATTTTAACAGACTAGACAATTAAATTCTTTCGACCCACCTTCCACCGAAGACCTTTTTTGGAACAAAATGTCAGATGGTAAGCCCGTCACCATCTTTATGTCCAAGCCAACGATATAACTCGCACTCAAGTTTTTGAAAAAACCCATTGGTACAATGGCAACCCATTGGTAAAACCCCTTGGCGATTGAATTCGAGTCTCTTGACTCAAATCCCGTTCACCTAACCACTCGGCGATCGGGACATAAGTCCCGATCGCGGAGTGGTTTTTTTTTATAATAATATAAAAAAAATGTTGCTAAAATATCAGTTTCGATTATAAGTATTTATAATCTGCAGTACGAGATCAAAGTTTAATGCTCTTACAAATATGGCGAACGCTCTACAAGTACGGGGCTGTACACGGCGAGATAAAATCAGCCGATCTTCCAATTACAGATTCCTACTCATTATATTACTTATACTCAAAATTTCACTCGCCCGCCCCATGCAATTACAGCCAGGCCAAAATTGCAATGTGCATAATGTGGAGGGAGAAAACGTTGATAACGAGTCTTCTGGAAGTGAACAGTAGATACTGAAATTATTATAGATTAAAATATATCTGTTATCGGAATTCTTTATTTTTACACTGTAATTTGGTCTCTTATTCGGTCAATCGTATGGGTTATTGGTGGTCTCCTTTATATATCTTAAAACCATACGCGATCAACCTACTATTTAGCTCTTTGCTGTACCATGAGCTCTATGCTTGATTATTACACTTTTCTAAAGATTAGTTCCCAACAAAAGTAGTTGAGTCAATCTTCTGGTTTAACATCTCGTCCATAACAATAATGACGCTTCCAAAATATCATGAACACTGAGTAATCTTCTTAAAAACAGTCAAAAGATCCGAACGGTTTTTTCGCCAACCAGTTAGGCTGACGAATCGAATGAAACAAACTCTAGAAAATTCTAAACTATGATTGTTTAGAATTAAAACAATTAAAAGTGTTTGCAAACAGAAGCAGATGTAAATAATAGATTCTCGCGAATAACGGAGAATATAGCATAATCGCTAGAATCGGCAGACAGATAGTAACGTATATTACTCATACCGATGAATAAACTATTTTTTTTTTTATTGTATGAACTCCCACAGATACGGACAAAGATATATAAATTAATTTAAACTTTAAAAGTTTACATTTCCAACCAAATTTAAATATACCCAATGTCATTTCCATCTCCCATATATCTTAGTTCAAACGGTGACGGAGCCACCCGTGAGCTAAGTGACTGCCAGAACTTGTACGAGGTCCGCTAAAAAAATAAAATATGCCGTACGAGCGCTCCAGATCAAATGAGGCGGTGCACGGGCACTCGGAGTAATGCCCCGATCAGACAGTGAGCGAGGTATTATGGCAAAAAACCAGGCATTCGTTCGCACAGTCACTACGTTCTCATCTCCTAAATGAAACTCTAAAAGCTCTGTGTATTAAGACATGCTTGAATCTTTCTTAATACAAAGGATAATGGGCGGAGGATGTTTTAAACAAAGAAATGCTAAATAACATTGCTAGTATACCTGTTAAACTCCAACTAAGATGCGATGCTTGTGTCTGAAGTGGTTTACGACAGCAGTCGAATGGCGGGATCGAACCTGAGTAGTTATGTTTCTAAATCCGCACCCCAAAACCTTTAGGTTATTGACGCTTAGAAGTTTCATGATAACAATCGTAGTTTTGTTGATGATTTGATAAGAATCATTCTATATTTGGCTTTGATTCTTTGCAAGCAAATATAAGGGTATAATACATACATGACCTATAGACGAACCTCTGACCTAACCTTTGACCCCTGTCTCCCTTCCCTGGTCTCATTCTATTCCTTAAAGTTCGGGAATGTGATGTATTCCCGACCTGAAAGCTGGACTAAAAATGTAACCAAGAGTTGCACCATACCAGTGTATAGTTCAAGAGGAGAACCACGACAGTCCAGGAATTTCAATGAGTGAAGAACAAATAACAAAGAAAATAAAAAATATCTTCACGCAATTCCCAATACAGGGGTAGACAGAGGTACAGTCTAGACAATTAAGTCCCTTCGACCCACCTTCCACCAAAGATATTTTCGGAACAACGTAACAGGTGGTGAGCCCGTCACCGTCTTTATGTCCAAGCCAACGATATAATTCGTACATAAGTTTTAGAAAAACCTATTAGTACGAGCCAGCCACCTGGTGATCGAACTCGGGTCTCGTGACTCGAAATTCTGACCACCCAACCACTCGGCTATCGTGACTTTTTAAATAACAAAGAATATCCTCATTATGGTCATAATAGTCTGTATAAGTCAGCTGCGGGAGACAGGTCTCTCCCGTACGGGAGAATTTGCCATAATCGCCACGCTTGTAAAGCTGATTGGCGATCGCACTACCACATACCTTGCACCTTATAAGCTGCTGCCCTTCGCCGGTCTGGTGAATTTTGTTCTGGTATTTCTTTTTTCTGGCATTTTTCTCGAATTTTCTGTCGGTAGTCAATTATATTTTCACGGCTTTTCATTGAATCGTCTCTTACGACACCCATAACAATAAAGGGGGTGGTATTCTTATTCGAGGCTTACACAACTTCTAACAGTTACGAGAGATGCCTATGTATCACATTGGAATTTGACAGGCTCACACGGCTATAACTTAAAAAAAATGTATAGAAAAACTTTTAATTAAATAAAAAATATTATGGTATAATAAATAAAAATAAGGTGATTATGAATAAATAAAGTGATTATGATATAATAAATAAAAATAAATAAATATCTTCACGCAATTCCCAATACAGGGGTAGACAGAGGTCTAGTCTAGACAATTAAGTCCCTTAGACCCACCTTCCACCGAAGATATTTTTGCGACAACGTGACAGGTTATGAGCCCGACGCCGTCGCTCGAACCCGGTGAAAGAACATTAAATACTTTGTTGCCAAAGAGTTTACACGCTGGCATAGCGGCATGTAAAGAAATAGTTTATAGCTAAGTAATAGAAATGAGGATTTCCTTTTCTTAGAAGAGGGACCCCGAAGAGGTCGACATAAGTGAAGGTTGATTTCATGAAGTATTCTTTTCACAGGCTGTAGCCTTTAAGTTAACTGCATTGCCTTAACATTTACATGCATACGTACCGTCTTGGAAAGACCACTGCAGGACCAGCCAATACCGTCTGTGTTTTTCGTAATCGCCACCCTAGGCAATTGGATTGGCGATGGTGGTACGGTATTTTTTACGCTTCAGACGACGCTGCCCGTCACCGGTCTACCGTATTTTGGTTAAATATTTGTCGAGAAATTATCTCGCCGTATCAGTAACCAATTGCAAGGCTATGATAATAATAATAATCTTTTTTGTCTTTGTAAGGGATTTTATAACATTATTTTATTTTATTCATGAATGAAAGTTAACAGTTAATACAGAAAATATAAATTCATTCAAAATTAATTAAAGTAAACCTATAAGGCCATTTAAAAGCTTCTAAAGTTACTTCAATACAGTGAACCAATTCTTGACATTCACAAAGAGTAAAATGAAAAGATATTACAAAACTTAAGAAAACTACTAATTAAAAAACTAATCATCTTCACGCCATACCCAATAATAGAAGACAGAGGTCGGGACAAGTAAGTCCATTCGACTCACCTTTCACTCAGCAAACCACTCGGCTATCTTGACTCTGTCTTAGTCTTATCGAGTTATAACAATGTGGCTTGATTCTGATGATCTTTCTACCTCCTCCTCTGTTGCAAGATACGTCACGTTGAAAATCTTCAGCCTGCAGCATTCCCACCGCTCTAAACGTTCCTTCTCCCGTTAAATGTTCACATTAAAACATCCATTTATCACAATAAACCATAAAATATGTTTATATAGTATTCAAATAAAAAAAAACATAATGATTTCTTGTATTTACGCGAATACTACACATTTAAAATAAACGAATTTTCGGATTTTATCGCGTTTTTAATTAGTTTTTACAAACTATTTTTATTTCCCGACGTTTCGGATGCTTTACAGCAACCGTTTTATTTTAAATAAAAAAAAAAACAATTACTCCGAGTACAAAATTCGTTCCAACTAGTGGAATACAATACTTACGGCCAATACATTTTAATTTTCTTTTGTTTAAAATTTGAATAAATCTGGAATAACTGACGAAAAATTTAATTTTAAAAACGTTTTAAAGCGGCCAGTAGTCAATAATAGTTGTTCTTATTGTTATTAAAAATATCTCTACCTGGTATCGATGTATTTACTTTCATATATACATATAATTTATGAATTGAATGTATATTTATTAGCACCCGGAAGACAGAAATTATTCTTTCACTCATAATGAGTGCAACTCTTAGCTTAAACGGACCGAAACTCCAGTTTCTTAATTACGTTAAGTAGAGCGACATGATCGAGAACAATTTTATCCAAAAAACGCCGCCTTGCTCGGAGAAAATATTGAAGAAAATGCGTCGGTAACTCGAATATTTCTTAATTGGACGCTCCACCTCGTTTTTTTTAACCGCCCGTTTAAGGCGAAGCGCGACGTACCCACGGGATCCCGGACACCCATTGACAAGAACCGGTACAAACCGGTTCGTTGAAGCGATACCGAATTTTGGTATAATATCGTTATTATCTCGCTCCGCGATATAGCCGCGACAGGTGAAATTTTAATATCAATTTTAAGATTTAATTATATTTTTATATAACAATGTCCTTCCAACGGAGAGTATCATTAATATTGAATTTTCAGGTTCTAAACCTGAAAAGTCTATAGTCTTATTAAAAGACAGTAACTATATTGATTTTCATGAAAAACCATATATAGCCATGTAGTTGGGTGATCGGAATTTGAGTCGGGGAACCCGAGTTTGACTCACAAGTGGTCGGCTCGAATCAATGGGTTTTTTTTTTTTCATAAACTTATGTACGATTTATTGATAAATATTTCATAAACTTATGTACGGCTAGAACATAAAGAAGGCGACAGGCTCACCACCTGTCACAATGTCTTCGTTGGAAGGTGGGTCGAAGGGACCAGAATGTCAGGACCTCTGTCTACCCCAGTATTATGGCGTGAAGTATTTCAGCACTACTATTCTCCTATTTTTCGTTGTTAAATTTATTTTTCCATATGCATAAAATATACAAAATACTTTTTAAAAGCCATACAAATGTCTTCTCGTTGCAACGCCATTGCCTGGAGAAAAACCCTTAAACGCCTTTTCTGTATGCAGAACTTGCATAATCGCCACGCTGACGATAGGATTGCCGTTAACAGTACCAAAAACCTCTCCTCACAGACGCTGCCATCCGTCATTCTGTAAAATGTTGATCCGGCAATTTCGTGGTGGTTCCAATTTTTTCTTAGGGACCTTTTAAGACTTTTTAAAACAGCACAAAAGACCATAATCTGTCTTAAACGCTCTTCAAATTCAATTTTGTCGTTGACACAAACAGCACTAGATTTATTAACCCATAAACACACTATGTGGTTTTCATCTGACATTGGCCAAAACCTCAAATATTATACATACATAATCACTCAACCCTATTCACGAAAGAAGTCACGATAGCCGAGTGGTTGGATTTTCAGAATTTCGAATCAAGAGACCCGGGTTTGATCCCCAGATGGCGGGCTCGTACCAATGGGTTTTTTCAAAAACTTTTGTACGAATTTATCGTTGGCTTGGACATTGAGATGGCGAAGGGCTCACCTGTCACGTCGTCCCGAAAATATCTTCGGTGAAAGGTGGGTCGCTCGACCTCTGTCTAACCCTGTGTTGGGAATTGCGGGAAGATATTTTTTTTACCTTTTAAAACGATCTATGGGAAGAAAGAATACCACTATATTTCTTTTATAAAGTATGTTAATATTATAAAGTATTTTATATACTAAGTGATAAAAATTATTATTATTGTTATTTTCATTTAGGACCTTTTCCATTGTCTTGTCTTTTATATTATTATTTTAGTTCGCACCTGCCTTCTACTTTTCACTAATAAAATGGTTGACCTTACAGGTAGCTCTTAGACTATGGTGTAAACAATAAAGAATAAATAAATAAATTTTATAAAATGTAATTTATTGCAGAATATTGTACTTTTTATCCTAAGTGCTAAGTGAGTCCGAACTCAGGATTCAAATCGTAAATAAGTTTTGAAAAAAAAAAAAAAACTCCTTGGTTTCCCTCATCCTAGGGTTCAAACTCGGTTCTCGGTTTAGAATTGCGTTCTAACAATCTCGGTGTAGAATAAGTCGACTATAATAACATAACATTTTTCTATTTTTCGCCCTTGAATATTACATTTTTTATTCGCATAATATTTTCTAGGTACATTCCAGCCAAGAAGAAAGGCCTAATGAAGCAGAACTGATTAAATCTACACTCTTCCATTATTCTTTATCCTTGAGAGCCTTATTACGACACACTTCACGGGTTTCCGTTAAAGTCGTTCATTTTCTGTTGAACAATGGTAGGTATCCAACAAAGGAAAACCGGTTAGTATTATTATCTATATGAATATTAATTCATTCATTAAAAGTGCCATTTCTCTTTCTTTGTTAGTTTTTTTTTCTATTTCTAAAACATAATTCCTCGAGAAGTTCTCCTTTATAAATAAATATTACTTTGCATATTTACTTTACAGTTATATTTACAGTTATATTTACAGTTAATTACTCCTACCCCCATGGCCCCACCAACCTTTCGGTTTTATGGGCCGAAACTGGAAAGAACGCGCCGGTACTTTCATATCTTTCCCTACAAATTCTTTAAGACTGGTCTTTTATGGTTCGACAGTCGCCCCATCTGATGTTAAACAGAACAAAAATACTACAATTCAAGTAATGTGTAAGTGACACAAACGCATACAACCTAGGGCAGAGGCAGAGAGTTGTGGCAGCCTAATAGAGTAATATTTTTTTTCTCTCACGGCATGCGAGGCGTTCTTTCGCCATTAGATGTTACATAAAAAAAACGCAATTAGAATTTTGCAGTAACTAAACACGTGCCATAAACGACCACGCGATCGGAAAAGCATTATCTAAAGTTGACGTTTAAAAGTGATCTCTTCACAGTGCTTTGCGTTAATTTACATACTGTCACATGGTCTAGTGTTCGACGAAAAAAAAACAATTACAATTACTGTCACGATAGTCGAGTGGTTGGCTGGTAGGAATTTCGAGTTCGATCCCTAAGTGGCAGGCTCGTACCAATGGGTTTTTCAAAAAACTTTTATACGATATATCGTTGACTTGGACATAAAGACGGCGACGGGCTCACCACCTTTCACGCTGTCTTAATTGACTAGACTAGCCCTCTGTCTACCCCTGTATTGGGAATTGCATGAAGACAATTATTTTTATTTTTTCATTTATTTTAAATAAAAAAAAACTATAAAACACACGATTGTCCTTCTCCTTCTTGTAGTCATTATTTTTCTCATTTGTAAATGGTGTCATACTGCCTATTATAATATACAATTTTATACATCACACAAAGGCTATAAATTTTTGTTTACACCTAATTATTTCTTACACTCATTATTTCATTCTTTACATTCGGGGTTATGTAAGGATACTTACGACGCCCCTCACTAAAATCTACTCAAGCGTTTAAAGGCAAAGATATCCATGAACTCCCGTATACTGAACGACTTATGTGATCTGTATTTACAAAAATAAATTTCATGTTTTGTTACGCAATTTTTTATTGACTATAAAGCATATAAGTTATGTTGAATTTTCTGTTATTAAATTTAAGAGTAAGAATGTTTTAAAATTTCATCTGACACGGGCGCGATTTGAAATTGATTTGATATGATTTGAACCGATCTAGCGACTTTTTTTATATAGGAAAAGGGAGGCAAACGAGCAGGTGGCTCACGTGATGGTAAGTGATTACCGCCGCCCATGAACACCCGCAATACAAGAGGCTTAGCAGATGCGTTTCCTCCCTTAGAGTGCCCCCTCCCCCATAATTGGGGGAGGAGGGTGTGTGGGCCACCGGTTACCTGCACTCACCAGACGAAACGCAGAAGTTTGTTAGACTTCTACTTTACGCCGGTATTCTGTGAGGTCGTGTTACTTCCCCGGTCTAGCCGGCCCATTCATGCCACAAAAAAAGTTGATGCGTGGCTCTGCCACTGACTTACAATTATAAGCACACCTTGCCTTCGAAGCTAGGGATTGCAGGGTCGAATCCCGCTGTGGCAAAGATATGTGTAATGAATATGAATATTTCGACTCAGACATTCGCGATTGAGGATGCGGATGTTTGAAAGGAATGTGAGAATTCGAGTGAGAACATTCAGAAAAGACAACAAAAACACTTAAATTTGATTTTAATCCTTCATTGTCATTTGTTTTAGGTTAATGACATTCAAAGTTAATGCACTTATCTATCATTTATAGTGCTCAATACCTAGTCATAATAAAATTTCAACAGACACAGATTTTATTTTAAAACTAGTAATCTGACTTCATACGCTCTCATACGTTAAACATTCGTTTAATGCGAATGTTGTTGCGAATGTCTCAAACGATGCGAACATTCGCAACATCCCTACTTCAGAATCCGCTTTGGCTGTCTGTTGTGTCTTCTTACGAAGCTATCCAATGCATTTGTTTCAATAACGTAACCGTGCTGGTTTTACGGTCGATTCCAGATCTCCTGCTGAGTTCTGATTGATTGTACTATCAATGAGAGCTTTGCACCGCTCTCCGTGGCTTCCACGCCTAAGGTGGAGGAAGGGAGTTTAGTTGCGAATTTCCATGCTCCGTATCCTCCGCTACATACTGGTGCCGAAGAGCTATTTCCGTTGACGTCCCTCGTAAAAATGTGTTTGTTCTTTTTCACACATTAAATTTTAAAAAATGTCATCATTTATTTTGTAACCAGTTCGGTAAACGAAGTACGGAGACAATTACTATTGCTTGAGCAATAGCAAATGTGTTCGCCCTTAACCTAAAAAAGGGTTCTAACACCTGCACTACCAAAACTTGCGTGTGTATTAGATATAAAAATTTATTTTCAACCTTGTCCGTTGTACATTAAGCGTGTATTTTAGTTATTTTTTGTGATTGTTCAATTAAACGCTGATGTCATTGTACAATTAATTATTGAAATATTGTTATTGTAACACTTTCACTACTGATTACTTGAAACTCGATAAAACATCTTTTTAGGTTAATATCATGGCGTTATAAAAAAATAAATAATAAATATAAATACCTTCACGCAATTCCCAATACAGGGGTAGACAGAGGTCTAGTCTAGACATTTAAGTCCCTTCGACCCACCTTCCACCGAAGATATTTTCGGGGAAACGTGACAGTTGGTGAGCCCTTCGCCGTCATAATGTCCAAGCCTACGATATAATTCGTATATAAGTTTTTGAAAAACCCATTCTATATTGACCCATTAAATTTTTAAATCGAAATGTTTTGAAGTACTCAGTGGTACAAGCCTCAACTGACGAATCAAACTGGAGTCTCCTGATTCAAATTCCGATTACCCAACCGATCGGCAATACTGTATTACTGCATTCTTAACGATAGCCGAGTGGTTGGGTGGTCGGAATTTGGAGTCAAGAGACCCGAGTTCGATCCCCAGGTCACAGGCTCGTACCAATGAGTACTTCCAAATATTTCCATCTAAAAATTTAATGGGTCAATATAGAAAAAACACATTCTATATTTTCTCGGGTCTGGGTGTTTGTGTTGCCTTCGTTGTTTCCGTTCCCATAACACAAGTGCCTTAGCTGCTTACTTTGAGACCATAGCTATATATTTGATTTAGTCCATATGCATGTATTTATGTATGAATTTAACATTAAAACACGATTAAGACGTCACGATTTCTCTTTGTTATAGATATGTTATCATAAAGTTATATTATACAATTCCACATGCTAAAATATGTAAATGGCATATGTTACCTGGTCCGAAGAGAAGACTAGCACCATTCTCCCTCTCTCAAATGTTTGCACTAACTCTACTGAATGTACCACCACGTACATACGTCACAAGGCATGTGGAGTGGTGGGGCATTCATGGTGCATTTATAAGAGTTAGTTCACGCATCTATTGCTCTACTTCTATTCGGAACAGGTAACTATTTTGTCAATCTGTATACTCACATTACACAAATAAATAAATAAAAAAATAAACAAATGCTATTTGTTTTTATTGCGGAATTGGGCAATATAAATCATTATTATAGAGACGCTATGTGACTTTAAAGTCTAAAACTCTCTAAGATCTCGGTCGATAATGGACGGTCGATAATCTCTCATCAATACTGGGGTGGTCAGGATACAAAGTAACTTACCTTTGGGATATTAGCTACTGAAGGGCGATGTATATGACACTGCAATCGCCAATCAATTTGCAAAGCGTGATTATAGTAGTGAGCAGACTTCTCTTCCTTACGGAAGAGTCGATGTCTGATATTCTGCTTCTACAAAAAGTAAATTTTCTCTGTATTAATATATATTAAAATATTCTCTGTATTAATATATATTAATATATATAAATATTAATACAGAGAAAATGTACTGTTTTAGAAGTATTATTTTCATAATACACTTATGTATATATCCATATGCGTATTGTGAAAATTTTACTAAAGACAGCGACGGGCTCACCTCCTGTCACGTTGTTTCGGAAATATCTTCCGTGGAAGTTGGGTCAAAGGGACTTAATTGTCTAGACTAGACCTCTGTCTACCCCTGTATTGGGAATTGCGTACAAATGAAAAAAATGATAATATCTTTACACAATTTTCGTGAGAAGATATTTATTTATATATTTTTAATATGTATTGAAACTGAAATAGAAGTCTGATTCGAATTCTGACCATGGAACCACTAAAATGCTTTTCGTATGCAAAGATATATTTTTCTTAGATATTTATGCATAAACGTAAAAGCTACAAACGACAAACGTCTTTAAATATCTTATTTAGCACATTCCTTGAACGAATAGAAAGTGGTCGAATTATTTCCCCTTTTCCTGTCCACCCCATTTATATAACCAGTTTTTAATTAACCATATTACAGAAAAGCCAGTGTAACTGACTACATAAAGTGCATAACCTATGCAAATGTATTCGTTAACATTCCAAGAAAGCGGCGATTTAGAAAGGATTAAGTTGCATCACAATAGTCAGGTATGAGTAATGCGAACCAATCATCCGGAATAACAACGTTGACTGAATGATCGTCTCGAATGAAAATTAACCATAGCCCCTTGCTAGCCCAATATCCCTAACTAAGATGGCAGACTTCGTGCTTATTGGTCAATAGGAATATCGTGAATTAATGTAAATTTCGCTAACGTAAAACACCTTTATCTTCACGCCAATCCCAATATGGGGTTGACAAAGGTCTAGACAATTAAGTGCTTTCGATCCACCTTCAGCCGAAGATTTTTTTTGGATAAGGTGGTGGGTCCGTTACCGTCTTCATACCCTAGCCAACGATAAAAATGGCATATAAATTTTGAAGAAACCATTCGTACGTGGATACCACTGGAGATCGAACTATCCCTTGACTCGAATTCTGATCACCCAACCAATCGGCTATCGACAAAACACAAGAAAGATTCCTAAAATATAATCATAATAAAATTATGATTATAATACAAAGTGTACAAAATAAAACAACTATCAAACATAAAGCAAAATAATCGATACACTACTCAACTCGCCGTTCGATAATTCGCACCGATGTTACTCGTAAGCCGTATTCGATACCGGCACAACCCTTGCGCGGCGCGAAGGGCTCTTTGGGCCGAATAACTTTGAACCAGTTCCGCAGTGCGTTGACCCCGTCCGGAGGCGATCTGTTTGGGCTGATTCCGCCCCGAAAATCGCACATCGTAACGTTGTTTTGGCCCCACCGCATTATTATTATTAATTGGATCAGCGTGTTGCCGAGCGATCGTTAAAATACTGGCAAGCGCGAGCGGCTGCTTTGGCGTTCCGTACATTTATTTTTTGCTGTTCAACCCTTGCAAAGAAGGGTTAGAGGATTAGTCAGATTGGTAATGTGGGGGCCGCTAAATGCAAGGGCCTATTGTGACGTCCGCTTATTTATTATAGGCAAAATAGAATGTTGCGTTGATTATGTATTAGCTACTTTACTTTAAATAGCTTCTTTAAAATATCTTTACGAAAACTGAATTTAAAGTTATCATTTATTTTATAATTTTAAAATCTATAAGTTATAATTAAAATCTATTAAAGTTTTATATTGTTCGGTTGTTCGAAGCAATTTGGAATATGCAAGTTAAATATGGAATCCTCAGTACAATATTTACGTTAATAAAATTGAATCCATCCAAAAAAGGTTCATCAGATATGTGTGCTCAAAATTCTGCATTCCCAAAGAAAACTACGAGCTGCTGTGTGGACGTCTTCATCTTCTCCCTCTGCAAACTAGATGCTACGCAGCGGATCTGGTTTTATTGTCAAAAATCGCTCAGGGCCACATAGACTGTCCAGACTTATTAATGAAATTACTCATCTCAACCCCCACTCGTTCACTACGTTGTAACAATCTCTTACAGATACCTTCTTACAACACAAACTACAGACGCAATTCCTTCTTTATAAGAGCATCTAATTCATTTTACAGACTATACAAAGACTATGATAAGGTGGACCTTTTCTGTATCAACAGTTCTGCCATTTGTAAATGAATCACCTCTAATTTCAGCAACAGTCAACAATTAAATAACTATCAATAAATTTAGAAAATTAGTTTGAACCGACAGCAAAGTGTTATTTGTTTCTTATGTATGACTATTGTTTACCTATATGTGAAAACTTTTTATTGGCTTAGATAGTGTATGTTATATTTTGTTATGATTAAGCTGTTAGTTTTCCAGTAAATAATTAAATAAATAAATTTTTAAATTTACATTTCAAAATATGCATACATACTATGAATGTGTCAATGTAAAGTGCTTGTTAAACGTGTGGTTGTCCAATAGCGGTAAAAATAAAATTTAATTAAATGTAAATAAATAAAATAAATATCTTCACGCAATTCCCAATACAGGGGTAGACAGAGGTCAAGTCTAGACAATTAAGTCCCTTTTGACCCACCTTCCACCGAAGATATTTTTCGGGACAACGTGACAGGTGGTGAGCCCGTCGCCGCCTTTTATGTCCAAGCCAACGATGAAATTCGTACATAAGTTTTTGAAAAACTCATTGGTACTGCCACCTGGGGATCGAACTCGGGTCTCTCGACTCGAAATTCCGACCACCCAGCAACTCGGCTATCGTGACTTTTAATTAAATGTACATTTCGATAAAGATATGTTAAATTAATAAAAGTAAGAAATATAAACAAAATATGTTATTGAAACTGTCAGTGACAATATTATACGACTCCAAATTTTTATTTTAACTTAACACAAACAATTATTATGTAATCGAATAAACGCGGACAAAGAATGAAGTTATAAATTCGCTAAAGTTAAATAATCATATTGTATATTTTTATTTGACAGAAATATAACCGAGTATCGATCGCGCCAATTTTCGATGCGCGCACCGAATGCTGAAAGATGTCGATTTTAATTTTATAATCCATATAAATCAGAACGATCGCATATTATACACCGCGCCGTATTTCCAACGTCCGTCGTGATTTAGTAGCGTAAACATGTCAATTTGTATCTGGCCGAAAAGACCCGACGCGCGGCTCTGTGTGCATTTGTTACTGTGTACAATACAATTTGCTGCAATGTCACAGAGTAAAAACAAATACGGCAAAGAATAAAAATTAGTAAAAACTACTGATACTGTTATTGATAAATACTACTTATTTGAATAGTTTATATAATGCCTAATGCATATGTAGATGTCTTATGTAGATAATCACGATAGACGATAATTTAAATAATTGTAGAACAAAAGGTGTGGGTTGTGAAAGGTCATTCGTATAGGCATATCCTATAAGCGAGTATTTGCCATAATCACTATGCTCGGCAAGCGGATTGGTGATCTCCGCGCCAGATGTCTTGCACCATAGACGCTGCTGTCCGTCACCGGTCTACTCAATGGTAATGTAGAATTTATTGAGAATTTTTTTGATAAATTCCCTGTGTTTTTCCGTTACAGTCAGAACAGTTCTTTATTTGCAGTATCATTGCTAATTGTCTTTTATACGTGGGAGAATGAGACCGGCTTCGATTGAAATATAATTAGTTCATTTGTTCGTTCACCCCAATACATCGAACTAAAGTAATCGAAAAATTTAGAAAGAGAGAAAGTTTATTCATTGCCAAAATTCTATACACATAAAAATAAAAAAAAAAACATTTAAATAAATTATTAGATTGCAGCAACGAAAAGGCATCCAACTCAGCAATATGCTGCAGCATTGCCACTGCAGGGCTGATATTCTGACATTTCAGAATTAACATCGACCACGTTTCAAAAGTATTGTGCTATTGCAAATTCAGTGGGAACATTGTTGCAAAATTTCCTTCTTTTTTTGGTTTATTCTAAAAATAGACGACTGCATCAAAGCAGTATCCCACCGATCACCGCAAAACCGCAATTCGCATACACTGAGCACTTTTCTTTGCGATATTTACTTCACTACGCATTATCAAATGATCGCACAGATAATTTCAATATTGCCACCGCAAAAAGCACAATACCCGCATAATCTTTTGTATTTCACACTCTGATGCACCGGATGCTCGCCAGAGGGCATTGGTGTGCTGGACGGGTAAGTTATGGCACATTAAAAGTTAGCTACTGGGAAAAAAGTTTAGAGATGCAGATGAAAATATTAGTATGCCGCCGCTGTACTCTAGCTTACATGTACTGGCATGTTAGTCTAGTCGAGATTGTGGCATAGTATATATATGTATATATATTTACAATATAAATAATGCATGAACTTATCTCTTCTATACATATAACCCATATCCGTGTGTTAGTTTCGCAAAAACTTGAAAAAGGCTCGACGTGATTTATAAAAAAATAGTAAATTAGGAAACCTCTGAATAGATAAAAATATAATGAATAAAAAATTCTTAATGTCTATATAGACAGGGGTCCAATGAAACTTTTAGAAACTTATGTATAATATCGTTGCCTTGGACTCTGTCATTGATATGCAGGATAGCCTATCACGATATCCAAAAATAAGTTCCCAAGCGCTAAGAAGACAGCTTGTGTAACCACGGTCATTCAAAATTAGTCTTCGGGGCTGACAAGGCAACGCATCTCCTACGTTCTTATTTTGAAATGATTTACTGGTATCAATAGAAACATTTGGTAAAAAAAAAAACATATTTTTTTGAGTTTATGGCCTGGTAGACGTTTAAGCAAAAAAAAAAAACATAAATAACTCTTTTCAATATCGCCGTATCGAAATATTATACAAGGTCTATGCCACAACAAAATCAAAGTAACGGTTCAATTCGCGTACTGACTTACATAGTCTGCGGCTCCCAACCCGCGATTCCGAGAAGGACGGCGGTATGCAAGCGGTGTTTCGTTTATATCGGTTTAATGAGACCACTGCAGGTTGCCATTGCAACTTTTTTTTCCCGCCACTTTTGAACTGTTATAAACGAGCACAGAATTTCGGCACGACAACGCATGAGAAATTGTATCATTGCATTTTTTGTTACGTAATATTTTTATCGCGTAATGCGTTCGGTGCGACTTTTCCATCTACAATGTATAATCTCTCTGAATCGGTATAATTGTTTCAAAAAACTCGAATTGTTAATAAATTAATTCATTAGCAACATATCTGTCATAGTTTCCGATTACTTTTTAGCACTGTCTTAAATAAATATTTACATAATACAAAAGACGTATATGTATGTATGGTATATGTATTTATTACCTTTATGTTCATATGCTTTAATTTTTAAATTCGTTATATTTCTTATACCTTACTGTTATGTATTATGATAACCGCCTTCGATGTTTTTCCACTCCTCAAGGTTGACAGGCAGAGAATGCTTTAAGCATTATGTCCGCCTTTTGTACTTATATATTTTATAAGGTTCATAAAGTTAAATAAATAAATAAAAAGTGAAATAAATAAGACGTAATGTAACTTATATTTTCTACTGTCTCCAGTAACCAGTATGTGTAGCCTTTGCAGCAAATGCTAATAATTGCTTATTTGAGTTAATAATGACGTTTAACACGAACATAAAAGTAAAATTAAGTTTGAGTCAAAGTTGATTTATTCATTTTCTTTTAAATTATTTTTAAATAAGCTTCCTTTTTAATTATTTTGAATGTTACGTGTAAAGACATGAGCACATTTTAAAAATGAATTAACGATGTTACTACGCGTAAAAAATATTATTAAAAAATGCTTGTAAAAGAATAATTAAAAGTAATAAATCTGATAGATACCTCCTTAGGCTAATGACGACATGTACCTAACGAAGGCAGGCAGACGTCTGTAAATGTCTAGCCAGGCACACAGACAGTTTTTTTTTATTTATGAAGCAAACCGAAACTAATGTTAGGCACAATTAAAAAAGCAATTATGTTACACACGAAACTATTGCAATACTGCTGACCAGCGTGTGCTAGTCAGTTCTTAATTTGAATTAAAGAGGGCGGTCTGCCTTTTAGTTTCTGGTTGGATAACCTGCCTTAATCCATTTTAATATCAACTTAGGTGCTCTTCTAAGTTTTTGCAAGTTACTTAACATATTTATTAATTCCACGGCCCGTAAGCACAAAGCACTTGTTGTTTTTAGTCTTGAATATGCATTAACTGTTTAACTATTGAATGTTTCTGAAATGAATTACTAAAAATCTATAAATTACATGTTACATTAATAGGTAATTAAAAATAAACCCACATACACGACAGGGGTAATATGAAAGTTTAATCAGGCGGTAGAATTGTTCTTACTTCGGAGCGTCGGGTTAAATACAAACGGTTTATTTCTGACGTTAAATATAACTAACGCCGCTAACTTTGCAAAATGCGACACAACAGTAACAATCGTTGTTTGTTACTTTTTGTGTGCTTTGTGTACTGACTTTTGACAAAGTCAATAAAAATCTCAAATATTTATAGTATCTGCGCGTAGGATTCCATATTTTTTTTGCCAAACTCATTTCTCCACAGAGGAGTAGTTAAGGGTGCAAATAATTCAGTCTTTTCCATCCACATTTCACCGGAGCTTATTTGGCCAACGTGACAGTAGATGAGCCTGTTTCGGTGTCCAAACCAAGTTTATAAATTGTTCAAATCAAAGGACTCAAGTTCGGTAGACGTATTAAAGTCTCATATTATTGAGTTTTCCAAATTATGTACGATTTTTATACCGTTGACTTGGAAGCAGACGGTATTTTGCCCACCGCCTGTAGATGTAGACAGATCACCATGTATGTTGTCTGTCTGCCTGCTAACTATCTGAATTGATTCCGATGAATGGAGTTTCCAGTCCACCATCCAGATCGATAGTGTCTACAATATTTTGTAAACAAAAAATTACTATGGTGGCAGTATATGAGTATCCATTTTGAAATGAAAAATAAAATAAGTTTGATTTTGAAAGGTTTTATTATTTCTGTTCTACATAATTAAATTTTTCATGTAATCAAACTAGAAAAAAAGGATTAAAGTCTTATAACTAGTTTCTAAAGTTAATGAATAAATACTACTAAAAAGTTAACGATTATGAATCTTATAATAGGATAATACATCTGTTCAACCATTCAGGCGTGATTGGGAAACAAACATTTATCCTTACCTCCATCCAAACTTTTGATGAACAATTGTAGTAAGTACTATTATTAACTAAAAAATTCAAGACTATATGACTCGCGTAATCTGTTACATTTTTAAAAACAAAATAAAGACATAATATCTAGTCTAGACATTGCGTGACGGCGTCTATGGTAACATTAAAAACACGTAGGTCCGAAGCGCCAATGCAATAACTTTTCACCAATCATCCATAAAATGCAATAAAACTCCGCCAATATACGAATTTCCGCGCCGCAGCAAAAAGCCAAAGTGTAAGACAATTTAAATTTGAAATTGCGATTCTATGACTGTATAACACTCCTCGCGTTCATGCATTAACATGGAATGGAGATTTGTCAGGAAATCTTCGGAGCATTACGTTGCGGGTTGCCCGTGGCTCTATATTAGGCCCGGAAGTATTTAATCGAGACCAATCTGCAAGTGTTATTTATTTAAAGGCTTATTGAATACGTATCACTTGCATAGTTGTTAAAATCATATAGTAATAATAAATTCCTATTTCATAAAAGCGTACTCTTAGTCGGTTGTATACATTTTTTATTTGACGATCTCTGTGACAAGTCGCGATAGCCGAGTGGTTGGGTGGTCGGAATTTCGAGTCAAGAGACCTGAGTTCGATCCCCAGGTGTCAGGCTCGTACCAATGGGTCTTTCCAAAACTTATGTACGAATTATAACGTCGGCTTGGACATAAAGACGGCGACGGGCTCACCATCTGTCACGTTGGCCCGAAAATATCTTCGGTGGAAGGTGGGTCGAAGGGACTTAATTGTCTAGACGAGGCCTCTGTCTACCTCTGTATTGGGAGTTGCGTGAAGATATTTATTTATTTATTATTATTTACGATCTCAGTGGACGAGTGACATACACTCCGGTTTTCATTGCGTCGCCAGATCTGTGGTTCCGGGTTTAATTCCCGGACTAATCGATGTAGAAAACCACTTTTTCTTACACTCGTCACTCTTAAGTCACGATAGCCGAGTGGTTGGGTGGTCGGAATTTTGAGTCGAGAGAGAGTTCGATCCCCAGGTGGCAGTACCAATGAGTTTTTAAAAAAACTTATGTACGAATTACATCGTTGGCTTGGACATAAAGACGGCGACGGGCTCACCACCTGTCACGTTGTCCCGAAAATATCTTCGGTGGAAGGTGGGTCAAAGGGTCTTAATTGTCTAGACTAGTCCTCTGTCTACTGTATTATTATTACTTTGTCTACATAGTCTCGGGTGTTCGTGTTACCTTCGTAGTTTCCGATTCCACAACACGCGTGCTTTAGCTACTTGCTTCGGGATCAGAACAATGTATGCGATGTTGTCCCATCTATGTATGTAGGTGTAATTGAGCCATTCACTTAACAACATCACCTTATAAGCCTACCTGTCTCTTTCAATCAGTAAGTGGACAACGCGTTATACGATCGACGGACCTAGTGTACAAACACGGTATCACGTCAACCTAGATATGCGGACAGTGAGATGCGGAGGCTTTCACTAATACAAAAATGTGGTTACAGTCAGTTTGGTCGCGTGGTCTAATTAAATATTTTATCTCGTGGATACGACGCGGCTGATCTTATCTGAAGCCGTTGCTTAGTCTATGTACGTCGGCAAATAGAGCATGGCGCGTATTAAATATATCATTGACATATATGTTTTTTTTCTTTATTTTTTTTAAAGAATACTAACAATGTCAAATAATATTACCAGTATTTCTGTTAACCACTCCAACTAAGCTGCAATGCTTGTGCCTGTCGTCGGTTCATGACAATAGTGGAATGGCGGGCCCGAATCTGCGACGTCATGTTTTGCAGTCCCCACCCTAAACCATTAGGCTATTGACGCTTAAATGTTTATAAGTGTATATAAATGTTTATCTATCTAAAGATTTATTTATACTATTATATACTATTATACTATTTATTTATACTTATATTATATTACCGCCATTAGATTGCAATAAATTATTAAGCTTTGTTTTACACTTGCACGACATCTGTGTCCGAACTGTATCTAATAAGTGGGTATTTATAATTAACGACGTCTGTGGCAGAACTAGATGTACCTAATACGTATGTATAATGTACCATTAGCGTAGACACTAAAACGGCGATAGGCTTACCACCTGTCACCCTGTCACGTTGACCAAATTGACATCGGTGAAAGGTTCATATAACATGGGAATTTGAACCCAGGGTCTCTATCAACTGGACTATAAATTACATAAAGATAACAAATTAACGGTAAATATCAAAAACTAAATACATACGATTTCAAAGTAAGGGTAGTACTAAATTAACCTTGTATACAACTATTACTGAAGGTAATGAGTTCGATCCCCAAAGCTTGTACCAATGGGTTTTTCAAACTTAACGTACGATTTATATCATCCACGTGGACAAAAAACGGCGATCGGCTCACCACCTGTCACGACGTCTCAAAAAATGTCTTCAGTGGAAAGTGTATCGAAAAGACTTAATTGTCGAGACCTCTGTCTACCCCTATATTGGGAATGGCGTGAAAAAAATTTATTTATTTTTTTATTTAACCAAATAGAATTGACGAAGCTGTATTTAAAGGAATTCTTATTTGGTGAATTCTAGATATCTAAAGCGTGCATTCCAGAGAAATATAGCCTGAACAGTAAAAGAAGAACTAAAGAAATCAGTAACTGTGGAATACTCATTTTAAGACTATTTAAGATTTTCATAATCATAGTAATAATCTTAAATGCTTGATTAATTACTTCGCTTAGATGTGACAGAATCGTCTTAATGTGTCATAAATTAATTTCTCAATGGTAAAGGCATGATGTTAGTGGATTCATTTCCTGGTACCAGCTTCGTAGAAATGGTTAATTTATAATCAAAACTTTAACGGGATGTATGTGTCTCACCGATTTACAAAAGTAAAAAAATTTCTCTGAAAATAATCACAGTGAAGCAATAATCTCTTTTACTGACATTTACTTCAGCTTCTTAAAAGATTCATCCATTTATGGTTAATGTCAAGAAGCCATGACGTACTTGCGAAATCTTATTTATCTTAACAAAGAAAAGGCCGCTCATCATGTATCCACAAGATCAGCGTACCTTTTCTATCTGTACAATATCATTCATAAAGTCTAGAAAATTATACATAGATGAATACATAGCCAGAGACAACATCATTTACATTGCTCAGATCCAATAATAAGTATTTAAAGCGCTTGTTTCAAGGAATGAGGTACAACGAAGGTACCACAGACGTACAGACCCGAGACAATGCGTAAAATATGGGTTTTTACATTAAACCGTCTATGAACCCGGGACATCAGAGCTGGCGCAATCTTGACAACGGGTGTGTACACCACCCATCCATAAGCGATGAAGCCAAGAAAATAAAAAAATAGACTTAGATAAATCTATGTCGGTAATGACTTAGATAAATACTCTATCGTAATAGACCGGAAATAGCATCAGCTTTAATAATAGAAACTAATCTAGCAGCCTATCAATGCCCACGGCTAACAAAGGCCTCCTTTCGCATATTATTAGAGTTTAGAACAGGAGTCCGCTAACCATCAGTGCGTGTCGTTCAGTCCAGTGTCCATTCTACTTCAGTGCGAGTTTTCAAAGTGGTTTTCTTTTACTCTTAGTCCTTTTACAGGCAAGAACAATTTGCTAAAGGATGGAAACTGCATCACACGCCTTTACCACTATAAGACCACCATTAGAATTGTTCAGTCAATGACAGGCAACAAAAGACATCACATACATTGCTCTGATCCCAAATTAAACAGCTAAAACACCTGTGTAATGGAATCAGAAACAAGAAATGCACCCCAAACATACAGACCTGAGAAAATGAAGAAAAAGGATTTTTCTGCATTAAACCGTCCGGGAATCGAACCCATAGAAATGTCTACATCTTGAAAACTGGTATCTACGTCATTCGTCCACGTAGGTCGTCAAATCACGTCACGGAAGTTCATACGCATACACGAATTTATATTAAAAAAAATGCAAGACAACGAATATTTAAAAAAAAAACTTTCGTAAACCACAATCGAGAGATTCGAATATCGAATCCGACTTTATGTTGATCTCTAAAAAAAATCAAAAGATAACTGAACTTTTCACATGTCAATTTGACGTTTCGTTAAAAACTGTACCTTAACGAGCGTGGTGAATAAAAAAAAACGTTGGGTTCATTTCGCGCCAGCCCGTTGCCAAGGTGACGGCACCGGAGCACGCCGCTGATAAATAATTGGCAGAATGTGGTCCCAATACCTTAAATCAGAGCACTTAAAATATGCAGTCCGGTAACAATGTAACACGCTCGCGAAATACATACCTTCCTACTCCATCCGCGTGAGAATGAAAGAGACTAACGTAGTTTTGCGAATGTCACGCTCAAAAGTTGTCGTCAATCATGCCCGTCGATGTTTCGATCTGGCTGTCCGTTAATTTCTTTGCACTGATTACGGTTTACTTTATGAATAAAATATTGTTTCGGATTTTGATATATGCAGGAAGAAACGCAGAAGGTTGGTTAATTACATTTTTTTAATGGGATTTAGTCGAGTGGTTACTGCAACCCATGAAGGACTTCCATGAAATATTATCATAGTTAGTGTATTTTTTAAGCGTAAACTGTATAATTATAATATGACTTTCTTTCGACTTTAGCGAACATGTAACTTATTATACTTATTATTATTGTTACACACAGCACTAAAATGGATGAGAAATATAAGACACAAAAAATTAAAGAAGAATCTTTACATCATTCTTTCATATTCTACCAGAAATTGGCAAGACTGTGGTACTAAGATAATAAGATAATAATAATATACTGTACCAAGACGACTCCTTGGCAGTACAGGTCCTCTAAGGTTGCACTTATACATGGGCGTTGGTAGTTACAATTATTACCACACCGCCCAAAAAAAAAAAAAAAAAAAGAAACAACTTGTATGATATAGAGATCCAACAGCCGAGGTGGTGGTGACTCAGTCTTGAAAGCTATGAGTCGCGGGTTCCAATTCCCTTAGGGGCAAACATTTGTGTTATGAATGTGTTTTGTAGCAGGTATGTTTACATGTATATTATATGAATATTTAGCCTTGTAATTATGTAATAAACAAATAAATATCTTTACGTAATTATCAATACAGGGGTAGACAGAGGTCTAGTCTAGACAATTAAGTTCCTACGGCCCACCTTCCACCGAAGATATTTTCGGGCAACGTGATAGGTGGTGAGCCCGTTGCCGTCTCTATGTCCAAGCGTGACTATTATTTATTTATTTATTTATATTCAAGCTTTATTTGCACACATAAAGAAATGTACAAAACAGCGGACTTAATGCCTATATAGTGATGGGTGCAAAACTCATAATTAAAAAAAAAAAAAGAAACAACTTGTATGATATAGAGATCCAACAGCCGAGGTGGTGGTGACTCAGTCTTGAAAGCTATGAGTCGCGGGTTCCAATTCCCTTAGGGGCAAACATTTGTGTTATGAATGTGTTTTGTAGCAGGTATGTTTACATGTATATTATATGAATATTTAGCCTTGTAATTATGTAATAAACAAATAAATATCTTTACGTAATTATCAATACAGGGGTAGACAGAGGTCAAGTCTAGACACTTAAGTCCTTTGACCCACTTTCCACCGAAGATATTTTCGGGACAACGTGACAGGTGGTGAGCCCGTCGCCGCCTTTATGTCCAAGCCAACGATGAAATGCGTAAAATATGGGTTTTTACATTAAACCGTCTATGAACCCGGGACATCAGAGCTGGCGCAATCTTGACAACGGGTGTGTACACCACCCATCCATAAGCGATGAAGCCAAGAAAATAAAAAAATAGACTTAGATAAATCTATGTCGGTAATGACTTAGATAAATACTCTATCGTAATAGACCGGAAATAGCATCAGCTTTAATAATAGAAACTAATCTAGCAGCCTATCAATGCCCACGGCTAACAAAGGCCTCCTTTCGCATATTATTAGAGTTTAGAACAGGAGTCCGCTAACCATCAGTGCGTGTCGTTCAGTCCAGTGTCCATTCTACTTCAGTGCGAGTTTTCAAAGTGGTTTTCTTTTACTCTTAGTCCTTTTACAGGCAAGAACAATTTGCTAAAGGATGGAAACTGCATCACACGCCTTTACCACTATAAGACCACCATTAGAATTGTTCAGTCAATGACAGGCAACAAAAGACATCACATACATTGCTCTGATCCCAAATTAAACAGCTAAAACACCTGTGTAATGGAATCAGAAACAAGAAATGCACCCCAAACATACAGACCTGAGAAAATGAAGAAAAAGGATTTTTCTGCATTAAACCGTCCGGGAATCGAACCCATAGAAATGTCTACATCTTGAAAACTGGCATCTACGTCATTCGTCCACGTAGGTCGTCAAATCACGTCACGGAAGTTCATACGCATACACGAATTTATATTAAAAAAAATGCAAGACAACGAATATTTAAAAAAAAAACTTTCGTAAACCACAATCGAGAGATTCGAATATCGAATCCGACTTTATGTTGATCTCTAAAAAAAATCAAAAGATAACTGAACTTTTCACATGTCAATTTGACGTTTCGTTAAAAACTGTACCTTAACGAGAGTGGTGAATAAAAAAAAACGTTGGGTTCATTTCGCGCCAGCCCGTTGCCAAGGTGACGGCACCGGAGCACGCCGCTGATAAATAATTGGCAGAATGTGGTCCCAATACCTTAAATCAGAGCACTTAAAATATGCAGTCCGGTAACAATGTAACACGCTCGCGAAATACATACCTTCCTACTCCATCCGCGTGAGAATGAAAGAGACTAACGTAGTTTTGCGAATGTCACGCTCAAAAGTTGTCGTCAATCATGCCCGTCGATGTTTCGATCTGGCTGTCCGTTAATTTCTTTGCACTGATTACGGTTTACTTTATGAATAAAATATTGTTTCGGATTTTGATATATGCAGGAAGAAACGCAGAAGGTTGGTTAATTACATTTTTTTAATGGGATTTAGTCGAGTGGTTACTGCAACCCATGAAGGACTTCCATGAAATATTATCATAGTTAGTGTATTTTTTAAGCGTAAACTGTATAATTATAATATGACTTTCTTTCGACTTTAGCGAACATGTAACTTATTATACTTATTATTATTGTTACACACAGCACTAAAATGGATGAGAAAAATAAGATACAAAAAATGAAAGAAGAATCTTTACATCATTCTTTCATATTCAACCAGTAATTGGCAAGACTGTGGTACTAAGATAATAAGATAATAATAATATATAATGTACCAAGACGACTCCTTGGCAGTACAGGTCCTCTAAGGTTGCGCTTATACATGGGCGTTGGTAGTTACAATTATTACCACACCGCCAAAAAAAAAAAAAAAAAGAAACAACTTGTATGATATAGAGATCCTGTCACGTTGTCCCGAAAACATCGTCGGTGGCAGGTGAGTCAAAGGGACTTAATTGTCTAGTCTAGACCTCTGTCTACCCCTATATTGGGAATTGCTTGAATATATTTTATAATTTAAAAGTATTTATTCAGTAAAAGTTTAATGGTGATAGCCAGTCGTAGATTAACACATTAATGTTCTTGAAAACTTTTCTAAAAATATCAAATTAGACCCACCCATTCTGTTTTAAGCTATATCAGCAAAAACCGCCCGAATACTAATATCCTAAAGGAATGTCAGCAAAAACATTTCACAAGACTCTCTCCGTATCGGCTTTTAATTACAAAGCCCTCTTTGCAGTCGATGTTACATTTTTAACTTTACACCCAGATCACAAGGATCAGTTATTCTTTGAAAGCTGTCGGTCTTGTCATGTCATTGTTCCTAACTGATGTACTAGATTACGTCACACGTGGAAGTTTTATTCGGGCGCCGAGTGACGTGGAGAACGCTCGCGAGGGAAACTGGGTAAAAACGACCGGCGGGAATAACTCCCCGAGTCATTAACTCATCGTGTATTAGGTGGCTTGCTCAGGAACTGCTCTGGCTACTTAAACTACAAACTATTGCTTTGTAGTTGAGAAAATACTTAGGCGATGGCGGAGCATACACTTTTTAAGACTTTTAGCGACTTCCGTGGACGGGTGGTGTACACACCGCTTTTCATGGTAACGCTGTAAGGTCCCGGATTCGATTATCGGAAGGGTCAATGTAGAAAACATATTTCTACTATTTTCAGGTCCGGGTGTTTGTGGCACCTTCGTTGTTTCCAAAACAAAAGTGCTTAAGCTACTTACTTAGGGATCAGAGCCATGTATGTGATGTTGTTCTTATCTATGTATTTATTTATTAGACTAATGTCTAGTATCGTGAATTTCATGACTATTTTAGCCCATTTGAAGATTTCTCCAGCGAACAATCCTGAACCACCTACATGATTGTTCGCAATATGCGACCAATCATGTAGGTGCACTTCGTCATTCTATCTTTTGGAGGCTCATCTTACACTGTGTTTGCGTTTATGAGGTTACCATTGACAATTAAAAAATAGAATTTCGTTATCAAAAATCTATCATCGCTTCTTATAAAATAGGGTTTTTATTTTTTTTAATAAGTATATATACGCAAATACGCTAATTAAAAAGGTGTAATTTGAATGCGTATCAGGAGAAACGAGTTAAATTAATGGTTACGCCGTTACGGTGAGCCTGTCGCTGTCTTTATGTTCAAGACAATGGTATAAATCATACTTAACTTCTGAAAAACTCATTGGGATGAGCCTACTCCCTGCTGAACTCGGGTCTCTTTACTTTGTTGATCACCCAACCACTCGGCTATCGTAAAATTATCAGTATTAAATATAGAGAGTTGCTCGTGAGATGCACGCCCCCAAATTCCCTTCAAGAAACTCAAAAACCGTTATGATCTCATAACGAAGAATTAGCATAAAATTATAGCTACATAGAGGGTTTTCCTTTAATAATCCACTATGAAACGGTTCGCGTTACACGAACACGCCAGCCTATAATCATATATTGCGTCTCGCATAGCGATATCATTGGTATGATTCTAGGTGAGCCATACGCCTTTCTGCACGCACTTTCGCTTCCCTTTTACAACATACCAGTTTCAATACACGAGACAATCGTATATCTGTTTTTTAAGAATATAATAAAAATTTCTTAAGAATGGTGAAGAAAACATAGCGCAAAAGTTAATAAGAAAAAGGGTCGTGGCAGGCCGCGACTAACTTACGAAGGCCATATAAACAAATTGCTAGATGAGTAGAGAGTCAAGAGTACTACGGCTACATAGACGTGTGTGTTTATAAAAAATTATGAATTTGAAAGAAGCGAAAGAAGGATTGTGACACTGAGGGATCTGTCTGGGATACCGTTTGGGTAACCAGGGACTATGTGTGAATTTAAGGATAAAAATTTGAGATCGCAGTACCAGATATGAATTTAAGAAACATCTGCCCACATTAGACTGATTTTTATTAATCAGATATTGTTCGAGTAAATTTTTATGAAAGAAAGCTCAATTTTAATACGCTGGTTTTAAAACGTTTTTAAGTAATATGTAATGGGCAAAGTATTGTATAAATAAAGGTGGTATAATGACGTTATAGCGACGAAATCAAAGGTAAATAACAAAAATTCGCAAATACCAGACCAAAATCCAGCAGTAGGTGACAGTACTAAGTAAGGATGACTATATGTACGACTGTTTGATACAAACATCGGCAATCATTATGCCAAGTTGCTTGATTTAACTTCTTATGCGACTATTTTTTGCATACCATCATCACCAAAGAGTATAGTAACGTTTAGTTTCTGTTGTCTTGTTTTACAGATAAATGACTCTTTTTGGATATTATAACCTTTAAACATGTTGATAGTAATAAAATAAATAAAAATAAAATAAATAATTAAATAAAGCACAAGGGTCAAAGGCACTTAATTGTCTATACTAGACCTCTGTCTACCCTTGTATTGGGAATTGCGTGAAGATATTTATTTATTATTCATTTAGAAAACAGTCACAAATAACAACTCGTCGAGAAACCAACAAAAAAACCATCGAGGACTAACACCTCAGTCACTGTGGTCACACCCGCCGACCGCAGTGGAAGCCACCCACGGCCGGGTTAAAGAACTCCCAACGAAAATATTACACCAGCCCACTGATGTCATCGGTTCGCTTCTCCATCTATTTCTGATGTCCAAGAATCAACGTGCTAATAGTTTACATGACGGAAATTTCCGACAAATCGCTTTACGTAGCAAGGGGTTACGCCAACGCCAGGGTTCGGACACTCTGATTTCACGAGTTACTCTGTGATGCTACGCTCAAAACAGATACGAAATAAAGGCAAATTATGGTAGCAATTTAAATATGGTGAAAAAAAATATCCTGGTGTATGTATAGATCATATATAAAGGGTCCTAAAAAAGGTAAGTGGCAAACGATTATAGTAGTAATATCAAATATTTGAAAAATCAAAAGTCCTCCTGCTTGTATAAGTCACATATAAACGGCCTGTAATAGTTCACCGTTGGTTATGGACCCCTCTGTAATCAGAATTTGCCATAATCGCCAAACACGACGGGCGTATTTGTGATCGCCGTACTTAATATTTATCGCAAAATAAACAATACCTTTTTCCCTTAGTTGCCTCTTACGGTATCCATAGGAAAAAAGGGGATGCTATATTCTTAGGCCATTATTACCACGGGACTACCAATCGTAGTTCTATTTAGCTATTTTATTCTATATAATTTCTACAGGTACAACGGCGACGGCCTCACCACCTGTGACGTTGTCCTAAAGAATGTTTTCAATGGAAAGCGGGTCGAACAAACTTAATTGTCTAACTACCTCAGACGCTGCTGCACATAGTGGCCATGGATGGTTATCCCGCCATTTAGCGGTTGCCATAACGATGTTCAAGGCTGTTTCCTTTAGTCGCCTCTTACGACACCCACGGGAAGGAGGTTAGTGGCAATATTCTTACACCATTACCACACGGCTTAGGATTGATTTACTAATTACTTACTTAAGATACAAACTTTATCTCAAATGTTGCATAAAGTGGCACATATGTGCAAAATTTCATTACAGTCATTTATAAATTCAATAATTTAAGTAGCATCTGAGATTAGCGTGGATGATCATTATGAAAGAGATTTTAATGCATTAAATATACATTAAAATCTTAATTGAATTAAATGAACTCGATTTTAAAATATTAAATATATATTCAAATCTCATTGAAAGAGAGAAAGATGGAAAATTATGTTTATTAATACCAGTTAAATTGAAATAAAAATAAAAAATCAAATCATACGCTCTTTGTACACACGTGTTTGTAAGAGATTCTGCGCGAAGACATAAAAAACTCATTTAAGACAACAAACAACAAAAGAGAACTAACAAGATTATACAATATTAAAGTTTATAATAAAATTAAAACAGCTAACACTTAAGCATAAAACAAATACAGAAAAAAACACTATGATATAAAGATATAACTTGTCATATTATGAGTCATAATTGAGTGAAAACGCCTAAAAGCTTTCGCATATTATGAAACGCTTAACTTGAAAATTATATGCAAGTTAAGCTGTGAGCGAATAATATTAATATTGATATCGGAATGCAAAGTTTCGATGAACCGACAAATTAAACAACTTTATCGTTAAACGCGATAATACAGATATAAAACAGTTTATACTTCGTCGTAAATTTATTCAATCATAACTACTAGTTGGCAATACGATATTACTTGTGTACTTACGAGTACACAGACCGATAAGACGTTTTGAGGGTGCCCTAAGTCTTGGACAGTGGTTCCCAAACTTATTTTGTCATCTGCCCACTTTGTGTATGAATTATTTTTGGCGCCCCCATTTTTTCTTCTACACAATGACACGATTTTGATTTTCGAACACAATGGCCACAAGGGGGCGTTATCGCCCACTTTGAAAAAAGCTCGTCTAGAAGGTAGTGGACTTTCTGTTTGCTTAACTATATACTCTATGGTAGTGAACCTGCTACGACATTGACGGTTATGTGATTTCTAGCAGGAACAAGAATCGCGTTATGCATGGAAATACATACACAAAATTTATTGAACATACGAAATAATTTTAAAATCATCTGTCATGGGCGAATTTTTTTATATACTTATACACGCCATTCCCGATACTGGAGCAGACAGTGGTCTAGCCAACTAAGTAAGGTAGTGAGTCTTACGTCCAAGCCAACAATATAAATCAAAACCCTTTAGTACGAGCCTACCACCTGGGGATCGAACTCGGCCATCGCGCCTAAAATTAAAAATAAATTATCTCATTTAATAATAAAAAGCGTAGATAAACGGCATTTATTACTAATAAGTTACTACGGCTTGACATGTAAATCAATAAAAATGCGTCATAGACAAAATTAGTTTTAACTCTAACGCAAAAGTTCATAGAGAATTGAAAATATTTTATATTCATATCACTGGGGACCTTAAATTTAACTTTAACCTTTGCGACCGAAGGGAATGGAAAAACGATGGGATATCCAATTGACTAATAATACGTAAAATGACCGATTTGACACTGTGACATAGAATGCGCTCGCTTTCTAAGACTTTAGACATTGGAACCAATTTCCTGAATGCATGTATTTACTATCAAGTAATCTTTGTATATTATTTGACAGCTGGAGGACACGCATAACTACAGAGATCTGATAAGCTGCATCGTCTTGACAATCGCATCGATATCCTTCATGCTATGATTTGAGCTTTCGCGGCTTTTCATGTTAGGAAAGTGCTGGCAGTCTGGCACATCACAGATCCTAAAATAACTTCATCGTTGGTCACATGTTTCCATAAATGGGCTAAAAATATATTTCTTAGTACATACAAAGAATACATATGTACATAGATAGGGGCAACATCACATTCATTTCTCTGGACCCAAAGTATGTAGCTTAAGGACTTGTATTATGGAATCAGAAACAACAAAACTAAGGAATTGTGAAAAAATAAAACAAGAAAAATGTAGAGAAAATGCTTTCAACGTTGACCGTACTGGATTCAAACCGTGGACCACAGAGTCAGCAACACTATGAAACGACGCCACCCGTCCACGAAGCTCGCAAATTTTTCTTTTAATATTTAGTCACTAAGCTAGAGCATAAATTGTAAAAAACCTATCCATTCACAATCTCTACATTACATAAAGACATTGAGAAATTAAACAACTCACGAGACAGGAAATTACGAATGGCTGTATTTTTTTTCCCAATAAACGTATATCTTATTAACGTGAACTAGATCAGGGCTCACCGTACGGTAGATCATTTTTAAAATGCTTGCTTTAACGATTTTACACGAGCGGGGAATTTATTTTATAACACGCTCCGAATGTATGTACATTGCAAACGACCTCTTTTCTTTTCTTTTTTTTGTTATAGTTCCGTTTACAAACTTGCCAGCATTTTTTTTATTTACGAATCACTTAATTTTTATGACGTTCGTTCGAGATATTGCACAATGAGTTTCGCTACAGAAATCACTTGTAAGCAGGATACGAGGACTGGTAACATTATATTGGTGTTCTTCAGTTATGTGTTTATAATACATCCAATATTTGAAAGCATTAAAAAATAGAACAGGAAGCTTGACTTTCGAAAATAAAATGAAAAATATGATGCATAAATGGGGACAACGTCACATATGTTGTTCTGATTCAAAATTAAATTCATTAATAACTTGAGCAAAAGAATCAGAAACCATAAACACTCAGACCAGAGATAATGGAAAAAATATGGGTTTCTATATTGACCCGTACGGGAATCAAATCCTGGACCTTAGGGCTGGCGACACCATGAAAACTGATGTGTTCACGAAGTGCTTGATATTAAACAGACAATCCTATAGCCAAGTAACTAGTGACGCTGCCTTCGAATAGATTCAGCACTACCCATATGTTTCGAGTTCGAATCTCTCTCTGGGCGAAATCGACTCACGGTCGTTTATATGTATATATGAATACCATTCACGACAAGCAAGTAAGCGACCATAGTACCAGACACCTTGCACCTTAGACGCTGCTGCCCGTCACAGGTCTATTTATGTTGGTTTGTTACTTTTTTTAATGTGGTTGTAAAAAATATGTGTTTTTTTTATAGAAAAAGGGAGGCAAGCGAGCAGGTGGCTCACGTGATGGTAAGTGTTTACAGCCGCCCATGGACACCTGCAATACCAGAGACATAGCAGATGCGTTGCCTCCCTTAGAGTGCCCCCTCCCCCCACCCCCCAGAATTGGGGGAGGAGGTGTGTGGGCATCCGGTTACCTGCACTCACCAGACGAAACGCAGAAGTTGGTTAAACTTCTACTTCACGCTGGTATTCTGTGAGGTCGTGGTACTTCCCCGGTCGAGCCGGCCCATTCATGCAACAACAAAAGCTGATGCGTGGCTCTACCACTGTTAAAACGTCCACTGTGTTCACGCCATTCCCAAAGGAGAAGTAGACAGACGTCACCACAATTCGTCCTTTCGACCCACCTTCCACCGAAGACATTTTTGGGGACAACGTGATGGGTGGTGAGCACGTCGCCGTTTATGTCCAAGTCAACGATATAAATCCTATATAATTTTTGAATCGTAGCCATTGGTACGAGTCCTGGGGATTGAACGCGGGTCGTTAATTCGAATTCCGATCGCCCAACCACTCGTCTATCGTGACTTCTATTGGTGGTGGATTATTCTATTCTAGTAGTGGTTATTCCGCCATCTGTCGATAGCCATTTCATATTGTCAAGGTTCTTATGACACCTACGAGAAGAAAGAAGGTGGTATGTTCTTAAGTTAGACCACGGTTAATATCCGTTCTCCCAATATTATAAACAATAATTGATTATTAAACAATCGTAGTCATAATATATCTTTAAGCATTTTATAATACCGGAATAGTCAGAGATGTAATAATGTGAAAAGATAATTGGTCCTTTCGAGCCAGTTTTTATCTTTACTTTCCTACAACGTAACATGTGGTGAACTTATCAACTTGAAATCAAATTATATCTAAACAACTCATCAAATAAGACAAACATGTTAAGAATTGATGACTTCCGTATACGAGTTTCGCCAGCTTTGAGGTTCGAATCCCAGATGAGTTCACCATATAGTAAATCACTTTTTCTTCCTTGTCTTGTGTATGTGGTACTTTTGTTGTTTCCGATTCCTTCACCCATGCTTTAGCTACTTAATTTGGGATCAGAGCAACGCATAACATACATGGTAAAACTCTTTTTATGTATTTATGAATGTATTTAAAAAAAATCGGTAGACGACATTACTTTGGGATCAGAGCAATACTGAAAATCATTCTATTTTCGGCTGTTTCTGTTTTAGGCATAAAATAAATGTTTTCATCGGCCTACCAACCACCATCCAACTCGGACAGTGCGTATTTCCCGGCGCTATTGCTTCTTCTTCTTTACAGCCTATCAAGAGTCCACTGCTGAACATAGGCCTCCCATAAAACTTTCTATAGCGAACGTTCAGCCACCTGCATCCATCACGTTTGCTTGACTCCCTACAAATTCTTCAAGACCACCCTGTATGTTTTGACAACCGCCCCATCCGAGATGAAGCACAAATGAGGTCCGCTTGCCCGGATACGTCGCTGCTTGTCTACGGCACATGGCCGTTCTTTTCTTCTGCCATGTGTTGGCAAACTGTCTGTAATGTTTTTTTCCAACAGTGTGCACACCGCTTGACATAAATATTTGCGGTGCATTCAACGTTTAATATAATCAGCCGGGGACGAAGGACACGTACGAGAGCCGCGCGGGCACCTCGCAAGTTCGGGGAGCGGCTGCAACCAGTTTGGCGACCGCGGGGTCAATAACCAGAGCGCGCTTTTCGGCAAAGTGGGTGGACCTGCAAGCTACGCGAGCTTAATACGTGCGACGAATTCGTATGCGCCCTTTGACTTGCGAATAACGCAGGTACTTCATTAAAAGATATAAAGAGATGTCTTCACGTCATTCCCAATGCAGGTGTAGATTGAGTTCTAGACTAGACAATTGAGTCCCTTCGACCCACCTTCCACCGAATATATTTTCGGGACAACGTGACAGTTGGTGAGCCCGTCGCCGTCTTTATGTACAAGCCAACGACACGAATTGTACTCGTACATAGGTTTTGAAAAACCCCATTGGTACGAGCCTGCCACCTGGGTATTGTGCTCAGGTCTCGGCTCGAATTCCGATCACCCAATTACTCGGCTATCGTGACCATCAAAAGAAAATAGGATAAATAAGACTTCTTTAGAAGTAAACAAATATTCCTCAAGTAGCTGATGGCTATATTTAAAAGTAGCCGTTACCTACATGAAATATTTGTCGTAATTGCTACGCTCGATAAACAGATTGACGTTAGTTCTCAAGTACTTCGTCCTAAACGTGGCTACTAACCGTCAAAGGTATACTTATTTTGAACATGGTTTTTGCTGTACGAAGGTGACGGTGTACGAATTCACGACCGTGGTTATCGAAAGAAAGAAAGAAGTCTACCCCTGTGTTGGTAATTGCTTGAAGATATTTATTTACTAATTCAGGAACGTGAAATTCTAATTATTTAAGAATTTAATAATTCAGTAACGTGAATTTAATATTAGATAACATATTGTTTATTATATTCATAATGAATTATATAATGTATGAAGAGGTGGGTTATATACTTCTTAATTACTAAATGTAGATGCCTTTCCCGTACGGTTCATTTAATCGTTACGCTCAGCAAGACTTTCAAACTGTCCCAACTTTAAAGTGTTTTGTCTTACATAAAAAGCATGAAGAATGAAAAGAGATGGTAAGAATTCAATTTCAAATACTGCCATGCAATTCGTCGAACGTACATAAATCTCGGTACCAGGAGAGATCCGTCTTGCTCTCGTTTATTCAAGGAGTTAATTATAATGAAGCCACGTAAGTTGGTTGGGGCCCTGCGGCTTGTAGAGATCTCCCGGGCCGATATCATTTCAATTACCTATTCTTCGAGCGGCTCATCAGCGTTTAAATGGTGTAAGCAGACATTGTTAATTGTTATAATTGAAGTTTTTTCCTTTTGTAAACTTTTGTAGAGATATTGCCGTTTGAAATGACACACTGCTACATAGTAACACGAGTTCGATACCCAGGCTTGTAGCTGTAGGATTTTTCGAAACTTTTTACGATTTGTATCGACTTATAAACTTAGAGGTTACACCTGTTACGTTGAGCAAAGTGTAAGTACAGACTAAAGTGCATGTATGTTAATGCTATGTCCTTATGTAGGTTTTTCAGTATTAATATGACTGAGGCCTTGATTCCAGGATAGCAGAGGGATTGGGTAAGAAGTAAGAAGAAAAGAGACGGAAGAAACTTATAAAGGATGGGATGGATGGGATGGATGGGATATATCATTGATTTCAAGCAAAACAAGCCCGATATATATATTTATATATATATATATATATATATATATATATATATATATATATATATATATATATATATATATATATATATATATATATATATATATATATATATATATATATATATATATATATATATATATATATATATATATATATATATATATATATATATATATATATATATATATATATATATATATATATATATATATATATATATATGTATGGTTAGAAACCCTTTATTTAGTTAGATAATAAATAGATTATTGTTACTACTTATTCATCAAAATGGTAAACGGAGGAAATAACGTAAATACAAACATAAATAGACTGATACGATCGTAAACTTTCGTTTTAGTTTCACCTAAATAAGGTAAAAAAATTCCATTCAAACAAGTGCACAAATAACATACATATAGATCTTTTGATATCGTGTGTAGAGTATGCTATAACGTAGTTAATAAGTAGTGTTTTAACTGAAACATGACCCCCGGCCACTGAAATTAGTGAGTGTTAAAGGATGACTACAAACTACACTGTTCTGTGCAAATGTGTTATGTTATACATATGTAAGAAAGTGTGCGATATTTGTTCTACCGTGAATTGAAAAATAATTCTTTCTCTTAATGAGCTGATTTTGTAAATACATAAATTTACACATTTATATCTCAGAAGCCACCAACCATCATTTCGTCAACATTTCGTGTTTGGATAATGTTTTGTATTCAAAGATCTGTATCTAAGATTATTCAATTACACCCGAAATAATTATTAAATACATTATAAATTACAAATTTACTAACCCTGTATGTTTCTGAATTTGAATAATGCACGTTAAACTCATTAAGGAACATTTTATTTTAAAATTGAATATCACTATTCAATTTTAAAATAAAATGTTCCTTAATGAGGTTGCTGGAAAAATACAAATACATTTGTATATGATCCAATTAAAATTAATGTTTATATTGACATAGATTTAAATGCATAATAAATAACATATGAAATAATCATAAAACCCGGCTGACATTTGGACACGTCAAACAAACATAGTCTAAAGTCATTCGCAATAAATATTTTTATTGGATTGGATGCTATTAAATATTATAATTAATCCAATCATTTTTAGTAACGAATATTGGAAATATTAGCAGATTATAAAAGTGTTTCAGATTGCATAAGTTATTCGAATAACACTATAGCTTTCTCCTTTACAAGTGTTATTAGGACTTTAGACAGAATAAAAACTCATGTGTCTTTTTTCCTAAAAAATGTATTCGGTGGAAGGTGGATTGAAAATTTTTCATTGTGGAGACCTCTGTCTACCCCTGTATTGGTTATTTGTTCTGTCTGATTCAACAACCCAAAGCCTCTGGCTATAAATTTGTTACTTTTGCAATGGCAATTGATGTCTTTAATACCAAGAAAGGTTAAATTAATTAAAAAATTAAAGATATCTTATAATGGGGAAAAAAAGGTTCCCGAGTGGCAACCTCGTACAGGCAAACGCAGTGTAGGACGACCCCACACGAGATGGAGTGACGACTTGCAAAATGTTGTAGGAAGTCGATGGATCAGGTGGCTGGGGACCGTTATAAATAAATAATAAATATAAATATCTTCACGCAATTCCCAGTACAGGGGCAGACAGAGGTCTAGTCTAGACAATTAAGTCCCTTCGACCCACCTTCCACCCAAGATATTTTCGGGATAACTTGACAGGTGGTGAGCCCGTCGCCGTCTTTATGTCCAAGCCAACGATGTAATTCGTACATAAGTTTTTTTAAAAACCCATTGGTACGAGCCTGCCACCTGGGGATCGAACTCGGGTCTCTTGACTCGAAATTCTGACCACCCAACCACTCGGCTTTCGTGACTGGGGATCGTCCGTTGTGGGAGGCCTATGTTCAGCAGTGGACTCTTGATGGGCTGTAAAGAAGAAGAAGAAGATATCCACACCCTTCCCGTAGATGTGCAAAAATCAAACAAAGGAAAAAGCCCTAAAAATTGACAGATAGTTAGACAGGGACAACATTGCATACATCGCTCTAGTTCAAAGTAAGTAGCAAAAGCACGCAAACACGATATAATGTACAAAATGTGGTTGATTTGCTTTAAACTGTGTTAATGATGGCCTTATGAGGAAGCTCAAATTTGTTCAGCGTGCTATGGAAAGGGCTATGCTCAGAGTTTCTCTATGTGATAGAATCCGCTATGAAGACATCCGCAGCAGAGCTTAGGTAACTGATATGTCACCTTCGTTCTGCTAGGCCGCAAGATCAGCGCGCTGAAGTGACAATGAGCTGGCTACATAGCTCGACGAACTGATAGCCGTTGGGGAGAAAAGGTGGGACTACTTGCAGAATGTTGCAGGAAGTCAATGGATGCAGGTGGCTGGGGACCGTTCACTGTGGAAAGGTTTGGGGGGGCCTATGTTCAGCAGTGGACTCTTGATAGGCTGTAAAGAAAAAGAAGAAGAACTGTGATAACGTGGTCACGAGGAGGAAAGTACTCTTATTTACGGAATTTATTGCGAGTGAAACGCAATAAATTCCGTAAATAAGAGTTTTATTAAAATGTGTTATAGCTTTTCCCACACTGGCCTCTTACGTCACCAACAGGAAAGAGGGGGCGGTATTATGCTTACACCTGTACCAAACGGCTGTCTTATAAAATTGAAAATGGATTAAACAAATAATATTCTATTTACACCGAACATAAAGCATTGTGTAACAAAACCTGAAGTACATTAATATAACTCCATCCATTGAGTAGTTCAAAGAACTAACTCCCACATTGATAAGTCGCTTTTTTGCTATACATTTCTTGTCTTAGATAAAACTGGTGTTATTTGAATAGACACGACTGGTCATTGGGAGCAATGTACTCCATTGTTGGCTCGCGTTACACCTAAATATATTGTTGTAAAAACTTCTAACAAACATAAATGACCTGTTGTAAACTGTCACGGGGTGATTATGTAAAAAGAAGCAGGAAACAAAAAACTAACGCGCAATTTGCATTTTTAATTTTTTTCATTAATTTAAATACCACATTGATAATTAAAACAGTTAAGATAAGATAAATTAAATAACTAATCCAATCATTCATCGATACAAGAATTGCATTAATATATTGTCTCTCTTTCATCCGACACGGTTTTGTATTTAATTTATTGTGTCGGAGAAAAAACATGCGAAAGAAACTCCGTAGGTATTTTTGTCTTTTTTGAATGTTTTTAAATATGTATATAAAAATATCTTCACGGCATGCCCAATACAGGCGTGACAGAGGTCTAGACAATTAAGTACTTTCATCCCACCTTTTACCGAAGAAATTTTTTTGGGACACCGTGACAGATGGTGAGCTTATCGCCATCTTTACATGCAAGCCAACGATATAAATCATACATAAGTTTTGAAAAAACGAATTGGTACGAGTCTACCATCGAATTCGGATCTCTCGACCCGAATTCCGATTATCCAACCACTTGGCCATCGTAATTTACACAAATTACAGGTTCATTATATAATATGGATACGGTTACGGAAATCCTGTTATTTGGAAACAAATATGTCCCAAAGAAAGGTACTGGCACAGATGAAGACTCGAAGGTAGAAAAAGACTATTTCGTGCTTTTCTTTGTTTCTATACAAATAAAAAAAATGAAACTAATATCTTCACGCAATTCCCAATACAGGGGTAGACAGAGGTCTAGTCTAGACAATTAAGTCCTTTCGACCCAGCTTCCACCGTAGATATTTTCGGGACAACCTGACAGGTGGTGAACCCGTCGCCGTTATGCCCAAGCCATCGATATAATTCGTACATCGCGTGTGTACCCAACCACTCTTCATCGTGACTTATAGTTTCTATACAGCCTATTAAAAGTCCACCAGTCCAAGTGCTTTACATAGGCCTTCCCCAAAACCCTCCACAAAGAACGGTAGCGAGCCACCTGCAGCTGTTGACTCCCGCGCTATTGTGCAGGTCGTCACCCCTCTAAGGGCGCACACTGCACTTGCCTGAACAAATCCATCTCTCAAGAACCTTCCTTCTCCAACGGTTATAAATTCTCTAAAAAGAAGGACTCCATCATCGTCAAATTTTACCATAAATTAAGGTGCCACATGGTTCCGGTATAAGAATATAACCCTCTTAGAGTATCGTAAGAAAACACTAATGAAAAAGCCTTAGAAACGAAAATGAGTACCGACGGTTAGCGTAACAAACATCAAGAAGAGCACCAAGCCAAGTCTTTAAAGAAGTTGGCCGGTTTCCTTTGCTAAATCAAAAAAGGTCGATGAATCGATTAATCATTCTCATTCTAAATTACTCATACGGTGCCATGTTCTAGATAAATTAAAATCTTATCTCTAATACATCAAACGTTTAAAGAATGTAAACAAGTGAAGTTAAGTGAAAAGCCGTCTAGACAGGCGCACATTAAGGAAAATTCGCTCTCACGTCACATTAGATAAGGCGATGACACGTTAAATTAAGGGTATCGAACCCGGAACTTGCGGTCAGCAGCCTCGTCTAAGCAATCTATCAATTAGAGCCTCCCTTCTTAAACTAACATTGTTACAGTTGGCAACGTGTTCATATCGCGATTTTAGTTTTTTTGCCATTAGCGGCGCATGCGTATTTCCGTTATGTTTGGGGGAAGGCCCAGACGGCTATACTATTATATAACAACAAACTAAACTACAAACGAAATGTCTGACACGCTCTGCATCGCGCTATCGAAGTTCCTCCGGTATATTTCTTCTAAATAAATAACAACAAACAAGAAAGACACAAATATATTCGTATATAGATAGGGATAACATCAAGTACATTAGTCTCATCCCAAAGAAAGTAACTTAAGCATTGTCCGAATCGATAAATCGAATCCGAGACCACAGAGGTGGAGTCATTGTGGAAACCGGTGTGTAGGTAACCCGACTACGAACGTTGTCAATAACAAAAACCATCAATTGCACATAAATATTCCTAAGAGTAAGACGATTTCAGGGTGGAGAGGGAGGGAGAGAGAGTGCGAGAGAAAGAACAGCAGTATAAGGCCTATTCCACAGGCTTATTTAACGATTATTCCACAAATTTTTCCCGTAAAGAGAATTTTCCAAGCGTTTGGTGTTCTCCCGTACTTGATGGTTTCTCATAATCGCAAAGGATCTCATATATTTATATATATATATATATATATATATATATATATATATATATATATATATATATATATATATATATATATATATATATATATATATATATATATATATATATATATATATATATATATATATATATATATATACATATATATATATATATATACATATATATATATATATATATATATATATATATATATATATATATATATATCTTCACGCAATTCCCAATACAGTGGTAGACAGAGGTCAAGTCTAGACAATTAAGTCCTTTTGACCCACCTTCCACCGAAGATATTTTCGGGACAACGTGACAGGTGGTGAGCCCGTCGCCGCCTGCAAAGGATCTCAAATTACAAAAAAAAAATAAAGATAAACTTTAAAGATCCTAATTCGATTATACTTTAACCGATATTAAAGGCTAAGGAATTGTACCCAGTTTTGAAATATTTTTTTTAAATACGATGTTTTATTCCTTGTGTGTATTGTACTCGTATTTGAAAAAGGATGTATGTTTTATTATATCTCTGATGAAATTTTAACTTCTACAACTAAATACAGAATTGGATTATCTTACAAAAAATAACTGAATTTTATAGACTCCATGAAAGCAGGGGGTTTTTACTGGAGAAATGTATATATCAGGGTCTAAATAATTGCGCTATTTGGACGTTAGGTTGATAAATATTCATATTTAGCAACCCCCGACGGCAAGGCGGAATAATGTACCGGTGAGAGCAGGCCACCCACATGTTGTGTTGCAAATAAATCACTTTCCGTAGTGATCGGGCGCGGGTGACAGCCCTGTCATTAACCAGTCAATTTGTGAAGAGACAAAATGATAAAACAATAGATATGATACTGGCAGAATTCTATCAAGAGAGGTCATAAATCAAAAGATAAGAAGAAATAAAAAATAATAGAGGTTAGAGCGTTGAGAGTGAGAGAGACAGAGGGAGTACACTTTTTTGCACGCCAAAAAAATATGCCAGAGAGTTTAAACATAAATACAGGTATTAACATTTATTGGTAGCACAATAGACGGCGTTATCGCTCTAAGCGATTTCATCCATACAAGTTTTGGATGGACGGGATATAGCAAGAGTTAAATTTAAAACAAATTGACTGATCTGAAACAAGTCACAGTAATTTGATTGGAATTTCGAAGACTCGAGCTCGATCCCTTGAGGACAGATTTACCTGAGATTTATCGAAAGTTATGTAAGATTTTAACGTTGTCTTGGACACTAAGAGCGCGACAGGCTACATATCAAGATGCCCCAAAATTAATTCAATCAAATGTTGGTTAAAATGACTAAATAGAAAAACCACCCCCGTATAGTAAATACAGCCCCATATAGGCAGGGAAAGAGTCTACCGCCTTTAAAATTCCCAAATTTGTTTTTTTTGTAGGTAGTTCCGAAAATATCTTCGGTTGAAGTTGGGTCGAAGGGACTTAATTGTCTAGACTATACCTCTGTCTACCCCTGTATTGGGAATTGCGCGAAGATATTTATTTATTTATTTGGTAGGCAGTTGTATATATATGTAGTGTAGTTAATTGTAGACTATATTTAAAAATACGTTGTCGGTTTTATTAAAATAGAAATGTTCTTCTTCTTCGTTCATAGCTTTGAATCTATGAAAGAAGAAGAAGAAGAGTTTCTTCGATTTTCAAATAAAAATGTTTTATAATCATAAACGCCACTTTTGCCAATAAACGCCACTTTTGCCAAATTGCTAATTGTCAAAAAATACGGATGTCAAAAATATTTCAAATAAGCTTTTTTTACATTAATAAAAACAACTTAGATTGTTAGTGTAGTCCTTCCTATTCGCTGCAAATAATAGGCACCCTAAAAAATCTCTTTGTTTTCTACACGCACTTCTTCATCTCGGCCAATTAAACCTTAACACAGCCTCGCACGATCTCCGGAATATTCTGTGTGAGCCTGTGATAACATCGACAAGCGATTTATGGAAGTGGCTTGATATGGTGTATATATAAAAATTTATAACACAAGTAAAAATATATAATAACATATTTCTAAATGATGTCGGCAATTGAGAAAAAAAAAATTAAAAACTTTGTTCTGATAAATACAAATGTATTAAAAAGGGAGGAATTAAAATGAGTTCGAAGAGAATGTCAATTGTTACATAAGTTTAATTTTTTTAAATGGAAAGTAAATAAATATTTAACATTACAAATTAAAGAAATATTTAATATTTGCCTTATGACTCCTATTGTTCCCGGGAAAAGACTTGAAAATGGAGTTAGCTATCGAGAGATGGCGGGACAGACCTGACCAAAAATAGCAAACTAAGAGTCAGCTAATCAGTGACGGGCTGCATATTCTGATTTCTGGTACAACGGTCGCCAATCTGCCTGCTGAGCGTGGCGGTTATAGCAACGTCTGTATATATATATATATATATATATATATATATATATATATATATATATATATATATATATATATATATATATATATATATATATATATATATATATATATATATATATATATATATATATATATATATATATATATATATATATATATATATATATATATATATATGAGCCGTTCAGCGAGCAAAGAACCAATCCTCTTGTCACCAGTGGCTACGACCAGTCGCGAATATAATTCCCTTAGAAATCGAATTTATATTAATATAATTGTATTTCCTATTACAATTGTAATTGTAATAGGAAGAAGACTGAAGACTGACTTAGAAAACAAATGTAAAACAACTTTGTTTACTATTCTTCTTATTCTTTCTTAGTTTTATGGCCCCTCTTTTTAGAATTCTGCCAATGTCAAGTCAGTCATGGGAGTGACAAGATTGTTAACTATTCTTACGTGGAGAACCGAGAGAGAGAGAGGGAGATGTCGGGTACTTTAAACATCATTGATATTCATGATTTTCTATTCGCTTCCAACGCGTCGGTATCTAGGTGTTACGGTTATGATACACGTAATTACGGTAATTAATACGCGTATGTTACAGAACAGCACGCATCTTACACTTACATTTGTAATACAATTTGATAATAGAATAATAAATATAAATAAATATCTTCATGCCATTCCCAATACAGGAGTAGACAGAGGTCTAGTCTAGACAATTAAGTCCCTTTGACCCACCTTCCACCGAAGATATTTTCGGGACAGCGTGACAGGTGGTGAGCCCGTCGCCGTCTCTATGTCCAAACCAACTATGTGAATCGTTCACAGGTTTTGAAAAAACCCATTGGTACGAGCCTGCCACCTGGGGCTCACACCTGGGAACGATTCTCTCACATGGACTACATAGGCGAGGCCCGGCTATCACTAACACTTTTAATTTTATCTTTCGCTATTCGTTCTTCACTCATCGTTTCAATTCATCCATTTCTGTAATAAAACCATCTATCTATTAAAACCTGAAAAATTAAATTGAATACTGAAACAGTTTTAAAATAAGTATTTCATGATCCAATCGTCTTCAGAACTAAAGCGTCCCAGTTAACGTAGCTGCGAAGCTAGCCGCGTTCAAAGTCAGATAATTGTATTTCTGAGAAACGGCCAGCTGTTCTTGAATGATGGTCGTTGTTGTCACACCTTAGCGCGGCAAAGGTTCAACGCGCCGGTCGCAACACGGCCGGAACGTGACCCACGTGATTATGACAGTTATTTATAAATGACAGATCACTGACAGATCAGTGATCAACGTTGAATGGTTTAGTTTAATGCTGCTCATTTTTAGAATGTGTACATAGAATATGTTCACAATATGTACATAGACTTATAAGATATAGAAATAAAAGAATAGATCAACTATTAAGTGGTCCTTTTAATATTTTTTTAATGTAATATAATAATATAACATAAATATGTAAAATAATATTATTACAATGACTTATTACAATGAACTTTTATAAAATTTAGCTTAGTTAAGAATCATAAATAAACTTTAAAAATAAATACTTTTTTCCAATTCTTTACATTCTCTCAAATGTCCATCGCTGCCATATATGGACGACCTATGATTTTCTACATAGAACGGTCTCTAGTCAGCTTAAATTATGAAATATTGACGCAAACCAAAAATTTCTTTAATCGGCAAAAAATTTCATTATTCTTATAGATAGAAATTAGCTTTAACTAGTTCACAAGGTCTTAAGAAGAGTTTGATTAATTTAATTACCTGTCAGTTAATATTATATTAATACGCATAACATTGAGAAGGTAAACGAAGAAACCTTCTGTTCTTTTTTAATTAAAAATAAACTGGTCTTCATGAAACTAATTAAAGCAAAGCCTAATTAGTAAATATCAACCAAAAAATCCGTCGCCGAACCCTGTCGATCAACTCGGCTCCCATTTTGGCGGTCCGTGTTCAGTTACGAGGAAGTTTATAATTGTGTAATGACTTATTGGTGACAATGTAAGCTTTTGAATTTAAAAATAAATGTCGGGCTGTGAAGGATTGAATCATTAAATATAATTAGTTCTCGATGCAAGCGATCTCAAGTCACCTGATTTTAAGACGGAGAAACACTGGCGACTGCTGTTGTCTAGCTGGATTTTGAGCAATGGCTAGTGGGTTTGAAAAATCCAACAAAAGCGATATTATGAAAATTACTAGTTAAAAAATATCTCCACGCAATTTCCCAATACTGGGGTAGACATAGGTCTAGTCTAGACAATTAAGTCCCTTCGACCCGCCTTCCACCGAAGATATTTTCGGGACAACGTGACAGGTGGTGAGCCTGTCTTTATGTTCAAGCTAATGATATAATTCGTACATAAGTTTTTATGAAAAACCCATTGGTACGAGCCTGCCATTTGGGGATCGAACTCGGGTCTCTCGATTCGAAATTCCGATCACCCAACCACTCGGCTATCGTGACTTTAAAAAATTACTAGTTAAATCTCAAGTAAGGTTCGGTGACATTTGGTATAGGCTAATTGCAGGAATTCTAGGATACATGGGGCTGGGGCTCGTCACTTGTGCAAAACTTTAGGATAGGCCTATATTCATCAGTAGATTCTTTCCAGGCTGCAATGAAGAAGAATGACTACCACTCTCTCTACCCCCGTGGGTGTCGTAAGAGAAAAGCCTCGAAAATGTAAGTGGCTACCAACATCAGGTGGGATAATCATCTCTTAAAAATACCAGACTAAAAATACCAGACTAAAAATACCAGACCAAAAATACAGCGGGCTAGTAACGGACAGCAGTGTGTACAAGATACCTCGTACCTGAGACGAGGTATCTAGTACAACAATCGTCAATCAGCTTGTGTGGCGATTATCGCTAAATCCGTATGTGAGAGGCGTAAGTCCTGCGATGGACGTTTAGAGGCTGTTATGGTGATGAAGCTTTGGTGGCAGGACTTAGTTTACTAGACCTCAGACTACCTCAATATTAGGAAAAGATTTTTTTTGATATTCATATTTAATAACCCGCGAAATAATGTGTATTGCGTATATATAGTCTATATCTTGCTATATAATGACAATGCTTAATGCATTACTATTAAAGGGTCGTCCTACACTGTATTTTCCTAAACGATGTTGCCATCCGAGAACGACTCAGTTCATCGTGCTTTGTGCACATTGCCCCTTCAGCGCGATGATCTTTACGGCTATGTCGATTACCTTAGTTCTGCTGCGGATGTCTTCATTGCGGAGTCTATCACGCCGAGATTATTTGTAGAATTACAAAGATGCTAATTGATACTACGTCTTGTGAATATGTGGAATTTCAAAAATAATTTAAATCTACAGTGTTAATCAACAATTTTTTATTTCTTATTTACTCATTAAACAAACACAAATTATCATTTGGTTCCTTATATAGCCGTAACGGTTTATCTAATTCGGTGCATTCACAAAACTTTTATCTTTATGGAACCAAAATAAGGTACTATAACGTATAAAAATAAAGATATTACTTAATTATCCGCTAATGGGTATGCGCTAAAAGAGCAAAGTTATAAATAACAGAAGTAAATCGAATGATATATTGTACAATTAAGCTCCTGGCTTTCATTAAAAAAGGTCGCGTGGTCCCTTGTTAACGCTTTACGGTTATGGATCGCACATAATTCATTAGGTGGTTGAACTGACGGTTTTGATGAAATGCACTCGTTCAACTTCATGTTCAACATTTATTATATAAGGGTAGTGAAGTTCTCGATCATTTTGTTCTGAGAACCCAAATTTAACCAGAGCATGTTTAAAAGAAATGATACATAGTGAGCCTGTTTTTATCTTATTGTCCAATAAAGAAAGAATTAGTATAGTGTTCTCCTAGGGATCGAACTTGAGTCTTTTGATTCGGAATCCGATTAAACCACACGGCCATCGTGGCTACACCACGAGCATTCCCATGTATTATATATCTTCGCGCTCTGTCCCAACATTCGGGTAACCTGCTTTAACTATAATTATTATTTTTTTAAATTATTGCAACTTAACTCTGATATTTATATATTAGTTACTATTTTATTACATGTTTAGTTATATTATTTAGCCCTTTAGTTTTATTATTGTATTGTATGTGTATATAATGTGTGTATTTATACTTTTAATTATCGCCCGTTAATTTATAATATAAATTATATGGTATGTAATTTACGTATGTGTCTCTTCAGTTAGCCAGCACTTTAATTAAATAAGAAACATGCGGCGTTCGTTACGCCCATAACGAGGTTATTTGGCTGAAAATCAGCGCTGAGCGGAATTTTCCTTGCTTTGCATATGCTGAGCCAACCCCTATTTGGCACAATTTTGTTATTCATTTTTTTATTTGGTTATGCTTGTTATTATTTTTACGTGTGCTGAGTAAATGTTTTTTCATTCATTTAGAAGCCAAGAAAGCGAAGTCTGTTTAGCCCACTTTTCACCGAAGCTTATTTGCCCTGTCTACTCCTAACCGTAAAATTATTATAATGTGAAATTAAAAAAAGAACTGCACTAGAAAGCAAATAAAGCACGCGTCATTCTATCTTGCAGAAACAACTGACATTCGTTTACAAGACGACATTTAATATAGTAGAAGCGGTCCGCTAGAGAAAGGCCGACAAGACCCCGCGGGCCTTGATCAATTAAAACGGAGCATTATAATGTAATGTAACGAGTATCTACTTTCTACAATACTCAATATGTCAACATGCAAGCAGTACCGGGGCTCGGACGATTGCAGCCGCGCGCTAGACGTGCCCCGCGGCTCCGTCTGACATTTTCTTGCAGCTGTTAATATATTGTTGCGGTACATACTATTGCCATTGAAAAACGATGTATGTTAAGTGCACATAAACTCGTCCAATTTGTAGATAGAGCTCCAGACAATAAATTCCTTTCGAATTTCATCGAAGACATTTTTTTATATCACGGTAGCCGAGTGGTTGTGTGTACGGAATTCGAGTCAAGAGACCCGAGTTCGATCCTAAAGGCACGTGACAATGGGTTTCTACAAAACTTCTGTGCGATTTATATGGTTGTATTGGACGTAGGTCTACCTTATGTACCACTTTGTGCATAAAAGCTGGATATGTGGCAGATTCTGCAGCTGAACGAAGGTGTTGCTCGACTGGAAAAGTATCACAATCTCGCAGGATACCAGTTTGAAGTGGGGGGTGTCATTTGTCACCGTTTCCCCGTGAAGGGCTGCGGTAGATTTATTAAAAAAATATTGAAATGGCATTGGCTTCCACGAATGGCTACCATTTATATATAAGCAGAGATGTGTATTATTTGTATTACACCGACAGAGGGCGGATAAAGGTCTCAAAGAATACCAGTTCAAAATTCAGTATACCCATGACAGGAACCAGCGATTAAAGTTTACGACCTCCGTGGATGAGTGGCGCACGCACCGGGTTCGATAACCAGTCGGGTCAATGTAAAAAAAACAGTTTTCTACATTTTCTCGTGAGTGTTTTTGGTACTGTCATTGTTTCTGATTCCATACTACACGTGCTTAAGCGCTTACTTGGGATCAGATCAGTATATGTATTGTTATTGTTCTTATTTATGTATGTAAAAAAAATGTGCTAGGTGTCTGGTATAACGATCGCTTACCCGCTCGCAATGCGCTGTTATCGTGGTTAACCCTTCCATACGGGGAAGCCGATGTTGTGCTCTGGAATTTTACAGGCCGTAATGGTGATATGTTATTGCAATCGTCAAATCACTTGGAAAGCGTGACGATTATTGTGTTCTCCACCTTTTATTCTCAATGATTTGGAGAAGTGGATAAAAGGTTTTTTCAAAAACTTATGCACGATTTATATCGTTTGCTTGGACATAAAGATATCACCACACATCACCCCAAAAAAGTGTCTTCGGGGGAAGATGAATCGGAAGTACTTAAATGTCTCCCTCTGCATTGGGAATGGCCTGAAGATATTTTTTTTCTCTTTTCGAACATGTTACATTCCGTTGTACATTAAATGAAGCTGTAATTTACGAAACATGATGGGTTTTAAGTGAAATATTGAAACAAACCAATAACGCTCATTATATATGCACTGACATTTTGTCTGAGCGCGACGACTTCAATCACTTAGCAAAACGGTTATGACTTCCTCAACGAGTAACGCATGCGGATTGCCCAAAAACCGAATTCCATGTTGCTATGAGCCTCCGTCCAGTGAAAGCAGTTCTTTTAATACATACAGATTACATTTATTTTATTTTATTTGCGATAAAAAACAGTTATACATTACAGTCATATTACAATTGTAATAATATAAAATCTTCATTATTTACAACCAACGACATTATGCTCGAATTGCTATGGAGTTTTATGCATAGCCTAAATAAGAAAGAAAAAAAATCGTATGTTAACAATTATTAGTAAACTATTACAGTGAAGTTTTAGTTTGTAAATATTTTTAATTAAGCTTTTTTTTTAATTTATCTGCAGATAAGTAAAATCAATTTGTATATCAATGTGTCAAGTGGTAGAGCCACAAGTAAGCTTTTTTTGTCTAGCTGCGTCAACCTTACAAAATACCTCAAGTCTTCCGTATGCAGAAGACAGAGATAGATATCAAACTTATGTTTCTCCTATGCCTTATAAAAACAAAAATAATCATTGAAGACTCGTCATATTATTGTCCCTCGTCATATACTAAGCAGATAAGCAAAAACTCAAAGAACGAAATAAAGTGATCATGTTGTGAATGTATGAAAATACTTTTATTGTACACCGCGAAATACAAAAATTGAAAACTAAAAAATCTGTACAATATGGCGGTCTAATCGCTGCATAACGATCTCTACCAGGCAACAAAAGGCGTTAAGAAGCTGCGTCACAGATACCTGGCAGGTGGTGCAATAATCGGATAAAATAAATAAATTAAAATTTTAAATAAATAAAAAATAAGCATTGAAGAAATAAAGCTAAACATGTTATAGCGTAGCTCGCGGTGGGGTGCTGCCACGATTTCAAAAAACCGCCAAACCAATTAAGCCCGGGGGGCATTTCGCAAACATGAAAGCCACGCGAGGCTACTTTTATTTATCAGTGCACACTTTCGTCGAGCGGAGAATGCAGCGACGGCCGCGCGTTAATATACCTGTTTGGTGATCGAATGGTGTCGGAGAGCTCTCGGGCTCCGGGGTCCGGGGTTTAAAATTACGTAAAAACCATTTAAAGATTAAGGCTTCAAGGCGACTCGCATTACAGAGCTGTATTGGAGAATTTGAAAGTTGCTCCTCACGACATCAGGTAGCGCGTAATAAAAAGTGTAAGGTACACTTTAACAACTTTGTCACAATAGCCGAGTGGTTGGGTGATCGGAATTTGAGTCTAGAGGCTCGAGTTCGATTCTCAGGAGGAAGGAGCAGTGGGGTTCCTTTTTTTTCAAAATTTATGTACGATTTATATAAGAGTCCACTGCTGGACTAAGACCTCTTCCATAAGGGAAGGTTTGCCATAATCTCCACGTCTAGCAAGCGAATAGAAAATCGCTGTTAAGTCTACTGAATTTTGGTCTGATTTCAATACAGTCATATCATCATTTGATTGCACCCAATGGTATTTTCAAACCTTTTCCCTATGTCGCCATACTTTATTTTTTACAAATGCCTACTTCGATTGAAATTTAATCTGTCCTCGTTTAACTTTCTCCAGATATCTTTCCGCGGCATCTGTGCGTATTCTGGGAAGACATATTTTAGTTTCTTAATATGAATTAATTGAACAATATCTTCCAACAGAACATAATAAAACCTTCACCAGCGAAACAAATCTCCTCGGTCCGTTATTTCGCTGCTTCCTAACATCTCCGAACACTCACAGTATCACCGGCGCACAGGTATCCCAATTAACCACCGGGTCAGAGACACGAATACGATAATCTGTTCGCATGCAAATTTAGTTTTAATAACGCACCACTTTGGAAGCTGGATATTGCACGACGGGGCGCATGCCTCAACGACACCAACGCCGGAGATAATAAACATTTTATAAGTATGATAAAAAAATTATCCGTGAGGAAGCCCGTTCCGTATTTAATTTATAATGTTAGCATCTTAAACGGGTCCGATAGCTCAGTTGGTTACACTGCCTTCCAAGCTAAGGTTGCGGGTTAGAATATCGCTAAGAAGTTGCCGAACTGTATGATGAATGTTTGCAACCTCGATGAATAATGACTTACGTAGTCATTATTAACTACTTACGTAGTATTTAGTAAAGGTGGATCGTTAGGACTTATTTGTCTAGACTTGCTTGTTGTTAACATGTCTGTCCCCGTACTGGAAAAATTGGTGTAGATATATTTTTTTAACTTACGCAGTGTGGTAACGGCGTAATAATATTACCACTCCCTTTCATCCCGTGGATGTCGTAAGAGGCGATTAAGGGAAATAGCCTTGAATATCGTTATATAGCCTTGAATATCTTAATAACCGATGGGTGGCGGGATAACCCTTTCTTAAAAAATATTAGACCAAAATATTCATACCGAAGGTGGGCAGCAGCGTCCAAGGTGGGAGTGGTCTGATACGGCGATCGCCAATCAGCTTACCAAGCGTGGCGATGATGGCAAATCCTCCTTATGTGCGTGTGTCCCACAGTAGACTTTAACAGGCCGTTATGTATGTATTTTTTAATATATTTAGCATTAAAAAAATAGTCACGATAGCCGAGTCGTTGGGTGATCGGAATTCGAGTCGAGAGACCTGAGTTTGATCCCCAGATGGCAGTACGGGATCAATGGGTTTTTTCAAAACCTATGAACGATTCATATCGTTGACTTGGACATAGAGGTGACGACGGGCTCTCCACCTGTCACGTTGTCCCAAAATATCTACGGTGGAAGGTGGTTCGAAGGGACCTTATTGTCTAGACCAGACGTCTGTCTACCCCTGTATTGGGAATGGCGTGAAGATATTTTTATATTATTATTTACAGCATTAAAATATTCACGTAACCAGCAACGGACAGATCGACCCCCGTGTTACAAGCCCGCAAAACCTGAACGTCAATGAACACACAGCAGCGCAACAGAAAGCGAGAGTAACAAGAGTTATTTCGGGGCGCGGCAGATATTTTTATGACTAAAATGTACCACGCTCGCTGTGTCAGTGAGCACTTGATTTACGTTTACGTATATTAAAATTGTTTGAGCGGAGCTGTTGCCGAGCTCTTTTATCTTCGCTGAAGGCTAGACGTAGGTGGACGGAGCAGCTCGTCCGTGCGCCGATCTTGTACCGGAGGATTTTTTTTGTCTTATGACATAAATACTTGCTATGGGGTGAATGACCTTCGTTACACTTTTTCATTACTCTACCGCTCATGTTTCGGGTGCTGTGTTTCGAGTGTTTGTAATTTTTTTTTTTGTTAATATTACGTTTTGTTATAATTATCTCCTCATAACTCTCTCAATTCAATATCTATATAGTCACGATAGCCGAGTTTGGGCGGTCGGAATTACGAGTCAAGAGACCCGGGTTCGATCCAGGTATGCCGCCTGGGTTCGTAACAATGGGTTTTTGAAAAACTTTTGTACAAATTATATCGTTGGCTTGGAGATAAAGTTGGCGACGGGATCACCACCTGTCAAGTTGTCCCGAAAGTATCTTCGGTGGAAAGTTGGTCAAAGGGACTAATTTGTCTAAACTGGACCTCTGTCTACCTCTGTATTGGGAATTGTGTGAAGCTATTTTATATAATTTTATAAATTACTATCTAATTATATTATCTCTCATTCTCTTATGGATATTTTCATCCGGAAGGATTAGGCATCGTGTATAGAGGAGGAGTTAATGTAATCTACGCTTCTTGTAGCTTACATGCTGCAGCATGAAGTTGATCTGCTTAATTTATTACTGGTATTCTTCTTGACGTTTCCCTCACCAACCATTAGTTATCCTGACTCGGCTACATTCATATATATATATATATATATATATATATATATATATATATATATATATATATATATATATATATATATATATATATATATATATATATATATATATATATATATATATATATATATATATATATATATATATATATATATATATATATATATATATATATATATATATATATATATATATATTAAATAAGACCCAACAAGACGATATCGCTAGTCAGATCGTCTTAATTTAATGCCTAAGTAAAACATTTACAATAATTTTAATTAAATCTCTTATGACACATGAGGCCAGCTGTTCAAATTTGCAAACCGTCTATCTGTGATGAAATTTTATGAGAAATACTATAATCGTTATCATTACAATAATAAAGAGTACAGTCGCGTGTACTGCCGGATAATGAGTTAGACGGAAACAGACTTTGTGCTTAGCCGGCGCAGCAGAGGACGGCACGTCCTGATGACATTGTATTAATTGAAAAATGACTTTATGTCCGACCTCCAAAAGAGTCATTCAGCTGCTATGAGACATGCGAACACGGTGGGAACGTCTCCTTAACGCATGGGAACCAAAATGAAACGGACATATTCATTTACATACGTATTTATTGATCAATTGAAATCATTAACAATAAAATATTAATTATCCATTAAACAATTCAAATTAACAGATTGCATAATCAAAATTTTTCACATGAACAAAAAACTAGAATGCAACCCCCGGGTAATTGCCATGCAAACGATTAAAACTCGAATTTAAGTACATTTACATTTTTAACCTAAAATCAAGTTTTATACAGCAAGGCGTACGACGATAATTGATCCAATTATTGATTCTGATCGAAATAAATAATCTCGAAAAAATTGTTGAAGTAAACATTTCATAATCATTGCAATATAAATTTAATCATATAACATAAAATAAAACTAGTCAATTGAACAAATTGTCTAGACACAAAATACAAAAAGACCTATCATTAATAATTAAACCATTAAATAACTTTGTCATGCACACTCGCGAGTTGATATTGTAAAACAAAAATTGTCATGCGTTAGAATGTTTAGTACTTGTTAGTCAACAATATTCAAAAAATAATCTATACAAATACTCAAATTACAAAATAAAAATCTTAAATAGTATACGAATATTAGGTCGCGGACCGGTCAGGATTCCAGAGAAAAATGAAAAAACGTCATCGTAATGTTATTTCTTGTTGTTGAACTCGTTAGGGCCAAGTATCGTTTTGACAATTTACTCTGGAACCTTAAAAATATAGATAATAATATAATAGTCTAATGTGAACATTAACATTAATACATACTATCCTGTGTTACAACTAACCACTTGTTCCTAAGAGCTACATTAGATGCAGTCAAAGCTATCACAGCTTCAACAGGATGGTAAGATAAAACGTAGAAAATTAGGTCCTGTGATTAATTTTCACTGCACATCTCATGTAACTCCAGATATTGTTAGGAATTCGTAAATCTAAACTAAGCTTAGAGCTGTAACACGGATAGCCCAACATGGTGGACAGGGCCACTACGATCTAATCAACGATCTTCACAATCCCTCTGCATTGTTTGAGCCGCTTTGTATCTGCAACAAAAACAATTCATGGAATTTAATTGTAATTAATAAAAATATGTATATCATTCTATACGAAAATATATAACTCATTTTAAATGAATTTTAGGACTAAACAATATATGGGCTTAAAGAACAAACATTATACTTATTAAAGTTTATTAAATATATTTATGTATGTATGTTACATACATAAATATACTATTCGATTGAGATTAAGCAATTTTATCACAAACATGAATGGCTAATAAAATCTACATTACTCAAAAAAAATCTATATTATTATGTTAACAGAAGAATAGAGGATGTTTACGAATTGTGCACAGTCAACGTTAACACTTCAAAATCTATTGTTGAATTTGACAAAAACTTGTTTGGAAGTGACGCGGGTCGGCCCAGTATGCACTCCACTTTCAATTTGACGACGTGGAACTGTAACGAATCCGTCGATAGATTTCAGAAGGCGGAGCGAGATTAATTCATTCCGGGTGACTCTGCGATTTGATTTTCGCCTATCACAGTGTAAGCGAATGACTCAAATATCTCGTGTATGCTCTTCGCATTCATAAACGCGACGGTGCTGCTCTTCAAACTCCTCTAGGGGAACTCTTCATTGAACAATTGACTTTAGTAACGGTTTAGTCTTTTTTTTTTGGTATAAAGATGTAATATATAACAATGGAACAAAGAAATAGTACAATTATTATGTGAAGTATTTCTATGGCTTTAAATAATTACTTTCACAAAATGCCAAGTCACCGGGCATGCCATAGCCGGGAGTGGTTGGGTGATCGGAATTACGAGTCAAGAGACCCCTAGTTCGATCCTCAGGTGGCAGGATCGTACCAATGGGTTTTTCAAAAACTTAAGTACGAATTATATCGTTGGCTCGGACATAAAGACGGCGACGGGCTCACCACCTGTCACGTTGTCCCGAATATATCTTCGGTGGAAAGTGGGCAAAGGGACTTATTGTCTAGAATAGACCTCTGTCTACCCCTGTATTGGGAATTGCGTGAAGATATTTATATATTTATTTATTTATCCAAAGTAGCGTTAGAGGGCAACGTTAAAAGAGAGCTGTACCAAACTTAGTGCTTGGTGAGAGAACGTTTACTTACTATGGAAAATATAGTATATATAATATAACACTAGTAATACATATAATAGACTATATAATGACCATAAAATAACGTTACTAACAATATACAAGTTTTTATGATTATATACATATATACCATATTAACGCAAATGTTCTAGTGGTTAATTAAAATCCATTATTAACATAATTAACATTAATCTATATTAATATACCTTGAAATACTAGAACAAAGTAAACTATCCAATTACTTTTACGAAGGAACTCTAAATCGGAACCGCTTCAAACGAAAGAAACAAAAGAGTTTATGTAACGTCTGCAGCGCGTCGGTTGCCCGCGGCATGGCAACAGCGATAGGCAGTTATCAGAATAATTCTAACGAAACGTTATCAATCAGTTTCGTCATGGCCTCGATTTCGCCCACTCCCCGCTGTATCACGACGATTTACCCCATTCCTTAATCCCACGGACGATAACCAGCGGCGGTTGACCCGCCGCTACATTCATATGCTGCGGAATGTAAGTTCATCCGCGATAGTGGAACGATCACTACATTGAGACATATAATTGGCCATTTATACATCGGTATCAGGGGCCCGTAGTAATGGAGACACCGAGAATATCCCTTTCATCGATTGCGGTTGGAATTAAATAAGAATTTGACATTCGACTGCGACCTCAATAGCTATGGCTTAGGGGTATCTGAAAAATTCCGTCTGTGTGTTCGTAACACAGAGACGCTATTGCTTCGAGAGATATGAGAACGTGGGATGACGAGAATGTTGAATCACCTTTATATCATAAATGCAAAACAGTTTGTCTGTTGCTTGTTCATGATGTGACAGTTCAAGCGTTATGAATTAAAATTTTGATTGATTGAGGATAATTTTCATCTTGGATTAACTGATATCTGTGTTAAAACGCAGTGTGTAGGGCGTTAAATATAAAACATTTTACAGTTTTTCACGTTAACGAAAAGTCTTACTATTATTTAAGCGAAAGTTTGAATAGAGTTTGTTACTTATTATTGTTAATTACCATAAGGTAATGGTGTGAAAGGCTGTTGCCACTCCCTGTCTTCCCGCGGGTGTCGTAATAGGCGACTAAGGGAAAGAGCCTAGAACATCTTAATGGCAACTGATAGATGGCCGGATAACCATCTCTAAAAATGTCAGACCAAAATAATCAGAACGAAGTGCGTCTGAGGTGCGAGTGGTCTGGTACTGCGATCACCAATCCGCCTGCCAAACGTGGCGGTTATGGCAAGTTCCTTTCTCGAGGCCTATGTTCTGTAGTGGACTTTAATAGGCCGTATATATGTTATGTAAGAACAGAACGATTGAACAAATTTTCTCAGAAATAGATTATTGTCATTAAGATTAAGAGTACAGGTACAAGGCTATAATCTATCCCGGATAAATGTATGGTTTGCGCGGGAGAAATCTGAAATATGATTTTGCTTCACGGAATTTAATTCGTTGTTGTGTCAGGGTTCTCAAGGAGAATAGACTTCTTGTGAAATAAAAGAAATTTTACAATTTTATACGGAATGTGTTGTAATTAATCACCAAATTATGAGTTATTATAAAAAAATAATTTTCATGAATTATTGTGTATTGTAAGAAAACAACACTTTCTTACAACTGTCCAACATAATTTTTCTATCTAAACATTACTAAAGACTATGTGACATAATTTATTTATATCTTTAATACGCAACGCGCGGATACAAGTCGGCCTAAAACTTGAGATTTTATTGCACATGCTTTTAATAAAGTAATATAATTTTTTGTCGTAAACGAAACATGTATTGCTCCAAAAAAAAAAAATTGCGGGAATTATTAACGAACAGGAGCGGTTATGTTGCCTAACATTACTAAAATATTTCGTATGATAATATAATATCGCATATTTCGCCCACGCGTGATATTCAACGTGATAAATTAAAGTTGTAATACGACTTCAAGGAGAAAAAGATTTGATGTTTTTATAAATAAATTAAATAAAAAAAAACTTATATTTCCCAGAAGACGTGTGGGTAACGAAACGATTCGAAATCCGAAAAGCGGAACTGACATGAAGTTCAATCCAGTTATACGCCATATTATATGAGGTGCGAAATGTAATTTGAATCGAGACCGGTGTTTAATTTCTCAGCGCACTGAAATACTTTTAATATTCGATCGGAGCGGTGCGGTGAGCCGTGCGCCGTTCTTGCACGAGTTTGTCGTCTCACAGTTATTAGTCCGTTACAAACGAAAATGTTTGAGATGAATATTTTTAACATATAAGTTTGAACATGACGAATTTGTTTCCAAATAGTGCCGAACGGAATACAACCTCCACGTATGCATAACTGCATAACCAGAGATATGCCGATGGCTGGTTGCCTTTCATAACCAGAGGTATATATACTGCAGTGCAGTATATATACCTGCAGTATAGACATACCAACCAGAACCTCTAGTTCTGGTTGGTATGTCTATACTGCAGGCTCCCGCTCGACACTGACTGGAGACGCTGATGCCTAAAACTTTGTCGCAGTCTGCGCTGACTTTAAGCTGCCTTTCCAACTTTAGGCTCGCATCAGCTCATTAAGGACGTGTGTTACTACGACTTAAGTTACTATCAATGAAGATGGAATGGGTCAATTAATTTCAAATTGAATAACAATACATGCGCTAGTTTTATTGGCGTACGGATTATATCAACCTCATACCACCTGCATCTTAAAAGGACTCTACGATGTGCGACTGCACACGTAGAGTTATGTGATCGGAATTCGAGTCAAGAGACCCAAGTTCGATACTCAAGAGGTAGACTAGTAGCAAAGGGTTTTTTTTACACTTATGTTCGATTTATATGAGGCTCAGTAGCTAAACACGGCGACACACTCACCACCTGCCACGTGGTCCCAAAAAATGTCTTTGGTGAAAGGCAGGTCGAAGGTACTTATCGTCAGGACCTACGTCTACCCCATGACTCGGGTTCGTTAGCCCTCGGCATCAATCCATACATCCAAACAATGCATTTATAATAGTAGTAAGAAGTGTATAATAAAATAAAATCTACACGCAATTCCCAATACAGGGGTAGACAGAGGTCTAGTCTAGACAATTAATTCACTTCGACCCACCTTCCACCGAAAATATTTTCGGGACAACGTGACAGGTGGTGAGCCCGTCGCCGTCTTTATGACCAAGCCAATGATATAATTCGTGCATAAGTTTTTGAAAAACCCATTGGTATGAGCCTGCCACCTAGGGATCGAACTCGGGTCCTTTGACTCGAAATTCCGACCGACTCGGCTATCGTGAAGTATATAATAGACTTTATTTAAACAATGGAAGTCTGTTGCCATGCGTTATGTACGAGTACATTGAAGGGATTAAACACGTATGGTTTCCGATTTATCTAGCGCATGGATAAGCGGTCTATCGCCATGTAATGGGCGGATTAATCGGTCGATTAGTTGTCCGATTAGTCGCCTAGTGATAAAAGAGGCCGCACAGTAGCACCCTTTTTCAATCTATTACAGTAAGTAGAGCTAGAGATCAATGGAGTTTTATCAAATTTAAAATATGTTTTATTGAGTTTTGATAAGGTATCGCTTGGTGAAGGACAGGCGAAAATTTCGACATACGATAAGAGCTCAATGCCATGAGATTGAAGGGGTGGAGGATCGTTGACATATGTAGATTATTTTGAAAAATTGGGTAGGGATACTGACTTCGAAGCGAAGGAATGCGTTCGTCGTTATGTATATGATGTCCCTATTTATTTATTTATTATTATGATTATTAAACGTTCACCTTACAACGTTTTGTTACAGATCAATGTTTGAGATCAGCCTACAGTAGAGGCAGTCGGTAGCAACGGACTTCGAAACTGAAAGTTTAATTCGACCTCTCATCATAGAGACATTACTCCCACTGTGTTCTGTAGAAAGCAGCAAATAACTTTTGACAATTTTTTTTAAATAAAACGATTTTCGGATTTTATCGCGTTTTTAATTAGTTTTTACAAACTATTTTTATTTCCCGACGTTTCGGATGCTTTACAGCATCCGTGGGGGGAGTCCGTTAAAATCCGAAAATCGTTTTATTTTAAATGTGTAGTATTCGCGTCAATACTAAAAAATATTTTTTTAAATAAAAAGTAGCCTTTGTTATTTACAATTCCTCCAAGAATATATGTCCAAAATTTCATTATCGTCGGTTGAGTAGTTTTCGCGTGAAAGCGTAACAAACAAACTTACATTCACATTTATAATATTAGTAGGGATAATATTGATTTCGATTTCAATGACATCGCACTGAAAGGAATATTTTAGAATTTATCTCTGAATCGTTACATTTTTCAATTGAACCTTTTTCTTTTTTAATGTTATTGTTTTTCGTCTTTTATGTAGTTTTGAATGAAACAATAGAGCGGGAAAAGTTAATTGAAAGCATTAAAATATTAAAACTTCTTAAAATCCATTGAATACGGGAAGCGTAAGAAAGAGGTTTTGTTTATTGTATTATTATTTATTTTAGGTGATACGAAAAAAACTTATGAACGATATAATTCGTTCAAGTTCGTAATTTTTTTTTTTTTTTGAAAAATTATCGGTACGAGCATGACACCTGGGGATCGAACTCGGGTCTCTTGACTCGTAATTCCGACCACCCAACCACTGAATTTTTGTGAAAGATGAAGAAAATTGAGTGAATATAAAAAATATTTATTTTATTTATCTCTGTTTTATAAGTGCATTACTATTTTTGACAGGAAACGACAGTCAGTAAAAGTTCTAATTATTATGATAATTCTTAATTATCATTGATTCTTGATCATTTTTGTATGAATTTCGCAAAGAAAGAACTACTAACCGTTGCTGCAAGTGGTGGAAGAGATGACATCAATGGCGCTGTGGATTTGCCTGTAACAAATATAAATTACCAAGTTAATAACAATTTAGTGGCAATTGAAGTTGCTATATCAACTTTTGTGTACACAGAAGGAGACATATCATTTAAAAGAAGGAGTAAGAGCAGTCGGTTTAAAATTTCTGCTTCCCACAACTGCTCTGGCTATTTGTTTTATCTATGTAATCATTTATTATTTTTATTATAAACATCTTGCATAACTACAGGAAATGTAGCAAGTATACCTAACGTCTTAGTTCTCAGCAATGAAAACATTTATTGATATACTTCTTATTACGTGTTTATCAAAACATTAAAGTCGGAAACGAGCGTGTTTATCAAAACATAAAAGTCCTTCTGACAATACGGAACCACTGAAGCTTAATGAACAGCTTAATGACATGTCGTCCTCCAGAGGTCAAGATGGAAGGACTCATAGCCCGTATTTATATTGCCTCTCTCTCTCTAAACTTTTTAAAACGTATATTTGCAGAGAGAAATTGATTCAGGCGACACCGGAAAAGGATACCAAATTACACATAACATCCAAATACAGCTTCCAAGTTCACCGCATACTTCACGGAATCCTATCCACTTATCTCCCTGAAAATGCAGTTAAATCAGCACGCGAACAAGACGAGACGCAATAAAGAAGTCATGCCGTAGCGTAGCAGACAAAACAAAAAGAGAAAACCATCATAGTGGAACAGGAGACGACTTCGCCGCATTGATGTTATGCAAAGCCTATCGCGAAATCAATAAAACCCGATCCCCGGACTGCCGCGGCGCCGACCCATTCATTAAACGTCCGTGCGGTTATGCACACGACGCACACAGCCTCAACCGGTGCGTAACACGAGCACTCACACACGGACAGTACTACGATAGTATGACGGAGTACTATAAACGGCGCTACATTTTCCGACCTATATCTCGCGCTTTAAAACTTCGCCTAGAATCTAAACTCTATAGTCGACGAGTTAAAAATCAAACTCGTTTATGACACACGGTGCGATGTTCGCTAAGCGAAATGCAGTTCAAAATGAGAGAAGTGAGAGCTGAGAATGCAGTGCGAATGCGCTCGTAATACGGCTTTAAGATAGTGCAGTTTCAGCAGAGATGTCTGCGTTGCCAGACGCTCCTATTTTTAGAGATAAAAATGTTCGCGCGACCGCGACGGTGCGATGCACTTTGCGCATCTGTGTGAAACAGGCTTTCGTATATTTTTTTACTATTTATTTTAATATCTACATGTTCTACTGTCGTAAAGATGTACTTTTCTTTCGGTGGGTGTCATAAACGGCTAGTAAAGACAAAGGCTAAAGACAACAATACAATTCAGCAGACGGTGAAGGGCTAAAGCGTCTAATGTGAAAAAAAGATAGAAAGAAAAGTTTATTTGTGGCTATTTTACCGTAAATATGCCTGACGTCGTGACGGTTTAGACAAATTTTCCCTAACTGAAAAGGTCTTTCAGTGGACGTTTACAGGACGTTGTGTATGCATGTTAAATATATAATAACATATCTTAACTCAAGTGACGATAGCCGAGAGGTAGGGTAATCGGAATTCGAGTCAAGAGACACGAGTTCGATCCTTAGGTAGTAGGCACGTACCAATGGGTTTTTCAAAAACTTATGTTCCATTTATATCGTTGGCGTGGACATAAAGACGGAGATGGGCTCACCACCTGTCACGTTGTCCCAAAAATACCTTCGGTGGAAGTTGGGCGCAACAGCACTTAATTGTTTAGACCTCCGTCTACCTCGGTATTGGGATTGGTGTGAAGATATATTGCTTGCATATATCTTCAGCGTGCTGTATCCACGAAGGTTGTGAAACTTGCCGTGGCGCCAGTTGCCTGATAAGGCGCTATCGCTATCACTCGTCACAAATCGGCGCGGCTCCATTAACTGTGCATGAAGCGCATGCGCGTCACGTTACACTGATAAACATTAACGCATCTTGTTTTATACTACTATTGTAACAGATATAAAAGATTGTATGCTTGAAAGTTGACTGAGTTACGTCAAAATTATAAACGAAGAACTATAATTGAATGACTATGAAACTTTTGACGACTGACTGAAATCTTGGTACGTAATTATTTAAGTAATAGTAAAAAATAAAAATAATATCTCCAAGCCATTCCCAATACTGGGGTAGACGGAGGTCTAGTCTAGAAAATTAATTCCCTTCGCCCCACCTTCCACCGAAAACATTTTTTGACAGGTGGTGAGCCCATTGCCGTCTTTATGTTCAAGCCAACGATATAATTCGTACATTAGTTTTTTGAAAAACCCATTGGTACGAGCGTGCCATCTGGGGATCGAACTCGGGTCTCTTGACTGGAAGTTCCGACTGGGTGGTCGGCTCGACCACTCGGCTATTAAACGAATGTACATACTCATGTCGGTGAATAAACGATTTGAGTTGATTCAAACGGTTAAACGATCTGGTTCGAACCTCTTGGAGGTCCTTCATCAGGCTGAGCGCGATAAGTTCACAGTGGCGGCCCGTCAAGCATTATTTTAATAATTTAGTTAATAACGTCTCACTAAAGTCTGTAATTATTTGTAAGTGTTATCACCAGCCAAATTCTTTGACATCTTCTGGATAAGACGAAAGGCAAATCATTTTACGTTACAGAAACAGATATCTTCTTCTTCCTGCCCTTATCCCATGCTATGTGGGGTCGGCACAACATGTCTTCTTCTTCCACTCTCCTCTATTTCCCGTCATCTCAATACTCACTCCTTTCTTTCCCATGTCTTCTTTCACACAATCCATCCATCGTTTTTTTGGTCTCCCCATAGCTCTTCGTCCATCCACATTCATCTCTAACATTCTTTTGCCTATATTACAGAAACCACTATCTCTGCTCTACTAACTTACAGCTTAAGAAATTTGTTACAATAAAATATGTTACTAATGTCAATCTAATAAATAAACGTGTGCAAATAAAAAAAAGTGTAATGGATAAAGATTTTCCAGCGAGAAAAACATATCAATCGATTGTAAGTGGAACAAATTATAACTAACCGGATAGCACAAGCCCACAAACGACAACAACATAGAAAAGACATCTTTATCTCAATACAAGTAAGTTATGGTATTACTGTAGTACAAATATGTGTTATTTAAAAACGCAAGTAACTTAAAGCAAATGCAAACCTTAAGTCGACATGAAATCGGATACTTTCCACTACAGCGGTATAGCGCCATGCGAGTGGGGTGACCAAGTTGACGAAACTTGCCTAGAGTCCCGATATTAACCGAAATTTTGAGAATAGACAAAGTTTAATAGAAAAAATCTAATCTCATGTTGAAAAGGCAATTAAAGTTATCATAAAACATGGTATCTACGCTATACTTCACTCGAAAACTAAGTGAAGAAGAAGTGTGAAGTACAGATCACAAATACATTATTTTAAACTTGTTTCGCTGTACACTTGCGGCATACATTACACTTCAGATTAAGAAGATAGTCGTCCTGAGTAAACAAATATCAGGAGATAGGCAGGAGCATCTTCCTGTATAACATCTTTTATAACAAAAAAAAAACTGCGGTTTACCAACACGCTCGCGAAGCGTGGCAAACCCTGCAATATATACACATATGTATATATAGGTATATATACATATGTATATATAGGTATAATATTGCTGTGCATTCATGGCTCGAGTAATTACATTATCATTCATGACATAAATGTGTCACTAGTAGGATTCGAACCAGCAACCCTTAGCTGCGAAGGCGGTGTAACTGCAAACAAGAACAATCAAAAATTTTACAAATAAAAATAAACAACAAAAACTTATAAACATTAAATTACGACATCATATCACCCAATTGCTCCAGTATTATTGTGCCCGCAGCGTTGATTTTCAATAAAAACTTAAAGTTGTACTAGTGAGACTACTCGTATATAGTAGTACTAGTGAGTATTTTACTAGTGTATATTGTTTTTATTTAGTTTACGAAGTATATAATATTTATAACGCGAGCTGAGCCATGCGGAAGTGTTAAATGATATTTATAGTATTATGAGTATATTTATCTAAGTCACGATAGACGTCCCGAGTTTGATCCGATTATCCAAGGCCAAAGGATTTTTTCTAATTATCATGTACGATTTATATCGATAACTTGGACATAAAGACGGCGACGGGCTCACCACCTGACACGTTGTCTCAACAATGTCTTCAGTGGTGAGTCGAAAGGAATTGTCTAGACCTCTATCTACCCCTGTATTGGTAATGCCGTGCAGATATATTTTTTTATTATAAAATCATAATAAATGTCTTGACATGCAACTTCTTTCAAATATTATTCAGATACCTTGATTATGTATAAAACGTACACTGTTGATATTTTAATGCACTGTAAATTATTTATTAGTAATTCGAGTTAATCAAATTATAGATAGCACATTATTTACCAATACCCCTGTATTGGGAATGGCGTGAAGATATTTATTTTACTTATTAGTTTATCGATAGTCTGTTTTTAAATATTTTGTTAATTCCAGTATGTATCTACTTCAATAAGTCACGATAGCCGAGTTGTTGGGTGGTCGGAATTTCGAGTTCGATCCACAGGTGGCAGTACCACTGAGTTTTTCAAAAACTTATGTACGAATTTCATCGTTGGCTTGGACATAAAGACGGCGACGGGCTGACCACCTGTCACGTTGTCCCGAAAATATCTTCGGTGGAAGGTGGGTCAAAGGGACTTAATTGTCTAGACTTGACCTCTGTCTACCCCTGTATTGGGAATTGCGTGAAGATATTTATTTATTTTTATCTACTTCACTGGGATATGTTCATTACACCCCTGCATATATCGATATCCACATTATTGTTAAGTAGTCGTGGTAGGTATACCAGTGCCAACATCATATCTATACCTACCTATATATAGTATTGAGTACATTTCCTCGTCGGTGGTCTTCCGTGACGATTATACTGTATATATTTTTATTAGCATATTCACTAGCGAAACTTTATGTATCAAGATTCTGTCCCGACTAAAGAATTTCCAACCTGGCCCACCCACGAGCCAGCGATAACTGCGCATAGGTGCAACGCACTGGTTACATCACCGCGCGGCGTCGCGCCACGGGCGAAATGTGTAACGTTTACATGATTGTAGAAACAAACAAACGCAGACAGACGGCCGGGATAGCGTTGAGTTTTGCAAGTGATAACTATGTCCGCGTTGGTATCCGAGCCTGGAGGCACGCACACTATCGCGCCGGTGTTTATTTTGTTAACGTCAATAAAGTTTGGTGATGTCTTTTTAAACAACGGCTTTTGAGGTTGTATCGAAATCAATCCTAAAACAAAGAGGTTGTGACGTGAAAACGGCAACTAACAAATAGTTTTACTTATTTGGGTGTGATCTAAAAACAATAATATTTTGAACGCGAAATAAGTTCTCCTTTGTCTGCATACATATCCGTGACCAGAAACGGATTTCGAGTTCGAATTACTTCTACCTACTTCGAAAATAGCTACAGCTAAAGATAGCTTCGAAGTTACTTACCTAGAGCTATACAAAACGAATCGCTAGATGATTTCTGACCTCAGTCTTCTAATGAAAATTATTAAGCAGATAGCCTACTCTGGAATTAAATTAAATATAACTTTATTGTACACCAAACATAAAAACCACAGTAAAATGGGCGGCCTTATCACTGAAAGTGATCTCTTCCAGGCAGGCTTTGGATGAACAGGAACTAGAATATAATAACACGACAAGTATATGTACACCACATAAATAACATATACTTATATGCAAATATTATGTATAGTGAATTAAACAATAGATATAGATATAGTATAATAAGTAATAAATGATGTGTTTAAATTTTTTTGCAATTACATCACACATTAAAAAATAAAGAAACTAACAGTATTAATATGGGAACAAAAGTGTGCATAGGAAAATCGTCACTTTAGATACACGGGAGTTGGTAATTAGATTTCCGATTAGCTCATTAACAAATACCATTCTCAGTTTACCCACGTATTGCCGCAGGCGGATAGATAATATCTTAACCGTATAGTAATAGTTAACCGTGTGATAACTGTGTAAGAATATCACCTCTCTTTCTTGCCGTGAGTTTCGTAAGAGTCGACTAAGGGAAACAGCCTTGAATATCGTAATGGCGGTACCGATAGATGGCAGGATAACAGACCAAAATAATCAGACCGAAGATGGGCAGCGGCGTCGGAGGTGCTAGGTGTCTGATACGGCGATCGCCAAGCCGCTTACCAAGCGTGGCGATTATGACAAATCCTCCCTATGGGAGAGGCCGGTTTCCTGAAGTGGTCTTCAATAGGCCGTAATGCATGTATTTATGTGTAGCAATAGTACGGTATCATCTTGCAATTAATTGATGCTGTCTGTGAGATAATCGTTGCAGACAAGTGAGGCGGCGAGTGACCGACAGTTAATAATGCGAATCAAAACAATCGGCTGCGGTTAGCCAGAGGCGCCCCGCCGCCTCCACACGAGGCGCGGCCGCAGCAATCGCCGGTCGTTACGCGTTAAGACCGACGCGTCACGGTGTCGCGGACCGGCTAATGAGCGTGGTGACAAGGGGATACGTTTTGCGAAATTAAAAAAAAAATATCTCCACGCCATTCAAGGGTAGACAGAGGTCTAGACAATTAAGTCGTTTCGACCCACCATCAACCGAAGATATTTTTGGGACACCGTGACAAGTGGTCAGCTCGTTGGACGTCGAAATCCAATCACCCAACCACTCTGCTATCGTGACTTTTAGAAATTAGAAAAAAAAATGCTCGATGCACACCGATGACTTTGGTTGAAGTCGATATAGCAAGGGAGTGGTTCGCCAGGTTGTTGCAAATATCTCAGTGTTATATTTAACGAATTAAGGTTTGACCTGCAAATTACTGCTGCTTTAATTGTCCCCTATCTATTTTTAAGTTATATCAATCCGTAATTAAAGCCGTTTTATTTCTGTGATAAGTTCCGATATGTGGAGATAATCAATACAATACATCTTTCCCACTTCCATTCCTTCCTCTCCTTTCCCTTTCCTCACATAAAGGCCAAGCTCCGGCAATTCCAACGCTTAACAAGAGCAACCAGTTCTCTTCGGACTTCTGGAAGAACGCTCTAACTGCGGCCACACCCTCACCGGTCTACTGCTCGAGCTCATGAAAATGAAGAGCATACGGCGAGATATTATACGCAACATTGTCGGAGCGCGCACCGAGCCGTGCCACTTGAATTAATGCGGCATGCCCAATGAATTTGTACGTTTTTCCCTGTATTTATCGGCGGCGGGGGTTAATGGAGCGTGCGGAAACGAACTGGGGGTCCGATTTTTACACCACTTTACCGTTTACAACAGCGCACATACGATGCAATAAAGACGGTAATGAATGTGAAAGATACGGGATGGGAATAGGAAAGAAAAACAAACTACGTTAACTTTAATCTGCTTAACTAATGTGCTGGCGGCGGGCCGCTGACGGCTGTCGAGTCGAATAGAGTTATGTTGGAAATATGTTAAGTGTGTTTCGATGTCTGACATTAGTCCAACATAAATGGATGTCAGGTTTATCGTGCAGTTGCGGCACTAGACTCGTCCGGAAAGGTAAAATTTGTTGAAAGAGGTAAAAGATTCCTGTATTTTTATTGAATTAGGTGACAAAGAGCAGTGAGCTCTTTGTCCACCTAATAGTGTGTGGCCACTCCTGCCCTTACACTACTATTAATAAATACAAACGAAGAACAAACAAATACCCCAATGATTAAGATACAATGCCTCGTAGCCAGTATTTACGAACACTGGTCGGTTATCAATACCTTTCATATGAAGAATAGCTTGATTGTCCCGATAGCTGAGTTGGTAGTTATCCAGCCTTCAATGCTAAGGTGCGAGGTTCGAATCCCGCTAGGGCTTGTGTGATGAATATGAATGTTTATACTAGTCATGGATGTTTACATGTATAAACGGCGACAGGCCAACCACCAGTCACATTACCTCAAAATAAGCCCCGCTGAAATGTTAGTTGAAAGCCCTACTAGTGTTTAGAACTTTGGCTTCTCCTGTATTGAAAAATGCGAGAAGATATTAAAAGTTAGTCTTAACTTGTGGAGCCTAAGCTGATAAGAAATCTACAGTTACCGATGATAAAATTGAGCGCGGTCGCAACAAAAACAACTACAAATCATCTTCAACTAAAAACGAAAATAAAAAGTCAATATGCAGGTGCAAAACGTATAACCCAACTTGGTTCATGCATCGTAAAATAAGATGTCATATCTGTCGACATTTCTCAATTCGGACGACGAACGCAAACATTCGCGCGAGTTTCACCAGCTGCAAAAACGCGTAAGTACATGATTGGACAAATTTGCCTCGTGTCCTGTTGAGGAAACGTGTGTGCACTTTAAATCTTTATGGAGACGAAAGTTGGTTTATCTCCCGCCCGATTCGAAACACTAACGATCGATTGGGGCCCTCTCACAACGAGCCGAATGCTATGAATAAAATACTTCATTGACTGTCTCCAACTAAGGTGATATGAATATAATGATATTGAATGAAAATTTAAGCAATTTAATTAAATTTTTCATATCTTAACAACAGAAAGTATGAAATTATTTAGATATTGCCGACGATCTTCAACGGGTACGTTTTATTTAGATTATATCAAACAGTAGTCTCTTTGATAAACACGCATTTTAAAACCTAGTAGACAGAGGACTAGATAATTTTGTTTCTTCGACCCACACTTCATCGGAGCTCTTGGAACAGATTATGGGGGGTAAGCGCGTCAAGCCAACCATACAAATTATACATAAATTTCGGAAAAGCTCCGTGGAACGAGTCAACTTTATGAGAATCGAACTGGAATCTATTCTCTTCCGATTCAAAATTACACAACTACTCGGCCAACACAAATTTACCATTTGGAGGTAAAGGTTAACAGTTTTGTTTCCTTCACTAATTTCCTTTTTCATTTTAAATAAATTTTCTTTTCCAGCGCACAAGTATAGGCAGATGATGACACTAATACCAGTTTATGAGTGAATTTCCAGAAGACTTTAAAGTTGATATTCTAAAAAGATCGAACTTAACATATACACATGACGGCCTTTGCTAGTCCTCTGCAGGGCATACGTCTCATCCGTGAAAAGGATTTTTCATAACACCATTCGTTACTTGCAAACTCTTCAAAGAATCTCACAAGAAAGTTGCCGCTTATTAAATTCCGAGAAGTAATATTTTAATAGAAAACATACAACTTATGGCAACCTCAATTCATAGCATTGTAGCGGCTGCTAAGTGAAAATCTATAGGTAGAAAGCCGGGAGACCAGACAGACAAAAAACCAGCGCAGTCCGCTTGATTGAGCGGTAAGAAACGGACACACTCGCTGCCTCTGCGGCGCACCGCTGAGACATTGCACATTTTACTAACTAGTTATACTAGTCTCTACATAGGTTTAAGGTTTAGTTCTAACGCCTTTTTTATATCTGCACGTGAATTCACATACTGGGTCTGCCTAGCTCTTGAGAATTAAGTCCTTTCGATAAACTTTTCACTGATGCTAATTTGGGACAACGTGACAAGCGGTGAGCCTGTCGTCGTCTAAATGTCCAAGCTAATGGTACAATATATTTTTACATAGCTATATATTTAAATACATAAATACTTAAAAATAAATACGTCCATGACTCAAATAGTCTGTCTGTACCTACCGCCTCTTTATTTTTAATATAAATGTAATGCATACATTATCGAAATGTCTGCTACGCGCCCTTAATTACGCTATTTAAGTTCCCACGGCATATTCCTACTAATAACGTAACAACAGACAAGAAAGACACAAAAAATACATAGACGGGAACATATATACCTACATTGACCAGATTCCCTGATTGATGTTACGGAATCGCGAACAACGAAGGCACCACAATCGCTTAGACCTGAGACAACGTAGAAAAAGTGATTGTTTACATTGATCGGCCCGGGAATCGACCGAAGCCCGGGACGACGGAGCTGGCGACACCACGAAAACCGACGTGTACGCCACACGTCCACGGAGCGTTGCGGGTACGCTGAGCTTTATTTATGTTCAGCTTATTTATTTTATTTTAAATAAAACGATTTTCGGATTTTATCGCGTCTCTAATTAGTTTTTTAACAAACTATAAACCTATATGAAAACGGTCCGCATCTCAACTCCTGTCCTTTCCTTCTATAGGTACCGACCCTTTTTCCACTTGATTTTTCATTTTTAATTAATTCATATAATTATGCACGAAGTGGTGACTTGTATCGGACTTACGTCAAACGGCATTCTGTACCAGTCAACCATTTGGCTAAACAGAGATAGCAGGTAGAAGCAGTGCAGCCAATGAAAGACAGCATTACCAGTAAAACGTGGTTGTAAATATGTAGTATCCGAATATATATTAGAACATAATGCAAATGAATAATGCGAATGTCATTCATATTTGTAGATCAGAATCTTGCATCAGTTTTATAATATTCGCGAACTTTATTTTTCAACCAAAACTTGTTAGAATTGTTGCTGTACGACTTTTACGTAACGCACACCACAGCTCCGTCTAGTGTCACTTATCATTACGCTTACTGATTGTTCATTTACCAAACTCTTCCAAAAACAAAAACATGAAAGAGAATAAAAGTTAATGTTAATTAAAAAAAAAAGCCAGCGAGACCAATCAGCACTAACACACAACCATCATAATGTCATCCCAGCGGTGGTCTTTGAAAAAAATCCAATAAATCTCTCATCTCTCAACGGTATAAAAAACCACTTAGCACGTTAAACATTCATATAAATACACACATAGCCAATGCATCCATTACAACGTCAGTTATACGATCTATTAATTTGAATACCATTGCGATTATTGTATGGGTCTATGGGAAGGACACGTCTACAAGGATAGAAATGAACGTGCGGCATTGAAGCCGCGCCGGAAGACTGAAGGGTATTAGTTGCGGGTCACTAACGGATCTGTTGAAAAAACGCATCTCACGACTCCTGAGTGCCTTGTGGCGGGGAAAAAAAAGTCAAGCGTAAACCTTTTCGTTAATGCATAGTTCAGTTTGGTGATTAAAACGCAAAAATATACAAAACGTAAAAGATACGAAATGCAAAGTAATAATGGGTGATTTTAGTTTAAAAAAAAAAATACATAATTTATAAACGATAAATTTTTAGACCGGGCATTAAAATACTAACTCAAATACTACTAACTAAAAAGGTTTAAAAGATCCGCAAGACGTCTTAGGGAACTCTAAGTTTAGTCTAACAAAAAAAAAATAAAAGAACAGCGCGTCTTCTCAGAAGCGGCGCGGTTCGTGATTGAATCTTCCATCTTCGTCGGTCTGAATATCGATAGGCATAGTGTAGATGGTAGTTTTTTCTAGTTTGGGAACAGGACACTTTTTCTAATAGTTTAGAAGTTCATAACGTAGACTAAACAAAAAAAAATCTCAAGACAAATGTTATGTAGATGAATAATGAATGAATAACGGAAAATTTTGGATAAATGAGTGTTGTATAGATATAAGGGTTTTATCATGCTCTCTCATTCCGTGGGTGTCGATTGCCGTGGGGACGAATAGCCTTATAAATTGGCTTCCGAAGCACGGCCGCCTCTCGACCAAAAAAACAGTCCAAAACTAATGTCACGATAGCCGAGTGGTTAGGTGATCGCAATTCAAGCCAAGAGTTCGCTCCTCAGGTGGCAAGATCGTACCAACGAGTTTTTTTAAAAAAACTTATGTACCATTTATACATCGTTGATTTTGTCATAAAGATGGCGACGGACTCACCACCAGTCACGTTGTCCCAAAAAATGACGTCGGTGGAAGGTGGGTCAAAGGGACTTAATTGTCTAGACCTCTATCCACCCATTCTTCGAGATATAATATATTATTATTCTCATACAGTTCTAAACTAAGCAAACCGGTGACAGGCAGCAGCGTCTACCCGAGGTGCCTGGAACTGCGTGGAACTGCCTGGAATCGCCAATCAAGTTAAGCAAGTAATCTGCAGTTTTTATCTCTTTCTTCCGTAAAAAAGCGACTGCACTTATAGCAGGTAGATCACTAACCAATACAAACTGCTATTCCGTTATGTACTGTGATTATCTCTTCCAAAAATAAGTATATTCAAATATTCAAATACAGCAAGGGCGTTTAAATACAATATCACATACAGAAATCGCTATCCTAAATTAAACACTTATGCGACATAATGGTGATCCTTAACAATAGTCCCAAATCCGATTCAAGTATCGGAAATACGTTTAAATTTTTAATCATGTCCCCAACAAGATACATTTTGAGGCATAATATCAATAGCATAAACTCTTTTTTTAGAAAAAAAAAAGAAACAGTTCCACAGAAGGATATCCGGTGAACTCGGTTCTGATCCCACGCCCCCGTTACAGCGAATCATAAAGTTTTTATTCACATCGGCTATTGACAAATTAAACACATGCTAAATGTTATGCGAACCCATTCTCGGGAAGTGGATGTTATCGGGTTCAGTTAAAGAATAAATGTATTTAAAAAAGAGGTCGTTTCATGACAATGTACGATATTTCCTGCTATTTCTATTGTACATGAGATTATATAACGTAAGATTCTTTTTACAAAATGTCTGGGTTTGCACAATACTCTTCCCTATTTTTTTTCATAAACGTGTACAACATCACATGAAAGGTTTGATTTCAAAGTAAGTAACTAAAGCACTTGTGACATAAAATGAAAAACTACCAAAGTATTACGAGTATTAGAAGATGATGAATCCGAAAGAAGCGAAAGAAGTATGTAAGGATTGCGACACTTAGCGATCAGTTCTCTCTGGCTTCCCCGTCAGTGATTGTGCGTAGGGATAAGTAATTACGGAAGTTTTACTAACACCCAGACTCGACTAAATTTCAGAAAAGTGGCTTGCACACTGACCCGGTCAGAATTCGAGCTAAGGACATCTCCATCACGAACACGTACCTACGAACGTCGATATAATTCTGTCGACAAACATTAGCGTTCCTACTTTAATTTTGGTTTCAAGTATAATTAATAGCCGGTATAATAGTAATAGTTTTAAGTTGTAATACCAAATCTATGCTCTTCCAAGGACCAAGGTTGTCAACCGATGGCCGTTGCAATCCATTGATCTTAGTAACCCCTGGGAATGACCTAATCGCGCCCATGCAATTTCTAACTAAATTAATGTTCCTCTCCGTTAGTCTCTGATTATGAAAGGGTGGCACATTAAAATAATTGATATAGCAGAATAATTGTAATGCAATCCTTGTAATGGCGAAAAAGTTATTTGATTTGACTCGAACACCAATGTTTTATAATAAGGAAACTATTATTTTAGAGCTTAGAGTTAAGCCAAGACTTTGGTAACACTAGAAAGTTAAAGCTATTTGAATTTCAATCCAGAGCCCAAGTTCGATGTTTGAAGTAAACATGATAGATAGATCCGGTGATTAAATGCGTCACGTTAGTTTCATCGTGCAAACCGCCCGTGAGAATCTCATAACATTCACTGCCGTCAAACTGGTACAGATAGCAGACAGATGACGTGTGTGCCTTTCATCATCATATAAGGGTAGACATAGGTCTAGACAACTAGCAGAGGTAACAGAGGCCATTTGTGCGTTTCATCATCATACAGGGGTAGACAGAGGTCTTTCTTTGAAACAACTAAGTCCTTTCCACAGCAGACTTTTTTTGGGATAACATGACATGTGATGAGCCCGTCGCCGCCATAAGTTTTGAAAAAAACCCATCGGTACATGCCTTGGGGATATAGCAATGAACGGTTTTTAAAAAATTCTACCCGCAAGGGGGTAGCAGAGGGTATGTATTTTATGCAAAGCGAAGCGGGCGGGTGTAGGGTGTTATCTGCATAGTTAATACTTTGCTGATAACGCACCAAAATAATCCAAACAACATTTACGACACACAAAGCCAGCCGTCGCGCGATAGGCACCGACCGCTGTCCCGTTCGCACAGAGCCTATTTATTTCGGCGGTGTTCTTACAACTACTATCGGCAGCGCGCCGCCGGTCCTCGAAAGCCGGACATAAATCGTCACAGACGCCTCTGTCCGGCGCGCTTGTCACAACATCGGGACAAATCAAATCCGACACATCCGGAGATACGACTTCCGGAATCGAAAAAAATTGTTCGTTCACAACGATAATAGATTTCGCGTTTAAATCCTGACATATTTACCTGGGGACCCGTTTGCTGTAACAAATGTAACTAATAACAATGCATACACATGTAATGAATAGATGTAAATAAATGCGATGGAGGAAGGAACTTAAAAAGTATGCGAAAGAGAACTTAAAAAAATTATGTTGTATTAACATCCATAAAATGATATCGTATTATTTTTTTTGACAAGGGTTAGTATTTGTTTTTGACATCACACATTTCCCGATTCCAAGGAGGCTCCTTAATTTTGAAAATATGACTTTGTAATCAGCCTACGACCATCTAAGTGTTCAAGCCAACGGTACAATACACTTAACAGCAATGATTCGAGTATATGCAATTCTAGTTTCTATGAACCTTAGCTCTTTAGCCATAAGGCTATCCGGTGAATAGCGATTCGAAATTGTTACCAATCAGATAACTAAACCGACTGCATTGAAAAGTAATAATTCAGTTGATGAGTAACTCTTATCCAATAGCTGAAAAATCAGCTAAAAAAACCAAAAGACCTCCTCAAAAACAAATTACATAAATCAGCATCCACGGGCAGAAAGAGGGTGGTAATTTCTTAATCCTAATTTTGAACAACTAATTTTACACGGCATTAATAGTATGATAGGCATGTTACTCTATTTGCTTTCTTCTTTACAGCCTATCAAGAGTCCACAGCTGAACATAGACCTCCCCTAAAATTTGCCACAAAATTCCCCCATTTATCTACTGTTCATTAAAATCAGCTGACCAATTTCGATAACCAGTTCTTCATTAGCGTTTGAAAACCAAAGTCAACAGGAATGCGCTGCACAGGCGTTGTACGTCTACGCGCATCGGCCATCTCGAGACTTTCACACGGGCACATGGCCCGCGCGTCCCGTCGAACGGATGCCGGCGCAATTACTCTCCTCGCGATTATTATTGCGCCGTATTGTGCCGCCCGAATTGCGAACGTCTCGTCTTCCCATCCGGTGGCTCGGCGGCAAGCGAAACAGCACTCAAACGTAACGCAGCTGGAGTCAAATTCGTTGGGCCGGCCGAGATGTCGGCCGGCAACGCCGAAGGTGACGCTTCCACGGCCAATAAGGGCTGAGCCGCAGGTGAATGAGGTCCGATATTGTCCCGACACAATGGCTCTCGCCGGGATGACACCTGCGGGTACTGAATCGTGAAAGGACGAACGGGAAAAGACACAAAGGCGGGTGGAACTAGTACAGACTAGTTCGGTGTGATGCGAGACGGTTTCCGATTTTGATTATTTATGTTTTCGAAGAATCGATCCGCAATACACTGATCGAATGACGAAAATTTAAGTAAGACATAGGAGTTTATGATGAACTGCGTTTACAATGTTATACATTTATTTGCTTATTTATTTTATTGCACTCGTATATACTTATAACATTGATATCATTTACATATTTCAAAATTAGATTATTGACCATAATAATAATTAAACATAAATCACCATTTAAATATAAATTAGTAATTTGTACGAAATATAAATAAACTAAATTGACAAAGACAACTCTTATAAAAATTTCCACTTACTTAAAATAAGAACACAAAAATTTGGGGCACAGAGAATCACTAGTCAGAGTGTGAGAGGGAAGTTTACACGTCGCAAACAACGTTAAAACACAATAACTCGTGAATTACATGCGAGCCGGGGGCCGATCTCTACGAAAACAACTCTACAGGAATTAGTAATGCACCGGTGATATATGCGACGCTATTCTCTAATGCACCTGGAGCTGCAACGTCGGTTCATCAATTGTCTCCGATGAAAAGAAATTTCGAGACGTCACCATTTTAAACGTAGAAGAGACATACGGCAATTTGAGCTGTTATACAAATGGATAGACTCAGATTCGCAGAATATTCGCCTGAAGTGGAGGAGATTGTGTTTCAGCGTTCAGGGAGGCGCGTGAGGTGCTCACTCACCTATGTTTTACCTCACGTAAGTTTATTTTAATGAGATTATGATGAAAAACAAGGCTGTCCATCTTAAGGTAAGCGGCAACTGCAGCCATTTCAAAAGAAGGTTTCTGGTTCGTTCTTATCCTATTTACTGATTACACTTGCTCTATCTATACCTTATATACCGAACCACAATAGTTCTTACACTGCTACTTAGTAGCTGAAATAGGTAAGAGTGTGGTACTGACCCAAGAGACTCCAAGCCAGAAAAGGAGTCCAACACATTTAAAATATTGTAACTCCTTTTTCCAGTGTACTTTTCCTTCTTCCAACTTAACAAAACTTACGGTATTCAACGCATACACATACATCCAAAAACATGCATGCAGGCATTCTTGTCTGGCGAATGCACACAATTGTCTGGAATCATTACCGTGTGCAATGATTACTTTATACACAAGACTGTTTGCCACCATCTCCAAAAACAAATATATAGATATCGGTAAGCCACACTTAGTGATCAGTAGAATTATTCGTAATCGGAATTATACACAAGCAACATACAGGATAAACTTTTATTAACTAAAATCACTGACACAATTATCAGCACAACTCGTTCCATTCTGTATTCTATCCAACAAGATCCAAAGTCTCAATAAGTGCAAAGTCCATACATACCGAATAATAGAGCAACGGGCGTAGGAACAGCTCGACGGTAATTCGCAATGAGTCAGCCGCTGCCGAGCTGACACGGTTCGCACGGACGCCGGTTAGCGTTGGCTTACATATGGCGGAATTCGCTGCCGGAAATCATGCGGCTGGGCAAACGATCATTCGTGTAGTGAGAGGATCGCAATTCGTGTTTCTTTTGCGATGGGATTACTAAAACGATAGAGACTGAAACGATATGTCGTTAATCACAAAATCGGAATACAGAAAAGGATTCGTTTATTCTGTATCATTATAAATTATCAGTATCTATTCGATTGGTGAAGCAACGGGTTTTGTACAATAAATTTGACATGTATCATACATTTATTATTTATTAAGATTGTGACAAACACATGCATTCAGCTTGGAACGCGAAGGTTACGTTATCAGTCTGTTACTTAACTCCATACAGTCAGTTGTTGGTTAATGGGACGTTATTTACATCTACTACAGATAAAAATAGTTATTATAATATAAAGGAATATGTAGATAGTATCTGGAGACGAGTTGACCGCTGTCAAGTTTTAAAAATATATGTATACAATAAACGACAGAAAAAGAAGATACTTCCGGAGGAATCTTCTTTCATTAATATTCTTCTTATCTCTTTCTTTCGCCCGTTTTTTTATCCGTCAAAGGAAACCCATTAAAAAGCGGTTATAGTGTATAAAAACGTTTGAAAGGAGATCACCAGCATTTAGTGAATGTAGTGATAATTACTCTCTTCATGCTATAATTTAACCAGTGCGTCCAGCAGAAGCAGAGAAGATTCATTTCAAAATCATGATCAAATCATCACCATCGTCTTTAGTCTATTATTCTTCAATTAAAACTTTTAGTTTATTTCACACTGAGAACAAAAAACGTGACATATAGACATCCTATTGAAAGTATTTTTTACAAAAAATGATTAAATCAACTTAAAAACTAATAAGTCACGATAGCCGAATGGTTGGGTGGTCGGAATTTCGAGTCAAGAGACCCGAGTTTGAACCCCAGGTGGCAGGCTCGTACCAATGGGTTTTTCAAAAACTTATGTACGAAATATGTCGTTGGCTTGGACATAAAGACGGCGACGGGCTCACCACCTGTCACGTTGTCCCGAAAATATCTTCAATGGAAGGTCAAAGGGACTTAATTGTCTAGACTAGACCTCTATCTACCCCTGTATTGGGAATTGCGTGAAGATATTTATTTATTTATATTTGTAAAAACTAACAACAGTTACTTAATTTAGAAGAACAAAAAGTTATACACGCAGCATAGATTATAGACTCTCCGTAAGTAGTACTCAGTGGACGCCAGTTCAAGTCCAAATCGAGCAGTATTAATATTAACTTAATTGGATTAATCTTCAGTTAATTGAAATAAACAAGCAAAGAAAAAAAATAATAAAAATCTATATCTGTGTAATGGATATATCTGCAGCTGCAAAGTTAATTAAAGAAGGTAGCAATTACATTACCCTAAAAACTATCGCATTCAACGTTTCATAATCTATCTCTATTTTAATAAACATTAATTGACTACAGAAAAATTTTTCTTGTTTATTTGTCTGTAAAGCGTTAGACGTATAGTAACCGTCAAAGATTAAAAGACAAAGAACCTTACACCAAAGAGTATAAGGCAAAGATTACATACTCGTGTGTATTAGTTGAAACAAAATGAAATGGCCACTAAGACCTAAGAAAAAGAATAAGGGGCCATGTAAGCCGCAAACGCGCGAACCGCCCGCACGCGGCGTCCGGTTGCACCGGGCGCACAGATGGCGCTATGGCGACCTTGTCTCCGAGACCGGAGACTGTACATAGCCGACACGACCACTATAACCATAAGAGTCATTCACTCGAGTTTATCAATTAAACGACTTCGAGATTACGAGGTGGGATTCTTGAGCTCTCACGTTGAATGCTCCTATCTATGAAGCAGGGTATTGAATGCTCTTGATGTTTAAAATGTTTGCTATTTAACAAGTTATGAATATAATGATTGTCTTGTATTTACGCGAATACTACACATTTAATTAAAACAATATAATATATTAGTTTTTTATTTTTTTTTGGATTTTATCGGGTAATATAGATATACTCGTAGATGTCAAATAGTTATTCATAACATAAGAAGTCACGATAGCCGAGTGGTTGGGTGGTCGGAATTTCGAGTAAAGAAACCCGAGTTCGATACCCAGGTGGCAGGCTCGTACCAATGGGTTTTTCAAAAAACTTATTTATGAGTTTATCGTTGGCTTGGACATCATTACGGCGACGAACTCACCACCTGTCACGCAAATATTTTAGGTGCAAGGTGGGTCGAAGGGCCTTAATTGTCTACACTAGACCTCTGTCTAACCCTGTATTGTTAATTGCATGAATATATTTACTTCGCCCGATCATAGCAGATTCCCATATCCTGCAGTAGAATTTTACAAGCAGGAGTAACGTAACGTAAAAATAGCAATTTTCTAGTTTTAATAAATTCTAAACAATTTCGTCTCGATTAAAGTAAATTGTTGTGTTCTCAAATCGAGACAAACCTCGTCGACGCAGACGTATGCAGCACTTCAGTACCTGGACGCCTCGTACATCGAACGCCAGACATCGTAAGCATCGTTAGAGTAAAACTAACAGTTCCGGTTTCCGGTAGTCACGTTACAAACAGGAGAGTGCGCTCCAGTCTGTGAAGTTTTTCCAGTAACAAACCCAATCCTACCTACCTTTTAGAGCGGAGAATAAATCTCGAATATTCTAAATCTAACAAAGCAAGCTTGTGGTTTGTGACATTATCATAAATTTTTGCCATACGTTTTTATTTTTTATTTTATTGCATAAACAAACTTCAAGCGATGTATAAAAATCAATTGGCGTGTGTAAGTCTTGCATAAATATGTATGTTTCCCGAATAAATCAAATAAAATAGCAAAATCGAAGAGGATGGGAGTGCATTACTGTACGTTTGCAAAAATACTTATATTGGGCAGTAGAAAAAAAAAGAAAACTCCGAAAAACCAAATTGCTCCTATGGCGGGAACTATATACGATTTCGTGACTGACGACATCATGGTGTACGGCTAGTGTTTAACAACTTCGCTATACTATGCAACGATAAAAAAGGCTTCTAATCTGTTAATATAGAGACTGGACTAGCACCGTTTGTAGACGGGGCAGTACACGCAGTTGGAAATTGTGCGAGTGAATTATACACATCCGCTTCGTGACCAAATAAATTACGTAGACTTTGATAAGTTCGTATTAATACAAATGATATAGAAATACTTAATAATACCACCAACAGAGAACAGCCGCGCACTGGATGCACAGTGCATGATCATCCAACTTTAAGAAATCTCCGGGACCATGTGAGCAAATTGCTCGAAGAGAGACATGAATACTCGGATACATAGATGTGCATGTATGAAGAGAATTATGAATATAAAAGAAGCGAAAGAGGTATGTAACAATCCGTTCTCCGTTCTCTCTGGACTATACGCGAAGATAAATAATAATAATAAATAGGGGCTTTAGTCGTGTCCAATTAAAAACGGCAACAGTAAAAATATACTTCCCTCGGATGTCGAAGGTGATGACAAAAGGCTACCAACAAATTGCAGAATATACATCACAAAATGCCAGGCTAAAATTCAGGAGATAAGCAGCAACGACAAATGTGGCAAGGGAATCTGGTACTGAAATCGACAATCCACTTTCTTCTTTCTTTCTTTCAAGTGTAAGGGAATCGAACCCGTAACCCTTGAAAACCGGTGTCACTAATGAAATATTATGATATAATGAATACTAAGTTGAAATCGTCAATATGAACGAACCTCTATAATATTAAAAAAAATATCTTTATACCATTCCCAATGCAGGGGTAGACAAATGTCAAGACAATGAAGTCCTTTCGGCCTACCTTCCAACGAAGACATTTTTTTGTGACAGCGTGAGATGTGGTGAACCCGTCGCCATCTTAATGTCCAAGGCAACGATATAAATCGTACATAAATTACCACAAACCTACCACCTAAAAAATCGAACATGGGCCTCTCGACTCGGATTCCTATCACTCAATTAATCATCAATTGAGTTAATCATAAAAGATCACAAATCAAGTTAGACACATACGCACAGACGTAACGGCACCGTAGCTCCGGACATGTCGGCTCGATACTGCACTAAAATGTCCATAAAACGTCTCGAACGTCTCCCGATACAATTTATGTCGCTCGACGAGCACGCCACCGATTCATTGGCCGAACAAAACTAGCCGGGGAGATGTTCAGCCGGTAATGGTCACGTTTATTAGTAGAAACTTTCCTTGGCCTCGCGGCATTAAATATCGCTAAACAGGATCTGTGCACACGATATCAATTTAGACCGATGTTATGACGAATATAATAAAATATAGTAAGGAGCCGATTGACAATTGGTAGTGACGCTGCATTCGTAGCAATGGGTTGCGGTTTCGAATCCCGTTAGGACATTTGTGTGATGAATGTTGGTACCTTGAGTCAGTGATGCTTTTACGTATATTTGAATATTTATTCAAATATATGTTTTGATCGTTGGTTTGGACAAAACGGCTATTGGCTTACCACTTGTCACATTGGCATATTTTTTTTTTTTTACTTGTCACATTGGCACAATAAGCTTCAGTGAAAGGTGGCTCGAATGCATTTATATAATTGTCTAGACCTTGTGAATGTAAAAAAAGTAGGCTGGGCTGCCTTTTAATTTCATTTCAAAAACCAAGACACGGTGGTATCTCACTTGCATCAGTACCAGATACGATTTGATCCGTCCGGAAATCGAACCCGGACCTCAAAGCCAGCGACACCATGAATAAAAATCCAGTTAGATATAAAAGTGTGAAACTAAGCGAATATTTACCGAATACAGAATTGAAGTAGAGATATGCCTCTGCGTTACGGCCGGTGAGCAAAGTAACTGGAAAACCACTCTCTCTTCTCCTAACTATCTCCAGTTCCGGCAATATCACTTCTAATACAAAACCCCTAATACACAGCTTCATTCTCACACTTACACAACTCTAGTGTTGCGCCATATAGAAGTACTGTTTCTTTCTAAGATTGATACATCATTCAGCAGTATTTAAGAGTGAGAATAGTGTGTACGCGGCCTTACATTTTATTGTAAGATTCCTGATCCGACCTTTACGACAGTTAGTATAACTAACGGCGGTAGATTTGAACGTCACGAGCGGGAAGACTGGAGGCGGTCGTATAAGTGAGGCAATGAAAATTTAACGAACTGATTAGCGTGCACGGGAACGAGACAAGTACTAACAGACTCGAAAACAGTTTTAGTTGGTCCATTCCGATTTATGTTTAATGGAGAAGATTCCACAAATGTTGCTTGGGTTCTCCAACAACTTCCACTTTACAGACAGTAAATAAAAAATAAATAGTACTTTCTTTACGACCTATCAAAAGTCCACTGCTAAAGAGCAGTATTGGACAAAACTGCTAATCCTAGTAATACAATAAATGTAATAGTTTAAGCGTTTAGATATTTGTTACATGCAAAAGCGGTTGAACGAAATTTAAGACGTTTTCACATTTAAGAATTCAATTATAAAGATTTTCTAAATTACTGGGAGTCTGTGCTATTGAGCTTTTATTATTTACAGACCATTTATACTATATCTGTCTATATATGACTATATATGTCTGAGTAAAGTCACGATAGCCGAGTTGTTGGGTGGTCGGAATTTCGAGTCGAGAGACCCGAGTTCGATCCCCAGGTGGCAGTACCAATGAGTTTTTCAAAAACTTATGTACGAATTTCATCGTTGGCTTGGACATAAAGGCGGCGACGGGCTCACCACCTGTCACGTTGTCCCGAAAATATCTTCGGTGGAAGGTGGGTCAAAGGGACTTAATTGTCTAGACTTGACCTCTGTCTACCCCTGTATTGGGAATTGCGTGAAGATATTTATTTTATTTATTTATTTATGTCTGAGTGTTCTCGTGGTTCACCTGTGTGGAAATCGTATACCGTGGGATAAATTTGATAAAAATATATTTGCAATAATAAAAAATATATTTTGTAAATCGTAAAATTGACAATGCCACTATTGGTATGTGTGGCAGAGTGAAGTGTTACCTCTGATAACTTCATTTACAAAACTATTTATAGAAGTCCGCGGTTGATAAACTAGCAGCAGTTTAATAAAAAACATATTTATTTCAAATATTTATCGTATAATTTAATGACTAAGTTCCGCCAAAAATAATTAGCATTAAAAAGAAACATGTTTAATAGATTTTCTTACGGAAATACATGTGAATATAAGTGAGTCATCACAGTTCATAGTCGATGCTTCAGAACCGTGTTTTTACGTATTTTCAGGATCGCTAAGCGAATTACTGAGAAAAATGTGCCGACACAAGACAAAATTGGCGTTCTGAGGGTGACCGTGGACGTAGTATAAAAGCTATGACTCATGTCCAATGTAGACTAGGATATCCTACAATAAATAAAACGTGATAACAAGAACATTCTGTATACTTACGGCGTATGAATGAAGCACGTCCTCTCTCCTTCTTGGATGTCCCCGACAAAGAGCGGGATAACTACATCGAAAAATAGCAGACTCTCTCATTGTTTGAAAGAGATGGAAGTATGATCTTGCCCCAGTACCTTAATTTATACAAAAACCCTTGACAATATCGATAGATGGCGAGATTACCATCTCGAAAAACATTAGAGCAAACTTCAGCAGAGCAGTGTCGGCCAACAGCGTTTAAGATGCGAGGTATCTGATACTGCAATCTCCAATCCGCTTGTCGATCATAACAAACCCTCACTAATGTGAGAAGCCTAAGTCCTTCAGTGGATTTATACCGTTGTGATATGTTCATCATGACGCATACCCGCATCATTGACAAACCAAACGCAATCACAAAAACATTGACGTACAGAAGACGTCAAAAATGTTTCTGTCGGAAGAAATGATTTCGTGTGAAAACCCATAAAGCATTTTAATACGACTCTAATAAAATACGCACGTTAATTTTACGACACAAAGGCAAGACAACCCAGTGGCGGCCGAATAGTGACGCCCCAAATACACGGACAAAAGTAGCAGACCGCGCAGAAACTATCACAAGGTTGCCCGGCAGCGCATGGGGCTGTGATTAAAATCGGTGTCCTTTCCGCGGTACTGTTTAACAACCATTTTGCAATTAATACTTCGATAACTACACACAAATCTCATTTCAATGTAATTTTATCAAATCAATTCATAGTCTTATACGAGTCATAATAGTTGGTACCGTGGCCACAAATGGAACGCCGGTGTAAGTCATTATTTTTAGTCGTTATGTATTATTAGTCATTATGTGGCGCCTTGTATTTCTAACAGATAGTGATTTATTATTAATTTAGTTAATAACTTATTTTTTATTATCAACAGATATTTCTCAACAATGAGACATGCCTGACTTATCTTCACGAACAGTTCCTGATAGGGTAGCCAGAGAGAACAGATCGCCAAGTGTCACGATCCTTAAATATCTCTGTCGCTTCTTTCAACTTATTATCCGAGTACTTTAGACCATCCCCTCTTCGAGCAATTTGCTCACACAGTCTTTGTAAGTTACTTTTTAATGTTAACTTTCTCGCTTCATATTTTCCATTCGGTCTTCCGTCATTCTTAGAACTAACCCAAACCATTAAAGCTCGCCCTTCTCAATTTTAGTGCTAAGATCATATTTCAATCCAGCCATAGTGCGAATCCCTTCATTACGTTTTCGGTCGGCCGAGGTAACCTATTTTGATAACGTAGTTATTTTATTTTATTTATTTGTTTATTTATTAATGTACACACAAAAATAAAAAATAAAAAATATAAGGAAAACGTTTGTACAAATGTACTGCTTATTTCTTAAAAAAGTTCTTCCATCAGACCTGCGACTGGAATGTGGGTAAAAGTAAAGGTAGATTTCGCGTGTACACATACATATATACATACATACACATACACCATAATCATACATACATTTATAAACATACATACAAAATCTATACAAATAAAATGCATACAAATACCTACAGACAAAAATAATAATAATGAGATAAATATACATATGCATATAAATTACAATAATAAGTTATAATATCAATGACATATAATGTTCTTTGACTCTTCTCTTGAATAAAGAAATGGTTTTACAATCGCGAATATTTTGCGCAATTTGCGCAGTTATGTGCAATCTTAAAACAAAATTTTTACCAAAACCGTAAGTCATGGCTTGTTGACGAAGTACTCCATGGTACATGATATCACGTCGCCTATAAAAGCTTTGGTAGAAGATGGGTCAAAGTGCCTCTGCCTAACCCAGTATTCGAAATATGCATGAAGATAATAAAGAAATAATATTAGAGTGTTATAAATAACAAAGCCATTAATTGTACTATATTATTATTTGCAGTATTTTGCAGTATACAGGCGTGAGATTGAGGCATCTTGTGCTAATGCGTTTCGTTCGTTAAGAAAGATAATCCAAATCCCACATAGCGAAGTTCCTATCACGCTTTTGGAAAAGACCAAAGTACAGCATCAGTCGTGTGAAATTCAGCAGTTAATGAATGAAAATACAACCAACGGGTTTCCAACTTAACGACCGGGAGTGAAACGCTGCGCAGACGCACTGATGATCAAGATCCTCGAGCAATCATTTTCACGCAATAGCGCAATCTACAACGTGACACTTGTTTCGTAACACCGGGGTCTGACCACACGCAGCTCGGTCAGTGCGAGAAGGATTCCGCAGATACTGAAGTTTTTTGTATATGACATATTGATAATTCCAAAAAAGTATTTTACCACTAATGTTTCGTAGTGAAAAAACATTTGGAACAGAATATTATTAAGGAAACGTATTTGAAAACTAAATAAATTCATTACTCGTATTAAATATAGAATATCTTCTCGCGTTTCGCAATACAGGGGTATCCTGAGGTTTAGAAAATTGACTCCTGTCGAACCATATTTCACTAGAGTTTATTTTGTGATAACGTGACAGGCGGTGAGCCTTGCGCCGCCTTTATATTCAAGTCAACGATATATCGTACAAAGTTTTGAATAAACCCATCGATACGAGCTTACCACTTGGGGATCGAACTCGGGTTTCTAGACAGACTAGACATTCTAACAAATATTATCTAATATATAATAATATAAAAAATATTATCTTTAATATTCACTTTACATTATCCATACATATACTTTCAATATATTTATGGTGATGCAAAGACAATAACCTCCTTTAGAATAAACAGATGGAAGTAACCAACTCTCAATAAAATTAAAATATATTTTACCTTTCCCAAAACTTCAAAACTTTCTGTCCATATTGTAAATTAGCCTTCTCATAACACGTTGTCATAATAATCGATTCAAGGCAATAATTCCAAATACACTCGTCGACCTTTCCAAATATATAACTTCCAATTCCAACGGACATATCAACAAAAAATCATTAAACATGTATGTAACACGCACATGACATAAATAACCAAATATGTATATAAACAAAAACATGTCCTACTGCACCAAGGACCATTTAAAGATTGATTTGAGAGTACGAAAATAGTATGACGGTTAATTAATCTGCTTAATAATTAATATTTCATACACAGACTATAATTAGCACACGTTTTCTTGAGACTTGACGGCCTGTAAAATTCCTACACCGGACAAAGGTTTCCTCGCAAGAAAGGTTTGTCATTATCGATATGTTTGACAAGCGGCTTGTCGACTGCAACAGACACCACACACCTTAGAAACATGCAGCTGTTAGATTTTGGGATTGTTGTTAGCCAAATGTACCTAAGGATAAAAAGATGGGTGCTGATGGTCGATACTACAGCTGCAATTCTTGTTGAATATGACCTTAATTTCAGGCTTTATCATAGAGCTTCATCACTTTGGTAACGCACGAGAAAGCATTGACCATTACATAATATTCCAGAGTTAATAAGTCACGGAAACCAAGTCAGGAGATTCAAGTACAATCAATAGAAGTACTACTGTCAGAAGTCTAGACGGCTGCCTAGACTGCAAGAAAAAAAAAGGTAGACTAAAGAGGTTATTCAGTCTACTTTTTTCTTCATATCAAACACTCTAGTTTGACAAAATATTGACCAAAACTGTAGTAACAAAAGCGGGACCCCGAAAAACAGCCGCCGATAGTCACAGCGCATTATTAGGCCGCGGAATGAATCGGTTACTTCCCGCTTCACACAAAAACAGAATATCTGATGGGTTTTTAATTTATGTGGAACGTCCTCCGAAGCAACGTAATGACGGCGCTCGAATGAGAAAGCGTAGAAATAGGATTGAAGAAGAAAAGAACCGGTCCCAGGGATATTTCTTAAAAGTTCGAGACAGGTGTCACTGGTAAGATGTAACTCAAACGATAGATCCTTGATTCATTGGCCGATTTCTGTTAAATATGAGATTGTTCTAGTGGATAAAATTAAGCATGGAATTTATGTAGTGTGCGATAAGATTGTCACGTAACAACATTTAAATAACTTAATTCCAACTATTTATGTATTAATTAGTCCCATTTCGACCCATGAGTTACAGCCCACATTTGGGTCGCAGGGGACTTAATTGTAAACCTCCAGCTACGGAAACAACATTAAGAAATGCATAAAGATAAAAACAATAGTATATCATTATTTTTAATCTCTGTGGAATCCGCGTTTTTATTTTATTCCCTTTGCATTAAATGTAGATTAGCGACCACTGACGAAAACGTACTGTGAGATAGATCATAAATATGGACATCTTAATGGTTTTCTATTTTTTCCATTGAGGGGTAAGTAGGGAAACAAAAGATACTGCCTAAACATCCGTGACGATGTTCGTGGAGGAGGAGGAAATGTAGTTTCACAGATCTAGGTGTTTGAGGTCCCTCGTTGTTTTCGATTCCAAATCACAAGTGGTTTAGCTACTTACTTTGGGATTAGAGAAATGTGATATTGTCGCTATCTATCTGTGTATTTATGTTTTTATCCCTAAAATGCGCGAAAGATATCGCGAGGCAAAAAAAGGTACGATATCGATTGTGTTTTGTTTCTTGTGTTGTACCCATGGTTGTGAAATTACATATAAAATTGTACCCAATATATGATTATTAGTTACACAGGAGCGCACTGAACGCGCTGAGTCCCGACACGCATTTATCACATGAGTTCTTGTACTCGTACAACGAAGGTCACCTTTGAAGTAGCCCATGTTTCGAATGATATCGCGCTATCAATGGCGGAAGCGAGGTTATTCGTATCTAATGAACTTCGGATGTGCTGATAAGTTGAACGGAAGAAATAAGTTTACTTAATTCAGGTCCGGTACGGAAATTTTTTATAATCTCATTTCGATGTAATATGTTAATATCATCGCAATCACTTTCGAATAATGACGGTAGTTGGGACCTGACACAAACTGAGAGAGAATGTAGAGACACTAACTCTTAATCAACTTCTCTACCTTTCCATATCGGATGGAAAGCTTGAGCGATAACATAGGAGGGAGGTTCTGATGCAATATCAGACAAAAATTATTGCCCAAGAAATGATCATAGCATAAAAATTATTCGATGTTGTTAACATATCACCTTCGTCACGGTTTGGAAGTTTAAAGTAGAAAGGCGACAACGAAATGTGATGATCATGTTGAGGAAGAAAGATTCTCAAGGGCCACGTTTGGGCAAACGAAGTGTGCAGCGGACAAAAGCTTCCCCAACAGGTGAGGTAAATGTCTTGCAGTGGACATTTCCAGGTTGTAATAACGATGATAATCAAATATGGAAGGAGAAGCGTCTAAAAAATATCGAAACAATATCAAGCAAGCCGGTGACTAAGCAGCGTCAAAGGTGCTAGGTGTCTGGTAATAATCGCAATCGCCAATCCGCTGTCAAATCTCCCTTACGGATACGAATCTCCTGCAGTATACAGTTAGAGGCCGTAAAGTATAATACAAAAATAAATACCGCATTTTATATGCAGCTCCCTTTTTTGTTGCGAATAACTCAACGTAAATAATGGCCAATAACTTTGTCAATATGTATCTCAACACAAGCTAATTACATCAACGAATGCATAAAAAAATCGTGCAACGAAAATTTATGGGCCCACAATCAGAATGAAAAGCCGGTAGGTGTGTATGCATTTTTAGCGGCTCGTAAGGAACCAGTTTTAGAAGTAATCATTACTATTATTATTATTTATCTTCACGCACAATCACTGACGGGGTAGCCAAAGAGAACAGATCGTCAAGTTTCACGATCCTTACATACCTCTTTCGCTTCATTCAGATTCATCATTTTCATCATACATGGACATCGAGATATACGAGTACTCTTGACCCTCCCCTCTTTGAGCAATTTACTGGTATGGTCTTCGAAAATTAGTCTCGGTCTACCTCGACTCCTTTTAATATTATTATTATTTCTAATATGATTACTTTTAATATCACGACCTCTGTGGACGAGTGGCGTAAACACCGGTTTCTAGGTGTCGCCATCTCGAGGTCCCGGGTTCGGTTCCCGGTTGGGTCCACTTTTTCTACATTTTCTCGGGTCTAGGTGTTTGTGGTGCCTTCGTTGTTTTCGATTCCCATACCACAAGTGCTTTAGCATCTTACATTGGATCGGAGCAATGTATGTGATGTTGTCAAAAAAAATCTTTCGCGCTATATATTTTCTTCACCATTCGGTCTTCGCTCATTCGCTCAACGTGCCCAAGCCATCAAAGCACCGAAGCTTTAGAAGAAGTTTTAGAAGTTAAGGTTGCTAATTTGAATTATACTAAATAACTGGACTACGGCTTGTTGGATATAGGATTATGATCGTAGCCCTATTTGACACGACCTCCGTGATGTGTAGATACACATCTGTTTTCAAGAAGTCTCCAGCACTAAGCTCCGGGTTCGAACCCTGGACGGATCAATGTAAAAAACGACTTATTCTAGGTGGGTCTAGGTGGTTTTAGTACCATCGTTGTTTCGGATTCCATTACACAAGTGCTTTAGCTACTTTCTTTGGGATCAAAGCAACGTATCATATGATGTTGTCTGTTATCTATTAATATTACTTGTTAAAATGTCGGCTTTAGGTTCACTGCGCAGATCATAAAATTTGTCCAAATATATTAAAATATAAGAAACTAATAGAAATAAGAAAATTCTACTTACATTAGGTGTTTTTGACGAGAGGCAATAATCTGCAAAAAAGAAACGCAATGTTAATATGGTAATTGAATGACAATGTTTTATTAAGTAATAGGAATAGAAAGACGATAAAGAAGAGATTTTTGATTTATACAATATAAAGAATATTTTAAAAATCGTCCTTTAAATAGTACTCGTGAATATAATACATGAATACGAATTTACATGTGAGGGCGTTTGTCGGTTGCGTAAGATTTATTTCGAGATAAAAGCTTGGCGGCAACTGATCGCAGAACTATCATATGATAGAGTGACGTACCGAGTTAATAGTACACTGTGAAAGCGTTATAAATGCTCGGAGTCATATATAATATATTTCTCAGATCTAAACACCGCGTCTTGACAATGTTAAGGGAATGCTTTCCGACACATCACAGAAAGGACTTCGTTATCAAATCCTTTGCCTACTCTACTAGTACGGAAATTTGCTTAAGATCTAACATAAAACAAAATAAATTAAATAAATATAGGGGTAGACAGGGGTCTAGATAATAAAGTCCTTTCGACCACCACCGAAAGACCACCATCCACCGAAGATACTTTTTAGACAACGTGACAGGTGGTGAGCCCCTCGCCGTCTTTATGTCCAAGCTAACGATCTAAATCGTACAAAAGTTTAAAAAAAACATTGGTAAGAGCCGGTTCCAGCTGGGGATCGAACCCGGGTCTCTTAACTATAATACACTCTTGACTAGGTAACCTCACGTACCAAAAGAAGATCCATCGTGACCAGAAGATTACATAAAAATAAATCTTTTGCTCCTGCATTCCCATACTTAGACTTTGAACATGTCGCAGCTCATACACACGGCTTGGACATAAAGAGGGCGACAAGCTCACCACCTGTCACGTTTTCCCGAAAATATCTTCAGTGGAAGATGGGTCAAAGGGACTTAATTGTCTAGACTAGACCGCTGTCTATCCCTGCATTGGGTATTGAGCGAACATATTTACTTATTACATACATATAAAATTCCCCGCTTTTAGCGAGTAGATATGAACGATTTCGAAAATCGATAAGCACACAGGCGTGCACAGTAGAGCGCACATTACGCCCAAATTTGGGAAATACAACGATAAAAATGTCCGCTCTGTATGGGGCCCGTTTTGAACAGTTCCACGAATTGATACAAACGCTCCATTGAGAAGGTCCTGAATCATATTGTATTTATAAACCAAAGCATAAGTTGCGATGAGTCAGTGGCGAATCGTGCGTGGAACGCGGAAAACTAACCAATTTCTAAGTGGCCAGTTCCTTTCGTTGTGCCTATTTCTGTCGTCAATCAGCTGAGACATCACTGTTGCCGTCAACCAAACGTTGAAGGAATAGACGTCTTAGTTTTCAGGGATGTTAACAGTAACAATGGAAATTGAGTCTATTGTATTTTATCATGCGAAATTATGAGAATTTAATATTAAAAAATAAACTTTGAATTGAGAAGCCTCTTAGTCATTTGATCGATTAAAAGTAACCCAAACGTTTTTAACGACATTCAAAAGTTTTATCTATAAGAAATACGAACCAACTAAATTTATTAAAAACATTGATTGTTTAACTTCAATATTTATAACATACATTCAAAAGCTTTTTCTTAATATTTATTTTATTATTAACAGTTAATAATTATAAACAGAAAACGACTGTATCTTCTAAGAATTCATTGATCGTTTTTCTTAACGGCATGAACCGCTTGTAGCTAAAAAATAGCATGTTAAGAAGGTAACTTACGTACGTTTTACGTAAGAACGTAAATTTTTTTTCACATAATTTCAATTGAAAAGCCAGGCGAATTTGTATGATATTTACATTTTACTATAACAAAATTTAATTTTACCGTAAAAATTTCGCATTGAAAATAACAATAACGGAATTCCATCGCAAACCACAAAGTCCGGTAGCTCCTCCCACCCTCCCACCCTCCCACCCCCGGTCGCGACACCCGTTCAATTGTCGCGAGCCGCAAACATTCCGGACAGCTAACGTTGTGGCCATTACCCGCACCGACCTACGAACTGTGACGAACGTACCGCCTCGGGCCGCCCGCCACCGGTTGCCACTCCAGCAGAGGAAGTCACTTCCTTTTGGTCGTTTGAAATAATCAAGTGTTAAAAGTAAGGTCACCGGATAAGTTGATTAGCATGATCCGCGTGCGGTTGCCGAATTAATGATGTTACTGCGGTTCTAGACCACCTCCAGGAGTAGGGTCGATCAACTCCATGGATATTCCTGGATGCTGATGGATATTCCCTACATTCGTTCTACACAATGCGCACGGCCGGGAGTGGAATGCTCTTTTCTCTTCTGTATGCGAGTACTCAGGCGTTTCATGAGTAAACTCGTGCCAGCGTTGATAGATACCTTAGACCTCATCTATGACTTCATGCTTGTAGGAGGTTTTCAGAACTTTACTTTTACATTATTTTTTTTTAAAGAATAAAATAAACAAATATCTTCAGCCTGAATTCCTATTACAGGAAGACAGAGGTCTTAATTGTCTAGACGAGCAATTAAGTCCCTTCGACCCACCTTCCACCGAAGATATTTTGGACAACATGACAGGTGGTGAGTCCGTCGCCGTCTTTATGTCCATGCCAACAATGTAAGTCGTACATAAGTTTTTGAAAACCCATTCGTACGAGCCAACCACCTAGAGAGAGGATGGAACTCAGGTCCCTTGACTCGAAATTCCGACCACCCAACCACTCGGCTATCGTGACTCTCTATCTTGTAGGGTCGATCAACTATATATATAGCTGAAGGATATTCCCAACATTCGTTCTACACAATGTGCACGGCCAGGAGTGGAATGATGTTCCGACATCTGTTTTATTCCAAACGCACACAGCCATAACCTCTTCTATATGGGAGTGTTAAGGCTTCTCGTGAGTAAATTCGCTCCACCGTAGACCTCATCTATGACTTCATGCTTGTAGGAGGTTTTCAGAACTTTACTTTTACATTATTTTTTTTTAAAGAATAAAATAAACAAATATCTTCATGCAATTCCCATTACAGGGAAGACAGAGGTCTTAATTGTCTAGACTAGACCGCTGTCTATCCCTGCATTGGGTATTGCGCGAACATATTTACTTATTACATACATATAAAATTCCCCGCTTTTAGCGAGTAGATATGAACGATTTCGAAAATCGATAAGCACACAGGCGTGCACAGTAGAGCGCACATTACGCCCAAATTTGGGAAATACAACGATAAAAATGTCCGCTCTGTATGGGGCCCGTTTTGAACAGTTCCACGAATTGATACAAACGCTCCATTGAGAAGGTCCTGAATCATATTGTATTTATAAACCAAAGCATAAGTTGCGATGAGTCAGTGGCGAATCGTGCGTGGAACGCGGAAAACTAACCAATTTCTAAGTGGCCAGTTCCTTTCGTTGTGCCTATTTCTGTCGTCAATCAGCTGAGACATCACTGTTGCCGTCAACCAAACGTTGAAGGAATAGACGTCTTAGTTTTCAGGGATGTTAACAGTAACAATGGAAATTGAGTCTATTGTATTTTATCATGCGAAATTATGAGAATTTAATATTAAAAAATAAACTTTGAATTGAGAAGCCTCTTAGTCATTTGATCGATTAAAAGTAACCCAAACGTTTTTAACGACATTCAAAAGTTTTATCTATAAGAAATACGAACCAACTAAATTTATTAAAAACATTGATTGTTTAACTTCAATATTTATAACATACATTCAAAAGCTTTTTCTTAATATTTATTTTATTATTAACAGTTAATAATTATAAACAGAAAACGACTGTATCTTCTAAGAATTCATTGATCGTTTTTCTTAACGGCATGAACCGCTTGTAGCTAAAAAATAGCATGTTAAGAAGGTAACTTACGTACGTTTTACGTAAGAACGTAAATTTTTTTTCACATAATTTCAATTGAAAAGCCAGGCGAATTTGTATGATATTTACATTTTACTATAACAAAATTTAATTTTACCGTAAAAATTTCGCATTGAAAATAACAATAACGGAATTCCATCGCAAACCACAAAGTCCGGTAGCTCCTCCCACCCTCCCACCCCCGGTCGCGGCACCCGTTCAATTGTCGCGAGCCGCAAACATTCCGGACAGCTAACGTTGTGGCCATTACCCGCACCGACCTACGAACTGTGACGAACGTACCGCCTCGGGCCGCCCGCCACCGGTTGCCACTCCAGCAGAGGAAGTCACTTCCTTTTGGTCGTTTGAAATAATCAAGTGTTAAAAGTAAGGTCACCGGATAAGTTGATTAGCATGATCCGCGTGCGGTTGCCGAATTAATGATGTTACTGCGGTTCTAGACCACCTCCAGGAGTAGGGTCGATCAACTATATATATAGCTGAAGGATATTCCCAACATTCGTTCTACACAATGTGCACGGCCAGGAGTGGAATGCTCTTTTCTCTGTATGCGAGTACCAGGCGTTTCATGAGTAAACTCGTGCCAGCGTTGATAGATACCTTAGACCTCATCTATGCCTTTTTAAAAGGAGTTCAGAACTATAGCCATTTAAATTTTAATTTATCAAAGATGATTTAAGAAGAACTCGTTAACTCAATTAGAAACCTGAGTAAATAATGTCGCATCTTTCAATTTTCAACGACGAAATTTAATTGACCTTTAAAACTAATAAGCTGTTTAGTAACCGTCAAATACGGTTCAAGGTGAAGGCAGCTGATGATTCAGACTATAACAATTCGGGTATGTTTGAGCGTTAATTGTCACGTTAATAAGGTTTCTGTGTGTGTGTGTTCTGTATACTTTTAGTGTATTCGTTGGTAACGTAAACGCCCCTTTATTTCTCCTTGACGCTGTGACGATTAAGATAAGTCTTGAAATTGTTAAATGACATTGGCGACAGATTGCAAGATAATCCCGTAAATTAATAGACCAAGATAAATAAGCACAAGAGTCACGACAGCCGAGTGGTTGGGTGGTCGGAATTTCGAGTCAAGAGACCAGAGTTCGAGTTTTTTTTTTTTTTTTTTTTTTTTTTTTTTTTTTTTTTTTTTTTTTTTTTTTTTTTTTCAAAAACTTATGTACAAATTATATCGTGAGCTTGGACATAAAGACGGCGACAGGCTCACCACCTGTGACGTTGTCCCAAAACATCTTCGGTGGAAGGTGGATTAAAGAGACTTAATTGTCTAGACTAGACCGCTGTCTATCCCTGCATTGGGTATTGCGCGAACATATTTACTTATTACATACATATAAAATTTCGCTTTTAGCGAGTAGATATGAACGATTTCGAAAATCGATAAGCACACAGGCGTGCACAGTAGAGTGCACATTACGCCCAAATCTGGGAAATACGACGATAAAATGTCCGCTCTGTATGGGGCCCGTTTTGAACAGTTCCACGAATTGATACAAACGCTCCATTGAGTAGGTCCTGAATCATATTGTATTTATAAACCAAAGCATAAGTTGCGATGAGTCAGTGGCGAATCGTGCGTGGAACGCGGAAAACTAACCAATTTCTAAGTGGCCGTTCCTTTCGTTGTGCCTATTTCTGTCGTCAATCAGCTGAGACATCACTGTTGCCGTCAACCAAACGTTGAAGGAATAGACGTCTTAGTTTTCAGGGATGTTAACAGTAACAATGGAAATTGAGTCTATTGTATTTTATCATGCGAAATTATGAGAATTTAATATTAAAAATAAACTTTGAATTGAGAAGCCTCTTAGTCATTTGATCGATTAAAAGTAACCCAAACGTTTTTAACGACATTCAAAAGTTTTATCTATAAGAAATACGAACCAACCAAATTTATTAAAACATTGGTAAGAGCCGGTTCCAGCTGGGGATCGAACCCGGTCTCTTAACTATAATACACTCTTGACTAGGTAACCTCACGTACCAAAAGAAGATCCATCGTGACCAGAAGATTACATAAAAATAAATCTTTTGCTCCTGCATTCCCATACTTAGACTTTGAACATGTCGCAGCTCATACATACGGCTTGACATAAAGAGGGCGACAAGCTCACCACCTGTCACGTTTTCCTGAAAATATCTTCAGTGGAAGATGGGTCAAAGGGACTTAATTGTCTAGACGAGCAATTAAGTCCCTTCGACCCACCATCCACCGAAGATACTTTTAGACAACGTGACAGGTGGTGAGCCCCTCGCCGTCTTTATGTCCAAGCCAACGATATAATTCGTACATAAGTTTTGAAAAACCCATTCGTACGAGCCAGCCACCTGGGATGGAACTCGGGTCCCTTGACTCGAAATTCCGACCACCCAACCACTCGGCTATCGTGACTCTCTATCTTGTAGGGTCGATCAACTCCATGGATATTCCTGGATGCTGATGGATATTCCTACATTCGTTCTACACAATGTGCACGGCCAGGGAGTGGAATGATGTTCCGACATCTGTTTTATTCCAAACGCACACAGCCATAACCTCTTCTATATGGGAGTGTTAAGGCTTCTCGTGAGTAAATCTGCCCACCGTAGACCTCATCTATGCCTTTTTAAAAGGAGTTCAGAACTATAGCCATTTAAATTTTAATTTATCAAAGATGATTTAAGAAGAACTCGTTAACTCAATTAGAAACCTGAGTAAATAATGTCGCATCTTTCAATTTTCAACGACGAAATTTAATTGACCTTTAAAACTATTGGGCTGTTTAGTAACCGTCAAATACGGTTCATGGTGAAGGCAGCTGATGATTCAGACTATAACAATTCGGGTATGTTTGAGCGTTAATTGTCACGTTAATAAGGTTTCTGTGTGTGTGTGTTCTGTATACTTTTAGTGTATTCGTTGGTAACGTAAACGCCCCTTTATTTCTCCTTGGACGCTGTGACGATTAAGATAAGTCTTGAAATTGTTAAATGACATTGGCGACAGATTGCAAGATAATCCTGCAAATTAATAGACCAAGATAAATAAGCACAAGAGTCACGACAGCCGAGTGGTTGGGTGGTCGGAATTTCGAGTCAAGAGACCAGAGTTCGAGTTTTTTTTTTTTTTTTTTTCAAAAACTTATGTACAAATTATATCGTGAGCTTGGACATAAAGAGGGCGACAAGCTCACCACCTGTCACGTTTTCCCGAAAATATCTTCAGTGGAAGATGGGTCAAAGGGACTTAATTGTCTAGACGAGCAATTAAGTCCCTTCGACCCACCTTCCACCGAAGATATTTTGGACAACGTGACAGGTGGTGAGTCCGTCGCCGTCTTTATGTCCATGCCAACAATGTAAGTCGTACATAAGTTTTGAAAACCCATTCGTACGAGCCAGCCACCTGGGATGGAACTCGGGTCCCTTTGACTCGAAATTCCGACCACCCAACCACTCGGCTATCGTGACTCTCTATCTTGTAGGGTCGATCAACTATATATATAGCTGAAGGATATTCCCAACATTCGTTCTACACAATGCGCACGGCCGGGGAGTGGAATGCTCTTTTCTCTTCTGTATGCGAGTACTCAGGCGTTTCATGAGAAAACTCGTGCCAGCGTTGATAGATACCTTAGACCTCATCTATGACTTCATGCTTGTAGGAGGTTGTCAGAACTTTACTTTTACATTATTTTTTTTTAAAGAATAAAATAAACAAATATCTTCATGCAATTCCCATTACAGGGGAAGACAGAGGTCTTAATTGTCTAGACGAGCAATTAAGTCCCTTCGACCCACCTTCCACCGAAGATATTTTGGACAACATGACAGGTGGTGAGTCCGTCGCCGTCTTTATGTCCATGCCAACAATGTAAGTCGTACATAAGTTTTTGAAAAACCCATTCGTACGAGCCAGCCACCTGGGGATGGAACTCGGGTCCCTTGACTCGAAATTCCGACCACCCAACCACTCGGCTATCGTGACTCTCTATCTTGTAGGGTCGATCAACTATATATATAGCTGAAGGATATTCCCAACATTCGTTCTACACAATGTGCACGGCCAGGGAGTGGAATGATGTTCCGACATCTGTTTTATTCCAAACGCACACAGCCATAACCTCTTCTATATGGGAGTGTTAAGGCTTCTCGTGAGTAAATTCGCTCCACCGTAGACCTCATCTATGCCTTTTTTTAAAAGGAGTTCAGAACTATAGCCATTTAAATTTTAATTTATCAAAGATGATTTAAGAAGAACTCGTTAACTCAATTAGAAACCTGAGTAAATAATGTCGCATCTTTCAATTTTCAACGACGAAATTTAATTGACCTTTAAAACTAATAAGCCGTTTAGTAACCGTCAAATACGGTTCATGGTGAAGGCAGCTGATGATTCAGACTATAACAATTCGGGTATGTTTGAGCGTTAATTGTCACGTTAATAAGGTTTCTGTGTGTGTGTTCTGTATACTTTTAGTGTATTCGTTGGTAACGTAAACGCCCCTTTATTTCTCCTTGGACGCTGTGACGATTAAGATAAGTCTTGAAATTGTTAAATGACATTGGCGACAGATTGCAAGATAATCCCGTAAATTAATAGACCAAGATAAATAAGCACAAGAGTCACGACAGCCGAGTGGTTGGGTGGTCGGAATTTCGAGTCAAGAGACCAGAGTTCGAGTTTTTTTTTTTTTTTTTTCAAAAACTTATGTACAAATTATATCGTGAGCTTGGACATAAAGACGGCGACAGGCTCACCACCTGTGACGTTGTCCCAAAAACATCTTCGGTGGAAGGTGGATTAAAGAGACTTAATTGTCTAGACTAGACCTCTGTTTACCCCTGTATTGAGAATTGAGTGAAGATAATTATTATTACTATTGTAAATAATAATAACTTACATAGACAATAGCTATTATTATCACCTAGGGTTAATCCACCGTCTGATAAAAAAATAACATACACATGTATTTCCAAATACGTATACAATGAATTAATTTGAATAAACTGATAACATCCTCGATTACCTTGGCCCGTATTAACCATAAAATAGGTCAAGGATGTTCAGAAACACACGCATGTTGAATTGCTACACGATGAAACGAGTTCCACTGCTGAAAAAACACACTGATGGTGTTTCTGAGTTTTTTTTAAAACCAGATGCTTAAAATCCCATGAGAAATATCGATAGAACTGTACAATATAGGTTAAAGATGGTAACAAATTTACGACCTTAAGTTTGTATAGTTAATAAATTACACTTCTTTTTCTGTTCTGAATTAAACCGTTGGAAATAAGGAGACAAAACATGCCTTACTATTATCTAACCTCTAAATAATTAGTTCTCATTTAAATCATTAAAACATATATGTTTTTGAGAGATTTATTTAGTAATCAGTACCAGACAATATACTAATACACACATAAAATTTTTTAAAAAAATCGCATACGTTGCTCTGATCCCAAAGTAAATTGATAAAGCACTAGCATTATGGAATTAGAAGCATTGCAGATATCACTAAGTAGTACTGAGCATTATGTAATAAATAAAATACGAGTAGTGCAGATGCTATAGCCAATCTCTTAATTAGGCTGCACATCACCGGAATTTTTTTATTTAATCACGTTTCGAGAAGATTGTCAAACATTAACTGTAAGGTCAACAAAAAAAATCAATTAACTATAAATATAAACAAATAAATGTTTCCTTATTAATTTTATATAATTAAATAAATATTTTAATTGTGGCTAACAATGGTTGAGCCGATCCTTGTTTTCATTTCCGGAAATGTTTTTCTAACACACATAGCTTACATTTCTCCTATAGATATGCCCTTTACACACAGCTTTGGCCAGAGCATACAAATTTAACTGATCTCCACGACCTTACCGCTGTTTAGATGTCATTAGTGGTTTGAATCAGGGTTCGCCCACGTCGCGGATTGCCTCCTAAAACGTCCGAACAATGTGTACACCATTAGATATGCAAGCGACGCATTAGCGCACGGCGCATCCTAAATTTATTCGACTACTGTTTTGTATAAGCTGTTTTAAAACTGCATTTGAATATGAGGTTCTTGCTAAAAACAATCTTTATGTCGACTCTGCTTTGAAGATGAGATTTGTGGACTTTCACATCATTCATTCCTTTAAATATCAGCCTACTCGCGTAGAACATATCTACTTGGTGCTTATTACTTATACTTGAGAGAGATTAAAATCGGTATGGCCTTGCTACACTTCTTAAGAAATATTAAAGAAAGTTTAACATAACACATCTTTTTTTTTTTTTTGAAAGAATACTAGCAATGCCGAATAACATTACTAGTTTTCCTGTTAACCACTCCAATTAAGCTGCAATGCTTGTGTCTGGAGTTGGTTTACGTCAATAGTCGAACGGCGGGGCCCGAACCTGCGACGTCATGTTTCGCAGTCAGCACCCTAAACCATTAGGCTATTGCCGCTCATCTTTATCTTTTTTTGTAATTCACCTAGGATAAATAAAAATGAGCGGCCTTTCCAACATTCAGATTCATGACACAATGCATTTTATTTATGTATCCTCATTTTCTGAGAAGATTAAAAAAAACAAATATTTAGATATGTGTAAAAACGTATAAAAACTGATATTCGTCGTGTTTGAAGACCGTACAAAAGCGCGCGCGTAAGGAAACACTGGAGTTTTTATATCGCAAGGCAATTTGTAGCGAGGTCAATTCCGGCAGCAACCAAACTCATCATCGACCTCCATTGAAGGTGTGTAAACCAACAAACATTCGTATACAGCATTAGTACACGTTATCAGTAATTTAACTCCTAGCATTAGCCTTATTTCCTATTCAATTAGACGTTTTAAATGTATCTGCATGACCTAGGTTTTCAGATTAATAGAATGGTTAAAATTCACTTTAAAGTTATAAATACAAAACCTAATTAAACAAGAAAAAAAAACAAACGAAGTAAAACTCAAGATTCTCGATCTAGATTTAGAAAAATCAACTCCTGAACTCCTGAATCAGCTGAAAACCAGATAGCGTAGGTGGTAGTGATCCTGCCACGGAAACTAAGTGTTACGAATTCTAATCCCGCTAGACAAATATTTGTGTTATCGTGATTGTGTGATGATGAATATGAATGTGTGTTTGAGCCATGTTTTTTAGGTTCATGTGTATCTATCCATTTGATATTAATATATACATATTTTATCGTTGGTCTGGACAAAGGTGGAGATGAACTCACCGCCTGTGACGTTGTTTCATACAGGCTTCGGTAAATGGTGATTTGAAAAGATTTAATTGTCTAGACCTCAGTCTACCCCAGTATTGGGAAAAAGCATGAAGATATAAGAAAAACTCCTTGGTTACTTATATCGTTTACTTTTATAATAAAAATTACAATATACCAAATATTAAAACATTTATGAATACGCGGATAAGGTTGTAAGTTAGCTTTAGCTATTAGCATATATGTGCTCCAACAGGGTACACTGTATGTGTGTACTTCATATAGCAGTGTACATAAGTATAGGTAAGAAACCATTTCGTATAACAGGTTAAAATGTCCTATATGTAATTAATGATTAAACACTTTTTGTTGAATTACAAAGGAGTGGGTTAGTGGGACATTATTTCAACTAGATCGTTGGCATCCTTGAATCAATACAGCCAAAGTTGGGCACATGGTGGTAATAAAGCCAACCCAATTATAAAAAGAACGAAAGCAAACCGAAGGCTAAGAGCCCGGGGTACCAGGCGAGCATAAATTCCGATGCAGTCATCACACCTAGTAATACCATTTACAGCGTAAAATAAATTAGGACCACGAACAAGTAAACATAATTATCAAAGTTATAAAATACTCTACTAAATTAAACTTCATTTTATACGATTTTTACGATTAACTTTACGTTATGCGAACGGTCGTAGATAAAAAAAAAACTATAAAAGAATGTATTTTCTTATAAATGATTTGATTATATTCGACTACCTCCGTGGACGAGTGGCGTACGAGCCGGTTTTTATGATGCTACTCTGAGACCCCGAGTTCGATTCCCGGACGTGAAAATATAGAATTTCTAATTCGTGGACACCAGTGCTTAAAAGCCTTACTTTGGCATCAGAGCAATGTTTGTTGTATATCTATTTAAATATGTTACCGTGTAAATATATATTCTATCTCATTATTCTGGAGACGAAAAATATCACTAGCTCCGTCGATACAGTAATCTTCACTCTTCTGGGATTCTTGTAACCTATAAGACGTAGGGTAGGTTAGTAATCCGAGTCCACTGTACAAATCATGGCTGCAGATGCTGTTACTCAAAGAAACAAGAGCAAAACTCGTTGATCATTCTAATCTTCTGAACAAAACTATATTAAGGTTATAGATAATGGATGGTACAATAATGTAACTTTCAAGCTGTCTTATGAATGATGCTTTCCTTAACAGGATAACCCTTAGGGTATGATACTAGGTACAATTCAGCTACTGGATCGTCACCTTCTTTATTTTATAATAATACAGTACATTATCTGATACTATCTAAACATTCATAACATTATCTCATACATCTATTACATAGTTGGCTTGGACATAAAGACATCGACGGGCTCACCACCTGTTATGTCGTCCCGAAAATATCTTCAGTGGAAAGCGGGTCAAAGGGACTTAATTGTCTAGACTAGATCTCTGTCTACCTCTGTATTGGGAAGTGCGTGAAGATATTTATTCATCATTTATCTCATACTACGAAGGCCCTACAATCAAATCGAAATACTAAAGGAAATCCCGGGACGCGAGTGGACGTGGGGGTCCTACTTGCGCACTCACACCTACCCGGCGGGCGCGAGGCGCACAAAAACCGCCGGTGCGTCGACCGAACCGCCCGCCCTTAACGTGACACGTGTCCGGGCGCACGGCCACGCGCAACGTCACCCTAGCGCAGTTCACGTTGGCAAACGAACGATAAATTATTCATACGGAATGTGTTATAGAAAAAAATATCTTACACGCAACTACCAATACAGGGGTAGACGGAGGTCTAGACAATTAAGTATTTCCGACCCGCCTTCCACCGAAGACATTTTTGGGGACGACGTGACAGGCGATCCATCGACGTCTTTATGTCTAAGCCAACGATATAAATCGTACATAAGTTTTCGAAAAAACCTATTGGTACGAGGCTTGGGAATCGAACTCGACCAGAGTTATCGTGCCTTGACACAAACATCGAAAGACAGTGAAAAGAAATAAAAATGATGGGGGTAGAAATATTTACGAAGATCATTTGTTAATAGAGTCACGATAGCCGAGTGGTTCGGTGGTCGGAATTTCGAGTCGAGAGACCCGAGTTCGATCCCCAAGTGGCAAGCTCGTACCAATGAGTTTTTCAAAAAACTTATGTACGTATTACATCGTTGGCTTGAACATAAAGGCGGCGACAGGCTCACCACCTGTCACGTTGTCCCGAAAATATCTTCGGTGGAAGATGGGTCAAAGGGACTTAATTGTCTAGACTAGACCTCTGTCTACCCCTGTATTGGGAATTGCGTGAAGATATTTATTTTATTTATTTATTTGTTAATAGAAGTCACGATAGCCGCGTGGTCGGCTGATCGGAGTTCGAGTCAAGAGACCCGATTACGATCCCCAAAGCTCGTACCAATGAGTTTTTTCAATAACTTATATACCATGTATATATTTGGCTTCGATAGAAAGTCGGCGACGGGCTCACCACCTGTTATGTGATCCCAAATATATGCCATCGGTGGAAAGTGGGTCGAAAGGACATAATTACTCAGACCTCTGTCTACACGTGTATTGGGAACGGCATGAAGATATTAATTTATTTATCAAAATCTCAAAGGAGTGTACGTACTTCAATCTTTTCCAAACAGTAATATTATAATTAGAAGAGTTGAAGTGACTGTCTGCGATCTTTCAAGTGTTTTAAACTTAATTACTTCGTCGCTTCATTAAAGCGACGTGGAATTCGTACTTAGTGAACTTCATCCAAAGTCTGGTCTGAGTTTTAACGAGACCCTTCTATCCGGTCATCGATATCTATAGCTGTGACAACATGTCATGTATTTTGCTATTAAAAAGGGGTTCGTGTAACTCCACAAAAGTAATTTGTTTTACATCTAGAAAGAGAGTAGAAGAAACTCTCCCACTCTATTCCCTCATCAAATTCTCGGAGGAGAGCTAAATCCCTTTACATCATCACGCTTTTTTATTCCCATCGTAAGTATTTACAGAAAGTATTCACACTATCGTGAACAATCACGACAGTGGTTGTGAAAACTTTCTGCATATTTTCTGTGTGATCGGGATTCGAGCCAAGAGACCTGAGTTCGATCTCTAGATTGTCAGCTCAAACTAAGTAGTACCAAACTTATGTACGATTTAAATCGTTGGTTTGGAAATAAAGACGGCGACATGCTCGCCACCTGTCACTTTGTCCCAAAAAAATGTCTACGGTAAAAGGTGGATCGAAAGGACTTAATTACTAAACTTCTGTTAACTCCTGTCTGCCTACAACCGTGGCTACAAAGTTTAACTCTAAAAATAGAGTTACTGGGTACCTAAATTGATACTGGGCGAGTGGATACGACGTAACAATGTTACACCCAGTAGTATGCCCCATGCTTCACGTAGACGTAAGAGGTTACAGAGAGTAAAGCCTTAAAAATATCATTGCTTTTGCGACAAATAACAGATTAACCATCTAGAAAAATGTCAAATAAATCTTAGTAGACCGGTGACTGACAGCAGCGCAAGGTGCGAGGTGATGGTACAGCGATGACCAATCCGCTTGCCAAGCGTCGCGATTATGGCAACCCCTCATACGAGAGAGGTTTACGCCCTGCAGTGGACTTTTACAGATCGTTATGACAATGACGAATTAGTAGTTTTGGCAATCTGTTGGTAGCCAATACAATATAGCTATACATTTGTACTAAATTACGCATTTCTGTATCCTTCCGTCATACGCCAGACTACCCTTGAACTCGCGCCCCGCGCCGCGGTTTTGGCAACGCGTTTAAGCGTTCTAAAATATGGTATCCAACCGTTTTTAATCACGTATTTATCTCACTTCATTTTACTTTTTTCAATGGGCTGAAATAAAATTTTTACGTTCCGTATATCAAGATGATTGTAATATTGTTTAATATTTATTGTAAAGGAATTATTGAGTACATGAGTATACAAGTAATAAACATTCAAAAAATTATTACGCCATATATTTTTTACGTAACAAAGCCTCAACTCACCGTTGACGTTATTTCTACATTACTGTAATTTATTTTAAAACTGTTTCTACAATTTATCGATTAATACAAACATTAGAAACATTGATTTTTGCCTCAGACGGGGTAAACTACGTAAGATATATTAAAGAAAATAGATATGGCGTAAGTGATGACTAATTATTAATTTACTATTATTATAACTTCTCGCAATTTCCCATACAGTACCCCAGTATGTACAGTATGGCAGGATCTGGACAATTAAGTAATTTCGACACTTCACTGAACCTATTTGGGACAACGTGACAGGTGGTGAGTCCATGGCCGTCCTATTGTCCTAGCTACCGATAAAATATTTACAATATACGTAGATAAATATTTATAATTACATACAAACGTCCATGACCCGAGTATAAACATTTTTTATATGATGCGTGTTCAAACAAATAGCTAAGAATATTTACAATACAGCTTCGGTGCACAAATTAAAAGGACTTCTTCAGGAATACAGTAAGCAAAAGATTTTTGCACCAAAGCACTCATCGTTTCCATATGAAAAGCGTTATGATGGAACGCAATCCATCTGAATCAAGTAGGACGTAATTTTGTCACAAAACACCAAAACGCCAAATTTCTTTGTAGCAGAGATCGTTCAAGACATTACCTAAAGTGATTTCAGGAATAATTAAATGAATGGCGATGCTTTCCCGCTTAGTAAACTTAGTATCATGGCCAGTGGACTCATTGTTACGTAATTAATTATCTTTATGGCCAGAGATCAGATCGTAGTGTTACGATCCTTACATAAAATTAAATTTATTATTTCTCCATACACAATTGAACGAATGTGTACATGAATAATTGATGAATTTTATGATTACTTTGTGTTTTTGTTAATGATTGTCTATGTTGCGCACAGTACACTTTGAACCAATATAAACCGGAATAGTGAATATAACAAGGACGTCTTCGTGGTACGTTTCTACCGCGACTACATTTTCTACATTGTCCGATGTTTTTAGTAATAGTCATTTGCACAAAAGGTTTAAGCCATCGGGTTATAACTATACGCACAGACATAAACGCAGAGATTTGATCTCGGAATCCACAGCTAAACAGTCGAACACGCTAACCATGAAGCTACGCGTTTCCCGAGATGATGTTTCCTGAAGATGTACAGAACATAAGTAAGGTATAATGAATACCCTACCGTATTCGTATATCATTATTTATATTTTCCATACTCCTATATGGAGTATAGAACTTCTGATAATGTTATCCACAGTTCTGGAAGCAAATCTCACCAATATTCCGAAAGTGGGTGGACAGTGTTAAGCGACGATCATTAAACTTTTTCTTCGTACTGAGCTATTTTCCACCTTTAAAAGCATTAAAGCTTCTCAATGCTAATTTTACCAGAGGTAACCAGTAACGCTCTAAATAATCTAAAGGCACTCCTTCAAGTTTAATGTTTGGCAATGAACCAACCGTTCAGTGTAAATACTTCATAAAAACTTATATATAGATACATACAAAAATACATGCGCCGCTTTATTTATAAATTTCGGTAATGGTCAGGCATCATTAGACGTGACACGGCGGTTAATGTAAACTCTGTCTGGTCAATGACTGGTCGCCGTCATTGGACGGTAATCAAGAGTGATGTTTTTTTTTTTTACGAAAAGTCATGACTTGATAACTACGCACAGGTAAACCGAAAACGAAGAAACAGTACACAGCCAATTTGAGTTTTTCGAACGAACGGAAATGTGTAACGGCTTAAAGTAAAAATAGTGGGTAAAAAGAAGTTTTACAAGTCGTGTGGGAGGTGTTCTATCATTAGTCTAGTGCTGATGAAAAAATAATGTATCAAGTATAAAAGGAATAGATTTAAAAAAAAATATAATAGAATGTCCTCAATGTAAATATTTATAATATTTTGAATTACGTATAACAATTCGATAATTTCAATATTGAAATTACTATTTAAAACGTTTAGTGATGCTTGATACTAGGACATTGTTTACATAGTGAATAGATTTTGAGCTCAAGAGCAAGCAGCAAAGTCTAATAGAAGGGGAAAAATGTGCAATTACGGTAAAAAGACGATGAAGGAAAGAACAACATATACATGAATCACATAACTAATGCAAAGCAAAATTTTTAACAGTGGTAGAGCCACGCATCAGCTTTTGTTGTTACATGAATGGGCCGGCTCGACCGGGGAAGTACCACGACCTCACAGAATACCGGCGTGAACTTCTACAGTCTAACAAACTTCTGCGTTTCGTCTGGTGAGTGCAGGTAATCGGAGGCCAATACATCAGGCCGGCAACGCATCTGCTATGCCTCTGGTATTGCGGGTGTTCATGGGTGGCGGTAAACACTTACCATCACGTGAGCCGCCTGCTCGTTTGCCGGACTTTCCTATAAAAAATAAAGCATCTCGCAAAATACCACAAAAACCGTACTTCATAAAGGTCTTACTTAATGAATAATGTGTAAAAGTTCGTCAACGGTTTGGTTAATTTATATTTGATGCCTTTCGATTTTATTATAAATTACCGATAATCGATAGTCAATACTTTAATATAAATAAATTTTACAAAACTTTTCCCTTAAGTCCTTCTGACGACACGCAATGGTGAAGTAAGGGTAGAAAACGGTTAATTTTCACGCCTCAAGCACACAGCAAAGGGTAAAGACCATAAATAAATAGATTATCCATCAATTCAGAAACGGAGGATTCAAAATTTTGTACAATTAACTTAATTAAGCTAAAACGAAACAGTATTACATTCCTCGCGCACACAAGCCGACGTACACATGACACAAAAGCCTAGCCCTGACCTTCGCTACAAATTACACGCAGCATTTGAAGGATAAGTCACATCTAACGAGGTAATCAGAAGCGCCGGCAGCATCAAACACCTCCTTAGCTGAATTCACTCAAATGTACATTATCGTTTAGGCTGATTAACGTAACAACGTTCTCACTTAATACAGGTGACGCTAATTAGAAGACTTCAAGCTATTTGCCAGTTTCGCATTGCCACACGTGTGATGGGGACGGACGTACTAGGGAAATTACCCTTTTCATTAATTCGTCTTTTATAAATTAGTGGATCGAAGCACTTTGAAAATAAGTAATAGGCTAAATAATAGGACAGTATCCTAAACGTTCGCTTACACCTTTCCTTTCTTAGAAAGATCAATGGTAACCGATGGCTAGGCTTAAGCTAGCCATAGTAGACATTGTTCTTATGATAGGTCCATAAAAAATTTCACATATCTATGTAGATTTAATTTCATCAGATTTTCAATTATTCAGTAAAATAAAAGTTTGACTCAAAATTATACTAGTTTCAAGATATAATTTAATGTCTAATCTGGTCTCCCCGTGAAAAGGATTTGCCAAATCGACTAGATTGGAAGGCGAATACGCAATACCAGATACCTGGTAGTTACACGTCTGCCCGCCAAGGGCTCTGTTTAATAATAATAATAATATTCTTTATTGTACACCAAATTAGAAGACAAAAAAAATACAAAACATAATTAACAAAAATTGGATAACAAAAGGCGACCTTATTGCTATATAGCAATTTCTTCCAGGCAACCTCAGGAATTTACCAAAAAGAAAACAATTAATGGGTAGGATGTACATATAACATGACAAAAAAAACATATCTTTTATAAGTAATCGTTAGGGCAAAGGGAAAAATGAGAGGAAAAGAAATATTGTCATAGAGAGGAGTCAGAGGGAGAGAGATAATATTCTTTGAATTGTTTTTTAAAAGAATCTATGTTTTTAGCAAGTTTGATATACATAGGTAAAGAATTCCACAGTTTAACAGCAACAGCAGTAAAAGATTTAAGATAGAAATTAGAGGATCGCATAGGATTTTTGAGGAAGAGGTTTTCATTAGAACGTAGAGAAAGGGTATGGGAGGAACAAAGAAATTGAAAGCGTTCTTTCAAATAGGGTGGACATGATATATTAAATAAGACGCAGTATAGAGCAGAAAGTATGTGAGTATTCCGGCGAAGACGAATCGGGAGCCACTTGAGCTTATTGCCTCCAAATCTCTGTTTAATTCTGGTCTTACATTTTTTAAGATGAGTATTCCGGTTACAAACAGTTTTTTTTAACGCACAATCAGTGCCAAGGCTGCGGTGAGGGAAGAAGACTTTTTATTTCTACGTAGGTACTTGAAATAATAAATGACTCGCTTTCCGCGTATAAATATCCTTTTCCGAGTGATTCCACGCTTCATTCAGATGACCGGTTGGATCTCAGCCAATGCAATCGTTCAAGCATACATTATGTGAAAAAAAATCTCCGATATACGCAGCAAAAGAAACATGAAGATTTTTGTTTCATGAACATTCGTTCCAATTATGCTAATTCAAATCCAAAATACAATACCTAAACAAAAATACAACCACCAACACAATTTTGGGACTCGGGTTCAATCCCATTGAAAAAGGTCAGGACACTAAGACAGCGACATGAATACCAATCACTGAACAGGATAAATTCTCTGATGGTGCAAATGTAGGACATTACGTCGACATTTGTTCTTATTAAAAAAAATGCATTTGTTCTTTTGTCCGCAACGTAAGCAAAAACCACAGAGATTTTTATGCAAATATTTCTCAAAGCCACAGACAGTCATTGATTTCAGAACTAGTGGAATTACATACAGTAAACCTATATATGAGTCGGATGATGTGCAATCCATCTGTAATTTTCGGCTGGGCTGAAGCTGGACTTGGGCCCATGGGCTGCAGTAACCAATTCGCTTCATGAGGATTAATAGCTCGTTTCCACTTTATTTAATGAAAATGTTTTTAAAAAAAAAATATCTTCACGCAATTCCCAATACAGGGGTAGACAGAGGTCAAGTCTAGACAATTAAGTCACTTTGACCCACCTTCCACCGAAGATATTTTCGAGACAACGTGACAGGTGGTGAGCCCGTCGCCGCCTTTATGTCCAAGCTAACGATGAAATTCGTACATAAGTTTTTGAAAAACTCATTGGTACTGCCACCTGGGGATCGAATTCGGGTCTCTCGACTCGAAATTCCGACCACCCAACAACTCGGCTATCGTGACTATGAAAATGTTTAATGAAACCAAAACCGGTGGATAAACATAAAGTGACTTTATTAAACTTATCTGACTCAAATTGATAAAATTAATTTAAGGTAAAATTAATAAACTTTTATATTAGTCGTAAAATTAAGAAGTATAACTAAACAGGTGGTGATGGGTTATATTTTAGACCTTGTAATGAATATCATATTCAAAACCAAATTTTTATTTATTTATTTCATATTATTTATGTAATAATAATTATTATTATTAAAATTAAGAATTCAGTTTTGGTTTGGTACGCCGTTTATGAATATTTGAGAAACAATATTACACAACGCAGATTATGTTCGTGTATATACATATAACACAAACAGCATTTTCCTTTAATAACATCAAATGATGCGTCCCTCACCCTTCAGCCTTAATTGCATGAAACATGACGTTTTAAAGTACGTAGAAAATGCTCCTCGTAGACTTTTAACCTCATCAAAGGGTTATTGCGACGTCATTCTCGAGAAATTGAACTCCTTTGATAGCTAAGAGTGACATATTGTTTCCCTCACTTTGGGCGGAACCCTCGACAACGCACTCAAATTAATTATGTTTCGTAAATTACGTTCCGTCGAGTTTTGATATTTACACATTATTTATTATTCATCTTTGAGGTTCCATCCCTTGCAAGCCCCCCCATTCGTTACGTTGTAAGAGAACAATACACCCTTCTTATGCCTTTACGAAGTTTATAGTAAAATTTACAATGAAGGGTCGATGCATACAGTAGTTGAGCGTATGCATGAGTTTCTAAGATTCTAAAGTGTTAAAAATATCTTCAAGCCATTCCTAATTCTGGGGTAGATGATTAAGTCCTTTACCCTCCTTCCACCGAAGACATTTTTGTGATAACGTGACAGGTGGTGAGCCCGACGCCGACTTTATGATAGACATAAACATAATCAAAACGATATAAATAGTACAAAGTTTTGGTACGAGCCTGCCGCCTAGGGGTCTAACTCAGGTCACTTAACACCCAACTACTCGGCTATCGTGAATCTATTATTTGTAATATTATTTGCAAAAATTATTTATTTTGTGTTATAAAAATTTGTTAATTTTATTTTTGTATTATTTGAATTGCCATCAACTTTTAAACATGACAAGGGTTGACTGGTATAGAAAGCCATCAGGCAATAATTAATTCCGCCCATTGTAACCATTACTGTAAGGTATCAACGAAAAAGAATAAACAAAATATATATTTCTTTAAAACATCTATGACTGGAATCTCTGTAAGCTGAGTCACTACCAAAAAGGATAATAATAATTAACCGCAAAATGCAATTGTATAACATAGCCACTGATAACAATGTTGACATTAGCACGTTGGTGTCATGAATCATTTGAAAATCACCCACCGTGAACGAATGAAGTATTAACTTCACCATACACAAAAATTCGGTATTATATCATTATAACAGCAAAATTATTCTTAACACGGATAAGTCTAATGTATTAATCTTACGAAGGAAGTCATAATTGACAATTTAATTGAATATTGGAATTTCAAAAAGTGTGTCGTAATAAAAATTAATTCTAAGTCGATGCAGTTGCATTATTACATGCATGACGAGAAGGGAGTGCAGGTAACATACGTCTAGACCGCCGCCAGTGGTCTCGCATGTAGCAGTAACGGGGTCAAAGACAGTTAGAAGCAGTACAAATGCTAAAGAACCGCGCCCATGCTTCACTTAACTCACGCGCGGCACTAGCTTCTGACCATATTTATACATACTAGCGACGGCCGGCTATTTTGCCTGCGTATTCAAAGTTTATCAACACTAACTCATATTAGATCTCCATCGATGTAGAAATCAGGTAGCATGAGACAATATTTGACATAGCTCTATGGTCAATATGACCAGTAATGATGCTGAATGATAACCCGGATTAAATATTTTACCTTTAATCCAGGATTAAATACTTCAAATTCAAAAGCACACGCTTTTTTATAGGATTGGAATGAGTAACGAGATAATTTCACACATCATATAAGGTGATGGACACCTGCAAACAACTTCTATGTAAAAAGGCTCCTGATGCTTAGTGTGTCATCTTCCTTTAGTGACGTAGGGTCTAAAACGAAATTCTACTGCGTACATTACAAGCGAACGGACATAGGTCGATGACAAACAATTCTTCAAATCATCAATCAATATGATTGACGTTATAGCTCAATAAATCATAAATCTATCAAATAAAATTATTTGAGCATCGTTGAATCCTAAATGACATTAACATGGCAGTGTGGTACCGGATTAAAAACACACCACCCTTTTTCTTACGATAAGTGCGATAAGAAGTGACGAAAAGAAAATACTTTAAAATATATTGGCTTCCAATAGAAAAGAAAAGAATTTGGTCAGCAGCTTCTTGGTATTTGGTGCTGGGATCACTAGTTAGATTTCCAAGTGTGGTGATTTTAACAAACCCTTCAGTAAGGGTGAAGCATTTGTCCGTCAGAGGACTTACAGGCCGCTTCGTATGTATGTATTTACATATACATATTTAGTACAGAATTAGGGTGGGAAGCATCCTAACAGTCCGCCTGATGGCTGATATCACCAAAAAACAACACCAAAATAAGAGACTCGTTGTTGCCTGACCCACTAAGGGTTATGGTGGAAAGCATCGATCACAGCAAATACCGTTTAGTAGTTGGCAACTGAAATATGTACGTGTGATATTAACCCAGACTATTAGGTAAAGAAAAATTCAAATACGTAGAAAAGGCACATGTGCATCAGAATAAAATATGAAAAAATAGGAACCTATGCTTTAAAAAAACAGTGTTTTAAGTTAAAGTAAGATTTAAACAATTACAATATTATTATTATATTCGTCGAACCAAGGTTCTCACCGTCAAATATTTGTAAAAGAAGCTTGACGTCCATATATTAATAAGAATACATAGCGATCGTACCAAAATGAATATAAATATTGGGTGACCAAGTTGCGCTTGGTATCAATAGTCGTAATTTAAACAAATAAAATAAATAATTAAAAATAATCGATAAAAATATCGATAAAATAGTGTCTCAAATTTAACTTTTTTTTTTTTCAACATTTTCTGTGTTTAGCATTCACTGCTTGGTTTTCGGTCTACCGTTATTAGTCCGTTACCAATAGTTCACCTATGTGAATAATTACCACACTCTCAAATCCATATGAGTACGGACATAGCGAGGCATTCCAAATCAGTCTTCATGCATATTGAGATTTCATCTACATATTTATAGCCAAATAAACTTCAGCGCTAAAAACCTTACATTATTAACATAAATTTATCAACACTAACTACACCTTACACTCGGAATTCGAGTCGAGAGAACCGAGTTAGATCCCCAGGTGGCAGGCACGTAACAATATATTTTTTTTAAAACCTATGTACGATTCATATCGTTGGCTTGGACATAAAGACGGCGACGGCTTCACCACCAGTCACGTTGTCCCAAAATATCTTCGATGGAAGGTTAGTCGTAGGGACTTAATTGTCTAGACTAGACTCTATTATTGGAAATGGCGTGAAGATATTTTTTTAACTATACCTTACACTTTGATAAAAATTTAATGACCATTTAATTTATTCAGATTGACATAACTATTAAAAATATAAATAAAGCGAAATAAAATCTTTAAACAGTATTCTCTCTATACGGAGACAAGAAAAAATACGTAAGCCATTAAAATCTCTACTGCGTAGAAATATTTTGTTGCTTTGCCAAATGCTAGTCTACAGCAAAAACTGCTAGTGAAACAAAGGACCGCCTTTAACAAAGACACTCGGCTTTAATTTGGCTTTTAAATTAATTTGGCTTGTAAACTTTAAAATTTGGCGCAGAAATTAAATTGCTATTGCATAAAAAATGGTCTGTACGTTACTGTCATTTACTTGGTACAAGCCTGCCACTTGGGGATCGAACTCTGGTCTCTTGACTCGAAATTCCGACTACCCACTCGGCTATCGTGACTTATTTTTTCTTTTTATTTATTTATAATTAATAAGTATAGATGAAAATAATCGCAAGGCGTAAAAGTCTTATACAAAACACAGACCCTTATCCTAAAAATGTTATTGATTGAACCTTAACAAAAATTTCCAGAGTATACTCAAGTGCCTCTCGTACAATCCGCCTGCCAAGCGTTTCAAACCCTCCCGATCGGGTGAAGTCTGTGCTCTACTTTGGAGTTTAAAGGCCGTTACGATGACAACGATGATCTCATTTCTTTCCGAACAACTCAAATAATTTCAACGATGATCTTTGTGGGCGATATATTTTCGAATACAGCTAGCCTTTGCTGGGCGTCGTTTCTTACTGTTTAGAGTTTACACCAAAAAAACCATTTTAATTATACTGCGTTTAATCTAAATCCACACAGACAACTAGAATTTCAATATAAGTGTAAATAAAACATGGCAGCCAATTAAATATTATGTTAGGAATGTCGTTCCAAAACAAACAAAACTACTGAGGTTTCGAATTTTAGATAAGGTCTTGAAATTCTTCGACGTTAAGCCATATACATACAGCCGAGACAAAAGAAAACCTAACGCTTATTAAAATAGAATCATATCCCTCACGAATAGAGTCTTTTATAGAATAATCACTCGACGCGACACAACGCTTTAGGTTTCGTCGCGTATATATTTCTTAGCCAAAATTCGGCGTAGTGTCGGTCAAGAGGCGACCTTGACGCCGTGCATCGACGCCGGTTTGCCCTTGACCGAGGCATTATTACAATCTACCCACGCACATCGCACACCAACACACCATATACCACCGCCTGGAAGTTAAACGTCGCATAGCAGCAAAGCAACATTTCTACGCGAACACATTGAATCCAATGTCGCTTTTATAACTATGACATTAGCGATCTTAATGGACTGAATAGATTTTTATGGTGTGATGAAATTGATGTTTGGTGTTCGTAGTTTTGCGAGGAAGCTGACTTCCTCATCGTTCCGAATCCGGACTGTGACTATGCGTCACACCAGACCTATTTCCGTCTTACGGCGAATCTGTGCATTGTTTTCGTGTAATCATGACTTATCTATCGCTCACAAGTGTGTGAACTGCATTAGAACGAGTTAAGCAATGAATATATGTTTGTCAAAGTGTTTTTCATTTCAATTTAGACATCAAATCGAAACTTTAGTAAGAAACCTAGTTTCTTTGAATAACGATTTCCAAGATTATGGAATGAAAAAAAAACGACTGAAACATTCGAGAGGGTAAAATAAACACTGGAGGCTGGGGATCTCCTAAATAACATAAGACGTCAGAGTTGATAGGGGAGGCGATACATTGACCCAGCCCTGCGAAGGTCAGAGAAAAACGTTCCTTCAATTTGCCCCGACATAATGTGAGACTCACAAAGGAGAGATTGGAAAAAATAACGTATTTGTTGGGGTCCCGTTGGCAACAATGAATGGCCGGCTCGGTATACCAATCCAATCTGTCATGACAATATATTATGGCTCACGAGCGCTCCGTGAATTTGCACTTATACTGGGAAAATCAGGGCTGCTCCCGTACGAGGAATAATTTAACAAATAAAAAATAAAATAAATATCTTCTCGCAATTGCCAATACAGGGGTATACAGAGGTCTAGACAATTAAGTCCCCCTCCTTCCACGGAAGACATTTTCGGGACAACGTGACAACGTGGTGGTGAGCCCGTCACCGTCTTTATGTCTAAGCCAACGATATAATTCGTACATAAGTTTTTGAAACACCCATTGGTACGAGCCTGCCATCTGGGTATCGAAATCGAGTCTCTTGACTCAAAATTCCGACCAGCCAACCACTCGGCTATTGTGACTAACAAACACAAATTTTACAATACAAATTTAACGGACTATTGAAAGATGGTTATTTATTGCCAACTAGGGATTTATTAGGATAGAATTGTATAAAGTCATTCTAATTTACTGTGACAAAAAAAAAGAACAAACTGTTATTTGATGGTTCTACCAGAAAGTAGAGTTGAGTCGATCGATCATCTTGTTATGCGCAGATGATATATTTCCACAATGAGTTTTCTTACGTGGCAGTGCAAAGCGATAGTTGCAGCTGTAGAAATATGATGAGATCGGGACACGATCAGTTATTAATGTATATAACGTTAGGAACAAATTATCAACGAATTTAGTGAATATAAGTGCGCGCATCCGGGTAAAGAAGCGTAAGAATGAAAGGGAAGGCTTATTTAATTTAATTTTAACAAGGTATTTATAACCAATATATTTATGTGTCTCATTATTTTCGTAAACGGATTTAATCGAAAAAGAATCATCTTTTATAAAATACGTAACGCGTGATAGCCCTTGCCAAAATTTTGCGATCATATTTCTAGTTTATTGTTCGTAGTATCTTTTGTATCTATCTAGTCTATACAGAGGTCACTGATATCTACATTCCAGAAAGATAAAGAAAGAGAAGAAAAAACCCGAAACTAAATAATGACATTTTATTAGACCAATTTAAACTGGACTGTCGCGGGTTCTCATCCCGCTAGCGGCAAACATTTATGTAAGGAATGTAAATGTTGGTAATAGAGACATACATGTATGTGTATCTTAATTTTTATAAATATTTATATACGTTAGTTTGTTGTACTGTTGGTTAGGATACTAGACGGCAATAGGCTCACCACCTGTCACATTCTCCCAATCAGACTGTGGAAGGTGGGTCGAAAGTACGTAACTGTCTAGAAGTCTGTCTTCCCCATTATGAAGAAAATACGTGAAGATAAAAATAGCCATAAATAGCCATCTCCTGCTGGCAGATATTGTAATTCGTGCAACATCAAAAGCAGCCGCGGATCTTGTGCGTCCTAAAATGTATATTTGACCTTTCATGGAAGGGGTTATACAATTATATTAGCAAAGTTTACGCTGTCTGGCACCCATTTGTCAATCAGATATCAATATGTTAGAAAAAAATGTGCGAGGGATGAGCGCGTTGCGGTCTTTGGTGTTTGCCTTTTTGAAAATTAAACAAAATTAGCCACAACTTAAACACTATGAAAAGTCACTTGTTAATAATATAAATTTTAAATTAATCATTTCAACGACCCGATAGCCTTGTAGAGGCTAAAGGTCACATAGGACCACCAAATCTCTAGGGCAAACATTTGTTATGAAGCATATTAATGTTTATACTCCAGTCATGCATATAAATATTTATTATTTAGAACATTTAGAAGGCGACAGGCTCGTCATCTAAAAATGCGTAGACAGAACTTATACAGTATCAGTATCAGGAAATTGATTGAAGATAAAAGAAATAATAGTCATAAACTTCAGCCCGCCTACAAGTTCTCGCCTCGTTGATATTTCGAATACTGTATTAGCATAACATCGAAATAAACACATTAGAGGAGACTAAGAAGCAAAGATCAAGACCAAGGAGACTAGCACTTCGGTAATCACTACACAAAAACCTTCGAACATGATGGCGGCGGTCATCGAACCGGCCGGAATGCGCCCGCGCGCGATTTGCTCAATTTTTGATCGGACAATTAATGGTGTTAGTCTGCGAGTGGGACCCCAGTGGACCACATTTCAAGGTCAAAGGTTCTTCAGTGCTATTGTTCAATAGAAACCAATCTAAACCATTTGAAAGTTCATTATCATGATCACGGCTTGTACAGGTTTAATGCAGGACAAACGTACGGAAGGGTTATACAAAATACACTTGACAATCGCTGTACTAGATACCTCGCAAATTAGACGTAGCTGCCTGTAACCAGATGGCTCCTTACTTCAGTCATGGGCATAGATTTTATTTCTGTTTCTGATCTGTATTGTCAAATAACTAATACAGTTATTGCACAATATACCAATAAATATAAAAGTATTTGACAACCTTCGAGGGAGCTTATGTCCATTGTGAACTTTTGGTAAGCTGTTTTGATCATGATTGCAATACTGCAACCGATCGATTAGTATGCTAACATAGTTCCACGTCAAACTTTCTCAATTGACTGACAAAGTGAGAATTGTGCGACCATTTATAGCTAGCATTAGCGCGACTTTTTGCATCAGAGTTCCCGCGGAATCCTTCAACGTTCCGAAATAAAAATAACTAAACAACAAAGGGGGGAAGGGGGGGGAGGGCTTACTGGAATAAGCTATTCTGCACGCATCAGCAGTTTATAATTAAAACCGTGCCTCCATTAAGTTTTCATTAGTAATGTTTCTAACTAGCCCAGCTTTAAAAACTTTCAATGACAGATTGGATACTTGCATATTTTCGTATAAAATAGTTAACGGTGTAAGCAGTGAAAACAGTTGGTCATTAATCGATATCTAATGATCTTTACATCACGCTCTTCATCGCTCGCAGTATTTTAGTATTGCTGACTCCCATGTTCTCAAATGAAAGTTCCCGGACCTAACTCGATGCCTTTTATTATACCTATATTTTCGCGTCGTAAATTATCTTCGCCATTTGTTCATACCGCTGCCATGACAAAGGGCGTGCTACAATGGTCCGGGCACGTGGAACGAATGATTGAAAAACAGAATCTGTACAAAAACGCGTCTGCAATCTAATAAAGAAGCAGAAGGGCAAGTATTAATTAGCCGGCGCGCAGCGACGCGTGCGCATCTTGCATAGCATCACCGTCCCACCGACACGCTCAGCGAGAAATTAATGTTGAAATAATATTAATGGCGGCACCAACGAAAATGAATGGCTGTCCCTCCATCTAGCCAATTAAGTGTTGTGTTCAACCTAAATACGATAGTTATTAATTTATGAGGGTAGTTTTATAATTAAGACATTTAGTGCCAAAATATCACGTATGCTCGTGATCAATTAGGTACCGTTACTGAGATTTTTCGCTTGGTTATCACACCTAAACAAAATAACAATTAAGCATTTCATAGAAATCTAACATGGGAATGGACACTACAAAAAATTAAACAAGGTATCAGAATCTCCTTTCTCATTGGATTGATTGGTTGAACAAAAATTTACTTTTTTCCCTTGGGTGTCGCTGACTAACGGAGGACCTTTCAATATACGATGACTGCCGACAGATGGCGGGATAGATTCTAAATTTAACGGATTAAAATAGATCTCACGACGAAACGCAGCTAAGGTGCGATGTATCAGATAATACGATCGCTAATCCGCTTGTCAAGCGTGGCGATTATGGCAACACCTCTTTAGAGGAAAAAGGTCAATGTCCTGTAGTTGAAATATATTGGCATGAGTTCAAGTAAATAAGCTTTTCCTATAATAAATGCCTACATACAGAGACCACCCATTGAATACATCTCGGGTATAAAGCAATGAGGCTAACTACCTCCACAATCCATAGAAAGTAAATTTTGATTTAGAAGAATAGAATATTTATTTTTAAATAACACACTTACACACGTGTTTTACAAATTATTTATGTCAAACATTCTTATTATATATAGGTTAACTACATTTCCACTTTAGTCAAGGTATACAAAATTCCATTTTGTTTAAATTAATAGTATCCATATTCCTATTTAAATTAATATAATAAAAATAGTATATATGAAATTACAAATAAATTACCTAACGACAATATCAACTTAAATATAAGTAGGATGTAAATTACAAAAAAATAATTAATAACAATGTCAAATTATTCTAAGTTATTTTTGATATGAAAAAGACGCATTTTTTAATACAAAGGTCTGGACAATTTATTCCTTTAGACTCATATTTCATTGGGGCTTTTTTGGGACAACGTAACAGGTGATGAGCCTGCCGCCGTCATTTTGCTAAGCCAAGTATATATAGAGTATATGACATGAAAAAACTCATTAATACGAGCCTACCTCCTGGGTAGCGAACTCGGGTCTCACGACTCGAATACCGAAGACCCAACCAATCGTCTATAGTGATTGCGAAGACAAGTTGATATAAAATTATTACCATATGACAATTTCTGTCTAACCAAAGACGTAAAGAATTAATTTATTAAATTAACCACTCACAAGAGAGGATACGACGAAGAAATAGCTACAGTGGCATGTTGAGAGTAAGCTGGGTAACCAGAAGATGGTAAGTACTTCCGTTTCTAAAGTCTATCTAGCATAGGTTTAGCCACTACCCTATATGAAATGCAAGCCATTGTACCTGTCACGTATCGATAGGTATGTAGCAAGGTAATGTTGTGTACAATTAATTCGCTCCTGGGCAAACACCCTTTAAAAAATATTACAACAGGCTACTATTGCTTACAATAGTGCAAGAGTAATAACTCCCTCACATGATTATGTCACTCATATTCAGTTGTGACAGGAAAGTTGTGTCTTGGAGTTGTGTAATTGAGAAAACTCAGTCTCTTTCAGACTATTAAGACTTCTCATGTAAAATGTGAGAGATCCGCCATTTATTTCTCTTTACATTTTCATAGCTCCCATACTTAACTACTCCTATTTGCAATAATTTCATAATTACAACAAAACGCGTCTGACGTCTGCGAGTAATATAAGAAATGTTATTCACTTAAAGACATTGCATGTCCTTCAGTTTGGGACAACGCCCTCAGACGTGCAATTAGTATTCCAAAAGTCGACAGACTGCTGAAAATGCTATACAAATTGCATTGATAACACGATGCGCTATCAAACATGTGGCGGTAGATAACGTCTACACTCCACTTAATTAAAAGGGGACGACTTTTGTGCATGCGAGTAAATGATAGAAAACAAAAATGTCTGACACTGGCGAATTACGAAAACAACAATTACTGAGCACTGACGACCCGATAAACGGGTTGTTAGTGACTCCATCTTTAAAGCTAGAGGTTGCGCGGGTTGAGGTCCCACAGGGGCAAACATTTGTGTGATGAATATGAAGGTTTGTTCTTGAGTAATGGATTTTAATATGTATATATTCGTATTTTTATAAGAAAATGTAAATATATGTAAGTATATTATACCGCTAGCTTGGACACTAAGACGGCGATACGCTCTCACGTCTCTCACGTCGTCCTACAAAGTTTCGGTGACATGTGGTTCGAAGGGACGTCATTGTCTAGACCTCTGCCTACCCATAAAGCAAATGACGTTTTATTTCTTACGTAAATACTTACATAATGGTATGCAAAAGTTTATTGCAGAATACATGACTTTCTCGTTAAGGAGTGTTTATCATAATCGTCACGCTGACAAGCGAATTAACAATCGCGGCATCGAATACCTCGCATCTTAGACGTTGCTTCCCAGTTTTTCCCACCGATCTACTGAATTTTGACCTGCTATGTTTTTTAAATGGTCCCGTGATCTTTTCCAAAAGCCACACACAAGAAAGCACTAGGTATATCTTTCTTGGTATCTTAACATAAAAAATATTTCGCTTCAAAATAAATGTATTGTTATTAAAGACGACTGTTAAATTAAGCGGTACATTATAAAGAACCAGAACTGAAACATCATGTCACGACATCCATGCACGCAAAGCTTAAATACATTTCTGCGGAATTTTATTAATCCCCGAGGAAGTAATAAAGTAAGGAGTTGTAAAAGCTGAGCCCTTCATACTGAAAGCAATAAACGATGTCGAAGTTGCTAACGATTTATAAGTTTATAAGCTATTAACGAATTACTGAAATTATGTTGTATGTATGTGACATAGGCTAATGAAATACGTATAGCAGCTGCAACAAATGTATCATAATCAACATTATCACGATTTCAGTTGGTTCTACTGAATATAGGCTTTATCAAATGATTGCCAAGGAGAAAAGAGAGGATGACAAGAGATCTCATCCAGGACATAGGATGAAAGTGCTAATGAGTTTTTCTCGAAACTTACAATTTGTATCTCAGAGTGGTCGAAAAGACTTAATTGTATGGACTTTTGTCTACATACTGGGGAAGACAAAGGTCCATACAATTAAGTATTTTTGAGGAACTGCGTAAAGGTAAAAAAATTGCTTAATTTCTTTGAAATTAAAGGTAATATTGCACAGTTTTATCATCGATCATTAGTAATCACTTAACTTCCACTCCTATTGAATTATACCTAAACGAGATGTCGCTCTGAACATTTATATCTTTTAAAATCATTCTATCTCAATATCTCTGAACGTTTTGAATTTACGTATTGAGCCTCGTTGCAGTCTAAAACCGCGCGCCTGCACGAGTTATTTTTTTGCCATTTTGTACACGTTGACCAATTGGTAGAGTTCAAGAGAAAGTAGGTGGCGTGACGTTTAACATGGCTTTTGAGAATTCACATAAAACAATTGGACAACGTGTCTGTTGCCAAGCAACGAAATGTTAGTAAATAACTCCCACATTTAATAGCTCAATGAAAATAAAGTAATATGACCACGCGGTCTCGATTGTCTCACAACGTTGTTACGTAAGTGAGCAGGAAGTCCACAACATTGGTCGCGGTTCGAATTTAGCCCGGCTAGGATACCGCCGGATTTAGAATTGTCCCGGGAACAAAAAGTATGAGGACAGGCGCGCTTGAGTGCTTAGGCCGCTCCCGCCGTCACACCGACGACGAATGATCGAATGATATTTATTAATGTTTTTCTTGTTCTAATTAATAAGAAAGATTGTATTATAAAATTATGTTGTACGATTCCGTATGCAAAAATAAATTGCATACGATACGTGGTCCCCAGAGGATAGTGTACCACCCTCGCTCCCACAGATACGTACACTAATTCTACTGGATACACCACCACCACTACACAGGCAATCGGTGGTCACCGGGGGCCTTGGATGCCGCTACTCGACCGATGACATTCAGTAACGTCTAAGTCTGGTGCAGTCTTTTGTTAGTGTTCATGATGGTAGGCATTATCTATATGAGATCGATTCCATTTTCAAGACGTCTGTCGGTTAAGTCCCCTATACAACATCACGGGAAGAAAGGTGATGGTTAATTCTTTTGTCGATACCTAAGGACTGAAATACTAAGGACTAAAATAAAAGAAAGTATTCAAGGTTGCGCCTCTTATGATATTACGGGAAGAACAAGGGTGGTAAGTTCTTACGCTGACGCGCCCGGTCAGGAACTCACGAAGTTTAATAAAAAGTATTTTATGTTTTCCTAATTACGCTACAGTGTAAAGGTGGTCATCGCTAAATGGCCAGATATTTCTGTCCGCTCGACACTCAACACTGACACAGTAATAGACACCGACGGTGGCAGGTGACTTGTATGGTGTGAAAACGATACGTCAGCCGGGCGTGTTGAAACTTGAACAGGGGTGTGGGCGCGCCTTTATCATACGAGTTCTTTAAAAAGCGCCCAAAAATAGCGGTTAGAAAAACAAGGACAAATTGGAGTACGTTTCCAGAGGTAAATAATTTTTCAGTTTCTCTTTTTTGACTGTCAAAAGATATAGGATGCGTTGACAGCAGGGCAATAAATAAAAAAAATACACAATGTGACGCATGTTGTGTAGTCTTCGCGGTGCCCCGTGTTTCTCCACTAACGATTACATAAACACACGACACTCTAGGGTTGTCGCGTTTAAGTTTCACGGAGCACGTCAATCTCATCTCATCGAAGAAGTTAATCCAACGTACGCCTTGATACCAACGCCTTACACAAACCTAATGCTTAGTTAAATGAAACGACCTCTAATCTCTCCAGGGAGGGCTTACGAAACGTCTGGAGCAGTAAATCGAGTCGTCGTCTCCACAATCGACCAACCCGTGCGTTAGACCGAGCGTGTACTCCGTTCCCTAAATTGGTTAATTACCTTGTATTAACCTTGACCCGGGCTAGGGACGCAGACTGTGAATAACCGACCTTAGCATTGATTTCAGTGGGAATCGAATGAGCATCGAAATGAAGAGCGAAATACTACGTCAATTCGATCGGAAACAAAAAGGGGCAGACAAATTGACGTTGCGCGTTCATGGCTTGTTTCATTGCTTTATTATATTTGGTGAGGAAATAGATTTGGAACGATAATCTAATATTTCATGTGATAAGAGAGTTCTGTCTATAAAACACTTGTATCATAACTTTTTTGTCTTTTTGTAGTTATGGTTGCACCTGCCTGTTTGTCATGTAATGTAAATTGTCTGCGCGATAGTATTCGGTTAATTAATACAATATAAAAATATATACACCTTCACGCCATTCCCATTACAGGGGTAGACAGCGGTCTCGACATAAGTAGGGCGTATTATAATATACGTGAATGAATGTTAATAAAGGTAACCCCTGAAACAAGGTGATCGCTTTCACGCTATTTTTAGAAAAAAATATATCAAATATTATATCTTTATAAAAACAAGTTTGACTAAAAACATTCGTCTTTTTTTCGTTTAGAGGACCCTGATTACGGAACGGTCGTCGATACAAAAAAATTACTATCAATAAACGAACGTATGTTTTTATATCGATTGATAAATTATTCGATTTGATATAATATTACAAACAGTTAGTAAGTAGTGCAAAAGCTTGATGGAGATCTAAAGTGAAATGGAATGAATGAAACGCTCGCGGCAACAAAAACAAAACGGAACACGTCGAAATAATGCACTGAAAGCACAGGCCCATGTAATTGGGCTGAAAAGGCACAAAAACTCGGGCGATCAGGAGATTCCGGCTATCGTGAGATCTAAACGCTGTTCCGGGAACGCGGCTCGACCGAACGTCGAACCTTAGCCCGAGGGTGACGAGGAACTTTTTGCGGGCACGCATCGAGACATGCGAATATTTGTGCCGAGCGAAATTAGATACGTGGCGTATATATCTTTTTTTTTTTTTTGGGCATTCATTAGTGATTTGATCGCTCTTCACGCCTCGTAATCTTTAAACAAATTTCAGTCTCAATCAGGACTAATGACAATCTGTTATTTCAAAACAAGCTCAAACAACGTACATCTACATGAAGCGATCTTACGATATGTGTGCTCTTGCCATAGGGATCAAACTCAAATATTCTCATTATTATTCAGGTTACCCAGCCACTCGGCGATCGGGAATTGTATGTAGTAATAAAGAAAACAACTCTCAAAAAAAAGTAAACTTAATTGTTGCATTCAAATATCTTTTATGAGAGCCATCTTTTCTGTTATTGTTTATTAAATTTATTCGTTCGTGAACTACTGTGTATATAGCCATATAATATTGGAGGAAGAATTTACATTTCCGTTTCATCTCGCAGGTGTTCTACGGGGCGACTTAGAACAAAATAAAAAAATAAAACAATTGCTTTTACCCTTGACGTTTGTTAAAAAAATACTGATGGTCTGCATACCGAGTCATCTGTCGCGGAGATATTAGAGCGACCGCAATGTTAAACACCGCAGACGTGACACGGCTTACATTAAAAAAAAAAAAAGCAATACAAACATGAAAGATTACCCGCACGAGAACTGACAGCGCGGTATTCGACCTCCCGCTCGCGTCCAGCAAAGCGGGCCGGCATCGGAACCAGTCGGACGGGAGAAACACATCGCAACAGAGTAATCAGGCTGGACGTTTGCATACCGACATAACAGCCGCCTCGCGCATTATCAGCCCAGGAACGCGAAAGCCGAAAAAGGCGAGCCGCGAAATCAAAAGTTCCTTGAACCGACGGCGACGCGTTGTTTTTATTTTATATTTACGATTCACACTTAATTGCGCCGCGCCCGTGTGTTCTGGCGATTTCGCAATTTCACCGGTGCCCGATTCGTAGCGTGCCGGCCAGTGATGTACCACCTACCTACACTTATCGAGGTCGAAACGTCATGGATTTAAAAAAATATATATATCTTCACGTAATTCCCAATACTGGGGTAGACAGAGGTCTAGTTTAGACAATTAAGTCTACCTCCGAAGATATTTTCGGGACAACGTGACAGGTGGTGAGCCCGTCGCCGTCTTTATGTCCAAGACAACGATATAATTCGTACATAAGTTTTTTGAAAAACCCATTGGTATAAGTTTGCCACCTGGGGATCGAACCACTCGGCTATCGTGATTTCGTCATGGATTTAAAATAAATCATTCGCAAAACGTCACGCATCACCACCACACCACCAGGAATGTGATTTTTCTGTGTCTTGGTAAGTGCATGGTGATGTGACTCTATATGTCATATATAGATTGAAGTCATAATACTCATAAGCACCCATAACTAGTCTACTAACATAAACGCATTTTCATCGCCTTTAGCTTCGAAGGCAGGATCACTAGCTACTTGGCTCTCCAGTTAAAAATGTTATAAATAACGCATATAATACAGTAATAAATAACGCATATAATTTTCTACCACCATTTTAGGCCGCTATGATGTACTGGAGAAATTGCATGACGCCTTTTGTGATTTCACAGAGAAGTTGAAGGGAGTTTGATTAGCGTTCGGAAAACACGAATTCCACCATTGCTTCTTTTGTTTTACAAATATCTCTTCTGTTTTACCAAATATCCCAACGATATATATATAGATAGCTTTGAGTTTTATGCAAAATTACCGAAACAAATATACAGCGTATTTGATGTTAATTTTACATATCATCGATTGAATTAGAGTCGTGTCCAACACTAATCGCCAAAGTAACATTGACCAATCCGCACCAAAGTTCCGAACCTTCACGTTGCTCTTCGAAATCTCATGCCGATCTCCGCGCGGGCAATCAGTTCGCCATCAATTATCAACCCAACTCCAATCTGTCGGAACCGACACTCACACAGCACGCCTTTTTTATGCATCCCCCACCGGCCCAACCAACCTCTCAATCAACGTAACCTCTGTACTTTTAGACATCTAAATTATCCTGAAAGATCTTGTTATGGCGCACGAGGAGTACGTCCTTTTCCAAATAAATAATAAAACGTTTTATTACACTGTAAAGATATTTTATGAGATGTCTTAAAAAAGTATTAAAATTGGGTATGCAGGAATAAAATTAAAATTTTAAAGCGTTATTAATAATTTGGTATAAAATTATTCGGCCAACGATTTGATACCTCTTTATTTAATTGCAAAAATAAAAAAATTCAACAAAGCATTAAATATAGCATAAAAAGTCAAATAAATATAACACTTAAACATGCTAAAACAATGTAAACATTCTCGAAGCCGAACGTCTTTCGCGCCAAATATTGCTTTAAGCGGGAAAAAAAAATACATAAAAAAACGCACGGGTCGTGGAAGGCGCCAAAAAGCCGCCGCCATTCTTAGAACGGGAATGAATGAAAAAAGCCATAAAACTAAGCTGCGTTGCCGCCAAACGGTTTCACGAGCCGGTGCACCAAAATTGTTGGAGACTTAACAATTTAACGATAACAAGCGTTCCCTTTTTGCTCTTTCCCTCCTTTTTTGTGCGCGCCATCTCATTTGTGCTGCCATCTTATCTTTATTTTGAACATGATCTACATTGATGATTTACTTGCTTTGCTTTAAAATAAAAAGAGGTATTATCTATTATACTTCAAAGCATTGAAAGGACTGTTCCATTTTGTTCAATGCAGAAAACCAAATTTTAAAAATAGACAACATTTTAAATCACTAAACAGATGAAAATAGGTCTTCGGTAGCATGTTTTAATATACATTTTACGTCAACTGGTATTCTTCATTTGTACTGCCTGCCTAACCTTCAACGGTGACAGACGTAGGAGCTTATTGGACTAATATTTTTTTTATCTCTATGTAACAAAAAGCATCCGAGGATAATATGAAACTAGATATGGCGTAAATATTATCATTGTTTGAAAATGTCAATCTCTGGTTCTCGTTGGTAACCTAGGAAAAATAATCGCTCTTCCGCGACCAAATGATATCTAAGTAATATTATGAACTATACAAAACGAAGTGACGACTTGTTAATGTTGTAAGGGATGGAACGAAGAATCAGGATCGTTCTCTGTACTTTCGGGGAAGGCCAAATTCAGCAGTAAACATTTTACCTGCTAAAATTAACATCGTAATAAAATTATCAACTGAAGTCTAGGGAAAAAATATATGTGGTATAAAGGAAGCCGGAATTTCTTGTAAATATTTTTTGAAGTATACATCGATATTTAAACACTAATAAAGAAATCGAGAAACCGTTAAATGACTCGGCAACAGTAAAATAAACAGATAAAATTTTTACGGCATTTTTCTGTGTAGCAAGAGATTGTGTTGCATTGCAGATTACATTAACACAAATTATAAATATTAAGCACCTTATCTAAAATCCTATATAAGTAAGCGAAAGTCATTCAATAATTCAGATTACTTACAAAAAGTTTTAAATTACTTGACCGATAAAAATGAAATTTGGCGCGAAGATATTATGAATAGGAAACAAAGCAAAGAAGGGATTTTAAGATTCACCCATAGAGATGAAAAGTTTGCATGGAAAAATTAACATTTTAAACTTGTTAGTACGAAAATTTATAAGTATTTACATTGATGTGTCGTTGTTCAAACACACTCATGGCGGCGTAAAAATGAGGAAGAATGTTGTCTTTTTTCCTACTTAATGGGAGGTGGTAATTAGTCTTCTAATTACTTCATTTACAAATATCATTTTGTACTGGTTTCCGCGGCCGAAGCCGCTGTCGCAATGCGATTATAATAAATATCTCAGAAAACAGACAGCCTGTTAATGAAAACTGATGGTTACGTCTGCACCTAGAAAAATTTCTAAAATGCCAAACACACGGCTACATTACAACCGGCAAAGTACATTCTAAAATCATTTGCTTACGAAAAAACGCACCATGGTCCAAAAAGTCTGACGTTACAAAATTATCTACATCTCAAAAAAATAATTTTCGACAGACAAAAGATATTTAACAGATGCTACACAGTGTGTTACTTCAAAAACAATTAACGTTCTGGCACATTTGACCAGCGCATTTGTCGGATTGCCCTAACAATGGCAAAGATAAAAATTTATTCATAAAACTACAACAATACCTTCCGAACCTCTTTACCGAGAAATATACATTTCTCCACCTACCCCTAAGACCAACGACAATAGATCGGCAATCTATTGTGATATTTCAGTTTATGAAGCAATGTACGGATGGCCTTGTTTATTCACAGTATTTCCCTTTATTCCCTCTCTAAGATAAATATTGTTCGAAGAGTCTTTTATGACACATCCCTTTATAACAGCTGCCATTTAAAAGGTGTTAGTTGGGTGGGCAAAGGCCGTATTGTTTCAACATCTGTAAGCCGGTAATGACCATCACCTGCCTTAGTTTCCTTGTAACAAATCATTTCATGTAGAGCTTTCGAGGACGACCTTCGTTGTTTCCGATGTTTCGACATAGAGAGCTTTTATATCGTTGTTACGGGAGCTTTAATATTTCAAATAATTATAAATAACTACATGTCTTCCTAAATAGCTTTTCTGTTTACTTAATACACAGCTCTTAGTTAGTTTTCGAAATTGCTATTTATTTCATTGCGTGTTTGAAATTGCTTTGCCATAACACGCGAAATATTTTGCACAAAAAACACTTTTTTTAACAAACGGGACGTTGTTTATATTCTTAAACACTACGAATCGCGGGTACGAGCGCGAATATGGTCATAAACTACTCCTCTACAGAATTTAGAGTGGTTAACAGGAACATTAGTAAAGTTAGCTTAAAAGATGGATTCACTAACTACAATCGAGTCGTCTGTCGGACATTTAATAATATAAACAAAGATGCTCAAAAAGCACGACGCAATAAGATATTTTATAATATAATACAAATTATAATTAAAAAAAAAAACAAACAAGATTTAGAGGTAGTAACTTGACTTCACATCATATATCGATAAGATTATTAGTTCAAAATGGACATGATGATAACTAGTACTGAACACACAGGGCACTGCACATCTTCATTCCCAATACTACGAACTCTGGTCTCTCGACTTGAACGCCAATCACCCAACCAATCAGCTATAGTGACTTTGACATGAACACAGGGTCGCTGGATTATTAGCAGTTAATTAATCGATACACTTCGGCGTCAACAAATACATAAAATTTTGGTAACATACGAACACAATTTGCCAAGGTGGTTGTCCTCGTACGGGCCCCGATGTAACACGAGGCTTATTGGTTCATTGAAGTTGATTGGGGGTCGGGTCGCATCGGATCGACGGTCCACAACGCGAGCGACCTTTGTTCGACCGTTATTGAAAACAAATCGAGTTATGCTCAAGCTTACTTGTAATTGTACCGGTTTTGAACTGTCAATATAATGAATATAAGACTGTATTGGTACGCACACTTCGCAGGGTTCATGTCAACTATGTCTCTTTTTTTAACTTAATTTTAATACTGGGATAGACAGAGGTCAGTCAGGTAGTTAAGTCTTTTCGACCCACCTTTCACGAAAGACATTTTGTGATAAAGGTCATAATCTCTTCATCCGAAACCTATTGAAAGTACGGATATACTCTTATATAGTCACGATAGCCGAGTGGTTGAGTGATCCGAACTCAACTCAAGAGACCCTAATTCGGTCCCCAGGCGGTAGGCTCGTAGCAATGAATTTTTTTCAAAAACTTATGTACGATTCATATGTTTGTCTTGGACAGAAGGACAACGACAGGCACACCACCTGACACGTAGTCCGAAAAATGTGTTCGGTGAAAGGTGGGTCGAAAGAACTTAAGTGTCTGGACCTCCTAGCCACAGTATTGGGAATAGTGTGAAGATACAATTATGTACATATATATATATATATATATATATATATATATATATATATATATATATATAAATATACATACATACATACATACATACATACATATATACATACATACATACATATACATACATACATACATACATACTTACATACATACATACTTACATACATACATACTTACATACATACATACTTACATACATACATACTTACATACATACATACATACATACATACATACTAATATAGTTTTATTTAGACGATCAAAATGATCAGCGAATTTTGTTCTTGCTTCTCCGAATGACGAAACTGTAACGATGGTAAATGTAGTGAAAATTTCATTTCTGACGTCATCTTACTTGTAACGACTACCTAACTGTAAGAGTTAGGCAGTCGTTACAAGCAATTACAAAGATAAAAAGTCATTTATCTAACCCAGTTTTGGGAATAGCGTGAAGGAAAGCTCTTAAAATCATACGTGCACATACAAAAGTCAAATAAAAAACACTAAAGTAAAGACATAAAAACAAACACGAAATGATACAACACCATATTTTCGACCTAAGAACCTACACCTCGAGGTATCCCACAAAGCTCACAAACGTACAAAACTTAATGGCAGGTGACCGCAACTTTTTTGAGAATATTTTTTGTCGAGGACAGGTGTCGCAACCGCGACCTCTGGACTCCCGCCCTCGACGTAATGAATCCTTTAACATTTGTTAATCTAGCCCGCAATGTCTTTTTAATGTTCGCCTATTTGGAGATATGATCGTTTTTGACCTTTTTTGTTGGAGTCTTAATGAGCATTTTTTTCCATAGGAATACTCCGAGGGACGATCGTATGGCAGGTGCATACGATGGGAACGAATGTGTTTTACTAAGCATTAATTATGTAAATGGGCAAAATAAGGCATTTGTCGCTTTTCAAATTCTCTACTTAAACTCAAAAAACATTATATTTGTATTCCTAATTCAAATTAGTATCGATTAATGGCTGTTTTGTGATTATATGAAAATTTACGTAGATTAAATAAACTGGGACTTAATTGTCTAGACTAGACTTCTGTCTACCCCTGTTTTGGGAATTGCGTTAAGATATTCTTTTGTTTATTTTTAAATTAGTGTAAATGCTTTTACTTTCATCATCCACATAAATGTCCAGCATTGTCGTTTACAAGTAGCAAATAAAGCATTAAAAAAACAGCAACTCAACAGTATATACTGGCATGAAAACTAAACTTACAATACTATGAAGAATATTTAACGGCCGTTAAATGAAATGAAAGAAAAAAAATAATTATCGTCATTTTTACGTCTTTCGAATTGTTGTTGTCAGAGGCAATATCCCTTGGAGACACGCAGAGGTCGAGCCGCATCGGTGGCGTGCAATCGCCAGGGTGTGTTACATTTTGTTATTTTTTTCTAAGAATTTAAATTAAAAACAAAACCTGAAAACACCACACCACCCGCCCCATGGTTTGATCACAATCAAATTCGAAAAACCTATTACCCTAATCATTGTTACACAAACGTATATTTAAACTGTTCAGTTACTGAAACATTGTTTTTGGACTGCGGAGTACGTGTCCTTAGTTGAATGACCATAGTTATAATGATAATCCAATTTGAACCCTATGGACAGTAACTTAAATTACATGTTGCAAGAAAGTGGAAACCCCACAAATGCGTATTCGAGAAACCGCCCGCATATTGGGGAAACTTATCCGCATACGGTATTACTTAAATTAAATTTTGTGTCAACAGCACTTTTGTTTTAAGTACGGATATGTGACGTAAAAAGAGTAATTTAGTAGAACTGGAATTCGTGGAAGTTGTACTTAATACGTTCGGATTATGGTGTAAGCAATTTTTATAATTACATTTGTTAAAACTAATCAGACATATCTTTGAACTTCGAGCAAAGCCGTTTGAATATAAAATATCTGTTAGTAAATACTAATTTAGTTGTAATAATATATATTGGATAAATAAATTTCAATTCGCACTTAAAATATCATAAATTAAGCCGCTATATGACTTTTGTAATATCAGACCTTTGGACACATAAACATTGTAACTTGTAACACATAACCTTGATCCCAACAAATATTTCTAGCTGTTATGAAGATTTTTTTAGTAGCTAGAAAAATAAATAAATATAAATATCTTCACACAATTTCCAATACAGGAACAAGTTCAAACCAATGAATGATGTACACTTTCTTATACACCAATAGGCAAAAACAAATTTACAGCTTTGTCGCTAAAAAAATAATAAAGAAGTAAAGCTAGACGCGGAAAATAAATTATCCGCGTCTAGGTTTACTTCCTTAAAGTAGAAATTACTTTCACTTTTAATTTACAACGAAGATATACTGTCAACGGTGTACAGTTTTATATTAATTTTTCTTTCACGCAATCTCTGACTGGGTAGCCTGAGAGAAGAGATCGCCAAGTGTGACGATCCTTACAGTACCTCTTTCGCTTCTTTCAAATACATAATTTTCGTCCTACATGCACGTATGTAGGTAGGTAGGTTAGCTATCCGAGTAATCTTGACCCTCCCCTCTTTGGTGACAGTATTATAAAACAATATAATAGCATAAGGAAGTTGCTAAAGCACTTGTGTTGAATCAAAAACAACGAAGGTGCCATAAACATCCTAAGAAAATATACAATGTGTTTCACAAAAGTGAAAACGAACATTAGAAAACGACTTTTTTAGGTAGCAAACCCAGGACCTTAAAGCTGGCGACACCTTGAAAACCGGCGTATACGCCACTCGTCCACGGAGGTCTTCTAATATATAATAAATTTATACACCTCTACAGATTAGATATAAATCATCACGCCCAAAAACTAACGGTCACATTCATCTGGCGCCAGAAAATACCCACCTGGTTCCTAGAAATATCACTCCGTAACATTTGTTCGAAATAAATCAGAAACCCGAGATATTGTTCGGCCATCTTGCCCCTATAACTCGCTGATCCCTCATAAACAGAATTAGAATTTATACGCTTTGTGCATTTAATAACGATGAAATGTTTAGAACGAGCATGGGCATGTTAATTGATCAATTTTATAGAATTTATGCGTCCATAAACTCTACAAGGATTTAATATAGAGTTCGGTTTAATGGTGAAATCAATATGTTGTACTTTAATATGTACAGAAAACATTAATTGTGACGACCTCCGTTTACAAGTGGCGTGCACACTGGTTTTCAGGTTTGGGTCAGATTTCCAAACAAAACACTTTTTCTACATTTTCTGGGGTCTTGGTGTTGGCGGTAACTTCTTTTTTTCTAATTCCAAAACACAATGGCTCAAGCTTATTAATTATTTTGGGAAATGTATATCTCTTTGTATGAGTGTGTATAAATTTGAACAAATATTAATTGGAAGAGCTCAGCGTTGTTTATAGACACCTGGGACTGTGTCAAAAGCGTTGAAAATGGTAATAAATAGCAATGGATGACGGGATCTCCAATCTTGGATACCAATGGATGTACTACCTCGAAGAAACCAAACCAATATCAAACTGGCAAGTGACATGTGTCAAATGTGAGAAGTGTCTGGTACTAAGATCGCAAAACCACTTGACAAACTTGGTGATTATGAGAAATCGGCGGCGGTTTACGCTGTTGCATGAAAGTGACATGATAACACCCATGCGACACGACGATATACATGGGGTTTAGGAAATTAACAGTACATTTGGTACTAGTGATACGAATAAAACCCAGTTAAGATATAAACATGTTAATATCTCCAGTTTGGGCTCACAAAAGTTGAACTATCACAGAACGATAGTTAAGGAAATAAATAAAATTAACTACAATGAATTGTTAGCGTAATGACAGACTGGAAAGGATGCACCATCATTTGAAATTAAAATAAAAAAATATTTTAATTTCCGAACATAAATTCCCGATTCCTTAACTACAAAGTGCCCGCTGTTTCCCAAACTATTTCCCGTATCCAGTATCTCTCCGGGCAGCTAACAATGCCCCGTTCTGGGAACCGTTCGGTATCGCGACCGCCGTGATTTATCGCCGACGTATCGATGCTATCACCATGGCGATATTGCAACCGAAAAAAAAAATCAAATACAGTTGTGACGCCATTTGTTACATGGCTGAGATAATATAAAAGGGCAGATTTTTAAAAAGGGAACGCTTATAGGATGTTTAAATTTTTTCTTCTATAATGATACATGCGTAAGGCCAGTACCACGCGTCGATTATTTAATTAACACATTTTAATTATAATGTTTTTATGCTGCTAAAAAGAGTAATAAGTATTACTAACAATCGTTTTTCACAACTTTTAAGCCTATCACAGTTTATCTATTTAGGTACGTATATACAGTGTACGTACTTATACGTGTTATGTACACCTAATAGTAATAGTGATGGTGTGTATATCACTGAACTTCCCTCGCGTAAAATCTAATCAGACCTCAGGATGGTTAAGCTCACAGAAATCTAAATTATAAAACAAAAATTAGAATTCTTTGCTTTAGATTTAACAAATGAACTAGGCTGTCTTTAGAGACTTTTTTTTTCAATTTTAGGTTTCCTTTTGGATAAAAAGCATGCCAAGATTTAGTCAAGCACATTAAACATACATAATGCAATAAAAAAAATCATCCAAATAAATACCAACCATAACACCATACGAGATCTTGTCTTACAAGCAGCCGTCTCGCAGATAGCAACAGTTCACGAAAATAAACGCTATCGTTAACTCACTTATCGTCGGGTTATCGGCCACTGAACCCGGGACCTGGAACAAGAAAGCGGAATTTTACCAACGTACAGCCGGGCTTAGAGTCGTTATCAGTGCGTAGCTACCGGGATTGTTGGCTAACCGATTCGTCGCTAATCGACCGATAGGAACGGAATACGAGAGGTTGATAGATTGCGAGGTTAGGTAAATTAGTACTATATGTAGGTTGAGTGACATTTGTCTAACACACGTACATGATAGTTGAAGCCGAATATAACTACTCGCATTTATGCATAGTTAAGTTCGATTGGGATTATAACATGTATGAGTACATAAAAACTGCAGGATAGACTGATATATTATTTTATGGACATATGCTGTAGACTCCTGATTACTAGTATTGGGGAAACGTATTTTTATTACATTTCTTGTATAAGCGCAACTTATCTTGCCTCCATCACAGAGTACACACGGTACCGGAGTCAATGGAGAAAAAACACTTTTTCTACATTTTCTCAGGTTCGTGGTGGATTCGTTGTTTCCGAATCCCATACCTCAAGTGCTTAAGCTTCTTACATTGGGATCGGAGCAATGTATGTGATGTTGCTACTATCTATGTATGTGTTATTTATTTATTTAACATAAAAATAGTTTACAATCATTCGTCAGGTGTGAACCCCAGTCGTTCAACATGTGTGTCAGACACATAATTTGTCATTTAAATATTCTTCGAATATCTATTTTAGTTTGATTTAATAGGAGTTCACAATTTAAATTTAAATGGAATTTTTCACAATAGATAATCGGACTTGGAAGCAGAAGACTCGAGTTTGATCCCAAGTAGAATGTATGTTCGTAAAAAATGTATGCACGCAAACTTTATGTACGAATTGCATCATCAGATACAACGCAAGGATTACGACGGACCCACAACCTGTCACTAGTTGACAGTGAAATATGGATATGTAAAGATTAGAAATTTGTCTAGATTTTGGTACCTTCGTTGTTTCTGATTCCATAACACAATTGCTTTAGGTACTTACTTGGAGATCAGAACAATGAATGTATTATTGTTTCCATCTACGTATGCATTTTTTTATAATTTAATTCTGACATAGTCAAATTTTTTTTGTTATACAGTTTAGATTGAAATAAAAATCAGCGTAGTAATGCTATGGCCCATAGTTTCGATAGCCGTAAGAGATAAATTATTTGTAGATACTGCAATTTATTATACCAGGTCAGGGCGTAAGTTGTGTAAGTGAATCTCCAAAAAGAAATAATGCACGGTGTACCAAAAAATTGTGATTGAAACATGAAACAACATGTAATAGCAGAAATAATAGACCAATGTGAATTAAATGGGCATTTTAGGTAGCATTAGCGTTGGCTGGCAGTGCCGCAACCAACTAAATAGGTAATTACGAGCACTTACTTATCGAAGAATAAAAAACGCGGCCATTATACAGAAGGAAAAAATCTTTATCAGTTATCAAATCTAGGTGCAACGACCCGGTTGTTTACGGGCACGTCGCTGCCACTGTGTATCTTATGTCATTGTGATAGAGATTATAAACGCAAAGCACGAGAATGGATGTTTTGTTTTCTATAGGACAAAGATATAAATATACCAATGCTTGAGAGACGAAGTTCCCACGGCCGAGTGCTGATGAAAAGTCAATCCAAAAACGACGAACCTTTTGTTGACACTTGAGTCACGTGAGATTGAAACAATTGTGGGATCGGATTTACAAAATTATAAATATCATATTGCAGTGTTCGGTCACTACTGCTAGTCCTAGATAAAAACATAGCTTTAGTTTAAACATGTCTATAAACAACATTAATTTTAGAATCTCAATTTAACGACAAATTTAAAAAAGCGACTGACATGGGCGGGATTCGAACTCGCGTCTTCTGTCGTACCATGGCAACATTCTTACTTCGGCGCCACCATAGCAAACATTTTTTTATCCGTCTTTTTTAATTACGCCTCTTAGGATCTGCGACGACATCTGCCAGAAGTTTTTAAACTTCTAACTCAATGTCCATAAATTATTAGCTATATATGATAATTCAAGTGACGAAGCAAATGAGAGTGTGAAGTCTCTGCTTAGGAGTCTTTTGGGTCAGTAATAAGACTCCTAAGCAGAGAAAGATTCTACCATTCTTCTTTAAAAACCAATATATTAAGTACGGACAAATACTTCTCTATCATCAACTACCAAAATCAATACACATCACATCTTTTCTTACAAGCTCTAGAAGTATTAAATATTCGACGTTCAAAACAGTATTTCTTGGAACTTATACTTTTTTAATTAAGTAAAATAACGGTTTCCGTTTACCAAGTAATGCATATGACCGGCCAGTTCATGATTTAAGGAAATAATCTCACTTGCAACGTCCCCCCAAACGGTACAATAATTTTCAAAATGGCGGCGGGGGCGGCATGCGACGATTTAGCGCTGCGACCCGTGCCTGCCTCATTGCAGCGCCCCTGCAGTGGACCTGCGGGCGGTTTTTTGCCGCCGCGTCAAACGAACGCCGCGATCGAACCGCGCGTAATTGGCTAGCCCTGCATTTCTCACAGACTGAAGGGCAGGATTTCTCATAGGTTCTCAAGAATTTCGTCAGTTAGTGTTATAGTATAAAAGGGTTTACGAATTTGTCGGGAGTTTATTTAATCAACATACGTAAATATTCATACGTAATCATATAAGCATTTGTGTTTTCAATATGAATTTTTTAAAAGACTTACTTGTAGAATTGCGATCCAGAAACTCTTTACTTCAATGCCTGCTCTCGAAGTTAAAAGATTACTACTACAGTCTATGGGCTCGTCTTAAATTATGATATTTAAAAAAATGCAAGTTTTTTTGCGAAAAAATTTAAAACTGAAACATGATTGCTACCAAGTACTGTACATGTGTAGGTGCGTTTGACATTACCTTAGGTATTAATAGTGATAAGACATTATCGGCCTATAATTGTCCATTGCTGGACATAGGCCTATCCGTGGGAGTACTGATTATAATCGCCCCACTTGGCAAGCGGATTGGTGATCGCAGAACCTGACACGTTTCACCTTAGTCGCTACTGCTACTGCTACTCACCGGAAAGCCACCAGGCGTATTCTTAAGCCATTCGGATACCATCCGGCACACGGCGTTGTAGACGGATAAAAACATTATTGTAAAGAAGTATTACATACATCCTATGAAAGAAAAACTGGTGAGTTTCATCATACATCTACAAAATTCCATTGATCTTATGACGGCAAAAATTGAATTTCCTCATACTTCTAAGAGAGTCTTTATTCTAAGTAGTTCAGATGTTTGAATAAAAAAGTAAACACAGTAAAACGTGTATGGTGTCCCTTAACTACTCAGCGTCACAAAACATCGCCTCGCATTTGGCGAAGTTTAAGCCGAACGTGTTCATTGAATAAAACATCAGCCGAGTATTTCTGCTTCACAAATTCGAATGTCACGCAATGACACCGACGACTGGATCCAAATATAATAAATAATAATTTAAAGTAAATTCAAAATAATAAAAAAATTCTAGCATTCTAGGAACGTATGGAGTACTAAGACACGCAATACACTTGGGTATGATAAGCTGCATGATTCGGTATAACTGTGGAGTTAGGGCCTATGCAGACAGGGGTTACTAAACCAAAGAAAGCTTTGAAAAATTAGAAAAAAGTTTAAATAAATAAAATAATTATCTTTACGCAATTCCTTATACAGGGGCAGACAGAGGTCTAGTCTAGACAATTAAGTCCTCTCGACCCACCTTCCACCGAAGATAATTTCGGGACAACGTGACAGGTCGCCGCCTTTATGTCCAAGCCAACGATATAATTCGTGAATAAGTTTTTGAAAAACCCATTGGTATGAGCCCCTAGCACCTGCGGATCGAACTCGTTTCCCTCGACTCGAAATTTCGACCACAAGATTATATTTACATTTTTCCTTTGTATTACGAAATTATAATTAACTATGACAATTCGGTAGCCAAATAGGTAGTGACTCAAACTACGAAGCTCTGGCATGAATATATTTTTAAACACCAATGTAGTGGTAGTTTAAATCTTTATATCGTTGTCTTGGAAACTAAGATGGCGACGGGCTTACCACCTGTTATGTTATACCAAAGAGGCTCCAATGAAATAAAAAATAGTCAAAAGTCTATGTGTTTAGTCTCTTTAACCCACATTTCATCTAAGCTTTACTCACGTGACTACCTGATAGGCATTAAGCCGTGGCTGTAGCCGTCCAAGTGCCCAAGCCAACGGTAAAACCGTACAAAAGTGTCGAAAAACTGTATAATAAACTATTGAGCATTGTACTGTACTAATGAGCATTGACCTTGGGGTTAGAACTCGAGAATCTGGTACTCTGGTATCATGACTGCAACTGGTCTCTCTGCGATTTTTGAAGCTCAAAACGAGCGACTTAGTATAGTAGACCGCAGCAAGATCACAATCTGATTTTATTCTAGACCAAAAAAAATATATATTTTCAAATCACATACAGATTACTACATTAAGTGTCCAGCATAATGAAACTGACTGAAATTGGCGTTAAACAAAAAAAAGAATGTAGTCGTTCATTCCTAAGTTTTAGCAGCCCTATCCTAAATTACAAACTAGGCATAGTAGACATCGTAATTTAAACAGAGGGCGATGGCAAGGTGAGTGCACCAAAGTCGTCTTCTCGGAAACACTAGACAAATAAAAAAGAATGGTTTGGCAAGCCCGCGCTTCTCGAATTAGCATCAGCAACCTGCCGCTGACAAGGGGAATTAAAAAGGCGGTAATAATGGCGCGAACTTTATTTCGGCGATTACATTGCCGGTGAATAATCCAGTGCGAACGGTACTCTCTCTACCTATGATCTCTAGACGTGCAATGATCAATGAATGAATTATTCTCACCGTTCAATGAGTCGGTTTGTAAATTAAATAAAGTACTATATATCTTCACGCAATATATAGTAGTATATATCTTCACGCAATTCCCAATACAGGGGTAGACAGAGGTGTAGTCTAGACAATTAAGTCCCTTCGACCCACCTTCCACCCAAGACAATTTCGGGGCAATGTGACAGGTGGTGAGCACGTCGCCGCCTTTATGTCCAAGCCAACGATATAATTCGTACTTAAATTTTTGAAAACCCCATTGGTACGAGCCTGCCACCTGGGGATCGATCTCGGGTCTCTCTACCCGAAATTCCAACCGCCCAAACACACGCAAATCGTGACTTATTCTGAGTCTTTTTGTAAATACATAAAAGTCTATAGTTATCCACTATAGGACAAAGGCAACTCCCGAATGGGAGGTTTTGTCATAAACACTAGGCCAGAGTTGCACCCTTGACTTGAATGTTGATCGGATAATTTTTCTCCATTAGATCGATTATATCGCCAATAACATTTTGAAAGCTTATCGCTTATTCGATTCATAAAATACCCACGGGAAGGAAGGCTGTATTCTTGCTCCGTTACACAAGATACACGAAGTACAGATTTTGCTCTGCCATCAAGCGCTTCTTAGAGGAAAGAGGCAGTCGTGTTGTTGTTGCGCCGATACCAAATATCAACAATACACTTATAGACTAATAGAGTGACGACTTCCAAAATGTTGCTGGAAGTCGATTGATGCAGATGGCTGAGGACCGTACAGACAAATATACATAACGGCCTGTTTAAAGTCCACTGCAGGACATATGCCTCTCCGATAAAGAGGATTTGCCATAATTGCCACTCTTGGCAAGCGGATTGGCGATCGCAGTAGCAGACCACTCGCACCTCGGACGCTGCTGCCCATCTTTGTATGATTATTTTGGTCTGATATTTTTAGAGATAGTTATCCCGCCATCTCTATTGTTTTCCATAACATTATTCAAGGCTGTTTCCCTTAATCGCCTCTTACGACGCCCACGGGAAAAAAGGGAGTGGCAATATTCTTACACCGTTATCAAACGGTCAAGCTGAGGACTGTGCAAGGTGGAAAATATTCAGCAGTGGACTCTTGATAGGCTGTAAAGAAGAACAAGATATTTTACGCATAAGTAAGCAGTTTAGGCGATTGCAGTACTTCACCCTTCGTTAAACAAAACATATGCATATGCAAAATTATGTGTCAACGATTAGAGAAACGCACGTCCCTAAAACGTGTCCGGCCACCGGCGCCCGCTGTACGTACGAATGCAAGTCTGACTCACCGGAGCGACCGCGCCCGACTAATTCAGCGCATGACGCACTTATTAAATAATGTTAGGTACAAACACACATACATAGACAGGGACAATCTCACATACATTGCTCTGATCCCAGAGTAGCTAACACTTGTGTTGTGGAATCGGAAACAACGACGTTACCGCAAACATCCAGATGCGAGAAAATACTGAGAGTGTTTTCTACATTGACCCGTCCGGGAATCAAACCCAGGACCGCAGAGCTGGCGATACCATGACAATCGGTGTGTACGCCACTCGTCCACGGAGTTAAACACATTTTTCTTCATTTTACATTGAGCTAAGTGGTTACGGCGTAAGAAGAGTCCACTCCCTTTCTTCCCGTGGGTGTCGTAAGAGGCAACTAAGGAAAAGCCTATACAATGCCTTTGTCCACCGATCATACGAATAGATAAAAATTCAACCGACCGGTGACGGGCAGCGGTGACTAAGGTTCAAGATACTGTGATCGTCAATCTACTTACAAAACTTCGTCATGATAACAAATCTCTCCCTTATGGGAGAGGCCGTTGTATTGCAGTTCACTTTACCTACCACTATATTAGGACAATAATAATTAGTGCTCTCACGCGAGTTGGCGAGGTTCGATCGCCGGATAGGCGAAAATCGTTCAGAACTATTTAAAGCGCTGTATTTACCACAAACTGGGCGGTCAAGAAAAATTTTGTCACTAAACCAATGTACCTGAGGGATAGCAAATATAAAAATATAATAATCATTCAATTCGCTTTATACCAGCATGTCGGAAGTTCTCTTCAAAAATCTAGCAGAAATATGTAAATAAAGTCTTATTAAATATGTAAATAATTATATTGAGCTCCAAAACAAGGAATAAACCCGACACCATAGTTTGTAGTAACTGTGCCACCACCATGTTACTAAATTCATCCAGACACCGGTCAGAATTGAATGACGCATGTAATTGTTCAAGTATATTATACTGTATAATTTAAAAAATAGGATAGTTTTATGTAAAGATAAAAAAAACATTCAATTATATACATACAAAAAATTACATATAAAGTTTGTTTTATTAGTAAAATTTCACGTAATAAATTTCAATAAAAAAATTCTTCAACGTAAAAACCATCTAACAATATTAATAAAACTTAACAGGGATCAACATAGTAACTAGTTGTTAGTTTCTCGATTTTAGATCAAGATAAAATTCACAACAACGAAGCTTGAATAAAAGCACCGAATCGAATCGACTCGAACACGAATACATTTCGAACGTAATGACAACATGCGAGTTAGCACATCGAGAGGGTGCACAACCGATAAGAGCTGGTGCGTGACTCCCAATAAAAAAAATAAACAAATTTCCGAGAAACCGATCGCAACGTATGCTTATGGTAATTGGAACGCCATTATTAAATATGGAAATCAGATGGCGAGACGTTAAAGTCGGAATGCCATCAAGATCGGGAGCTGCGATATCGTTTAAATATCGTTTAGTACGTTACGTGAAACGCAAGTTATGTTTCGGAAACGGGGAGATCTTATGTTCAGTGTAAGAAGCGTTAATTGGAACCGGATGTAATAATCTAAATATGCCGTCTTATAATATAATCGACCCGCATTATGACGTGCCAGATTGAATTATCGCGTTTGGCTCAGAAGTCAGCGTATTTACCTAAAACAAATAAACATAAAAACCTTACAAATTGGGCAAGTTTCGATCACGTATATTCTTTTTATTTCCTTCACTGTCTGAGATGGCCTGAACGCAGAAAAAACAGGCGAAAGAACCTCTGCAGGTAATATGTAATAAAATAGCATGGGAACGATCAACATATTTCCATGGCATACCGTAATTTTACATAAATATACACAATACTGTACTTAGAGATTTCTTAAATTTAGAGCAGGCTCAGACATTGATTGCAGTGTATGCAAATACCTGCCTTACATACCTTACAACCTTTAAAAGTGTATATGGGTTTCCGTGAACAGTGTTTGCCATAGCCTCCCCACCTAAATAGAAATGGAAAACGTAGTAGCAGACACAGGTAATAGTCATGTTCGCTCAGTCGCCTCCTACGAGGCGAAGAAAGATGATGGTAATTCTTAAAAGAAAGGCGATGGTAACTAACCACATAGGTCAACACTAGGCATTCTTTCACCATACATCCAAAAGTGACATTTTCGGTACAAAACACAAAAAGCCACAAATATTTTCACAGTTTATTTGGATACGTAATCAATTATTTGTGTGTTATTGAGAAATATGGGGCTAGAAAGTCAAATATTAAATATGTAAATAAAGTCTTATTAAATATGTAAATAAAGTCTTATTAAATATGTAAATAAAGTCTTATTAAATATGTAAATAAAGTCTTATTAAATATGTAAATAAAGTCTTATTAAATATGTAAATAAAGTCTTATTAAATATGTAAATAAAGTCTTATTAAATATGTAAATAAAGTCTTATTAAATATGTAAATAAAGTCTTATTAAATATGTAAATAAAGTCTTATTAAATATGTAAATAAAGTCTTATTAAATATGTAAATAAAGTCTTATTAAATATGTAAATAAAGTCTTATTAAATATGTAAATAAAGTCTTATTAAATATGTAAATAATTATATTGAGCTCCAAAACAAGGAATAAACCTGACACCCTAGTTTGTAGTAACTGTGCCACCACCATGTTACTAAATTCATCCAGACACCGGTCAGAATTGAATGACGCATGTAATTGTTCAAGTATATTATACTGTATAATTTAAAAAATAGGATAGTTTTATGTAAAGATAAAAAAAACATTCAATTATATACATACAAAAAATTACATATAAAGTTTGTTTTATTAGTAAAATTTCACGTAATAAATTTCAATAAAAAAATTCTTCAACGTAAAAACCATCTAACAATATTAATAAAACTTAACAGGGATCAACATAGTAACTAGTTGTTAGTTTCTCGATTTTAGATCAAGATAAAATTCACAACAACGAAGCTTGAATAAAAGCACCGAATCGAATCGACTCGAACACGAATACATTTCGAACGTAATGACAACATGCGAGTTAGCACATCGAGAGGGTGCACAACCGATAAGAGCTGGTGCGTGACTCCCAATAAAAAAAAATAAACAAATTTCCGAGAAACCGATCGCAACGTATGCTTATGGTAATTGGAACGCCATTATTAAATATGGAAATCAGATGGCGAGACGTTAAAGTCGGAATGCCATCAAGATCGGGAGCTGCGATATCGTTTAAATATCGTTTAGTACGTTACGTGAAACGCAAGTTATGTTTCGGAAACGGGGAGATCTTATGTTCAGTGTAAGAAGCGTTAATTGGAACCGGATGTAATAATCTAAATATGCCGTCTTATAATATAATCGACCCGCATTATGACGTGCCAGATTGAATTATCGCGTTTGGCTCAGAAGTCAGCGTATTTACCTAAAACAAATAAACATAAAAACCTTACAAATTGGGCAAGTTTCGATCACGTATATTCTTTTTATTTCCTTCACTGTCTGAGATGGCCTGAACGCAGAAAAAACAGGCGAAAGAACCTCTGCAGGTAATATGTAATAAAATAGCATGGGAACGATCAACATATTTCCATGGCATACCGTAATTTTACATAAATATACACAATACTGTACTTAGAGATTTCTTAAATTTAGAGCAGGCTCAGACATTGATTGCAGTGTATGCAAATACCTGCCTTACATACCTTACAACCTTTAAAAGTGTATATGGGTTTCCCGTGAACAGTGTTTGCCATAGCCTCCCCACCTAAATAGAAATGGAAAACGTAGTAGCAGACACAGGTAATAGTCATGTTCGCTCAGTCGCCTCCTACGAGGCGAAGAAAGATGATGGTAATTCTTAAAAAGAAAGGCGATGGTAACTAACCACATAGGTCAACACTAGGCATTCTTTCACCATACATCCAAAAGTGACATTTTCGGTACAAAACACAAAAAGCCACAAATATTTTCACAGTTTATTTGGATACGTAATCAATTATTTGTGTGTTATTGAGAAATATGGGGCTAGAAAGTCAAATATTAAATGTGTATAGCCATAGTCGATAAGAGCGAAGCGACGTGGCAAATGTAAACAAGGCCTTAAGGTCAACGATATGCAGCACCACGACGGATTAGAGAATGGATACGTCATTGTGGAATTTACACTGGATAAAGTTAGCGGCACAATAAGCCTCCTGGTTTCTCTAGGAAGTGCCTAGAATAAGAGCTACTCAACAGATACAAATTTTTTCATACAGGATTGCTGTATGAAAAAATTCCAAACTCACGTTAGCCGAGAGGTTGGGTGATCGGAATTCTACTCAAGAGATATCAAGTTCGACCCTCAGGTCGTAGGCTCGTAACATTGGGTTTTGCTTTGAAACTGTTTTACCATTTATATTGTAGGCTTGGACAAAAGAACGGCGACAGGCTCACCACCTGTCACGTTGTCCCGAAAATATCTTCGGTGGAAGGTGGGTCAAAGGAACTTAATTGTCTAGACTTGACCTCTGTCCACCCCTGTATTGGGCCTCTCCTATAATTTGCCACAAAGCCTCGACATATTGCAAGTCGCTTCCATATTTGGCGTGTCAACGTATAACGTATTAGTATATGTTAATCAAAGAACGGTATTTGCATAGTTAGGATAGCATCGACAATCGTCAGGCCAGAATACGATGCACACACACTTAAGTAGTTTCATTTGGTCTGGTCAGGTTTTCATTCCACTCGCCGACGTCGAGTGCCGACCAAATCCCGCCGTCAAAGGCAAGCTTCGAAACAATATTTACCGATTTCCGTCTAACGCAAACCTTGTATCGGTAAACAAACTTCACGAACACCAACTCATTGTGTCACCAGCTCAAACAGTCACGGCCACCGAACGAGGTCAATGTCAGAGCGTTTCAGGAATCGAAATAAATAATTTATGGTTGGCGATGGAAATAAAAAGTTATTTGCGTAATACTTGCGTGTTTTTTATTTTTTTTATCGCAACTGAATGTCTGATTTCTGAATAGTCTATTTATTCTCACAAACTAGTTGACGCGAATATTATCAATCACACACGTTACAAAAAAGTTACAAAAAAAAAAAAAAACTCATGAAAGACGTGCACTGGAGATCGTGCATTTGAGTGTGTAAATTGTTTATATTGCACTTGAGAAGACTTGTGCGTACATGGAAGAAGTAAACAGTAATATTATTAGAAACATTAAAAAGTTGTCTATAGACTTAAAGAAAACGAGAGAATAGGGAGGGAATGACCAGAAGTAGACTAAGCAACGCCAAATCATCGCAGAATGAAAAAAAAACACTATTAACAACACTATTTAAAAAAAGTCACGATAGCCGAGTGGTTGAGTGGTCGGAATTTCGAGTCAAGAGACCCGAGTTCGATCCCCAGGTGGCAGTACCAATGAGTTTTTCAAAACTTATGTACGAATTTCATCGTTGGCTTGGATATAAAAACGGCGACGGGCTCACCACCTGTCACGTTGTCCCGAAAATATCTTGGGTGGAAGGTGGGTCATAGGGACTTAATTGTCTAGACTTGACCTCTGTCTACCCCTGTATTGGGCCTCTCCTATAATTTGCCACAAAGCCTCGACATATTGCAAGTCGCTTCCATATTTGGCGTGTCAACGTATAACGTATTAGTATATGTTAATCAAAGAACGGTATTTGCATAGTTAGGATAGCATCGACAATCGTCAGGCCAGAATACGATGCACACACACTTAAGTAGTTTCATTTGGTCTGGTCAGGTTTTCATTCCACTCGCCGACGTCGAGTGCCGACCAAATCCCGCCGTCAAAGGCAAGCTTCGAAACAATATTTACCGATTTCCGTCTAACGCAAACCTTGTATCGGTAAACAAACTTCACGAACACCAACTCATTGTGTCACCAGCTCAAACAGTCACAGCCACCGAACGAGGTCAATGTCAGAGCGTTTCAGGAATCGAAATAAATAATTTATGGTTGGCGATGGAAATAAAAAGTTATTTGCGTAATACTTGCGTGTTTTTTATTTTTTTTATCGCAACTGAATGTCTGATTTCTGAATAGTCTATTTATTCTCACAAACTAGTTGACGCGAATATTATCAATCACACGTTACAAAAAGTTACAAAACAAAAAAAAAAAACTCATGAAAGACGTGCACTGGAGATCGTGTATTTGAGTGTGTAAATTGTTTATATTGCACTTGAGAAGACTTGTGCGTACATGGAAGAAGTAAACAGTAATATTATTAGAAACATTAAAAAGTTGTCTATAGACTTAAAGAAAACGAGAGAATAGGGAGGAATGACCAGAAGTAGACTAAGCAACGCCAAATCATCGCAGAATGAAAAAAAACACTATTAACAACACTATTTAAAAAAAGTCACGATAGCCGAGTTGTTGGGTGGTCGGAATTTCGATTCGAGAGACCCGAGTTCGATCCCCAGGTGGCAGTACCAATGAGTTTTTCAAAAACTTATGTACGAATTTCATCGTTGGCTTGGATATAAAAACGGCGACGGGCTCACCACCTGTCACGTTGTCCCGAAAATATCTTCGGTGGAAGGTGGGTCAAAGGAACTTAATTGTCTAGACTTGACCTCTGTCCACCCCTGTATTGGGCCTCTCCTATAATTTGCCACAAAGCCTCGACATATTGCAAGTCGCTTCCATATTTGGCGTGTCAACGTATAACGTATTAGTATATGTTAATCAAAGAACGGTATTTGCATAGTTAGGATAGCATCGACAATCGTCAGGCCAGAATACGATGCACACACACTTAAGTAGTTTCATTTGGTCTGGTCAGGTTTTCATTCCACTCGCCGACGTCGAGTGCCGACCAAATCCCGCCGTCAAAGGCAAGCTTCGAAACAATATTTACCGATTTCCGTCTAACGCAAACCTTGTATCGGTAAACAAACTTCACGAACACCAACTCATTGTGTCACCAGCTCAAACAGTCACAGCCACCGAACGAGGTCAATGTCAGAGCGTTTCAGGAATCGAAATAAATAATTTATGGTTGGCGATGGAAATAAAAAGTTATTTGCGTAATACTTGCGTGTTTTTATTTTTTTTATCGCAACTGAATGTCTGATTTCTGAATAGTCTATTTATTCTCACAAACTAGTTGACGCGAATATTATCAATCACACGTTACAAAAAGTTACAAAACAAAAAAAAACTCATGAAAGACGTGCACTGGAGATCGTGCATTTGAGTGTGTAAATTGTTTATATTGCACTTGAGAAGACTTGTGCGTACATGGAAGAAGTAAACAGTAATATTATTAGAAACATTAAAAAGTTGTCTATAGACTTAAAGAAAACGAGAGAATAGGGAGGGAATGACCAGAAGTAGACTAAGCAACGCCAAATCATCGCAGAATGAAAAAAAAAACACTATTAACAACACTATTTAAAAAAAAGTCACGATAGCCGAGTGGTTGAGTGGTCGGAATTTCGAGTCAAGAGACCCGAGTTCGATCCCCAGGTGGCAGGCTCCTACCAATGGGTTTTCAATCGGACATAAAGATGGCGACGGGCTCACCACCTGTCACGTTGTCCCGAAAATATCTTGGGTGGAAGGTGGGTCGTAGGGACTTAATTGTCTAGACTTGACCTCTGTCTACCCCTGTATTGGGAATTGCGTATTTTTTTAACAACTGCCACTTTTTTTATACAATTATCATAATACATAATTTGGGTTAGTGTAGCGTGTATCCCCACTCCCGACGGCTACATAATATATTGTAACAACATAACATATATATATATATATATATATATATATATATATATATATATATATATATATATATATATATATATATATATATATATATATATATATATATATATATATATATATATATATATATATATATATATATATATATATATACCCTCCCTCCTGTAGACACCCTCCCAATCTGTAGAAGGCCTCTTCTTTCGTTTTCAGCCGTCGGAGTGACGCGCAACGTTGTTCTTTTTCTCTTTTTTCTACCATCCAGTGTTTCCTTTCGCAGGTCTCATTCGATGAAGCTGTAAAGACCACATGGCCAACTGCAGAGACCATTGAAGTTTTAGACAGTATACGGTAGGTACCTTCAAAAAAAAAGCGTAAGCACAGTTTATTTAGAATCACAGAGAGAACAACAGGGCTCTTTCACTTCTACATACAAACAATCCTGAAGCGATGATACTTATAATATTTAATATAAAATGAATAATAATAAATTATAAAGTGTATGAATTTAAATTAACTTAAATTTATTCTTTTCAACCCACATTTTACCCGAGTTATTTGTGATAACATGACTGCTGGTGACCCTGTCGCATTAGTGTCCTAGCCACAGCCACAAACAGCACTCATATTCATCAACATTCATATTCATCACACAAATGCTATTAACGGAATTCGATTATTGCAGTCCTTAAAAGCATTCGATTATTACATAGCAATGCATACAATTTAGGGTAAAAGACATGTAGATTAATACTTTCTTTTCTTTCCCATGCAGAAGTTGTGTGGTGAAGCCAAACAGCAGCTTATGACGACCTCTGAGGACGCGTGGCTTACATGATGTCGTTTTCCCTTATCTCCTTCTCTTTTCTTCTTTTAAGTGTTGTGGTAGAAAAAGGTTTCTAAGAGGTAAAAGATAGATAAAGAGCGGACGAAGACGCAATGACAACCAATTTTATTAATAAATAGATTTGAATCTAATACTCCTTGACTCAATTCTTAAATAGCGACTCCAATGCAAACCAAACACAACGTAAAATCGTGTAAATTACAACGCGTCGTGGGCACAAACAAACAGTTTTATGTCACACCCAAACACTTGAGAACACAAAGAAACAAAGTTTAATTCACAAATAACACTACATTACTTTATTTACCGACCACGCTCAAAGGCGTATGGAAGTGACATTGTCTGACCCTCACCCCGTTTTACACCGGCACAGAGTACGATGCAGGCAGACGTAATGTATCTTAATTTTCATTACGCTAATGTCGCGCCCTGGTTTCGTCTGTGTCTTCCTAATTATAGTTAATTGGTTATATTCCGAATATAGGTACCGGATACGTGCGGGAATTTGGAAAACACGTAGGGAAGACAGCTCGTTTAAGTTGTAATAGCTACGAAGCACGACTCATCTGTTAGGTTGTTCCAAATAAGAGTTTATAAAATAATGTCTTTTTTGTATTCAAGTCACGATAGCCGAGTGGTTGGGTAGTCGGAATTTGGAGTCAAGAGACCCGAGTTCGATCCTCAGGTGGCAGGCTCGTTCCAATACAAATTAATGTGTAATAATAAAATGAACTCCAATCGTCTCTTTACTTTAGGTTGAAAATTTCAAAAATCCTTCCTCAATACATGCAAACCTAATGTAAACCTTATAAATAAGTTAGTTTTTATTCAGTCAGTCAGAACAAGTAATTACTGACATACCCGCATGGAAAATATATAAACTTTACTCCCACCGACATCTACACGATACGTATGTACACATAAAAATGATTACAATAAAAATGATTAAAATGTCCTACAAAAACCTAAAACTGAGGGAGGAGCTAAGGTGCCATGTTACACATATAAGTAAGACATCAATTAAACTATGAAAACGTGACACATAATTTTTATGTTTAAATTTATGTTCAACTAGCAACAAACACCACTGATAAACACACATTAACCTATTTTTGTCTATATATACGAGATAAGCTTAATTTTACGCATCATTAAAATAATAAATTCATTTCGACTTCCTCGTCGACAAATGATTACAACAACATGTAACCAGCCTTACATTCCCGGGTCAAATGAGAGGTCAGTCACAGATTAAAATTATGATAAACAACACAAAAAAAATGTCCCAGTTCCGTCACAAAGTCACCTTCCCAAAGATAACAATTGTCATTATCTCTAAAGAAACCAGAAACATTACTTTAGTTACATCAATAATATAGATTCTGACTTAATGTCGGTTCCTCTCGAAATTGTTTACAATTTACATAAATATATATAATGAGTATTTGATTACATCATCTCGTTTGAAAATAGTCCCTAATTCTTTTGCTAACACTCAATAATTACGTTCTAAGTTGTATAATCAAAATGAATAGAACATAGATTTCCTTAACAATCTTAATTATAGTTAAAAGACCTTGATTTAGAAATATAGAAGTAAACACAAATTTCTTGTGGATAACAAGTAATTTAAGTATAATTTCACCAAGAGACTAAGGAACTTAAAGAGATATTAAAATCCACTGCACGCACATATTCTAGAATCTTCATTCCAACTTTAAACCTAATATGCAAAATTAATCATTTGATATTCCTGGCAGGTTAACGGACGATATTAAAAAGTACGTTTAAATACCAAAATTATCATGAGTTTTAAAGTTATTTGAACAGATTCGAACACCACAATCGGTCAGAGACGTCAATGTAACTAATCGGAGGCGATAACGCCGATGGGAGGTCACGACATAGTTCAGTTATCGATGAAAGAAACCAACTCGCTATTAAAATACATAAAAATTATGGTGAGTCGTTATAATGCGATTCATGGTACGGGTCGCCAATATGAAATTTTTAAGAGCAGAAATTTGCTTTGAAATGGTTTTTGTTAAATAGTTTATTAAAATGTATTTAAATAATAAGCATTTTGGCACAACATTTAAATATATAATTTTCGGAATTAATTTAAATTTTCAAAGAGCGAACGCTTTACGGCTGGGATACGTGATGTCGTAGGTTCAGTCTGTTTTATTGTAAATCACTACCTACCGACATAAGTGTGTCTGTCATAAGTCGTTAAGCATTGTTAGTATTCGTTTTAAAATAAAAGTTGTAATACCTTAATAAACATTTATTTATGTCGTGTGGTACAGGCGCAAGAATATACCACTCTCTTTCTTACTATCGGGTGACGTAAGTGGCAACGCCGGCAAGTCAAGCAAAATAGCATGGGCTAAAAACTTCTAAGGTAGAAGGTGTCGGTCAGGTATCTGCGATCGCCAACCCGCTTGCCAAGCGTGGCGATTATTTCAAACTGTCCTTTACCGGAGACGCTTATGTCCTGGAGTGAACTTCACCAGGCCCTTACGCATAAATAATAACTATATAAATAAATATCTTCACGCAATTCCCATAACAGGGGTAGACAGAGGTCTAGTCTAGACAATTAAGTTCCTTCGACCCACCTTCAACCGAAGATATTTTCGGGACAAAGTGACAGGTGGTGAGCCCGTCGCCGTCTTTATGTCCAAGCCACCGATATAATTCGTACATAAGTTTTTGAAAAACCCATTGGTACGAGCCTGCCACCTGGGGATCTTCCGACCACCCAACCACTCGGCTATCGTGACTTACGCATGCGTATATATGTATGATATATAAAACATAGAAACAAATTACAACATTAGTAGTATTTTCAATGTTGTCAAAAAAGCTACACACCCCTCATGTTTACCAGTTTTTAGGAGTGCTCACCAACTAGTTTATTTCTCATTCATAACGCGGTCAGCCATAATCTCGGATTTAAATAAAAAAAAAAACAATCGACATTGTGCATTTTGATGAGGGATAGCTAAATAAACGTAATGTTTGTTCATTTAAAATTTAAGAGTACTTATATAATAATAAATAAAATTATGTAGTTTTTATATAAACTTATACATCGGTATCTCGGAAACTACAATAATGTTACGGACTATACTTAGACAGGGTTTCAAATACAGTATTTTCGTTTATTTATTTATTCTTTAGACACTTATGAAAAAGGTAACAGTGGGCGGACTTATTGGGCATTATCTGCCAGTCAATCATAGGTGAAATAGATAATAAATATGTGTTTATGTTTGTTTTGCACACAAAAAAAATATTAAAGATACATAATTTTATCAAATATTAATAATCATTGGCCATGGAAAAATGCCAACCTTCATCAACAAGAAAACTAATATCTACCATTCAGAATAAATACCGAAAAACTCGCCCGTGTGTTCCGTATAAAAAATTATTTGCACATCGTGACACAAAAGAAACTCATTTTTTAAAGAATACCAGCAATATTAAATAACATTACTAGTATTCCTGTTAACCACTCCAACTAAGCTGCAACGCTTTGTTTTGAGTGGTTCACGACAATAGTCGAATGGCGGGCTCGAACCTGCGACAGTTTGTTTCGTAATCCGCACCCTAAATCGTTAGGCTATTGACGCTTAATAAATTAATTAGTACATGGTAACTAATTAACTTATTACTAAATTTTGATAAGTAAGTATTACGATAGCCAAGTGGATGGGTGATAGAACTTCGAGTCAAGAGACCCGAGTTCGATTCCCAGGTGGTAGGCTCTGGTACGATGGGTTTTTTTTTCATAACTTTCACTCATGACAATCTATCACGTTGTTCCACAAAATGAATAAGCTGAAGGGAAGGTCGAAAAACTGTATTTTCTGGACTTCTACCTACCCCAGCATTGGCCATAGCTTGAAGATATTTTTAAAGCTAAGAAATCATCGACAATGATCGATAATGGACGACCTCCGTGGACGAGTGGCGGAAACACTAGTTTTCAAGGTGTCGCCATCTCGAGGTCCCGGGTTCGATTCCCGGTCGGGTCAATGTAGAAAAACCACTTTTTCTACATTTTCTCGGGTCTGGGTGTATGTGGTGCCTTCAATGTTTCCGATTTCCATACCACAAGTACTTTAGCATCTTACATTGGGATCTGATCAATCTATGTAATGTTGTCACTATCTATATATGTATTTATTTATTATTTATTATTATTTTAATGATCTGAAAAACTGAATTCGCAATTGAAAACATCCAGAGATGCAAGAAAAAATATGTTGCATAATTTTTCGTATTTTTTACACCATCGACTTAGAAGCTCGAGTTTTAAAGATTTAAGGGTGCTTACAGCTGCAAATTTGATTTTAATTTTTTATTGATCGATTGTCTTGACAGACAGAATGACGGACGGACAACGAAGTGATTGTAAAAGGGTCTTTTGTGTTTTTTCTTCGTTTTTAGGACCCTAACAATTTAAACTCATAGGACAAGGTAGTACAGGAGTATAAGTAATACACAACTATTAAATAAATACAAAAAAGTTAAAATATAATTAAAATAAAATTACAGAAAATCACAGTCACGATAGACGAGGTGTTCGGTGTTCGAATTCTAGTCCAAAAACCCAAGTTTCATCCCCAAGGCTCGTACCAATAGGATTTTTTCAAAAACTTACGATTTAAATCATTGACTTGAACATATAGACGGCGACGGGCTCACTACCTGTCACGTTATCGCACAATATGTATTCGGTGGAAGGTGGGTCGAAAAGACTTAATTGTTTAGACCACCGTCTACCCCTGGGAATGCCGTGAAGATATTTATTTATTATAAAATAAAATAATAACTAAAATAAAAAATACACGACATTAGAAAGCTAAATAGCCCAAATGAGCTTCGGTAAAAATAGGTTGATATAACTTCATTGTCAATACCTCTGTCTACGCCCGTAGTGACATTGGGCATGTGGAGGTACCTACAACTTGGACAGAGGTCCTTTTTATGTTTACTTTGCAGCAATACGCCATTTTTTCTAACATCCATTTCGTAGAAGGACGTGTTGACACCGCCGCGTTATTTCCGGTTCAATCCCTATCAAGACTTAATCTCTGTTTGTGTAATTTTAGTGATCCTTTTCGTTAAATGTTATATTTAACCGTATTTTAATGTGATAATAGCTGTTATCCGCATTTTGTTCCCGTAGTAACTTTCTTATCACGGTTAGCTGTTTTTACGGGATAAAAAGTATCCTACGTCCTTCCATAGAGTTTAAAAAATGAGAAAACATAATTTCATCAAAACAGTAAACGGGTATATATTTATATTTTTACAAAAACGTATGTTCTGTTGTGAATTATACGCGACGGTCTCACCACCTATCGTTACATACGTTAACGAAGCCGCGATGAAAAGGGGTAAAAGGACTTAATTGTATAGACCTCTGTCTACCCCAGTTCTGGGAAAATGGGTGGATTTTAAATAAAACGATTTTCGGATTTTATCGCGTTTTTTAATTAGTTTTTACAAACTATTTTTATTTCCCGACGTTTCGGATGCTTTACAGCTTCCTTGGTCACGGAGGGAGTGAGGTATTGAACGCTCCGCTGTCACAGCTACCTTCGGCTTCCGACAACTTTATTTATAAATTTTGAATCCGATTTACGCAGAAAGTTCTCACTGTATCTTGAGGTCTTGCAGTGGTATGCTTGGTCTTAGATTTAATTTTATTAATGACTGATCTCAAGCAGGTGGTAGTACCCAACCATCTTCTCTATAGAAATTAGGATGTTTTTTTTTTAATTTCAATAGCCTCACGGATCATCCTGGGTAGGAATTGTTTTTTTTATAGGGAAGGGAGGCAAACGAGCAGGTGGCTCACGTGATTGTAAGTGATTACCGCCGCCCATGAACATCCGCAATACCAGAGGCATAGACCTATAGATTTGAAGAAAGATAACCACTCGATGATCGGCGACCGTAGCCATCTAAATCATCAAATCATAAAGTTCGTCGCTATTAAACATAATAAAACATACAAAACAAACACCAAACAAATCCATCTAACAGCTAAACCATCTTTGACAACAACAAAACGACATTGTAACCATACTTAATCCTATTGAGCATGCAACACACAAACGGACGTCAGGATAAAGTACATTCCGCTTGTGTCCGTGGCGATAAACCCCCGAAATTACGCCCGGAACGTGCTCGCGGGCCCGCAAGCATAATTTAATGGGCTGACAGAAAAAAAAACTACAATACGGGACCGGAATCGAACACGCGTGCGACGCATGCGGGTAGTTTTTACCATTTATGACCATGGGATCATAATGACTTCATAATATGGACAGTCACCATTTGGAATGGTCCCGTATTCGAGGGCGGTTGTATTGTCTTTTCAAACGTTAAAACGGAGGGGGACGGATTATTAAACGTAATTGAAAATTTACGGTTAATTTAAGTATATTGAACGTTGCGTTATGAGAATTGGCGCTAATTCACGAAATTCTCTTTGTGAAAGTTCGAAACTAAGCAAAATGGGGAGTCATAGTTGTTTTTTGTTTAAGAGAATAACTATGTAATGAAGTCACGATAACCAAGTGGCTGGGTAATCGGAATTCGAGTCGAGAGACCCGAGTTCGTTCCCCTGGTGTCAGGCTCGTACCAATGGCTTACTTACTTACTTACTTATCTTCACGCACAATCCCTGACGGGGTAGCCAGAGAGAACAGATCGCCAAGTGTCACGATAAAACTGCAAACATATGGCTGCTTGCACTAATATCGCAAACCACGGGCGAAGCTCGAGTGAAAGATCACGTGATGAGTGACATGTTAAATAATAAATAAATAAATATATATCTTCACGCAATTCCCAATACAGGGGTAGACAGAGGTCTAGTCTAGATATTTAATTCCCTTTGACCCACCTTCCACCGACGATTTTTTCGGGACAACGTGACAGGTGGTGAGCCCGTCGCCGTCTTTATGTCCAAGCCAAGGATATAATTCGAACATAAGTTTTTGAAAAACCCATTGGTTCGAACTCGGGTCTCTTGACTCGCAACTCCGACCACCCAACCACTCGGCGCTATCGTGATACACACACATAGCCTATTAAAATACAAATATCGCTGCGTAACATAAATAATAATATGCGGCGTATTAAATCATTCTCACAATTGAATAATTCAATAAAACGAATGCGACATCGACAGAAAAAAACGGACGGAGCATATTAAAATTCGGCATCAAGGAAAACCAAATCCATTAATAACTGCTCTGTAGCTATTTTAAAAAAATTGCTATTGTCCTTTTAGAATAAACATCGGCACCTATTGCGGCTCAGTGACAACTGTGAGGGGTTTTTTCCAATACCGTGCATCATTTGTCACTTTGGTCTCTCCACGAGGGTCGCAAAAGGAATTACAATAGTATTGGCGTGGGTCGCGGTAAAAGCGGATGCGGATACAATTATCCGAAACAAACATAATTAAAAGTACTATTTTCTTTTACAAGGCCTTCTCCAATCTTATGAAAATATCGGGAAGATTCATCCGCTAATACCACACGGCCTAAATTAGGATTGCAGACAAGTTGTAGATATAGTAAATATATTTTATATTATACACGGGAGTATAACTCACAAAAGTTGTGTGGTGGTAGGCTCGTATCAAAAAGTTTCTCAAAACTTATGAAAAATTTATATCGTGTGCTTGAACATAAAGATCCAGGCTTAGCATCTGTCACGTTGTCCCAAAAAAATGTCTTCGGTGAAAGGCGAGACATTTTAAACAACACCTACAGAAACACCTCCAAGGATGAAACTCCATAAATATTTCAAGAGATTCAATTTTAAATTGTAAAAACAAAAAGTAGTATCTATCTTTAAGCAGTTTGAATCTAGTTTGAGGTGGCTGGACAAGCGAGGCTTTTGCCATGTGGTAAACAATTTATAGATAAAGGTAAAGCAGATTCATTAACATTTATAATGTTTCACTAAGGTCTATACTTTTATATACTTATTGTTGCCTTATGAAATTTCTTCATCGGTATGTACTTTACAAAAAAGTCAGTCACATTTTACATTTACTATAAGGTAAATAAAAATTGGTGTGGCGACTTTAGCAGAAATCGCTAAAGCGTGAAACTTGGACCAGTCTCAAACAAGAACAGGGAACAACAACCGATAAGTAGAGGATTTAACAGCTATTATGCCCTTTTAGAGAATTTTCCTGGCGATTACAATGATTAACGACAGCCAGGCGCGGCCGCCGCCGTTTTACGTGAAACTTACTTTGGAAGTTTCAAACGGTATCTGCAAAGGGGTGCGAAAACGAAGAGGTGATTTTTATAATTTTTTTTTACTTTTCAACCAATAAATAAATATTTATTGTACGATAACCGAATGGCTGGATGATCGGATTTCCAATCAGCGGACTACAAGTCCCGAGCCTCAGGAGGAAGGAAGAAGGCTCATACCAATAAGCCTTTTCGAAACGTGAAATTGCCTTGTTAAAAAGACGGCCAAAAGGCTCTCCGCTTACCATGTATGCCCAAATAGGATCCGGTGAAGAGACGCAACGACAAAATTGTGGAAAGCTACTATTGCATATTATGTGTATTAACCTATAAACAAACTGTTAGTAACCGGAGGCCCACACACCCCCCTTTCACAATTTGGGGGGGGGGGACACACACTTAGGCCGGCAACGCATTTGCGATGCCTCTGGTATTGCGGGTGTTCATGGGTAATCACTTACGATAGCCGCTCGTTTGCCTCCCTTTTCTATAGAAAAAAAACACCAAGTATTGGAAAATGCGTAAAAATATACATCATATACATAATATGCTAATTCGATTTCGATGTACTTTATAGAAGTTGCTTGAACTATGAGGAAGGATACCACAACATAACGGCCCATAAAGTCTACTACGGGACATATGCCTCTCAAGTAAAGCATGCAGTCACTGTGTTGCTGAATATAGGTCTCGATTTTCCAATCTGGAATCTCGCCATCTATTGGTAGCTAATTGCATTTAAAAGGCTTTTCCTTAAGTCTCCTCTTACGACACCCACGGGAAGGGTGGGGACATTTTTTAACACTGATAACACACGGTATTAAATGGACGGTATATCACGGAAAGTGCTCAGGGAGGATATTATAATATTTTAAAGAAGTTTCGTTTTAAATAACAACGCAAAACGAGGACATTGAGATTTAAATACGACACGCGAACATTACAAATTTTATTAATTAATACGTAATTGGATAAAGCAAACGCCCAACGCATGAAGAGGAAGTCGTTTAAATTACTACACACATACACTACATCGCTGTTCAAATTCATGTTATCTTTCACTGTATGAGGCAAAAAACAAGTTGCGGTTATGATTAGCATATTGTTTTGGTTTTAAAATTAATTCATTAATTACTTACTTAACGTTGTTGTTGTAGTCATGGGCATGAAACTCACCTGAAAGGGAAAAAATAAAGTTAATATTGTCATTTAAAATAAAATATACATTAATGAAAACATAGAAAATTTTGTAAAGGGCTTTATATTTATAATTTATAAATCGGCTATATATTTTATAAATCGACTTAGTCATTAATTTTACTAGTATTTACATAATTTTAAACATGTTCGTTAAGCTACAAATAGTGTCTGTTAGGTATATCATAATACCTAATAACTCTTTTACTCATAACAAAAATATGTTATGCTAAACAATACCTGCATATTACATTATTGTAGATAATATTGAACCTTAAAGGTATTTACTTTTAATAACAAAACATCATATAACATTGTACGCAAATGCAATCACTTCCGTATTACAGATAATATCCAGTAACAGTATAAACAGGGTACTTAAGGGGTCTGTTAAAAGCTTGTGACGGATAGTAAAGTTTTACTTTTCATCTTTATTAGCAATAGTCCAAGCTAATAGCTCGTAGAACTTATAATCATGGCAAATAGATTATCAAACACTCCCCCATCGGGAACAGTACCAAAACCAGACTCACGACCGTATTTCGAACACTAGGTTTGTCGGAGGAATTTAATTTTTTACATACATATTTAATTTTTTACAACATTATTAGACACAATTAAAAAAAATCTCGATTGACTACGCCAATGAAAGTCTGCATAGAAAAATCGTAAAAGTATCGTATAGTAAAATTTTTGAAAACAAGGGGTACATACAGAGTAAGTGATATTAGACTGTTTGTTTACCTTATTTACAAACGTCATTCAAAGAAATCCACTCGTCCGAAATCGCATACGGAATGTTAGCATACAAATGTATTCCAATCAATTTCAGACATTTTGAATGAAAGCGCAGATACGGATTCATATGTTTTCGCTGCGAAACGCCGGCGCCAACATGAATACTGCATAAGTGACTCAAAGGTTTATTTATACAATGCGGTTAGGTTAGCGGTAGAGGAAAGTTGATTCAAAGCTTGCGTGGCTTTACACGAGCAAAAACCCAATAATCTATCGATTGAGGAAAAAATTGTTATAACGGCTTAAGGGACTGGCTCAATGGATTGTGAAACTGATGACTAAAAATTCAAAATTCAAAATTTATTTGTTGTAACAATTAGTTTATTTTAAAGGATTTGATTCTGGTAACATAAATGTGAATAGAAAAAACTTAAATATACACTTGTAAATCGGCAGGTATTGTAATTACTTACGAAGACCATGTGAGTAAATTGCTCGAAGAGGGGATGAGATACATAGAGTAAAATGATGAATTTGGATGAAGTGAAAGAGGTATGTAAGGACTATGGCACTTGGTGATCTGTTGCTCTCTGGCTACCCCGTTAGGGATTGTGCGTGAAGATAAGTAAATATATTATATGCACTATTATAGCAGATATATCTTATTCGTCAAAATTTGTTAAACGCGGCATTGCAGCTTGGCTGGAGTTATAGGAGAATATATATAGTATATGCTACATCAGTAGAACTCTGGAGCCATGCGATAATAAATTCAAAATCAGTGATCTATTAGTTAAGGTATACGCTAAAATACGAACAAAATGTATCCAATACAGTATGCACAGGCCTACTATACTACCTTGTAATAAACACCTGTAACACTATAAATAACTATTTTACAAAATGTCAAAACAAAATGTTTTTTGGAACAATATGCCTATGAGTAGTACATATCTTTAATAAACCGAAAACATAGGTATAGAAAATTAACCAGCAAATAAAACAACATTTCCCTTAATCTCCACCTACGAAACGGAAAGAAAGGCGATGGTATATTCTTAAACCCACGGTTGTTTCTAACTCTTAAACTTAATTAATATAGTTAAGATGCTGTGGGCACTGCTGGTGATTTTCAAACCAGCGATCAACAAATAATTCTTTTCATCGCATATATTCATTCCCGACTTCATCGTCTCCAGCACGGAACGATCCATCACCGTCGATCTACGTTGTGAACGATGAATGAAATATGAATTCCATTCGTTACCAGCAAACGGCAGTTTATCGCGGTCAAACACAAAACACGCCGGCGTAAATCAGACGCCGGGGCAATTCATGAATGATTTGCACATGGGTTACAATACCGCTGTTATTACCGCTCCGCATTACCGTTCAATGTACGAGCGTCGGCGCGCATTGGAAAATGCGTCTTGAAATATTATGTATATGAATCAGAAAAATAAATCTATCGGTGCACCAGTTCACGTCAGGTAACATATTATAGAAGCGTTGTGTACTGAGAAACAAAAAGGAATTTTCATCTAATTTTTACAAAAAAATGAAATGACTGAAGCATCACGCAGAGTTCGAAATAAGCAGAAGTTAAAGTAATATTAAGAAAAGTAAACCAAAATAATTTTTCTATCTTCACGCATTCTCAATATTGAAGCTGTCCGGGGTCCAGACAAATTTCAGTCCATTTAACACACATTTCACCAAAGCCTATTTTTGGAACAAAGTGACAGCTGGTGTTATATGCATACACTAACATACATAAATATTTAAATCGACCAAAAGCATTATCGAACCCGCAACCCTTAGCCTTGAAAGCAAGGTCATCATTACCTAGGCTATATGTAAGCTAAAAAAATATTAATTATATAATACAGGGGTAGACAGAGGTCTAGTCTATTAGGTCCCTTCGACCCACCTTCCACCGAAGATATTTTCGGGACAACGTGACAGGTGGTGAGCCCGTCGCCGTCTTTATGTCCAAGCCAACGATATATTTAGCACATAAGTTTTCGTAAAGCTCATTGGTACGAGCCACCTGGGGATATAACGCGGGTCTCTTGATCCGACCAATCTCCAAATTCCGACCACGCAACCACTCGGCTATCGTGAAATTCAATGTATGTAATCTAGGTATAAGGAAATATACAACCAAAGCGCTAATTGTGTGGTACGTCGTCGTACGCTTCCGTTTAAGGTTGTTGATGAGGGCGATAGTCACATGCGTCATGCTTGTCAACGAGCGCTGTTTGTGGGGAATGGTCATTTTGGGTCAGCAAATGTGTCATATGAATTTTTTTTGCTTCCCTTAAAAATCTGTAGAATATGTTAAAAAAGATGACAAAGAGAGTTATTACCTACTAAGTTTCTTTCGCCAATTTCTTTTCCATCAAAGGAACCTCATTACGAAGAGGTGGTAGATTTAATGTATGGTAAGAAGGTATGTAAGGATCGTGAAACTTGGCGATCTGTTCTCTCTGGCATTTTGCGAAGATTAAAATACAATGGTAGATTTAAAAAAAACTTTTTATGTTCCTATATCAATAACTAAAGACATTGATTGCGGATTTTAAATTTTAGTAAATAACTATGCAAAATAAAAGGTTTAAAGTTCGAGCCCTTCATTCTGCTACATGTATCACTCGAACGAATTCAGGTGCTTAGTTGGAGTTGTTGAGATGAAAACATACACGCATCGAACAAACCGGTAAAATTTCATGACTATGTGAGCAAATTATAATATACAAGGATAGTGACACGTGGCGACCTGTTTTAGCCACCTGTCAGGGACTATTAATGAGGATAAAGAAAAGTAAAACTGTAAACAGTATATATACACAAGTATATCGCTTTAGTCTATAATTCACACCGTGTATATACTGAAATAGCAAAATGGCGCGTAAATCACATTGCGATGTCGTTACCGCTAGTTTTTGATCCAAAGCTCGATTGTCGGGACGTCAGTTAGCATTCAGGCATGTTCTTTGAACTGGTCCGCCGGCTTTCGATCCGAATAATCAAGTACATACGATAAACTTTATTGGACTTGAATGGGGTATTTAATGAAAACATATCATAAAAGAACATTCAATGTACAAATAACTTGAGAAATTGCTGATTGTGTAATTTAACATTTTAACACACAGCATACCTATTTAAAAAAAAAATACAATTATACAGATTTAAAATAACCTTTCACCCAGAATAACTAAAGACAAATAAGTTTGACACTATGTGTGTGTCACACAAATTTATAGTTATGTAATAGATTTGCACTTCTATATGTGCTTAAAATGGAATTTATACTGCACCTTAAGCAGTGAGTTTGGTTGAGCCAAAGGGAAGCTAGGTGTCAACATTTCCCCTGGAACGGGCTCCCGCCTTGTCGTGGCGCTCGGACCTAACCGTGCCTTGGACAACCACGCTGAATCAAAAGAAAACCCACATGGCCGATCTAACTTGGAGGGTAAGTGTAAGTGGGTAAGTGTGGGCCCAGGTGGCCACCCCAAATGATACTAGTCAGCCCACTTGCTTGCTTGCGTTGTTTCCTTTTCACCGCTGTCCCGTTATATCTTAAAAATCATAAATATATATCTTCACGCAATTCCCAATACAGGGGTAGACAGAGGTCTAGTCTAGACATTTAATTCCCTTTGACCCACCTTCCACCGAAGATATTTTTGGGACAACGTGACAGGTGGTGAGCCCGTCGCCGTCTTTATGTCCAGGCCAACGATATAATTCGTACATAAGTTTTTGAAAAACCCATTGGTACGAGCCACCTGGGGATATAACGCGGGTCTCTTTGATCCGACCAATCTCCAAATTCCGACCACGCAACCACTCGGCTATCGTGAAATTCAATGTATGTAATCTAGGTATAAGGAAATATACAACCAAAGCGCTAATTGTGTGGTACGTCGTCGTACGCTTCCCTTTAAGGTTGTTGATGAGGGCGATAGTCACATGCGTCATGCTTGTCAACGAGCGCTGTTTGTGGGGAATGGTCATTTTGGGTCAGCAAATGTGTCATATGAATTTTTTTTGCTTCCCTTAAAAATCTGTAGAATATGTTAAAAAGTATGACAAAGAGAGTTATTACCTACTAAGTTTCTTTCGCCAATTTCTTTTCCATCAAAGGAACCTCATTACGAAGAGGTGGTAGATTTAATGTATGGTAAGAAGGTATGTAAGGATCGTGACACTTGGCGATCTGTTCTCTCTGGCATTTTGCGAAGATTAAAATACAATGGTAGATTTAAAAAAAAACGTAACTTTTTATGTTCCTATATCAATAACTAAAGACATTGATTGCGGATTTTAAATTTTAGTAAATAACTTTGCAAAATAAAAGGTTTAAAGTTCGAGCCCTTCATTCTGCTACATGTATCACTCGAACGAATTCAGGTGCTTAGTTGGAGTTGTTGAGATGAAAACATACACGCATCGAACAAACCGGTAAAATTTCATGACTATGTGAGCAAATTATAATATACAAGGATAGTGACACGTGGCGACCTGCTTTAGCTACCCCGTCAGGGACTATTAATGAGGATAAAGAAAAGTAAAACTGTAAACAGTATATATACACAAGTATATCGCTTTAGTCTATAATTCACACCGTGTATATACTGAAATAGCAAAATGGCGCGTAAATCACATTGCGATGTCGTTACCGCTAGTTTTGATCCAAAGCTCGATTGTCGGGACGTCAGTTAGCATTCAGGCATGTTCTTTGAACTGGTCCGCCGGCTTTCTATCCGAATAATCAAGTACATACGATAAACTTTATTGGACTTGAATGGGGTATTTAATGAAAACATATCATAAAAGAACATTCAATGTACAAATAACTTGAGAAATTGCTGATTGTGTAATTTAACATTTTAACACACAGCATACCTATTTTTAAAAAAAATACAATTATACAGATTTAAAATAACCTTTCACCCAGAATAACTAAAGACAAATAAGTTTGACACTATGAGTGTGTCACACAAATTTATAGTTATGTAATAGATCTGCACTTCTATATGTGCTTAAAATGGAATTTATGCTGCACCTTAAGCAGTGAGTTTGGTTGAGCCAAAGGGAAGCTAGGTGTCAACATTTCCCCTGGAACGGGCTCCCGCCTTGTCGTGGCGCTCGGACCTAACCGTGCCTTGGACAACTACGCTGAATCAAAAGAAAACCCACTTGGCCGATCTAACTTGGAGGGTAAGTGTAAGTGGGTAAGTGTGGGCCCAGGTGGCCACCCCAAATAATACTAGTCAGCCCACTTGCTTGCTTGCGTTGTTTCCTTTTCACCGCTGTCCCGTTATATCTTAAAAATCATAAATATATATCTTCACGCAATTCCCAATACAGGGGTAGACAGAGGTCTAGTCTAGACATTTAATTCCCTTTGACCCACCTTCCACCGAAGATATTTTTGGGACAACGTGACAGGTGGTGAGCCCATCGCCGTCTTTATGTCCAGGCCAACGATATAACTCGTACATAAGTTTTTGAAAAACCCATTGGTACGAGCCTGCCACCTGGGGTCGATCCCCTCGGGTCTCTTGACTCGAAATTCCGACCACCCAACCACTCGGTTATCGTGACTTATTTATTTAAAAATCATAAAAAAATTAATAATTTATGTAAATAAATTGTTTACGGAACTCTGCCGGAATCAACCCATTCACCGATAGTATGTAAGTGGTAGGTTCAGAAGAGTATGTAAGTGTTCATTTATGTGCAATCAACTCCCTTGGGCGATAGAGATAACAAGACGTTAATGTCATTATTAAAAGCCACGTCATTCGCCATTCGAAGCGTCTGCAAGTCTAGACCGGACGCTGGACTAGCAATTAATTGTCTGCTGAGGGCAGCCCTCGAGACTCGCAACCCATTACAACTCCTCGCACTAATTGTGAATCGTACACTTTAGTTGCAAAACTTTCTGGGATTAATTTAGATCGAAGTGAATGCATGCAAAACAATTTAGGTACCCTCTTTATCATTTATTAATTACTGGACGAAGGTATTTAATCCCAAATAATAGACCATTGAGAATTACGAACTGTGAATGGGTATAACGTACGAGCGCTGGAGTTATTACAAAATGAACAGCTATTTACAGAGCTTCATCTTAGCACTAACTGAGTCGTTCTTTTGAGTAATATCTTATAATGCTTCCTGTTGTCCACCTATCTGCTACTACTGATTGAAGAAAAGTTTTATATCAATTTTACGCAATATAATATTACCAAATGAATGGGTATTTTTAAAACATTATACATTATTTCTGTCCGTATCGAATAACGAAAGGCTCACAATACGCGAGTGTTTGGATGGTAGGATACGTATATTGGCCCGAGTTGTCTCCAGGAAAGTCTCGTTACAATGAGGTCTTTTGGAATTTATGTATGATTTGTATATAACTACACCTGTTACCTTGTGTCAAATAAGTTGCGTTAAAATACTTCTAATTCTTACCTCTGAATATAAAATGCCAAATGCGTGAAGATTTGTATAACCATTTACCGGTACATTACAAAACACAACTTGACGTAGACCGCATACTCTCTAAAGGAAATCCATAAAATGTAAAACCAAAACGGAGCTAGTAAATAAATAAAATATTCGGTCAGCGGTTAAAATTCAATGTAGCGTAGCAATAAAAAGCGTTGGCTATCCGCAGTTTGCATTTGAAGGGTTTTAATAAAGTATGAGTGTGGTGTAGTTTGCTATAAACTTCACGAGAGGGACGGCATGGCGTTGTCGTGACTGTACAGACGGAGAGGGGATCAATTATTAAATTTGCTGCCTCAGTCGAAAGAAAAGAACGACCACGTAACTCCAAGAAACCTTACATGAAGTTACGTGGATGGAAAGGAAAGAGATAAGAAGAAGGTTCTCAGACTACTACCATCTTCTCGTTAGACGGTTCCCGTGATTCCGACCCAATAGTCTAGTTGGTGGTGACCCTGCCTACAAAAGCTATGGGTTGCGGGTTCGAATCCTGCTAAGGACAAACATTTATGTGATGAAAAGGAATATTTGTATTGTATAAGTGTTTATCTATGTAGATATATCTATGTAAGTATAATGTTGGAATTTTTTTCGCTCTGGAATCACAGACAACGACAGGCTCATTACCTATCACGTTGTGCCATATAGAGATGGTTTTTGGTCTGTACAGTATTTGGAAAATGAGCCTATATTCACAGATATACAATCTAAGCCTTTCGGATATGGGAAAAGAAAGAGGAGTGAGACGGAGGAATATTTGTTCACTGTTAAATCTCCGAGTGGTCTGACGGGCATTACGTAGACCATGTGAGCGCACGAACACTTGTATATACTATCAGTTAAAAAGATGCATGTGTGCAGAGGTCCGTTTTCCTCGTTCCCATTTAAGGCAACGACAGCTACTAGCAATACCGCTAAATATGTTTCAATTTGACCTTCCTTATTTGTACAATAGTTATCTGAAACTTGTGTTTATCGTTTCAAATAGGGTTCATATTTAAATACTAACGATTACGTAAGGATTTTATCGAATTTTATTTGTTTTTTTTTTTTTTTTTTTTAATTTCGCGATGTTCAAATTGCTTAACAGCACCCGTGATCACTGGGGGACTAAGGTCTTGAACGCCCAATGTCATGCCAAATGTCAGCTTCAGCTACTAAAATTGATAAGCTAAATAAACCAAATTGTCACCTTCAAGGGTATGAAAACGTGAGTCACATCAGCGAATAACCACTACTTAAATCGATACGCATTCCCTTTATTGATAGAGATCCAGACAATTTAACCCCTTCGATCCTCTATTTAACGGGAGCTTATTTAGGATCAATGTGTAGTGTGCCTGTCACCTTCTTTAAAGTCCAATTCAACTATACTAATCGTACATCAAATAACTCAAGTGCTGTCTTTATCCCAGAGATCTAACTCGCGTTTCTTGATTGGATTTCCTATCATTCAACCACTTGGCTAGCGCGACTTTTACTCCTTAACCACTTCTACAAAATAACACAGGAGTTATAAAGAAATATAAAATTCACAGGAATATCATCCGATTTCCCAACAACAAAGAACTATAAGTTATTTCTACAACTGTAAGCGGCGACAGATTACACACTAAGTCGCGCCACCCGGCGACAGACTGTACGGCACAGCACTAATCTCGTGGTAGACGGAACCCGTACAAAATCTAAGCAGGTTATCAGGTCACAGCGCATTCTAACAAAGCAGACTAATAACATTAAAAGTTCATATAATTGTTATGTCCTGACAACTCCGGCTCGCTGTGATTGAGCGCCTAAAAGTCTAGACTGGACGAAAGGGAGCGGTAAAACCTGGGCGGGCGTAAGGGACGCTTCGGATACATAAGTGCACTTTATATCAAATAGTGCTATACTGAAAAGAAATTGTATTGTTATAACACGCCGGATTATTATAAAATGTTGTGGTTAAGTTTTTTTGATGATTTAGTTTGCAATATGTCTTATTTATTCGAAATCGTTTTGTGGAACATTCCAAAAAAATATTGCAAATATGAATAAAGATCGAGGAATGTGTTTCTGACTAATAGTTACATCTGCTAAGGGCAAAAGCTTACGATTGCGAACACAACTAAATAAGTTAGCTTAGTCGGTGGTCTCATTCTCATGCGATACTCTATACAGCATGTATTTTGTTCGTTGTTACAATTGTTATCTAGCCACGCAATAGGCTACAGGTCCAGCAAAACAAGATACTCCGGATCATTGTTGGTGACGGTCGCTATGTTCGGAAGGACACCAGCAAGAGACTTAGCATGGAGAGTACACAAGAGTTTGTGGTCCGCTTAGCGCGATGTTCGATGGCGACAAAGGGCCACATGAGCACCTGCATGACCTAGCGTCAATAAAGAACATTTTACCACTGCATGCACGCACACCAAACTGGCGACTGACCCCACGGGACATCTTCATTTCCCCACCCGATCAGTGGAGGGTCGGTGACGCGCGACAAGTCCCGACATAAGGCGTGAAATACGCACACATCAACCCAATCAAACAAACCATGGAACTAGTGGTATCGACGCCCAGGAAAAGAATTTGCTACGAGGACCCTGACATTACAAATTGTTTTTGTTTGCAAACATTTAACAATCATTTCTCATCCTACGAATTCGTCCCGGTGACGACATACGCCAATAACATTCAATGCATTCTATATTACCAACTGCTTACTACAAGCATATTTAAAAAAAAACATCCGATACCATATGACGTATGTCTGGTCGGGCCACGTCCCGTGCAGGACACACCGCATTATTATTCCGCTCCACGTATTTCCACATCGCGATCGTGAACTTCGCAACGTTGAGTCAATTTCGGACCCCCCCCCCCCTACTCTCTGCCCGGACCCCACTCCCCACTGTCACCGGCAATAGATCGCGCGCCCTGATAAGCCCTCGGCCAAATTGCCCGACGCCGTCGATAAAACCCTTTAATGGCCTCGTCGAAATTGCATTGTGCTCTAAGACCAACAAAGAAGTAATAACGATGTTGTTGAGTTCATATTTGTTGACAATGAGAAACAATTTGGACGGTAATTCGGAAATTTAAAAATAGAATTCCGGTATCCGTGATAGCATGCGTATGTCACTGTATTTACATCAACATTTTATTTTTGTGCCAAAAGACCTTATTCCCTACAAGCTTTCGCAACTACCTCTGTGGAACCGGTTTTTAAGGTGTCGCGATCTACGTGGCTCCGGGTTCGATTCCCGCTCGGGTCAATGTAGAAAACTTTTTCTTCATTTTCTCGGGTATCAGTGTTTGTGGTAGATTCGTTATTTCTACTTAAGCTTAAGTAGCTTAGGTTTAGGATCAGAGTTATATAATGGTATGTTGTCCCTATATGTGTCTATTAATTATGATTCTCATGCGCCAAGTTATGTATCAATTGGACGTCAATATTTCAAGGAATGAAACAACTAAGCACGTATCAGACGAACAGATCCCCAGAAAAACATCAACTAATATAAAAAATCATCCCCAAATATAAAATATCCCCTGCATAAAAAAGAATTGTTTCCAGTTAAAAGCGGGAACGCAAGTATAAGCATTTCACAAACGACGAAAGAAAAAAAACACATTTTGAAGATACATAAAAAATCCCTCATCAAATCAAATCTAAGTGTAAGCAACTTCCGTCTTATTACTTTTTCAGGCAAGCCAGGTTGTGATTCGAATTAAATGACATTCGACAGCTATAGGAGCCCTTTGCATCACTAGCGCTCATATAACTATTACATTTACTAGTGGTGCTCCATTTTCACCGTTTAACCCCAGACGGGGCGACTGTCCAATCATACAAGGTGGTGTTAAAGAATTTGTAGGGAGTCAAGCGAACGCGCTTGGAAAGAAAAAGTAAGCAGATACCGGCGCGGTCTCCCGAGCTTCGGTCCATAGGAGTATAACCGAAAGCTTGGTGGCCACGAGTGGTGGTGGGTAGGTAGTGGCTCCAAGAACTCAGTAGTGGGGTAATGTTTACGTTGGGCGGATAAATTTCCCATCAGTAATTTGTCGCCAAGCTATGTTATTATCGATATAAGGCACAGGGTGCAATTAAATGTGGTTATTTACGATTTATATTTTGCGAAGATAAATTCAAATATTTATACCGAACATACACATATTTAACATTATACCAGGTCGATATAATACCTGGTATAATACCTGGACCTGGTATAATATTAAACATGTTGCCAGATAGTAAAATCGCTTAAAGTAATAACATCTGTAAGCATTACTGTAAACCATAATCGGTAAATTATCTGAATCTGTTTCTGCTTCCAAGATATGATTAATATCCAGTTCCCCAACCAAGTTATTATCGATATTCTCATAATAAGTTTGCAAAATTTGAATTGAGTTTTGGTACAAATATAGAAACCATATGAAATATGATTAATCAATACTGTGAATTCAGGTTCTCATTATTTTTTAAATTTATATCATAAATTACTATACGTAGTTTTTCCATAGTTGCCACACTTTCCGAGCAAGTGCCTACCGCAGATTTTTTTCGATGATGGAATACAGAAGGATGCAGCTGATCATCTCCACGTCAGGAGTGACCAATGTTCATCATTGGCCCCTTAATAAACTTTAGTATTTAGTATGATATTAACAGTCGTGAAAGCAAAAGTCTTGCTAAACATAGCGAGAAAATATATATATTATTCGTTTTTTGCGTAATATATCCATATCCCGAACCTTTTTGGATAAAAAGTAAATAAAACACTTTTATATAAGATGTAACGTTATGTCAAAACTTTCAAGTCTGATCCATCTTGCTACTTTCATACTTTTATGGACATAAACCGGAATACGGAATAACGGAATACGGAACATCAATCTTATATATACTGTATGCTAGCAGTACATACTAAACTTATGTTTCAGTACAAAAACAAACTAAAACCGGAAAAAAAATTCTAATAACTTCCTACAAGAATCCGGTACAACTATATTTATGTTTCGTAGAAACTAATAAATAAGTATTTCCAAATCATTTGTCCCTAATTACTGCGCGGTCGTTATCGCCAAAAAAAACTATTTCAGAATTAGCTCTAAAATATTGCCAACGTTTGCCGGGTGAATGTATAACATATTTAGTATAATTTCTCTCGCACACTATTCACTAAATGGCTTTATAAAAATTACATTTGTCATTATAAACAATCCTCTTCATTGTAGGAGTGACGTGAATAATACATAAATATTGGTATTTCTTTTGCGAATCAAGAATCAATTAAAACCTTCATTTTGTACGATGTCATTTTCGATTTTTATAAAAATAATAATAATAAATATCTTCACGCAATTCCCAATACTGGGGTAGACAGAGGTCTAGTCTAGACAATTAAGTCCCTTTGACCCACCTTCCACCGAAGATATTTTCGGGACAACGTGATAGGTAGTGAGCCCGTCGCCATCTTTATATCCAAGCCAACGATGTAATTCGTACATAAGTTTTTGAAAAACCCATTGGTACGAGCCTGCCACCTGGGGATCGAACTCGGGTCTCTCAACGCGTAATTCCGACCACCCAACCACTCGGCTATCGTGACTTTTTTATTTCTTGGGTTTTTAATAATTGAATACGAGGTTAATTCCAAATGTTTCTCATTTATTTCATAACAACTTTTCTTATCATCGCGCATATTATCAATACCCCCTGTATTGTAGGGAGGTGAGGACAATTAAGTTCTATTATTCGCCGACAATTATTTAACAACTAAAACAGACTATAAAATTGATCCACAAAATATATATGGGGCTTAATACACGTTTCCGTCTTGTTTGAATTGATAATCTTGACGTGAGATTATTATAAATCTTGTCTGAGTCCCACCAGCTGACTATGACATTAATATTTCCGTTAAAATAAGTTGTAGCCGCCATTTCACTTTCCGTTGAGATTAGTTCACACCGTGGAGATTAATTTTAAATTTAGTTCTAATAGGTGGCTTTGTCCCCCCGAAACGTCGGGAAATAAAAATAGTTCGCAAAAACTAATTAAAAACGCTATAAAATCCGAAAATCGTTTTATTTTAAAGGTGGCTTTAGCAATTCGAAAATTGTATATCTTAATTTTTTTTGCGAAATATGAACGCATTTTTATTTCAAATCTCACTGTCTATAGATCTAACTTTACCTTTTGTAACGAAATACATCTGACGGAGACGAAACTAGAAGAAGTAACCCTATAGGCATCCCTCATATATGTAAATACGTATCTCTTTAAAAGGAATCAAATGCAATACAAGGAATATGTTTTATTAAAGAATTCAAGACGAAAAGAAAACAGACACCTCCACACGCATGACGATTTGGTAGCAATCGCCCCTTGCCACCATTTAAAAAGCAAGCTCACGACCCACCACACGTATACAAACACCATCCAAACCCACAAATACACAAAATACAACTATGCTAACGTTTGATTAAGAAAATAAAATCTGGCAAATACTATAAGCACAGTACTGTAAACATATAACTTCCTATGAACAGACGTGATAAAAACATAACTAAAAGAAATCACGATATAAAAAAATTCTTGTTAGGTATCTTAATATGGAAGAGAATTCACGACACGTCATAAATCCCACATGGATCCGTCAGCTCGCCTTTTCGAAGACGACTACAATTTTGATACCGCACAGATATTAGTTCAGCAAATTGGTTGAGTTATCTTCCGCCCTGCTAAGTAGGGTGACAGAATAATGGATTATAACGGACACTAAGAGATATATTTATAAACGGCAAAATAAAATTGCACAATCCTATGTACATAACGCAGTTCATTATGCTAATAGCTCAATAGGTAAGAGCGAATTCACGGAACCGCAAGTCACGAGTTACATTCTGGCCCGTATTTTTTTAGTAAATCCCTCAGATGTAAAATATGATAAAATACGCAACTTTACGAGGATAATTTATTTGTAAAATAAAAGACTCCTTTAGTATCTCAGTATTACTTAAACCCATTTCTTCCGGGTAGTTGGAGATCTAAACCAGACATGACAGAAGGTGATTCTGTCCACTGCCTACCTTCATCTTTAATCAACCTATAACTTAACTACAAAAATTATTAACAGTAAATTGTGATTCTCCACTTAAGTAGTGTAGCAAAAATTAAAATTTTTGATATTCATATATTTTAAATGTTGTATAATATATGTATATTATAAAAAATATAATGTTCGATTCGACTCGAAAACATAATTTTAAATCTTACCATATATCTCACATATCAACTACAACTAAGAAACTGATTCAAAGCAAAACTCACAAAAATATCGCGTCACAAATAAATTTGTCAGAAGCAATTTCTTTACACAGATAAAAAAACATTATTCTCAAACACTTCTTTTATCAAACACTAGTCAACAGCAATTTGCTGACAAAGATTTGTAGACTATTTAGTCAGATGTGATTTCATAAAGCAATATAACCAGTAATATTTTTTTACGTAAAAGTTTTATGAGTTTATACAGAACATTTTGCATCATATTAAATTCAAATGAAACTTCGAACAGACACTTATGATATTTAAATTAAAATCTTAGTGATTGACAAGATATTGAAAACCATTTGGGATACGAATACTGAACCAAAGCGCTTTAAAACGACTTGTAAAAGGACACTGTAGTACGTACGCCCTCTCATAACGAAGGGTTTGCCACAGACGTCTTACTTGACAAGATTCGCATTATCGAATACTGAATTTTGATCGGATATTTTCCAGATGCTTATCCCACTATCTGTACACAGCCTGTATTATTTGCAAGGCATTAAGTTGCGACTTACATCCACTGGAAGAAAGTAGGTGGTATATTTCACGCCATAACCATACGGAAGGTAATAATTTTGTATTAAATACATACAAGGTATCTTTTTTAAAGGTATAGGTAGAAGAAGAAGGTTTGGTAGATATAAAGGAAGAAATATTTCTTTCTTCCTTCATATTAAACATTCAAATAACAATCCTTGCCACAAAATCTATTATGGTTACCGCACAAACTCTCCCTCCGTTCCTATCAGTAATGGGTATCGCAGCGCCGTCTAATAGCTTTATTGACCCACAAGTGAGCGAGGAGCTCTCCCACAACCACCCCCACAACACGGCGCATTCACCCTGGAATAAATCTGATTAAGTTGGCCGGACACATAAGTAATAGCACCATGTCTGGACAGCGTGATGGATTATTGTTATTTGTTTAGGTATATTAGTGTTGTTGTGCACGAGGGTGCAGACGCCATCTAGCAGCATAGTTTGAAACTAATATTTACGAGTTGATAAGATGTTTGTTTCACGATGTGCTATAAATTTTAAGTAGTTTATGTTGTATATAAAGAAATAAATATGTATTAACATATTGACTATTCATTACAGTACTTTTAATTTTTTACAACCCATCAAGAGTCCACCGATGAACATAAGAGAAAGCGGTCTGCATCCATCGACACTGCAACATTTTGCAGCTTCGTCTTAAGTGGGAAGCGTCAAACATCGTCTGGCCACTGAAGGCCGATGGATATACCTGTAGAAACAACACATGGCACTTCACCGCTAGCGGAATAAGGGAACCAAAGTTGTTTGGCATGCTATATTCGGTTAGGGGTATGTCAATTAGGGGTTTACATAAAAAATAAGTTTACAACACCGTTTGCTTAATCCCATACTTGAGTAATGAGACGACTAATTTATTTTTATTTATTTATTTAATAATTTATGTACACACGATATAAATGAAAGAAGAAATATAATAAGAGGAAAAGTTTGTAGAAAAGTACTGCTTATTTCTTAAGAAATTTCTTTCAGCAGACCTGAGACTGGAGTATGGATACAAATATATAATAATATACATAAGACACATAACATATTTAAATATTACTACATATTAACATACAAACAACATTTAGTTCTTATATTGAATATAAAATAAAATATTAATTTAATAGCATAAAAGTTAATAAGTCACGATAACCGAGTGGTTGGGTGGTCGGAATTTCGAGTCAAGGGACCCGAGTTCGATCCCCAGGTGGCAGTACCAATGAGTTTTTCAAAAACTTATGTACGAATTACATCGTTGGCTTGGACATTATGATGGCGACGGGCTCACTACCTGTCACGTTGTCCCGAAAATATCTTCGGTGGAAGGTGGGTCAAAGGGACTTAATTGTCTAGACTAGACCTTTGTCTACCCCTGTATTGGGAATTGCGTGAAGATATTTTTTAACATAAAAGTTCAGCATATATATGCCTTAAAAATCAATAAATTGCATAATAAAAAAAAACAAATTTATGGATATATAGGAACGTAAACATTTGCAGGCGAAGCGGCCAGATAAATTCTAATTTAGTGCACATAACAATTGTTCCGGTTGTCCGAGAAGACCGGATTTCTCGCGGTACTCCATAATACAACAAACAATGTGTAATGGGCACAGAAATAGACGGACACAATTGGATTTCAGCGGGCAGAAAATAGGAGTATTATTCAGTGGGGCGCGTCGCGGGACACCGTATTACGAGACGGTAACAATGCAATGCGAGAATATCCAAGTACTCCATAGTAATGGACCGACAGCAGACGCCTGTTCTAATGCTAACATTTGATAATACAATTTGCTAATATTTAATTTAGGAGAGACGAGCTAGGTGATACTATAATTGAAATACTCTATATTAATGCTGCGGTACAGCTTTGAAATTAGACAAGGAAGATTATATTCAGTTTTCAAGTGTATTTTGACAGCGAGTTGGATTTCGAGCGAGTTGTTTTGAAATTTAAGCAATTATTATGTAAATATCATGTGAATACGAACCGTGAGTCCTCTGGGCTCTTACTTTCAAGTGAGCCGCATCACCAAATTCGCATGTACACATATATATCACGTGCCAAATGTACCAACAACCATCGTATTTTGGAAGTGAAGGTGACGTACCTTTAATCTACAGTGAAAATTTACTTCACTCAAATAGTTTCTAGAACCTTCACAACCTTACTATAATTTGTTATGTAAACTAAACTTACATCTGTTAATATCATAAAAGAAAGCCATATACTCTTACGTATTCTTTAGACTTTATGATCACAGTTAAATCACCAGTAACCAAAAAACAAGACGACTCTACTTCAAACAAGACACGCCACATGTCCACGGAGGAGGAGGATATCATGAACAATACCTGACATTATAATTATCTATATCTAAATGCATGCAACTAAAGAGTCATATAGTACATCAAGGCACTTCCAAATCGGTAATAACTCGGTCAGACGAGTGACCGAGTTATGCGGGCGCCACCCGCCTGATGCAATGCTGTCGTGACGCCATCTTGCGACCGATTGATACTATTATGCTACAGTTGTGGTTAGAGAGACTCTCCCAGCAACTAATGATGTCTTTTTAAGCTTGTAAAATGTGATATAAATAAAAATCATTAATATACTGTAAAATAATCTATAGAACGCCGATAGCCTCCCCACCTGATACGTTGTCTAATATAGACTTCGGAAAAATGTAGGTTGAAAGGATTTAATCATTTAAACCTCTGTCTACTACAATATCGAGTATGTGCGTAAAGATATTTACTTATTTTTATTCATTTATCGCGGCGATGGAATTGTAATAAGATACCATATCACAAATTACCACATCAGAGATTTTAAAATAATTTTTCCTACCTTGTTTTTTTGGATCAGTGGTCCAAAAAAACAAGGTAGGAAAAACATGAAAAATCTCATCAACAAAATGTTCCGCTCAACTTATTTTCGTCAACACATTACACAGAAGTATAAACAAATCGGTAACAACAATTAAAATGCTAACGCCTGTACACACCGACGTCGATACGGACAAATGGATATAAAAATAAATGCAACAATGTACTGCAACTATTTTCGGAGACGTCACGCGACGAATGTCATCTTGACGCGTGCACAATAAATACTGCGCGTGCGCAATGTCGTGGAATATAACGCAATTGTGAGTAATTTAGATGCAATACTGTCACAGTTAATTCTCTTATCTTCACTCATTTTCGCAATACTGAGGTAGACAGAGGTCTAGAGAATGAAAAAATTTTCTACTCACCTTTAGGACACATCGTTTGATTGAATTTAGAATTTAAAAATAATCCGGATTCATGGCAATTCGGACCAGGTGGTCCGAATTTCAGGAGATCTGTGTTCGAGTCGCACCTAACTCGAATTTGTGGTTAATTCTAATGAGTTTCTTTTTATCTAAATATTATTATGTAATTATTTAAATATTATTCATCTTTTCAAATCAACAGGTAAGGTTCACTCGTAGCCACCGCTCCAGAACTAATTACGCGGTCCATCTTATTAACTAGCATATAAGTAAATGTACCAATTATGAGCTTATATAAATAACGAAGGGTAATAGTCTGATGCTTTAAGACTTTTGTAGTTCTGCCATTTATTGATTAAGTTAAAGGAGTTATAAATTTTTTCTGATTAATTTGTTAAGTACAAGTGAATAAATATTTTTTCTTCTTTTTAACTCTTTCTTTTTTTTTCTTTTTAAAGCTGACAATTACGGAGTATCGTTTCTTTCTTTTTTATCAGTTATATGACATTATGTAACACGGTGGCAGATTGTAAGAGTTACGATTAACAAATAAAGATTCAATTTCAACTTCATTTGAGTTTGATGCTGACTACTTCAAGAAAGCAGGAGCGTAGCGCATAGATTATTAAATAAGAAAACCTAAAGACTATAATCTTGTCTAAACCTTACATAAATGTATACGGAGAGCATTGCTAAAGAAAGGGAAGAAACATACAGGAAACACTAAAGCAGTTGCTGGTGCCTTCAACGTAGAAGGAGAAAGAAGAGACGGTGAGTATCTGATCATATCGCTGCTTCACATTAGTATTCAGCGAGTTTGTAATTGAGCCTATTCGTTATTATACATATACATCTTCTATATTGGTTATTAAACTTTGCCCGCAGCTTTGCTCGATTCAGCCACACAAAAAAACTTTTTCCGAAAAAAATAAACCGTTGAAGCTACAGCCTTAGGAATTTCATTAAATAGTTTAATCTTTAAAGCATCACAGAGAGAATTACGCTTTGTATAACGTTGCAGTACAAGTACTCTTACTTCTACTTAATAAGGAATTCACTGACAGTATAAAGTTCAGATGTAAACAAACGTTTACTTGACATTTTTGTTTTTTTACTATGTGTCAAGTTTAGTCACTAAAACGGCAATAGGCTCAACACATATCCAAAAATAGACTTTGGTGATGATGAGAAAAGTGGATATTAAATACTTCATTGTCTAGATATCTGCCTATCCCGTATAGGAAAAGTGCATGAAGATAAAAAAAGTCAAATTTATACCAAAGAACTAGTTAAATATACAGGAAAAATATAAGTGATAATGTAAAATATCACCAATCATGGAAACACTCAGAGCAGGACTTAGAGAATAAGTACAAATGACTAACTAACTGTCACAAAGATGATAAGAAATTCTGTATCAATCACGTCTCATATTACAGAGCCGGCAGACTCCATACTCCGACAAACACTTTCGCAACGCAACGTCGGCCCCCGGCCGTCACTCTAATGGATAGCTAAACAATCATACCGCCATGTTTACACTAAACCAGCGACCCACATATCGGGGACCTTGAAACTAGATAAATCACCATGAAACCGGCGCGGATCCCTTCTAAATTTACTCGGCAAGCCGCCGACACCGGGTTGATTCTTCGGTCCATTCATTTTATTTCGGATAAATTACGCCCCGGGACACGCTCATGATACGCGCGCTCGTAATTCTGTCGACGGTTAATGTTGGAGCAGAATATACGGTAGACGGTTTTTTTTTTGAATACGGTCATCCATAATGATGTTATATGTTGAAACAGCTGTCGCGCCAGTTACGACGTTTGTGTTATCTAATTTAGTTGAATGTACTCAGCACAGCGAGATGCAAGTAACAGCATCTAATTAATTGCAGATCAACCGGTCACAGCTCTCTAATGTCATTCACCACCTACGCCTGGATTGCTGAATGTAATGGAAAAAGAGCGTAAGTCAGATATCTATAGTCTTGAGCCGGTCAAAACGTTCGTTTTAATTAAACCAGGATGTAATCTGGCAATATAAAAATATATTGGAACAGAGTAATAGGATGGTTCCAATTTACCTCGTGCCGAGCACGTTCTGAAGTATAACATCACGAGGAAACGAACATGTTTCAGGAATATTAATGAAAATATTCCTGGAACATATAATTCCCCTTATTAAGGCAGCGGTCTTCTTGGCTGCACTTTTTCTCTTAAGAATACGTTTGATAAGAAAACTTAAGTTTATGGTTAAAATTTTTGAAACAACAGAGGCTTGTTCTGATCTCCGTCATTTTTGATCTCCAACAGGAATAAAAATTTCATCAGCCAGATAATGCAATAAAAGTGTAATACCATCGAATGTCTAAACGCTAACGTATATATGATAATGTTTTACATTATAAAAAATTGTCATATATACGTTAGCGTTTAGACGTACGATAGTGTTACATTAGAAAGAAAAAAAAACGAAAGACACGTTGTATTGCACCACACGAAACAATTGGTGAATTAACATTAAAGATATATTAAGCGGGAAAATGTGATACTACAAAAACGATTGATAGTTAAAGGGATCGTGTCATACGGCACGATGATGTGGCGATTTATGTATCCTTAGGAGCCTTAAGACAGTGGCTTCTAACCTACAGTAGACTTTCAAACACCATTAGAAAAGTATGTGTACAGAATTCAAGGCCCATAAATCGATACAGTAACGCATCTTATGAATCTACAATAGAAACAAACTATAAATATTATAGCAGAAACGATATTATGCTGGCCCATAATACGTAAGCCGGAACAAATTAATAACACAAAATCATGCAATAAAGTCGAGCCGTTACTCTGATCAAACGCGACATGAAAAAACTAGGCTTTCGCCAGCTTTTGGTACTAGTGTAACCACACATTTCGATCATATTGGAAATGGAGTCATGACAACTGATCGAAATCCGAATCAGGAGTCCCAAGTTCTATCTCCAGTAGAAAAACACGTACCAATGAGATTTTTGAAAAGTTATGTACAATTAGCGTTGGTATGAGATCATTGATCACGGCATCGAGCATTTGTTCGAAAGGACTACATTTTCTATACCTTTGAAGTGATGGATCGGTCGAGAACTTGTTGTTTAAATCGGTATGTACATTCTAAAACGTAATCCAGTATTGGGAACATGGTGAATATGCAAAGAAAAAACCAAGAATTTTCATTCATTCAGTTTCAATACCCTTAGTCGACTTATAATCAACTCATGCTTTACAGGTTTTCATCAAGCATTTGTTGTTTAGATTTCTCGACGACCGGAGAACTATTAGACACTGAATGTCGTGAGGCTTCATGCAAAATCCGATCCCGAAGAAGATAGCATCAGTATCCCACGGTGTACCCAGTGAATCTGGCAACCCTAGTGCGTGTCAATCCATCGGTGGGCGCTAGGCGAGGCCGCGTGACTCAGGCGGTTATTCCCGAGGCGGCCCAATTGCGCCGCCCGTGTCTTAAGGAGCGGCCACGTGCAGCTCCACTTATCTCTAGATCGCTTGCATAATGTCGTAGCTTTGTGCTAACTACACAGATAAATGGAATTGAAGCTTCTGTTTGTTTAAAGTATCAACAGATTCAATACACATGAAATTATGTATGGTATTTATTAGAAAGGGATTTTTTTTTATTTTTTTGTCTGACAGTTCGTTGGTTTTACATCCGAAACGACAGGTCCGATTTACAAGGGACTTACAATTTAATATAGCTGATGTTATAAGGAGAAAATTGGTTAGTTTTATTTGAGAAAAAGAATTAGTGGTCCACTGTAACTGTTATCTGTGACCACAAAATTTAAAAAGCAATCAACAGATTTATTTTTACCTAAAATTGCTTTTCTATATTGTTTAATCTGTTTTCTCAGTATGTTCACAAGAATATATAATTTCAATTAATATCAGATTAAACAAAAGAAAAGCACGGCCGGACCTGCTAGTATTATACGATGAACTTCTTAGGAAAGCATGTTATAACTTTACTTTTTTACAAATATATGCGCAAGTCACCAGCGGTAAGAGTGATACGTCGTAGACGTTAACGTCATCATTATAGACGTTATTATGATGACGTTAACGTCTACGACTGTAAAAGTCCACTACAGGATATAGGCCTCTTATGTACGGATCGTTGGCCATAACCGCCGTAAAGCTTGGCGATTATAAAGCAAGCGAAATAGCGATCGCAGTATAAGAGATTTCGCACTACAGACGCTCATTTCTAATCTCACTCGAAATAGCCTTACGACTTTAACTCTAAAACTAGACTCGGTAGACGTCTGCACTATTTCGTGGATCCGACTTACACCTCGTCAGATCTTAATTCGAAAAACATGACTGAGTTAAAATTATAGTTTACGGTTTTAAATTACAAAGATACTAAGAAAAGTATCCCTATACAAAATATTTAATAATAATAGAAATAATAGCTTTATTAATATTAGAATAATAGTTTTGAACATCGACGTGTTTAGTACTTTCACCCCACCAACCACTAGCAGTACCTACTAAACTAAACAATATCAAGGCACATGGACATAACATGACCTCAGTATTTCACGACAATATATTAGCAATCAGAAGCTGGGTTATCAATGTACTTTATAGTTCTCTCAACCAAGCGTACAGTCGAAGGCAAAATTAAACAAATTTAAAAATATTCAAATAACCAGCCTTTTCCTGCGGCTCTAGGAGTCGTAATACAAGCCAAATGTGATGTACGAATTCCATTTACACTTTCCGTGATTTCGTGATTAGTCGGCAAGTTTATTGATTTGATCTTAACGAATATAATTAATCTTCACAGATACAGAGACAGTAGACAGAGGTCTAATCTAGACAATAAAGTCCCTTTGACCCACCTTCCACCGAAGATATTTTCGGGACAACGTGACAAGTGGTGAGCCCGTCGCCGTCTTTATATCCAAGCCAACGATTATAATTCTTACAAAGTTTTTGAAAGACCCGTTGGTACGAGCCTTCCACCTGGGGATCGAACTCGGGTCTCTTGAATCGAAATTCCACTCGGCTATCGTGACACGTTAAATAAATAAATATCTTCACGCCATTCCCAATACAGGGGTAGACAGAGGTCTAGTCTGGACAATTAAGTCGCTTCGACCCACCTTCCACCGAAGATTTTTTCGGTGACACGTTAAATAATATAATTAATCAAATTTGTAATAGTTTTTACTAACAGTAGAAAAATTCTGACACTTGGTGACAACGCCTCAAAGAATCCTTAGTAAAAGAGAGATTTAAAATTTTAAGTGATGCGTGTTAGATAGACCGTACTCCATGGTACCGCAGAGGTCTCGAGTTTGACTCCCATCTGTGTCAGGTGATTTTTTTTAATTCTCATTAATTTTATAATGTAACATAATATCTAATGTTTATAATGTTATGAAATAATAGTATAATAGATAACAGAAGTTAACACAAGTTACTCTTATCGTAGGTTAGTGTTACATCAGAGTGTCCACCACCAACCTCACGACATTGTAGCATAATCTCTAACTATTTTATCACTGTGTCAGAGTGAATGATAGATTCCCTTGGGAATAGAGCCGACACCAATTCCCAGGATGTTTGTTTATTTGTTATATATTTATTACGCTATGAAATGCAACTACGATTCTTATGGGAAACTTACAAAAAAGAATAATGGCGGAATATCCATTAGAAATTTCTGATCTCGAATGTAACACACTAACGCAAAGTTGTAACGAAGCACATGCTTTAAAAAATAGACTTTTACAATTCGAAACCACTTACGTACGCATAACGGACTGTAAAAGGCTACTGAGAAGAGATCTTATTAGTAAAATGAAAAGATATTATTATTAGAAGAAAACTGCAAAAAATCTTTACGCCATTCCCGATACTGAGCTAGACAGAGGTCTAGACAGTTAAGTCCTTTCGACTCACCTTCCACCAACATCAATTTAATTGGCACAACGTTGGGTGATGAGCCTGTCTCCGTCTTTACAGCCAAGCCACCGTTAAAAATAATACATAAGTTTTTTTGAAAAAACCCATGGTACGTTCCTACTTCCTGGGAACCGAACTTGGGTCGGCCACTCGGCTATGGTGACACTTAAGAAGATGACAGAGAAGAGATATTCTGCTTACTATATACCGAATTGCTATATGGCGGCGCTTTCAAACCTTTACTTAACGAAACCAATAAACAAGTAACATTCTGCTTTTAAATATCATATCAGATCAATAAAAAAATAAAAATATTCTCGCAATTCCCTAAACAGGGGTAGACAGAGTTCTAGTTTAGACAATTAAGTTCCTTTGATCCGCCTTCCATATATATATTCGATATATTACATAGATGTTTTCGGGACAACGTGACAGATGGTGAGCCCGTCGCCGTCTTTATGTCCAAGCCAACGATATAATTAGTACATAAGTTTTTGAAAACCTATTGGTCTCTTGACTCGAAATTCCGACCACCCAACCACTCGGCTATCGTGACTCAAATCAGATCAAATGACATTAAAAAGCGTTGAAAACAAGACGTCGCTTTGTCGAGTCAATATTATCGTCTTCTCAAGACGATAAAATGGGCGTAGGTGTATTCAACCTTTCCTTTAGTGTACCGAGATAATACCCAATCATTATCATATCAAAAGATTCCGAATACATAAAAATTTTATGTACTTATAATATTATGTAGTTACGTAATATAATGAAACTGAATTTCCGTACTTTTCTTCTCCGTGATATCATAGACTTGAAAATGCCATTGGTTTCCCAAAGATATCGGGTTAGCCATCTCAAAAATTACTAGAACAAAATCCAGTGACGGACAGCAGTGTACAAGGTGCTAGGTGCCAAGTGTGGCCATAACGGAATGCCCACCAGTTCAGTAGAGGCCTATGTACATTCTTTTACAGGCCGTTATGTGTGAATAATACAAAATATTCTTGAAAAAGAAGAGTCGGCGATTATCATAAATAAATAAATATCTTCACGCAATTCCTAATACTGGGGTAGACAGACGTCTAGTCCAGACAATTTAGTCCCTTCGACCCACCTTCCACCGAAGATTTTTTCGGGACAACGTGACAGGTGGTGAGCCCATCGCCGTCTATATGTACAAGCCAACGATATAATTCGTACCTAAGTTTTTAAAAAATCCTTTGGTACGAGCGTACCACCTGGGGATCGAACTCGGGGTCTCTTGACGCGAAATTCCGACCTCCCAACCACTCAAGTTAAGACCACTAGTTAAGTTGATCCTAAACAGCTTCGTTGAAAAAAAGAGACGAAAGGACTTCAATGTATAAACCTCTGCCCACCCCAGTCACTACAGTTACAGCCAAAGTTACCCCAGTTACTACCAAAAAAAAAAAAAGAATTCGCGAGTAAAGTTACAATCGACGAGACAATGAATCATGACTAAACAAGTCAAGAAGAGAACTATCGAATCCAACACCCTAGACGGGCAATAAAACATACCGAATGTGGAGAAGAAAGAGAAAGTTGGGCCCCGGTGTTATTATCGCTCTTCGTTATCGTATTCCAACGACACAAGTTTAAAACTTCAGTAGTTTCGATCTGCAAAGTTTTATGTTTTATTTCAGTGGAGAGGAGAGCGCGGTTTTTCTAGAATAAAACGATCCCGAGTTCGGCGCGTTTAATTAAACTGTCATCTTACTGATTCTAATTATCGAAACAGCTCTTGAAATAGGAAATTCTTATCGATGAAAGGGTTTTCATGTGTATATATTTTAGTACATATATAAGTTTAGTATATAATTATAAGCAATAGTTGTCACCGGTCAAGTAATTTTTAAACCCCATTAGTAGTCGACCAATGGGTTTTTCATAAACTTATGTACGATTCATATCGTTGACTTGGACACAAAGGCGGCAACGAGCTCACCACCTGTCACGTTGCGCCAATATATCTTCGGTGAAAGGTGGGTCGAAGGGAAGGGAATTGTCTAAACTAGACCTCTATCTATCCCTGTATTGGGAATGGCGTGAAGATATTTATTTATTTTATATTAACTTCGGCGAAAGGTGACCCACCTTGAAAGCACTACTTTATCTAGTACCTTCTAACTACCCAGTATTGGGAAATAAGTAAAGATGGTAACAGTTGAGAAATGTATACAAAAAGAGAAAAACTGATGATCTAAAAAAATGTTTACAACAAACTTTTAACATTTGGATTTTTCAAAAACGAGTACAGACAGTTAAGAGTAGAGCAATCTCTAGATAGAGAGATCTCTATTAGCACTTATAGAAAATAAAGTCAATAACACATATTCTTGTATTCCCAATATTACGGGAATCAGAGGTGTAGCCAATTCCTTACATCCCACCTTTGAGACATATTTCGCTTAGAAATAAACTATTTGGGACAATGTAACGGCTGCTGAGTCTATTGTCGTCTTATTATCTAAGCCAACGTTAAAAACCTTACATTCATTTCGAAAAAAAAAATCATTGGTTAACCTTTCACTTGGGGATCGAACTCATGTTCTCTCGATGTATCTCCTTATGCGAATTCCGAACCATCGACCGCTCAGCTATTGTCGCTAAAAAGTGAAAGTAAAATGTGAACCGATTCAGTAATTTAATAAGCTTTCATTTTATTCTACCGTGAATAATCGATACTTTTAATGACTCAATGTCGATACAAACGGAAATTGAAAACTGTAATTCGAACAATAGTAGATTTAATTAGTATTGGTTATATTGTCTGAATTTCTCGAACTGACAATTGTCTGCGACTATATTAGTGTTATGTAACTGATTTTATTTTGAGAAAATCCATGACAAATCGGCTGATACACAAAATACATTAATATAATACTATTATAATGCTAAGGGATTATCTTGCTTCCAGTAAGAAAAGCAAACGGAATCATATTACAAAAAAAATTAGAAATAAATAAAAAATATCTTCACGCAATTCCCAATACAGGGTCTACCCCAAGAGACCCGACTTCGATTCCCAGGTGCCTGGCTCGAATCAATAAATAAATAAATATCTTCACGCAATTCCCAATACAGGGGTAGACAGAGGTCAAGTCTAGACAATTAAGTCCCTTTGACCCACCTTCCACCGAAGATATTTTCGGGACAACGTGACAGGTGGAGAGCCCGTCGCCACCTTTATGTCCAAGCCAACGATGAAATTCATACATAAGTTTTTGAAAAACTCATTTGTACTGCCACCTGGGGATCGAACTCGGGTATCTCGACTCGAAATTCCGACCACCCAACAACTCGGCTATCGTGACTTATACAAATAAAAATTAATTTGTGTATAACTTAATTTTGGTACTTTTATAAAAATAAATAAAAATCTTCACGCAATTCCCAATACAGTGGTAGACAGAGGTCTAGTCTAGACAATTAAGTCCCTTCGACCCACCTTCCACCGAAGATATTTTCGGAACAACGTGACAGGTGGTGAGCCCGTCGCCGCCTTTATGTCCAAGCCAACGATGTAATTCGTACATAAGTTTTTGAAAAACCCATTGGTATGAGCCTGCCACCTGGGGATCGAACTCGGGTCTCTCGACTCGAAATTCCGACCACCCAACCACTCGGCTATCGTGACTACTACTTGGTTGGTACTTTTATAATTTTTAATAATCGAATTAGCGGATCCGACTTCAGCTACATTTATGAAAAAGGAATTTTTTGAACTGTGAAATGGTTAGAATTTATCTATTAAAAAAAACTATTATTTTATCAATGCTTAAAGGCAGTCCCGTTGGAGGCCATAGGGTCGCGTATTTTTTTTTACAACTGATAATAAGCGCCTTCAATGAGCAATCAATACTTTCAACATTGTGTAGCAAATAAAAAAAATGCATATTTTTACACAAAAACATGTAACACGCTCCCCCTTAACGCGGACACGTGGGCCGGAATGGAGACTATTAACTCGAATCTTTTATTCGGAGCAAAATACATGGAATGCGGAATAAAAAGATAAGTTTGGAAAATCATCCTGGAGATAGCCCAATTTCAGAATAGACGTCGCACTTAATCACGCCGGGCATTATTAGAGGCGTTGGATGTTGACACACATTCACTAGTAAGCAACATTAACCTTTATAACGCAGTTAATAAAATCTACATTGATGAAGAAACGATAAAAGATAAGATAACGATGTTGCTGAATATGAAAAGAAAATTCAAATTTTCATTGTATTAAAAGCGTTTTTCGCTTGAAGCAAACTCTCGGGAAGTACAACGTATTAGCTCGAGATGTTACTCATTTAATTAGCAACAGAATGCTACAGGGAATAATAAAATTAACATTTACAACTAACCTACATACCAATGGAATAGTTCCTTACATAAAACAACCGCTTATTGTGAAGTATATAAATATAGCATTCCTTAGTTGCTCAAACTCCATTTCTACAGTCGAAATTATATAACCACTCAAGCTAAAGCTACTTTACCATGAAAAGGTTTAATTTTAAGTAAAGAAATTTTATACCCGTACGAACTTGAACCCGAGATTTAATGCTCTGGTCCGAATCAAAAAGAATATTGTATCGATGGGATAAGAAACTAAAATGGAGATAAGCTTACCACCTGTCACGTTATCTCTTATAAACTTCGGTATAAGGTAGGTCTAAGGGACTTGATTGTCTGGACCTCTGTCTACCCTAGTTCAGGAAAAGTACGTAAATTTTACAAAAGTAATTGAAAAGTGGTTATTGAAAAAATTACTTCGCAACCCTCCGCATACAAATATAAAAAAAGGTATACGTTAACTGGTCCGAAGAGAAGAAGAGCACCACCCTCCCTCCCACAGATGCATGCACTAATTCCACTGTATGCACCACCACCACCAATACACTCAAACCAGGTAACATATACCACCACCGAAAACGCGACACGTGTTTCGCCTCAAAACAATTCTCAATTCATTCTCAGGCATTCTCAAGCGAGTAAGTAATTGAGTAATGTACAAGTGAAATTCTGCTCGTGCCTTTCACGCATGCATGGAAAACCTTTAAAGCAATCAATGAAATGTTATTTAAAAGATATATCATTATATCACAGTATATATGAATCGAAGTACCTTAAAATTTTACTCTCATAATTTTCTACAAAAGCGTCAAAAGAAATATAACCTTTACGTTCCTACACATACATACACACATTCGTATATACACATACGAACATTTCAAGAAATTTCCTCTACTCGGGCAGGCAGAGGTCTAGACAATGACGTCCTTTCGCTAAAGCTTACTTGAGACAACGAGTCAAGTGGTGAGTCATCTTGGTGTCCAGGTCTTTATATTACTGTATGCGAAAATACACAAATTAAGTCTCGGGTCGCGGGTAGGCTAGTGTATAAATATTCAGATAGAATATTTAGATATCAAACAAGTTAAGCCCTGACTAGCGAATGAGTCATGATCAACATAACGATTTCAATCAGCCCACGGTCCGCCTGCACTTTACTACAGCGCATAAAACCGGGCGTATGGCAACCATAAAGCGCAACGATGCAATCATAGTAATAGATTCCACCCCTAGCCCCCTTAAAATACGCATATGCGAGGCAGCATTAAAATATATACCGCTGTAAAACTTTCGATAGTGTTGTGCATATATCGTCCTTCAGAGTTTCACTCCATCGTTTTCGTAGGTGAATATTTCCAGTTACTTTCCTCGTTCACGTGTCGCGAGACACGGCTTAGTTCCTCCGGTACGGCGAACAAATTAATATCAATGGTAATTTAAAATACTGAATAAACTACAAAATCGGCAAAGAAAACATTCATAATAATAACTAAAAAGCTAAGAATAAGTAAATAAATAAATAAATATAAATATCTTCCTATTACAATTCCTAATACAGGGGTAGACAGAGGTCTAGTCTAGACGATTAAGTCTCTTCGACCCACCTTCCACCGAAGATATTTTCGGGACAACGTTACAGGTGGTAAGCCCGTCGCCGCCTTTATGTCTAAGCCAACGACATTCGTACATAAGTTTTTTGAAAAACCCATTGGTGCCTGCCACCTGGGGATCGAACTCGGGTCTCTCGACTCAAAATTCCGACCACCCAACCACTCAGCTATCGTAACTTATAAGAATAAGTAATAATAAAATTATAATTAACTACGATAGCCACGACTTAAGTTCGATCCCCTGGTGGCAGGCTCGTACCAATGGGTTTTTCAAAAACTTATGTACTAATTATATCGTTGGTTTGGAAATAAAGACGGCGACGGGCTCACCATCTGTCACGTTGTCCCGAAAATATCTTCGGTGGCAGGTGACTCAGGCATATTGGGAATTGCGTGACGATATTTATTTATTTATTTATAAAATGTTACAAATGACGAAAGGGGCTCATTTTTCTAGATCTCTAAATACCATAATATTTCTAGAACAAGTTAAAACCAACGAACCGTGCAAGCTTAGACGTACACACACCTGCGTACCGCTTAACGATCACCTGACCTAGTAGGTACCTGTCATTAATTCGTCGTTCCCACAGTTAATTAATTCCTAGTTCACGGTCACAACAAATATTATAGTGGGTTTCATAAGCGTAAAATGAAATAAGCAGTAAAAGCTCGGCACGGCGAGCGTCTCTTTACAAGCCGCTGCTCCCCTAAAATTTGAACGTCATAAAATCAACGATTCGTGTCGCTACGAAATGCCTGACCAGTAATTAAAAATAATAAATAAATAAATACATACATACATATATAGGCATTCTGTTATGGAATCAGAAACAACGAAAGCACCAGAAAAATCCATAACCGAGACAATGTGGAAAAAGTTGTTTATTACATTGACCCATACGGGAATCGAACCCGAGACCTCAGGGCTGGTGTGTATGGCACCATAAAAACTGGTGTGTATGCCAATCGTCCACGGAGGCCGTCTAAAGTAAATATAACTTCGCGGAAAATGATCAAGAAGTGAAGACTTCAAATTAGATAGGGAGAATCCGTTCCGTTACAACTACCTCTAGAATGCTATAGATTACGTGAGCGACACGTTGAGAGTAGAACTGATAAGAAATAAGTAATATGCCTAGTTAATATGATAGCACCTTGCGAGCAACGAGATTGAAATCTGAAGGCAGATTGCATAGCAATTGTGCAGCGCTGTTTCGAAATACAGTGACCAATTACTACATACTATATTTTTTAAGGAATACTAGCAATACCGAATAACATTACTAGTATTCCTGTTAACCACTCCAATTAAGCTGCAATGCCTGTGTCTGGAGTTGGTTTACGTCAATAGTCGAATGGCGGGGCCCGAACCTGCGACGTCATGTTTCGCAGTCCACACCCTAAACCATTAGGCTATTGCCGCTTTTACTATATAAACAACATACAAAGTTTTAAGAACAAACATATAGTACCTGCAGGGATAAGACTGCAAAATTCGTGTCACGAACGCTCGTTTATACATCTGTCAGTCGTTCGTGTTGCCGATCTTAAGTTTGACCATCAAATATTTCGCACATACATACACATTTTCATTTATACCTTTGCCCAATACCAGGCAGTCTGAGATCCAGATAAGTGCTTTCAGCCTACATTTCACCGATTATTTGAGACAAATAACAGGGCATGAGTCAATTAACTATCACAAATAACAAGGCATGAGCCTAACAGAATGGACTGAAAATTTTAGTCAATAGACCAGATTCCAATCCACAGAAGGAAGGCTCTTACCTAGTTTCTTCGAAAATTATTTTATATACATTCGGGAATCACAATATTAATAAAAATTAGATAAAACTATTCATAATTAATAAAAGTGAAATCAGTTTCCACATATCACTAATACATAGAAAAAGTGCAAAATAGAGAAAACATAGATAATAAAAAAAAACAAATAAACCTAAATGAGGAAAACTTATTGGAAAATAAAATTAGAATTGCAATATGTGACCATATTCATAATTTAAAAATTAATGTCTTACAAAGCTTGTTTTAAGTTCTGCTTATACACGCTGATTGGACAACATGAAATGTCATGTTGTATGTATGATTTATATTGTTGGCTTGGACTTAAAGGGTCTTGCCTTCGTTCAACACATGTCACGTCCCAAAATGAGACGAAAATGTCTAGATCTCTGGCAACTCCTTTATGTGGAAGTGTGTAAAGAAAGATTGATAGAATCCAAAGCGTCATCCGTGGAAAAAAGAGAATTGATAAATTCCATTTCATAAACTTAACCAACGGACGCCAAGTAGCTTTGAAATCAAACAATAATTCGTCGACACAAAATTAAAATGTCACCAACAACAAGGAATCCGCGAATCCGCCTCCCGCTGGGGACTCTCGTGAATTGAAAAGACTCCCATCACTCTATTATGGGAGGCAAACAGTTTACTTTCGAGTTTATCGCCCCGTTCGGGTGCAATAAATATCTTGACGCTTTCAAGATTGCGGCGCCACAGTATCTCCCGTGCGATTTATACCGAATAATGCTGTTACGGAATGGCGAGAGTTCAGAATAGAGGTTTATTGTCAGGTAACAATGGGGAAATGGTTTTCATACTCAGACTCAAAAGACTAGGTTTTTTCACTACTATTATTAAGTTACTTATTTTGTAATTAGTCGAATGGCGGGGCCCGAACCTGCGACGTCATGTTTCGCAGTCCGCACCCTAAACCATTAGGCTATTGCCGCTCTATCCCGTTATTAATTTCAATATTAAAAAATATTGTTACTGATGCATAAAGCGGTGTCATATTAGAGTTAGTATTATATATATTTATATATATTTTTCTCACTTAGAACAATCTTGAAAATAGCAAAGGCCAACAGGAAATCAACAGATTATCTTAACGAAAGTTTTATGTGAAAATACCAAACCCCAACTACCTCACGTTTAAAGTTCAATAAACTGCCTCCGGTAATAAAAAAAACCCACCCTAGTATATTCAAAATAAATCTTCAACATTGGAGCTTTACACGCTGCTTAACTTACACACACATACATAAGTAAGATCTCATGAATACAACCAACCAACGATTCCTTCCAAAATTGATAGTATCGGTGGCCTTAGTCACGGGCTGTTGGGCAGAGCCCTCCTTGAAGACAACACGGCTAATCTGATTCACATAAATTATATTTCTGGTATACTGAAGTGCAAAAATGCTTGTACCTTCACGCTCCGAATGTCTGAATAAGTTTCACGGGCGCTCACATCTCTTCGCGATTATCTGTCGATCTACAAACACTATGTATATATAAGCCTTCATAAATTAATAAATAAAATAATACTGTTTCATAAACACTCACTGTTGATAAATTCATATATATTATAAAACGCTTATAATATACATTGGTGTATTCTCTAGACGTTTACCATACATATATTTCGGACACACAAACAAATTATCGTGTACCAAAGTGAGATTCCGTATTCCAAATAACGAAAAAAATAAGTTAATGTATGTAACACAAACAAATACATACATACATACATATATAACGAACCATTTTTTCAGGCCCACACCAATAAATTACCATTAAAATAATTTTTTGAAAGTAACGATTATGGCAAATCCTCTCCCATAGAGGATAGACGCTGCTGCCCAATTTCGGTCTGATTATTTGGTCTGATATTTTTAGAGATGGTTATCCCGCCATCTATCGGTTGCCATAACGATATTCAAGGCTGTTTCCCTTAGTCGCCTCTTACAACACCCACGGGAAGAAAGGGGGATAATATAAATGCCAAAGTAAGTTTATTTGTTCATTATGGTTTCACGACAAAACCAATCGGCCTAATTCAATTTTGGTATAATAGAAGGTACCGTGATAATATGCTTTTTTAACGCGGAATAAACTTACAAGCTCCCTTAACGCAGACGAAGACGCGAGCAAAAGCTAGTATTCAATAAGTATTAAAACCAAAACTTTACATTTTTGTCTAAATATTGACTCTGTTTCGAACCGTTCTCGGTTCGAGTACTGAGCCGTTCTCGGCTCAGTACTCGAACACGCTACCACTGAGCTTTGCGGTCGTCAAACAAATACGGTAACTAATATTTTAAGTTTTTTTTTATGTGATAGAAATATACGGAACGTAACCACGACATCAAAGTCAACTGGCACAAATTAATATTGTGCCGTGCTGCGCCTCTATGTTTCATCTAGTAAATGAGTTAAGCGGAGATCCTCTCCCCTCACAACTGTGTCCATTCTCGGCTGAGATCCATTCTCTTTGTAAAATTGTAGGTATGAGAATGAACAGCCGTTAGTATTAAAAAAAATATCTTCACGGTATTCCCAATATAAGGGTAGACAGAGGTCTCGACAATTAAGTCTTTTCGACCCACCTTCCACGGAAGACATTTTTGGGACCACGTGATAGGTGGTGAGCCCGTCGCCGTCTTCTTGTCCAAGCCAACGATATAAATCGTACATAAGTTTTGAAAAAAACCAATAGGTTTTTTCAAAAGCGAGCCTCTGGAATCGAACTCGGGTCTCGTGACTCGAATTCCGATTACCCAACCACTCGGCTATCGTAACGTAAGTATTTCGGTGACCGTCATAAAAAAACTTAACGAATACCAACAAGAGTTCTGAAATTTAAGTATTTATATCTCGTCAACGCATGCAAACGAGCTATTTTGTCATGGAGATGATATTATGCCCTTTCTACCAAAAAAAACATTATGTCAAAATTTTAGATAAAAATAACTATGATTGTGAAATACTGCAGACTCCTCTGCATACATAGTCTCTAAAATTGCGATTGTCAATCCATGTATCAAAAAAGTATGTATTGTGGCAGGGACCGCCCAGTCGCAAACTCATGATAAAATTATGTTATGTCCCATATTCTTGATAGAAAATAAAGAAACTCGGAACCCTTTGGAAGACCCCACATAAATAACACCTAAGCCTTCCTTGCACTCCAATCCCAAAGCAAATAACTCGTAACAGCACTGTAACTTTTACAGCGTATAGGTTTTAGGAAGTGAAACAACCGAAAGACCAGCGGAGGGGTAACTGGCCTAGTGCATTTCTATGTTACTTTAACGCCCGGCAGTAAAACGAAGGAGTCGGTTAACGACGGCATAGGGTCCGATCAATGCGGTTATTAAATCGACAGAGGGAGAATTACGCGTTCCACAGCTTCGTTAGAAAAAAATATTGATTCTGTATAATTTTTTACCTGTTCTATTCAATTTCGTCGACATGCAGACACTAAATACTCAACAAACCTGCAACATTGTCCCTAATAAGCTTCGGTGAGAATTGGGTCGAAAGGATTTCAATCTCTGACCTCTGCTTCCACAGTATGGGAAGAATATGAAAATAAAAAAAGAGTATTTAAATCTCCCACGGATATTTAAGTCAAACATACCTCGATGTTCACTCGATTCTAACTTTTAATTAATAGTTAAGACATTATAAAACCAAATGAATTCGAACAATGGAATAAAATCCCTGAATGATAATCTTCAGTAATAAATTACGTTAAATCCGATAATTAATTTATCTAAGTAACTTAATTTGGGACGCGACATGTCAGCCGTAATTAATAGCGTTAGATAAAATAAATGCAAAGCTCCCATTTCCAAAATTCCTCGTCGCAACCAAATCGTACGGAAAACAAAACCCTAATAGAGTCGCATAAGAATATTTTGTAAGGCGCTTACGACTCTGTAGTCCTCAAACGCTATTCCATTCACATGGGTACCTCGCAACTATGTAACAATCAGAACATGCAATAGGAGCTCAGCTCAGGTAGGTCGCAGGTAGTTGTCAAAACGTCCGACCTACGTAATGCAAGAAAAACATCCGGCGCCAAAACAATGTTACAATTTAGTCTTTTGTTATAGGATCGACCAGAGAGTACATGTGCATGAGCAGCTGCCTCATCGCATTGCATTTACAGATTCAGTAATATTATATGTATAAATAAATACATAGGGACGACATTGTTCTGATTCCAAAGTAGCTAAAGCCCATGTGTTATGATATCGGAAACAAGAAATTACCAAAAAAACACTTAGACTCGCGACATTGTAGAAGAAGTGGTTTTCTACATTGAGCCGTCCACAACCAAACTCGACACCATGAAAACCGGTGTACACGCCACTCGTCCACGGGTATAATCTTCGTATAATCGTCCATGAAAAGTAACAAAACACAATAAACAAACTAATATTAAGGATGATAAGAAGCCAATGTTTCTCTGACTTTATGAGGTCGTAAGTAACTAAACAAGTTTATATTCGTAAGTGTAGTAGATAGAGGTAGCAGAATTTCGTATTAATGGAGAACATATTAATAAATATATTAATATGCTTTCCATTACATTATTTTCAGATAGTCCCTGTAGGGAATTAAGGGGACACATTTTATTAACATAATAAAGCATAGTTCGAGAGCATCGATATCACTGCCTAGTGCTTAGTTATAAACCCGACAGTAATAGCCTACAATAAAACATCTAAACGACTATCTAGTGCCTAGACAAATTAAATTGCCTGCATCGATTCCCTGTAACTACCCGAAATCCCCTCATGGAGATGTAAAGCACCCTTGGTTCGAAAACTGTAAATCTTTTCTAATGTATCCTCTAAAATAAATACAGTCTAGACAAAGTAACAACAAATAGAATTCATTTCGACCCCTCCATAAAACAAAAAAAATGGTAATTTCTCTAACAATTTTGCAAAACAACAATAAAGCAATATTCGCATTGTGTAAAGTCACCTTTGCAATTCTCTGTAATTACAGACATTGAGATTCAGTGGTCGTTAAGGGAGTTTCTAGTATTTTCGATAAAATCTACAGCAATGTTCCCCCATTACTTTTATAGCGTTAGCAGCGTATTAATGGCTTGATATAAAAAGCTTTTATACAAAGCTTAGTTTCAAGCGCCATGTTCTGCGATAGATACATTTTGTTTACAATACGCAGTAAATATGTTCTTCAGGCGGTTCTCCCAGCAATAGACTTTTTTTATTTCGTCATTAATTAACCTTTCATTTTCGTAGCCACAATATAACTAATCTGTTTCCCTTTATAAACATTTAAGTAAACATATGGGGAGTCGTGCATGTATGTAGCATGGAACCGTTCTAGATGACATATTATGAGGGTACGCCGATGATCAGCAGTGGACGCAAGATATGCTGCAATGATGAGGATGAAAGAAATGTTCCATTACAGCTAATATAAATAAGTTTTTCGTGTATAAATAAGCTATCGTTTAGCAACCTAACTTTCCCAACACAACCAAACCAATTGTTAGATTGACGTTGTCTAAGTTAGTACTATACTCTCAAGCCTCTTTGATTATTCCATCTAAGGGTTGCGGGATCAATCTACGAGTAAAACGTTTGAATGAAGTTGTTGCTTTAAGTGCATGTTTAATCATCCAGGTGTATGTTCTGCTTGACAAAAAATTTAAGCTCTATATAATCTCCGCTAAATCTTATCACCATATATGATGGAATAGGAAAGAGTCCACTCACGCAAGCTTCAATGGGTACTAAACTATTAAAAAGGGCAATCCCATTTTCATTCCACCGAATTTGAAATTCAAGACTTTTATAGCTCATGCAGACATCATAATAGCAATAAAACGCATGTTCGAAACAACGAGGGGCGAGATTCAAGGGACACGCAAGTGAGGGTTTCTTGATAAAGCCGAAACATAATAGGCGTTGTAGCAAATCCAGTCGTCTAGACGCACTGTTGTTCAGAAGTTATCTTGAACATGATTTAATATCCCATTAACGCAAGAAGACGCGAGGTGAACACACGTCGCCCTAATATCTACATGGTTAATCGGGAAACATATCCGAGGAGCGAGGAAAACACACAACAGCTAATGGTAATATGTTTGTTTTCGGCAAAACAAGCATTATATTGTTATTTTAGGTAATCGCTTTTAATAATAAACGTGGATGAACAGAGGAGGTAAATTCCATAAGTGTTTGAAGCCTCTGAACTATTAAAACTATCGAAATTGTATTAGTCCACTCAGAACTTCTAACTCGTGAAGGTATTCATTATTGTAGATAAAACGATGAAGCCACGATAGCCTAGTGATTGGGTGATTGGAATTCGTGACGAGAGACCCGAGTTCGATCCCCAGGTGGCCGGCTTGTAACAATGGGTTTTTTTCAAAAACCTATGTACGATTCATATCGTTGGCTTGGGCATCAAAGACGTCGACGGGCTCACCTCCTGTCACGTTGTCTCAAAATATCTTCGGTGGAAGGTGAGTCGAAGGGACTTAATTGTCTAGACTAGACCTCTGTCAACCCCTGTATTGGGAATGGCGTGAAGATATTTATTTATTTATTTATTATTATAGATAAAACGGAAGTCACGAAAGCCGAGTTGTTAGGAGGTCGGAATTTCAAGTCGAGAGACCCGAGTTCGATCCCCAGGTGGCAGTACCAATGAGTTTTTCAAAAACTTATGTATGAATTTCATCGTTGGCTTGGACATAAAGACGGCGACGGGCTGTATACCCCTGTATTGGGAATTGCGTGAAGATATATTATATTATTATTATTATTATAGATAAAACGGCATTATTCTTGAGTCCTTTCGTTATGCATTCCAATAATAAATATACATATGATTGATTCAGGGAAACAAATTTAATTTAATTCTTGATTTCGTGTTGTGTAAACTTTTAAACAAGACAAATTTACGTAGAACAAATGCACTTTGTTTTTGAGTGACCGTCTGAAAATACAAAGTAACAAATATATATTGAAACTTAATTCTGCTCACAATACCAACTAGCATAAAATGTTTTCAGGTATGTTAGAAGCTGCCAATTAACCAGGGAAACAACGTACACATCCTTAACTTTACCGCACTTCTCCATCAGCGCCTTGATCCACAATTACAAACGCGCAATGCTTATGGGACCCCGTCATTCATATCGAAGGCCGTTATGAGATTCCGACATACCATAGATATTAAAAACGCTCCCTCCGCAGAATTCGCGTAGCAAACGTGACTTGAATACTTTAAGAAAAAGATCGAAAGAAATACCATCTTTTTTAGCTTTCTTTATAGCTTACGGTAATTTGGTTCTATAACGCAATATTTCCATAACTCCCGCCATCTGTCTGTAGCCACGCCCAAAGATTTACACCCAAAAGATGTGATGGAATGGTATTATTCCTAAACAGATACCATAAAACAAGATATCATAAACATCATAAATCATCAATGCAGCTAATAAAGGGCTGATCTGATGGCAGATGAAATAAACCCAAAGTATATTATACCCCTTTATAATATACTTTGGGTACTGATTAAAAATTTGTGGAAGCCGTCCCTTAAATATATTGATAAACAGACGAAAAACCAAATGTACAGAAACGCGATAATAAGAAATACACCTGCTGTTTTTTGTACATAGCAGGATTATGTCGTATCTCGATCCCGAAATGTAACGCAAATCCATTGAGCCGATAGAGCGTGAAAGGGTGAGAAATATCTAACCATTTTCTGAAACAATGGCATTTACATTAAGTAAGATTACAATTTCAGTGAAACGTTAGTATTATAATATCACAATATATTCTGTTATAATGATTTGATAACAATGCGTCCCCTGCCATCACCTTGGCCCGACATTACAGACTAACGTCGTATTTCTCACTCGTCGACCATCTTATGTCTTCGGCGCACGTCCCCTGAGCAAATCTAATTCCATGAAGGGGACGTTTTGTATTACATTTCGTTTATTATATCATATGATACACATATAACCTATCCTGTGCTAAAAGCAAGAATTTATTTTTATTTTCATACATTAAAGTTACAAGAATTATTAGATGACGACCACAAAAAGCGGGCTAATGTACTAGCTGATAGAAAGATCCTGCTTTACACCACTCAGTCGAATTACACTAAAAATATTAAGTTAACATTCGTCTTCTGTCGGTATCCATTGCAATTTAAAAATCGAAATAAAAAAATTAAGTAACCAAATTTTTACAGTAACACCGCACGTCGCTATGTATCTAATGATACTAAAATAATTTTACAAACAAAATTTCGATAGCATCATTTAGCGCACCAATGTAATGCAAATTAACAATAAAAACAATCGATCGATTGCCAACCCGCTTGCCGAGCGTGACTATCAAGGCAAATCTTCGTTACGGGAAAGACATATCCGCCCCTCTCGTGAGTGCAATGGACTTTACAGACCGTTAAATAAGACAATAATATGCTTATTGTTTTGCTACATACATACGAAGCAATCATACCTACTATGGATCCGATAACGTTACAGGATTCGAAAGTATTGCGACGCATTACGCCAATATTAACGGCATTACCGAGCCCCTAAAACATTAGTATTGTTCTCCAGGTGACAAGCAGTCACAACACACAATAACAAACAGGACAGATGGTAATTAGTCGGTGACCAGTTGCATTTACTACATTCCATGCAAGCAAACTGGTTCACGACTATTTACATGTGTATGGTGAACGTGCAAGTATTCTAATTCGACTAAAGCAAAGCATCTGTGGTTTTAAGGCAACAAAAAGCGGTTACGCAGTGTCCTATGAAAAACAGAGTGGCCACAAAAGCATTTAGTTGTGTACACTGTGCGTCCTAGTAGTAAAGAAGTACAGTCGTCGACATCTCAATAATGCTTACAGACGATATTATGAAGTCAAACTGTCAGAATAAGCTACAGCTACAATACTTCATTAGATCAAAGGACACACCCGCAGCATAAGAGCCCACATAATTAAATCTCGCATTGTACCAAAACAATTTCCCCTTCTAATCCCCAAACCGTGTTCCCACATTCAAAATGTCTGAAATTGCAAACAGAAAAGTTGCAATTGAAAATACGCGGAATCTTAGAATTTCGTCGGACAATGCAGTCAAGGATAACAATGAAACGATCACAATCGGTTTTCGGTGCGGCAAAAAGTCCGAGGCTGGTGGGAGAGAAGGGCAATTGAAAAGGGAGCATCTAGCTTTACCGCCATCTGGCGCAGCCGGCGGGTTCTTGGACCCAAATTTAATGCGACAACACTATTGCATATCGCCGGAATGTCCACAGAAAAAATAAACAATCGTTATAAACACTTAATCAGAACTAAGCAGCGTGACATAATGGAAATAAGTCAACAAACTCAAGTCCAAATGATGTCATGGTTAGAATGGATAGAGGGTTAAGTTTTCCGGTAATAACGAAAAAAAGGCTTTTAATGATTCGTTTTAAAACTTTTAATAAACTCGTGAACAAAGAATTCAGAGACACCGCCCGATGAACATACTCTTCATTTATATTTACGAGTATAATCATTCTCTCTGTCAGTATCATGTCAGTGGTAATGGTGACAAGCCAATATGTTTATTGTTGACTAATTTCCACATTTTTATATCAAATAGAATACATCGAAGGAGCGTAAATTTTTATTTGCATCTATCAATATTTTCATGGGGTTCCTCTGACGAAACAATTACAAACTACAACAAAGACACTTCGTCTTTGTTGTTCGACTACGTCTTTGTGTTTTATCGTATCGTTACAAATATTTTTGAATAATACCAGAAAATCCTCCTGCTCCGCAACATACACTCCCACAATGATACACCCACTTTCCATCCACCTCAAATAATGTAAGAAGACAGAAGTTCGTTTCAACGAATTATCTAAGACAAAGTAAGACTCAGAGTTACATAGTAAAATATTTTATGATCACAAAAAAGAGAATAAATATGGATTTGTATGTATGCGTAGTTATGTGATATGTGTCAAATTGTACATAAAAATTATTATGTGAATATATACGTATGTGTATGTTTAGGTGTATATGAAATTGTTGAGATAAGAAACTCCTAACACTCTAGAGGTTTATGTTTAACTAAGATAAAAAAATTGTATCTCAATATAATGAAAAAAAAAATTCTTTAAACCTATCTCAATGTACAAGTAGGTTATATAATTTTCAGCAACAATTATTCAAAATCATATAAAAATTGCTCTAGGAAGGTTACTTCAAGAGTACTTGACGTGCATGTAGGAAGAAAGTAATGAATACTCGTGATAGTACGTAAAGATCGTTAGACTCAGCCTGCCTACCGCGTCAGGAAAGATGCATGAAGATAATTGACAATAATAATATTAATTTTATAGTTTGCCCTGACGGAGTCACATAGCAAATACCAATTATGAAATTACTTCAATAGGTATCACACAAGGTAAATGTAATCTCCTAACTTACCGTCGAGAGTTATAAAAAAGTTAAAATACGAATAATTTTCACTTACGGTCGTGTTTATAATTAACATTTGTGTCGGTCCATAAACTCCAATGATCATTTTTATTTTTAGCATCAAATTATCACAAAAAATCGCGGGTTTAAAGTATATTTATTTTTAATGCTGGAAATTGCCTTTCAAAGTTATTTTTAGGACTTAAATTTAGTAGAGCGCGATTGGGATCACTTAAAGTATCCGTTAAACAATTAAGTATAAATTTTGTAAAAACATTGCTAATAAAGTATCTAACTGAGCAGAAAAAACATCAAAAATATATTATCTCTTTACGGTTATTAAATATAATAAGGGTCGGAATACTTAGCGAAAAGAATATATTATGACGTTAACATGCAAGTCAATTGCATTCAAGATATAATCTTTGTATCCAAAAATATTTAATTAAATTTATATGAGTCACGATAGCCGAGTGGAGGGGTGGTCGGAATTTCGAGTCGAGAGACCAGAGTTCGATCCCCAGGTGACAGGCTCGTACCATTGGGTTTTTTCAAAACCTATATACGATTCACATCGCCCCGAAAATATCTTCGGTGTAAGGTGGGCCGAAGGGACTTAATTGTCTAGACTAGACCCCTGTCTACCCCTGTATTGGGAATTGCGTGAAGATATTTATTTATTATTCATTATAAATATCCGACTAATGAAAAAATAAACTAAACGAATAGAGAATATATAGCTTCAATATTTGGTTTTGCAATGAATTCTAAAGATACAAGTATACTTGCTGCACTATGCCTAGTTAAATATAAACATGCACATTATGTACAAAAAAGGGATAAACATGTACAGTAACAATGTAACACTCAAGTATACCTGAATGTTACAATGAAATGAAAACCGTAGGCAATTGTGATTAATTCAGAATAAATAAAATTAATAAGGTAACTGAGTACATACTTTACAGTGTTTTTTGTCCGAGAATAGTTGCGCAAAATGGGCAAATTCTGAAAGGGATATGATTTGCCGTGACGATACGGCGTTTGCATATTACGTAATATATACCCATTTTCCCATGAATGTGGAAAAACAAACCAAGATTAAGTAACTGACAACGCGGTCTAAGAGGGCGAAATTTGTGGTATTGCGTCCGTCAATCCCCTTGCCAAGGGTGACGATTGTGACAATCACAAGGAAGACGCCTTTGTTTTGATACATCAAAAGCAAAGTAGGCATAACAGATTTTAATCTTACGGGCTTCGTTCAACGTAACTTATATTGTTATTCCTCTAACCCAGTACTCGATTTATTTATTTATACCCATAGGAATTTTAATTGAACATAACAATAGTTTTATATTCTTGTCGTAACATTTTATAGCTGTTAAAATAATAATTTGAAGTCGTAAAACATTTACGGAATACCATCAGCCGCGTACGAGACGTGTATCCGACCATCGCGGCACGTTCAATGACCAAATCGCGCGACGCCCTGACAGCTAAGCTTCGCGCCTAAATTTGAAATGAGAACGCGTGAGAATACGCCCGCGGCTCCGCTCGGCTCGAATTACGTCAACGAAATGTGAATGAACGATTCAAAAGAGAATCGAATGCGAGACGGAAATGTGTGTGCATTTTTAAGACACGCTCAATATTACGCAAAAAATATTTAAAAAGACACTACAATTATTTTTAAAAGTCACGATAGCCGAGTGGATGGGTGGTTGGAATTTCGAGTCAAGAGACCCGAATTCGATCCCCAAGTGGCTGGCTCGTACCAATGAGTTTTTCAAAAACTTATGTACGAATTATATCTTTGGCTTGGACATAAAGACGGCGACGGGCTCGCATCTGTCACGTTGTCCCGAAAATATCTATAGTGGAAGGTGGGTCAAAGGGACTTAATTGTCTAGACTAGACCTCTATGTAGATAGACAATTAAGTCTGTATTGGGAATTGCGTGACGATATTTATTTTACAATTATTTTACCTCTGCTACAAAATAATAATTGTTATAGTTTACAAATTCAAAGGGCATCTCGCTATAAGCGATTTACTATAATCATAATAAACACAAATTTACTCCAAAAGTGTTTATGAAGTAAACACTGAAACATTAAGGTCATACGCGGCGTAACACGCCTCTGTGCAAAGTTCAAGTAACATATTGTTAAACTTTTATAGCTTTGTCAAAACACCACCAGCCAGAAACGGTAAAACGTGTCGATAATATTTAAAACATTTTGCGAGCATAACGGAATAATAAATAAATAAAATAATAAATAAATAAAATTAATAAGGTAACTGAGTACATACTTTACAGTGTTTTTTGTCCGAGAATAGTTGCGCAAAATGGGCAAATTCTGACAGGGATATGATTTGCCGTGACGATACGGCGTTTGCATATTACGTAATATATACCCATTGTCCCATGAATGTGGAAAAACAAACCAAGATTAAGTAACTGACAACGCGGTCTAAGAGGGCGAAATTTGTGGTATTGCGTCCGTCAATCCCCTTGCCAAGGGTGACGATTGTGACAATCACAAGGAAGACGCCTTTGTTTTGATACATCAAAAGCAAAGTAGGCATAACAGATTTTAATCTTACGGGCTTCGTTCAACGTAACTTATATTGTTATTCCTCTAACCCAGTACTCGATTTATTTATTTATACCCATAGGAATTTTAATTGAACATAACAATAGTTTTATATTCTTGTCGTAACATTTTATAGCTGTTAAAATAATAATTTGAAGTCGTAAAACATTTACGGAATACCATCAGCCGCGTACGAGACGTGTATCCGACCATCGCGGCACGTTCAATGACCAAATCGCGCGACGCCCTGACAGCTAAGCTTCGCGCCTAAATTTGAAATGAGAACGCGTGAGAATACGCCCGCGGCTCCGCTCGGCTCGAATTACAACGTCAACGAAATGTGAATGAACGATTCAAAAGAGAATCGAATGCGAGACGGAAATGTGTGTGCATTTTTAAGACACGCTCAATATTACGCAAAAATATTTAATTAAATTTATATGAGTCACGATAGCCGAGTGGATGGGTGGTTGGAATTTCGAGTCAAGAGACCCGAATTCGATCCCCAAGTGGCTGGCTCGTACCAATGAGTTTTTCAAAAACTTATGTACGAATTATATCTTTGGCTTGGACATAAAGACGGCGACGGGCTCGCATCTGTCACGTTGTCCCGAAAATATCTATAGTGGAAGGTGGGTCAAAGGGACTTAATTGTCTAGACTAGACCTCTATGTAGATAGACAATTAAGTCTGTATTGGGAATTGCGTGACGATATTTATTTTACAATTATTTTACCTCTGCTACAAAATAATAATTGTTATAGTTTACAAATTCAAAGGGCATCTCGCTATAAGCGATTTACTATAATCATAATAAACACAAATTTACTCCAAAAGTGTTTATGAAGTAAACACTGAAACATTAAGGTCATACGCGGCGTAACACGCCTCTGTGCAAAGTTCAAGTAACATATTGTTAAACTTTTATAGCTTTGTCAAAACACCACCAGCCAGAAACGGTAAAAACGTGTCGATAATATTTAAAACATTTTGCGAGCATAACGGAATAATAAATAAATAAAATAATAAATAACAAAATAAATCGTACGTAAGTTTTTTGAAAAAACCTATTAGTTCGAACCCTGGAGATCGAACTCGGGTCTCTTGACTCCAATTCCGATAGCAAAAACTCGGCTATCGTGACTTATTTTACGGAATAATGATGTTAGAATATTTAATAATAGGCAATAAATTGTATCTGCGTCTCAAATGTAATAATATTAACTTACGTTTACACCATATGTGTTAAGGAAATTTTTTAATTATTGTGCATGTCTTGAATCCATACACACATGAGTAAACATCAACACAAGATAGACAAAGATAAAAAATTAGGCAATGAATGCTTCGAATGTAATCGTAAACTACGTGTGGAAGTTATGGTTACATTTTACAATAAAAACTTACGACAAACGAAAAATCGTAATTAATCTAGACGTAAGTGAAAAATTAACGTTTCGTTTCACGCGATGTACCGATCCAGGTTCGTGTATAGAAGGTGAGCCCAGTGTCACCCAAACCTTGACGAAGCGGACACCAAAATTGCAAGAATGCGATATTTTGTAGTGTGTACTAGAAATTCGTCTCCATCGGTAAATAGTTAAAATAAATAAAAATTAAAATAATGAGGTAGACAGGGGTGAAGACTAGATAATTAAGTCCCTTCGACCCAACTTCCACCGAAGATATTTTCGGTACAACGTGATAGGTGGTGAGCCCGTCGCCGTCTTTATGTCTAAGCCAACGATATAATTCATACATAAGTTTTTGAAAAACCCATTGGTACGAGCTTGCTACAATGGGATCGAACTCGGGTCTCATGGCTCGAATTCCGATCACCCGACTACTCGGCTATCCTGACTTTTTTATGTTATATTAGGTAAATAGTTAACTTCTGGAATTATTATATTGGGTAGATAAGTGGTTGAGGGATCAAAATTCAAATCAGAAGACCAAAGTTCGATTCCTATACGGAAAGCACATGCAACGAGTTATCGAAACTTATCTGAGTTTTAAATTTATATGTAACCTTACATACTGAGACGACGACGACGACAAGCTTTTCACCCGTTAGGTCTAAAAAAAAGCTTCGGAAAAAGGAGAATTTAATTATCTAAAACTTAGACTACTAGAGCATTGAAATGCGTAAAGTTGAAATAAAAAAGATAATAAAGTTATTGAAAATTTTTGCTTATAAAAAAAAACAAAATTAATTAATTCACTCAGGCGTTACTTTGTGTTTATTGTAAAATTTGCATGCAAACAAAAAATATCAAATTTAAAGATAAAAACCATTCGTATTCGACGGATATAAGTAGTAAAATAATTTTAATAAAAAAAACTAAAAAGTTTCAGAACCACTGGTTTAACCATAACGCCACGTATGCAATTATGCTCTATATTTGAAAGAAATAAGGATTATATCACGGAAATTCTCATAAATTTGATAGGACATACAAATAAAAATTAAAATAATGAGGTAGACAGGGGTCAAGACTAGATAATTAAGTCCCTTCGACCCAACTTCCACCGAAGATATTTTCGGTACAACGTGATAGGTGGTGAGCCCGTCGCCGTCTTTATGTCTAAGCCAACAATATAATTCATACATAAGTTTTTGAAAAACCCATTGGTACGAGCTTGCTACAATGGGATCGAACTCGGGTCTCATGGCTCGAATTCCGATCACCCGACTACTCAGCTATCCTGACTTTTTTATGTGATATTAGGTAAATAGTTAACTTCTGGAATTATTATATTGGGTAGATAAGTGGTTGAGGGATCAAAATTCAAATCAGAAGACCAAAGTTCGATTCCTATACGGAAAGCACATGCAACGAGTTATCGAAACTTATCTGAGTTTTAAATTTATATGTAACCTTACATACTGAGACGACGACGACGACAAGCTTTTCACCCGTTAGGTCTAAAAAAAAGCTTCGGAAAAAGGAGAATTTAATTATCTAAAACTTAGACTACTAGAGCATTGAAATGCGTAAAGTTGAAATAAAAAAGATAATAAAGTTATTGAAAATTTTTGCTTATAAAAAAAAACAAAATTAATTAATTCACTCAGGCGTTACTTTGTGTTTATTGTAAAATTTGCATGCAAACAAAAAATATCAAATTTAAAGATAAAAACCATTCGTATTCGACGGATATAAGTAGTAAAATAATTTTAATAAAAAAAACTAAAAAGTTTCAGAACCACTGGTTTAACCATAACGCCACGTATGCAATTATGCTCTATATTTGAAAGAAATAAGGATTATATCACGGAAATTCTCATAAATTTGATAGGACATACAAATAAAAAAATTATGTTACGGGCTCTCATCGGTTTGAGGAAAAGCCTTAACGAACCGTGGAGAAGTTTAAATGATCCAAAGGTAATTAAAAAAATTATATTCTATTTTTGTATTACGGTATACGAAACTTGCGTGCAATACATTATTTTTAGAATTTTCACAATAATCTGTATAAAGATTTTAATTGAGTTATTATGCTATAATAAATACAGTAAGAAATACGTTTATATATAAAGATATAACATAAATGATACGTGTATTCGAGACGACCTCTGTGGACGAGTGGCGTAAACACCGGTTTTCAAGGTGTCGCCATCTTGAGGTCCCGGGTTCGACTCCCGGTCGGGTCAATGTAGAAAAACCACTTTTTCTACATGTTCTCGGGTCGGGGTGTTTGTTGTGCCTTCGTTGTTTCCGATTCCGATAGCACAAGTGCTTTAGCATCTTACATTGGGATCGGAGCAATGTGTGTGATATTGTCCCTATCTATATACGAATTTAAAAAAGAGGAAGTATGTAATATGAGAATGCTAACTCACGATAGCCGAGTGGTTGGGTGGTCGGAATTTCGGAGACTAGAGACCCGAGTTCGATTCCCAGGTGGCAGGCTTGTACCAATGGGTTTTTCAAAAAACTTATCTACGAATTATATCGTTGGTTTGGACATAAAGACAGCGATGGGCTCACCACCTGCCACGTTGTCCCGAAAATATCTTCGGTGGAAGGTGGGTCTAAGGGACTTAATTGTCTAGACTCGACCTCGGTCTACCCCAGTATTTGGAATTGCTTGAAGATATTTATTTATTAATTTACTTACAAACGAGCTCCGGCCCCGAACCTAGTTCCTCAGATTATAATGGATATGCAACAGAACTATTAAGTGAACCGGTACCACGCTCGTGCCAAAGCTCTCCTGCCTATCTATATATATACCAAAGGTATAGTCCAAGTAAAGCACTGCTTAATTATATAAAATATACAGCGTCTAAGGTGCGAGGGTAAGGTGGTGGTGTGTTGCTGGGATCACCAATCCTCCCTTACGCTAGGCTTTTTCATGCAGTGGACTTTTAGGGGCCCCTATGAATTTATATATAAGAAACAAGACCCGACACCAAGTTGGTAGTGATCCTGCCTTCAAAACTAAGGGTTGCAGATTCGAGCCCCGTTGGGGGCAAATATTTGTGAACTAACTAAGTATGTTACAAAAATATTATAAATCTGCGTTTTTTAACGTAATAAACTGTGTACTAAATTTATAAATCTATATCAAAAATTTGACCGGTCGTGTCTGCGCGATTGATTTACATATAGACATACATACAATTTTAAAAAGCTTTAAAGAACTCAATGAGTCACGATAGTCGAGTGGTTGGATGGTCAGAATTACGACTCGACTATCGTGACCCGAAATCGATCCCCAGGTGGCAGGCTCGTACCAATGGGTTTTTCAAAAACCTATGTACCAATTAAATCGTTGGCTTGAACATAAAGACGGCAAGAAAATGTTATAATAATGAACGAACTAAATAATAATGAACCTAAATAAACACAATAACTGTTCCCTTATCTAAGCCGGCAACTGAAGCCCCAATGACAAAAAGACACAAATTTCCATTGCGTCCGTCACATTTGAATTGGGCACAAGGCTGTTCGAATCCGCTTAGTGACACTTATTTCGCAAAAACGAATAGTCGCACCGCAACCGGTTCTCACCCTTCACGGCTAAGGTTCGAAACAGACGGACGACTTTTTAAAACAAAATATCTTCACGCCATTACCAATACAGGGGTACAGGAGTACAGAGGTCCAGAGGTCCAGACAAATAATTAAAAAAAATTTCGACTTCACCTCGGTGACGAGCCTCAGTGTCTAAATTGCGAAGTGTCTGGTGCTGCAATCGCCAATCCGCTTTCAGTAGCGATTATAGCATACTCTCCCTAAAAGAAGAGGCCTATGTAAAAAAAAAAAAATATCTTCACGCAATTCCCAATACAGGGGTAGACAGAGGTCAAGTCTAGACAATTAAGTCCCTTTGACCCACCTTCCACCGAAGATATTTTCGGGACAACGAAACAGCTGGTGAGCCCGTCGCCGCCTTTATGTCCAAGCCAACGATGAAATTCGTACATAAGTTTTTGAAAAACTCATTGGTACTGCCACCTGGGGATCGAACTTGGGTCTCTCGACTCGAAATTCCGACCACCCAACAACTCGGCTATCGTGACTTCTAGAGGCCTATGTCGAGTGTATTATATAATTTTTATAGGCCTATATAAATGTAAGTATGTATGTATGTGTGTGTGTGTTTGTATACATATAGTGTATCTTATATTAAGCTAGGTATATTCGCATAGGCTACATGTGGAGAAAAATTAAACCTTGTGTATACCAGCAGCAGTAGCAGGGAGAAGAGATGTCCTGATATCTCTTCTCCTTTACACTGAAGTAAACCAGATTTCCGTCACCCACAGTGAGCTCACCGCACTGGCCACCCTAGACAGTCTCGCCTCGGAAAAGAACAGAACACTATCTCATGGTTACACATACGCTGAAACAAGGACGCGTCAATCTGGGAGAGGTCCCAGTCCACCAACCAACGACCATGAGAAGAAGTTAGATTATTCAACTATCGCCGTCCTTTTTCCCAAAGTCAAAAATAAGATCATCGTGCAGATCGGACCTCCATTCTTGTGATTCGAACTTCAAGCATCCAACCAGTTCGCCCTCATCGTTTTATATTTATTTATCATTTTATTTATTCTTATGTGTAAACATCTTGGCAGGTTACAAAAGGGCGAACGAAGGAAAAAATAAAACGTAAAACTTATTTAATTACATTATAAAAAACATAATTCTTGTACTAAACAATTTATAAAAATAATAAATAATAATAATAAATTAATAAATTTGTGTACATATTTTTAAGAACTTCAAATGCGAACTTTATATTATTTTCTCCAATGTATGTACATACACAAGCTAATAAAAAAATAAATACGTTTTTCAATTAAACTCGACATTTAATCAAGCAATTAACATTTCAACCGCGAAAACTTCTGTGAACAACGTAATCGGAGTCAGTCCGCGGCCGGCCTAAACCCGGCCGGAGGGGGGTCAAAGCCGGATTACACTCGTTCTATAAAAAAAACTTTACAACTAGCTTCCCGTCTAGACGCGGCCGCGCGCGCTAACGACCATCATTAATATTTAACGCTCGCCGATATAAATATTTAAGTTGGAAGAGTTCGCTAGGTGTGGAGCTGATACAGATGTCGCAAGGTGCTCGCCTACAAGCCAGCTTAATGAGCGAATACTCTATTTTTTTTACTTTACATTGAAAATAGCCTATTACTTTGGTTAATTCTGTAATAATTTGTATTCGCGAAGGCAGTTTTCGTATATAAAAGCTCTCATAACTAGTACCAACGGTCTAATAGTTAAGAGACACAGTGCTTCATATAATTTTCTCAGTTCTAAACCAACAAATAAAGTTATTAGCCTACCCACCCACAAACTGTCGCAATTATAATTAGGATGGGAATAAAACATTACATAAAATGTACCCATGTACTCAAATAAAAAAAGGTCAGTTATTCTACAAGAATAGCAGAAGCTAAAACAATAATTAATAAATAATAATAATAAATAAATACAGGATATATAGGATCACTTACTCAGATCCTAAAGTAAGCAGCGTAAGGTAGTATTAAGGAAACAGAAACAACGAAGGTACCACAAACACCCAGACCCTAGAAAATATAGAAAGTGTTATTTTTTCATAACCCGTCCGTGAATCAAACCCGGAATTACAGAATTGAAACTATGAGAACCGTTATGTAAGACCGTCCACGGAGGTCGCTTTAATTATTTGGGAGGCTCAGTTACATCAATTACATGGATCAGTAAAAATTCAATTAAAACAGATGAGCGCAGAGATAAAGATAAAGTTGAAGAGAACCTTACTTTAAGGTGTCACAGTAAATAAATAAATAGATAAATAAAGATCTCGTGAAAATTAAACAGATATACATAAAAAAGTTGTGAATTCCCAATTCCCGAGAATTGCAAACGTTTTCTTTCTCTCCAATGTTTGTCGAGAGAGTTTAGATAATTTTTAAAGTCCAACACGCTGCCCCATGGGTGTTGGCGGACTTTACTTATCCACAGAATATTTTTCCAGACAGTTTTCCTTACGATGCCTTATTTTCCTTCACCGCCCGTGGTAAACTCAAAGTTTAAAATGTCAATAACAATTTTTGTATTTCGCGATTTATTTCTTAAGTATGTGTCATGTTTATTGTGGAGTAGAATAAAGTACATACTTATGTAAATTATCATAATCCTTAACGGAGTAGACCATCATCTTGACTGGGAAAGGTCCAATTTTGCAGCCCAGCGACCTATGATAGACTAATGATGAAGAAAAAGATAAAAAGAAAATTAATAATTATATGTATACATGAATATTGATCTTAATAAAGATAATATGTATGTAATTATATTGTACCATTAGCGTGGACATTAAGACGGCGATAAGCTACCAATTATATTACCATTGTCCCAAATAAGCTTCATTGGATCGAAGAGACTTCACTTACTAGACGTCTGCCTACCCTAGTATGAGAAATTGCGTGAAGAAATAAAAAAAAATAATCAATCAAAAAAGTGACGCATTCATAAACCCCAACATTTGCTGTTATACAGAAAGTTTTAAGACACATATTATTGCGAGAAAAAACTTCCAAATAGGATATATCAGGACCTCCCATTTAAACTTTGCCACTTAAGTAAACGCCTGAAGCGGCCGATTCCTACAAATTCCATTTTGCTAGTGGGGTGAGGGCGTGCGTGGGGTAACGATATTAAAGAATTCTTGTTAAATTGTCCCGGGGATGGCCCGTTGAAAGGAGAAATACGTGTCGAGCATTTTTACGCATCCCACTTATACTTACAGCTAGAAATGTATTGATTATTTACTCATTTATTTATATACTTTAGAGTACACCACTACTTATGATTAGATATAAGTGCAAGGAAAACGATGATAGTACAAAAGGTCTTATAACTTAAGAGCAATCTCTTCCAGACAACCTTGGAATGAAGTAATAATTAAAGTATAGAGACAGGTAGACCGTTATGAAATGACAAGATGAAGGTAGCCAAATATACCGCACCGGTAAAAATAAAAAAGACAAAAGTAAAAGTATGGAGAGGTAATGGCATTTAAGGGGTTGTTTGAATGAAGGTAGCGATGGAGCAAGTCGAGTTTGTAGCGGTAAAGCATTCCAGCGGACAGGAGTAGCAATAAAACATCAATTTAAAAAGGAAGAGGAATGTACGGGATTTTGGAGGAAGCTTCATAGTGAAACAAATACACGGATCATAGGAAAGAAACATGCTCAAATCGATCTTTTAAGTTTTAGGGAGAATATGGGTTGAGTACAAATCTTTATTGTAGTCTTAGTATCTGGTTGACACACCTAGCGTATTCGAACGGTCATTTTGGGCACCTGCCAAACTGTTCCGTTACGACTGTAATGTAAAGCTAATAACAGCGAAATGATTTATTAAATTCAATTATAGTTTATCTATAGCAATTATGGCTTACATAGAAAGAAATAAGTAATTGAAATCTTAATGAGTACAAAAATAATTTTAGATAATAAATTCACGATAGCCGAGTGGTTGGGTGGTCGAACTTTCGAGTCAAGAGACCCGACTTCGATTCCCAGGTGCCTGGCTCGAATCAATAAATAAATAAATAAATAAATATCTTCACGCAATTCCCAATACAGGGGTAGACAGAGGTCAAGTCTAGACAATTAAGTCCCTTTGACCCACCTTCCACCGAAGATATTTTCGGGACAACGTGACAGGTGGTGAGCCCGTCGCCGCCTTTATGTCCTAGCCAACGATGAAATTCGTACATAAGTTTTTGAAAAACTCATTGGTACTGCCACCTGGGGATCGAACTCGGGTCTCTCGACTCGAAATTCCGACCACCCAACAACTCGGCTATCGTGACTTTTTTTTCTCGAATCAATGAGTTTTTCAAAAACTTATGTACGAATTATGTCGTTGGCTTGGACGTTTTTTTTTTATAGAGAAGGGAGGCAAACGAGCAAGTGGCTCACGTGATGGTAAGTGATTATCGCCGCCCATGAACATCCACAATACCAGAGGCATAGAAGATGCGTTGCCGGCCTTTGAGAAAGGCCATTTTTTTGAAGGTCCCTAAGTCGTATCGGTCCGGAAAAACCGGTAATGGCAGCACATTCCATAAAGTGCAAGTGCGTGGCAGAAAATTCCGCGAAAAACGCACTTTGGTGGAATGCCTAGCATCAAGATGGCGTTGATGGAATTTTTGACTATGCCGTAAGGTACGATGGTGAAATTCAGCGGCTGAGATTAATCCTAACAATTCCTCGGAGCACTCCCCGTAATAAATCCTGTAAAAAATGCAAAGAGATGCAACGTCTCTTCGCAATGCCAGCCTATCAGATAGAACATGGTCGTCGATGATTCGAGCCGCTCTTCGTTGCATACGGTCAAATGGAAGGAGCTGACACCGGGGTGCCCCCGCCCAGAGATGCGAACAGTACTCCATGTGCGCCTTATAAAGTTGCAAGCGATGGGCGGGCATGAAGTACTGTCGTGCCCTACTGGGCACGCCAAACTTTTTAGAGTACAGTAGAGTTACATAAGTTTTTGAAAAATCCATTGGTACGAGCCTACCACCTAGGGATCGAACTTTGGTGTCTTGACTCGAAATTTCGACCTTCCAACCAATCTAAGTTAAGACCACCAGTTAATCCTAAACAGCTTCGGTGAAAAAAAGAGACGAAAGGACTTCAGTGTACAGGCCTCTACCTACCCCAGTTACTACAGTTACTGCCAAAGATCCCGAAAATATCTTCGGTGGAGGGTGGGTCGAAGTGACTTAATTGTCTTGACTAGACCTCTGTCTACCCCTGTATTGGGAATTGCGTGAAGATATTTATTAATTGTTATTATTTATTTACGTTTAATTAAACTTATCAAATATGCGAAAATATAGAACATGAATGCATATAATAAATCAACACCCAAATTCCATCTGAAATTCTGACATTAGGCACACAGTGCAGGATGTAACTGGTCATGTGGATCGTGAGAAATGTTAGAAGGAAGTCGGCAAAGTTGGACGCACGGGAACGTTCCAGATTCACCAGTTACGGCGCGCTCCGCGGAAGTGTGAACGTAACTAACTGCATCATCTCCGTTGCAGTTTTTTCTTTTCTTAAACTGGCGCTTAGAAATGCTCGGCCCGTGGTACTGCGGCACGCGAGACGGGACGCGGCATTTCAGGAATAAATAAAGAGCACAACAAAGAGTGCCGACGTTGAACATCACGGCGTAATGTTAGGGCAAAAAAAAAATAGCGAACGCCAAACGGTGAGTGGGTTGTTGTTGTACAACGATTTACGTGTATCAGTGGCAGAGGGCCGAGACGATGCGATCGAGTTAATTGTGGAGATTAAAATGTTTTGAGTGCAATGTATCACGCCGGTAGCGCGATGCGGTGAACCGTGTTCGCTTTACTTACTTAACTTACTTAACGGCCTGTAAAAGTCCACTGCAAGGCATTGGCCTTGCCGTGAAAAAGATACGCCTTAATCGCCACTCATGGCGATTAAGGCGAAGCGGATTGGCGATGTAAAAGACAACTCGCATGCTGTCCGAAACCGGCTTGCTTTTACTCTAGTTATGTGAGTTATTTTCCGAGACATTTATCCCGCCATCAATTGGTTACCTACTCGTACACATTTTCAAGACTTTGGGCGGCTCTTAGTCGACTAAATCCTCGCACCAAACCCTTAGTGGACTCGTATAACACCCACGGCTAGAAAAAAGGTGATTTACATACGTGTTTAGAATATTAGTAGAGTTAATCATGGCTTGATAAAGTAAACGAAATAATGGCTGCCCATCAATGCCAACCAATATAGGAGAAAAAAAGAATTTGTCAATAACTGATTGAAAAATTTGTCAATAATTTGCCTTAGTTAACTGGCAATTGCAGTACTAATTACCCAGCATCTGAGCTAAGAACAATCATCAGCCATCTCTAATTTGGTTTTGTACACTTTTGACTCTTATTTCCCCCTGGCTCCGCGAACTTCGTATTGCTACCACTCAATTTAAAAGAGCCTTTCCAAAGAAAAGATTTTATTTCTCCATCAAATACAATCGAACTTTATTATTATATATTGTTCAATAGGACGAATGAAATACGCCAATGTTAAAAGCAAATTTAAGAAAAAATATTTTATTTCTTCACTCCTAATATAGGACTTAAGTAATTATTTATAACGGGCGAAGTTATGAATAGCGAAGTGGTTGGGTGATCGGAATTCGCATCAAGAGAAGATGGTTCGTACCAATAGGGTTTTTCAAAAACTTATATACGATTAACATTGTTGGCTTGGATATAAAAACGGCGACACGGTCACATCTGTTACGTTGTCCGAGAAATGTCTTCGGTGGAAGGTGGAAACAATTAATTGTTTAGACCTCTTTCTACCCCAGTATTGGGATTACCGTAAAAATATTTATTCTTAATTTACATAGTATAGACTATAAATTCAAAGTCAATAAAAACTTAAGTTTTCGATTTCGACTAAAATTTTCAACTAAAACTAAAATAGTTGCAACTATAGTCGTACTTCGATTTGGCTGCTTAAATAGGCAAAACTGTTTTGCTAAAAGCCTTACAATCCGAGAGTTTAAACAGAAATGAAATTTTTAAAGGGTGAACAGAAAACGAATAGTGTAAGCCGACAATACGATCAAATTGACGTCATTGGTCATGCAAATGTCAAAATGCAAAAATGGTGTTTTTTTTTATGGAAACCGAAATCCATAAAGAGCCAGCATACTAAAAATTTATATCTCTCGCGGAAATGATACGCGTTGATATTTATTTACTATCGTGTTTAGCTCGAAGGCCAAAGTTTCTTCGTGGGTGGTGAAAGGTGCAGTTGGGCATACAAAAAATGAGACAGGGTCGCCACACTGATGAAATATTTTCTGATAAGTTTTGAAGCCGCTGAATGTATGTTAGTGTATGCTTATTTTATATGTGTTTTAACATATATGTAATAAAGTTCGTGCATTTAAAACAGCGATTTTGATCATGAACATTTAAAAATAATTTTTATGTTTTGATTGTTATTATAGATATATTATTTGACGACCTCCGTGAACGAGTGACGTAAACACCGGTTTTCAAGGTGTCGTCATCCCGAGTTCGATTCTCGGACGGGTCAATGAAGAAAAACCACTTTTTCTACATTTTCTCGGGTCTGGGTGTTTTGTGTGTTGTGGTGCCTTCGTTGTTTCCGATCCCCATACCTCAAGTACTTTAGCATCTTACATTAGGATCGGAGCAATGTATGTGATGTTGTCCCTATCTATATATCTATATATGTATTTATTATTATAAAATTATTTCGCTCAATTCCCCATGAATAAACAATGACAGAAACAAAAGGTATATGTAACACGGTCGAATATAATTTTGAATGAAACTAATGCCCGCAATGTAACACTCGAGTGTATTACCTATAATTTTTATGGTGTTAAAAAGGAGGCCGCGCCTAGAGGCGCCTACAAAGGTACCTACAATAACTTGTGGATGTTCTGATACGATTGGAAAGGACATGTGCCTTATTTTTTTATAATAAATATCTTCACGCAATTCCCAATACAGTGGTAGACAGAGGTGTAGTCTAGACAATTAAGTCCCTTTGACCCACCTTCCACCGAAGATATTTTCGGGACAACGTGGCAGGTGGTGAGCCCGTCGCCGTCTTCATGTCCAAGCCAACGATATAATTTGTGCATGTATTTCTGACAACCATGAGTAACCCTAAGTTAATGTGAGCAAATTTCTAGAAAGAGGACGGGTCAAGATAACCGTACGTGTGTGTATAATGAAAATGATGTGTGCACATTATTTGATAGACTCAAATCAAATATGGATCGTGGCACTTGGCGATCTGTTCTCCCTGTCTCCAAAATTCCACAACAAGATACGTAATTTTTTTGAACGACAACCCTGTGATGTTCCGTGCACAGACGTTCCCGAGAAACGTGTCTAACAGCGGGAAGTGCGAGGGCAAAAAATTTACAGGTTAAAATTCTGTGAGTAAACAAAACCGACACAGATTCTCCACGGGCTCGTTGTTGTTTTAGGACGCGCCATTGATAAATTTGGTCATCCCGACGTCCATCATCCGGGTAGTCCGATTGTGCGGCGTTACTTCGTGGAATAACGACATTCCCTTTAATGCTTTACCCCCCACGTTCAAAAACATATCTGTCATTCGAATATGACATTTGGGTTTATAGTGTCGCCAAAATTGAACGTTAAATCACGACAGTGGAGTGGTTGGGTGGTCGCAATTTCGAGTAATGAGACCCGAGTTAGATCCCCAGATAGCAGGCTCGTACCAATCATTGGGTTGGACATAAAGACGGCGACGGGCTCACCACTTGTCACATTGTCCCGAAACATCTTCGGTGGAACGTGGGTCGAAGGGACTTAATTGTCTAGACTAGACCTCTGTCTACGCCTGTATTGGGAATTGGGTGAAGATTTTTTTTAGAAAACTAGATCTTTTACACCCACTTCATCTCGCAGACTATAAGACAATAATACAAATCTACCATCATTTTTAAAATATCCTATCTCCGAAACCTATTACCATATACCTATTTCTTCATCCAAGATTTGTTACTAGTTAACATATTACACAGTAAGTTTAATGTGCATACAAATATAATCAATTATGTAATTATATAATCAATACTAATGTGAATAGATAGTTATATAAAAATGAATTTCCTAATGCTGGACTATTTGGAGGTCTAAACAATTAACTTCTTTCTACCCAACATGTCACTTGGGCCTATGTTGTACGAAGCCAACGATACAAACCCTCCTAGGAATCGAACTCAGGTCCCCTGGTTCGAATTCGGATCACCAAACATCTCTGTCTATCGCGGCATTTAAAATGGAGTTCAACGAAGAAAATGAACTCTAAATATTTTAATAATTAATTATTTCAGAGGTTCAGGTTTTGTTCAGTGGCATTGACGTGTAAAAAGAACAAAGACCTTTAGAAACTATTAAAAAAAATCAAAATAAAATGGCACGCGACAACGTCTGGCACTGGCCGTTTGCATTTTATATACGCTGCAACGGATTAAGAAATACATCTGTCAAAATCTACGCGCCATTTTAGACGGTGTCGTTTACACACAAAAACTAAATTAGCACAGACGCTTTTGAGACACCCGATATATCGGAACCGCTGGCAACCTACCCCGAATGCATTTACCATGCGCTAGTTTTTCTAAAGCCCCCCTAGTTTTTTTTTGTGAGACGTTTTTGTGCAAATCTTGCATCTATTGTGCAAAGAAAGTGAATCAGGAGTAGCGCACAAAGATTCAGAACTCGAATAAGCCGACGCACCTGGCTGGACAGGAATCAATTGAAAAAGATCTCTGATACCACACGGATAAAGTTTTAATTGCGTGCCAGTAGATATCGGAAACCCTTGGCGATATTCTCGTCCCAACAATGGTGTCTTAAAAACATAATAGCACAAGACACTGAGTAACGAGACGCCAAATATTGCTGGGATGTAGTTTTTTTTTCTTTCTTTACAAACTAAACGCAGGTGATGGCACTGTTATAGAAAAAGGCAGAAATTGAATTATTTATCTATTGATTACTAAGAATTTGGAGCGTTTCTAATCCTGTTGCTATGCGGTAACGAAGGGGGAGCTCACATTATGTGTCCCCCGTCCCTCCGCGGGCGTCGTAAAGTTGGGCCACTTTTACAAATTGATCGTAAATTATACGAATAAGTGAATATAATATACGTACCGGACAAATATTATGAAGATATGGCAGTAAAAGTCTGTTATACCGCAACGTAAAGATGTTTCGATGTGAAATATACCGATTGAAATGGTTTTACAACAAGTCCATTAGTTTTATTCACTAAATAATATAAATCTCCTGACTACATCGTATATAATATGGGATTGATTATATTACGATAGTTCATTTTGCTGCGGTTTACGGTTTATCGATCATATAAAGAAATAGCGGATTGACTTAATTATACATTTCTTTAGATTATCAAATCTGCAAATTACTCGAAGAAGGGAGGGTCAATGGTACTCAGATACGTGCGTGTATGAAGCTAAAGAGGTCTGTAAGTATCGTGACATTCGGCGATACGTTCTCTATGGCTACCCCGTCAGAGATTTTGCGTGAAAATAAGTAAGTTAGGTCTGTGTAACGGAAGTGGTATCTACAGCTCATACTTACAAACCGCTACAAAAAGACTGCAAATGGATTGTCACCACAGAATACTAGGATGAGGTAATAATAAATAATTGTGTATTTATTACAAAATAACACATAGTGTTCTGATCCCAAAGTAAGTAACTAAAGCACTTTTGTTATGGAATCAGAAACAACGAAAGCACCACAAACAATCCGAACCGATACAATATAGAAAAGTGGTTTTCTTCATTACACTTTCTCAGAGCTAGCGAAACCTTAAAAGCCAGTGTGTACGCTTGACTTGAACTTGACTATGGAGTTTATCATACCATAAAATACCTAGTCTGATGAATGAATGATGAATTAAAATCTCAAGTGACTCTGACGTGATTAAAACCCACGACCTCCCCCATGGCGATGCACTTACATTTCTTAATCGCATAATTATACAAAATTAGATTTCTTAATAAATCTGCGTAAATCAAAGAAATGGTTATTTCTTTCTTTTTTTTTCATGTCCGTCTTATAGATATTCGCCGAATTTTTTATATTACAATTGGTACAATGCTATTTGGGAGTAAGGAAGGAGTAAGGATTGATACATTGATAGCGGAATCTACCACCTTAATATCATTTTATTTTGCTTGAAGTGACTCTTGTAGGCATGACTTTTGGGCTAAGTAAAATGTTATGTTGCAACTAAAGGACAGGCTTGCAAATGGCATTCGCCACAGGATGGAGATATAACTAATAAAAAACAAACATCAGATCCATAATAAACCCGGTGCTGCGTTCATCAATCCGCTTTTTTTTTGCGCCAACATTGCGTTTTCTTCTCACAGAAGAATTATATGTGATTTACAACTATATTTATTTACAAGGTAACGATTACAATGGAGTTCTATATAAGGAGTCCCTCCCGAAAACGTCGGTGCTCTTTGATACAATTAACCGTAATTATCCGATAACAAAAGTTTCCAGTCATTAACGGACAGCAAACCCATACACGAGTATCCTTTTTATCGACCCTGGACTCGTTCATCGGCTTTAATCGACACGCCTGATCGTTTTAATATCGATTCTATTGTGGGACATTGGCTCCTTTATTTCCCTACTTCCTTTTGTAGCGTTATTTCCATATGCAGCCGCCACGTCCGGTGCTATTAACCCTTACACGGCTTTGTTTGTAAATATAAAACATTATAATATGTTAAAGGCCGTGAGTCATAAGCTGCGTGGTTCAGGCTTCGATTCGACGTACGGATGCCAACGTTACATTTTCTAATTCGCATCTTTATTTTTAAACTATTCACGATGGCTGGTCATAAATAACACTGTATGTATCTTCACACTTGCTCAATACGAGGGTAGTCAGAGATATAGACAATATTAAACGTTCACGCAAAAAAAACTCAATAGTAAAGCTTTCCTCGTGAGAATCGAATTCTAGTTTCTTATTTCGAATTCTGATAACCCAAACATTTGCCGGTCGTGCTTGTCGTTAAAATAAATTTTGTGCTACCAGCAAAAGTCTAAGAGGTTTTGTTTCATTAAACCAAAATATTTTATATTTTATTTCGCCAGTTTCTTCTGCATAAAAAAATTGTATTGCGCAACGCTACCAAAGATCGTTACCATAAAAATAAGTTTTGCAAGCACAGCAAATTTTTTCATATCCAATTGCGAACACATTTAAACTTAACTTTAAAAAGATACCTAAAAAAGCAAATATATTTAAATCCAACTATCTAATATCAAAAAATACGACTATGTATTTTAAAAAAAATGTTACAGCCTAAAAAATACTTAAAGATTGACAAAAAAAAGTATTTTCAATAATTTTTTTCGTAGCATCCTATCAAAAACCAAAAGTTCCTCCATCTAGACAGCGCATAGAACGAATCGATTCAAACATTACGCTTGTTCACATGTGTTGTTTTTGTTTTTCTCTAAAGAAACACCAAGTAATGTGCAGTTTGTATGCTACGACGGCTGGACGGACAGGCGAGTTAATATTGTAGCTGTTAATGGTCGAACAGTCTGACACCTTCCGAGAAATTTCAACGGTGCGTTTAATATTCAAGACCTGTGGCGATATCGTTCCGATCCATTGTCTTTAGGTGCTTAGTTAAAAAAGTATACATAAACTCATTGATTTTTTTATAATGTAACGCCCTTTTGCGTAGACGGTATAACAAGTGGAACTGATGTTTCAGTAGTGATATAGAAAACCCGTTATAGTTAGTTGTTTTTTTTTTTTTACAAATTAATAATAATTATCAGCGAGTTCTGCACTTCTCAGGTAATGACGTACTAAATGAGCTCTTCAGAGTCACGATAGCCGAGTGGTTGGGTGGTCAGAATTTCGAGTGAAGAGAACCGAGTTCGATCCCCAGGTGACAGGCTCGTACCAAAGGGCTCTTTCAAAAAACTTATGTACGAATTATATCGTTGGCGTGGACATTGACACGACGGCGGTCTCACCACCTGTCACGTAGTCCCAAAAATATCTATCTGTCTACCCTTGTATTAGGAATGGCGTGAGGATATTTTTTTAAATGAGCTCCAGTTAAAAGTGTATAGAAAAGAGTTAATTGTCTAAACCTCTGTTTACTCCAGTTCTAGGTAGATGCGTCAAGATACTATACACAAACACACAATGGCCTTTAAAATTCTAGTGTGCGAAATAGGCCTTAAATTAAATTAAACTAAAAACAAACTAAAGACTACGAACCAAAAAAAGAAAAAAACGTTTCCTTACGGGGTGGTATATATTTTCTTACGAATTCTCTTGATTCGAAACAAAATAATCTTATAAATACTATAAATGTAAAACTATGTTTTTTTTAATTATACACATCGGAAAGGCAAAACGGTTTTAAATGATAATTGTCAAAAAGATCTATAGCTTATGCTTGCTTGCTTATGCTATGCTTAGGTTGACTAACAATATAGTATACATATGTAGCATAAAGGTGTCCGGAGAGGTTTATAGGTTTATTTTTTCGCAGAGACATTAAAGGATCCCACAGGTATTTTCACGTAATGTACCTTACTTCTTCAGTTACTTCTAATTTCAGACTAAAATCAAACACAATCTTATAAACTGTATAAAATTATGTCATAAAATAGCAATCTGTAGTTAATTAAGGTGTTTCACATTGTCTGATCATAAAATATGTAGATTTGTGCTTGAAATTCTAAAGGAATAAATACATAACGTATTTATGTACATGCATACATATATAATGGCCCGTAAAAGTTAACTACAGGCACTAAAAGGAGTTGGAGATAAAATTACGAGAGTGACTACCTCATACAAACTCATCATAGAATAACTCTGTAAATGAGCACTAAAATGGTTTTGTTTTCGAATTTATGACATAGTCTGGCCAGTTAAGGAATACGTGAGTCTAAAATTTAAAATAAAGTAGGGACGAAGTCTTAGAGTTTTTTAAGAACGTTTGCGGATCTGTCCCACTTTACCGCCCATGACAAATGGCCTGGGAAGAGGAAACGGCACTGCGTGTCGAACGTGGCGCCAGAAACCAATAATTACCAGGCTACTAATGACTATTGCATAGTTATTTATTGTCTATTCTTTATTCTCTAAAATAAACATTAACACCTAAACAATATATAATAAAACTAAAATATTCTCACAAAGCGTAATTATATTGCCCAACAATGGCGATAAAAGTAAGTATTTATTATATATACATATCATATATAAAAAATATTTGAGACTTTAACCTGCCACGTCGCGGAATTTCTGGTTTTTATTTAATCTATGGTTTAGGAAATAAATAATAAAATTAATCGTAAATAAATACGTCCAAACAATAACAACAGGTATATTGAATATAATTAAACCTGAATCACAAAATAAAATTCGATTTTATTCTGTGATGCTTAATCGAATAATTAATAACGATATTTCAAACTACCAACTGGCGCCATCTAGTAAAGAATGTGGGTACTAATAAATTTAAAGGACAGATATTTCACAACATTTACAAATATCTTGAAATCATTTTAATGAGCAATGTGATAAAATTTTAACACAAAGACGACGGCGACTAAAAAACAAAGAGGAGAAAAAAATACGCTGGCAAAATTTTCGTAGTTTCATTAGGGTTTCGACGACCAATGTAATATAAATTACTCCTCCCCCCCCCTCCTCCCACACGCACACTATCTATAAAAGTTCTTTGTGAACCGCTTCGTTCCTTCAATGAAACCCATCAAGTGTAATAAATCCCGAGTAATCTTGATAATACAGCAAGATATATTGCTTCTTATAAACCATATATCTATTGTTAGGCGCACAAAGTAATGTGATACCTAATGGCCTAAATTAATTAATCTCTAGTCTTTACGATTTACGTGATACTGATACTAATAATTCCATTATATAATAGAAATATTATTTTTAATACGCGCCCTCTTTTTGTGTAAATCGGGCCATAATGATAGTTAAAAGCTGACGATAAACATCTATGTAACTAAACGGCAACTCGATGAAGAAGACCTCCGTCCCTTCTGACGGTGATATATAAATAAATATATATATAGATAGGGACAACATCACAAACATTGCTCCAATCATAATGTCAAGCACTTGTGGTATGGGAATCGGAAACAACGCACAAACAACCAGACCCTAGAAAATGCAGAAAGTGTTTTTTCTACATTGACCCGACCGGGAATCGAACCCGGACCTCGAGATCGCGACACCTTGAAAACCGGTGCTTACGCCACTCGTCCAAGGACGTCATCAAACGGTTTGTCGGGAATGAAGAAAATAAATAAAGGGGGATAAATTCCTAAAACATAATTTTATAACTCTCAAATCGTCAAATGGAGGTAATTTAAAAAGCTGGACAAATTATATTATGATAGATTGTGGCCAGAAGTGAACCCCCTTTGCTAAAACTCTGGTCTTACGCATGTTTTTAATAATTGGAAGTATGTCAGTTTTGCTCGTTTTCTATAATATGTTGTCTCTAAAACATAAAAATATATGTATAAAATATCTTCAAGCAATACCCATTACAGGGATAGACAGAGGTCTAGACAAGCCAATAATATAAATCGTACATAACCTTAGGTTCGAACACGAGACTCCTAGACTCGAATTCCGATCACCCAACCACTCGGTTATCGTGATTTTATCACTGAAACATGCGATATTTGTCGACATGGTCATCCCGCCATCAATCGGTAACCTATAACATTTCCCTTTAATAATTTTGCCCTTACTCGCCTTCACATTCGCGACAAAAAAATTTTATATAAATTCTTAAGCCATAAATCACACTGCATAATAATCCTATCAATTCTATATACTAGTGCAAAAATGGATTTTTGTTTCAGTCTTGATTTCTATACGTTATTTCTGAGACATGCGACCTATGCGTAATTTAACATGCTCAAAACAGTCATTTGCTAAATTGTTTAAAAATACTATCAAAATCAGTCCATGATCAAATATAACTGCAGATACGTGTTAAAACAACATTGAGGTGATGAGACGGGCAGGATTAATTAGAAAGTGTACAATATTAATAAGTAGAAGTAATCACAATCCTTACAATAAGTAACTTATAATGAGATACCTTAAAGAGAACACAGTTCATGGGTCAAAAGAATCTTAGAAAATTTATTAGAGCCCCAATAACCGGTAGTAAAAACCATAATTATCAGTCTTAAATTCTGTTTCTATTGTTTATCTTCATCATTTTTAAATAAAATACTGCGTCAATAGAACCCGCAAGCATTAACTTGTTAAGTTGTAAACTCAGGAAATATTTAGCATATTTTCGCAACTACGTATAAAGTTCAAGGAAGTTCAATTTTAACTAATGATAGATATCATAGATCTTTACATTGTTGTTACGTTGATCTTGAAATAATATATTTGAATATTTTTATTAAAAAGTTCGTAAAGACGTTTTAGTACCTTTTTCCAGTTAAGAAATGGTATCCGCGTAACATTTTCAAATAGTTTTCAGAATCTAATGTCAAAATATTTTCATGAAAACAATATAAACACGAAAAGACGTTACACGTTAGTGGATCATATTATTTCCAAAATGTGGTATAAAGTTCTATAAAAATAATACAGCCAAAGACGAATTTCAGCCTGAGACAATAGTAATGGTATACATGAAATCAGGTGTATTCAGATTTCACAATAAATTATCTATGTGTATTAGTCTGTGTTACGTTACCTACATTGGAATCCAAGTTACAATGAAAAAAAATTTAAACTAGTTGCTCGTTCTCGTGCAATCAAAAACAAAATGCCAAATAGCGACATCTATTGGAAATTCCATAAAATACTAATGACGCAGCTATTCCACAATAGATGCCGCTTATCATGAAACGAGTGCAAAATAATAATAATTTATACATACCAGCGCCATCTAGCGACAAATAGCGGAACAATCTCACTTGCACAGCAACAACCCCAAAAGCGACATCTAGTATAAAATCACTGCATCCAAAGGCGCACTTTTTTCAAAACACTTTAAAAAGGATTGAAATCGTCTTCAAATAATAGTCCCACATATTTAAATTATTTAAATTATCACGTTCTAAATTCCAAATTAGCACACTTAATCTTTTTAAAACACACTGAATAAAACATTTGGCACATATTCCACACTTGCACATGTGCTGTTGCATCATTTTGTGCATCCATCTGAAACAATAAAAATGTTTTTATTAAGTATACTGTTCCAATCTCTAAGAGAAGCTGTTGACAGTCAAGTCATTAATATTTATGCAATTTCATTGAAATATCAATTCTTTAAAATTAATATTCTTTTTAATAAAAAATAAATATTAGCTTTAAGGTCATTTTTTTAATCACATTAGTTTTACCAGTAGTCTCTTATATATTATATCATTCTCATATCATATTTTATCTTATATGAGAATGCATTGACCATTAGATGTTCGTCACACAAACCTGGCCTTATCATCACCACAAGGAAATTAAATCCTGTAATACTGGACAGATGTCTATTAGTAAGTATAACGAAAATTAAAAGAAATTCTATCTCTCAACCAACATTACAACTACCGCAAACTGGAAAACTTACAGAATTTGAGGCTAACAAATTTTTTTAAATAAATTATACATAGCAGCCTATCACACTTCCACTGATGAACACTTGCCGCTCCTAAACGAGAATATTATACAGTAGTATTATAAAATGGTTATGTTTGTAAACTTAGGACTCCTAACTAATAATAATCTGTTTCTAATAAATCCTTTATGAAAGTGAATTACAGTTTTAGTAGTAGAGGATTATATACAAATTATTAAACTCCTATCAATAAGCCATATTTGTAGGCACACAAAAAACATGAATTATTTCAAGAATCTATATAATATCAATGATACTTAGGAATTACCTAACTCATAAAATTCTGCACACTATGAACATAGTAAATATTATATACATATTACTACTCCATTCGGTAATACTGGAGTATTAATGAATGGAGTGTGTAAATTGCATGTCTCAAACAAATAATAATAATTGTATAATGAATTAGAGATCTCCATTATTTTGAAGATGGCAACAGTCATAAGAGCTCAATAAATAAATTATACCAAAACATCTTTTATGTTGTTATTATATAAATTATAGGAGCAGTAATTATTTACTTTGCATTTCTTTTGACTGACTCATTGACCTAGAATAATTGAATCCCAATTTATATACATAACTATTCATTCATTTTAAAGTTATTATTGATAATTATGATTTTCTATGACTATTAGTTTATGAGCCGTGTCAACACTAAACATACATTTACAAAGAAAATCAGACCTTTCTGGAACGCCAAGTATTTGCGCACTAATATTATAGTGTAAAAACAGAAATAATTTATGACTAAAAAAAGTTCTTACGTACCACTAACACTTCATCCTTCGAAACTATTATCCTGGTACTGTATACAAGAAAATTACTCTCTTTATAAAATAACCAAAGTAGAGAGCTTCCAATTCAAGTTAGCATACGATTCAGAGGATATTATTCACGAAAAACTAAAAATTATGTGCCTTAACGTAAAGTGCTTATAATTGAAAGTTTCTTGAATATTATAGAACACTCTCTGATTTCTTTTATGACTGAAAGTACATGAAACTGTCTGAAAAATGCAAGCACGTGCACTCAAATTGCACTTTTTAAAACTTTATAAAATTTAATCTCCGGAACTGTTTTGAGCTAAATCATATTACTATTATTTACATCACTACTTAACGATTATTATTTTTAGATAATTAACAATTAACTTCCTAACCAATTCGAATTACAGCGGCTGAAAAAACTACACAAAGAAAACATATGATCGATCGAATTTGAAGTACAGTGCACATGGGTTTGTCTATGGTCACCATCTGTCATTTGTGAAAGACCATTGAAAAAGTAGGTAACAAATAAAAAAAAGTTGTTGCTTTTTATGTACACAGTAAAATGCTTTAAAGTCACTGTAATAATATAGAAAATCACAGTATCAATATTTTCTAGAATTCAAATAATTGCTTATTCGGTTGTAATTTTTGAAACCTAGATGATGGAAATAAAAGAAAAATGTGATATGATAGCAAAAATAAAGTTATATAAAGAGTTAGTATATTCCACTCACCCAGGCCGAATTATTGTAAGCAGACAAAAACAATTCATCTATTTATCTCAGCTTATGGATGTATGTCATACTGTTTTTAAGGCCTGTAGAACATGAAAAACAAAATTAATAAATAAAAGTTATCTGGCCAAAAACTATGTCGAAAAACATTAGACAACGCACCGGTTCGTTTTCTACCCACAAGCTTTCGAACTCCTTTTCAAATTTATTAACTATATTGGGGTGAGAAGTTACAATAACACTCTCATGATTAGAAACCATAGCTTGGGTAGACCAATTTAATGAACCAGACATTACAAATCCTTTCGTATTTCTGATTTTAGATGTATGCTTTGTGCATTCTTTTGTAAAGTGAGCATGTACGTTTAATTTTTCTGCATGTGCTTTAAGTAAATTTTTCCGCTTAATTGCTTTAGGACCATCCACAATGCAGAACTTGTGATGCATTAAAATAGTTTTTTCATTCGTCTGAACTTGAATGAAACCTGCAATAAGTAAAAAAAATAATTTAACGACTAAGTACTTTTATTAAATAAAGTATTAAAAAAAGCAAAAGTTCACTCACTATATTCCTTAAGTCTTTTAATTTGTGATGGAGGAGTAAATGCCATATCACTATCAACGACTATCCTCACTAAAACATGTTTTTGACCCAATCTTATAATCTGTTCAACAATTTCTGTGCTAGTTATTAAATACATACACACATCAAGCGTTTCACGTGCCGATTTGATGTACTTGATTAATTTAAAACAGTTCAATTCTCTACTTTCGCATATTGTTATATCTTTATTAGGTGGAACTCTTATTGTATGACGTACAACGTCATCAGAGAATAATATCACATCATTTATTTCACGATTTTTCATATGCAAAACCTCACTACATGCGTCATCGTTTACAATTTCAAGATCAGTGCACTTTTTTGAATTGAAAAAATATTTGCATATTTTTTTTGCTACTTGAGAAGCAATAACAACAGTAGCGGTCGACGCAAGTAGGATCTTCGCACTTTTCCAATCCATATTAAGCACTTTTTGAAAACGAATGCAATAAAAAGACTTCTAATAGTCCACCATGCTGTTCACACTATTGTTGATCGCGTAATAGAATCTACAAAATTACAAACTACCCACATTTAAAAAATATTATGATTGTAAGGTAAATACAAATCTTCATAGTATTGGTAATAACAAAAATCACAGATTAATAAAGATAAATAGAGAAATTTTTGTTGCAAAAAAAATCATAACGACGTAAACAACTGTTTACGTCTCAGCCAAAAATAATATTAATTAAATAAATATCTTGAATGAATGAATGAATGAAAAAACATTTATTCAGCACAAGTAAAAATAGTAACAAGCATAACCAAATAAAAAAATTAAAAAACAAAATTGTGCCAAAAAGGGGTTGGCTCAGCATATGCTAAGCAAGGAAAATCCCGCTCAGCGCTGATTTTCAGCCAAATAACCTCGTCATTGGCGTAACGAACGCCGCATATTTCTTATTTAGTTAAAGTGCTAGCTAACTGAAGGGACACATACGTAAGTTACATACCATATAACTTATATTATAAATTAACGGGCAATATTTAAAAGTATAAATACACACATTATATTCACATACAATACAATAATAAAACTAAAGGGCTAATTAATATAACTAAACATGTAATAAAATAGTAACTAATATATAAATATCAGTGTTAAGTTGCAATAATTAAAAAAAATATAATTATAGTTAAAGCAGGTTTCACGCGATTCCCTATACAGGGGTAGACAGAGACTAGACCTATTATCTAGACAATTAAGTCCCTTTGACCCACCTTCCACCGAAGATATTTTCGGTACAACGTGACAGGTGGTGAGCCCGTCGCCGTCTTTATGTCCAAGCCAAAGATGTAATTCGTAAATAAGTTTTTGAAAAACCCATTGGTACGAGCCTGCCACCTGGGGATCGAACTCGGGTCTCTTGACTCGAAATTCCAACCATCCAACCACTCGACTATCGTGACTAAAATACTACTATAATAAGACTACTAAAATAATATAAGATCTTGTTAAATAAAGGCAACAAAAATGTATATAACTCAGGGAAACGAAAGTTTCTAGCGCTTTATGCAATAGCATCTCTTCTACATCTGTGGCTTTTAGTTAGACAGCTGAACAAATCTAGGATCTAAGATCTAAGTTCTATATATTCTTTATTACGCCAAATGACATACTATATATTATTCCAAAGAGAATAATTATGTAAATTTTAAAGTATTCGAAAACAATACTAAGAGAAAGTCGTTTTTTCTTGTTTTGTAGAGGAAAAAGATATATACCGTTTGTTTAGTAATCCTGTAAGTTATTAAAATACTCTAAGGTTCAGATCTATTATTTAATTACGCAAAATTTTTCACGTTTAAGCTTTTTACCATTTTGTCGTAGTTTCATGACTCCATTAAGCAATTATATATGTAAGTTTATCTTTGAAAATCTTCTGTTTTTAGACATGACCATCCTAGTCTAAAAAAAGTTTTTTTTGTACATATAGTATTTTCTGTATGAGTCAATAAGTATGTGCTTTTAAGTTCGGCACAATAATAACATTTTACGAATTCAACCCCGAAAAAAGAGCTAACACTTAACATACATGTTTACAATCACGGATATCCGGGTATTACTAATCCGGGTGGGAAAAAACCTTACAATATGTTTATATATCTCTTCGTCATGGCAATACTTACTATAATTAGTGTCACTAGCGAACGTTCAATATTCACCAACAAGTGAACATTCGGTATTAAAGATAATAATTACAAACTAGCGATGTATAATACTATAAAAAATATACTATAAGAATTACTAGCACAACCGCGCAATTTTGTCTCCACCGCATTTATGGAATTAATGAAGAAAACTTTGTTAAGAATTAGTTTATAATTTTTATTTCATACTAATTTTTCTGTAACTACTAGGAGTACTGTCTTATTTAGCAAAATTATTAAGTATGTCTAATAGGTCCTAAACAATAATTTAAAACTCAGTTTTCAGTTTCTATACACATCTCTAATAAAAATCTATAATATTCACTGAGGTAATACTGTAAACATAGGCGACTAGAACTCGTGCAAGGGTAAAGAGAAACGCAGTTGGTATCATTTTAAACTGGTACCTTCTTTCTTATTTTGGATATATATATATAATCTATCGCAACATTGCAAAAAAGACTGAACATCAAAGATAACAATGGTTGAAACAAATGGTTTCTAAATTTTCGAGATGAATATATACGTGATAGGGGTAAATGGATCTAGGGCGTATCCATATACCACTAATATGGTCAATAGATATCATAAAGGGGCGAATGAAAACGAAAAAGGGGTAATTAATAATGATTAAGTCAGGATCGGTGCAGGTACCATGTACCGACTATTTTCGGACCTGTTGGAGGTCGTTCATGAATTTTATGAATGAATTGCAGGATGAATTTGGTGGTCGTACGACGGGTGTTAAATTAGTCGGCGTCTACACCGATTATTTAGCTGTGAGACTAGCCGTTTTTATTTATTAATAATGTCTCTCTTGTGTTGCCTTGACCTCATTGATTTAGTGATTACTTACACATTTATTTTTATAAGGATACAGAAACGACTTATGTAACAAATATTATTTTGACAGCTTAATTATTTTAGTTTAGTTTTCTAATTTAACGTTTAATTATCATTATTGATATTATCAGTATTGTATAATAATTACTGATTAACATAATATAGAAAATTTAGAATTAAATAAATATGACTTTTAAAAGTCACGATAGCCGTGTAGTTGGGTGGTCGGAATTACGAGTGTAAATACCCGAGTTCAATCCCTTGGTGGCAGGCTCGTACCAATGGGTTTCGGTTTTAATGTACGAATTATATATTGTTGGCTTGGACATAAAGACGGCGACGGGCTCACCACCTGTCACGTTGTCCCGAAAATATCTCGGTGGAAAGTGGGGGTTGAAGGGACTTATCTGGATTTAATTGACAGAGGTCTATTTCTACCCCTGTATTGGGAATTGCGTGAAGATATTTATTTATTTATAAATAAATATGTTTTTCTTAAAAACTTTCTATAATTCAATTTGATTACCTTACTCCTACATTAGCACCTGCCCAAAAAAAAATTTCAAGTGAAGAATTCCCAGTATTGTTTACTCCTAATTTTCTCCATCGTAGTAGACCATCAGTTAATTATCTTGCATAATCAGTGGCGTAGCAACAGTAACTAGCACCTGATATAGCTCCCAAAATATGCTGCTATCTTATTTTGGAAATTAATTATAAAAATTTTGGGCATGGTAAAAGAGAAATTTTAGATTCCACCAGTGGCTTTGAGTTCAAAATGCCTTTTACCAACTATTATATTTGTATATACTGCCTGAGTATACACCAAAGGATTTACATTGTAACAGATATGCAGAATTTCAATATAAGAACTTAGTTTCATACGAGAAGTCGCGAAATCGTTGCAACAATCCACAATCTGTTTTTATTTCTTGGTTTGTACCCAAACTCATCGATACCTTGTGAAATAAAATAAGTTTCCTAAATAATAGTTATCGAGAAACCTTGCAACACGTAAAATAAATAAATAAATATCTTCACGCAATTCCCAATACAGGGGAAGACAGAGGTCTAGACTAGACAATTAAGTCTCTTCGACCCACATCGCAACGAAGATATTTTCGGGACGTGACAGGTGGTGAGCCCATCCCCGTTGCAACACATAAGCATGAAATATTACACCCGGATATAAAACAGCAACAAAAAATTTACGAAAATAAACGTTGAAAGAAATCAAAATTCATTTTGTTTTTTATATTATTTTTTTTTTCTATTTTAAATTTTATTTCTTTAATCGGCGTCTGTAAAATGCTGCTCTCGACAACGTGCCGCCCGGTGCGATACTTTTTTTTTAAATTGCAGTATTAATTTTTATTACGTCTTTGACAGTATTGAATCGTCAATCAGCCATTCTCATTTAATATATACTCCTATGAACATTTGCATCAATTTAAATAATCCATACATAAAGGTGAAAATAAAACACAACTTACAAATTTGTTAGTATATTTTAACATTTGACATCAAAAATTATACATTTTAAATATCTTTAATAAATATTAAAAGGCAACATTTTACATTATTACACAATACGCGTATATTGTAAGTATGTAAGGCACATCTATCACTTAAAAATATTAAATATGGTTTTTAAAACGTAGAAGTTTATGTAGCAAGCGTTATTTTAATTTTAGTTTAAATACATATCATATATAATAAAAAACAAATTAACTAAATTGTTTTTTGTCTTGTAAAGTATATAATTTTATATTGATATAAATTTGTTAGCTAAAAGTTCTCTTTCTTTTTACTTCAATTCATAATTAAAGATAAGCTATAATACAGCTTCATACAGCTCACATTACAAAATTAATATAATCATAAACTCTTTTCTATCTTCTTTCTTAATGTATATTTCTTTCATATTTCTGTATGGTGCATTTTTAATTAGTCCATTTTAGTACATACATATAATACATTAAAGATCAGAAAGGAAAATATAACATAACCTTTTATTGCAATAAGAGATTCTTCTTATCCTATTAATTTTACTGTTAAAAATAAAATGTTTTTATAAATTAATATTTTTTTTTCATTTTTTTATCATTTTAATTCCAATATATTAGACGATCTTGTCCTTCATGTTTAGAGTCACAGTTTAGCACCTACTATTAATAAAGTATAATTATCGATTATTTAGAGAAAGAAAAAAAACAATATAAGAGACACAACCTTAGTACTAAACAACAATTAAATACTGGCAGTTACAAATAATAGAATTATATATCAAATTTGTCAGAAATGATCCAAATATTAATAGTGTGATGAAACCAAAACATGTTATGTTATGAGGATCATGCTAGTTTTTCTTAAAACAGCTATATGGCAACTGCATGTTAAATACTAAAAACTAAATTTTATCTTGTTACATTATACGCTATTTTACAACAAAATTATTTTGCTTACGAGACGAAAACAATCGGACATGCTTAAAGAGTAATACAAACGTACTGACTGCTGGATACATGACGCGTCAAGCTCTTGCCATGGTTTTATTTTAAAATCAGCTGTTTCTGTGTTCTTTCATAAAACGACAAAGAGTATAGTACCTGTCCTATATAGCCAAAGTAACATGCATAGATTAGCCAAGGGGCCGATGCAGGATTAGACGCTTTTTACGGTTACCTCAATTTTTTGTCAAAATTTTCGCGCCAAACGAAAGGCAAGATGAAGCACGCTATTATGTCTTATAGCGTGTTATTTTATAACCACTACATGTAATGTGGAGTACAACATTTTAATGAATTTCTGTGTTATTATTAAATTTGTTAATATTATTTCATAAATTTACCACATATTACCCCGCTAATTTTTTATTTAGTTTTTCACGACACGGAAGAGTCATATTTAAAACTGTGTATAATTTGACATACAGCGCTATGTTCTTATTGTTTAAAAGCATAAAAATGCTTTGGTTATTATTTTACACATAGGTATTATGAGTTCATTGACATATTTTACGACTTTTTTATTTTTTTTATTCATTTAACCATTACTACTGGCAATCCTTAAAAACTTTCAGGGTTACACAGCGGTGTTAATTAATGTACTATACCGAAATTTTAGAATTTCATTTCACTTTCAGCGTTTCATCTTCTCCAGAATGGGGAGCACCATTTCGAAGGAGGGTCGTTTGCCGGGATCCTCGTTCATGCAGATCTTGATCAGCTTGGATATATGTGGGGAGACGCCCGGAGGAATTGTGACGCGTAAACCTTCGAGTGCGATCTTCATACCACACTCCATCGGTGATAAGTCAGCAAATGGAATCTATCAACGACATGAAAAAATAATTTGTTAGAAAAAAATTATTAACAAGGAGTATCCTTGAAGTAGGCCGTGAGGTACTGGCGTAAGAACCACTTTTCTTTTCTTGGTGTCTTAAGAGGTGGTGAATAAGTGAGATTGCCTTAAATACCGCAAGGGAAACAGAATTTTTTCAGATCCGACCAAATTGAATAGACTATAACATTAGTACTATAGATTAGGGCAATACCAGGCCTAATCCTCATGCACGCAAGTGGCAAATTTTCCTTCCAGGAGAAGCACTCACTTTTATGGACTAATGATTCCTGAATTTGTTTAAACTTCTAAAAATATCTTCACGCAATTCCCAATACAGGGGTAGACAGAGGTCTAGTCTAGACAATTAAGTCCCTACGACCCACCTTCCACCGAAGATATTTTCGGACTACGTGACAGCTGGTGAACCCACCAAGCCAATGATGTAATTCGTACATAGGTTTTAGAAAAAACCCATTGGTACGAGCCCGCCACCTTGGGATCGAACTCGGGTCTCTTGACTCGAAATTCCGACCACCCAACCACTCGGCTATCATGACTTTTTTAAACTTCTCAACTGACATATTCGAACAACTCGACTATGGTAACTACTACATGAAAAATACGAGTCCCAATGGGTTTATTTTTCCAAAGTACAATTTATATCGTGAGCTGGAACATAGAGACTACGTCGGGCTACCACCTGTCACGTTGGCCCAAAACAAATGTCTTCGTTGTAAGGTGGGTCGAAACGACTTAATTGTCTACACCAGTATTGGGAATGGCGTCAATGTAGAGTTATGTGTGTGTGTGTGTGCGTGTCTGTGCGTGTGTGAGAGAGAGAGAGAGAGAGAGAGCAGGGGGGCACCTCTCTGGTGGCGAGCTCCCACAGCAACACGGCGAAGCTCCACATGTCGGCGGCCTCCCAGTTGCGCTTGGCGGCCGGCTTGCTCAGCGCCTCGGGCGCCATCCAGCCCGGCGAGTACACGCGCCCGCGCTCCTGGAACGAGAACTTCGAGTCCGCCATGTTGATGCGGGCCGTCAGGTCCTCGTCGATCTGGAAAAGAGAATAAATCTTTATTAGTTACATGCTGCAATGAGTAAACGGTAAAATGTAGTGTAAGTGGTGGGTCTGTTGTGGTACAAAATTTCAAGTATCGATAGTGTCATAGTTTATTCAAACATTTCTCTGTAATAGATGTCAATATGCTCCCAGACAGGTATATAAAGGTCATGCTAAAATGACGTCGGCATTGCCGACGTACAGAGCAAAACATAAAAATAATTTAAAAAAACGGCACATCAGAGTCATACAAATAACGACAACCGATAACATCCTGGCTGTATATGTAAAAAAAGCGAAACATCAGTTATACAATAAAATAACGAAGACCAATAACAGTCTGGCTAAATATTGTAAAAAAAAAGTTTACAGTGGAGTTCATGATAAACGTCACGCCTGGCAGAATATAAAAAAAAAAATAAAAAACAAAGAAAAAAGTTAACACCAGAGTCACACTATAAACGTCACGCCTGGCAGAATATAAAAAAAAAAAAAAAAACAAAGAAAAAAGTTAACACCAGAGTCACACTATAAACGTCACGCCTGGTAGAATATAAAAAAAAAACAATGAAAAAAAGGTAACACCAGAGTCACACTATAAACGTCACGCCTGGCAGAATATAAAAAAAAAAAAAAAAACAAGAAAAAAAGTAACACCAGAGTCACACTATAAACGTCACGCCTGGCAGAATATAAAAAAAAAAAACAAGAAAAAAGTTAACATCAGAGTCACACTATAAACGTCACGCCTGGCTGAATACAATAATAAAAAAACAAAAAAAAAAAGAAAAAACAGCGCGGCCACCGACCATGATGTGCTTGCTGTTGAGGTGGTACGGCGGCAGCGTGCGGTCGCGCTGCAGCGAGTGCAGGTAGGCCATGCCGGCGGCCGCGTCGCGCGCCAGCCGCAGCGCCGCGCCCGCGTCCAGCACCACGCCGCCCCGCCGCCGCCGCCGCCGCCGTGCAGCAGCGCGTGCAGCGAGCCCCACGACATGTACTGCGAGATCACCACCAGCGACGGCGGCGACACGCAGCACCCCACCTGCGCCACCACCAACCCATCACCGCCGCGCTCCGCACTCGGCGACAGGCCCGAGTTCGATCCTCAGGTGGCATCACGCCCATCATACCACGCTCCACACTCGGCGACAGGTCGCGGAGTAGGCCCGAGTTCGATCCTCAGGTGGCAGGCTCGTACCAATGGATTTTTCAAAACTTATGTACGATTTACATCGATAGCTTGGACATAAAGACAGCGACGGGCTCAACAACCACACAGGTTGTGCCATAAATGTCTTTGGTGGTAGGTGGGTCGAAAGGACTTAATTGTCCTTAATTTAGAGTAATTAACTAAAATAAATAAAATTTTAGTTACTTGCTCTAAGACCAGAGCAATGTATGTGATGTTCCTATCTTTGTATGTATACATTTATATTGCATGCTTTACTAGGAGATTACTGTGTATAGAGTCATGGTTAAAGACTCTTTAATTAGTTTTACTCAAATGGATTACATGGACAAATGGATGGAAATTTTGTTTTACAGAAACCAATTTTTTTGAAAGTAGCTAATACACAAATAAAGAAAGGAATTAGAAATGCATTAGGAAAGGGACTAGTAGGTAGGTTATCTCACTCACTAGACAAAAAGCAGAGAAATAAAATGCCTATGTCTCTGTATGGGTTTGGCAGTGTCCCCAACCAAGTAAGATCATTTATGCAAAAGCTGCACGGTTTTGAATACGGACATTTGAAGATATAGACAACATCATTTTAAGTACCATTTATCTAATTTGCGGCTACAAGTTAAATAATTAAAATTCTATAAAAAGTATAACAATTAATATATAAATATATATATAATATTTATATATTAATTGTTATACTTTTTATAACAATTAATGATACAATAATAGTTTGTATAAATAATTTGACAAACTCCATGGACGAGTGAACACCTGTTTTAAAGGTGTCGCCATCTAGAGTACCCGGGTTCGATTCCCAGTCGGATAAATGTAGAAAAGCACTTTTTCTACATTTTCTCGGGTCTGGTTAAGTCTTGTAGTGCCTTCGTTGTATCTCACCTTTACCAAGTGCTTTAGCATCTTACATTGGGTACAGAGCAATGTACGTGATGTTTGTTCCCATCTATATATGTATTTATTTATATTTATAATATAGTTCAAAACATAGTCCACATGAGTAGGAGTTATTGAACATAGCCCAAACTTACCACAGGCAGAATGTTAGGATGCGAAAATATACGCAGCTTAGGGAACTCCTCGTTAAAGTCGCGCTGTACCCGCGGAGTGCACTCGCGCACCGCTATTATTTTAGCGACGATGTCGTTCTTCTGCCAGCGGCCGCGCCACGTTTCACCTGAAAATATACGAGATGTTAGAAGGAAAGGTCAGGAATACTTAGAATTATGAACTCGATGGAGGCCAAAATATATCTAAGGATTAACTCTGGCAGTCTGTAATGGATGAAGCAATATTCTTAATTTTTTTTTTCAACACTATCATATTGTATTTACATAAATCCTCATTTAAATCTGTCAAGAACCATCAAGTAGAAATTCATAAATGTGTGGAGCAAGTGAAACCTGGACCCTGATTCATAGAGAGAAATGTCATTTAGAAGAATTTGAAATGTGAAAGGTCATGGATGCTGCACCGACAAGAGCCAAGCTCTTAAATTGAAGAAGGAAAAAGTTGAACACACGAAATTTATTCAGACATCCCAAGGATATTGTAGTGATCACATTCTTATTTATTTTCATTAAATTTTAAACCGGCATATGTCGCAGTATTTCTTGAAATAACAGAACCCGTTGTACCTATTACGATGTTTTGATAAATATCAAGCAATCTCACCCGATGGTGTTACAGCAATTCGTGTATGCAACGCCAGTTCGTTGATGTTGATACCCTTGTGACGAGAAAGGGTCGCGTCACGACTTCTGGTCTTCAAACCGAGCCAGGACTGATCTTTGAACTGGATTTTCTTCAGATCCTGGCCTTGTTGGTTGGCGAGTTCATGTAACCTGTACAAAATTGTGTTATTATAGTTATACATTATTACAGCCAGCAAAGACATGCTAACAGTGTAATGAAATGGCCTCCCACTGATAACTTGCTTAGTGCCAAAGTAATGATTAAACAAATTAGATTTTTATGAGACACATAAGTCACATAGCTGGGTGGTTATGTGGTTAGTGGATCAGAATTCGAGTCAAGAGACCCGAGTTCGATACCCAGGTGGTAGGCTTGTACCATTGAGTTTATTCAAACACTTATCAATGATTTATTTCTTAGGCTTGGACATAAAGACGGCGACGGTTTAACCTGCTATCATGCTGTCCCAATAAAATGACTTTGGTGGAAGTTGACTCAAAAGGACTTAATTGTCTAGACCCTGTCAACCCCAGTATTGGGAAGGGCATGAAGTTATTTTATTTATAGATACATTATTTAACTTTTAAAATTTGAGCTATAAATATTACAGAAATTTAAAGCCACATTTATATTTTTTTTAATGTTAACTCCTTTACTTGAATACAGAGCCACAACTTTGAACACAGATGATCAAGTATTCTGACATGAAGAAAATGGGAAAAAGATAAATTATTACCTTTGCACAAGTTGCCCTCTCGTCTTGTCCAGTGGTGTATCACCATCTTTATTGGCGAGGGATACTAATGCACCAGCTAACACCAGATCTTCTGCAATGGCACTGTATCCCCAGAAGCAGGCGTAGTGAAGCGGAGAGTTGCCATGCTCATTGGTGAAATTAACATCCACACGGTTTTGTAGCAACTGTAAAGTGTAAATTATTCTGTATCAGTCAAGGTTTAAACTGTGTGTGTAGGCTCACCAACTGCACATTATCGTTAATAAGCTTTTATGAAAAGCCGAAGAGCTAGGCCACTGACCACCTCAGTATTGAGTATATTGTTATTTAATGTCAAGTCAAATCATTTATTTATCAATGTAAGTAACATACATTTTAAAACCTTCAATCATCCTTTCTTAATCTACAACAGTTTCGTAATGAAGTCCTCTAATGGAGAAGAAACAGGCAAAATAATCTGCATAGATATCTTCTTATGAAAAAAAAAATATCTTCACGCAATTCCCAAAACAGGGGTAGACAGAGGTCTTGTCTAGACAATTAAGTCCCGTTGACCCACCTTCCACCAAAGATATTTTCGGGACTATGTGACAGGTGGTGAGCCCGTCACCATCTTTATATCCAAGCGTATATCCAACGATATAATTTGTGCATAAGTTTTTGAAAAACCCATTGGTATGAGCCTGCCACCACGGGATCGAATTCAGGTCTCTTGACTCGAAATATTGACCACCCAAACACTCAGCTGTCGTGACTCTTTATATAACTTTAATTATAATTATATCTTCTTATTATACAATTTAAACAAGGTATATAAAATCGAAAACATTACTGGATAAATGGACAATGGATGGACAAATGGTAAATTCCACAGCATTTAGCAATTTTGTTAACCAAATAATGCAATTCTCCTAAAAATAAAAAATGCAAACAAAAAATTCAATATATTACCATTTGTACAATTGGTCGGTGACCATGAGCAGCAGCTAGATGCAGAGGAGTGTCATCCCCCATGTTCGTAACATTGATCCTAGCACCTCTTCTTATAAGCATCTCCACTATTTTAATGTGGCCTTCCTTGCATGCCCAGTGTAAAGGACTGAAGCCATGATCATCACTGCAACAAAATGCATTTGTCGGTTACTGAAATTGACAATCTCTGTGGAGTGGCGTACACATCGGTCTCCATAGTGTCGCCAACTCTGAGGTCCCGAGTTCGATTCATGATTGAGTCAATGTAGAAAACACTTTTTCTATATTTCCTCGGGTCTGGGTGTTTGTAGTATGTTTGTTGTTTCCGATTCTGTAATAAAAGTGCTTAAGCTGCTTACTTAGCGATCAGAGCAATGAATGTGATGTTTTCCTAATCTATGTATTTATTAATTATTATTACAAAATAAATGAAAAATTATGAGTTTATATATAAGTCATAATTTTTTTTAAATGGCATTAATTAAACATCTCATTTACAAATGCCTGGACAGTCTATGAATAACATATAAAACAAAGTCTGAAATATTACATAATATCTTTATTTTTCGGCCACTAAAAATATTTACTATATTATAAATTACACAAAACATTCAATATGGTATAAACATTTATGGCATAATGTGAAAACAGGAACACAAACAAAGAAAAGCCCCACCATTTTGACTAATGTTAATTAATCCTTCCAATCAATTGCAAATTTTAGCCACAAGCTACATTTGGTTGGTATTCAGTTTACTTTTAAAGGAATATATTAATAAATTTGTATTTGGAATGTACAGTTTTGAAAATATTTTGTTGGAATTATACTCCCTTAAGGCATATTGAATAGAAAAACGTAATATTTACATCATATTTATATAAAATATCTTCTACATAAGTCTATAAGTTCTATATAAATTTGATTATATATTAATAAAATAAAATATTAATAAACTTTCGAAAACCATGTGAGCCAATTGCTCGAAGAGGGGAGGGTCAAGAGTAATTGGTTACCTAGATGTGCATGCATGGAGATGATGAATCTGAAAGAAGCGAAAGAGATATGTAAGGATAAGGAGGACATTTGGAGATCTGTTCTCTCTGGCTACCCAGGGACTGTGCTTGAAGATAAGTAAATAAAATAAATAAATATATATCTTCAAACGAATCCCAATAATGGGGTAAACAGAGGCCTAATCTAGACAATTAAGTGCCTTTGACCCCCCTTCTACCAAAGATATTTTCAGGACAATGTGACAGTTGGTGAGCCTGTCACTTTTGTCCAAGCCAACGAATTAATTCGTACATAAGTTTTTAAAAACCCATTGGAACGAGCCTGCCACTTAGGGATTGAACTCTGGTATCTTGACCCAATATTTCGACAACCCAACCACTCAACTATTGTGACCTTTAAAAGTGAAAGGCTCATAAGATAAGTAAAATTTGATACACAGCCAGTCATGATACACACAATGATTCAAACATAAGCAAAATATATTTTGTATATATTAATGTTACCTCATTGAGTATAAAATTATTACTCATTTTACAAACATGTAATGTTTATGATAAGTAACTTTATAAAATACCTACAATCCATAGTAGCTTGTCCTGTTTTCAATATATTGAGGAACAATAATATAACTATAGTTTAAGTAAACATTAATTTAAAATCAGCCAAGTTTCTACCTACTATTCTTATCACAGTTATGGCTGAATAACCAAGTTGATTGTGACCTTGACTTTAGAGTTCACAAGTTGAGTGTTGCAGATGACTAATACATGGTGACAATTATGGGGATATACAAGTATATGTTTACCTACTACAGGTAATGCTTTGATGATGCTGAACTACAGAGCACACACAGCAAAACAAAGTAGTAATTTAGATTTAAATGATTTAAGTGAAAACTTTTAATTTCATGTACCTTATTGACTTCTAGTTCCTTAAGAGTAACCAGCTTTGAAACTGAATCATGTGTCAGACCATCAAATAAAAGAAGCTATATTAATTCAAATACTTTATTTTACATTGATTAGACTTTACCATATAAATATAAATATCTTAGGGGTAGACAGAGGTCTAGTCTAGACAATTAAGTCCCTTCAACCCACCTTCCACCGAAGATATTTTCAAGACTACCATATAGCTGTGAGAATTAAAAAACTGCACTACTTTTCTAAAGTTTAATCAAGTTTCTATCTATATCAGATGATTGAGAGATGAGTAATCCATCATATTTTGAAAAAGGTATACAAAAAAAGTCTACTCTATGAGACTACAACTATATAATATATATAAATTTTTAAACAATAACAACTGCCAAGATGAATAAGGTAAATATGAGTCACAATTTATGTTGTATCTGTAAGTTCTTCGTAGGCCTTTTAAGGTCATAGTTAGCACGATAACAGTGCATAATTAAAGCTATTTGTTTATATAAAGCATAAATTAACTTACTTTAGTGTCAATATTTGTAAGATTTCTACAACTTTAATATTATTTTATCAATGTATAAAATGTGTTTCATTTATTACTTTTGAGAAGAAAATAGTTAAAATAAACTTTAGCCCCATTCAAAAACTAAAGTATTTAATTGCGAAAGTGCCACCAGATGTTCGATACACACAGCGCTCGCGATTCACAGAGCGCTCAAACTTAATGTTAATTATCATAAAGACTTTTAACCCATATGCAACGATTAGCATGGGCTAAACTTACCCTTGATTCATATCATGTTCTGTATCATCAAGCCAAACTCGCACCTGCAAAGCGTTTCCTTCTCTACACCATTGAAATATGTCTTCCATGTTCACTTTTTAGACTACTTAACGAAATGTAAAAAAGCAAGCTGTCAAAACATTTGGATTTAAAGTAATTAGCACAATAAACTTAAATTTATTTCAATTAGAAAACTTTGAAAAAGGAAATACTAAAGTAAAACTACGATACGAGTCATTCGTTTAGTACCTATATTTTGACAGTTTCGCAATCACCGAAAATAAAATATTATGCTAACTAATTGAAAAATACAACTACTCTTCTATTGCTTTCTTTGTCTAGCAAGTGTATTTTCAGTATCAACTTTTCCCAGATTACCCTTTAGATTATGACTCTGAAATTCAGTCTGGTTATAAAGATATTGCCATTTATATTAGAGCCCAAAGATAATAAAAACCAGGCGTTTCTATTGCTATATAAAAGGTAGGATAAGATCTTTGAACATAGCAACCCATACAAAAATCTACCCGATGATAGTTAGGAAGTTTCTCAAAGATGCAAAAAAGTAATTTGCTCTAAGTATAGTAGCCAGATTTTCGAGAAATTCCTTCAGAGCTCTTGTTTGCATCATATTCCAAGCATGCTTAAATCTGAGAACTGTGTATCTAGGGCTATTAGACATGTTCAACTAGCGTGTTACCGAATTGTACAAATATGAACATGTATTATCCAGACTGGAAATCATTATCTAATATTGCAGAACTGATTATTTAAGCCACCAAGCTTTAAACTAAGCCCTTTAACGTTAGGTTAAATAAAAAAAAATACGATACTTCGATAGGAAATAGGTAATGGATCGAACTTATCAAACAATACTTTAGTGTTTTTCGAAGTAGTCTGCGTTCTTCATTATACATATTTGCATTCGATGGAAGTACTGAGAAAAGCAGTGGGCTCATTCTGTCTTAGGATTCCCTTCTATGGCGTTTGCGAATGCAGTCACCAGATCTTCAGAACTCATAAAGCAAATACCACGAAGATTACGTTTGGTTCTAACACAATCCCTGACGGGGTAGCCAGAAAAACCAGATCGCCAAATGTCACAATCCTTGAATACCTCTTGCTATCCTTTTAGATTCATCCGAAGAGAGGATGGTCAACATTACTCGGATACTTAGACGTGCATGTATGAAGAGAAGCATAAGAGGCATGTAAGGACCTTAACACTTTTATTTATTCATTTTATTTTATAGAAAAGGGAGGCAAACTAGCAGGTGGCACACGTGATGTTAAGTGATTACCGCCGCCCATGAACACCCGCAATACCAGAGGCATAGCAGATGCGTTGCCGGCTTTAGAGTGCCCCTTAGTCATTAATAAAATTAAGTTCAAGACCAAGCACACCACTGCAAGACTTCAAGATATAGTGAGCACATTCTGCGTAAATCGGATCCAAATTTAATAAAGTTGACGGTAGCCGAAGGTAGCTGTGACTGCGACACGTTCAAGTCCTCAGCCCCACCGTGACCACAGATGCTGTAAAGCATCCAAAACGTCGGGAAATAAAAATAGTTTGTAAAAACTAATTAAAAACGCGAAAAAATCAGAAAATCGGTTCAGGAGTCATTTTATTCTGTCGGGACTAAATGGTAGTTGACTCATTATCTCAAAACCTGCCAAATATTCAATTGTTTGTTTTGCGGAATGCACTGAAACGTTGGTGAAGGCTTCTTCTAGGGTGCTGCAGTTGAACATTTCCATGACAACAGGCAAATAACAGTTACCATATCAGTCTGCATCAGTAACAGTCCTGTCTTCCAACCCAACTATCGCGAAATGACATTTCCGACCAACGAAGTATATAACATGTTTTTTTTCTTGACTTGTTCTTTAGTTTAGTTGCCTTTTCCTTAAAAGGAAACACCCATTACGTAGATTGTCTTTTGGTTTCTGTTTATTAGCAAGATGACCATATTCATCACTTGTGACGCTGTCAAATACAGCATTCGAGTCACCTCTGTAGAACTTTACACATCACCATTTGAGATATCAGATCTCTATCGCCCACGCTTACTCCAATTGTAAACATTGAACGTAGCTATCATAGCTTTCTTCTTGTACAAAAACACAACGAAAGTCGTAATAAATCATGGATCGAAAATTTTCTCACATTAAATTCATTATGTGGTGTAACAAAACTTGGAATTGACTCTTATGAAAAAAAAATGAATGCAGTATATCATGGCTATGCGTGGGTCTTACATAAGATCTATAGGTGTCTCTGATGGTTTGAAACGTTCCTGTATAACAAAGTAATTACATACTTTTTTGTTCTCCTTGTAATAGGCGTCTATTGAATCAATGATTCTAATACATACCACTGATGTTTGTCAATAAATTAGTAGAATTCATTCTTGCAAATGAACAAAATTTGTAGGGGTTTCAGTAAAGCAGTTTTTAACAAAGTATTTTATCCTTAGAACTACAATAATGTCCTAGGAGACTGCAACAATAGCACTAAACAATATCTATGTGTTTGATGTATATCTGTTGGATAATAGAGTAATTTTGGTTAATTAAAAGAAGCAGGTTAACAATTAAAAAGTTTAGGTACACTTAAAAATAATCACAGCCAGAGAGCTGTTCAGGCCAAGTGCAATGCTCAAAACAGTTCTCAATTATATCAAAGTCTTTATTAAAACTAAAATCTTAATGTACAACACTATTTCTTGGCGAATGTTATCTTCATTGCATGAGTTGGAGTGATCTTAAAGCCTTGTAGAGCTTCCTTTGCTGCTGCAGATTGCATTTCATTTGCAAATTCAACAAAAGCAATATCATGCCTGTTTGGTACGAGACGAACTTCTTTGAAGCCAGGGAATCTGCAAACAACATGGTTTGTGTTACTAATATAATTGAATATTAAAATAGGTCTGTATACTTTCAATAATTTTTTTACGGTTTGTCACAATTAGCTATCAAATAATGTAGACATTGTAAATTTGTAACATTTGTATTACTGTAACACTATAGTAAAATATCTTTCAGGAAGAACCTTGGAAGACTGAAGAAAAAGAGAAGTCCAGAGCTTCTTCTTCAATTGCTTTAATAAGCTAGTAACCTAAGTTCAATAATTAATAAAATATATTATGTAAATTGCAAATTTTCTTGCTGAATTCATTACATTATCCACACACATTATCAGTAAGGAAACATTGTGAAGAATCCTGCACTTTGGAAAAAAAGTAATATTAAAAAATATATATATACTCTGGAGCAGCAAGGTCGACATTCCCTAGTAATAGCTTTAACCTAGCAATGGGCATTTACAGCCTGCTACTTTATCTTCTAGCAGTTGCCTTTATGCCAATATAAGTATACTGTGGTATTTAACAAATAAAGTCAATATAAATCTGTAACTTTTTGTTGTTTATGATGCATTACTAAGACTACAAAATTAGAATAAGAGCTAATCAGTTATCTATTATTATTGAAATAATAGTAAAAATGGTACTTACTGGTTGAACAACATAGACAACATCATTTCAGAAGTTTCATCAGGTAGATTTGTGAGGAACAGAATTTGGTTCGGAGGTTGTTCAGCATTGACATTATTAAGGAGATTGGGCTGACCAAATCCAGGAATGACACCTCGACTGGCATCCTTACTCTTCTTTTTCTTGCTTTCTTCAGAACTTCTTGGTACTTTGGGACGCTTTGGTCTTTCCTGGAATGTTCCCTTCACTTTGGCTATTACATCACTGTCTGTCTTTGAATATTGAATACGCTGAAAGTGTAAAATTTTTAATTCAATACTAAAAGTAAGTTAAAAGAATTGAAAAGGTAAGAACAACAGAAAGGTAGAGAAATATAAAATTCTTGACTAGACATTCTTAGCAAAGTATAATTCTGTGGGTGGTGATGAGTAACCAGATCTTCTTTATCTCCAACTATCTATAACAATATCTATATTAAATTATTGCTATAAAATGTTAATACTGGTGTTGCTATATTGAGAGAAAACCTGTGTAAGTCAGAAGAACTATAAAAGCCAATTTAATATAATTGCATTGGCTGACCAAAAAGAAACAGATATCTTTCAATATTAAAGATTAGAACGATCTTATGATTATAATAAATAAGGGATGATTTGAGCATGTTGTAAGGAATCAGTGGAGAGTAAATGGTGAATAAAGTATTATTAAACACAAAGTCAAAATAGTAATTGCGGTAGGCCAAGACTCTATAAAGTCATAAGAAAGTTTTTAAAAGTGAAAAACTGTGAACATGTAAACCAAGAACATGAGCAAGTTGATTAAATAAATTAAATTTGTGAGTACTGGGATACCCCAATGTGGATTTATAGAGAAAATGATGAATCTGGTAGATGTATGTAAGGATAGGATTGTGACACATGATGATCTCTTCTCTTTGAATGTGCATACATCTCAGGGATTATGCTTGCAGATAGTACCAATATTATTATATTCACATAGGTTTCGAATTAGCAAATTAATTTTAATTTTATTGACACCTAAAAAGCGAAATTATATCATGTAGCAACATAACATACCATAGGTTTGTCATAAAATGGAAATCCTTGCATACTTCGTAAAGCAACTGTGGCACTGGATATTTCCTTAAAAATAACAAAAGCTTGACCTCTCATTTTAAGTGTTTTCATTGCAACAATATCGAGTATTTGTCCAAACTGTGAGAAGATGGCATATAAAGATTTTTTAAGTTCCTCTTTTTTTATTTTCTCATTTAGGTTATTTATGTATATTGTATGATTAGGACGAATATCCATAGCTGAAACAAAACCAAATTTTACAAATAAGGCACAGATATAAACGGTATTTCGCACCATATGAATTACATATTTACTTAGTTAACATAAATTATGTTGAAGGTTTTCTTAAACAAATTTGAGGTTATAAATAAAAATGTATGTTACCATGACCTTTAAGGTTATATTATTTATGATATATTGGTAATTAAATAAAGTTACTGATAAAAGTGGCTAAACTACATATAATTATTAAAACTTACTCATTTTTGAAGACTGGGTATGGTGTAACCGGTTCAATTCGACTATAATAAAAAGCAAGTTTCCTTCGTAAGTATAACTGAATTGCGAACGAAATGTTTAGACAATATTAAATACGGTGAGACCACTTTCTAAGACGCAATTTAATACAATAACCCAAAGTTATTCACACTCTATCGACTGCAATATACAATAATATTATACGCCAAAGTCGGGATATATGACGCTAAGCACCAAAGAGTACAAAATCACTACGTTCAAAGAGAATATAACCACTACATTACTACTTCTCAGTATTAATAATATTATACACTGTGGACGCTACGCTACCGCCAGGAAGTCCAGAGTATACTATTAAGATACAGTGATTATATACTCATTGACACAAACCAAATAATATATAATCACTAGGCTCTAGCACAAAATATACAGGTTGCCCGGTATGGCATAGGTCGCGGGTTCGAATCCCGACTGTGTCAGTTGATTTTTTAACGTTCGCTTTATTTTAATAATAAAAACTTCAACATAACTTATACGTTTAAAATTTTATATCTTCTTAAACTGAAGAAAATAAATATTAACTTCATCTCCATACGAATGTAATTTATAAGCTTGTGTTTTATACAGGATGGTTCTTAAATTCAACTTATGTGTTGACGATCAAAATGAATACAAAACATTCTCCAATTATCATATAAAGACATTTTTTTATCACACGGCACACAGTATTTTTAAAGATCAAAAGGGACTTTAGTAATTGGGGTGCATATAAATATAGTTAAAATGTCTAAATTTCTTGAAAAAATTACGATAGTCAATATTACCACCGTCATGTTATGTATACTGTTAATATCCTACGTTGGCTAATCCTGGGTATATCAGAAAATTATAGAAGCAAATTGAACAAATTTAAGAAGAAAATAAGCACTTTATAGCGATAAGATAGCTTACAGTATCTGAGCTTGGAAGCTAACGATTGCGGACTCTAAGTTCGACACGATAGACGGAAAACATTTATGTGATGAATATGATATTGTGTATTCCAGTCGTTAATCTTTAAATGTACATATAAATTACGTTTCAATATTTTTTTTTATTATTTTGTTGATATATTATTTTTAAATTTATTGAGGTTTGTTTGCTATATTTCTATACTCTATGCTACTACCCAAAAAAGTTTGAATGGTTACGAGGCCTTTGCCTATTCTAGTAAATGAGAATAACAAAAACATTTCTTCGCTTCGTTGTTTCGCGCGCTGCACTGAATTGTCATATTGTATTGTATTGTATTGTTGATTTTCATGAATCAATTTTGGCTATGAACATTAATTTATTTAAAGAAAAGATCTAAATTAAATAGTTAAGTGTATTTTATAAAATAACATATCGTTAAAGTTAAGTTCTTTTTTCTACAAGATGCATGATTTTTCGAATGATTTTGACTCTGTTAGTGCCGATTTATGGATTTCTAAGGAAGAATCTTGGAGAGAGAAATTATTGAAACTTTCTAATTGGTATCAGGTACCTAATTTTTGTGTTTTTTTTTTTAATCATAGCTGTAATTATTATATATTGAATTACATGTATGACCTCCATTTAACCTTTCAGATCCCCTTATTGAATTCAAACGCATCGCACTATTTATCTGACGGCAGATTGGTTCGATTTCGTGGTATGGTTCAAGATATGTACAACCCTGAATTTTATTTTGAAAAATTTGAAGTATACAATAGTGCAACTAATGAAGTTCAAATTAAATCTGGAAAATATCGCGATACTGCACATATTATGGTATGTTATTATTTATTTATTTGGCAATATTGTGACGTGAATCTGAAACATAATTGAAGTGCCATAAGTGTTTCCTATCTCTGCCATATCAACCTATATGCATATACATGCTAACATTTATTTTGACTAATAATATAACATAACAAAGTAAACTCAATTTGTGATAATGTCAACATATGTTACTAGTTGTCACTCCCATGACTGACTTGATATTGGCAGACTGTAAAGAGAGGAAAAAAGATAAATAAGAGAAAGAAGAATTTGTGATAGGATAATTGGTGACATGTCATTTATTATTTTAATAACCTATTTATTTAAAAAATAAACCTGAAGGGCAGAGGTCTCTTATGAAATATTATTTAACTAAGGTGAATGTGACAGGTAGTGAGCCCGTCGCCATCTTTACATCTAAGCCAGCAATATGTTCATATGTTGGTTTTGAACTACTATATAATTATAGACACTAGAACTGCTTATATAATTATGAAATTGATGCAAGTGAAATAGGTATGTGTAAATTGAGACACTTGGAGAACTGTTTTCTCTAGCTACTCCATAAGGGATGATCCATGAAGATATAAATAAATAAAAGATAAAAACTTTGTTCTTCTTATTTTAATATTCCTAATAGCAACATTCCCTAGTAACTTTGCATGTCTATTATGCATGGCTATGATTTTGATTAATTTGAACAAAGTGTTTATCATTACTTAACTACAATAGTAAGCCATTCAAACTTGTGGAGTTTTTTATAAGTACTTAAAAAATGTAGTATATTATTTTAGGTATCACCAATACTTTTCCAGCACAAGCCACATAATGACTTATTGTTTTTTTTTTATAACTCAGCTTACTATAATGGTTACTATTGCAACTTTTATAGAGTTTTATAGATTAAATTTTTAATGGGAGAAAGATTTTTTTTAAAATAATTTTAGTACTTTTTGATATTATATGTTACAGACCAATACACAAACATACAAAGAACTAAATCCTTCCACTTCATAATGTTAGTTTTATTTTAGCTTATCTTTTTTTAATACCTAATTAAATTTTTTAGTTAGACTTAAGTCATACAAATTATTCATTACAGGAGAATGAAAAAATTAACTACACAGAAAATTTAAAAAGCGCACAAAGGCAAGCTATGGTTGTTGTTTCATTACCAGGTCTAAGTGATTGGGCTCAAAAGATGGAAGATCAGCATAACCATTTAAAACATTTAGACCAACAACCTAACACATCTAAGAGGCTAAGCTCAAATGCAAATATTAAACTCAAGCGAACTTATGATGAAACAGAGGATCATGAAACTATGGAAGTTGTGGAAAATGATAACATAAATAAAGAGCCAAAGACAGAAGAAAGTGTAAATGATGATTCAAAAGTTGTATCTAGAGAGCATTTACTAAATTTTCCACTGCCAGATGTTTCCAGCAAATCATGTATTGTTAAGGTGAGCAATATGTAGTACATACTTCACAATCTTCAAAATTCAGTGGTATTCACACTGATTTTCATATTACCTCTAGCTATATATCTACAGATTTTTCTTTATTGCTTATGTAACAACAGTGTGTTAAAGTCACCAAAGTGGTCACAAAACATCAAATTACTTATACCGTTCATGTAATTTGATTTTTGATATTTTCTAGAAAAATAAAATAATTAAATATGTTCACACAATTCCCAATACAGGGGTAGACAGAGGTCTAATCTAGACAATTAAGTCCCTTTGACCCACCTTCCACTGAAGATATTTTCCAGACAATGTGATAGGTGGTGAGCCCGTCGCCGTCTTTATGTCCAAGCCAACGCTATGAATCATACATAGGTTTTGAAAAAAGCCATTGGTACAAGCCTGCCACTTGGGGATCGAACTCGGGTCTCTCAACTCGAAATTCCGAACACCCATCCTCTCTGTTATCATGACTACTTCTTAAACATGGTTAAATATTATCTAACCATAAAAGAATATGAAAATAAACCATTTGTATTGTCTGCCATTGTTTTTCAGATATATGATGAGTCTGAAAATCTTAAATTAAATGACATGATTGAGGTAGTAGGCTTCCTGTCCGTGGATCCTGCTCTATCAGGTGAATTCCAGGCAGAAAAGAACTCCTTTTTGGAGCCTGAATGCGATACAGATGTTGAAACCATAACGCATAACCCACCACCAAGTTTAGTACCCAGATTACATGCTGTTTATGTGAAGAAACTGGATCATTGTAATCCATTAATTGAGGAAACATTTGATCAAGGTAAGACTAAGAAATTATCTCTACATACATACATACATATGATCACGCCTCTTTCCCGTAGGGGTAGGCAGAGACCACTTCTTTCCACTTGCTACGATCCTTACATACTTGTTTCGCTTCATCCACTTTCATTATTCCCTTCATACATTCTCTTCGATTCAGGGTACTCTTGACCTGGCCTTTTTTCAGGACGTCCCTAATTTGGTCTCGAAACGTCCGCCTAGGTCTTTCCCTTCCTACCCTTCCATTCACACTCGCCTTATATGCTTTTTTCGTCAATCGTTCTTCATTCATTCCCTTGATATGGCCAAACCATCTCAGCATACCTTTCTCAATTTTAGTCACTACATCTTCTTTCAGACCACAATGTTTCCTTATTTCACTATTCCTTATCCTGTCACTCAGTTTAACATATTTCTTAATGCTCTCATCTCAACTGCATTTACTCTGCTTTCATGTTTCTTCTGCCATACCCAACTTTCACTTCCGTACATGAGTGCCGGAACCAAAACTCCCGTATGCACAGCCAAACGAGCCTTGTTAGACACCATCCGACTGCTCATAAAGGAGTGCAAAGCTCCATTCACCATGTTTCCTGCATTCACTCTTCTTTCAATATCACTCTCACACTTTCCATCTCTTGTGAACTTTGAACCCAGATACACAAACTCATTCACCTGTTCAATTTATTCATCTCCAATCATTATATTGCAGTATGTCATGGCCTCATCTCTTTCGTCTTCTTTACATTCATCTTCATCCCCTTTCTAACAAAAGCTCCACTCATAGCAGTTACCATCTCCTGCAACTTCTCGGCTGAAGACGCAAGTAATACTTGATCATCAGCATAGAGAAAACATTTGACGAGTAACTCATTCATTCTCAACCCACTTTCATTCTCTTTTAAATCTGTCAAGCAATTGTCCATGAACAGATTAAACAGCCACGGTGATGCTACACATCCCTGTCTAACACCTTTTTCGATATTAAACCATTCAGTGTATGCCCCGTTTATCCTTACATAGGCACAGGAATCCCTATAAAGAGATTGCAATGCTTGTATGACACACTGCTGACACCTTTCACGGACAATGCTGACCACAATTCATTCCTCACCACTCTCATCATAGGCCTTTTCTAGATCCACGAACGTGCAATAGACCTTCTGGTTTTTAGCCAGATACTTTTCGGCTATGCACCGCAAGGAAAAGACCTGATCCGTACACCCCATTCCCTTTCTAAATCCCGCATTTGCAACCCATACTTTTTCGACTGTTTCATTCACAACCCTTTCAATCAACACTTTTGTATACAATTTACCGACGACGCTGAGAAGGCTTTTATACCGCGGTAATTTACGCAGTACTCCCGTGACCCTTTTCCCTTATATAATTGCACGATTACGGCTTTGCACCAGCCTCCCGGTACTTGCCCATTTCGCCAGCACAAATTGAAAAGGCGGTACAGCTGACTAGCCACTTAGCCCTGTCCAGTCCTGAGCATCTCGACGGTAATTCTATCATATCCGGCAGCCTTACCTATTCTCATACTTTTCAACGCTTTTACTATTTCATCCACGCTTATCTCACTTTCATCAACATTTATATTAACCATGGAAGGTGCCGGGTGTTGTACCTGCACTGCTCTCTTTCAAATAAACATTCCAAATACTCTTTCCATCACTTTAACACATATTCTTCTCCTTTTATAATGCTCCCATCTTGACTCCTGATTGTATTCAGCTCCGAGGTAGAGGTTTTTCCTCTGGCTCTATTGACGGATATCCAGAAAAACTTGATGTTTGACTGGAAATCTTCATTGAGCCTCCTATCAAAATCATCCTTTTGTTCTTCTTTCTTTCTAGTCACAACATCTTTCGCAGCTGATTTGAATCTTTTATACTTCTTTCTCGCTTCCTTTATCTCGTCATTTGTCGCCTTTTGAAGTTTTTGGTCAGCTTTTGTTGCTAACCAATCCAACCACGCTTTCTTCTTTTCTTGCACAGCCTTTTGTACATCTTTATCCATCCACACATTATACTTCTTTCTTCCTTACCTTCGTTTAGCTACTCCGCATACCTCAACAGCAACATTCACGACTCCTTTCTTAAATGTCTCCCACAAAATCTTCAATCACACATATCTCTTCTATGCCTTTAAAACTTTCTATCAGTTTTTCTACATACTCGTCTTTCTTATCTTTTTCTTGCAGATTTTCCACTTCTATTCTGTCCAAAACACTCGTAGGCTCAGCTCCACGGTTTCGCCATCGTTTAAAGAGGCCATGTATTCGGGCTATGACCAGTAAGTGGTCTGTGTCAAGGCCTACACCGCCGTATGCTCGAGTGTCTAGCAGTTTCTTCCTCTATCTTTTATTCCCAATAACAAAATCAATCATACTTCTAGACTCACCCTCAATTCTTGTATACAAATGGAACTTTTTGTGATCAAACATTGTATTGGCCACGCACAGATTCCATTCCAAGCATACTTCAAGTAGGCTTCTCCCATTTTCGTTCACTCTCTCGTCCCCAAATGTACCCAGTACTCCTTCATACCCATCACGCTTTACGTCAACCCACCCATTAAAGTCCCCTAACATCATGATCTGATCATTTTCTCCGCATTTATTCAAGACCTATCTCATGCAATCCCAAAATTCCTCTCTCTCTTGTTGGGCTTTTAATGACCCACCTCCGCGCAGATCCGTCGGTGCATAGACCCCCAGGGATAAACAAACGGGTGAGTCCAACTTTTAACCTAACCCAGAGGAGTCTTGGGCTTACACATTCATGCTCTATCACACATTCAACTATTCGAGAGGAAAGAATCACACCAACTCCCTGACAGCCTCGGCTGGTTTGGGGAATCCCGACCAGTATGCCGTGTAGGGACCATGAACCGTCGTGTCACATCCTTTCCTCTTTGTTTCGTTCACGCACAGGATATCTATACATCATTCATCCATCATCTGACATACTTCATCTACCTTACCATCCATTCCTCCTCTTACATTCAACTTAAAAATTATCTCTGCTATACTTTATCTTCCACTTAATGTTTACATTATTTTGAGGTGTATTATAGTAATACATCTTATGAGCTGTGATCCAAAAAAATTTACATAAAACGATAAAGTCATACTAAGTAATTTTTTGTATATATAAAAGGGCATTTTTATTAAGGAATTGTTTTAGAATAATAACTTCTAATTTATATCCCAGGAAATTACCTATTTTCATCAAAATAATAAATGTGACTGTGATATCATTGAAATGTTATGTGTGTTTGTATTTGTTAAAAACGAAAATTGAGTGCTAATTTTTTGAGACTCCTAAAATCCTTTGATAAAAATATATAGTGTGATTCATGTGTAAATTGTATTTTATACTACACTACATTTTATAATTTAAAGAATAGAGTTTGTTAATATATATTATTGCCCTATCAAAAAAAATTAGCATAAACATACATAGCACAGTTTCTTTAAATTTATTCTTTAATATTGAATGGTAAAAATATATAATTTCAGCAATGGTATTAAATGAAGCAAATTCAGCAAGGGAGCATCTTTTAAAGGCATTAACAGAGTTACTTCTTGGAGACCAATTGGCAGCCGAATATTTGATATGTCATCTCATTGCTTCTGTGTAAGTAAAACCTTTTTCTACAAATACTGTAAAGAAATGCATCTAAATACTGTCTATCTACAATTATATTATGATAGTCTTTTATTTTTCCCCTTTTTCACTTAATTTACACTTCATCCATACTAATATTATAAATATGGTTCATTTGCGGTTAAACTGATTATGAAACACAATTTGGAATGATGTTTGACTCCTCAGAAAGGACATAAGATATTTTTATCCTGGATAACAATAAACCATCCAATAAATGTTTTCCATGCAGAAGCTGTTAGCAGTAGTTAGTAATTCATTATTTTCCTAAAAGAATCTATTATTATGTGCTTCTTAGATCAGCTAATGAATTGATATTGATTCAATGACTGAATCAATCTTTAACAGTAGTACAGAGTAAAAGTGTATATAATCCTTTTTAATAATAAGAGTCCCAATAGCCGAATAGCAAGAGTCACAATAACGAATATATATGTTTATGATAAAAACACATCCTAGCCATACTTATTTGATTAAAATGCCTGCCTCTAAGGTTTGTCTTTTAATAACAGTTTTGTATACTTTGTTTTAAATGATTTAATTTTTGCTATTATATTTACATTTTTACAGGTATCTTCGTCAAGATACCCTCGCTCTCGGACAGTTTTGTTTGAACCTCTCCAATCTGCCAATAAGTAAATATCCAAACTATGCAAAGCAGCTGTATGATATAATCAAGCAATTTGTAACGAAAAGTTATTATCTACCACTCACAGTTGATAATTTGAACACAATGGCTCTGTTACCAAAGTGAGTACCACTTGTTTTTATAGTGCAGTTTGAATTTATTTTGGCTTAAAGCTGTATTGCAGCAGTTAAAGAATCTGCTGTATCTTTTTGCTGTACATTGGGTTGTGTCAGAGGTGGCTATGGGCAGAGCCTTACAAATTTGAATAGCTATAGGCAACAGTTTCGTGTGTAAGTGTAAGTAAGAGGCAACTACGGGAAACAGCCTTGAATATCGTTATGGCAATCGATAGATGGCTGGATAACCATCTCTAAAAATTTTAGACCAAAATCAGGGCGAGTGGTCTGCTACTGTGATCGCCGGTCCGCTTGCTAAGTGTGGCGATTATAACAAATCCTCCCTATGGGAGAGGTCTATGTTCAGCAGTTGACTTTGGTTGGGCTGTGAAGAAGAAGAAAGAACATTCATATACACATTCTGAACGATCCTGAGCCACCTGCATTCATCGACTTCCCGCAATGTTGTGCAGTTTGTCTCTCCATCTTGTAAGGTGAAGTCCTACACTGCACTTGCCATTATGAGGCTGCCAATCAAGAACCTTTCTTCCCTAACAATTGTCCGTTCTGCGAGCTATGTAGCCAGCCCATTGCCATTTCAACATGCTAATCCTTATGGCTTTGTCGGTTACCCTGGTTCTGCTGTGGATATCATCGTTGAATTATCTCTTATATATGATTATGAAAGTATATTGTATCTTAGTCTTGGACTTTATGACGGCGATAGGCACTAGTGACGTTGTCACAAACAGGCTTCGTTGAAGATGGGTCGAAAATATTTTATTATCTAAACTCCCTGTCCTCCCCCAGTATTGGAAAAATGCGCGAAGATATACACAAATATAAATATTTAAAAATTTCAGAAAAGACTATGACTGCAACAGACTTACAAGCGGAATCCTACAATTGAGTAAACACACACATTTGATATTGGACGAAACGAAAATGGAACAGGGTCGTTTGGACGCTACAGGTGTCAATAATATTACTGCACTGGGCAATATGATCACAACACAGAAAGTGGAATATGATTTTAAGTATTACAAGATGGAGTTTGATTCTGATATAGCTGTGTTGGTACTTTCTGAAGGAAAATCTTTGCTTCCAGTGAGTATCAATAGGTTTTTGTTTGACCTAAAATATATAGAATCTTTATGTGTAATGTATGGGAAAATAATACTCGGAGGTTTGGAATAGTGTGGACATTGTGAGTATATAGGTCCGAAACTGGTCTGGTCAGTGCCTTCACCGATTATACATACGTGTGTTAAGCAGTTTTTAATTATTTGATTTAATAATATCTCACGAAAGTTTTAATAATTTAATGCCAACATAAGCTTCAAAGGGAGGGTATTATACACATAAATACGTCTTTTTTAAAATGATTTCTTGTATTTACGCGAATACTACACATTTAAAATAAAACGATCCCCCCCTCCCTATCCCCCCAGGCCCCCCCGTGAGCACGGTTGCTGTAAAGCATCCGAAACGTCGGGAAATAAAAATAGTTTGTAAAAAACTAATTAAAAACGCGATAAAATCCGAAAATCGTTTTATTTTAAACATCAATTATTTTCAGAGTGATTATCATGTTCCCTTGAGGCCTGAACAGTCATCACTTGAAATCTTCGACGCTATAGTTGAAGCTGCAACTTATTATTTGAAGGAAGAGATAATGAACGTTATTAGAAGATATTTAACAAGCCTCAAGCTCGTCAAATATACCATTAGTGAGGACTTACAGGTAAAATATATAATAATTTACGTTTTTAAAAAAAATCTTCACGGCATTCCCAATTCAGAGGTAGACAGAGGTCCTTTTATCGTCAGCTTGGACATAAAGCCGGCGAGATGCTCAGCACCTGTCAAACCTCACAGTGGGTTGAAATTATAATAATATATAATGATATATGTGTTATATATATATATATATATATATATATATATATATATATATATATATATATATATATATATATATATATATATATATATATATATATATATATATATATATATTTATATATGAATATGAATATAAATGTAGAAAAAGTTATTTTAGATTGGAGCTCTGTAATTTACTAAAAAAAAGAATCTCAACATAGACCTTTTTTGTTACAGTTCGTGGAAGATGATTTTATAGAAATGCGAAGTAAATGTGATACTGATAACCCCATAACGGCAGATGACCTACATCGTCATTTAGTTTTAGCGAGACTTGTCAGTTTGTCAAGAGGAAATGATACCTTAAATAAAGAATGCTGGGACATTACTAGAAAGATGGAGAGTGACCGACTGGATCGGATAAAGAATAGAGTGGCATCAACATTGTAAATAATATTAGGAATAAATATTTTTAATTTGTGTTGTATTTTTTTTAATTTAGCTACTGGCAAAATCGCCTTCGTAAATGAGTTCACTTAAGTGTTCATCTTTGAGTAGTAATTTAGAAGCACTTCTAGGTGCACAGCAAATGAATGAAAGGAATAAATAATATTAATCAGTACATGGATTAACAGTACTCTGTGAACCAGTACATAATAAATTTAAAAAAATCTTCACGCAATTCCCAATACAGGGGTAGACAGAGGTCAAGTCTAGACAATTAAGTCCTTTCAACCCAGCTTCCACCAAAGATATTTTCGGGACAACGTAACAGGTGGTGAGCCCGTCGCCGTCTTTATATCCAAGCCAACGATATTCGTACATAAGTTTTTGAAAAACTCATTGGTACTGCCACCTGGGGATCGAACTCTGGTCTCTCGACTCGAAATTCCGACCACACAACAACTCGGCTATCGTGACTTGTAAAATAATAAATTTAGGCATAGAGTAACACTTTTATATTTACTTAATTCACATATTTACTAATGTTTGTGCAGCGGTTTCCTTTGTACATAAAACGATATCAAATCCAGTTTAATGCGGCTTTGGTTATTGCCACATGTCGACAAGCTTGGTCTGTGTACTTATTGATTATTGAAGCCAATGGATCGGCGATAGCCGATAACGACTAAAATACCTAATGAATGTATTTTAAAAAACGTTTGAAATTAATAAAGTTATTAGTAGTAAGTAAGTAATTATAATTACTAGAGTGATCATTTCACTCACAATGTCACAACCACAAAGCAGTTTGATACCAGCGCACAGTATAAAGAGTAAGTTATAAACCTTCGCTTTTATCTCGTTCTCGCTTAACATTGGCGTACAGTTTGTTTAATTTTGGCGCTTGCTAGTAAAAAAGTGTTTCAAATGTGGTGGTCAATCTCTCGTCTGATTCAGTAACACGTACTTACCGATTCTGCCGCAAAATAGCGACTGTTGTAATCCGGCTTAAAACGGGCAATGAGGCATTTTATCTTAGTGCTTGGTTGTGTTAAAGCATCTGTAAATTACGATACGAGCCGAATAAAGTCACGATAGCCGAGTGGTTGGGTGGTCGGAATTTCGAGTCAAGAGACCCGAGTTCGATCCCCAGGGGCTCGTACCAATGGGTTTTTCAAAAACTTATGTACGAATTATATCGTTGGCTTGGACATAATGACGGCGACGGGCTCACCACCTGTCACGTTGTTCCGAAAATATCTTCGGTGGATGGGCGGTCGAAAGGACTTAATTGTCTAGACTGGACCTCTGTCTACCCCTGTATTGGGAATTGCGTTAAGATATTATTTATTAATAATACCAAAACTAGTCAGATACAAATAGTATAGCCAAACAGATTTTACTACAAGTTCACACATACTATAATGCAAAAGACTTTTTCCCCAACCTATTATATAGGTAACGGGTGAAGTAACTTCAGTTAAGTAAGTTCAGTTCATATAACGTAGTGATTATATTCCCTTTGTCAGTAACTTTTCCTGTTTATGGACCCAGTACAGTATCTGTAAGAGTAGCACAAATGTGGTTTAAGCGATTTCAATCCGGAAACTTTGATGTCTAAGATGCACGTCGCTCTGGTCGCCATATTACGGATAAAATTGGTGCGATTTTTTAAACAGTGGAGCAAGATCGGCTTATCAGTAGTTACGACATAGCTGACCAACTGGGAATAGGCCACAAAACAGTTTTGACGCATTTGTAAAAACTGCGTACACAAAAAGCTCGATATTTGGCTTACTGCTCACTTCACGAGCTCACTGAAAGAAACCAAATTAACCGTGTACTCATTTGTGATTCTTTACGACGTAATGATACCGAACATGAACAAATGAAAGCAAAAAGTTGAGAGAAAGTGGCCGGAATTAATCAACAGAAGGGGTGTGGTTTTTCATCATGATAACGTTAGACTTCACAAATATTTAGCCACTCAGCAAAAAGTAAGAGAGCCTCCCTTGGCTGGGAGGTGTTAATGCATCCGCCGTGCACCTTGCCTTCAGATTTCTACCTATTTCGGTCTCTTCAGAATTAGGTCAACATAACGAGAGGACTGCCAAAACTAGTTGTCGCGGTATTTTGATCAAATAAATATATATTAAATATCTTCTCGAAACTTTTTCCCTAACCAATAACGTACGTATGTTTCTTCGTTAAAAAATCATTTTATGAATTACACCATTGTTACAAGCATTCTCTGTGGTCAGGACAAATGACAGTGTCATTTTTGTTCACTATAGCTATTGTCTGTGACGTTTATATTTGTCATGTAAATAAATAAACCAATAATTTCTTTTAATTACTGTATAACTATGGTGGTAGCAATTGGATTTGAAGGTAGTGCTAATAAACTTGGAATTGGAATTATTAGAGATGGAGAAATACTTGCGAATTGCAGGCGGACGTACATCACGCCGCCTGGAGAAGGTTAGAAATGATATAGTGTTGTTGTTGTGTTGTTATGATATTTTGTATTAAAAGTATGGTTGACACAGGTCACAAGAAGAAATTACCAATAAAAGTGAGCATTTCTTGGACATTTGTCAATAATTACTGCACTGATCATAGCAGTGGAATTTCATGCCGGCTATGCTCATACATGTACTCAATTAAAAAACTAACAATAATAATATTCCACTTGTAACAGTATAATGTATATATGATAATGCTTAATTTGAATTTTTTAGGCTTTCTTCCAAGAGAAACTGCAGAACACCATGAGCAAAATATCCATGAGGTTTTACATGAGGCACTGAACAAATCTGGTATATCTCCAAAAGATATAGATGTAGTTTGCTATACCAAAGGACCGGGTATGGGAGCACCTCTAATGGTGTGTGCAATAGTTGCGAGGACTTGTGCTAAGTTATGGGACAAACCAATTCTTGGAGTTAATCATTGCATTGGACGTATCCTTTTTTCTACATGCACAGAGTATACTAGGTTATTCCTGATAAAATAAATTCACACTTGGAGCTGTATTTGCAGCTAGCAGAATTTTATTTTTGATTTTGGAGAAATCTTGGAAATGTTCTGAACTTTTGCATGGAAGTCAGTTATTAGACTTTACTATTTGCAAATCTGAAGTACTTGTTTTTATCACAACGTTTGATGGCATCTAAGTAGATGACCTAGACCTAGATTTTATATAGAAAGGGTTGTCTATGATAAAAATTATATGTGAAAATACATCATTTGAAAATTTATATTTATTTAATCTTTCACAATATTAAGTTTCATCTTTTAAAATAATATTTACCCTTAACATTAAAAACCAGATATTGAAATGGGCAGGCTTATTACAAAGGCTAACAATCCTACAGTACTGTATGTCAGTGGTGGCAACACACAAATAATTGCCTACTCAAGACAACGGTACAGGATATTTGGTGAGACTATAGACATCGCTGTTGGAAATTGTTTAGACAGGTTGTTAATTGTTAAAAACTTATATTTATATGAATAACATAGTTTAAGAAAGTTATAAGTGTATCATAAATAATGAAATATAGACATAAGACATAGATAAAATCTATGGGAACATACAGGGTGCTTTATTCTTAAGCTGTCAACAAATTTACTATGAGTTGAACCAATTGCTTGCTTGCCATATAAAAAGTAAAAAAAATATAGTTCAAATGACTGCAATAACACATGCCTGTATCTGTAGGTGTGTGAGGTTTGTTACACTATGTATTATAACCTTTTGTCACATTTTTTTAAAATAAATAAATAAGTACATAAGTAGGGGATATCTATATCTTATTGGATCAGAAACAATGAAAGTAATGCAAACATCCAGACCTGAGTAAATGTAGAAAAAGTGTTTTCTATATGGGACCAGGAATGGAACCCGGGACCTCTGAGCTGGCGACACCATAAAAACCGGTGCGTATGCCACTTGTCCAAGGAGGTTGTCAAAAACATTGTATCTTTTCATACTCAAAAATTATGTAGTAGACTCTGTGTCAGAATGTTTGTGTATTTTGTATACACTTCATAAAATAATATGAATAAACACACACAAGTAGACTGCAGACATTGATGTTTAATGTGACATTTCAGATTTGCAAGAGTATTAAAATTATCTAACGCACCCAGCCCAGGTTACAATATAGAACAATATGCCAAGAAAGGAAAGAAATATTTGCATCTACCCTATTGTGTTAAAGGTAACTTTTAGGTATCATAAATGTTTGAGACTCCAGTTATATTTGTATCATACATGATTTGATATAATACTCTACTATTCCAATACCGAAAATTCATGAGAAAATCATTTATTTGGGCACCCTAACATTTTCTATCTTTAATTGGATATTTACTTCAATCATGTGTAGAACAGAAAGTTCTATGCATGATTGAAGTAAATATCCAATTTTCTATTAATACATAAAGTAGATTAATATCACATATATTCCAATGTGAGTAGTTAATACAAGTGGTGTTATGGAATCAGAAACGACCCAAAACAAAAAAAGAGTTTATATTGACCCATCCGTGAATCAACCCTCAACCAGATGGCACATAACCTGTCGACAACTTGATAACCGATGTCTACGCCACCTGACCAAGGAGGTCGTTTAGGAAATTTTTATTTTGATCAAGAGTTAATTTTAAAGATTAATATTATATGTAGCTAGTGGTTTGGGCACGTTCTGCGAATGATGAATAATATATGCAGCGCGAATGTTAACATTAAAATCATGGTAGGCCAAGACTGACTTGAAAACCATGTGAGCTAATTTCTCTCAAGAGTACTTAGATACCTAGATGTGCATGTATGTAGCAAATGACTAATTTGAAAGAGGCGAAAAAGGTGTGAAGGGATGGTGACACGGCGATATGTTCTCTCTGGCTACCTACCCCGTCAGCGATTATGCGTGAACATTTTATTTCTTTTTAGTTTAGCTGCCGTAGAGTTATCCTTTAACTTTCTTATAAATGTTTCAGGAATGGACGTTAGTTTCTCGGGCATCTTATCATACATGGAAGACAAAATTGAAGAGTTATTAAAGGATTATACCCCAGAAGACCTTTGTTATTCGTTGCAAGAAACAGTGTTTGCTATGCTGGTGGAGATAACTGAGAGGGCGATGGCACATTGTGGCTCTGACGAGGTACAAGCCTACTGGAATTAACATAAAACTTAATTTTTGTAAATAAATAAATACATACATAGGGACACCATCACATACATTGCTCTGATCCTAAAGTGAGTAGCTTAAGTACTTGTATTTGGAAAATGAAAACAAAGAAGCTACCACAAACACCCAAACCTGTGACGATGTGGAAAAAGTATTTTCTAGATTGACTCGATCGGGAAGGACACCAGTATCGCATTGTTTTTTGCATGTAATGGAATTGTTTAATAACAACTTTATAATAATGATTTTCTGCAAACTAACGCCCCAGTCTATTAATCTAAAGATAAGGATAGTTTTTATCATTTTTTTTTTATTAGCGATAGTGAGTGCAAGGCAGGACCTTCGTTTGCCGGACCCGCTAATATACTCGTATATGTATATATTTAAAGTCAATGAATTAATGATTGATTAATTCACATATTCCCCTAATAAATTTCACTTACTTAACAAATTCTGTCCCGGACATGACCACTTCCTTTGGGAGGGTATTACTACCACTTCCTTTGGGAGGGTATTACTACCAATCCCTTTGGGAGGGTATTACTACCACTTCCTTTGGGATGGTATTACTACCACTTCCTTTGGGAGGATAATTATTACCACTTTCCTTTGGGAGGAGGATTATGACAATTATAAAAAATATATATATAATTGTCATAATCCTCCCAAAGGAAAGTGGTAATAATTATCCTCCCAAAGGAAATGGTAGTAATACCCTCCCATTTCCTTTGGGAGGATTATGACAATCATCCGTTAAATATCCAGGTGCTAATAGTAGGGGGGGTGGGTTGCAACGAGCGGCTGCAGGGGATGATGGGGGTGATGTGCTCGGAACGGGGCGCCAGGGTGTTCGCGACGGACGAGCGCTTCTGCATCGACAACGGGGTGATGATAGCCCACGCCGGAGCGCTGGCCTTCCGGTCCGGCGCCCGGATGGACTTCAAGCACTCCACCGTCACCCAGCGCTACCGGACCGACGACGTTTTGGTCACGTGGAGGGACGATTAAACATGTTTGGAATATTATGTTTCGTTTGTTTTTGATAGTGGCAACACTATCTTTTGTCTATTTTATTTATTTTGGCCTAACGGTCTAGATACCAGACCAACTCCAAAAAAAAAAAAAATTATTTATTTAACTTCATATACATGAATGTATATATAAGTTATTCAATGCCAGAGACATTCTCTACCAGTCTACTTTAAGGTGGGACAGAGATGAAGAACTAGGTGTAATAAATGTGGGACAAAAAAAATACAATATGCAAAAACTACGCAGATACATAATAAACATATGCTTATATTTTGATGCAAGTTTGCCTTTTATATGAATAAATCTCTTCACGCTATTCCCAAAACTGAGGTTGGCCGAGGTCAAGACAATTAAGTCGAAAAGAAGAAAAGAAAGGTGGTGAGTCTGTCGCCATCTTAGTGTCGATGCCAACGATATAAATCGTGACTCTTAGGATTTGCTGTATACGAGCCGTCGTATTTCTTACCTTCAGCGGAATATGTTATCCAGATTCGTCTTAGGGTGGCTGGTGCTGGTTAAAACGCTTAGCTTTCTGAGCCCCATGACCTCTGTTGGAAATCTCGAGTGTTCATTGCCCACCTCATAGATTGAAGGTCCAGAATATAGACGTGTATATTATTAGTTTATTTCAAATTAATTAATGCGGAATAAAATAAAAAATATTCACAATAAACTTCTTTATTTATTGCTTTGCTGACATTGTATTTGCATTGATGAATATATCTAACATATGGACAAATAATTTAAATGTATCTGCAAACATAACAATATGATTTCACTTATAAATTATTGCTAAATCATAACTACGAAAATGCGTAGTTTTTCACAAAATCACTAGAAGAATTTCACTACTGTACTAAATGAGAACATTGCAAATTAATATAATCTTTTTCACACTATTACAAAGTTATAGTGTGAAAAAGATTATAAGATTACGATTATAGAAATTGTTTGTTAATTGAATTCACCATTTTTTTTAAAGTTTAACATTTTAATACAAAGATTATGATAAAACAAAGATAATGAATAAAATTTTTCTTGATTAGTTTAGTTCAAATATTGGTCCTTAACTGCTGCCTAAATGAGGAACCTCACATTGTTCAGAGGGATAAGGAAAGGACTATGCTTAGTGTTTCTCTGCATGACAGAATCTACAACAATGATATACACAGCAGAACTAGGGTAATATAAGATAATATAGGGTAATATTAAAGATGAGGATCAGAATGCTAAAGTATCAATATATTGGACACCTGCACAACATAGCAGAGAGCCTATGCCGAATACGAGAATGCTAGAAAAATGGATTTCAGTTCAATTAAAGGCCTATATTCAATTTATTTTAAAAATAATTAATATCTTATAAAATTACACATAGCATCCGAGCAGAATATTACCTCTATTTATCTGAAAATGATATAACAAGTTTTATAACTAAAGGTTTGTCTTTTAATTTTTAAATAAGATTATTTTATTCTGGTATATCTTTGTTTTCAGTTGCAATTAATGCCTTTGCATCAAAAATCGATACTAAAAAACTTACAGTTGAGACACAACAACCAACAACAAACTATGTTCTACTTTTTAATGAAGTATAAACAATGTGGTAGATGATGACCGAACTTCTATTAAATCTTATATACTTCTTGCCTTTATATGAGATCTAAATTTAATTTTTTAATGATTTTATAAAGTAAAGGTTTCAAACATAGAGAAATGTGTACAATATAACAAATTTTTATACATAATGTATTAAACAAATTTAATGTGTTCCATTCTCTAAAAGAAACTCATTCAGAAAATTGTAAGGTTTTATTGCTGTATGAATTATTATTAATATTTCTCAGTTTTTGCAGTTGGTCAATTGAAATTCTTAGAATATGTCAATTTTAAACAATATCAAAAAAATATTTTTACAATAATATATCACACGGATAAATAATAATTTTATTATTAAGCAAACTAAACAATAGTATAAATTCCAATATATTTTTTCTGATTTGGAGACTATATATATTATATTTACTGCCTCGGAGAATGGTTTTTTGTTTAATATTATAGAAGTATCATAAAATAACAACATTATAAAACAAAAAAAAAAAAACAATTATGTAATTATATAGATGCAAGAAAGACTGTACTTACATATTATTGTTCTTATTCGTTAATATAAACTACTTAAATGAAGAAATACAGCTTACATGCACTTTCATTTTACATCGACAAGTCAAAAAACAAACACAATAACAGTTGTTCCCAACACAAAAGTATCCTTTGTACTTCACCACTTGGCAGAAATTCTTGGCTTGATTTATCCAATGTGCCTACTAATATTTGTCTCATAAATTTTCGCTCCCATGTAGACCTGTGTACATGATAATCCATGTCACCTGCAATTTAGTCAAGAGTTTTAATATTTTTTAATAAGCTATGTGCAGTAATTGAGATAAATTAAGTCAGTGACATCTACTTACTTATTTTGTGTATGTTTAAATGTATTTATTTTGATATATACATTTAAATATACATAACATAAGTACGAATATTTGTGTTCATTACACAAATGTTTGCCCTTTGTGGGTTTTAAAACTGCAAGCCTTAGCTTAATTATATATATATATATATATATATATATATATATATATATATATATATATATATATATATATATATATATATATGTATATATGTATATGTATATATGTATATATGTATATATATATATATGTATATAACAATATAACTTATGTACAAATTATATTGTTGGCTTGGACATAAATACGGAAACGGGGTCACCACTTCCCCTTTATTAGGAATTGCGTGAAGATATTTTTTTTATGCAGGCAAATATACTTATGATATACTTATTCATCATTATCATTATTTATTACTAAATTCATTACATAAAAATTTATTACCAAAAAACCAGCAAAAGATGTCATCAATCCTTCTTTAGTTATCTCCATCATACCACCATATTCTTCTTCGTCTACATTCTGGAAATTGCTAACATAGATGTATAAAAATCCAGCATTCAAAACCACAAACCTGTAAAGCATATTTCTTTTGTTTAATCATGTCATACTAGGTTAATTTATTTTATTGTTACAAAAAAAAAATACTTACAGTAACAGCCCAAAAAAACCTTTCAATGGTAAAATACCCCAACACAGACCCAATACTATCCCAATAGCTTGTCTCATCCAGTAGATTACATCTAAAAATTCTTCCTGAAATTTAAACTAATTTTATTAAAATAATTGTTATCAATAGAAAAACACGATATGCTATGTTATGCATATATTAAAAGAATTATAAAATTTAATGGAACAAATTAACATATATAACAAATGGAAAAGATCTAAGTAATTATGAAATGAAAAACATTACAATGTTATATATATATAGAGAACACAAAAAATATAAATACATCAATAACAAAATGCTACATAATTTGTAATAGGGAATTTTCAATACTTAAGTAAAATGTTTTTATTATAATTGAATATACTGTATCTAATATATAAAATTCTCATATCAAGGTGTTTGTAGTTAAACTCCTCCAAAATGGCTAGACCAATTCGCATAAAACTTTGTGTGCATATTGGGTAGGTCAGAGAATCGGATATCTATTTTTCATCCCTCTAAATGTTAAGGGTTACCCCTTAATTTTTTTTATGTTTAGACAAAAAATTTTGTTATTTTTTTTTAAATATAACCCTTAATTTTCACTCCTCTACCATCAATCCCTATTTTTTGATATGGCAAAACAACGTTTGCGCGGTCAGCTAGTAAAAATATAAATGTCTCGTGATTTAAAAGCTAACCTTGTCAGGCCATTCTGAATTCGCTGTAAAGGCTTTCTTCCAAATAGATTCCGTAGTTTTACTCTTATTGACACCATCTGAAGATTTGATTTTACTCGACATATTTAACAAGGTATTGTTCTTTCACTTTATTACTTTTTATGTAATAAATCTAATCAATATTCAACACTGGACTTGAAAATAAAATATTATCTACCTACACCGATTACACGTCACTGTCAATTTGACAGTGAGTTCCTATGTGTAACTCATAGACATCTTTTTATAACGCAGTGTTATATTATATTCTCTGTGATCCTTTTGATTATAAAGTGATTTCCGTTACACCATAAACCAAAATTACTATGTTTCCACAAAAGTATAGAAAGCTCTTAATCGTGCCGCTGAAAAGGACAGACAAAAATAGATTAAAAATTTAAGGTTACCAGGTACATACATACATATAACGCCTCTTTCCCGTAGGGGTAGGCAGAGACCATTTCATTCGATCGATCGATCGATTCGATCTTCTTCCGATCCTTACATACTTGTTTCGCTTCGTCCACTTTCATTATTCCCTTCATACATTCTCTTCGATTCAGGGTACTCTTGACCTGGCCATTTTTCAGGACGTTCCTGATTTGGTGGAAACGTCCGCCTAGGTCTTCCCCTTCCTACACATCCATTCAAACTTGCCTTATATGCTTTTTTCGTCAATCGTTCTTCATTCATTCTCTCGACATGGCCAAACCATCTGAGCATACCTTTCTCAATTTTAGTCACTACATCTTCTTTCAGACCACAACGTTTCCTTATTTCACTATTCCTTGTTCTGTCGCTCAGTTTAAATCCTAACATACTTCTTAATACTCTCATCTCAACTGCATTTACTCTGCTTTCATGTTTCTTCTGCCATACTCAACTTTCACTTCCGTACACGAGTGTCGGAACCAAAACTCCGCTATGCACAGCCCATTTCATTCGAAACAGACGAAAAAGTATGGGATGCACAAGCGGGATTTAGAAAGGGAATGGGGTGTACGGATCAGGTCTTTTCTTTGCGGTGCATAGCCGAAAGTGTCTGGCTAAAAACCAGAAGGTTTATTGCACGTTCGTGGATCTAGAATAGGCCTATTATAGAGTGGTGAGGAATGAATTGTGGTCAGCATTGTCCGAGAAAGGTGTCAGCAGTATCCTCATACGAGCATTGCAGTCTCTTTATAGGGATTCTTGTGCTTGTGTAAGGATAAACGGTTACAACCCTTTCAATCAACACTTTCGCATACAATTTACCGACGACACTGAGAAGGCTTATACCGCGGTAATTTATGCAGTCCTGCAGTAACCCTTTTCCCTTATATAATGGCATGATTACGGCTTTGCAGCAGTCTCGCGGTACTTGCCCATTTCGCCAGCACAAATTGAAAAGGTGGTACAGCTGACTAGCCACTAAGCCCTGTCCAGTCCTGAGCATCTCTACGGTAATCCTATCATATCCGGCAGCCTTACCTAAACTCATACTTTTCAACGCTTTTACTATTTCATCCACGCTTATCTCACTTTCATCAACATTTATATTAACCATGGAAGGTGCCGGGTGTTGTACCTGCACTGCCTCTCTTTCCAATAAACATTCAAAATACTCTTTCCATCTCTTTAACACATATTCTTCTCCTTTTATAATGCTCCCATCTTGACTCCTGATTGTATTCAGCTCCGAGGTAGAGGTTTTTCCTCGGGCTGTATTGACTGATTTCCAGAAAAACTTGATGTTTGACTGGAAATCTTCAGTGAGCCTCCTATTAAAATCATCCTTTTGTTCTTCTTTCTTTCTAGTCACAACATCTTTCGCAGCTGATTTGAATCTTTTATACTTCTTTCTCGCTTCCTTTATCTCGTCATTTGTCGCCTTTTAAAGTTTTTGGTTAGCTTTTGTTGCTAACCAATCCAACCACGCTTTCTTCTTTTCTTGCACAGCCTTTTGTACATCTTTATCCATCCACACATTATACTTCTTTCTTCCTTACCTTCGTTTAGCTACTCCGCATACCTCAACAGCAACATTCACGACTCCTTTCTTAAATGTCTCCCACAAAATCTTCAATCACACATATCTCTTCTATGCCTTTAAAACTTTCTATCAGTTTTTCTACATACTCGTCTTTCTTATCTTTTTCTTGCAGATTTTCCACTTCTATTCTGTCCAAAACACTCGTAGGCTCAGCTCCTCGGTTTCGCCATCGTTTAAAGAGGCCATGTATTCGGGCTATGACCAGTAAGTGGTCTGTGTCAAGGCCTACACCGCGGTATGCTCGAGTGTCTAACAGTTTCTTCCTCCAGGTTACCAGGTGTACGGATAAAATTACTACCTATATGCCAGGCTATATGGACTGGGCTAATATGAATACTTGTAAAATTATGCTAAATCTAGCTACGACCTAAAGAAAATGTAGTTCTGATTCGTCTCTTGATTCTGTTACATTTTATTTATTTTAACATGATACAAATTGCAAACAACAAATTGATTTTTAAAAGAAAATAAAAGAAATGACAGAATATTTTTATTGCATTAGTAAACATTTACCATACTAAATAAAATATATATATCTTCACGCGATTTCCAATACAGGGGTAGACAGAGGTCTAGTCTAGACAATTAAGTCCCTTCGACCCACCTTCTACCGAAGATATTTTGGGAAAACATAGTAAACAATGCAATTCAATTTCGTTCTCTGCAGTCCAAATACCATGGGCCTATGTTCTGAAATAAAGTTTCATTTCTTTATGTTTATTTTTGTTTACAAGTATGCAATATAATAAAAGATTAACTCACCTATACAACAGAATAAATAAAGACATATGTATACATAAAAAACAATATTACGAATGCAAAGATTTTATGAATGTGGTACATGCACTCACACACACGTACATGCACACACACACACACACACACACACACACACACACACACACACACACACACACACTATGTATATTTATTTAAACACACATATCAATACATGTTTATAGTTAATCTTGTATATATAAAATACTTACATAACTTAATAAAAGACAAATTATTTATTTAAGAAATGTTATGTTTTAATATAGTTAAAATTAAAATTTTTACTTTAATATTAATTACTTAAATTTTTTTAATGGCGTGAAGGTTTTTAAATAACTGTATAACAATTTTTTTTTACTTACAAATGAAAAGATAAGTCCGTTTTTCATTATCATCACTGTTATACTCTGTAACACTTCATCGCACCATATTTTCCTCAATTATGTTTATTAATAAATTATATTTAATATTATATCAAGTCACGATAGCCGAGTTTTTGGGTGGTCGGAATTTCGAGTCGAGAGACCCGAGTTCGATCGAGTTTTTCAAAAAACTTATTTACGAATTTCATCGTTGGCTTGGACACAAAGACGGCGACGGGCTTACCACTTGTCACGTTGTCCCAAAAATATCTTCGGTGGAAGGTGGGTCAAAGGGACTTAATTGTATAGACTTGACCTCTGTCTACCCCTATTTTGGGAATTGCGTGAAGATATTTATTTTGATATTTAATACGCTTAGTGATATATTATGCAGTAGTGGTACCTACTTTGTTGTGGTAGCGAAAGCTGGGTCTGCAAGTAGCAGAGAAGCAAGACGAATGCAGCAGAAAGATATATTTTTGTAAAATGTCCGTCGTTACCTTGGTCAACCGAAAAGATCGCATTTTTAGTGATAAGATTATCTTTCAAACCTACCATAGGTTTCAAAGATGATCACTAAAAATGACGTGCTTTGATGTTTTGGGCACGTTGAGCGAATGACTGAACACCGACTATTGATGAAAATATACATTAGCATAAGTAACTGACTCGAAGGGTTGTCTAGCGCGAATTTCGTCGAAAAACCACAGCTAAGTCGGTGCGAGCCTGTCCTCTTATTATTATTATACATTGGTATTGATATCATCGCCATCTAAAGTCGGAAAGAACACGTGTCAATTTCACCCAACCAGGCTATCGTGACTTTTAGACCATCCATAAACACAATATTTCAATTTTGAACAGTAGATTGTAATTTAAATATTTAACTTCTTATAACATTGATATAAATATTCTGGATACGCATATTGTTTAATTATTTATAAATGTATGTACACACAAAACGTTATATATATTTGTTATTTGCATGTCTTTATTCGGCTTGGTCAGGGAAATACCGTGCTCTCAGACACTTGCACATGAAATAAAAGTACATGATTTGAAATGCTATTTGATATTTTATTGATTGCAATAAACTTTTACTATTGGCACAATAAAGCTTAACATGAAAAAAATTAGGAAACTACATTTTGTTCATTGACTTCATCCACAAAATCCGCCATCATGTCTTCTACTGAAATACCATCAGTTTTATTTACTGCCTCAGCAGATTCAACCGAGTCTTTTGTTTTTAATTCATTCAAATCACCATTTGTAATAGTACTTTGATCTATGCCATTTTCTTTAATTTGAATATCAGTCACTTTTTCTTCATTCTGTTTAGTTTTATTTTCTGCCTCAACCTCTTGAGGTGTTATCATAACTTGCCCGCAAGTTATTTGAATATCATCAGTATCATTTGTACTGGGTAGGTTTTCATCATCCATTTTATCTAAAACTTTTACTTTTTCAGTTCCCGTATTTGGATAATCATACGCCACTTCCATAGATAGGGGTCTTTCCTCCTCATCAATTTCATCATTTGACCTGTGTTGCGGTAATTGTGTCTTTGCTTCATGTATTGTTTCCTTTGTTGATTCCATGATTTTCTCTCCTTCTGTTTCCTCTGTGATTATTGGTGCTACTGTTTCCACGTTATCTTCATTAACGTCATCGTCAATTCCCTCTAGAATTATTTCCTCTGTGTCATTTACTTCAGTGTTAGCTTTTTCCACTGCAGGTTCTGTTGCTTTGCTTACTTCGTTTACGTTATCCATTTCTTTTGACGCATTATCTTCATTGTTTGTTTTATCATCAGGAATTTCCACTGAACATATAGATTCACTACTCAAGCTTATTTTATCCATGTCATCTAGTCTTGCTTTCTTATTTGATGGTTCATCGGAAATTGTTATGATTACCCCGGTATTCTCTTTTTCAGGCATTCTGCAAATTTTAGTATACATATATAAGATATCTTAATAAATAACGATTAAAATAAATAAACAAACTCTCACGATCGTATAGCTTACTTTGAAGTGGCCAGAGGTCTAGACAGTTTAATGTTCACACCATTCCCAATGACTAAGGTAGACAGAGAGCTAGACAATTAAGTCCTTTCCACTAACCTTTCACCGAAGACACTTTTTGGGCCAATGTCCAAGCAAATAATATAAATAGTACATAAGTGTTAATAAAACTCATTGATATAAGCATCCTGGGGATCGAACTCGGCTATCTTGACTTAAATTCAGATCAACCTATCGTAAATTAGGGTTCCCTAAACACAGTTAAACCGCGATGTAAGCCGAGAGACGCAGCTGGTTGCTTAATAATATTACTTTTTACATGTTTTCATACCTATCTGACCCTAGGAGCTTCTCTAACGCCGCTCTATTTCTCTCTGATATCCTCTTCTGTTTGTCTATAGTTTTTTCTTCCTCGGGACGTTTTTCTAATGCGAAACTTATCGTGGGTGGTGAACAGTACAAGTGCAACCTTATGTCTAGTAGTGCTTCGGAACAGAATTTGGAAATCTGAAAGTGCATATAATAATAATAATAATAAATACATGCATAGGGCCAACATCACACACTGATCCCATAGTAAGTAGCCAAAGCACTTATGTTATGGAATAGGAAATAAAGAGGGCACCATAAACCGCAATAATGTACAAAAAGTGATTTTCTAACGTTTTTAACCTTCGAGCTGACGACACCATGAAATCCAGTCTACATAACTCGACTACGGGTTTTCGTCCTATAATATCAGTTTAGAATTTAAAAAAAATCAAATTTTCTCTATTAGTACCCCGCGATATCCGAGTATAAATTTACATTTATTTCTATAACCTAAAACTTGAAATCGCAAGGACAATTATATTAATAAGAAATAAAAAAAAAAAACAACTGACTTCGGCGGGAACGTTGACAGTTGTTTTTTTTTTATTTTTAATTTATATAAAAGCAAAAGGCATGTACAGCCTGGTCCATGCTAGAAAAATCAGTACAAATTCATTGCAAGAGCAACAAAAATACCGGACCAGAATTAAGCAGACCAGCGTCTAAGCTCCCAGTTATTTGATATTGCTAGCCCCAATTAAAATTCTCTTCGTTAGGCCTGTATTCTATAGGTAAGCGGAGTAATTTGCGATAAAACTACAATGCAAATAATAATAACATCTTTCAGACAGTCCCTGCCGGCGTAGCCACAGGAACAGATCATCAAGTGTCACACAATTCTAAAACGATTATGTTTAGTTAAGTTTAGTTTTAGTTTATTATAGTTTACTTAAAAAAAAAAAACAACTGACTTCGGCGGAACGTTGACAGTTGTTTTTTTATTTTTAATTTATATAAAAGCAAAAGGCATGTACAGCCTGGTCCATGCTAGAAAAATCAGTACAAATTCATTGCAAGAGCAACAAAAATACCGGACCAGAATTAAGCAGACCAGCGTCTAAGCTCCCAGTTATTTGATATTGCTAGCCCCAATTAAAATTCTCTTCGTTAGGCCTGTATTCTATAGGTAAGCGGAGTAATTTGCGATAAAACTACAATGCAAATAATAATAACATCTTCTTGCATAGTCCCTGCCGGCGTAGCCACAGGAACAGATCATCAAGTGTCACACAATTCTAAAACGATTATGTTTAGTTAAGTTTAGTTTTAGTTTATTATAGTTTACTTAAAAAAAAAAAAACAACTGACTTCGGCGGAACGTTGACAGTTGTTTTTTTATTTTTAATTTATATAAAAGCAAAAGGCATGTACAGCCTGGTCCATGCTAGAAAAATCAGTACAAATTCATTGCAAGAGCAACAAAAATACCGGACCAGAATTAAGCAGACCAGCGTCTAAGCTCCCAGTTATTTGATATTTTATTGATTGCAATAAACTTTTACTATTGGCACAATAAAGCTTAACATGAAAAAATTAGGAAACTACATTTTGTTCATTGACTTCATCCACAAAATCCGCCATCATGTCTTCTACTGAAATACCATCAGTTTTAATTACTGCCTCAGCAGATTCAACCGAGTCTTTTGTTTTTAATTCATTCAAATCACCATTTGTAATAGTACTTTGATCTATGCCATTTTCTTTAATTTGAATACCAGTCACTTTTTCTTCATTCTGTTTAGTTTTATTTTCTGCCTCAACCTCTTGAGGTGTTATCATAACTTGCCCGCAAGTTATTTGAATATCATCAGTATCATTTGTACTGGGTAGGTTTTCATCATCCATTTTATCTAAAACTTTCACTTTTTCAGTTCCCGTATTTGGATAATCATACGCCACTTCCATAGATAGGGGTCTTTCCTCCTCATCAATTTCATCATTTGACCTGTTTTGCGGTAATTGTGTCTTTGCTTCATGTATTGTTTCCTTTGTTGATTCCATGATTTTCTCTCCTTCTGTTTCCTCTGTGATTATTGGTGCTACTGTTTCCACGTTATCTTCATTAACGTCATCGTCAATTCCCTCTAGAATTATTTCCTCTGTGTCATTTACTTCAGTGTTAGCTTTTTCCACTGCAGGTTCTGTTGCTTTGCTTACTTCGTTTACGTTATCCATTTCTTTTGACGCATTATCTTCATTGTTTGTTTTATCATCAGGAATTTCCACTGAACATATAGATTCACTACTCAAGCTTATTTTATCCATGTCATCTAGTCTTGCTTTCTTATTTGATGGTTCATCGGAAATTGTTATGATTACCCCGGTATTCTCTTTTTCAGGCATTCTGCAAATTTTAGTATACATACATAAGATATCTTAATAAATAACGATTAAAATAAATAAACAAACTCTCACGATCGTATAGCTTACTTTGAAGTGGCCAGAGGTCTAGACAGTTTAATGTTCACACCATTCCCAATGACTAAGGTAGACAGAGAGCTAGACAATTAAGTCCTTTCCACTAACCTTTCACCGAAGACACTTTTTGGGCCAATGTCCAAGCAAATAATATAAATAGTACATAAGTGTTAATAAAACTCATTGATATGAGCATCCTGGGGATCGAACTCGGCTATCTTGACTTAAATTCAGATCAACCTATCGTAAATTAGGGTTCCCTAAACACAGTTAAACCGCGATGTAAGCCGAGAGACGCAGCTGGTTGCTTAATAATATTACTTTTTACATGTTTTCATACCTATCTGACCCTAGGAGCTTCTCTAACGCCGCTCTATTTCTCTCTGATATCCTCTTCTGTTTGTCTATAGTTTTTCTTCCTCGGACGTTTTTCTAATGCGAAACTTATCGTGGGTGGTGAACAGTACAAGTGCAACCTTATGTCCAGTAGTGCTTCGGAACAGAATTTGGAAATCTGAAAGTGCATATAACAATAATAATAATAAATACATACATAGGGCCAACATCACACACTGATCCCATAGTAAGTAGCCAAAGCACTTATGTTATGGAATAGGAAATAAAGAGGGCACCATAAACCGCAATAATGTACAAAAAGTGATTTTCTAACGTTTTTAACCTTCGAGCTGACGACACCATGAAATCCAGTCTACATAACTCGACTACGGGTTTTCGTCCTATAATATCAGTTTAGAATTTAAAAAAAATCAAATTTTCTCTATTAGTACCCCGCGATATCCGAGTAAAAATTTACATTTATTTCTATAACCTAAAACTTGAAATCGCAAGGATAATTATATTAATAAGAAATAAAAAAAAAAAACAACTGACTTCGGCGGGAACGTTGACAGTTGTTTTTTTTTATTTTTAATTTATAAAAAAGCAAAAGGCATGTACAGCCTGGTCCATGCTAGAAAAATCAGTACAAATTCATTGCAAGAGCAACAAAAATACCGGACCAGAATTAAGCAGACCAGCGTCTAAGCTCCCAGTTATTTGATATTGCTAGCCCCAATTAAAATTCTCTTTCGTTAGGCCTGTATTCTATAGGTAAGCGGAGTAATTTTCGATAAAACTACAATGCAAATAATAATAACATCTTCTTGCATAGTCCCTGCCGGCGTAGCCACAGGGAACAGATCATCAAGTGTCACACAATTCTAAAACGATTATGTTTAGTTAAGTTTAGTTTTAGTTTATTATAGTTTACTTAAAAAATGATAACAAACCTCTCTGCTGTGACTATTCGTAAGAGTGCTATACAAATGGAGGCAGTATTGCGTTGGCGGAGGAACTGTGGGCGGTGTGGTTTTTCTGGAAGCTTCCAACACACGTAGCAAGGACAAGACGTAGGTATCAGAGTATGAACTTGTATTGTAGCACTCTCGCACGAAATGCTCCTGAAATACCTGCGGGTAGAAGTAAATATGGGTATGATTCAGTTAATAGTTTCAGACTTTACGGAAATTAATTATTATAACTTAATAAATAAATATCTTCACGCCATTTCCAATATAGACAGAGGTCTGGACAATTAAGTAATTTCGGATCCACTTTTCACCGGAGACATTTTTTGGGACAACAAAACAGATGATGAGCCCGTCGCGATATAAAGTATAAAAAGCTCGTACGTAAGTTTTTTGAAGAAAAAAAACCATAGGAACGAGCCTCGGGGATCGAACTCGGGTCTCTTGACTCCTAATTTTAATTATTATAGTAGTATATATATAGTAGAGTTGTTAATAAGACACTATATTACACAATTCCTCATGCAAAAATAAATGCCTTGTTAAGAGGCGAAATAGGTGTCCCGTGGTTGTCGGTGGTGCATTCTTTAGAATTAATAGGTGGTGTTGACAAGGTAACATAAATCATTTTTTTTGCATGCAGATATGTGCTATACAATCTTATATGAATATCTATATAATGGGTATGATTATTATTTTTTCAGTTTTTAATTGTTTACTCATTTTAAAAGACATTAGCCTATATACTCCTTTGCCTAGTGGTCGTCTGGGAAAATACATACCTAATCTTACCTATTTCCGCAGCCAGATATCATTGTGACAATTGTTGTTCCGGATTAAAAAGTCAAAAACCGATTAACATAAAATTCATCAATACCGGCTATCGAACGAACATAGTGTTTGTTAAATGACGTGTATAAAGTGGATACAGAAAGACTAATTACTTAAATTTTTATTCCGTTTTTTTTTTTATTACGAAATTTTGTTAGACCAAACGTACCTTATGTGTTGTTGGCTTCAAGAATACTCCACAGACAGTGAAGAAAACTTCCGCACAGTCTAACGCTGACAGTGCGACCTCGTGGTTGATCTCCTCCTCCCTACATCACAAAATATCTTTCAAAAATACATATCAAATCAAATCAATTAATTTATTCATCGACATAAGCAATACACAGTTACATTAATCGTTTGGTAATTTTGTTAATCTACCATCGTTTCGTCCGTTCTTCCAACGGAGAAGAAACAGGCGAAAGAAACTCCGCACGTATAAAGAATACGATTTGTCATAAAAAAGGATTAAAATATTGAACATTGAATATTTAGAAAACAAAATTATATTAAAGAGAAAAAGTTAAAATTCCAACTGACACGGGCGGGATTCGAACCAGCTACCTTCGCTGATCCGTGGCGACGCTCTTACCTCCGAGGTAAGAGCCAGTTGAAATTGTAACTTTTTTTCTCTTTAATTTAATAACATAAAAGTTCAGCATAAATATGCTTTAAAAATCAATAAAATTGCATAATAGAAAACAAAATGCTAAAAATAATACCATAAAAAGGGATAAAGATTTAAAAAATATATTCGTGTGTATAGTACTTACATAACAATTTTGTTTTTCTCGCCGGGCATGTGCGCAGCGATTGTGCTCTCCATTAGCATCGTATTTTGCAGTTTCCTTTTGGCCTTTTTGCTTAGATTCTTCATGGATTGACCACTCATCTATGAAACATTATTTTTCTTCTTCATCCCCAGGTGGCAGGCTCGAACCAATGGGTTTTTCAAAAACTTATGTACGAACTACATCGTTGGCTTGGACTTAAAGACGGCGACGGGCTCACCATCTGTCACGTTGTCCCGAAAAATATCTTCGGTGGAAGGTGGGTCGAAGGGACTTAATTGTCTAGACTCGACCTCTGTCTACCCATGTATTGGGAATTGCTGTGGGTAAATGCAGTGCTTAGAGTATGTAATGTAGGTAGAACAATAAAGATCAGTCTTATGTATGGCACGGAGTCGTTTCAAGAAGACCTCCGTGGACGAGTGGCGTATACACCGGTTATCAGGGTGTCGCCATCTCGAAGTACCGGATTCGATTCCCGATCGGGTCGATATAGGAAAACCACTTTTTCTACATTTCCTCGGGTCTGAGTGTTTGTTGTACCTTCGTTGTTTCCGATCCCCATACCTCAAGTGCTTTAGCATCTTATATTGGGATTGGAGCGACGTATGTGATGTTGTCCCCAAACTATAAATGTATTTATTAAAAAAAAAAAAATAGATCTGCCTAGTTAATCTGATAATACCAGAGCCATGTGTGTGATTTACGATGGCCGAGTGGTTGTGTGGTCGGAATTCCGAGTCAAGAGACCCGAGTTCGATCCCCAGGTGGCTCGTACTAATGAGTTATTCAAAAACTTATGTACGAACTATATCGTTGGCGTGGACATAAAGACGGCGACGGGCTCACCACCTGTCACGTTGCCCCGAAAATAACTTCGGTGGAAGGTGGGTCGAAGGGACTTAATTGTCTAGACTAGACCTCTGTCTACCCCTGTATTGGGAATGGCGTGAAGATTTTTTTTTTTCATGTGTGTGATGTTATCCCTATCTATATGCGGTACGTTGATTAACCGAGTGAATGGGTAACTCACAGTGAGTTGAACCGTTTTCTTCGGCGGCGTGGTATCACCCACTATGTGAGAGGTCAGCTCGTCCTCCCAGGACTCACTTCCGCCGGTGAAGCGGTGCGAGTGCAGTGCGGTTAGCCAACAAGAGAGACTGTCGTACGTTGAACGACGCACTTGTCTGGGCGGGCGTTATAAATAAATAAATATATATATATATATATATATATATATATATATATATATATATATATATATATATATATATATATATATATATATATATATATATATATATATATATATATATATATATATATATATATATATATATATATATATATATATATATATATATATATATATATATATAAAACACACGTCAGTCACGATAGCCGTGTGGTTAAGAGACCCGAGTTCTATTTGCAGGTGTTAGGCTCGTAACAATGCGTTTTTTTGCAAAACTTACGTGCGATTTGTGTATATCGTTTGGTTGGACCACACAAAGTGGGAAAAAATGGCGACAGGCTCACCACCTGTCACGTTGTCTAAAAAATATCTTTGATGAACGGTGAGTTGAAAGTAGTGAATTTTCTAAACCTCTGTTTACCCCAGTTAATGGCGTGAAGACATTTTTTATTTTGGAGAATGTGCTGATGAGCTACATAATCTCATACCGCCATCTCGATTCTACTATAGAGATATCAGGCGGAGGGAGTGACATGTTCTTCCGGAGTCTATTTCTTAGCCAAATAACATAACTAGTATTCCTGTTAACCGCTTCAACTAAGTCGCAATGTTTGTGTCTGGAGTTAGTTTACGAAAATAGTCGAATAGCGGACCCAAACCTCTGACCTTATGTTCTGCAGTATATACGTTAAATCTTTAGTTTATTGCCCCTCGATTTTCGAACGCAAACAACCTAAACCTTTTCAAGGTGCGAATACACAGGCTTCTCATGGGTACACTCGCTCCACCATAGACCGCATTTATATCTTCACGCTCGGTGGAGTTCTACACTTAGAAATCCTACATCGCGCTATTAAAGTTCTTACGGTTGACACCGCCAGGTCATGAACACTCGAACTGGCGGGTAGCTACCCTCTTTCTGTAGCACATCTTTCGCTACCTCATTATTTAAATAAGAAAACCAATCCGTTACTGAATACTGACAAGTTTTGAATGTCTCATAATTGATGCATAGAAAAATATAGATTATTTAAAAGCCAAGTAACCAAATACATACAGTAATAAAAATAAAAAGGAATTACACTTAGAAATTTACTTATATACTTAGAAATTTAGCTTCCGGTCCTTTGTTTGTGCAAATTCGAGGAAGTAATTGGAATGACTACAATTTTTTTCGATTTTATTATTTATATTCAATAGAGATTTTTGCCTTGTCTTTTCAAAGTGCATGAAGATAAAAGAAATATTTATGTAATATAGATATTTTAAAGTGTCATGCATACCTAGAGCCTTCATTGGGATTTTCTGAACTCCATCTAAATGTGTGCATCATTATTCTAAAGACTAGTGGTGAATATGGTATGAGGTTTGCCCCAAGACTGAAAGTTAAAGAGTAATTTAAACACCAAAAAGAAATTATATTTTGTATAACATTTTATTGAAATTATGAAAAGGATCCAATTCTGAATTTAAATTTACTAAATGTATTTTAAATATCAGTAATAGTCACTCCTACAAATAATATTAGGTGCGCAAAATATAATTGTCATTATGATGAGTCGTCCGGCATGGACGAGTGGGGTACAGACCGGTTTTTAATCGACAGTTCTGAGGGTTCGATTCCTGGGTAGGTTAATATAGAAAACCACTTTTTCTACATTGTCTAGGATTTAGATGTTAAAGTACTTTCGTTGTTACTGTTTCCATTACTCAAGTGCTTCAGCTGCTTATTTAGGATCAGTGCTACGTATGTAACTGTTAATGATAATATATTTAAATATAAATTGCTTGTGGGTATGATGGAAACTGGATTGAACGGCTGCGGCCGTTGCTGTACCGGTGGGGGCGACAGTTCGAATACAGCGCTAAACAAATCTACTTGTGGTTCTGTCTATTTTGAACCCTCCGAACTAACATTGGCTCTATCTATGTTATTGAAACATGTTCAGTCGTAATTTATACAGTGTAAATATTCAATGCATACTTTATAACATTTACAATAATACGCTACTAGCTCTTGCCAGCAACTTTGTCCATATAACTTCCATTTGAATTTGACTTTTATAGGAACTGAGCCATATCATCTGTTTCCGTCTAATCTAAATAATTCTTGTAGCAGCTTATTCCTTCACAGATAACTTCATTGTAGAGATACAGTTTGTAATTTTAAAAATTGAATAAAGGAGAATAACAATAATATATTATATATGAACATATATACTCTACAATATATGTATATACTCACCAAGCAATCATAGCATCTAATGTTCGCAGTGCTTGTATTTTCACGGCAGCAACATCAGTTGATTGTGGTTTCTTTCCACTGGTAACACTAAGCGAGCGGACTATAACATCTAAAATTGTTTGTGGACATATTGGCTTTGCAACTGGGTAGATTTCTCTGCAAAAAATAAGAGGTGAGTTTATATATTAATTCGTAAGAATTTTTAATATTAATTGTATGTTAATCAATAACTTCATAAATTGAGGACTGAAAGGTGTACTCCGAAGGTACTAAGGAATAAAGAAAGAAACATTTATTGCGTATTATAGACCACGAACAAAATTAACAATGAGAAAAAAAAATAACAAATGTAGAGACGAAACTAAAGTAATGACAATACCTATAAATAAAACATAAGAATTATACGAAAAAAAAATAACAGATGTTTATCATTCTCATACTACTGTCTCACAGTTACAATGTCAGGATCTGGAGTACAAGTTAGGTAAGATAATGTGATAAACTGTCAATATTTAAATGTAATTTTAGTACTTAATAAAGAAAACAACAATAAAGAAAAACACTGGTAGCATAGCTAAGTTTACTCTTCTATCAAAAGTAACCTAATTGTTTACTCACACAATCATTGCTTGTATAAAAACGAATAAATTCCTAAGCCTGGTCTGTAATAGACCTTGCTTGTTACTGCTTGCTGTTGAACCAGTGAAGCTAATTCGTTTTAAAGCTGCCGTTAGCGGTGAACTGGATTCCAGCTGGGTGTGAATCTGAAATAGAAATCAATTAAAAAATTAACAAAAAATTAAAAACAATTAAACAAGAAAACAATACTGAGACAAAATTGCATATGAATAATAATTGAATGTGTGAAGATAAAAAATATTGCAAATATATTAAATAATGCAATAATATGCATACCATACCAATATTAAGCATACCTTTTTACTACCCCTTTTGTAAATATCAACTGAATCAACAAACAAGGCATCCAACATAGTATGAGCTGATTCACAAAGTAGTTCCATTTGATCCCGCCATGCTGATTTAGCTGTGGCTATCCTGTCTTGCGGCCATCGTACCTAGAAATAGACAATTAACGAAAGTTAATACTTATCGCTACCTAACAATTGTAGTACAATGTTAATACCTGTAATTAAATTAGTTTCACAGAAATTATAGAAAGATAGAGATTTGGAAGTTGTAGTTCATTTTATTTCATAAGATTGTGGCACATAAGTATACAAAAAGTTACGATTGCCGAGTGGTTGGGTAGTCGGAATTTCGAGTCAAGAGACCCGAGTTCGATCCTCAAGTGGCCGTACCAATGGGTTTTTCTAAAATCTTATGTACGAATTTTATCGTTGGCTTGGACATAAAGACGGCGACGGGCTCACCACCTGTCACACTGTCCAGAAAATATCTTTGGTGGAAGGTGGGTTGAAGGGACTTAAATGTCTAGACTAGAGCTCTGTCTACCCCTGTATTGGGAATTGCGTGAAGATATTTATATTTATTATTTATTTATAGTATACAAAAAAATAATTTGATTGGCATATTCTGGTCAAAATTTAAACATATAATTTTTTTTAGTGGAAGAAGTAAGAGAAAACTTTAAGAATGGACTCATAATTCAACAATTTCAGAACCTACTCTTATTGTTAAAGAAATTATTTACAACTGCAGGGTATTTAATAACTATAGTCTTGAAGTGAGTCAGGACCGATACTATATTGCAGAGAGTCAATGTAAACAGGTGGTATCAGACCATACTTTGTAGCAATGTTTAGTTCAGGCCTGTACTGTTGAAGGTGGACTTTTGGCTGTGAAGAAAACAAAATCAACATACCTGTTGCAAAGCCTGTGCACACTTTGCGGCTTCAATAACATTATAGTAATTGTTACAACTTAAAAAGTGCAAAAGATATGTCTCAATAGTTGATCTATGTGTAGAGCAATATTTTGGAAACCTGCAAAATAAACCAACAACTATGTTACTTCCCTGATATGTATAAAGGTATTAGATGGATTTTAACCAGTTTGTAGCACCACCACTTCTCATTAAACTGGCCTATAGTTCTTACTTTTACTGCCATTGGTAGAGCATATATAATAAATAGTACAAAAGTTACAAACAGAACTCTTTTCCATCTCCTGCCTACCCTATTCTGAAAGCCTCTAAATGCCACTAACAATATGTCTCTATGGTTTTATTATTATTACATATAGTGAGTTTGTTACCATCTTAATACTCAAGGCATCACTACAAATCAATCAATCTACAAAATAATGTATTTCAATTTTATCACTTCTCAGTTGCCAAGATACAGGGAATCATTTATCTTGGCAACTGAGGTTCTTTGGGTCTGGATCTGCAAAATAATTAGCGATCGCAGTACCACACACCTCACACTGCACCTTATCATCATATTTGGTATTTTGGACATAGTTATTCTGCCATCTAATTAACCACTGCCATTTCAAAGGCTTTCCCTTAGCTTCCTTTCCTGGTAAATTCTTAGGCTGATGTCGTACGGCAAATGAAGGAACGAACAAAATTGACAGAATAAAACAAGTGAATTAGGTTATATACCGGTTGAGTACATTCTCCAACGTCCGTAACCATTGGTTGCAATTTGTGTCTGTAAATTTTAATATGTTTTGAAAAAAGGATGTAAGAACTTCTTTAACTGCTTCACTGTTATTTGGATCAACGGTGTCCACTTTATTCAATATTTGCGCTGAAAGGAACACGCAACGTATGGTTAAAATAAAAAATTTTGAGAAAACATACTTTGTATTTTATTGCACTACATACACATGATTAAAAAATTATCGACTGTGAAAAATTAAGTTGGCATATCTATTTACAAAGAAAATTAACAATAAAAACAGTGGTAATTTAAAATGTAAACAATTCAGGAACATGTGGTGCGGATAACTGACAGCAGTGACAGAAAATTTCAACCTCTGTGGTTTGACGATTTTTTTTTTGAGTTTATGACCTGGTATCTAGACCTTTAAGCCAAAATGTCAATGGTTTTACGGTATATTAACTTCAAGTGTTGCCAATTCATGCAAAGATTGTGCACTTAGCAATTTTTCATCATCTCTAGCCTTCTCCAGGACGTAGTCCTCTCCCGCAAGTGACGCTTTCCCATAATCGTTTGTCTTGAACTTTGCTGCCCGTCATTTGTCTGCTGAATTTTGATTTGGTATTTATCGAGATGGTTAACTCGCCATCTGTCGGTTGCATTTCCCAGTCTTTCTCTTCCTTTGTCATCTCTAGCGACACTTGCCACCTCTTAAGACACCCATGGTAAGAAATGGAGTGGTATTATTCTTACGCTGATACCACATGGCTGTCGCAAAAATATCACAATTAAATTTTGGCAACACTGCTTGACATTGACAGTTTCTTTGATTTTAGATTTTATCTTCTTCATCTATGGTTTAAGTGTTTGTGTGGCTAGTTTTTATTTTAGTATATGTTTAAAAAATTATTCATAAATTTAAATCTAAAAGCTTAAATAAAAAAAACTCACCTTAATTGGCTCATTTTATACAAGATGTCATTTACAGGATTTAGTGAAGAGGACCTAAAGCGTATAAAATCTTCAGAAACCGACACGACATGCAGTAAGTATTTGATTACAAATATCAGCTGTTTTACTTATTTTGATGGGGCTGTAAATTTACATTATTCACAAACTTACACCTTACACTACATAATTCTATTATTTCTGATGAATTTAACTTATTTCATATATAGTTTATATTACGTTCAAGAATGCAAAAGCACAACGAATTTTGTATTGAAATACTTTACGATTATTCCACAGAACTTCGAGTTTCCTCATCACATCGACGGTGAAGTTAACCGGGTATAATGACTGTTACAACCCACTCTTAAGTTCGGAAGGAAGTGGGATGTAGTAATCTATTTTATATACAAAGCAACATAGTGAAGTGCCTGTGGGTTCTGGCTATAGCATTCTTATATATTCCAACTATCTTCATTTATTATATTCTAAAACTCAAAAATGATTAAAAAATAGGATACAATGCTGTTGACTCCAATCCCAGTTATTCAAACTTTAATTAAAAATATATATTGCTCCCAGTAATCTGCTTACTAAAGTAAGTTGACACCAAGCTGAAGACATCAGGTATCAAACTTAAATGAAAAAGTTATAGATGCATTCTCACTCCTGTGGACTTCAATACAAGAGAAACCTAACACCACCAAATTACATTGAGTCTATTCACTTAACTGGAATATAGAAATTTTTTAAATATTTAAATAGATTGAAAATCCAAAAGAACTTCAATAAATATTTGTCATGAATCTTTATTCATTGAGTAACAAAGTAAATGTAGTAATTGATTTAATAACAAATGCAGTCATTGCTAATATTGCTTTGACAAAATATAATAGATAAAGTGTTATCATTCCAAATATTTAAAAATGTATTGTCACATAAAATAATTAACTATAAATTTATACATGATAAAGCTCTCTGCATCTACATAATGCCCGGATGTTGGTGTTTAACTGATAATTCTTCAACAATTTGTTACAAACTAGGTATTTAGAATTATCTAGACAGTCAAACAATTTTATTTTATTTTATTGTACAGAGTTTATAGAAAGTTTCATTCTTTGTGTTTCAACTTCTGTGGTGTGGATAAAAATAATCTGGGAATTTTATATTTAATTGGGTATTATTACATGCCTGCTCAAAGAGGTAATGTTTTCAGGGTGTATGTGATTTTGCTTCATAGATTTGGATAAATAAATATGCATTTATTTGCAACATAAAACATCTGTTTACAATTTATAATGTATGATAATAACATTTTTAGTTAAACTGTGCTATTAACGCCCACCCTCCTAGTGTATGTTCCGAATATTTGAAATTTAACTCAATCTTATGTGATATATCATGGAATATTGATAGAATCCTCACATCATTGGTGACACTGGTTATAATTTTTTAATTCAATAAAGCAGCAGTATAAATCCATTTTAAGAGAGAAAAAAGAATTTACAGGGATTTGAGTTTTTAATTTTTTTTTAATATTGTATAATATCTGTAATCCAAACCTTTTTATTAATGACTGACTGCATGTATTTAAAAATTTTTGACTTTTCATGAATGTCTACTACTCTCGGTCTACTAAGCGGTTACAAAATTTATATATAGTTGTAAAATAACTATGTCACTGGTTCTAGTTTTTTTAAATTCTAGAGTATAAACTCTCTGTTTCTCTCTTACATAAGGTATCATATGAAATTCATGGAAATTTTGTCTTTACATTTATTGAATATTCTCCCAAATAATCTCCTCTTGTCTTATATTTTCCAGTTATGGATTATAGGTATATATATAGTAACTTAGGTAGTTGCAATATGCAATTATTAATTTACAATAATAATTGCATATTTCAACCAGCTCAAGATTAATACTTGTGTTTTGGTCACTTGACTTAATTGGGTATCAAACTAACTCTCAGGTTTGATGGCAAGCAATTAGACTGATGGGGATTATAAAACATAACCTTGTAAATTTTTCTATTGCAGATATCATTGATGAAGAAATTACTTTAAAAAATGTAAGAAAGATAGACAAAATTGGAGTTAAACCTAAAAGGATTAACCATCAATTCAAACTTCCAATATTAAAGAAACAAGATTCAGATGATGCAATAGATAATATTGAATTCAGTAAATGCAAATTAAGTCTAAAGACACCCAGTTCACCCACAGAAGAAGGTTTTAATAATAATGTTGAGAATGAGACACAAGATAGTGCAACTCATAAAGAGGAAAGTAATAGTGATACAGGAGATGAGTCAAATAATAATATAGAGGTCAAGCAAGAAAGTACCGATGTTACTCCTGATGTAGTGAGAGGTGTAGAAAATTATACAGAAGATGATTTGGCAGCACATAGAGTGAAATTAGAGGAGTTGCAATTGAAGCAAAAGTTAATGGAGGAGCAGAACAAAAAGAGAAAAGAGATGCTAGCAAAAGCGTTAGCTGACAGGTAAAATAATATTATTATTTTTTTGATATTTTGGAATTGGACTGCATAACTCGGTTTCGGATATTTTCGGGACAACGTGACAGGTGGAGAGCCCGTCGCCGCCTTTATGTCCAAGCCAACGATATAATTCGTACATAAGTTTTTGAAAAACCCTGGTACAAGCCCATAGGATGATTAGATTAGATTACTAATAATTAGTGATAGGTTGAAAGTTATTTAAATCCAATAATAATTCCCGAATCTTACCGAACTTTGGTTATTTTCACCAAAGCATAACTCTGTTTCTTATAGGAATAGCAGTTACTTAATTTTATGGAGAGGATACTTTGAAATGGGGAATATGTTTAAAAATCAAATAAAAATATTAAAATTAAAGAACATGGCTATATCTATTACTAATAATTACCAAGCTTTTTCGAATAACGACAGGTCGCAACTTGTTTATGAATTGTTGGTGAGACTTTCCAAAAATTAGTAACCTATCAAGGTTGAAAATTCGATACCTTTGCAACAAGTGCTTTTATTTTTTATCTGTATTATAACTTTTTTGTTTTTAATAGTAGTTAAATGGGCACTGTATTAAACATTAGAAGTGGGAGAAAAAAATCAAGTGTTTTACTGTTATCTCATTGTCACTCAATTGACACCACAGGTATGAGTGTGGTGTCTCACAATCTTAATTTGAAAACCTTTGGCCATATGTAGAATGGTACAACCCAATAATGAATCTCATATTTACATAGAATATTGCATGTAAAACCTGTAGAAGTCCAATGCTGGTTATAGGAAAGATTTGCCAATATACAGGTGGATTGGTAATTGTAGTGTCAAACACTTTGCACTGTAGATGCCTATATTAAATATAGCCACACTCCTTTGACGACCTCTGTGGACCACTGGCATACTCTTCGGTTTTCAAGGTATTTCTGAGGTCTCGGGTTAGGTTCCCGGATGCGTCAATGTAGAAAAAAAGACTACTTTTTCTCGGGTCTTGGTGTTTGTGGTGCCTCTGTTGTTTTCAATTTCATAACACAAGTGCTTAACAATAGTTAGGTGATCGGATTTCGAGTCAGGAGACCCGAGTTCGATCCCCAGGTGGCAGACTCATACCAATGGGTTTATCAAAAACTTATGTACGAATTATATCATTCGCTTGGACATAAAGACGGCGACGGGCTCACCGCCTGTCACGTTGTCCCGAAAATATCTTCGGTAGAAGGTGGGTCAAAGGGACTTAATTGTCTAGACTCGAACTCTGTCTACCCCTGTATAGGATTTGCGTGAAGATATTTATTTTATTTTTATTTATTTATTTGTCTACTTATAGCAATGTATTGCAGCTCTTCATATCTCTTCATTTCATCGTACGAATCAGTTTTACCTTGTGTGAAACTTATCAATACACTATCAGTCCTTTATCTAAAACTTTATTTGACATGTATCGGAGTTGATTCGTTCTTAGTGTGACATAGGTCTATTACAATCTGATGTGATAACAGTTTGGAATATGTGTGAGATCTGTTATTATGAGCAAATGGTATCACCTACTTACAAAAACGATATGGTAAATGTAATTATACCTTCTATTATTTTAATTTTCTTTTATTTTTAATAAAGATGTTTGAAGTGTTATGAGATTGACATTGTTATAGTTTATTGAATTCAAGAAAAGCTAGCATTTTTGAGGAATTATGAAATAATGTTTTTAAAAATAAATTTATAAAGTTTAACATGGTATAAAAATTTGATAAACAAATGGATTAACTTAACTTCACAGACAGTCACTGAGTTTGACATTTAGTCACTGAGTCCACTGCAGAACGTAAAAAGTAATGAGGATTTAGGATTATCGCCATGCATGGCAAGCGGATTCACCATCGCAATAAGGCATATCTTTTTAATGTAAACTATATTTAAGTGACGTGATGTGTATGGAAGTCAAAAGGGTTTTATTTAAAAAAGTTACCATTTAAATTTTCATTGAACAGAAATAGCTAAAAATGTTTTTTTTTTTTTCAGGACAAGACAAACGGAAGAGGAAGTGTTACGGTTAGAGAAAATAAAGAAGGAGTTACAAATATTAGACGGACAATTTTCTCAGGATGTTGCTGTATTGAGGAAGAAGATTGATCAAGCTTGCTTAAGCTACTCTGAAGCCGAGTGAGTAAGACATTGTATTGTATTTAAATTTGTAATGCAAATTACTTTTGTGTGTATTAAACAGTTTAATATTAGTTTTATTTACATGGCCATAACCTCAGTATACATAGTTTAGTTAGAGATATTATGTATCTTGAGGTTACAGTAGGTACAGTGCAAATTGACGTAACTACAAATACAGTCTGCTTCTGAAGTGCCTGGGTTAAGGCCTGTATAAATATTAGGGACATTTTGGTATATCGCAGGATTTATATATTTCTTACAAAATTACTGTCGGGTTATAATCTACATGATGGATAGCTTTTATCTGATTGTTGTTAATGTTTAAAAAATATTACCTTTTTTAATATTTTGTATTATTAATATTTGAAGATGGTGATATAATTTTCCTAGCTCCGAGGAATCGGATACTAAAGTCGGAATTTTGCGCCGCGCTTGACCAGACCTTGCTTCCCCGCTTTCTAGTACTTATATTGGATTTGACTGGAAAGCATGCTTATCGAGCCCGTAGTAATAATAAAATATAACAAAGTAATATCGACAAAATCACCACACTAGATTTTATCCTCAATACTTCTTGAGTATCTTTGAAGCTCCGCACGGACTATAATTGCGGGAGTTTGTTACCAATGAAAATTAATAACTAAATATTTCCTTATTTTTCGCTTTATTTACAGAAAACACTATCTGAAGATCGAAAAGGAGTTTCTTCAAGCAAAAATTAACTTACAAAAGGAGAAAGAAAAGAAGGAGTTGCTCACAGAGCACTTGTGTGCATTGATCACTCACAACGAAACTAGGAAAGCGCAGAAATTAGAAACACTGATGTTGGAACTTGCCAGTGATAGGAAAAATAGTGTCTGTGAAATTGTCGATACACCCACTGAAGACAAAAACCCTATAATTGTAGACGGCGTGGATCAAAGGAACGGTAAAATGGTGGAAATATTAAACGAAAGCTGATTGCATTTAAATATGGAAGTTGGTTTTTAAATAAACTTAAAACATCTAAACTATGATGGTAAAGTTATGAGAGAAAATGTTGCCAGATTTGCAATAAGTACTTTACGTATTCCCAAAAAATGATGGTGCAATAATTTTAAGTCTTATGTCTATGTGCCTTACTGTATTTGTACAAAATTATAGTTTTAGGTTAAATATGGATAAGCAAATTAGTAATATAAAACATGACAATATATGATAGTTACTAACAACTAATCTGATTAGTATATGATATAGTTTTGTAGCAATTTAATTTTATAACTATGTAATATAATATATTTATTTCACTTGTAATTAATTCACTGAAAGACATAGTCAAGTCAGATTTGCCATAATCACCACGGTTGTCAAGCATGAACCTTAAGCTTAATACCTATATAATTTTGGTTTGTAATTTTTTTTAATTTTGATGGTTTTCATAAGCCACTTCAGATATCCACTGGAAAGACCACAAGGGAAATAAGAAAACATATCTAATAGTAATAATAATGTATGTAATATATATAAATATGCCAGATAGTGTTATTTTATAATGAGCAGCATGTAACTTATTTTTGTAATTGATTATTCATAAATAAAACTATTGTATGAAATAAAATTATTTATTTTATTTTTAAATCTCTGATGAAATTTTTATACATAAAATTTCTAAGATTTTTACATTTGTGCCTCACAACACATATTAATTATTTATTTACAATTTATTTGTACTATTGAGTGAAGTATTGCTCGAATTAAAACCGCATTCATGGCAACACTTGAATATTTTCATACATTCACAATATAGAAGTATAATATATTTTATACTCTTGGAATGTTTGGTTTGTAATTACAGAAAAACTTATGTCTATTGAAATATAAATACGTCGATTCGGAATAATCTCTGAATTAAGGCTTCGAAAGTTATTTACTACAAAAAATATTATTAACAAATTTGCAATCGTTAAAGTTATTTTTCTCTCTATTATTTAAAAAACACGAAAACCAAACTTCACAGTTACCAATACTGATTATTTTCATCAATTTTGAAGAATGTTTATCGACATTTTGTGAAAAACATTCTTCGTCCCGTATGCTATCCCCAGTTCCAATATGAATACTTCTTGTTGTCGCCCTTCAAAATATTTTTTATTTTAACATCGGCCTCGTGCAACTCCTTTCGTTTATCTCTTTCCATTTTGATTAGCTCTAGGCCACGTTTCGCGGCGCAATGGTATCTTTGACTTAAAGATGCTTCAGACCCTTTAATTCGCGGAATGTGTCCCGTGTATCCGGCTATAGGTGGGAATTCCGGTGAGATTGTGTGGTCTGAAATAGGAAAAGTAGCGGTCATAAATTGAACCTTGGAACACACTTCCTCAAATACTTATGAACTGAAATATATCATCAGTTATTTTTAGAATAATCATTAACAAAGAAATATCATTTTAATTTACAATTGATTTACGTATAATATTCGATGTATTAATGAGTTTTGTGGCCTAATTACAATTTAACTTAGTCGAATGCATTAGTCAAGTGTTTTTCATTGTTACCTTTGTACTTATTGATCTCTCGGAATCTATTCAGATCTCGTCTTATTTCATCTCTGGAATGTATTGTTTCCATTTTTGGTGCACTCCTCGATCGAATATAACTCCTGTTCAAGTCTGTTTTACGTCTTAGCTCACGCTGATTTTGCGTGAAATCGGTCATGCAATCGTCGGCTGCTCGACCATATGATTTCCCATATCTAAAGAAAAGAATAGTTTCAAAACTATTTCATAACGATGTTTTAGAATTGTTTAGTTAAAAGTTAAGGCAGCTGGCGAATCTATGGTACCTACACATACTACAATGAAACTGCAGTAATTTGTCTTTCCGTCATATAATATCCTAGTTCCTAGTTATTTCTGAAATTAGAAAAAATTTCAGAAAAAAATGACTTATTGATGATAATTTAGCTTCCATGTATATTTACATAAATAACAGAAGAAAGGAAAAGCTAAATATCATAAGAAAATAACAGTAAATTAGTAGTTTTATTTTTGACAAAAAATTATATGAAAGTACTAATACTAAAACAAACATTGGTTGTAAAACACCATTGCATATAATATACCTTACAATACCTGACACCTTTTAAAAATAAACAATAGAATAAATAAATTCACACTATTCCCAATACAGACAGAGGTCTTGACAATTACGAGTAAGTCCTTTCGACCCACCTTCTATCGAAGAAATTTTATTGCAGAAGCCCGATGCCGTCTTTGTGTTTGAGCTAACGAGATAAATGGTACACAAGTTTTTGAAAAACCCATTGGTACAAGGCTACCACCTGGGCATCGAACTCGGGTCTCTTGAGACCCGAGTCAAGACTTACATCCCGATCACCCAACCACACAGCTATCGTGTCTTTTTTCGGACTCATTGCGTATTTTTATAAATTCACAATTTTTCTTATAAATAAATCCAAAAAAGGTTAACCTAAAGTGCATCCCGGGCACGTAGCCAGTGTAGCCAGTAACGTACGCAGGTTGCCGGTGCTTCGCCGCGTCGTACACATCCGCGGTAGGGCCGTCGCGACGCGGCATGGTGTCCAACTCGTAGTTGTCACGTGGGCGGTATTCTAGCGGTTTGCTGAAAATTTGTATAAATAATTTATTATATCCTCACGCAATTCCCAATACCCCCTGTATTGCATAGATATAGGTCTAGTCTAGACAATTAAGTCCCTTCGACCCACCTTCCATCGAAGATATTTTCGGGACAACGTGATAGGTGATGAGCTCGTCGCCGTCTTTATGTCCAAGCGAACGATATAATTCGGACATAAGTTTGAAAACCTATTTGTACGAGCCTGCCACCTGGGGATCGAACTCGGGTCTCTTGACTCGAAATTCCGACCAGCCAATCACTCGGCTATTATGACATACACTATAAATAATAATAAATAAATAAATACACGGACAACATCACATACATTGCTCTGAACCCACAGCCAGCAGCTTAAGCACTTGTATTATTGAATCAGAAACAAGGAAGTTACCACAAACACCCAGACTCGAGAATTTTAACTTAAGTGTTAACCCGACAGGAAATCAAACTTGGGATCCAGAGCTGGCGACAACACCGGTGTGTACGACACTCGTCCACGGAGGTTATTTATTTAAAAATAAATAAGTTTTTACGAGCTTGCCACCAGGGGAGCGTACCAATGGGCTTTTCCTTATGTACGATTTAAAACTTATGTAAGATTTAAAGAACCTAAAGACGGCCACAGGCTCACCACCTGTCACGGTGGACCTAAAATGTCTTCGGTGAAAGGACTTAACTTTTGTCTATCCCAGTGTTGGAAATGGCATGAAGATAATTCTTTATCTTACTTACAAATTACGTGTGAGTTTACGATACAATGGGATGATTTATCATTTAAATGAATTCTTGATGGATTTGATTTACTCAAGACAGACGAATAAACGATGAGTTACCACTCAAAGAACTGTTTCAAATTATTCTCGTAATTATCCGTTATAAGGTACGTTAGCGGTGGAGAAGGCTGGCACTATCATCACCAATCCGATTTCGAGGCGTTGTGTTTATCTATACATATAAATAAAATTGAAGAATCTGTTTGTAATATTGAAATGACCGTTTTTTACACCAAAATATTTTTTTTATTTTTATCTGTCTGTTTGTTCCGTATAATCTATGAAACGGCTAAGCCGATTTTAACTGGGCTTTCACTGACAGATAATGTTATAATGAGTAACATAGGCTACTTTAATCGGTTCCGCGTTAAGAGTTAAACTGAGGGCAAAGCCGCGGGGGCAGCTAATGTGACATAATTAGGGACATGCTTTGTAGTAAAATTTTTATAAGCTTTAAATATAAGGTTGAATTTGCTCAAGACTATGGTCCCTATATTATGCCCTAGACTATGTTCTCTTTGTACTCACTTAAACAGTCCTTTGGTTCGTATTTCTCGAAGTATTTGTCGGGTGTTGTCTCCGTAGCATTTGCCGTACCGGAATTTCAGCAAAGGACAATGGCCGGTGTATCTGTAACAGAAAGGAGGTGTAAGTTTCACATTCTTACTGTTATTATAGGGTATAATAGGATATAATAGGGGTACTAACAGGGTAATAACAAACGGTTATATTATAATTTGAAAATAGTTTTAGTATTTAGTATTATTTTAAATTATTATTATATAATATTAGTAACATTCACTCAGCGAGCGAATGAGTGAAGACCGAATGGATAAGAAAATATTATAGCGCGAAAGTTGACATTAAAAGGTGTCGCGGTAGGCCGAGTCTCACATTCTCTTACTCATTTATTGGCAAACTTAAAATCTGTCTTTTGCTTATGCCTTCCTATCGTCATGTGGTTGAAGTCATTGTATCAACGGCTTGGCAAATGTTGAAACAATTCAGTTTAGGTCAAAAATCTTTAAAAGTCCATAGCAGACAGCCTACTGTCTACGACCTATCGCTGTTAGGGAGAGTTTGACATTATCGCCACGCTTGGTAAACCGATTGGCAATCATAAGGCTATCCGAGAGGAGATTTTCCTCCAAGCAACTGCGGCCCTCGGATTGCATGGCCCCTCCCCCATGTCGGTAGTTTCTCTTTCGTTATAGGGGACGCTGCGCTTCGCAGCAGCACCCATCATTGAAACCAAACTTCTAACTTGCGAGCTTCTGTCCTCGCAAGTCTCTTTAGATGAAGCTGTAAAGGCCTCCGGGCCAACAGCATCCCGTGGATGCTTTTAGTCAGTTCTGTGATTCGAGCCCGACACTGTTCGTTTCGGTGGCCTCCCGGTGAGGAATATTCGTGCATAAAACATTTTTCACCACGGTTATCAACAAAAAAAAAACGATTGGCAATCGCAATATCTGACATCGTGTTGCTGCCCGTTGCCGCAGCAAACTGAGTGTAATAAGCACTCAGTTTGTTTTTGTTTCTAAATATGAAGAATTGGTGCAGACAATAGGTTATCAAATTAAGAAATAAGAAGAACCGCGACCGAGGTCTTTTTGCATAAATTATCAAGAGAACTAAAAAAACTTTTACTAAAAATGAAGAATTTATGAAGAAGATAGATTACCATCACGTTGAGGAACAAGAGGAACCGATGAGAAAACGATGGTCTTACTACTACGTTCCAATAGTTCTAATGATTACATATAATTAATAGTGCTATTATAATAAATAGTGCTTAATATAATTAATAGTGCTTGAGTTTTAATCATTGTAGTATTCCGTAAAACTAAGTTTAATTAGATTTTTTAAGTGAATAAAACGATTTTTTAACTCAATGTATCATTTTATTTCGTTCCACTTAGTCGTAAAACAGAACCCGGCAAAACCATTAAATATATTACCAACTTTATTTATGTACGATATTTTACCAATAACTAGTAGATGTCGGTTTATAATGCCAAACATGTGCTTATTAGTATAAGAAAAAAATTTGATGTGGTATTTTGCGAGATGGTTATCCTACCATCAGTCGGAAGTCAGTAGAGTTTTCCAGTCTTTCTCGTTTACGGGGTGCCATTTACATTACACAGTGCCTTAATTTCTTAAGGGTCTATAAATCTGTACTGCAAGACATAATTCTGCTATTACAAGATACTATTAGATCAAATTAAGTCATTTAGATTAAATAAGTAATACACGTAACATCCATCGATCTTCATTTTGTAAAAGACCATCGTTTCGTAAAGAATTCCTCTAACGGAGAAGAAACGGCGAAAGAAACTCCGTAGGTATCCCCTGTTTTAGCTTTTTTTTTTACAAAAGAAATACTAAATTTAACATTAATTTAATTAGAAATAGCATGGGAGCGATCAACTCATTCCCAGAGGTTATTATCATTTATATTGTAATAACCCTTTTTGAATTGCCCCCCTATGAATGAACTTATGAAAACCCCTTTATGAATGCTTTGAAATTGAGACTTGCTTCTCCTATTTGAAGCATCTGCCATAATCCGTTGGCATGTTACCGATGATAAATATATATTTTAATGCTAAACTCTGATACCATCTTTGTTTTAATCGTTTCTTGGTAAGCTAACATATTTTGGTAAAATGCAAATTTCTTGTAGGTAAGGTGCACAGGCTAGCACATAATAAATTATCAATTCAAATAAAATGCAATTTATAAATAAGGTTATGTTATAGGTATTCTGAAATAAATCACATTTCAGGTATCATGCTTCGTATATTTCATATTACACTAATCTTATATTCAATAATTGCATTGCGGTGAGGCGTAAAATTACATGGTGCCTAAAATATATTTCACCGATATAAATGAAATAAATAATCCCTATTCTATAAATACTGACAATTCACAACATCGATATAAGGAAACGTGGTGCAGTTTTATAAATATGATGGATAACCCAGCGGATGTTATAATTTCATTAGAATTATGACAATTAAATAATTACATAGTCAAATCACGAATACAAATATCTATTTATAAATACAAATAACTAAGGTGTATAATCTTTAATTCACAATAAGCAGAGCAGTCTTAGAAAATATTATCTGTAAAGGCAATAAATAAAATATTAGTAATTAAGCCTATGTTCAGAGCGGTCCTGCAGCAGAACGCGTTCTATAAAGTAAATCATGGACAGTCTTCATAAGCGAAACAGTAGCCTGACGGCAGGTGAAGTACGAACGGGAAGTCGCAGTCGCATCGCGACCAGCCACATATGATGCCCATAGGCAACGCGACAGGCTCGTCGCATGTCCTCTGTGAGGGCGTGGGCCGACACTCGCTGTCCACTTGATGCATATTCGGGGGGCACTCATTTACACCTGAAATTGTTTGCATAGGTAGTAGTTGTCAAATTAAAAACTTAATTTATAGGTGTGGTGTTAAAAATGTTGATGTGTGGTTACTCAAGAAAATGCCACCCCTTTTCTTCCAGTTGATGTCATAAGGGTCGATATAGGGAAAGCCTTGAAATGCAATTTGGTACCGACAGATGGCGTTAACCCTCTCAAAAAACATCAAATCTAAAATGAAAAGACCGCTGACGGAAGCAGCGTCTAAAGTGCGAGGTGTCTGGTACTGTCATCGCCAATACGCTTTCCAAACGTGGAGATTATGGCAAACTCTCACTTACGAGAGAGGTCTAAACACGAATGATGCTTTAAAAAACAGACACGTTGCTCTTTAGGGTGTGTACACATCACTCGCACACCAGGCGAATACTCGCGCACTGCATGCGGGCAGTTTCTCGAATTGTTTGGTGCGCTGCTTTAGCGCGATTCACACAAGACTCGCACAGTGCGCACGCGTTGTACGAGTGCAGCTTGCGTGCAGCTGCGGCAAGCAGTTCCGTTCATTTCTATACTTTACATGCTACTGATAAATTCATACAATTTTCGTCGAACGAACTGCGGATGAATGAGCGGGAAGAAGTACGCTCAGCGACGGCCCTGGCGCCGTTTCTCGCACGGCGCAAAGGAGAGGCACGAGCGGCGCGCGGGCGGCGCAGGAACGGCCAACGAACGGAAACGCACGCGTGCAGATTTCAAGCAGATCGCGGATCGTTATTCATCGATAGGCTATTTTCAAAGCTTTACCGTTAGTTGCCTCTTATGCCACCCACGGGATGAAATGGGGCGGTAAATTGTTACGCCGATACCATACACCAATTTTTTTTCTCAGGCATACTGGCTTCTATACCGTTTTTTCACAAGGCTTAAATTTTCCTATTATTAACTATTTTAGTCCTCAGAGGACACCAGAGATTGAGATCCCTTTTGTAGTATTTTATTATAAATATATATAGATAGTGACATCATATACATTGTTCTGATCCCAACGTAAGTAATTAAAGCACTGGTGTTATGGGATCAGAAACAACGAAGATACTACAAACACCCCGACCTGAGAAGTGTTTTCTAATGTCTAGTAGTTGACCAGACCGGGAATATAATCCGGGATCTCAGAGTTGGGGACGCCATGAAAACCGGCTACTGTGGCTCTAAGATAATATTAGAAAACTATGTATCTTACTGTGTGACTTTTGGTATTTATGTACAACCCTTGCGGCAAAAAAGCCGATAGTCATACCCACTCAACTCATACTCTATCTAATCTATGGGGATTGGGTTCGTTTTGCTCGCGTATTCAATTTGTTGGTTATCACGTATAATTTGTTTGTTTACGTTATTATTACCGACGACCTGACAAGCATAGATTTGTACTCGAGTCATAAGTGTATACATGATCATGTATGTAGGTATTTCTTTTTTATCACCATCCAAATGCCAAGACAAAGATGTTTCTTAAAAATTTTTGTGGCTGGTTCGGTAATATATATTGCGGATATAGACAAATTTGCGAATTTGAATGTTTACGTTTTATTTGATGACTGTGTAGAGATCATTTTGCTACTAAACACTGGATTCGGATACATTTTTAATTTTTACTTGGTTCATAAAAAACAGGGAATACAACTTTGGGACTGAATAACTGTTCAATACCGTAATATATTAAACCGTTAATTATAAATTTTCTTCACGCACCGTCCTTGACGGGGTAGCCAGAGAAAACAGATCGCCAAGTGTCACGATCGTTACATACCTCTTTTCGCTTCTAACAGATTCATCATCTTCACACATGCACCTTATTATTATTATGTATATAGTATTTTCTTTATACATATGTTAATTATAATGTACGATTTTGTAGTGTTGTACTGTATTAGGTATGTACGTATGTATACGTTGACAAAATCCTGTTAACGGATTCTGAAAAGCGTCAAGGTTGAAAATATCCTCACTAAAGGCACTAATGACAGATCGATCAATCCGCTTATCGCTTTATTCGAGTGTTTGACGCAAAGCAGAATTTACTTCCTATTGAATTTCACAATAGCATTATGTATTGACCTTGAATTAGCATAATACGTATTCATTCAATAATCTATAAAAGTTGAATAGGAGTCAGTAAAAAAATCTAAGGTACTCAAAACGTTAAATTAACGGAATTAAGTTGCAAATAGTACAATCCCAAATAGTAGGTATGAATATTAAGTATATATGTATATTACCGATAAGATATATTCGTCGTGGGGTGGCATCCTAAAACTTACAACCCACTTTCTCCTCGTGGGTCTCATTTGGTCTATACATATTGTGGGCGATTTAGAAAATTCTTGAAAATGACAATATCTTTCGATAGATGGCGGCATAACCATTTTGAAAATTACCAGACCAAAGCTAGGCGGTCTATTGACAGACAGTTTTGTCTAACGTGCAAGGTATCTGGTTCCGTTTACCAATCGACTTGTGAAGTGTGGCGATTATAGCAAATTATCTTTACGAGAGAGGTCCACAGGACCGCAGGATGTATTGCACCTTTTCAGTCCGCTAATATGTTTTAATTTATAAGGAAGTATAAAAGTCTAATAAATAAGATATAATATACAGTACGGTATTTACGTGAGTATATCACAATATCTGTGGCGAAGTAAGGAATCTTTTTACACAGAAGTCCACAGAAAAAGAACCTGAAAAAGTCCGGACCGTTCCACCAAAATTTGGTCGACTTTATCATGATGACTAAGCGACTGAGTGACGTTATGTGTTCTTCGTTACTTGGGTAAATACTGGCAGTGATCGCCGAATTAAGAGGCACACGGAAGTCCACATACAGTCGATCTCGTGTCCACATTCAAAATCCCGTAAGCTTTGAACTAGAATTGGAAAATCGTTTTAAGTAGTGAAAACTACTATGCGGTGGGGACAAGTTTTGCAGGATCCGTCGCACAAAAAAGACAACAAATACTCATTGATCACATGTCAAGTCTTTGAGACTATATTCAACCGTCAGCACATCAGCAACCGAATAGACATACTCTAAGTCTTATGTGTGGAGACATACGCAAATTAATTAAGATACATATTGAAGAGGCAATAGTGTGGATCCGACGCTCCAAATTCTTCGACAAAGGTCTCTCTATCGGAAACAGATAACTGATATGTTGAAGGCCGAAAGTGGTGTATTAATTTCCACTGCCTCTGAATATTTGAGATCGAGAGATTTTTCAAGGATGATGGAACACTATCATCTTAATGTCACACCCGTTACACCTTAAGGGGCTTTCATTGGTCACCTCTCCTTGCTCCTCGTGAGGGCGGGCGGGTATACACGTTATCTATTTCCCCGCGTAGTCGTATAATAAATGTCTAACATGTGATAATATTTTACTTTTACTATTGGCCAAATCGTTAGACTGGTTTCCGAGATAACAATATGTAAATCATGTATTTACAATATGAGTTCGTTTAAAGTTATAAGATTGAGGAATTGTATTTGCTTAGTTAAACTAAGACGAACCAGATTAAAAAATACTTACACGTATTATTAAATGTAAGACAGCCAGGTTTGCCAACATTGGCATAATACATTGAATCGATAACTTTTAAAAAACAAAGAAATAAGCAAATATATTGCATTGCGTCCTTCCACTAGATTTTCACACGTCGTTATGATCAGGGAAGTGCGTGGCACATTCAGTGATAGTTTATATTTATCGATACCATTGTCCGATTTATGTTTTGTTTGCCGAAAAAATCAACATTATAACCGAAAACTCATTATACGTCTACAGTATACAAAACATTTTCAGTGTCGTGTAACAAGTTTGAACAACTAGTGACTTTAGCTGTCAGTAAGGAATCAATCCTGTTAGTGGCATGTTGAAAGATAATTAATTGTAATAATTAACCGAAGTTAAAATAAGAACTTCGGGTGATCAAAAAGAAAGATGGGCTCTGTTTCCTTATATGTATAACGTGAATTAATTTCATAATTATTTTTTATGTAAATACTTCTTTTGAGCCGTTTCAATTTGAAATTGGATGAAAAGAAAACGTAACAATAAAAGAGGCAAAATTAATTATGACACAATGAGAGTCAAATACTTCCGAAAAGTGACATCGACGAGAGTTTGTCACTCCTCAGACTGAATGATTAAATAAATACATACATGATAGAGAAACAATGAAGGTAGCACAAACACCCAGATCCTAGAAAATGTAGAAAAGTTACATTCACATGACCGGGAACCCGGGATTTCAGAGCAGGCTACGCCTTGTAAAGCCAGTGTGTACGCCACTCGCCCACAGAGGTCGTCGAATGAATCATTACGTTTTTCTGAAGGTTTTACTTCTATGACGTGTGAAACGCACACCGGTTTTTATTTATTAAACAAAATGTCCCCATGTCTGTCTTAAAAAACTGTTTCTTAAAAAACCAATTTGAGAAAAAATCATTTCCTACGAAGAAAAATGAAGATTGAAGTTAGAGTGTGTGGACCGTGTGTGTCGATGTGTCAACCTTTGTTTTAATTTCTTGGGTAACTTACTTATTGAAGTAAACAGAAGTGTTTTGATTTCACTCACTCTCACTCATAAATCGTACATAAGTTTTGAAAAAACCCATTGGTATGAGCTTTGGTGACCGAACTCGGGTCTTGTGACTCGAATTCCGCTCACCCTACAACTTTGCTACCGGGGCTTTTATCTATGTGAATATGTAATATTTTTTCTCTTAGAAAAATGGGTAAACTCTTAACATCCATCGTGCATGAAAGCGGTGAGATTTATGATGGAGGAAAGGACTAATTCTCTAGACCTCTGTCTACACTAATATTAGGAATATGCGTGAAGATATTTATTTATTTATTATCGTGTCGTGATACACATGTACGTAGGTTGTGATTGGAATTCAAGTTCTTGACTTAGATAGCTCAATGACCCTGTTGGTACAAGCTACCTTATAAGTGAATGTAGTGTAGCAGAAAAAGTGTAACGTGCCGACAGATATGGTTATGGAGTATTTGTCATGAGATAGCTGATGTGTACTCTTGGATCATTTGTCGTAAAGTAATGAATGAATCTCTCATCTACTTTATCGATTTTATGCACATAATGTTTTCCCCAAGAATTGCCGCATCGTACTATTTTGTACCATCTACATCTATCGACTCTTCACGCCATCCCCAATGCAGGGGTAGAGAGACGTCTAGACAATTAGGTCATTTCGACCCACCTTCCACCGAAGTCGTTTTTCGGGATGATATGACAAGTGGTGAGCCCGTCGCTGTCTTTTTCTATAGAAAAGGGAGGCAAACGAGCAGATGGCTCAAGTGATGGTAAGTGATTACCGCCGCCCATGAACACCTACAAAACCAGAGGCACGGCAGATGCGTTGCAGGCCTTAAAGCCCCCCTCCCTCCAAGAATGGGGGGAGGGGATGTGTGGACCTCCGGTTAACTGCACTTACCAGACGAAACTCAGAAGTTTGATAGAATTCTACTTCACGCCGGTATTCTGCGAGGTCGTGATACTTCCCCGGTCGAGCCGGCCCATTCATGCAACAACAAAGCGCTGATGCGTGACTCTACCACTGTTAAAGAATGTCCAAGCCGTTGGCTTAATTATTTATTAATATAATTCGTACATAAGAAAAAACGAATTTTTCCAAATCGAACTCGGGTCTCAAGACTGGAATACCGATCATCCAACCACTCCGCTATCGTGAATTTTAAACTTAAATAGCAATAACAAATACTCGAAGATACTTTAATATTTTAAATACTAGATTTATTTGATTCAAATGTTCCGCTTCATGAACCAGCTTTGCTTGTCGGGTCAATATGTAGGTCAAGTTAAAAGCCCGTTAATCGGTCAAGGTGATGGTTGACATAAAAGCGTTCTTTCAAGGTTTGTTATATAATTTACAGTTAGGAGCAACGCTTTTAAAGTTATTTACTTATTATCTTATTGCATTCTTGCGAATCCTATAGGTTATTTTAGCCATTAGCCGATTTTTGGTAACGGGGTTTACTCCGAACTGAATAACAATAAAAAATGTCTAAGGTTAGATGTTAATAAGGAGGGTGTGGGACACAAACAGCCATTTAATTACTAATATGACCTCTCGACAGAAGAAAATGTCTCTGTTACCCGTGCGAAGTCAGGCGAATTAACAGTCAATAGTAAAAATATATTTTGAGAATTTGTAATTTACTATGTCGCATTTAATTGCATGGCGGAATCTACCCCGTCTAAAATTAAACAATACTATTATAATACACATACATTCATACATATATAGGGAGTATATCACACACATTGCTCTAATCCCAAAGTATCTTGTACACATGTGTTATGGAATCGAAAACAACGAATCTAGATACTACAAAAACCTAGACCGATACAATATACAAAAAGTGGTTTTCTATGTTGACCCGCCTGGGATTGAACCTGGGACCACAGAGTTGGCGTCACCACGAACGCCGGTGCATGCGCCTCTCACCCACTGAAGTCTTTAAAAATGTAGTGGTTATGAATGACAGAAATGAATTTGAATATTTAATTTAAAAGTGGATCAGAATGTCACCATTTGCACTATGAGGAACGATTATATTTCAAAATCAAATATTTTTTTACTGCTTATCACGTAACAATTATGATCTTAAATATAAAAATCTTGTTCCTGTGACACCTCGTAGGGTCTCTGCAACTGACAAAACGAGGGGGTAAATTTCATACGGTTCAGAAATTCTCGGCAATACTCGATAAGTACTCGATAGAATTTTTACACAGTCATATTTCTTTAAAAAGTGTTTTTTATAATTTTTATCGCAAAGTTTCCAAAGAACTAAATTTCAAGGTCAAAGCTCTGAAATGTGCTGTATTCTGGGGGTCAAATCTATTAATTTGAATGACGTGATTTCTTGTTGAGTCTATGTTCTCAAGGGAACTTGTTTTGTTCCCTAATACGAGAATTTAACTAACTCACGATAGCCGAGTGGTGGAGGTATCGAAATTCGAGTCAAGAGATTTAGTTGATCCCTAGGTTGAAGGCTCGGTCCAATGGGTTTTGTCAAAACTTATGTATGATTTACATCGTTGCTTTGGACATAAAGACGGCGACTGACTTACCACTAGTCCCGTTGTTCCAAGAATGTCTTCTGTGTAAGGTGGGTGGAAAGGATTTAATTGTCTCTTAATTGTCTGTTATCTAGACCTCTGTCTACCCAAGTATTGGGAATGGCTTGAAGATAAAAATCATATATTTAATATCAATTACTTATTTGTGTCACAGCAAAGTGAGGCCGGGTTTAGCTAGCATAAATTTGCACCTTCTGTATGTTTATTTCCGCTAAAATCCAAAAGCTTCCTGTCCTCGATGGATTAATCTAAAATTTATAGTACCTAATCTCTGTCTCTCTCTAAGTAGTAGTAATATATTACTACTTACTCTCTTAGCTGTAATATATTTCAGTGAATACTCCAACGAAAATTTTGAATTTTTTGCTTATATCAATAACAGACATAGTCACGGCTATATGTCAGTGAAAACTAACTGGTGCACTAAGTTTTTTTCGAGAAATACATCTATGATGTAATATAAGAGACGACTAATTACTCACTAACATATAAAATTTCTTTTTTTTTGCTTACTTACATACATAAATACATATCGGCCTGTTAAAGTCCACTGCAGGATATGTCCTGTCCCGGCCTCTCCCATAGGGAGGATTTGCCATCATCTCCTCTCTTGGCAAGCGGATTGGCGACCGCTGTTCCAGACCACCCGTACCTCAGACGCTGCTGCCCATCTTCGATCTGATATTTTTTAGAGATTTTGTAAGACAGGGAGTGGTAATATTCTTACGCCGTTACCACACGGAAACGTTTTTTTCTTAAGTGCTTAAAAATAAACATATCTACGACAAAATATGTACGACGGTATTAAAAAACTTTTACTTTACAGCAATTCCTATAAAGACTATCTACCTGTTACTGAGACGTCTTTTGTTAGCGTGGGAGCTATTTAAATGACTTCCGTTTCCCTGATAATTGGTAGCTACGAGTATACAATGATGTAAGACAAGAGTAATAACAATACAACAGTAAATACATTTACACCAGCAATGACAATTTTATACGACAGAAACCCCGTCACTCATCACCCTGTCAGCTCCCAATCTCTATCGGAAGTCTCTTTCTTTTTCAGGTGTTGGAGTGGATCACGACTGCGTACTTCTTTTTCTTTATGTCTCGCAAGTCTTATTTGATAAAGCTGAATATAGCCAGGAAAAAAAAGTTATTGTAGTTATGTAGTTATGCTTGTAGCGATTTTCCATATAACTTTGCTTTGTTTGCTTTGCAACGTGGGTCATTGGGCCGCTGTTTATCTTTATTCTCATTATTTTACAATATAGGTATTCTATCTTTCTAATTTTACGTATACGAGATACTACATTATAGTTAGACGTCACCATAGATTACCTCTTTAGTTGCACGTTTTTTTCTAGAATGATGGAGAACAGCATAACTTACAACTTTTGCATAGATCCCTAGCCTGTCTTACTTGGTATGTTAAAGTTTGTAGCGAAAAAAGGCTCGGTGGCTCGGAGGTTAGAGTATGGTCGTGGAACGCCAATCCCCACACTAGGGTAGAGACAGATCTAGACTATTATGCCCTTTCGTCCTACCTTCCATCGAAGACATTTTTGGGACAACGTGACAGGCGGTGAGCCCATCGCCGTCTTTATGTATAGATGTGATACTACTCTTATAATTTGTATAGATGTAATCATCAAATCAAGATTAGTTTTTTTTTCAAGAAAATTTATGCTTAAACTATATTTGCACATTACCGCCATTTTCTTATACACATTTATGATTTAATAAAAATAAAATATTCGATGCTCCCAGAAATTAAGGTCGAGATGATGCCGCGTCGCATTCGTTCCTCGTTAATGAAAAATATCGCTATGACTGTGTTAACTATTTGACCCATATACGTGTTGTTTCCCTTAAGAAGGCAGAAAAATTATGATTAAAATATCTTTTATTTGTAAATTATATAAAACTGTCATGTGGTATGTAAGGATTTGCCACCTTATTCCTTTCCATGGAAATATATGGAATATTTCATAAATGCATTTTTTGCATAGATGGCGGGATACATATCTCGAAAAATACACGACCAAGAAGAAGCAAAATGGAGACAGTACCGGTGTCTTAGGACCACGACGTCATCGCTTATTCGTATGTCAACTGTTTGATATTGTATATGTGTATTTTAATTATTAATATTAAAATAAAACATAAATAAATATCTTCACGCAATTCCTTATACAGGGGTAGACAGAGGTCTAGTCTAGACACTTAAGTCCCTTCGACCCACCTTCCACCGAAGATATTTTCGGGACAACGTGACAGGTGGTGAGCCTGTCGCCGTCTTTATGTCCAAGCCAACGATATAATTCGTATATAAGTTTTTTGAAAAACTCATTGGTACGAGCCTGCCACTTGGGGATCGAATTTGGGTCTCTCGACCCGAAATTCCGTCCACCCAACCACTCGGCTATCGTGACTTCTAATATGACTATAAAATAAAATTACACTATAAAGTGGTCCTTCCTTCTTTTTTTTTTAGCAAAAAGCTAATGAGCCATAATCACGAACGATACTTTGTGTAGATTTTGTATAAAAATATGATAATGTCGCCCGCGATATTGTACGCATGACTTTTATTAATATAATTTTTAACAATTCAATTGCACGAAATAAATATTCTACGTCCATCAGGGTAATTTTAATGGTGGTAGAGACTTCTCCTCTGCTTAGGAGTGGTCTGGTGATATACAATACTCCACTTTAATCTATTTTTTTCGGGTTTAAAAGTATAGAGTACCAGCATAAATAAACAAATAAAATTAAATTGTTGGCATGGGGGAAGCAATGTATCTGCATCCTTCTTTCGAAGGTCCCGGATGCTATGAGCTATAGTAGTCACTTCCCATCATTGTTAGCTCATTTCTCTCTCTTTTTTTAAAGGCTGTATGGCTTAGTATTTTTGTCTGCTCTCCTAAGCGAATAATAAAAGCAACATCTTTTTTAAAATCCGTTCAGCGGTTCAACCATGATAACGCTATAAACAGTAAAAGATACTTTCGCTTTTATAATGTCAGTTTAGAAACATAGATTGTGTGCCTGTATCGGAGCTCGTAAGTGTACCCGGGTGAGATAGCACCGCCAGTGTGCCTGGCACCGGTAAGCCCGGCTGCGACCTCACTGTAGCGATAAGTTTGCTAACGATTGCCGAGGAATTGTGAGAAATTCTGTTATGGCAGGCAATTATGGCAAATCTAGATATTAGCTTTGTTTTAGTTACGCTGGCAATTCGTCTGTTTTGATTTGGATAAGATATGCGTGACTAATAATATTTTGGTTTTGTTATTCATCACCGTGGTGGCGATGTTGAAAATTCATTTTATTATGTATTATCTTGTTCTGAACTTGGTAAAATTTATCGCCTCTATATATATTTGGACAGCATTTGAACGTTAAGGAATACTATAATTAAGGTTTACGGATAAATAGCTCTGTTATTGTCATTTATTAATTCGTCAAATCAACTTCACTAAGAAACTCTAAAATTGTAACAAATTATAACACAATTATTACAAATATATAATTCTATAGATTGGACATTCTATAGATTGGGACAACATCACATACATTGCTCCGATCCCAATGTAAGATGCTGAAGCACTTGAGGTATGGGAATAGGAAACAACGAAGGCACCACATACACCTAGACCCAAGAAAATGTAGAAAAAGTGGTTTTTTAACATTGACCCGACCGGGAATCGAACCCGGGACTTTGAGATTGCGATACCTTGAAAACCGTGTTTATGCCACTCGTTCACGTCTCTCTTCTGAAATGTAAATTTTTTTTTTTTACTCCTACATAAGTTCTTAATTACTTAGTAAGTGATAAGTATAAATTCTTAAACCTTACTTAGTGAGAGTCTGGTGCCTTTTAGTGTAGTGCCTATTACGTGCCTAGTATTGTAATAAATACTTAAATAATGGTACTTTGGTTAAAGTAGTGAACGAGTGTAGGTAATAAGCGGCGCTATGAACTCTCATAGCGACACAGTCTCGGCGTGGGACAATAGAAAATCGAAACACCTAAATCAAATCGTGAGAACACCGGTGAATATCAAACAGTTTTCACTATCTACAGAGTAACGACAATCATTCTTTTCCACCATACAGAAAGGTACTTTCACTTTTATTTGGGTAATACAACACCAGTGTTTTATCTTCCTAGTGCAGATCCTAGTACAGACACAAGTTTCTCACAAATTGAATTACAATATCATTAAATCTTTGATAATTTACTATAATATTCTCGTAAGTAACTAATTTGTGAGAAATCAACGAATAAATTATTGAAAGATAAATGTTTTTTAAATAGATTAGCTTTAACCCGGGACTACAGAGCCGAAGTTATTAAATTTTTATTAACATGTTGCACCTATTGCTGTGATTCGAACGTAACATAGCGCTTTTCATAGCCCGATGTGCATCTTTTTGATTTCTCATTCTGTCTGCAATGAAGGATCAACTATCTGTTACTTAAATTGTCACTTGTAACACGCACTGGTTGTAAACTTTGTTTTGGTTGTAAATTGGTTTTAATATTTTGAGGTATATTGACGAGAAGGTGCAGTATATGTAAATTTACCTAAAGCGGCCCAGTCGCATTGGATTCGTCGATTAACCTTTGTGTTTAAGTTTGACATAGTTCACACAGTCACAGGTACGAGACCGCCATTCGACTAGTGTCGTTACTCACTCCAGACACAAGCATTGCACCTTTGCTGGAGAGTCATCAGTTATACTGGTAATGTTATTTGGTGTCTAGTATTTTTTTTAAATAGTCACGATAGCCGTGTGGAATGGTGATGGAATTCGAGTCAATAGACCCGAGTTCGATTCCGAGGAAGGAGGCTCGTACCAATGAGTTTTTTCTCAGTGAAATGTGGGTCGAAAGGGCTCAAACCTCTGGATATCCCCATAAAACGAAATGTGTATTCTTTTAACAAAACAAATAAAAACTGACAAACGTAGAAATCACTTGACACAAATATTTCGGAATATAGTGTGATCAATCCTTTCACGTAGTTCTGTCGCGTGCATTTGAGCGTATCCGAATTGTGCTCATTTACTCGACGCTATTCACAAATTAATACAATTCGTTTTTATTATTGGTTATTTACTCTGATGCACATACGTGCTCCGCCATCTGTGAATTGTACAGTATATTGTAATCACATGAGATTCGTCGAAGCCGTGATTTCACTTGGATAATTAGATAATTTCTGTTTTTAACATTGACCTTGAAAACCGTGTTTATGCCACTCGTTCACGTCTCTCTTCTGAAATGTAAATATTTTTTTTTTACTCCTACATAAGTTCTTAATTACTTAGTAAGTGATAAGTATAAATTCTTAAACCTTACTTAGTGAGAGTCTGGTGCCTTTTAGTGTAGTGCCTATTACGTGCCTAGTATTGTAATAAATACTTAAATAATGGTACTTTGGTTAAAGTAGTGAACGAGTGGTAATAAGCGGCGCTATGAACTCTCATAGCGACACAGTCTCGGCGTGGGACAATAGAAAATCGAAACACCTAAATCAAATCGTGAGAACACCGGTGAATATCAAACAGTTTTCACTATCTACAGAGTAACGACAATCATTCTTTTCCACCATACAGAAAGGTACTTTCACTTTTATTTGGGTAATACAACACCAGTGTTTTATCTTCCTAGTGCAGATCCTAGTACAGACACAAGTTTCTCACAAATTGAATTACAATATCATTAAATTGTTGGCATGGGGAAGCAATGTATCTGCATCCTTCTTTCGAAGCCCCGGATGTTATGAGCTATAGTAGTCACTTCCCATCATTGTTAGCTCATTTCTCTTTTTAAAGGCTGTATGGCTTAGTATTTTTGTCTGCTCTCCTAAGCGAATAATAAAAGCAACATCTTTTTTAAAATCCGTTCAGCGGTTCAACCATGATAACGCTATAAACAGTAAAAGATACTTTCGCTTTTATAATGTCAGTTTAGAAACATAGATTGTGTGCCTGTATCGGAGCTCGTAAGTGTACCCGGGGTGAGATAGCACCGCCAGTGTGCCTGGCACCGGTAAGCCCGGCTGCGACCTCACTGTAGCGATAAGTTTGCTAACGATTGCCGAGGAATTGTGAGAAATTCTGTTATGGCAGGCAATTATGGCAAATCTAGATATTAGCTTTGTTTTAGTTACGCTGGCAATTCGTCTGTTTTGATTTGGATAAGATATGCGTGACTAATAATATTTTGGTTTTGTTATTCATCACCGTGGTGGCGATGTTGAAAATTCATTTTATTATTGGCTATGAACTCTCATAGCGACACAGTCTCGGCGTGGGACAATAGAAAATCGAAACACCTAAATCAAATCGTGAGAACACCGGTGAATATAATATAATAGTTTTCACTATCTACAGAGTAACGACAATCATTCTTTTCCACCATACAGAAAGGTACTTTCACTTTTATTTGGGTAATACAACACCAGTGTTTTATCTTCCTAGTGCAGATCCTAGTACAGACACAAGTTTCTCACAAATTGAATTACAATATCATTAAATCTTTGATAATTTACTATAATATTCTCGTAAGTAACTAATTTGTGAGTAATCAACGAATAAATTATTGAAAGATAAATGTTTTTTATTAGATTAGCTTTAACCCGGGACTACAGAGCCGAAGTTATTAAATTGTTATAACATGTTGCACCTATTGCTGTGATTCGAACGTAACATAGCGCTTTTCATAGCCCGATGTGCATCTTTTGATTTCTCATTCTGTCTGCAATGAAAGATCAACTATCTGTTACTTAAATTGTCACTTGTAACACGCACTGGTTGTAAACTTTGTTTTGGTTGTAAATTGGTTTTAATATTTTTGAGGTATATTGGACGAGAAGGTGCAGTATATGTAAAATTTACCTAAAGCGGCCCAGTCGCATTGGATTCGTCGATTAACCTTTGTGTTTAAGTTTGACATAGTTCACACAGTCACAGGTACGAGCCCGCCATTCGACTAGTGTCGTGAATCACTCCAGACACAAGCATTGCACCTTTGCTGGAGAGTCAACAGTGATACAGGTAATGTTATTTGGTGTCTAGTATTTTTTTTAAATAGTCACGATAGCCGTGTGGAATGGTGATGGAATTCGAGTCAATAGACCCGAGTTCGATTCCGAGGAAGGAGGCTCGTACCAATGAGTTTTTTCTCAGTGAAATGTGGGTCGAAAGGGCTCAAACCTCTGGATATCCCCATAAAACGAAATGTGTATTCTTTTAACAAAAGAAATAAAAACTGACAAACGTAGAAATCACTTGACACAAATATTTCGGAATATAGTGTGATCAATCCTTTCACGTAGTTCTGTCGCGTGCATTTGAGCGTATCCGAATTGTGCTCATTTACTCGACGCTATTCACAAATTAATACAATTCGTTTTTATTATTGGTTATTTACTCTGATGCACATACGTGCTCCGCCATCTGTGAATTGTACAGTATATTGTAATCACATGAGATTCGTCGAAGCCGTGATTTCACTTGGATAATTAGATAATTTCTGTTTTTAACATTGACCTTGAAAACCGTGTTTATGCCACTCGTTCACGTCTCTCTTCTGAAATGTAAATATTTTTTTTTTACTCCTACATAAGTTCTTAATTACTTAGTAAGTGATAAGTATAAATTCTTAAACCTTACTTAGTGAGAGTCTGGTGCCTTTTAGTGTAGTGCCTATTACGTGCCTAGTATTGTAATAAATACTTAAATAATGGTACTTTGGTTAAAGTAGTGAACGAGTGGTAATAAGCGGCGCTATGAACTCTCATAGCGACACAGTCTCGGCGTGGGACAATAGAAAAATCGAAACACCTAAATCAAATCGTGAGAACACCGGTGAATATAATATAATAGTTTTCACTATCTACAGAGTAACGACAATCATTCTTTTCCACCATACAGAAAGGTACTTTCACTTTTATTTGGGTAATACAACACCAGTGTTTTATCTTCCTAGTGCAGATCCTAGTACAGACACAAGTTTCTCACAAATTGAATTACAATATCATTAAATCTTTGATAATTTACTATAATATTCTCGTAAGTAACTAATTTGTGAGAAATCAACGAATAAATTATTGAAAGATAAATGTTTTTTTATTAGATTAGCTTTAACCCGGGACTACAGAGCCGAAGTTATTAAATTTTTATTAACATGTTGCACCTATTGCTGTGATTCGAACGTAACATAGCGCTTTTCATAGCCCGATGTGCATCTTTTTGATTTCTCATTCTGTCTGCAATGAAGGATCAACTATCTGTTACTTAAATTGTCACTTGTAACACGCACTGGTTGTAAACTTTGTTTTGGTTGTAAATTGGTTTTAATATTTTGAGGTATATTGGACGAGAAGGTGCAGTATATGTAAAATTTACCTAAAGCGGCCCAGTCGCATTGGATTCGTCGATTAACCTTTGTGTTTAAGTTTGACATAGTTCACACAGTCACAGGTACGAGCCCGCCATTCGACTAGTGTCGTGAATCACTCCAGACACAAGCATTGCACCTTTGCTGGAGAGTCAACAGTGATACAGGTAATGTTATTTGGTGTCTAGTATTTTTTTTAAATAGTCACGATAGCCGTGTGGAATGGTGATGGAATTCGAGTCAATAGACCCGAGTTCGATTCCGAGGAAGGAGGCTCGTACCAATGAGTTTTTTCTCAGTGAAATGTGGGTCGAAAGGGCTCAAACCTCTGGATATCCCCATAAAACGAAATGTGTATTCTTTTAACAAAAGAAATAAAAACTGACAAACGTAGAAATCACTTGACACAAATATTTCGGAATATAGTGTGATCAATCCTTTCACGTAGTTCTGTCGCGTGCATTTGAGCGTATCCGAATTGTGCTCATTTACTCGACGCTATTCACAAATTAATACAATTCGTTTTTATTATTGGTTATTTACTCTGATGCACATACGTGCTCCGCCATCTGTGAATTGTACAGTATATTGTAATCACATGAGATTCGTCGAAGCCGTGATTTCACTTGGATAATTAGATAATTTCTGTTTTTTAACATTGCGTTAAAAATCGGTGATGTTTAACGTACCATTTTAGAAAAGCCGATTCCAGTACCAGATATCTTATTACATATTCAAGCATATTTCCAATACAAGACAGAGATAAAGTTGATACAATGAGAAGAAGAATAGAGGATTACAATATTAGACCCACCTTTCACCTAAGACTATTCGCGATTACGTGACTGGTGGCGAGCCCGTTGCCGTCTTAGCCAACGGAACAATATACTTACATAGGGTTCGTATAATCATCACGTTTTACAAGCTTGATAAGACGCAAGAAACAGACACCTCGCACCTTGAACACGTGCTGTTGCACGTCACCGGTCTGCTATATTTTGTTCTGGTATTTTTCGGGATGGTTATTGCGTTATCAATCGGAAGTCAAATGCATTTTCAATGCTTTCCCGTGGGTGTGGTAAGGCGTAGTCGCCTCTTACGACACCCACGGGAGCAAAGCATGTGCTTACGGCATAAGAATATACCATTCATATATTTTATGCATATATTTATGGTACTATTATGTATATATTTATACTTTCTTTAAAGTCTCAGAGCCTTAACAATTTTAGGAAACTTCGACTCGAGACCGTGAAAACAATGAATCATAAATCATCTCCCACGCGGAAATATTCCCCATTCTATTCTAATATTGATTCATATCTCGAATATTTCATAAGTGGCGAGCGTCTTTTACTTTGTTTTTGTTTGTGAAAGCGGACTCCTTACCTTATGAAATTTTACTTATCATTGCATTTTGAGTAAATGAAGCAAATGGAATAAAAATATTTTTACGTTTTCCTATATTGGTGTAGGAGGTCTAAACAATGAAGTCCTCTTGCGATTAAGAGAAAAAGAAAAGCTCTGAATATCGTATTGCCAATCGATCGATGACCGGATAACCATCTTTTAACAATGTCAGACCATGTTTAATCAGACCAGTAAGTGCAGTAGCTTCTAATATGCAAGGTGTCTGATACTGCGTACGCTTATCCGCTTGCCAAGCGTGGCGATTATGGCTGATTGTTTTATGGGAGAGACCTATGTCCCGCAGTGAAATTTCACAGGTTGAGGAACTTTATTTTTTATTAAATATGTCATAACGACTGTTGGGTCTAGCGGCTGTCTACCTGATTGGAATACACATTTGTTTAAATACTCATTCACGGCCTGCGAGGAATACACCGATTTTCATTGTGTCGCAATCTCGGAGGTCCTGGTTCGATACCCAGACAGGCTAATATAGAAAACCACATTTTCTATATTTCCTCGACTCTGGGTGCTTTTTGTACCTCCGTTGTTTCTGATTACATGACACAAGTGCTACAGCTACTTACTTTAGGATAAGTGCAATGTATGTTATTATCTCTATCAATGCATGTATATATTATATTTTATTTATAAAGGTTTCAGGTGCCATGTGTTGTTATCGTTGGTGCCTATAACTGCTTTCAGTCACAGACACCACGTAGTGGCGTATTTCGTACGTTTATGGTATTTGACAATAATCAGTCGAAGAATTCGAAAGTTATAGACGGCCAATAGATATCACCTTATTATCATTAATAAAAAGTAGATCTAAGCCGCGGCTTATGCCTGCCGCCGAATCGATTAAGATAATACAATGGACCTACAGAATATAAGCGAGCACATAGAGGCAGCTTGAGTATCTGATATCTCCTCTCCCATCTCCTTTCTTCTTGTGGGTGACGAAAGACTGAGGGAAAGTCTTGATAGTGGTAAAGGTTCGCACCTTTATCTCGCTGCTCTATGTGCTGACCTCGCGGTCAGATGACAGGAAAATCTTCTCGAAATAAATCAGACCAAAAGCATCCAGGTAAGGGGGTGTCTCTGTTTGAGTGTTGGTGCCCCTTACTGAGTATCGCAGTGGATGTAAATTATTCCAACAATTTGTGGTTATACTATATCTAAAACTGTCAGGGGATGCGGCTCTTCGGCGTTGCGGCATTTGTAGGACCCAGCTTACAGCTTTAATATTACGTCTGCAATGTTGCCTTCGCCATTTTAATTTTTCGGAGAGATATCCTGCTCACTTTGTTTACACCAATTTCCTGAAATCACCAGCATGTCTAAAATATTATAAAAACGTTACAGGGACATGTAAAGTCTGTCAATATAATCTTTCTCAAAGAATATTTAATAGAAGAGCGTTGCCCGGCTGTAGGTATTGATGTGTGGTTATTTTGCTTTTTCTTATTAGAAACAAGAAAATAACACACTTTAAAATTAAATGATGCAAAAAATTATGAACGCAAAAAACCACTTCAGAAAATTGATGATTACGTCTGCCAAATTACAGTTACTATGGTTTGTCAATGTTGCCTAAGCATTCACGCTGCATTAATTAAAAAAAAATAAAAAATTTGCCACAAAGTTAATGGCTACTTTTTATTAGAGTACTAGTAATCTAATCTCTTGCTTTCTGTACTGTTCTACAGTACCTCGGAGTGCATCGTTAGCATCGTATATATAAAAAATATTTTTACGCGTTTTTCCTACATTGGTGTAGGAGGTCTAGACAATGAAGTCCTCTTGCGATTAAGAGAAAAAGAAAAAGCCCTGAACATCGTATTGCCAATCGATCGATGACCGGATAACCATCTTTTAACAATGTCAGACCATGTTTAATCAGACCAGTAAAGTGCAGTAGCTTCTAATATGCAAGGTGTCTGATACTGCGCACGCTTATCCGCTTGCCAAGCGTGGCGATTATGGCTGATTGTTTTTATGGGAGAGACCTATGTCCCGCAGTGAAATTTCACAGGTAGAGGAACTTTATTTTTTTATTAAATATGTCATAACGACTGTTGGGTCTAGCAGCTGTCTACCTGATTGGAATACACATTTGTTTAAATACTCATTCACAGCCTGCGAGGAATATACCGATTTTCATTGTGTCGCAATCTCGGAGGTCCCGGGTTCGATACCCAGACAGGCTAATATAGAAAACCACATTTTCTATATTTCCTCGACTCTGGGTGCTTTTTGTACCTCCGTTGTTTCTGATTACATGACACAAGTGCTACAGCTACTTACTTTAGGATAAGTGCAATGTATGTTATTATCTCTATCAATGCATGTATATATTATATTTTATTTATAAAGGTTTCAGGTGCCATGTGTTGTTATCGTTGGTGCCCCTATAACTGCTTTCGGTCACAGACACCACGTAGTGGCGTATTTCGTACGTTTATGGTATTTGACAATAATCAGTCGAAGAATTCGAAAGTTATAGACGGCCAATAGATATCACCTTATTATCATTAATAAAAAGTAGATCTAAGCCGCGGCTTATGCCTGCCGCCGAATCGATTAAGATAATACAATGGACCTACAGAATATAAGCGAGCACATAGAGGCAGCTTGAGTATCTGATATCTCCTCTCCCATCTCCTTTCTTCTTGTGGGTGACGAAAGACTGAGGGAAAGTCTTGATAGTGGTAAAGGTTCGCACCTTTATCTCGCTGCTCTATGTGCTGACCTCGCGGTCAGATGACAGGAAAATCTTCTCGAAATAAATCAGACCAAAAGCATCCAGGTAAGGGGGTGTCTCTGTTTGAGTGTTGGTGCCCCTTACTGAGTATCGCAGTTGAGGTAATATAAATAAATGGCCTTTCTTACGGGAAATTTGTTTTTGCAGTGGACTTTAATTGGCCAATAAGTTAAGCATATCTGCTTAAGTTATTATGTAGTTTTAAATAACCAACTTACCCAATCAAGCGGCCGAGGGGACGTTACGGTCAACGAGGTGTCACGGGCGCAAGAAACGGTACAAAGTGATATGCGATACGTATAATACGTAATTCTACACCGTTAATTCAGTTTAGAGGGGACAATTATATTTTGTATCGGTGTTTCACTACAAATAGATCCTTATTTATTATTATACACGCGACTCCTCACAGTCGCTGTCGACAAGAGGTCTTTTTTATGGCATCCAAAGTTCTTGCTATGAGAGATTGAGAAAGAGATTGGGCTTTATATTAAAAAACTTCTTTACGCCATTCTCAACACTGGTATAGACAGACATAGAAGAAGGAGTAGACAATTTAGGTGGGCTAGACAATTAAGTACTTTCGACTCACCTTTCACCGAAGACATTTTTGGGACAATATTATAGGTCAAGTATTATAGGTCTAGTCATGATAGCCGAGTTGTTGAGTGGTCGGAATTTTGAGTCAAGAGACGCGAGTTCGATCCCCAGGTGGCAGGCCTGTACCAATGGATAGAAAGGACTTAATTGTCTAGACTAGACCTCTGTCTACCCCTGAGTTGAGAATTGCGTGAAGATATTTATTTAATTATTTTATTTAGTACTGATGGTGAGCATTTCGTTATCTTAATGTCCAACGACATAAATTGCACATGAAGTTAAAAAAAAGCCATTGTTACGACCCTACCACCGAGGTATTAAACTCCGGCCTCTTGACTCGCATATCGATCACTCATCCACTCGGCTATCGTGATTATTTAATAAAAGGTATTAATAATATGAGACACAGGGATTTTATATGATTAGGGTGAAAACTGTCCATAGTAACTGCAGTATGATATCTACAAACTTCAAGGAATAATCACACGCGATGCGTCTTGACCCCCAAGGACTACTCCTCTCTCTCCCTATCTGAAGACTACTGATGAACCAAGGGCTCCTCAAAACTCGCCATAAACAACGATCCTGTGCTACCTGAAATCCATTGACTTCCCATAATATTCTGCTATCATTTCATCTTTTTGCGTGTCGTCCTATATTGCATTTTCCTGTACAAAATTGCCACTCGGGAACCATTCTTCCCCACCGGTAGTCAGTTTTATGAACTTTCAACCCACCATCCACGTAAGATATTTTAGGACAACGTGACAGGTGGTGAGCTCGTCGCCGTCTCAATGTCCAAGCCAACGATAAGTTTACAGTGGTAGAGCCACGCACTAGCTTTTGTTGTTGCATGTTGCCGGCTCGACCGGGGAAGTACCGCGGCCTCACAGAATACCGGCGTGAAGTAAAAGTTTAACAAACTTCTGCGTTTCGTCTGGTGAGTGCAGCTAACCGGAGGCCCACACCTTTCTCAACCGGCAACGCATCTGCTATGCCTCTGGTATTGCGGGTGTTCATGGGCAGCGGTAATCACTTACAACTCAGACCCAACATAGTGTAGAAAAAGTGGTAGTCTACATTGAGAGATTCTACCGTCCGAGATTCCTCCCGAGCCTCAAAGCTGGCGACATCATGAAAACCGGTGCATCCGCTACTGTGCACAGAGAATGTACTTGGATATGTAACACGTATGGTTTTTTTTTTTTGAAAGACACCGATAAAGTTCAATAGACCACTGGCTCTAATAATTAGTAGCAAATTAAAATCAAATCACTAATGGAGTTAGACGTTATATATATATATATATATATATATATATATATATATATATATATATATATATATATATATATATATATATATATATATATATATATATATATATATATATATATATATATATATATATATATATATATATATATATATATATATATATATATATATATATATATATATATATATATATATATATATATATATATATATATATATATATATATATATAAAAAATATTTTTACGCGTTTTTCCTACATTGGTGTAGGAGGTCTAGACAATGAAGTCCTCTTGCGATTAAGAGAAAAAGAAAAAGCCCTGAACATCGTATTGCCAATCGATCGATGACCGGATAACCATCTTTTAACAATGTCAGACCATGTTTAATCAGACCAGTAAAGTGCAGTAGCTTCTAATATGCAAGGTGTCTGATACTGCGCACGCTTATCCGCTTGCCAAGCGTGGCGATTATGGCTGATTGTTTTTATGGGAGAGACCTATGTCCCGCAGTGAAATTTCACAGGTAGAGGAACTTTATTTTTTTATTAAATATGTCATAACGACTGTTGGGTCTAGCAGCTGTCTACCTGATTGGAATACACATTTGTTTAAATACTCATTCACAGCCTGCGAGGAATATACCGATTTTCATTGTGTCGCAATCTCGGAGGTCCTGGTTCGATACCCAGACAGGCTAATATAGAAACCACATTTTCTATATTTCCTCGACTCTGGGTGCTTTTTGTACCTCCGTTGTTTCTGATTACATGACACAAGTGCTACAGCTACTTACTTTAGGATAAGTGCAATGTATGTTATTATCTCTATCAATGCATGTATATATTATATTTTATTTATAAAGGTTTCAGGTGCCATGTGTTGTTATCGTTGGTGCCCCTATAACTGCTTTCGGTCACAGACACCACGTAGTGGCGTATTTCGTACGTTTATGGTATTTGACAATAATCAGTCGAAGAATTCGAAAGTTATAGACGGCCAATAGATATCACCTTATTATCATTAATAAAAAGTAGATCTGCCGCGGCTTATGCCTGCCGCCGAATCGATTAAGATAATACAATGGACCTACAGAATATAAGCGAGCACATAGAGGCAGCTTGAGTATCTGATATCTCCTCTCCCATCTCCTTTCTTCTTGTGGGTGACGAAAGACTGAGGGAAAGTCTTGATAGTGGTAAAGGTTCGCACCTTTATCTCGTTGTTTATGTGTTGACCTCGCGGTCAGATGACAGGAAAATCTTCTCGAAATAAATCAGACCAAAAGCATCCAGGTAAGGGGGTGTCTCTGTTTGAGTGTTGGTGCCCTTACTGAGTATCGCAGTTGAGGTAATATAAATAAATGGCCTTCTTACGGAAATTTGTTTTGCAGTGGACTTTAATTACCAATAAGTTAAGCATATCTGCTTAAGTTATTATGTAGTTTTAAATAACCAACTTACCCAATCAAGCGGCCGAGGGACGTTACGGTCAACGAGGTGTCACGGGCGCAAGAAACGGTACAAAGTGATATGCGATACGTATAATACGTAATTCTACACCGTTAATTCAGTTTAGAGGGACAATTATATTTTGTATCGGTGTTTACCACAAATAGATCCTTATTTATTATTATACACGCGACTCCTCACAGTCGCTGTCGACAAGAGGTCTTTTTATGGCATCCAAAGTTCTTGCTATGAGAGATTGAGAAAGAGATTGGGCTTTATATTAAAAACTTCTTTACGCCATTCTCAACACTGGTATAGACAGACATAGAAGAAGGAGTAGTATTAAGTACTTTCGACTCACCTTTCACCGAAGACATTTTTGGGACAATATTATAGGTCAAGTATTATAGGTCTAGTCATGATAGCCGAGTTGTTGAGTGGTCGGAATTTTGAGTCAAGAGACGCGAGTTCGATCCCCAGGTGGCAGGCCTGTACCAATGGATAGAAAGGACTTAATTGTCTAGACTAGACCTCTGTCTACCCCTGAGTTGAGAATTGCGTGTGAAGATATTTATTTAATTATTTTATTTAGTACTGATGGTGAGCATTTCGTTATCTTAATGTCCAACGACATAAATTGCACATGAAGTTAAAAAAAAGCCATTGTTACGACCCTACCACCGAGGTATTAAACTCCGGCCTCTTGACTCGCATATCGATCACTCATCCACTCGGCTATCGTGATTATTTAATAAAAGGTATTAATAATATGAGACACAGGGATTTTATATGATTAGGGTGAAAACTGTCCATAGTAACTGCAGTATGATATCTACAAACTTCAAGGAATAATCACACGCGATGCGTCTTGACCCCCAAGGACTACTCCTCTCTCTCCCTATCTGAAGACTACTGATGAACCAAGGGCTCCCTCAAAACTCGCCATAAACAACGATCCTGTGCTACCTGAAATCCATTGACTTCCCATAATATTCTGCTATCATTTCATCTTTTTGCGTGTCGTCCTATATTGCATTTTCCTGTACAAAATTGCCACTCGGGAACCATTCTTCCCCACCGGTAGTCAGTTTTATGAACTTTCAACCCACCATCCACGTAAGATATTTTAGGACAACGTGACAGGTGGTGAGCTCGTCGCCGTCTCAATGTCCAAGCCAACGATAAGTTTACAGTGGTAGAGCCACGCACTAGCTTTTGTTGTTGCATGTTGCCGGCTCGACCGGGGAAGTACCGCGGCCTCACAGAATACCGGCGTGAAGTAAAAGTTTAACAAACTTCTGCGTTTCGTCTGGTGAGTGCAGCTAACCGGAGGCCCACACCTTTCTCAACCGGCAACGCATCTGCTATGCCTCTGGTATTGCGGGTGTTCATGGGCAGCGGTAATCACTTACAACTCAGACCCAACATAGTGTAGAAAAAGTGGTAGTCTACATTGAGAGATTCTACCGTCCGAGATTCCCTCCCGAGCCTCAAAGCTGGCGACATCATGAAAACCGGTGCATCCGCTACTCGTGCACAGAGAATGTACTTGGATATGTAACACGTATGGTTTTTTTTTGGAAAGACACCGATAAAGTTCAATAGACCACTGGCTCTAATAATTAGTAGCAAATTAAAATCAAATCACTAATGGAGTTAGACGTTTAACATAGGTAAAATTGAAGATAAGAAAACAGTTTCGGTTCATAAGATATTTATTTGTGTGTATGTGGAAATTATTTGTCTATACCTTTTACTTTAGTAAACCTACCCATTCGACCTAAATTATTTAATACAGCCTACGATTTTACATCATCGCATATTCTGCGAAATCTTTAGTTTTCGGCACTAAAAAGCAGCTTGGATTTCACTCACTTAAAATAACAAAATAATATATTTGCCAAAAATGTATTATTTTACTTCATATTAAGAAAAATATTACAAGTATAAAATAAAATAAATAGATAAATATCTTCACGCAATTTCCAATACAGGGGTAGACAGAGGTCTAGTCTAGACAATTAATTTGCTGCGACCCACTTTTCACCGAAGATATTTTCGGGACAACGTGACAGGTGGTGAGCCCGTCGCCGTCTTTATGTCTAAGCCAACGATATAACTGTCTGTCACCTGGGCATCGAACTCGGGTCTCTTAACTCGAAATTCCGACTACCCAACCACTCGGCTATCGTGACTTCGTTCTTGAGTTTTTATTGTATAATTTTAATAAAAAAAATGCATTTTCATTTTTCATGTTTTATTTTAGGTTTGTCTTTGGATTTTTAAGGTTGCAACTTTATAATAGAAAATACATAAATAAAAATATTTGTTATTTTTGTTGTTAGGTTTTATCTAGTTTTGTTTATATGAATTATTTATATATTAAATAAATAATAATAAATACCTTCACGCCTATATCCCAATACAGGGGTAGACAGAGGTCTAGTCTAGACAATTAAGTCCCTTCGACCCACCTTCCACCGAAGATATTTCGGGACAACGTGACAATCGTACATAGGTTTTGAAATTTGGAAAAATAGAACTGTAGGGACTAAGAACCTCTCAATCTTTTTTTGTGTTTTCTTTTAAAATTCGCCATTCATTTATCATAATTTGCCTTTATTAAAAACCGAACCGATATGCTGTTTAAATTTTCACCCGACTGCGTAGAAGGAGGATAATGTTATTCGTGTGCATGTTGAGAATGCTAAAGACGAGTGCATTCTTTACAATTGTCTATGTTGCGGATGTTCGTATTATTTTAGTTTCAATCTCTTTACGTACAATTCAGTCATGCAAGTAACATTATCATAAAAATACGCGGAGAAGATAGTACGAGTATGTAATATTAAAAAGTTATCTATCTAAAACATGAAAACTTCGAAAAAAATCTAAGTATAAATAATGTGAAACTTTATTTACTGTTGCCTCTTAAATAAAAAAAATATTTTTGTAAAATTATAACATCGTAATATGAATATCGAAAAGAATTAAAACTTAGGCATTTTTTAGATGCGTTCAAGAATAAAAATTATACTCACCCCGGTATAAAACATTCGTTAGGTTGTGGTAAATAACTTTGTTTTTCGCGCCCATTGACATTCACCCACATGATTATTATAAACTTTTTTTTTTACGTTTACGATGTAAGTACGCGCGCACAAGGTAACATTTTCGCGTCCGCGGCGTTTGACCGACAAGCGGCGGTATCACACACTAAGCTAAAAGGTGGAATGGAAACAGGAAAAATGCTGTATTTGCTACCTATAGCTACCAAGCTTTGTAATTTTCAATGCGCGCGCAACTTAAGTTTTTAATAATAATAAATATACTTTATTACATATCACTTAGTTAATTATTCACAATTATGTAGATATGATTATGAGAGTTATTTAAAAGTTGAAATTTTCATAATGTAATATTTTCTTTATAAACCTTTCTATGGTAAAATATGTCAAGGTCGGACTTGCTTTCAAATGATAATCTGTGAATATTTTGTAAAGCGGTCTTGGAGATCTAAACATAATTCTGATTATTCAGCAATATATTTGAATAGTGCAATTTAATATACCTAATAAAGTTTAGGAAAGAATATTTTTAGATTAGATAATAAGATTTTTTACAGTGAAAACAGTGTAAAATCTGTTCAGTGATCAATTTTTTAAGTCGGTTAAATATTAAAAATAGATTAGTTTGTGTGGTAAAGAACGTTCCATTTTGTTTTCGATTTGTTTTATTTGCGAAAATTGCAATCTCGAGACGATTTTTGAACAAATATGTACTTTATATCTTCATATAGAGTAACGGAGCTCATAAATAAATACTAGATGTAATTGTCCCATTACTATTAATACAAAACTCAGTATATAATTTTACAGTACTTTATATGGCTTTAGGTGATTTGTTATTTGAGAACTTAATTACGAAAATTTTATACGATTTTCGAACGTTTGAATGTATGAAAATAAATAAATATCTTAGTATCTTCAATATAGTATACATAAAATATCTTCATAAAATATCAATAGTCTTAAATATCTTCAGGGGTAGACAGAGGTCTAGTCTAGACGATTACGTCCCTTCGACCCACCTTCCACCGAAGATATTTTCGGGACAATGTGATAGGTGGTGAGCCCGTCGCAGTCTTTACGTCCAAGCCTACGAATGATGCGTAATTCGTACATAAGTTTTTCGAAAAACCCTTCGGTTTTTGGTGGTTGGCCTGCCACTTGAGGATCGAACTTGCGTCTCTAGACTCGAAATTCCGACCACCCAACCACTCGGCTATCGTGACTTTTATTATTTTGAATTATTTTGAATTACATATGATTTGTTTTTTTTTCTGAATGTATGAAAATTTAATAAAAAGTTTGTTTGACCAAAAATTATGTTTGGCGTCATCGTCTCTATTGAAACCCCTGCCTCTCAGTACTAAAAGGATGACTATACTACTCGTATACTAGCTGCGCCCGGTAGCTTTACCCTCGGTTTACAAGTTTCTCCAGAAACAAAATATTTCCGAGGCAAAACATTCTTTGATCCATCCATTTTTCGGATTATCGATTTACAAATATCGTAACGTTTTTAATCTATTTATATACCTTGATTGAAGTGGAAATGAATTGAAACTATATATAATAAGTTTAACATCAATAACATTGTAAAACACACACTTTACAAATAAAAAGTTAACTTTTATTTTATTATTTACTATGTATTAGGAGGATTATTTATATACATTAGGAGGATTATATACATACATTAGGAGGATTATTTACAACTACATTTGGAATTAATTACAATTTCTATTCAAGTTATATCACGAGAAGAAAGGCATTACGATAATTCTAATTTAAGAGCAAATGTAGTTTTTTCGCCACAAATAATTTATTGAAAAAAAAAAAAACCTACTTTCAGATTGTGACTACGTAGTTTCTGAACATTCGGGGGGATCCCGATGTAAAAAATTAGTGTCTCATTTCAGCAAAATCAGCTTCAAATCTTTTCTACAGGAACAATAAAAGCCTAGGTGTAAATCCAGTGCCTCCGTATTAAAATTCATCTAAATATTTTGAGACGTGAAAGTAACTTAAAATAAAAAAATCAATTAATAATCAGTTCGGTTTCGTGCAGTGCCGGATTAAGCAAGCGCGGGGCCCGTAGCAAATTCTTTCAAAAAGCCCTCGATCTGCTATGGGTTCTTAAGTATAAAGTGGTAAAAATACAATTCAATACTCAATACATTTATTTACTATCTATAGGTTACAATTTTGTGGGTAATGAATAGTGTAGTAAATTACTATAGGCGCTGTTAGACTCAAACAATTACAAAAAGCCTGAGATGAGATTTCCTGGCAATTTAGAATAATTTCGATAGGAAACTAACAATTGAAAACTGATGATACTACACAAAATATTTTTTTCAATACATATTTCAAAGTTTATATATTTTTTTTTAACATTATAAGCTAGCGTTTAACTACAATCCCACCTGATGGTAAGTGGCGATGTAGTTTTTGTTGGTAGGCACACTAGCTTAGAAAAAGCCTATTCACTCTTCTCTTGAAGACACCCACATTGTAATCAGACGGAAAGACTGATGCAGGCAAATTATTCCAGTCCTTTGCTGTACGCATTATGAACGACGAAGCAAAACGCTTCGTCCGAATGCAGGGTATATCGACAACAAAAGGATGGAAACCCGCCGTGCGTCTTGTTGTCCGATGATGGAAAGGGGAAGGGGGAATTAACTCATGTAATTCCTTCGCACCCTCTCCAAAATGTAACCTGTAGAACACCGAGAGACTGGCCACCCGACGTCTGTGTTCGAGACTGGACAAATTGGTAGTAACCAAGTCAGGATCACCGATTAGCCGCTTGGCCCGTCCCTCCACAGAGTCCAAGGCTGCCAGTTGAAATTTAGGAGCTCCAGCCCATATGTAGCAGCAGTACTCTACAGCCGACCGGACCTGAGCTTTATATAGGGTCAGAAGCTGTCCCGGAGTAAAGTAACGCCGCACTTTTGCAAGAACTCCCAATCTCCTTGCAGCGGCTTTAGCCTTAGACTCAATGAACCACCCAAAGTTAAGGTTTGACGTGATTTCGACTCCTAGTAACTGGAGGCGGTCGGTGTATTCCAGAGATACATTCTGAAATTTAGGAGCCAAGGTGAACTGGCTCCTTTTGGCGGAGAACAGACACGCTTGCGTTTTGGTGGCATTGAATCTCACAAGATTGGTATTGCCCCAGTTGGAAACTGCCTGTAATGTAAGATTCATACGCTCTACCATGGCCTCCCGAGCAGACTGTACTTGATCCTGTCTGGATTGAACACGCGCCAGATATCTCTCCACAACTGTGCTTTCATCTGCATACCCAAAGAGACCGGGCTCGAGCAGGTCGTTTATGTGCAGCAGAAAGAGAGTTGCGGACAGAACAGACCTTTGAGGAACTCCGGCATTAACTGCCATAGCCTCCGATGAGCAGCCGTCAATAACGACTCGCAAAGACCGTTCCCGCAAAAAATCTTCTATCCAGGCTATCAGTCCAGGGGATATACCATATGAAGGAAGCTTATTGATAAGGCTAGCATGCCAGACCCTGTCAAAAGCCTTCGAGACATCGAGCGAAGCCGCGAGTGCTTCACCACTGTTCGTGGATCGATCGTTATGTTCTAGGTATGCAAAGAGGTGCGAGTTCAATATACGCTCCATTATTTTACAGAGTATGGAGGTAATTGAAATAGGTCGATAATTGACTGGGTCAACACGGCTACCTTTTTTGGGCACGGGCTGCACGTTAGCAAGCTTCCAGGGTTTGGGAACTATTCCAGTCTTCAAGGAGAGGCGATACAAGCGTGTCAGAACAGGAGACAACTCGGGTGCACAGGTCTTAAGCACTATGGCTGGAATACCATCAGGTCCACTGGCTTTGTTCACGTCCAGATGTCGCAACGTTTTGAGGACCTCTTTGTTAGTAATGTGGACCTCTGACATTGAAGTACCACAGGGAGGTAGGGAAGTTGGAACTGCGTTGCTTGTGTCCAGACGTGAGTTGCTGGCAAAGAGATTCGCGAACAGTTCTGCCTTCTCTTTTGCCGCATGAGCCAATATCCCGTCTGGCTTAACCAGCGGAGGCAGTGAAGGTTTACAAAAACTCGTCTGGACCGCCTTGGCAAGAGACCAAAAAGCTCTACTGCCAGATGGTTGAGCAGAGAGCTTCGTGCCAATATGCCTAATGCATTCGAAACGAGCCTTCTGCAACACCTTTTTGTAAGTCTTGGCGGCTAGATTAAAGGCTCTCTTCTTGGATCTGACATCCGGAGTTTTACGGTTTCGAGCGTCAACCCATGAGAGGTACGCCAAATGTTTAAGCTTTTCGGCTTGGGAACATTCGGCGCTGAACCATGGGCGAGCTTTGCCACCAACGGGTACATCAGCAAAAGGAATAAAATATTCCATAGCTAAACATACCACGTCAGTTATAGCATCCGCGCATCTCGATGGATCTCCGAAAGAGAAGCAGACCTGCCGCCAAGGATAAGATGCAAAGAAATGTCGCATCTCATCCCAATCTGCTGACTTGTATCGCCACACTCGCCTAGTACCATGTGGGTCGGGGTCTGTTGGCGTGTAAGACGATACAGATTTCACCAGACAGTGATCAGAGGTTCCTAGTGGAGAAGCCACCTCTACCTCATATCTGTCAGGATCAGTGGTCAGCAGGAGGTCTAGACAATTGGCTGTATGACCTTCAACGTCTGGCACCCTAGTGGCTTGCTTTACCAACTGGGAGAGGTTTAGCGATAAGGCGAAATTCCTCATTTCCCTCCCAGCATGGTCAGTCTTCTGGTATGGGAACAGCCAATCCTGGTGAGAGGCATTAAAGTCTCCCAGAAAGACTAATTGTGCGGAGGGGTACCGATGCTGGGCCATGTCAGCGGCCTCACTTAGATATTCGAATAACCGAGTTGTCTCCTGGTCACCGCTGTGCGAATGGTAAACACATGCATAAACGATCTTATCGTCACCTGTGTCCACCAACACCCAAATGGTTGAAAAAGTGGGGTCTTCAAGGTTACGGAGACGCTGGCAGCAGATGCCATTGCTGACGTACACACAGACTCCGGCACGAAGGTAAAAGTTGTGCTCCAGCGAGAACCCTGGGTAGTCAAGGTACGCCACATCTTACGGACATCCAATTTGCGTCTCCGTCAGAAAAAGTAGGTGCGGCTTCTCAGTCTCAAGATGGTGATGGACTGCGTTGAGATTTGAGTGCAATCCTCGGATGTTAGAGAGGTGCACTTTCAAGGAGAGGACGTGCAACCGCTGTTTAACCTTACTTTTCTTTTTGGTACTTTTCATAAATGATAAGGAGTGAAAGGGGAAGGAAGATGGCAGTTGAACGAGGCGTTGCGTTGATGACCCAACGACATGAAAAAATTTGTGTGCCTATGGGAGCTTGATTTGACGACTGCGGGGACGCCCGAACCCCCCCAGAGATCGCCATCGGGTCCTCTCACCCGGTCGCTAACCAGCACGATGGAGCCACCCTGGGATTTTTCGCTAGTTGGCGGGGCAGCCTTTCATGAGTAGCTAGTTCACTAATTGGGCCCCCTACTACCTGCGGTCGGCCAGCGGAGCACCGTGCTTCGGATCCCGCTACCCTCCTCAATCAAGCACCCGACACAGCAAAAGTTGACGTGTCGTACTCGGTTCACATATGCAACGCAACTGTTCAGACCCAACTTCCATAAGGCTTCACCTAGCGTCTTGCCGGAACAATTGAAAATAATAACTTTTTTATTTTTTCATAAAATAAAATAAATCAATCGTAATTTCATTAATAGGGTAAATTGATAATCGCCATTTAGGAATTCAACTTCTTTATTCATTTGATACGTTGCTACGTTTACACACGATTCACATTGATACGTTGACCATAGACCAAACGTTAATTAGTTCGTTGATTCAACATCCACCAGCTACACTACATCTTTTCTTATTTGTCACTGTCACATGTCAATGAGAGCATGACATCTGGGAGTTCAATAATTTCTATTTTTATCTGTGAAAAATATTGTTGTGAGTCAGTCATTTCGTCGGCGTTCTACGTTTTCCCTTGTTTATATCTATTTTAAAATCCACCGTGCAATTAGTACAAATAATGTAAAATGGCCATAAATTTTGAGAAACATCGAGATGCTATGATCGCTGCGTGGAAGGATGTATTAGACGAAAAAACCGAAACCAACTGGTGAGTTGCTTTTCTTATAGCATACGAGCTGGCAAAATTAAGTAAACAGTTCTTATTTGATAACTAAACCAAGTATATATATAAAAGAATTTTCCTACATACTTCTATTAGTTTATATATATAGAGTCATTTGCACGGTTTAGAAAATTATGTAGGTTCCTAGAACAAGAATTTAAATTAATAAGGAGGTAATATAACATTATTTCAGTAATTAATTTTAGCCTCTTTTATTTGTTAAATATATTTTGAAATTATGATTACATGATGCTGAAGACCACTAAAATATGAATATGAATTCAGGATTGTTCTGATGTGGTCTCCAAATTCAACTGATGATGTTTGAACTCTTGCAGTTTTATAAAATATTTGTCTCAGTAAACATATTTAAAAAACATTTCTTTCAAGTACATTAAAAAAAACCACACAACTTAACTGTGCTCACTGAATGCGGCAATAGCCTAATGGTTTATATATAGCAGCAATAGCCTAATGGTTTAGGGCGCGGACTGTGAAACATGACGTCGCAGGTTCGGGCCCTGCCATTCGACTATTGACGTCAACCAACTCCAGACACAAGCATTGCAACTTAATTGGAGTGGTTAATAGGAATACTAGCAATGTAATTTGGCATTGCTAGTATTCTTTTAAAAAAAAAATGTAAAATACACCTATTTCTTCATTGTCTTAATAATTAATTTTCAATCATTCACATATACAAACATATTCTTTGTAAGGTTTTAAAAGCAGGTATCCTAAATAATAAAATATCAATATTGATTTCTCATTTTGTTATATTATCAATAATTACTGAAGTGAATAAGTAATCTTGATTCTTTTTTATGAAAAATCCACTGCTAAACTTTGGCCTTCCCCAAAGATTACCACAAAGAATGGTCCTGAGCCTTCTGCATCTGTTGACATTGTACATTTCATTTCATCATTATCTTGTGATCTTGTGTTGCCACTTGAGTAACCTTCACTCACAACAGCTATCGTCACTTCTGTGAGAGATGGCCTCTATACTATTTCTGCAAACTGAACCCTATAATTTAGTCACCCAAGTTGCTTAACTCTTTGTTGTGGATTCATCATTCTCATATCATGCAGAGTAAGACCAAGTCCTTTTTATAGCCTTCTGAGTAACTATGAGCATTTTCATTCAGCCTACAGTGAAAGGTTTTCACTGGCAACATACATTGCTTGTCGATAAAGTACTTTTAAAAAAAAACATTCTTTCTATCAAAGCATTAACAAAATCAAGCATTGAAGTAAGAAAATATATAAAAAAATATTTTTATGCCATTCCCAATACAGGGGTAGACAGAGGTCTAGTCTAGACAATTAAGTCCCTTCAACCCACCTTCCACCGAAGATATTTCGGGACAACGTGACAGGTGGTTAGCCCGTCGCTGTCTTTATATCCAAGCCAACAATATGAATTGTTCATAAGTTTTGAAAAAAAAAACCATTGGTACTTCCACCTGTAGATCGAACTCTGGTCTCGAGGTGAAATTCCGACCACCCTTCCACTCTGCTATCGTGACTATTAAGAAATATAGTCATGATATGTCATATAAGAAAATATATGAAATGTATATTTATTAAATATATTTTGTTGTTTTGGTAAATCTCAATATCAAAACTTCATTTGATAAAATAATCGATTTCATTTTTCAGGGTTTATCTTACTGGCATATACTTATCAAATAATTTTTAATATATTTTTTTTCAATTGTGGTGTAATCCTAGTGTAATTTTGGTTAAATGTGATATTTTATACAAATTCAAAACTTATACATTGCCTTCCTTATCTGCCTTCTCTAAACAGTTGCAATATCTTCAGATATTTCTGGTACCAAAGAAAAAACTTAGACAACACCTTAAATAATAAATACATAAATAAATATCTTCACGCAATTCCCCATACAGGAGTAGACAGAGGTCTAGTCTAGACAATTAAGTCCCTTCAACCCACCTTCCACCGAAGATATTTTCAGGACAATTTTAGTGGTAGAGCAACGCATCAGCTTTTGTTGTTGCATGAATGGGCCGGCTCAACCGGGGAAGTACCACGACCTCACAGAATACCGGCGTGAAGCAGAAGTCTAACAAACTTCTGCGTTTCGTCTGGTGAGTGTAGGTAACCGGAGGCCCACACACTCCCCTCCCCCGATTTTTGGGGGCGGGGGGCACTCTAAGGCCGGCAACGCATCTGTTATGCCTCTGGTATTACAGATGCGTTGCCGCTCTGGGCGGCGGTAATCACTTACCATCACGTGAGCTACCTGCTCATTTGCCGGCCTTTTCTATATAAAAAATAAATTATGTGACAGGTGGTGAGCCCGTCGCCGTGAATTTTGTGTGGTATATTTCTTTGTGGATTTCCCTCATCTGTATCTAATGACATTGTGAACTCTTTTTAAATAGTCTCCTCTTATACACCTATAGGAAAAGAGTGGGCTGTATAGTCTTAAGCCGATACACCATGGAAAATGTGGTACACAGTAACATATCCACTAGATTATTATTAAAGTAGTATTAATTTGATTTGAAGGTATAAAATAAAATAAAAGTGTAGATTTGTTTCATCAATACTTTGCTGTCATCAGGCAGTTTAATAATGATAAATTAGTTCAGTGACTCACTTTGTTGTTGCCCTTTAAGATACATGTCAATCAAATAAATCAATAAACACAATAATGTTGCTGTATTGGAAATTACACTGTCATACAATGTAATGCAATTTGCAATTTTTATTTATGATTATTGTTCTGAGAATTTAATAGTGTAATAAATTCATGATTGTATCATATGTTATCACATTGTTTAACAATAATAATTTCTTTCTTAATAAAACAAAAGCATATTTTTCTATAAACATATTCTTGGTGTTTAATGTCTATTGAAGCTCAATCACTTGCTTCCTGGTTTTGTGATATTTTATGTTAATAAATCAACAATATTGTGTACAAAAACAGTACAATTCTTTCATGAGCTTCCTATTTTAATGATTTTCTATGTTCTTATGGGATTATTGTCAATGTTTTCTGTAGGTTTACAAATCTTATATAAAATTCCCGTGTAACAATGTTAGTTACCTTACTCCTCCAAAAAGGCTCAACCAATTCTCATGAAATTTTGGTGCATATTGGGTAGGTCTGAGAATTGGACAACATCTATTTTTCACCACCCTAAATGTTTCGGGTAGTCCAACCCTAATTTTTTTTTTTTTAAATGTTATTTTTATGATATCATTAAAAAATACATTAAACCCTGAATTCTCACCACCCTACGATCAACCCCTATTTTTATATGGCAAAACAGCGTTTGCTGGGTCAGCTAGTTTTATTATAGAATTTGACCTCGGAATTTGAAATTTGGTATAATTAACTTAATGATAGGTCTTCAAGTTCAATACATATATACATACATACATAGGTAGGGACAACATCACACAAATTGCTCTGATCTCAAATTAAGCAGCTCAAGCACTTATATGGAATCGGAAACAACGAAGATACCACAAACACCCAGACCCAAGAAAATGTAGAAAAAATGTTTTCTACATTGACCCAACTGGGAATTGAACCCGGATCCTCACAGATGGCGATACTTTGAAAACTGGCGTATACGCCACTTGTCAAACTTTAACGCTAAACATTATGATGCACCTCCATGAATATTCACATATTTTCTAGTGGTTATTTATGAGTGGTGTCCTTGTCCTAAAGGGCTGTTATCTATTTTTGGGAAGATTTTGCTCTTTGTTATAGTACATGGTTTTTTGTTTTTGTAAATCATCCTCAATGTTGAGCCTGCTGTTAAAGATGATCAGGTGGCTAGTTGAAAGTTATATAACTACTCCATTAATGTTAAACAAAATCCCATTGACTGGTTATGGTGGATGGCATCTCCATCACAAAGATACACTCTATGTACTCGCTTATATGTCTGGCTAGACATTCAGGCATGGTTTCAGGTCTGAGATTTTGACGAAGCTCAATTCCCATAACACTAATATGAACGAAAATATATTAGTTGGTGATTTTGCTACTAGCCTATTCAAAGTTTTCCCCTTTACATTATTAACTTTATATCAAGGGAAGCAAAACTAGTAATGGGCCAGACATACAACTAATAAAACTTAACTTCAGAAAAGTTTGGGAATGTATGGGTGAAATTAATATTGGGACAGTTAAGACTTTTCCTCGAATCATCAAAGGTTTAGTTATGATTGTTATGAAAGGCCAAGGATTAGTTATGATTACCATACACAACATTGGCATCATTGCACACATGTAATGATATGTTGTGTAGCGGTATGTTTTGGCAATTATTAAAAAATAATAAATATCTTCACGTAATTTCCAATACAGGGGTAGACACAGGTCTAGTCTAAGAGTCTAAGATATTTTCGAGATAAAGTAACAGGTGGTGAACGCGTCGCCTATTTATGTCCAAGCCAACAACATAATTAGTACATAAGTTTTTAAAAAACCCATTGGTACAAGCCTGCTCGGAATTTCGAGTCAAGAGACCCGAGTTCGATCCCCAGAGGCGTGAGCTTGAGTTTTTAAAAATTTATGTACAAAAATAAAGACGGCGAAGGGCTCTCCACCAGTCACTTTTATCCGAAAATATATTCCGTGGAAGGTGGTTCAAAGGGACTTAATTGTCTAGACTAGACCTCTGTCTAACCTAACCCTGTATTGGGAATTGCGTGAAGATATTAATTATTTATATTTATTTGTGTAATAAGGTTAAAATGTCTATGTCTATCTTTCCAGGGCCTTATTTGGATACGACGGTTTGTCAAATGATTTGAAGTTCGTGAGCAAAGGCGATGGGGGGCTCACCGAGTTAATAGATGATTTCAACAGTGGGAAGATACAATACGCCTTCCTTAAGGTGGATGTGCCCACTGGCAGCATATCAAAATATGTGCTTATCAATTGGCAGGTGAGATAAGATATGATGGGAAACTTGTATTTTATCTATGTATGGCTGAATATTTTCTTTATTCTACTTTATTGACTAAAGCAGTAACTTCAATGGTCTATGTTTTGATTATAGAAAGAAAAAAAGTTTGGTACTAATGTTTTTATTACTAATTAAGATCAGACCACTGTAGTCAAGTTTGGGTGATCGGAATTTGAGTGTGCATGCTATTAACATAGCATGTGTACTACAGTACAATATTTACAGATGAAGAGAAAAATTGGTCTTAAGTGTCGGGTGAAAGATTGTCTCTTGTCACTTTTCTGTAAGTGGCGACAAAGAGACAAGCTTTGATAATAGTAATGGCTACTGATTGATGGCGTGATAACGATCTCTAATAACACCAAAACAAAAATACACTTCACTGAGTTTGCTTTTGCGAAGCTGCCGCTCGAGAGAAGCTTTCTTCCTCAACGGTTGTCATTTCTGCATGCTTTGTGGTCGGCCTTTTTGTATTCATTATCTGTGACCATTGACTAACGAAAAAAATTACCATAGTCGAGTTGTTGGTCGATAGGAATTACTGGTGTCAAGAGACCCAACTTCCAATGAGTTTTTTTCAATCTTTTGCTTCTATATAAAGTTGGCGATAGCCTGACCACCTGTCACGTCCCAAAATAACCTCCAGTGAGATGTGCGTCGAAAGGTCTTAATCATCTAGTCCTCTGGCTACCTCTGTATTGCGAAATGCGTGAAGATAGTAAAGAAATCGACGTACTGAAAATTATTCTCCAATAATAATGGTAGAGCCACGCATCAGCTTTTGTTGCGTGAATGGGCCGGCTCGACCGGGGAAGTATCACGACCTCGCAAAATACCGGCGTGCCGTAGAAGTCTAACAAACTTCTGCGTTTCGTCTGGTGAGTGCAGGTAACCGGTGGCCCACACACACCCCTCCCCCAATTCTGGGGAGGGGGTACTCTAAGGGAGGCAACGCAGACTATGCCTCTGGTATTTCGGGTGTTCATGGGCGGTGGTAATCACTTACCATCACGTGAGCCACCTGCTCGTTTGCCGGCCTTTACTATAAAAAAATCTCCAATAGGGCGAAGGCGCGCCGACCGTGCGGAAAGGTACCTGCGCGAACCACGTCAAACACGTGGCGCAGTTCTTCACCGGATTCCACCTTACAATGCACGCGAGGACCGAGGACGATCTCGACGAAAAGATCATCCTGGATAAGTTGGCGAAGGCCGGCTCGGCTTTCAACTTCAAGAGCAGCCGGCAGGAGGAGCTGCCGCCCAGTGGACCGGTCGGGACCACGTATAGGAAAGTCAATCCAGGTAGGTACTTTTAAGTACTACATAAATCTTTTAAAGTCACGATAGCCGAGTTGTTGGGTGGTCGGAAATTCGAGTCGAGAGACCCGAGTTCGATTCCCAGGTGGCAGTACCAATGAGTTTTTCAAAAACATGTGTACGAATTTCATCGTTGGCTTGGACATAAAGACGGCGACGGGCTCACCACCTGTCACGTTGCCCCGAAAATATCTTCGGTGGAAGGTGGGTCAAAGGGAAATAAATGTCTAGACTTGACCTCTGTCTACCCCTGTATTGGGAATTGCGTGAAGATATTTATTTATTATTTTATAAATCTTTTTGTTGGTCGATGAATCTGTAACACATGTCTAGTATTTTTACTAGACATAAGTGTTACAGATTCGTCGATGTTTTAGGGCAGATATTAATTTTAATTTTTTTTCATAAAATAAAAAAAAATGTGCTCGTATTTTTCATTATAAAAGGAACCATGCACTGTTAAGGAATCCTATTTCTGGCATAACTTGTTTTATAGTGTTATATAGCAAAACCAATCTGTTAAACAAATTACACCAAATGCGAAAAAAAATTTCAATACCAAAAATTCTCAGTACTAATGTGGTATTCTATCAAAATCTAATAAATAATAGTTAAAAACACTCCTTTGAACTAGCCGTATTTAAACGTACAACGTCTTTAGCTAATAAATTACAATAATTTTCCTAAAATCGTACAAAAGTATTAAACACTGAAATTACGTAAAAAAAATCCTACGTTGTAAACGAAGGACGCGAACACTGCCGGGTGGCATTGCTAGTGAAACATGAATCGTTGATTGCAAATAATTTTATACCGTATTGTAAATCGTTGTTTACCATGTCGGCAGGCCAACAACACGCGCGATGCAACCGACGCTTGCATTGTTCGAATGTTAATGTAAACACCCGTCTTACTCGGTGTCGGTACGCGCGTAGCTACACAAGACCAGACCGGAGACATGACCAATAAGTCCGTGTCGCAACCCTACGACGCGATTGTGGCGAAAAAAGTCGCGGAGGAAATTAGGAGGAGGAAGAGTAGTTTGAGGCGAGGTATTGTTTTAATTTTAAAGGTCACTCATGTAACACTTGTAAAATTTTTTTTGTGTATACTTTTCTTAAGGTCAATGCTTGGTACTTTTACGACGTGTCGTTAAAATGTTGCGCAACCTCCGTACTTTCTCCTCGTCGAGGTAGCTGGGGCCCTGAAAAATGTTATATTATTGAACAGATACTCTTTTAAAGTGGAGGAAATTGATACGTGGTAGACTTATCCGGGAAACTTATATACATCTGGTATATAAGTTTTTGTTTCCTCAAGTAAGACTTGGAGAAAAAGCCCTTATTAAAATGAACAAAAATTTTTTCTTCTTTTAGATTTACGGTTTGGACGAAGACATAGCCTAGTTTGTAGAGAGACTCGCTGTCGCGACTAAAAGTTTCTGGGTTGGAATTCTGATAGGGGCAAATATTTGTACAATGGATGAATGTTTATACTGAGTCGTGGATGTTTATATGTTTATATTATTATTTATCCATAATTTTAAAAACAGTCACGATAGCCGAGTGGTTGGGTGGTCGGAATTTCGAGTCAAGAGACTTCAGTTCGATCCTCACGTGGCTTTGGCTCGTACCAATGGGTTTTTAAAACTTATGTAAGAATTATATCGTTGGCTTGGACATAAAGATGGCGACGCGCTCACCACCTGTCACGTTGTCCTGAAAGTATCTTCGGTGGAAGGTGGGTCGAAGGGACTTAATTGTCTAGACTTGACCTCTGTCTACCCCTGTATAGGAATTGCGTGAAGATATTTATTAGATACTTATTTATTATCCATATAAATATATTGTGTGGTGTACATGTTTGGGATAACATAGTCTTCGGTGAAAGGTGATTACGGTAAAATAACTTAAATCTCTGTCTGCCCCAGTAATGGAAATATGCCCAAGTTGGGTATTTTTATTTATAATGAGGATATAATGAAGAGTTTGTTTTGAGAACGTCTTATCTTATCTCTGGAACTCATAGATCAGTTAGTCTATTAATGAACATACTTGACTCTAATCTGTTCTGTGCCTCCCGCAGGGTAAACTTTAGTGTTACGTAAGTCATTGCTTTTTAGTGTCAGTTTTAACGTTTGAGTTTTAAATGACGATAACAGACTCTCGATTCACGACGATCAGTTATATAATATATAATTTGTACTTATATATAAGTTCTACAGAACGGCGGAAGCGGTAACGAATAGTTGGCTTTAAATTAGGGTTCCGGTAATTTTCAATCTAATCAACCCAGTATTCTTAACGTATTGGTATTTCTTACGGAATCTTACCATCATCGTAGTCTGCCCTTTCGTCTATATCTTAATGCATAAACTCAATATTTTGATTATTCTTTTCCAGTCCAAGAAATAAATTCCAAAGAGCGGGATCAGTTCTGGTTAAAGGAGGAACAGGAAGAGAAGAAGCGAGTTGAGGCGGAGAAAAGAGACGGAAGAGGTTTGTTATACGAAACTTGAATTTTCGTACATTCCTACTTTTATTACGAATATTAAAATATTAATAAAACTTTGCAGGAGAAGAAAAGTTACAAAGTAGTGAGAAGAGATGAGCTCGAAGCGGCAAGAAGAGCGAAAGGAACAACAAAAGTATGTATAACAATATATGTCTGTGTATACAAACATCACAACAATAAATATTTATGTCGCTTATTCACAGTTATGGAGATTTTAATCATGTGTCATTGCTTTATTTATATACTAGGTGTAAGCAGAACCTGCTTCGCCAACTGTGTATATTAGTTGCGCCGATTAGAGTCAGCGATAGCTGAGTGGTTGGGAGGTCGGAATTTCGAGTCAAGAGACCCGAGTTCGATCCCCAGGCGGCACGTTTGGGCCAATAATGGGTTTTTCTATAAAAACTTATGTAAGAATTATATCGTTGGCTTGGACATAAAGATGGCGACGCGCTCACCACCTGTCACGTTCTGAAAACATCTTCGGTGGAAGGTGGGTCGAAGGGACTTAATTGTCTAGACTAGACCTCTGTCTACCCCTGTATAGGAATTGCGTGAAGATATTTATTTATTATTTTATAAATCTTTTGTTGGTCGATGAATCTGTAACACATGTCTAGTATTTTACTAGACATAAGTGTTACAGATTCGTCGATGTTTTAGGGCAGATATTAATTTTAATTTTTTTCATAAAAGAAAAAAGTTTGATACTAATGTTTTTATTACTAATTAAGATCAGACCACTGTAGTCAAGTTTGGGTGATCGGAATTTGAGTGTGCATGCTATTAACATAGCATGTGTACTACAGTACAATATTTACAGATGAAGAGAAAAATTGGTCTTAAGTGTCGGGTGAAAGATTGTCTCTTGTCACTTTTCTGTAAGTGGCGACAAAGAGACAAGCTTTGATAATAGTAATGGCTACTGATTGATGGCGTGATAACGATCTCTAATAACACCAAAACAAAAATACACTTCACTGAGTTTGCTTTTGCGAAGCTGCCGCTCGGGAGAAGCTTTCTTCCTCAACGGTTGTCATTTCTGCATGCTTTGTGGTCGGCCTTTTGTATTCATTATCTGTGACCATTGACTAACGAAAAAGTTACCATAGTCGAGTTGTTGGTCGATAGGAATTACTGGTGTCAAGAGACCCAACTGATTCCCCAGGTAGGCTTGTACCAATGGGTTTTTAAAACTTATGTAAGAATTATATCGTTGGCTTGGACATAAAGACGGCGACGGGCTCACCACCTGTCACGTCCCAAAAACAACCCAGGAGATGCGTCGAAAGGTCTTTAATCATCTAGTCCTCCGCTACTCTTCTGTATTGCGAAACGCGAAGATAGTAAAGAAATCGACGTACCGAAAATTACCTCCAATAATAATGGTAGAGCCACGCATCAGCTTTGCTGCGGTGAATGGGCCGGCCTGACCGGGGAAGTATCACGACCTCGCAAAATGGCGTGCCGTAGTCTAACAAACCCCGCGTTTCGTCTGCGGAGTGCAGTAACCGGTGGCCTGACACACCCCCAATTCTGGGAGGGGGTACTCTGGCGATGCAACGACCATGCCTGCATTGGTGTTCAAGGCGGGCGGTGGTAATCACTTACCATCACGTGAGCCACCTGCTCGTTTGCCGGCCTTTACTATAAAAAATCTCCAATAGGGCGAAGGCGCGCCGACCGTGCGGAAAGGTACCTGCGCGAACCACGTCAAACACGTGGCGCAGTTCTTCACCGGATTCCACCTTACAATGCACGCGAGGACCGAGGACGATCTCGACGAAAGATCATCCTGGATAAGTTGGCGAAGGCCGGCTCGACCGGGAAGTATCACGACCTCGCAAAATACCGGCGTGCCGTAGAAGTCTAACAAACTTCTGCGTTTCGTCTGGTGAGTGCAGGTAACCGGTGGCCCACACACACCCCTCCCCCAATTCTGGGGAGGGGGTACTCTAAGGGAGGCAACGCAGACTATGCCTCTGGTATTTCGGGTGTTCATGGGCGGTGGTAATCACTTACCATCACGTGAGCCACCTGCTCGTTTGCCGGCCTTTACTATAAAAAAATCTCCAATAGGGCGAAGGCGCGCCGACCGTGCGGAAAGGTACCTGCGCGAACCACGTCAAACACGTGGCGCAGTTCTTCACCGGATTCCACCTTACAATGCACGCGAGGACCGAGGACGATCTCGACGAAAAGATCATCCTGGATAAGTTGGCGAAGGCCGGCTCGGCTTTCAACTTCAAGAGCAGCCGGCAGGAGGAGCTGCCGCCCAGTGGACCGGTCGGGACCACGTATAGGAAAGTCAATCCAGGTAGGTACTTTTAAGTACTACATAAATCTTTAAAGTCACGATAGCCGAGTTGTTGGGTGGTCGGAAATTCGAGTCGAGAGACCCGAGTTCGATTCCCAGGTAGGCTTGTACCAATGAGTTTTTTCAATCTTTGCTTCTATATAAAGTTGGCGATAGCCTGACCACCTGTCACGTTGTCCCGAAAAGTATCTTCGGTGGAAGGTGGGTCAAAGGGAAATAAATGTCTAGACTTGACCTCTGTCTACCCTGTATTGGGAATTGCGTGAAGATATTTATTTATTATTTTATAAATCTTTTTGTTGGTCGATGAATCTGTAACACATGTCTAGTATTTTTACTAGACATAAGTGTTACAGATTCGTCGATGTTTTAGGGCAGATATTAATTTTAATTTTTTTTCATAAAATAAAAAAAAATGTGCTCGTATTTTTCATTATAAAAGGAACCATGCACTGTTAAGGAATCCTATTTCTGGCATAACTTGTTTTATAGTGTTATATAGCAAAACCAATCTGTTAAACAAATTACACCAAATGCGAAAAAAAATTTCAATACCAAAAAATTCTCAGTACTAATGTGGTATTCTATCAAAATCTAATAAATAATAGTTAAAAAACACTCCTTTGAACTAGCCGTATTTAAACGTACAACGTCTTTAGCTAATAAATTACAATAATTTTCCTAAAATCGTACAAAAGTATTAAACACTGAAATTACGTAAAAAAAATCCTACGTTGTAAACGAAGGACGCGAACACTGCCGGGTGGCATTGCTAGTGAAACACGAATCGTTGATTGCAAATAATTTTATACCGTATTGTAAATCGATGTTTACCATATCGGTACACAACAATGCGCGATGCAACCGACGCTTGCATTGTTCGAATGTTAATGTAAACACCCGTCTTACTCGGTGTCGGTACGCGCGTAGCTACACAAGACCAGACCGGAGACATGACCAATAAGTCCGTGTCGCAACCCTACGACGCGATTGTGGCGAAAAAAGTCGCGGAGGAAATTAGGAGGAGGAAGAGTAGTTTGAGGCGAGGTATTGTTTTAATTTTAAAGGTCACTCATGTAACACTTGTAACATTTTTTTTGTGTATACTTTTCTTAAGGTCAATGCTTGGTACTTTTTACGACGTGTCGTTAAAAAATGTTGCGCAACTCCTCCGTACTTTCTCTCGTCGAGGTAGCCGGGGCCCTGAAAATGTTATATTATTGAACAGATACTTCTTAAAGTGGAGGAAATTGATATGTGGTAGACTTATCCGGGAAACTTATATACATCTGGTATATAAGTTTCTCTTTTGTTTCCTCAAGTAAGACTTGGAGAAAAAAGGCCTTATTAAAGTGAACAAAAATTTTTTCTTCTTTTAGATTTACGTTTTGGACGATGACATAGCCTAGTTTGTAGAGACTCTGCCGTCGCGACTAAGGTGCTCGGGTTGAATTCTGATAGGGGCAAATATTTGTACAATGGATGTGAATGTTTATACTCGAGTCGTGGATGTTTATATTACTATTTATCCATAATTTTTAAAAACAGTCACGATAGCCGAGTGGTTGGGTGGTCGGAATTTCGAGTCAAGAGACCCCCAGTTCGATCCCCACGTGGCCGGCTCGTACCAATGGGTTTTTTAAAAACTTATGTAGGAATTATATCGTTGGCTTGGACATGAAGATGGCGACGAGCTCACCACCTGTCACGTTGTCCCGAAAATATCTTCGGTGGAAGGTGGGTCAAAGGGACTTAATTGTCTAGACTTGACCTCTGTCTACCCCTGTATAGGGAATTGCGTGAAGATATTTATTAGATACTTATTTATTATCCATATAAATATATTGTGTGGTGTACATGTTTGGGATAACATAGTCTTCGGTGAAAGGTGATTACGGTAAAAATAACTTAAATCTCTGTCTGCCCCAGTAATGGAAATATGCCTCAAGGTATTTCTTTTTTATTTATAATGAGGATATAATGAAGAGTTTGTTTTATGCTATGAACGTCTTATCTTATCTCGGGAACTCATAGATCAGTTAGTCTATTAATGAACATACTTCTGACTCTAATCTGTTCTGTGTTTTTAGTGTCACTTTAACGTTTCATAGAGTTTTAAATTACGATAACAGACTCTCGATTCACGACGATCAGTTATGTAATATATAATTTGTACTTATATATAAGTTCTACAGAACGGCGGAAGCGGTAACGAATAGTTGGCTTTAAATTAGGGTTCCGGTAATTTTCTAATCTAATCTAACCCAGTATTCTTAACGTATTGGTATTTCTTACGGAATCTTACCATCATCGTAGTCTGCCCTTTCGTCTATATCTTAATGCATAAACTCAATATTTTGATTATTCTTTTCCAGTCCAAGAAATAAATTCCAAAGAGCGGGATCAGTTCTGGTTAAAGGAGGAACAGGAAGAGAAGAAGCGAGTTGAGGCGGAGAAAAAGAGACGGGAAGAGGTTTGTTATACGAAACTTGAATTTTCGTACATTCCTACTTTTATTACGAATATTAAAATATTAATAAAACTTTTGCAGGAGAAGAAAAAAGCTGAAGAAGAAGTAAGGAGAAGAGATGACGCATACGCACGTTCGCACGCACACGCACACACGCGGACCCATACGCACGTTCGCACGCACACGCACACACGCGGACCCATACGCACGTTCGCACGCACACGCACACACGCGGACCCATACGCACGTTCGCACGCACACGCACACACGCGGACCCATACGCACGTTCGCACGCACACGCACACACGCGGACCCATACGCACGTTCGCACGCACACGCACACACGCGGACCCATACGCACGTTCGCACGCACACGCACACACGCGGACCCATACGCACGTTCGCACGCACACGCACACACGCGGACCCATACGCACGTTCGCACGCACACGCACACACGCGGACCCATACGCACGTTCGCACACACACGCGGACGCATACGCACGTTCGCACGCACACGCACACACGCGGACCCATACGCACGTTCGCACGCACACGCACACACGCGGACCCATACGCACGTTCGCACGCACACGCACACACGCGGACCCATACGCACGTTCGCACGCACACGCACACACGCGGACCCATACGCACGTTCGCACGCACACGCACACACGCGGACCCATACGCACGTTCGCACGCACACGCACACACGCGGACCCATACGCACGTTCGCACGCACACGCACACACGCGGACCCATACGCACGTTCGCACGCACACGCACACACGCGGACCCATACGCACGTTCGCACGCACACGCACACACGCGGACCCATACGCACGTTCGCACGCACACGCACACACGCGGACCCATACGCACGTTCGCACGCACACGCACACACGCGGACCCATACGCACGTTCGCACGCACACGCACACACGCGGACCCATACGCACGTTCGCACGCACACGCACACACGCGGACCCATACGCACGTTCGCACGCACACGCACACACGCGGACCCATACGCACGTTCGCACGCACACGCACACACGCGGACCCATACGCACGTTCGCACGCACACGCACACACGCGGACCCATACGCACGTTCGCACGCACACGCACACACGCGGACCCATACGCACGTTCGCACGCACACGCACACACGCGGACCCATACGCACGTTCGCACGCACACGCACACACGCGGACCCATACGCACGTTCGCACGCACACGCACACACGCGGACCCATACGCACGTTCGCACGCACACGCACACACGCGGACCCATACGCACGTTCGCACGCACACGCACACACGCGGACGCATACGCACGTTCGCACGCACACGCACACACGCGGACCCATACGCACGTTCGCACGCACACGCACACACGCGGACCCATACGCACGTTCGCACGCACACGCACACACGCGGACCCATACGCACGTTCGCACGCACACGCACACACGCGGACCCATACGCACGTTCGCACGCACACGCACACACGCGGACCCATACGCACGTTCGCACGCACACGCACACACGCGGACCCATACGCACGTTCGCACGCACACGCACACACGCGGACCCATACGCACGTTCGCACGCACACGCACACACGCGGACCCATACGCACGTTCGCACGCACACGCACACACGCGGACCCATACGCACGTTCGCACGCACACGCACACACGCGGACCCATACGCACGTTCGCACGCACACGCACACACGCGGACCCATACGCACGTTCGCACGCACACGCACACACGCGGACCCATACGCACGTTCGCACGCACACGCACACACGCGGACCCATACGCACGTTCGCACGCACACGCACACACGCGGACCCATACGCACGTTCGCACGCACACGCACACACGCGGACCCATACGCACGTTCGCACGCACACGCACACACGCGGACCCATACGCACGTTCGCACGCACACGCACACACGCGGACCCATACGCACGTTCGCACGCACACGCACACACGCGGACCCATACGCACGTTCGCACGCACACGCACACACGCGGACCCATACGCACGTTCGCACGCACACGCACACACGCGGACCCATACGCACGTTCGCACGCACACGCACACACGCGGACCCATACGCACGTTCGCACGCACACGCACACACGCGGACCCATACGCACGTTCGCACGCACACGCACACACGCGGACCCATACGCACGTTCGCACGCACACGCACACACGCGGACCCATACGCACGTTCGCACGACGATCAGTTATATAATATATAATTTGTACTTATATATAAGTTCTACAGAACGGCGGAAGCGGTAACGAATAGTTGGCTTTAAATTAGGTTCCGGTAATTTTCTAATCTAATCTAACCCAGTATTCTTAACGTATTGGTATTTTCTTTTTTATTTATAATGAGGATATAATGAAGAGTTTGTTTTATGAACGTCTTATCTTATCTCGGGAACTCATAGATCAGTTAGTCTATTAATGAACATACTTCTGACTCTAATCTGTTCTGTGTTTTTAGTGTCACTTTAACGTTTCATAGAGTTTTAAATGACGATAACAGACTCTCGATTCACGACGATCAGTTATATAATATATAATTTGTACTTATATATAAGTTCTACAGAACGGCGGAAGCGGTAACGAATAGTTGGCTTTAAATTAGGTTCCGGTAATTTTCTAATCTAATCTAACCCAGTATTCTTAACGTATTGGTATTTTCTTTTTTATTTATAATGAGGATATAATGAAGAGTTTGTTTTATGAACGTCTTATCTTATCTCGGGAACTCATAGATCAGTTAGTCTATTAATGAACATACTTCTGACTCTAATCTGTTCTGTGTTTTTAGTGTCACTTTAACGTTTCATAGAGTTTTAAATGACGATAACAGACTCTCGATTCACGACGATCAGTTATATAATATATAATTTGTACTTATATATAAGTTCTACAGAACGGCGGAAGCGGTAACGAATAGTTGGCTTTAAATTAGGTTCCGGTAATTTTCTAATCTAATCTAACCCAGTATTCTTAACGTATTGGTATTTTCTTTTTTATTTATAATGAGGATATAATGAAGAGTTTGTTTTATGAACGTCTTATCTTATCTCGGGAACTCATAGATCAGTTAGTCTATTAATGAACATACTTCTGACTCTAATCTGTTCTGTGTTTTTAGTGTCACTTTAACGTTTCATAGAGTTTTAAATGACGATAACAGACTCTCGATTCACGACGATCAGTTATATAATATATAATTTGTACTTATATATAAGTTCTACAGAACGGCGGAAGCGGTAACGAATAGTTGGCTTTAAATTAGGTTCCGGTAATTTTCTAATCTAATCTAACCCAGTATTCTTAACGTATTGGTATTTTCTTTTTTATTTATAATGAGGATATAATGAAGAGTTTGTTTTATGAACGTCTTATCTTATCTCGGGAACTCATAGATCAGTTAGTCTATTAATGAACATACTTCTGACTCTAATCTGTTCTGTGTTTTTAGTGTCACTTTAACGTTTCATAGAGTTTTAAATGACGATAACAGACTCTCGATTCACGACGATCAGTTATATAATATATAATTTGTACTTATATATAAGTTCTACAGAACGGCGGAAGCGGTAACGAATAGTTGGCTTTAAATTAGGTTCCGGTAATTTTCTAATCTAATCTAACCCAGTATTCTTAACGTATTGGTATTTTCTTTTTTATTTATAATGAGGATATAATGAAGAGTTTGTTTTATGAACGTCTTATCTTATCTCGGGAACTCATAGATCAGTTAGTCTATTAATGAACATACTTCTGACTCTAATCTGTTCTGTGTTTTTAGTGTCACTTTAACGTTTCATAGAGTTTTAAATGACGATAACAGACTCTCGATTCACGACGATCAGTTATATAATATATAATTTGTACTTATATATAAGTTCTACAGAACGGCGGAAGCGGTAACGAATAGTTGGCTTTAAATTAGGTTCCGGTAATTTTCTAATCTAATCTAACCCAGTATTCTTAACGTATTGGTATTTTCTTTTTTATTTATAATGAGGATATAATGAAGAGTTTGTTTTATGAACGTCTTATCTTATCTCGGGAACTCATAGATCAGTTAGTCTATTAATGAACATACTTCTGACTCTAATCTGTTCTGTGTTTTTAGTGTCACTTTAACGTTTCATAGAGTTTTAAATGACGATAACAGACTCTCGATTCACGACGATCAGTTATATAATATATAATTTGTACTTATATATAAGTTCTACAGAACGGCGGAAGCGGTAACGAATAGTTGGCTTTAAATTAGGTTCCGGTAATTTTCTAATCTAATCTAACCCAGTATTCTTAACGTATTGGTATTTTCTTTTTTATTTATAATGAGGATATAATGAAGAGTTTGTTTTATGAACGTCTTATCTTATCTCTGGAACTCATAGATCAGTTAGTCTATTAATGAACATACTTCTGACTCTAATCTGTTCTGTGTTTTTAGTGTCACTTTAACGTTTCATAGAGTTTTAAATGACGATAACAGACTCTCGATTCACGACGATCAGTTATATAATATATAATTTGTACTTATATATAAGTTCTACAGAACGGCGGAAGCGGTAACGAATAGTTGGCTTTAAATTAGGTTCCGGTAATTTTCTAATCTAATCTAACCCAGTATTCTTAACGTATTGGTATTTTCTTTTTTATTTATAATGAGGATATAATGAAGAGTTTGTTTTATGAACGTCTTATCTTATCTCTGGAACTCATAGATCAGTTAGTCTATTAATGAACATACTTCTGACTCTAATCTGTTCTGTGTTTTTAGTGTCACTTTAACGTTTCATAGAGTTTTAAATTACGATAACAGACTCTCGATTCACGACGATCAGTTATGTAATATATAATTTGTACTTATATATAAGTTCTACAGAACGGCGGAAGCGGTAACGAATAGTTGGCTTTAAATTAGGGTTCCGGTAATTTTCTAATCTAATCTAACCCAGTATTCTTAACGTATTGGTATTTCTTACGGAATCTTACCATCATCGTAGTCTGCCCTTTCGTCTATATCTTAATGCATAAACTCAATATTTTGATTATTCTTTTCCAGTCCAAGAAATAAATTCCAAAGAGCGGGATCAGTTCTGGTTAAAGGAGGAACAGGAAGAGAAGAAGCGAGTTGAGGCGGAGAAAAAGAGACGGGAAGAGGTTTGTTATACGAAACTTGAATTTTCGTACATTCCTACTTTTATTACGAATATTAAAATATTAATAAAACTTTTGCAGGAGAAGAAAAAAGCTGAAGAAGAAGTAAGGAGAAGAGATGAGCTCGAAGCGGCAAGAAGAGCGAAAGCGGAACAACAAAAGTATGTATAACAATATATGTCTGTGTATACAAACATCACAACAATAAATATTTATGTCGCTTATTCCTACAGTTATGGAGATTTTAATCATGTGTCATTGCTTTATTTATATACTAGGTGTAAGCAGAACCTGCTTCGCTAACGGTGTATATTATTAAAATGATTAAGAGTCACGATACATGAGTGGCTCCCAACCACTCGGAATTTCGAGTCAAGAGACCCGAGTTCGATCCCCAGGCGACACGCTCGTGCCAATGGGTTTTAAAAAAAACTTATGTACGAATTATATCGTTCGCTTGGACATAAGACGGCGACGGGCTCACCACCTATCACGTTGCCCCGAAAACATCTTCGGTGGAAGGTGGGATCGAAGGGACTTAATTGTCTAGACTAGACCTCTGTCTACCCCTGTATAGGGAATTGCGTGAAGATATTTATTTATTTGTCATGAATTTATATTCTTTTGTGTCATATAAGCCATAAGCTTACGAAGTATATTCACTGTGCAGTTAAATCCGAGTCAAGTAGTGCTTAATCGTGATGCACCACCGTATATTTATGTAAAATGTAACAGGGTCCGATTTTTGCATTTCTCTACGACTGGCAAGCGGGTGGGAGGGGAAATGAAGGAAGGTGTGAAACGCGTGTTGTTCCTCCAGGGCGGAGGAGGAGGCGGCGGGGGCGGGGGGCGGGGAGGCGCTGCGGCGGCAGCGCTCGGCGGAGGCGCGCCGCCTCATCGGCGCCTCCACCGCCGCCGCGCGCGCGCTCTTCCAGCAGAACCTCGCGCAGGGGCAGCTCGCCGCCAGGTGCGTGCGAGCGAGACGCAAGCACACGCGCACACACGCACACACGCGGATGCATGCGCACGTTCGCACGCACACGCACACACGCGGACGCATACGCACGTTCGCACGTACACACACACACACGTGGACGCATACGCACGTTCGCACGTACACACACACACACACACACACACGCACACACGCGGACGCATACGCACGTTCGCACGTACACACACACACACGTGGACGCATACGCACGTTCGCACACACACGCGGACCCATACGCACGTTCGCACACACACGCGGACCCATACGCACGTTCGCACGCCCACACACACACACAAACTATTCTAAAATAAAAGACTATCATCCGTATACCCTGGTAATTGTTAAATAATGCCTGCGTTTTGAATTATGAACTTAAATAATTTGTTATTTAAAAAAAAAAACTGTTTTCTGTTATGTGTCAAATCTGGTCGTTACTAAGTAATAATAATAGATGTTTCAGTAATCCTATTTTATATACTTTCATTAATATTATTAATTAATATGAATTCGCTGTATATATATTATAAACAGCACACGGATCGCCAAGCTTTACTTGGAAGTAATTAATGGCGCTTTGCTATTCTTTTAATAAATTTTATTCCCATAAGCGACATGTCCTGTCGATGGGCTTTCACAAATTTTTAATAAATAGTAATAATGTTATTTTCGTAAGCAAATGAAATAAAAAATTATAATGCAAAAATCTATCTAAATGTAATATATTTGCCATATTGTTAGTGTGGATTTCAACATACCAATACGTAAATTCATATATACACATAACTCACACAGATTAATTACATACGTATACATACACGTATTAACTCGTTGAGCTAATAAGTATTAATTAATTAATATAATTATTACTTAATCGTAATTTTTAGTTTCGACTGTGCGTTTAATCGTGATGCACCACCGTATATTTATGTAAATGTAACGGGGTCCGATTTTGCATTTCTCTACGACTGGCAAGCGGGTGGGAGGGAAATGAAGGAAGGTGTGAAACGCGTGTTGTTCCTCCAGGGCGGAGGAGGAGGCGGGGGGGGCGGGGGGCGGGGAGGCGCTGCGGCGGCAGCGCTCGGCGGAGGCGCGCCGCCTCATCGGCGCCTCCACCGCCGCCGCGCGCGCGCTCTTCCAGCAGAACCTCGCGCAGGGGCAGCTCGCCGCCAGGTGCGTGCGAGCGAGACGCAAGCACACGCGCACACACGCACACACGCGGATGCATGCGCACGTTCGCACGCACACGCACACACGCGGACGCATACGCACGTTCGCACGCACACGCACACACGCGGACCCATACGCACGTTCGCACGCCCACACACACACACAAACTATTCTAAAATAAAAGACTATCATCCGTATACCCTGGTAATTGTTAAATAATGCCTGCGTTTTGAATTATGAACTTAAATAATTTGTTATTTAAAAAAAAAAACTGTTTTCTGTTATGTGTCAAATCTGGTCGTTACTAAGTAATAATAATAGATGTTTCAGTAATCCTATTTTATATACTTTCATTAATATTATTAATTAATATGAATTCGCTGTATATATATTATAAACAGCACACGGATCGCCAAGCTTTACTTGGAAGTAATTAATGGCGCTTTGCTATTCTTTTAATAAATTTTATTCCCATAAGCGACATGTCCTGTCGATGGGCTTTCACAATTTTTTAATAAATAGTAATAATGTTATTTTCGTAAGCAAATGAAATAAAAAATTATTATGCAAAAATCTATCTAAATGTAATATATTTGCCATATTGTTAGTGTGGATTTCAACATACCAATACGTAAATTCATATATACACATAACTCACACAGATTCATTACATACGTATACATACACGTATTAACTCGTTGAGCTAATAAGTATTAATTAATTAATTAATATAATTATTACTTAATCGTAATTTTTAGTTTCGACTGTGCGTCGAAAAACTTTGAAAAAAACAAAATTATCACCTTATCACTGTGTAGATTCGGTCTTACTAAAGTAGAAATAACTAGAAACATACAATATTTATGTATTGTATGCACACTATTTGTACTTTATAGATCATTATTCACTTTCTAGATCGAATTCAACACCAGAGAAACCGGTACGCAGTTCAGTAATAGCGCAACGCATCAACACATTCTCGCAGCACACGTCCCAGGCGCCATCGCCCACCGTCAAATCGCCAACGAAACCCGAAACGACATCGCCCCAACATCCCGAAGCCGTGGAAACCGCAGACGGGACCGTAACCAGCCCGTTGAAGAACATAGACAAGATAAAAATGAGCCTGGCGAGCCCGTCGCAGATACAACACGAGCCGATCATAGACACGTCCGCGGATCTGAGCCCCGGCGCGGAAAACGAGCCGGGCTTCGGCGCGATCGATTGCGGCGAATACGAGAAGTCGTATCGAGACATCGGATCGGATGCGAGACGGAGCGAGCCGATGGTGAAACAGAACATTCTGGTGGACGACATGTTCGACGCGTCGTACTCCAGCTCCAACGAGAACGACGACGAGGACAGCGACGACAAGTTCAGCACTATCAAGCGCTCGCCGCACGCCAGGAGCGACGTGGGCCGCCAGGACACGGTCATAGAGAATGTTCACTATAAAAAGGAGAACGGCACCGCAACGCTCGATGGTGAGTGCTTGATTGTTTTTTTTTTTTTTTATATATGACAACGTTTCCTATACAGTGCTGTTCAGATGCTCAGTGCTTTCTACTCGAATTTCACGGAATGTTGTTATGGGATGACGTCACAAGTGGCCGTGTTAGTGGAGAAACAAATATTCTTATAAACATTCTCGATAAGTCACGATAGCCGAGTGTTTGGGTGGTCGGAATTTCGAGTCGAGAGACCCGAGTTCGATGCTCAAGTGGCAGGCTCCACTTGGAGATCGAACTTGGACCAATGAGTTTTTCAAAAACTTATGTACGAATTATATCGTTGGCTTGGACATAAAGGCGGGGACGGGCTCACCACCTGTCACGTTGTCCCAAAAATATCTTCGGTGAAAAGTGGGTCAAAGGGACTTAATTGTAAATCTGGTTAAAAAAATATCGTCACGCAATTCCCAATTCAGGGGTAGACAGAGGTCTAGTCTAGACATTTAAATCCATTCGACCCACCTTCCACCGAAGATATTTTCGGGACAACGTGACAGGTGGTGAGTGTCGCCGTCTTTATGTCCAAGCCAACGATATAATTTGTACATAGGTTTTTTAGAAAAACCCATTGGTCACGGCCACTTGGGGATCGAACTCGGGTCTATTGACTCGAAATTCCGACGACCCAACCACTCGGCTATCGTGGCTGATCGTATACGTGCAGTGATTTTTCAAACAAGCTGCGAAACATTTGCACATTGCAGATGTGTCTCCCGAGGGTCTGGAAGAGGAGGGCACCATCTACGAGGACCTGGACGACGACCCGGGTCTCAGCGCGAGAGCTCTGTACGACTATCAAGCTGGCGAGTATACATACATACATACGAGCGTTATATAACGACTAGGAAAGTTTGTCCATCTGTTACCACCAAAAGAACATGGTGCAGCTTTCATCTTATTTACTTAAAAAATAATAAAAAAAATACATATTATGCAATTTTATTGATTTTTAAAGCTTATTTATGCTGAACTTTTATGTTATTAAATTAATAACATGAAAGTTCGGAAAAAACAGAAAAGCTCGGAGGTAAGAGCGTCGCCACGGATCGGCGAAGGTCGCGGGTTCGAATCCCGCCCGTGTCACTTGAAATTTTAACTTTTTTCTCTTTAATTTAATAACATAAATACATATATAAGGGCGACATCACAAATTGTATTCTGATCCCAAAGTAAGTAGCTAACGCACTCGTGTTATGAAATTGGAAACCAACGAAAGTACCACAAACGGCTAGATCAGAGAGAGTGTAAAAAAATTGTTTTCTTCATTGACCCGCTCAAAGCTGGCGACCCCATGAAAACTCGTTCATGAAGTCATCAAAAAATGTTTGATTAAACATAGTCATATCATAGTTATATCTATAGGAGAGGTATGTTATTTATATGCTAAGGTGCCCACCCTCGTTGTTTCCGATTCCGTAACACGCATGGTTAGACTACATACTTTGGAATCAGAGGTACGTGAGGTTTTCCCTATCTATGTATATATTTATTTCTTATTATTCACTTCCAGCGGACGAATCAGAAATAACGTTCGACCCGGGCGACATAATCACTCACATCGAGCAGATCGACGCCGGCTGGTGGCAGGGGCTGGGCCCGAGGGGGGTGTTCGGCCTCTTCCCCGCCAACTACGTCGAGCTGCTGCCCTGCCACCCGCGCTAGTGGCCACCCGCGGTAATGGTCACCCGCGGTAGTAGCCACCTGCGCTGTGGCCACCTACGCTTATGGCTACCCGCGGTAATGGCCAATTGCGCTATTGGCCACCCGCCGTAATGGCCATCTGCGCTAAGGGACACCCGCGCTGATGGCCACCTGCGCTAGTAGCCACCCGCACTAGTAGTCATCTGCGCTGGAGGCACCTGCAATAAGGGCCACCCGCGCAAGTGGCCACCAGCGCTAATGGCCTGCCGCGTTAGTAGCCACTTGCGCTGTAGCCACCTGCACTAATTGAGGGTGTAGTAGCCCCCGTGCTAGAGGCTACCAACGCTTTTGGCCTCCCGCGCAAGTGGCCACTCGCTCTTATGGCATCCAAGGTTATGGCCACCTGCGTAAATGATCACTCGCACTAGCGGCCACCCGCGCTCGTGGCCATCCACACTAGCGGCCACCCGCGCTAGTGGCCATCCACGCTAAAGGACTGCAGCGCTTGTGGCCACCCCAGTGGCTAATTCTAACGAGACTGCATCGCGTGGCCCACAAGATCGGATGCTATACCAGACTATAATCTTTTATGGATTAGATAAGGTAATAAAAGACGTCTAGTTTATTTTCGATTTAAACAAATCTTTGGTCATAGCACTGAAATGAAAAAGATTTATTAAGACATATTCGTATCAATCAACTTTCTCTGATTATTTGAATGTTTTAGTTATGATTATAATAATTTTATCTTAACAATGTAAGAGCAAAGACAAAGCATTATTCAAGAGTAATCATTTTCCATACAATATTTTAAGTTAAATTGAAAATCTATTGTCAGTATTGATTTAGCATATTATAATTAAGAGTAATTTTATCGCTTCACATATTTTAACCATTTGTAAAATTTACCATTGGTATGAAATGCATTTAATCAATTTAAACTTTTAAATTTAACCTTTATGACTAGCTTTTAAAATGATTCCTCGTCAGGTACTTTAAGTTTGTGAAAAACAAACATAAACAAACATTTTTTCAACAGTATATATACTTGTTATATATTTTTAAGTAATCTTGATTTTGATACTAACAAATAAGTGATGAATCTGGATTTAAGTAGTCTCCTTAATTTTATTAACATTCTATTTTATGTTTGATGCGATTAGCATAAGAATAGGATGGTATTTCAGCTAACTTCAACCATATTACTTCAAACAAGATAATTTTGTATGTAGATATGAATGTATGCATTGAAATTTTAAATTATTCTAACGATTTGGAAAATATTTCGTATTTTGATCTGACATCTCGGGTTTATCAATATACGTTTATATTCCGCATAAAATTGGGTTGCATATGAAAAAAAAAATTATGAATATTACAAGACTTATTTAAGATTTTATGTGACATTGTTTTATGAGATTTGATTTTTTATGATTTACTTTTTGTAATTCATACTCAGTTTGATTTGACAGAAGTTTGTTTAATGGCTCCGACGTCACACCGAAGCGCTAACCTATTTTTATTCTAAAATCGATACAATGCTGCAATAGTTCTTTAGAGTGTTGGCAATACAATATTATCTTCAATCCATCTTGATATTTAACTCATAATGAGTCATCACTTATATTCAATTTTATTTTATTTGGGAAGTGGGAATTTTTATTAACTTGTTAAGACTGTTTACGCATTTTACTATAATATTATGCTTCGTGCTTTTATTAATTAGTACTTTTGTTTAATTGACTACTGCCATAACAGGCTGAGATTGATAAAACAATTACGGAAAATTCGTTGTTTAGAGTTCAAAGGGAGTTGTTTTAAATAGGAAGTAGGCCCGCTGTACAAGTGTTGGTTTTGACTGGAGAAGATGTCTACTTATCAATGCTATAGTCTTTTAATTTTTTACGGTTTAAGTTATGTATGTGTTAAATCAAATCTATCTATTTGTTCATTAATTTCGTGATATAATTCGTTTTCTATTTATTAAACACATTTCGTCGTTATGGAACAGTTTTATAACTACTTAACGTCAAAATTATTTTTTGTTAATCCTCAAAAATCCCTAAAAATCCTTTCGATTTCTCCGTGTTTGCGTGTGGATTGTATATTGAGAAGACGAGAAATTTATATTTAAATTAATCCGTCAATCGAAATATAAACAACAATTTTACGATGAATTAAAATTATTTATATTTTGAAATTTTTTAAATATGTGAAACTTAGAAAAAATTACCCCCATTAATATTTGGAAGTTACACGAAAATTTGTTGCTTTTGATTTTAAATTATACACCTGGTTATGTATAAGGATTGATTATTTTTTAATTAATATGTATGAATTATTTCCGATATGTGTCAAAATATAAATACGATCATTAATATTTTGAAGTAGCTGCGCGCGCTTTCTTTCGATTTAACTGTCATGTCAACAATCTGACATTTAGGAGATTGCTGAATCAAACAGACGGAGAAAATTTTTGGAAATTTCTTTTTTTTTTGTACTCTGTATATTTTTGTAAATTTGAACATTTAATCCGCTTTGTTATTAAAGAAAAAGAGAAATTTAAACAAATTCTCCCGCTCGTGTCAGATGATTTTTTAACTTCTTTTCTTTAATATCGTATACATCCATGTGGATTTATAAAACCCACATCGAGCAAATCGACGCCGAAAAAGACATTTAATTTTTTTCTTTATTTGTATATTAATTTTTTTCTTTATTTGTATAGAATATGTATTTCACACTTTCAATTCATAAATAAATATAATAGGAAAGAAAACCCAAATTTTATTGATTTGATAATTTATGTGATTTTCTGTGCAACAAATATATTAAACAAAAATTCAAAAATTGAATTCATAAGTTGAGTTTCCCCGTAGTTGGATAGGACATTTTACATTTTGTTTGTAGAAGACTGAGTCTTTTATTTGTATCTCAGCCTTAGTCAAGTATTAAGTGATAATTTGTTTTGAAAATGGAAATTTATTCATTTATCAGCTTTAGTTATTTTATCTACTTTACTGATAATTTATTTACTTAATGTTTAGAAGAATTTAGTTTGTAAGCGCTCTTGACAATATGAATAGTATTGTGCAATTTGTGTAGAATATTATACATATTCTGCTGAAATTAAAGAGAAATTTAAAAAAATCAACTCTTTCCCGGCTGTCAGTTGATTTTTTAAATGTTTCTTTAATTTAATAACATGAACAGTAGTTACGTGGATATTTGCAAAAATTAAAACTTTTTTTAATTCCGATAGTGTAATAATAACTAATAACTTTCATTATTTAACTTTATACCTGGCAACACATCGTAAACAATATTAAAACCTGACTAACCTCTAAGTCGTGTCTTAGTAGTGCCAAAATTGTTTGTAACCGATTTTATAGAACTTTGTAGTGTATCCTGTATTACTGTTATAATATTTAATAAAAAAAATCGTAAACGACTCGTGATTCTGGTATATGATTGATTAATTAGGGTATTTTACTTGACTTTGTAAATGTCTAAAACTGTAGTTTATCCTTTGGTTAGGCTAGCAATATGTATATTATTATTATTATACAGAATTTTCGATAGTTTAAATAAAAATTCAGGAACTAATTTGAATATTGTCACCCATCTATGAGTCACGTGACCAAAATGACGTTAGATTTCATCTTAATATTGTTAAACTGTCCTATGTGTTTTAACTTTATTTCAGTTTGTTTATGACAATTTTACAAAACACTGTAGAAAACACTTATTTACGTAGATACAAAGATTTAGTCACAATTGCAGCATTTAATACTCTTTAAAAATGTGACGTGAAAAAACTATGTCAGAGCATTTGGGATCGTGACCGTAGCTCGAGAAATGTGCAGTTTTAAATCATGTTTTTTGAGATGATGTTACTGCGTATTTTAGTATTATTGAATGAAATTATTTTTAAAAATAATTCTCAGTTAAAAAACGCCAAGGAAAAGGATATTTTTAATAAAGTCAAATACCCCATATTTTTGCAACAATTTTTGACAAGTCCCTTTGTCTCATGATATGTAATGTCGACCTAACTTGACACTCGTAACCCATGCAAGATATTTTCAGGATTATTGTGCCTTAATAAAACACAATAAACGCTATTAATAATAATAATTCTTTGATAAATCACTTCGATAAACTGAAAACTTTAGGATGTGTTCTTTATGGACATAACTGTCTGATGACATGAATGTCTTCTATACACAATTATCGCACATTGTTTCTCTTCCGAATTTTTCCGTTGGTCACAATTTGTCACAATATTAAATATTACCACAGCGGGTATGTATTAAACACGTATTTACGATATATATTACGATATCTTCTAGAATAAGCACTGGTGTACAGCATTTATGTAAATTAGATTTTTTAAAGTAATAATAATGTTTTCATTGTGACAGGTCGAATCGAGCGTTATTTTGCTATAGCTTACGTCAGTAGGGTTGTAACAAATGTTTGACAATTGATATAAAATAACTGCAGTTGTATCATTGATGTGTTTTAGGAAAGTGGAGTCTATGTTTGTAAGAATGTAACTCTAATTTATGTCTATTATAGTATGTGATGTTATACTCAATATTTTTTTCAATTCGCAACCCCCCAAGAAAACCAAAATTATTATAATTACATTACGAAAAGATTCATCGTATTTTGTTACAACCTTATAACGGTTTCAAAAATGTATAAACGTAATACTTTGTTAAGTTTATTAGCAAATATTTTAAGAAGCTTATTGCTGTTAGTTACGAAATAATATCGCGTATATTACAACTATAGTGAAATCAGTCGCAACAGTTTTATTAGCTTTTTTATTATTGTTAAGTTTATTAGGTTTTTTTTACATACAACAATTTTTAACTGTGTGTGTTATATACAGATAACTGCAATAGGTCCCAAGTTAAAGACTAAGCTTCGCCTTTTTATTATATAGCAATATCAACCCAATCCAATGTAAAGATGTGCGTCAAAATAATTTTACAAACCGTTGTTTTTACAAACACACTCATGTCTTCTAAAAACTGTTTACAAGCTTGTGAATTTAATTTTGTGGTATTACTGTAGTGTTTTGGAACTAATATGGAGTGCTGTTTGGTAACGACGGTTTGTAAAACTTATTGTATGTTGTGATGTGTGTGTGCGCGTTGCGATATTTTTAGTATGTGCATGGTGCTCCATTGTATTGTAAGGTGTACATTTGTAACCAACTATTTTCGAAATAAACAAGTCCTAGTATCAAGAACATTTGTTTTAATTTTGAATCGTACTTCCTTTAGAAAAATATAAATTAGTATTACTTACGTAATGGTGAGACCCACTGCAGGATACGTACCTTTTACGTAAGGTTTTATCGTGTTTTTTTGGGATGTCAATACTACTTTGTAGCAAAATAATAAAGGTGGGTTTCAAGAGGACTTGTTTCGACTGCCAATTAACTTATAATTTTAGTGTCATAGGTTATTTAATATAGTATATATTTATATACTGCATATATTTAGTGCATGATTATATAATATTATTTATGTAATTAGTTATTGTAGATAGACAGATAGATAATTCTTTATAGTACATAGTCTTATAGAATTATTTATAGCAATTTCGGAAACCTTAAAACTACAAACGGTGGTCATATCGCTTTAAGCGATTTCTGCCTGACAAACCGGGTATTAAAGGAATATTAGCTCTATTAAATAGGATAGGTGCAATTTTAATAAAACAAATATTTAACAATTAAAAATATTTCATACATACATATGTATGTTCACATAGTTGTATGTAAATGAAATATTTTGGTAACAAGTAATGTTTTTACCATTTTTTTATTAATAAGGATATGAACTTATCTACCTATTGTTAAGAACCTTAAATAATTTTTCCTATGCCTAGGTAAAATAGGAGATAATGTGAATACATGACGCTCATTCGAGTTTGGTTTCTGAGTACAATATGGTGTTTCCCCTTACATTAGGGAATATAGTGTAAATTTGAAATAAAATTGTCTTCAAAACAATTTTTTGTTAAATTTTTAAATTACTTTATTCAATTATAACTCATAAAATTATAATCATAACTCTTACTATTAAAGCAAACAATCATAACTCATTTTACTATTAACATAAAATAGCTTCCATCTTCTATCGTATAATATCTGAGAACACACCGTGCTTCGGAAGTGGAATGTCATTCACGACATCCGGAATAACCTGAAAGAAAGAGCTCATTAAGTACTGCGATATACATTGCCATATATATATATATATATATATATATATATATATATATATATATATATATATATATATATATATATATATATATATAATATTTTTCGTGTCACGGTGTTTGTAATTAAACGCCTCCGAAATGGCTGGACTGATTTTCGTGAAATTTTGTGTGCGTATCAGTTAGTTCTGAGAATCGAACAACATCTATATTCCTACAAATTTTTTTATACAAATTAATTTTTATACATTTTATGTTTTTATTATACAGCATACAAAAATACATACAACCGTAAATTTTCACCCGTCTACGATTAACTCCTATTTTTTTATACAGCAAAACAACGTTTGCGGGGTCAGCTAGTGTATATGTATATATCTTCATGCACAGTCTCCGACGGGATAGCCAGACATAACATACCGCAGTGTCATGGTCTTTAGATACCTCTTTTGCTTCTTTCAAATTAATCATTTTCTTCATACACACGTCTTGGTAGATCAAGATTCTAAGCAATTTGCTCACATGGTATTCCTAAGTTAGTCTCAGACATCAAACTCTTTTAATGTTAACTATCGCGCTATATTTTCTTCACCACTCGCTCATCAATCATTCGCTCAACGTGCCCAAAACATCAAAACGCGCCCTTATCAATTTTAGTTCTAAGATCATCTTACAAACCTGCCATCTTGCGAATCTCTTTTTGTTTTCTGTCGGGTAACAAGGTCATGGTACACATGACACATAACGGTACAATTTTCTCCACAAAGCCGCTATTCAATACTAACCTTTATCCGAACCCCTCTGGGCATGAAATCGCGAAAGAACTCGTAGAATTCAAAGTGAGTCTTCACAACATTCAGGCGCGCCATTTCCAGCTTCAGAACGTCGACTGCGTCCACCGGCGCCACCTGGTGGCGTCCCGTGGTCTTCGTGAAATTGTAAATCGTCTCCACGAGCTTCTCGGCTCGGACGCGAGCTTTGTAGTCGTATCTGAAATTATAATTAAACTATTAACTAATTAAACTATCTGTCTCCTGCGGCGTTGCCCGCCGGTTTAACGTTTAACGCGGACCCCTAAAGGTAGCCTAAGTTACTAATTGTAACATCAGCTATCTGCCAGTGAAAGTACCGTCAAAATCGGTCCAGCCATTTCAGTGGTTAGCCGGAACAAACAGACAAAAATTGTAAAGAAATGTTATTTTGGTGTATGTGCCGTATACATACATTCATGTACAAGTAATCAAAAACTGTTATTTTAATATTACAAATATACACTCCAATTTTATTTATATGTATGTATACAGATAACTGCTTTAAGTTATACTATTATATGATACAAAATGATAATGCAAGATACATTAAGATACAAAATTTTGCAGGAAGTCAATGGATGCAGGTGGCTGAGAAGTGGTTTACTGTGGAAAGTTTTATGGGAAGCCTATGTTTAGTGTGGACACTTGGTAACCTGTAAAGAAGATGAAGACTGTTTTAAGACATCCGTAGCAGAACCAAGGTAACCGACATAGAAGTAAAGGAGTTAGAAATTGACTACCTCTATCGACGAGTGGCGTACGCACCATTTGTCCCGGTTTCGATTCTCTGACAGGTTAATATAGATAAACAACAATTTCTACATCATCTCGGGTCTGGCTGTTTATGGTTCCTTCATTGTTTCCAATTTCATTTCCCAGCACCAGAAGTGCTTTCGTTGCATAATTTGGGATCAGAGCAATGTAAGTGATGGTGTCCTTAATATTATAAAGGACAACATCATAGTTGGATTAAAAATTCAGCACGCTGAAATGGCTAACGGCCAGCCTCATAGGTAAATGAACTGATAACTGTTGAGGATAAAAGGCATTTTGCACATTTAGGCAAATGAAGTGTACAACCCTCTTCCTGATGGATTGATATATAAGTTTAATAAGAAAAAAGGCGAATCTAATAAGTTTCCATAAATAAATGTTATTTATTTATTTAATAAGTTTCCATATTAAATGTGGTTATGCTTTTGGGTGATCTTATGATCAATGAGAATGATTTAAGTATGATGGTGTATATTGATCTCCAATATATATAGACAGATAGATACATACATACATATATAGATAGGGACAACATCATATACATTCTGATCTTAAGGTAAGTAGTTAACCACTAGTATTATGGAATTACAAACAATGATGGCACCACAAACACCCAGACCTGAGAAAATGCATAAAGTTTTTTCTACATTGACTCGACCGGGAACCGAATCCGGGACCTCAGAGCTGACGAAATGTAAACCGACGTGTACGCCACTCGCCCATGCAGGTCGTCGAACAAACAATTACAATTAATAATATAGTGAATATAGAGAAATACATATAAAAATATGTATTTTATTGTGTGTTTTACTTATTTCATTGAAGAAAAACTATTTGGAGAGTATGAAACCTATTTCTATACAAGACTTGTAATCGACTGGGGGTTTTATACTTACTTGGGCTCCAATTTCGCTTCAAGATATTTGTAAAGTCTCTTTGTAACCCATGGAGCGTTCTTTGGTTGATATCTCCGAGGCGGTTTGTACTTCATATCCTCTAACACCTCGCGAGGTAGACTTTGTAGTGGTATGATGGATGATTTTATTTCTTTCTTTTTTGTTGTTACTTCTCCAGCCTTAATGTTGATACGGCGTGGTGCCACGTAGGGCCTCGCAGGCACTTTGAAGTAATTGAAAGGAGATTTGGGTGGTTGTTTGAGAGAATTTCTGATTGCTTCTTCCTGAAATACAGTTTTTACTTATTTTAATATAAAAATCATCATGTATATCTTCACGCTATTCCTAATACAGGGGTAGACAGAGAGGTCTAGACAGTTAATATTTGTTGTCCTTTCAACCCACCTTCTACCGAAAACATTTTTTGGGAAAACTTTATAGGTGGTGAGACAGTTGCAATCTTTATGTTCAAGCCAACAATATAAATCTTACATAAGTTTTGAAAAAACCCATAGGTTTGGACTTCCACCTGGGGATCGAACTTGGGTCTCTTGATTTTCGAGTTGGAATTCGTTCCAATCAAACAATCACTCGGATATCGTGAATATATTTTAACATGGTATTTTTTCCACTATTATTAGTTTTTTTTTTTTTTTTATAGAAAAGAAGGCAAACGAGCAGGTGGCTCACGTGATGGTAAGTGATTACCACCGCCCATGAACACCTGCAATACCAGAGGCATAGCAGATGCGTTGCCTCCCTGAGAGTAACCCCCACCCCCCAGAATTGGAAGAAGGGGCCACTGGTTACCTGCACTCACCAGACGAAATGCAGAAGTTAGACTTCTACTTTAGGCCGGTATTCTGTGAGGTCGTGGTACTTCCCCGGTCGAGCCGGCCCATTTATGCAACAACAAAAGCTGATGCGTGGCTCTACCACTGATAACACACACTACTGTCACACTACTGTCATGGGTCACACCTAACCTAATTTTTGGTATTAAGTGATTAAAGTTGAGTGTGACGCCGAATTAGAGTTCAAGCGTTCAATAGCGGCCAGTAAAAAAAATCTACTCTAGAAAATATACCTCTTTTAAGGGAATGGTTTCCGTAATCGCCAAGCTTGGAAAGCAGATATAAATATGTTCCCTCCCGCTTAGGCACTTGCTTTAGACGTCAGTAACCCAGGTTCAATCCTCGGGCCGGCACCATTATAAATTGTAAAAGGCATGTCAGAAGGAATTCTAAATGTGTTTACAAACTTGGTGTGAAAGAAAATATTATGATTAAGAAACCGGCCTATTGGAGAAATAAAAAATGTCAACTTCTGACCTCTCTAAAGAATGTTCTAACATCTCTGAAATATTGAAGAGAAGACCTTCGCTCAGCAGTGGGCTTATATGGGCAGTTGCCTCAGTTTACTTTTTTAATAATTTCTATCTGTTCCTTGAGAAAATTAGTCATGTATTTCAAATCTGTTACTGGAGATTTATTATGAACTTATTATGAAACAATACCAAATATAAGGTAAACTCACCATTTTGCGATTCTTTTCTAAGTTTTCTTTTATCATCCTCTGTAAATCCATTTTAAACGCCGCTTTTCGTCTCATTCTGGATGCTTCATGATCTGATTCTTCAGTGACATCAACATCTGTCATATCTGACGATCGCCCTGGCATATCACTGTTAGTGGAATATCTCTGTTCTGATTCGTTTTTTGAGGTATAGTTGTGCCTTCCAGAACTTTCTTCTGCAGTTTCTTCATCACTTTGAATTACTTCTGAATCAGAGTTGCTCTTTTCAGAATTTTCTTCAGTACATTCTTCAGTATATTCTTCATCATTTTGATTGATTTCTGAATCAGAGTTGTGTCTTTCAAAGTTTTCTTTAGTAGTTTCTTCATCATTTTCGTTTTCCACATCGGAGTTTGTTTGTTCTGGCTCATTTCTTTCGTAACTATTATGGTAGTTATTATTACTTTCAGAATCATTAGCACTATCATCTTCAGACATTTCCGCATCCATAGTCTCGGGTAATTTAGTAGAACATGCTTGAGGAACTTTAACGGTTACATCATGTCCGTATGTTTGTCTCTTCGCCGATTTTTCCATGACAAGCGCGCGCAATGATTTCCTTGGGGTAAAGTCTTTCCCAAATGTCTGACGTAGCGTCTTTCTTGTAGTCCTATGTGAGTCCCAACCTGATCGTTCAGCACTTGAATTGTAAGATCCGTCATTAGAAATTCCAGTGCTTTCTCTAAGAGGAGCAAGGCTAGGTTTAATATTATTAAATTTAATAATGCTTTTAGTTTTTCGTATACTAGTGTTGCGTCCTTTAGCAGAGAATGAATCCATTACATTTGGCACATAATTTAGAATTTCTTCAGGAGATTTCATTTCTAACTCGATTCTTTGTCTATTTTTGCCTGTTCTATCATGTGTAGTGTTGAGAGTTACACGCCTTGTTTGATTACTGTCTTTTGTGCCTTCAGGTTTTTCTGTCTGATGACTAGATTTTTCCAATGTTTTGTTTTTACTTTGAGATTTATTTTTCGTTTCTAAGTCATCTGAGACATCTAGCCTTTTCTGTGTTTTCTCTTTGTTGTTACTAACTGGATCTTCGATTTCTTCTGTGCATTTGAAACCTGGATGTTCATTTTCAACCTCATTATGATCTATATCACTGTTTTGGAAATTATCCTCATTTTGATATCGTTCTTTTTCGTTTTGAATGACATGTTCATCTGTTTGAATTTTATTTTGATCTGGTTCCTTATTTTGTTCTTCTATCCTGAAATTGCTCTTTTCAGATTCTTCACGGCCTTCATTATTTTCATCATCATCTTTTTTATCAAAATTATTTTCAAGTTCAATGTCACTTTCTTCATGATTACCTTCAAGATTTTGCTCATAATTTTCCTCGTCATTATCATCTTGATTTTCATCGGCATTGTCTTCGTCACTATCGTGTATATTTTCCTCTTCTTCTACGTCTTGATTTTCTTCTTCGTTATCAGAAATATGTTCGCCTATGCTATCGTCCTCATTCATATCTTCTTCCGTCTCTTCTCGGTTAGAGGAATTTTGGCTAACATACGATTCTTCTAAGTTATTTTGATGTTCATCTTGTAATATATTTTTAGTATCATCCTCCTTTTCATTTTCTTCGTGGCCATTTTGACAATTTAATGCATTCGAACTTTTGACTTCATCACAATCAATATTGGCATCTTTATCATTGCTCAATATGTCTTTGGATGAATTTATATCTTTTATTTTACTTCTATTCATAATTTCCCCTTCCCGATCTTTTTGTGGTATATTCAAATCATGTTGACAGTTTATATTACTTTTATTAATGGAAGGTTTTGGTACATCATTCATTGTATTTTTTTCATTACTGTGGTTTAATATTTCTTCATTGCTCTGCTTTTCATTAGCCTTGTGGCTTATAGGAGCTGTGACATTTTTTTGTGATTCCAACTTATTTGTAACAATATTACTGGATCGCAATGAATGTGAGAGTTTAGTTGGACTAATTGAAGAATTTGATTTATTTCTTAGCAATGTCCTTTGGTCATCTTCAATATTTTGGTTCTCATCATCATTTTCGTACTGCAAAGTAAAGTCGTTCTCATCTTCATCATTCTGTACATGTTTTAAACATTTACCCTTCAATGATTTATCATGTTCGAGGTTGAGTTTTTGGGTGACATTCGATTTTTCTTTATCTACTTGTTGACTCTGTTCTGCATTATTTATATTAATTTCTTCACTCTGCCTCCTATCGTAGCGAGAAGCCACTTTTATACTTTTATTTTTAGATTTATTACTTAATCTAGCTCTTTTCGCAGGTGTACTCTCATCTATAATACCAAATTGGTTATCAATCATAGTTGATGATGGTAAAAGTTTCCAGTCATCAATTTCTAAATCTATTGCATCAGATGTTCGAAAATTGTTTCCAGTTACACGTTTTGGAGAACTTTTTTGACATTGCTGTTCATTATTATTAGGAAATTTAAATATTTTCGGTTGGATATCAGATGTTTCATCTTCACTTTCTGATAGAATGAACTCGGCAAATATATTTGTGCGTTTAGTATTTGATTGGCGGCCAAAAAGACGCCTTGCTTGGTCTTGCTTTACACTTTCCTTAGTTTTATTTGGTAAGGTTTCATTAACAGATATGTTAAGTAAGGCGGCAGGGAACACGGGCTTGGTTCGTTCTCTTGTTCCTCTATTTAACAGATTCTTTTTACCAACATTAGTAATATTTGTTTTATCATGGGCACTTTTGCTCTTATGAAGTTGTGCTAAGTCATCTCTTGTATCTATTACTTTACTAAACAGCTTTTGTGCATCAGCATCTTTTTGAGTAAAAAGTTTTCTTTGAGGTACTTTTATGCTCTCCATTGACTCACTATCACTAACCTCAGGTAGACTTGTATAATCCCTTTTTTCTTGGCTGTAAAAATTATAAATGCTGAAATTATTCCCATTGACAATTGAAAGTACATATAATGTTAGAAACTTGAGATGTAATACATACATACATATAAATGAGTATGAACTACAAAATATTTTGGAAATAATAGACCTATTAGTTCTGTCACTTGACATAGTTTCACTAATAACAGTAGGTAGGCTACTAAACAAGAGTTTTGAGTAATGATTGTATATACTAAGAATTTTTATTTCATACTTCAGATATATACTCTTCAATAAGGTAATCAATATATTATTTCTTTTTCTAAAAAAAAAGAGTTTTCTAGTGACAAACACTATGTTTAACCACAAGAAGATCCATATGTATACTAGAGAAAGTAAGAGTGAGAGAAGTATGATCGATTTATTCCTAGTGGATGACCGACTGCGCAAAGAGGTGATGGATACGCGAGTGCCGGGGATGCCGACCTGGGAACGGATCACTATTTAGAGGTCTGTTCGCGGGCTGGCACCACTGGACGGCGGTACATAGTCGGTCTGCCGCATCCGAAGCTGGAAACTTCAGGAGGCGGTCACTAGGGATGAAAATCAAGCAAGGTTAGCTGAAAAGCTTGGTAACATAGGAAAGAAACTGTGGAAGAAATGAATGAACGCAGAAATGAAAGAATCAGTGGAAGAGGTGTGTGGAAGTGATGCATGGTGGAATGATGAGGTGAAAGCAGTAAAGAAGAAGAAGAAAGCATGGTTAGACTACTTGGCCTCTGGTAATGGTAAGGATATGAGAGAGAAGATGAAAGAAAGGTATAAGCTGCTGAAGGTGCACACGAAAGCATTGATTGAAGAAGTGCGCGTAAGGTAATGGAAGCAGACGGGAGTGTGCGACAACCTCCCAAGCTCTTCTGGAAAGAGGTTGGAAGGGCCCGGAGTTGTGCGAAGGCCTTAAGAATGAACAAAGTGCTTTCGGGAACCAATGACGTCCTTTCGTAAAAATTAGACGTCATGCAGCGATGGAGCGAGTTTTATAGAGAAATGTATGCATGCAATAATCTTAGTGAAGTATTCGAAAGTGACGCCATAAACTTTACACTAGACTCGGACTTCAATGATACTGGGGTCATCAATATGAAAGAGATTGGATGTGCGATTCGAAGTTTGAAATGTGGTAAGGCTGTGGGACAAGATAGAGTTATTGATGAAATGGTCAAGAATGGTGGGCGTCACGTCTGGGATAGCTTCCATCTGCTGTGCAATTTGTGCTGGCAGAAGGGTGATGACCCGGATGATTGGTGATTGGCGGTCATTGTGTCTTTATATAAAGGTAAATGTTCAAATTATGACTGCGAGTGCTATTGGGCGATCAGCTTAACTAGTTTCCCAAGTTTACTCGAAGGTTTTGACACATAGGATGCAATAGAAATCAGAAAGATGTGGGAGGTAAAATGTGGATTTAGACCTGGAAGAGGATGCATGGATCACATGTTTTTTTCTCTGCATGATCACAGAAAAGCTTCTGGCCACTAATCAGAAGATTTTCTGTGCCTTTTTAGATCTTGAAAGGTCATTAGATAAAGTTGTTAGGAAGAAAATGTGGAACCTGTTGCCGGGGTATGGTGTGGATGGCCCACTGCTAAGGATTGTGCAGTCGCTCTATTGTGACTTTGTGCGGGTAGGGCATGATCTGTCACCCATGTTTGGCGTCCAAATGGGCGTAAAACAAGGTGTGTCATGTCCTCCTGGCTGTTCATATTGTATCTCGACAGCTGTTTACAAAAGCTGAAGGATAGTTGTTTTGTGTGAAAGTAAATTGTCTGCAGTATGCTGATGACGCAGTGCTTATTGCACCATCAGAGGCAGAACTGCACGCATTAGTTATGTGTATGAAAGAGGAATGTGAAATTCAAGGTCTCCATTTGGATGCTAATAAAACTAAGGTTCTGGTATTTGAAAAGAATGAAGAAAGAACAAAGTGTGAAATAATCAGGAATGTCTAGAACAGGTGAATGAAATTGTATACTTGGGATGTGCTTTTAGCCAAGATGGAAGATGTGATTCATGATGTGAGAAACAAAGTCAACAGTGCCCTTACTGCGTTAATCAAAAGGCAAGGGGTACTGAAAAGTGCATGCCTTGCTATACTAAATGCAGTGCTGGTACTTACTTGCCAGATGAAGCATAAAAGCAAGTTGAATGCAGTGGAGATGAGGTCTTTTATCACTAAAATTGATAAGGGCATGCTCCAATGGTTTGGGCACATTGAGCAAATGAGTAAAGAATGAATGGTGAAGAAAATATACAGTGCGAAAGTTGATATTAAAAGGTGTTGAGGTAGGCCGAGACTAACTTTCTAAGACCACGTGAGCAAACTGCTTGAAGAGGGGAGGGTCAAGAGTACTCGGACCTAGATGTGCATGTATGAAGAAAATGATGAATCTGAAAGAAGTGAAAGAGGTATGCAAAGATTGTGACACTTGGTGATCTGTTCTCTCTGGCTAGCCCATCAGGGACTGTGCGTGAAGATAAATAAATAACTGATACGGACAGCATTCAATCCGCAACCTCCACCTAATAAGGACAATGCTGTTACCACTGAGCTAAATTATTCCAAACTACACAAGGTGAAATTTTAAATCATCTTATGTAGAAAAATTTGTTAATTTAAAAGAAAATTGTTATTACCTTAAAGTTTCAATATCATCATATAATTCCTCCACATTTTCAACTTCCTCAGATTGTTTCTGGTTGAATATTTCTATTGCATCTCTGGAGTTATCTTCTAGCCTCTTCCACCAACTTTTACCTGAAAAAATTTGTAATTTTATGTAGTCACCAGTTTGGATGACACAAAATTTAGATGTCTAGATGGTTATGTATTTATTTAAAAGTTGAATGTCAGGCATTTATATTAACTCATAAACACACATATTTAAAAATAATTTTTAAAATTGATTACTAGTGATCTTTATTAAATAAATGAATGTTAAAAATAAATAATTCTTAGGTAATATCATTACATATGAAATATCTTTAAAAAATTATGATAATTTATTCTACATATATGCTTAATTTTATTTAAATGAGTATTTGATGTGCAGAATTGTCATCAAGCATTAAAAATTTACCTGAAATTCTCCCTTCTCAAATGGCATTTACAAAGAGTTCGATTAAACTAAGTTGGTTTTTTATTCCCAACATAAAAGGAATTGATGCCCTGATTGGTCATCAAGCACTAAAACTCCACTAACTCATATGTCACAAATTATATTCATATGAGATTTTCTTTCAATAGATACCTTACATTTTAAACTATTTCAAGTTTGTCTGTGATTTTATGCAACCAATAGGCTTATTTCTTTTAATTTAATTTGTTTTTTTTTTTCAATTTTAAATCTGAAGTTTATGTATACCTTTTGCATTCATAAACTTCAAATTTAAAATTGATAAATGAAGCATTCATAATCATATAACTTTTACCCTACTAAGTTGTACATGCATGCCTTTTTTCATTTCAGTTTTTGTTCACATATATTGGTTGATTTGGAGGGAAGCTAGATGTGAAAGTTCATTTTAACTTTCATTGCTGCAGTCTTCTAGTTTTTTATATTGGTACAATAATTTTGTTCTAATGTATCTATTTGTCTTGGTGAACAAGTAGCACCTCTATATTATCAGAACTTGTTTTTTTTATTATATACAAAAATAAATATATTGGAAAAGAATTAGTTATTTTATTAGACTATTATTGGCCGCTGCAGGAAAATTACCTCTTCAATATTGAGAAGGGGGAATCAAAACCTCAAATACAAGTAAAACAGTTCAATTATGTTGTTATTTAAAGGTACAAACTATGTATAACACGACCAGCAAATTAATCATACATAAACAGATTCAGGAATTTACCACATTTAGGTTTAACAAAATAAATATACTTATGTTTAGGCTCATTTATATTTGTATTAATCATACATAAACAGATTCAGGAATTTACCACATTTAGGTTTAACAAAATAAATATACTTATGTTTAGGCTCATTTATATTTGTATTAATCATACATAAACAGATTCAGGAATTTACCACATTTAGGTTTAACAAAATAAATATACTTACGTTTAGGCTCATTTATATTTGTATTGTCAGATAGCACAGACATTCTGGTTTTAAGAGGTGATAAGAAATATGAGTCCATTTTATGCTCTCGAATTATAGATGATAGTTTTGCTGAGGTGTCTGAGCGAGCTGGTGAGCCAACACTGCGAGATGCTCGAAAATTTTGTTGCTTTGAAGTACCTAAAGCACTTTCAGACCTCGCTGGAGATGGCATCTTTGTACTGGGCATTTTTTTACTAAAGTACCTGTAACATGGATTACGTTGATACACATCATAAACATTTTTTCAGTAGTCATTATGTTTTTCAAGGGTTACGGAAACATCGACAACATAGCAGGAATATAAAAACAAATGATTTAAAATCATTCCCAATATATAAAACCAATAAAACAATTAGTTACTAAACAGGAAATTGTATATTTATAAGTATGGTAGTAACACATTACCTTTACAACGAAATATAAATAATATTATTATTGATATATTATACATCTGGTACTACTACAAAACTCATAACAAAAAGTCCTTTGCTTTAGAAAACATATCATGTTTTAACTTTGTAATAATTATCCTATTTGATAATGATATAAAGTATACAACAATGATAATTATAAAATCTACAAATCTGTTCAGTTCGGTGTTTACTAAAACTATAAAAATATTAAACACAAGTCAAATCCGTTAGAATTGAAAATTCAAACCACAGAGTACAATTATAAATTCCATCATAGAGTATATAATCACTATTTCATAGAAATGATTAAAACTAAACATCTGTTGATAAAAAAGCGATATGTGGAAATATCGATATTTATTGCTCATATTGTTTTGGATCTGTGAATGGATCGGTAGTTCGATATTGAAGAATCTATATTTCTGTATCTTATTGTATATTTATATATTTTATACTAGCTGACCCCCGTCCACTTCAGGCGTCATAAAATACATGCGACACAAATAACTTTTTTTTAATTGTTAATGAAATGAAATTGTCATGAAATTTACTTAAGAATAGCCGCAAGCCGCCACGTTCAGTAAAATACTAACGATTTTTTTTAGTAAGCAGCGTTGCTACAGCACGAAATCCACGTTCACATAAATGTGGGAATGCAATCAAGAATCGCTGACTGATTGACCTCAGGGAACAATAAACACATATGAATAACACATCATATGAAACAATTTAAACAAACAGTACAAATAATAAAACATAATAATACAAAGTGAAACATGTAAATTATAAGAGTTGTCAATAATACCAATAATTAAATAACAAATATAAAGACATAACGATTTACAATGTATATTATATAGTATGTTATCTCTAAGGTCAACTGAATAATATTATTTCTCAGTCAAGAGTTTTTTCAGCTTATTTTGAAGTAAGCCACTAGACAATATTCTTCAAGTTTGTGGTAATTTGTTGTTAATATTTGGAGCCATACAGAATACATTTTGGACATTAATGTTGTTTTTGATTTTGTACGTAGACTTTATGTTTATCTCGTCTATTACGAACAATTATGTCTGACACCTCTGGAAATAATTTAGGATTATTTGTTACAAACATTGCACTTTCAAATATATACAGCCATGGGAATGACAGCAATTTATATTTTATAATATGGTAACCAAGATTCTTGTGCATTGATCTTAAACATTGCTCTAATACATCTTACGATTTAAATATAATATTTGCTTGCCATTGAATTACCCCAATAGATAATTCCATATCTATTATTAGAGATTATGAGACAACTTTAAATTTGTCCCGAGAATATCTTCACGTCAGGGAAGGTGGGACAAAGTGACTTAATTGTGAAATGTTAAAAATGTCCTAGTTTCGTTCCGTGAAGTCAAACTGGAGGTTTTCTAAATGTTGGCAGTAGGCAAACAAGTTAATGCAGAGTTATTGCAAACAAGTTATTGCAGAATACTGATAAAATCGGTAAATTGTGAAAACACTGATATTCTTATCTTTGATAGATTTTCTGCATTGATTCGACCAAGAATCGAATCCGGGACTTCGAGATGGCGACACGTTGAAAACCGTTGTGTACACCACTTGTCCACGGAGGTCATCAAAAGTACGCCATGAAGCCTTTATGCACCCTGTCAGAGCCGGAGCGCCATCCTTAGCGACCGATGTAATATTTTTCAAGGGAATGTCTTTCTCATCACAAAACTTTTCTAATGTATTGAATATGGACCATATTTTTCCATATTTTTTGTATCGGTCTCTAAATTTCTAGCAAACAAGAGTTCTTCACATATTTTCATATCATGAATAAACCTTACGTAAGACTGCATAATAATGCTTCATTAGTTGGTAAAGTGGACTCATCGAGCTGAATTGAGAATTGACTAGACCTCGGATGATTCCAAAACGAATTTTCAATGTTTTCATCAATTCGCCTTTGTACAGAATTATTAACGAAAGGTTTTTATCGGATAATATCTGCGGCCGGTATATGAAGCACAGTAGTTATGACTTCCTTTATTGCTGACAAAATTAACTCTTCTCCGATGTTGTGTGGTTTGCCTTTTTGAGCAATTGACAAAGAGATATTGTACGGAGTTCGAAGTCCGTCGTCATCTTGCATATATATTGTATCCCCACCGATTTCGGCCACAGCGACTTGGACTATTGCGAGCGTCGTTCGTGTGCTCGCAGGTGACGGATGTAAATGATTTTTGCGCTGAACGTGCGAGCACATTGAGCGCAAGACAAGAAGCTGTCGAAAACAATTTTGCTATACTTGGCTGAGTATTGTGCTTGTTTTCTAGGTCTTAAAAATATGCTACATTTTAGTGTTTCTTATCTTCAGGCATTCTATCTTGCAGTCATGAAGGCTTTATTGCTGCATTCGAAAATGTTTTTAGACATAGAAGGCACAAAGGCGACGATGGGTTTGTGGGATTTTCGGTGAAATTTAATATATTCCGCACAGTAATGCCGTCTCCTGCTATTTAATTCCTACATTGTTTTAGTGCCTATCTATTACGCGCAGTGCCGCAAATGAAAAATTATTAAATATAAGTATAAGAAAATATCTTCGGTGGAAGGTGGGTCAAAGGGACTTAATTGTCTAGACTAGACCTCTGTCTACCCCTGTATTGGGATTTGCGTGAAGATATATATTTTTTAAATATAAGTAAATAATAAAGTAAATAGCACGCACCGAACATTAATGAGATAAACAAGCATAAACTCGTTTATCTAATTTGACGTTCAATCGTACTCAACAAGTAAGAACAAGTATTCTATGAACCAGCCGATTTATACCTGCGTGTACAAATAGGGTTATTTAACAAAGCCTTGTTAAAACATGATTGTCCGCGGTCTATTATCTACGAAAATCACTAATGAATATGAATAATTTAAATGCGAAAATTGTGTCTGTTGCCTTGTTATTTGTTTGTTTGTGTCCACTTCATTTTGAAACGGTGCGATCGATTGGCAGGATTTGTATCCTATTTATTCAATGTAAGAGTCAGTTTGTGCAATCTATTAAGTAATATTATTTAATGATAATCATCGAGAGTCGAGAGCTTAGTCGGTGAGACTCTACACAACGACCCGATTTTTTCTTCAGGGTCTTTTATGTGGTCCTGCAGCGCCCACAAGGGGGCTTTGTCGGCAACTTTGAGAAAGCCTCGTTTAAGGTATAAAAGATTAAAATATAGATTAAAGCTAAGAGATTTATACGCCACTTCAACTGTTTTCTGTTAAGGAAAGTTAATAAAATTATTTAAAGAAAAGAATATATAAATAAAAGTCAAGGTAAAAAGGGGCAGACGTTATAAAGACTATTTTCTGTTCTGTGCAAAATGATTTAAAATACAGAAGACCTAAGTAAAAAAATCAAATGAAAAGACATCACATTTCTAATTTCTATGTTGCATCTGTATTGCAGAACTTTATCTTAGTGAAAGAAAAATTTATTTAAAAAAAAAAACCGAGTTAAAAATTCTTACGATCTTTAAAGGTAATTTTTAAAAGGATAAATGATTTAAGTTCGGATAAAATATTGTGAATGGAAAAGGCAAATGTGTACTTTGTGTCTTAAATTTTTTTCTTTAGTATTTTAATTCTGGATTTTGGTTACGTTTGCAGTAACTATAACATGCACACAAAATATGTTCAACACTTGTCGCTGCCTATCGAAGAATAAAACGTCCGCGCGTTTCATATGCGCAATCATATTTGTATCTATTTATAAAAAAATATATTGACGCAATTCCCAATACAGGGGTAGACAGAGGTCTAATCTAGACAAATAAGTCCCTTCGACCCACCTTCCACCAAAGATATTTTCGGGACAACGTGACAGGTGGTGAGCCTGTCACCGTCTTTATGTCCAAGCCAACGATATAATTCGCACATAAGTTTTTTTGAAAACCCCATTGATACGAGCCTGCCACCTGGGGACCGAACTCGGGTCACTTGACTTGACATTCCGACCACCCTCGGCTACACGGCACTTCTCGGCTTGCGTGAATTAAATGTCATTATTATAAAATACTCCATAGCCTACTCAATAAACCAAACGAAAACATTTACTTTTCTCTTTTTTTATTCAGAAGTTGCGATGAATATACGTAAAATCTATGTATTGATATTCTTCTTTCTTTATGGTAGTATTGTGATTGGACAAAATTTGTACAAAAAACAAAAGAAACACTCGTCAATTGTTGAAAAATGGAAGCGGAACAAACGAGCCATTGTCTTTTTTTTACAATTTCGGTTTACTGCAGAATGGAATTGGATTTGATTTTACTTTTAAATCCGATATTAGGGATCCAACAGTATTATGTTTCAGCATGAAAATATTTTTTAAATAACTGCGGTATGGTTATTTGCAACACTGTGGATTTTGAATGCAATGTTTTAATCTGATTTTTGCATTTTATACAGCAAAAGATTCGTTGAACGATATTTTTTTTCCAATTAGGGCGGAAAAAACGATGACCCGATAGTCGAATTGGCAGTAACCCTGCCTTCGAAGTCAAGGGTTGCGGGCTCGAAACCCGTTAGTGGCCGACATTTGTGTGATGAATATGAATGTTTGTACTCAAGTCATGGCTGTTTAAAAAATATATGAATATTTGTCTATTATGGATGTAAGTATATTGTGCTGTTAGCACGGACACTAAGACGGCGACAAGCTCACCACCTGTCACGCTGTCCCAAAATATGTCTTCGGTGAACGGAGGGAAGAAAGGCCTTCATTGTCTAGTCCTCTGCTTACTCCAGTATTGGGAATGGCGTGAAGATATTTATTTTATTTTATATGTATATATAATTATAAAGATAGTCAAGTTTACATGATAGGTTGAGTATTTGAAATTAGAATCAGGAATTCTCTTCTACTTTAGTATTGAGAATTATGTCAAAATATAAAAAAATTGTTAGAAAAGTACTATTTGCCGGTTTTAATAATAAAAATAAAGGGAAAAGTATTCGGCGCAAATACACATTGAGAAGAATTCATTTGTAACAAATAGTTACTTTCATTTTACTGCATGCCGTTTTCCACGTAAATGGCCTTAAGGAAATGTACCCCGAGGTCATTTCGCCTTAGCTACGCATTTATCCAAGAAGTATGATGACATTTCAAATTAATTTATCATCAAATATTTGTATATAGGAGAAAAATAAGCCATGGTTAAACTTAATTAGCAACGTCACAAATTAAATGATAAGCTTTGTTGTTGTTGTAATTGTTTTTGTAATATGTGGCATCCAATAAAATCATGTGGGATTTTCACTAAAAGCCATAAACGGCCGAAATAGAAAGTAAATTGCATTAGAAAATACTTTTGTTTCCGTGGTTGTCGTAAGAGGTGACTAAGGGAAGAAAACATGATACCTTTTCTCCTATTATATTAATGAGTCTCGATAGCCGAGTGGTTGGGTGATCGAATTTGGAGTCAATAGACTCGAGTACAATCCCCAGATGGAAGGCTCGTACAACAAACGTACGATTTGTATCGTTGGCTTGGACAAAAAGGCGGCGAGGCTCACCACCTTTCACGTTGTCCCAAAAAATGTCGTCGGTGGAAGGTGGGTCGAAAGGACTCAATTGTTTACTCAATCTTTTTTACCCCAGTATTAGGAAAGGTGTGATGATATTTTTTTCCATTAATTTCGAACTTTCGACCCACTTCACCAGAGCTTATTTAGAACATCGTGACAGTTCGTGAGCCTATCGTTGTCTTAATGTCTATCCAACGGTACAAAACAGTTAGATAGATTACTACGACAAAGATAAATATTGACATAAAAATTTGAGACAAGGGAACAAAAATTTTTATTCGTCACAAGAATTTTGCTTCTAGCGGAATTCGAACCCGCAACCCTTCGAAAGCAGAGTCACTACCAACCAGCCTATCGGGGCCTTCATACTGCTTATGGCAAATGAGATGGCAAGATAAATACTTTCAAAAACTTCAAATTCCCCAAATAATCGTAGTTTTGCCAAAAATTTGATTGCAGTAACAAAATGGCTCCCAAGTTAGCAATAGAAATACTGCTGCAGAGTTGTTATCTGTTATTGTTATTAATATGTAATACTTTCTTTTTGTAATATTTTTTTCAATTGGCTATCAGAAATTTAAGAGACCAGAAATATAAGAGACCAAAATTTAAGAAACCTGCTAATAGAAAAATGATAGCAGAATTCAAGAATATCTTAACGACTAACTTAAATAAATACTATAGGGATATAATTAGAAGCAGTCATTCATTAAACTACTTCAGACTATGGCAGGATTTATCTAATCCATTCTTGCATTCTCAGAACATCTTGTACACAGTGGCATAATAAAAGTAAATGCAAACTTTGTTGTCGACGTTGCATTCTAGGGGCTAGTAAAGTTTATTATATTGATCTGGTGCGTAGTGCAGTAAAGAACGTCTCTATTATCTTTTGATGCATAAAATGATACAGCCGCTGTATTAAAATAAAAGAATATTTATATTTACAACACAACTTAACTAAAAATAAAATAATAGTGTAGCACTACTTCTCGTGGCTTGGTACCAAGAACGTTGGCTGCATTTCCGCGTTGATGGCTAGAGCTTAAGCCTAATCTTTGAGCGCGAAAAGATGCGATTGTTCGTAGCCGCTGGTGACAAGAGGACCATCCTCTTGTCACCAGCGACTACGACCAATAGCGGATGCAATGCAAAGTCAAAGACTCATATTTGTACCACTTACCCGATATAGCTGCCCCGGCCTTTATCGAAGTACCCTTGATGTGATGATGTGTATACCGTCAGGTTTCTTGCCGTGCTACCTAAATATTCCACAGGGTCCTCAAAACGAGGGAATATTTATGGAAACAAGTGCCCTTAGGATGTTTTCAAGACCTTATTTAAGGATACGTGACGAATATCTGCGGGCACTATTTTGGCATGAAAGGCCTTGGAGGTCCTTGGAGGCTCGTTGGCGTCGGTGCCACAAGGACATCGATGTGGTTGACAATCGGATTCTAACAGCTATGCGTAAATTTTCGCTATCCAGTAATGTATCAAGGTTACTTGATGGAAAATCATGTAGCCAGTAACTGGATTCCTTTGTCGAACAACCTGAAAGTGGGAACCGCAAAAATAGTTAATTAAGCGTTGCTGCGCATTCTGAACCAACGGGATACCCCACCATTTTGTCAGTTCGGTTCTAGCGGAATATCCTCGTCGGCACAAAGAATTATCCGCGTATGTTTCTCTTGCCTCGGTAGCAAAGGTCAAGTCCAAATCGTTCATAAGAACTTAGAATGATAACTTGTCCTTTAAATTTGTTCCTTTAAACTCCTATTAAATACGAATTTTTTTTAGAATGAAGCCCGTTTAGAAAAACTTAACACACTTAATACACTCGCAATACTCCTAAATAAGCAATGAGCTAATTTATATATATTTGTCCTCGTATGTATGTATATATATATATATATATATATATATATATATATATATATATATATATATATATATATATATATATATATATATATATATATATATATATATATATATACAAGATTAACTAGTGTAAAGCAATAGGACTCGAAATAATCACTATTGTATATTCGAAACAGAAATTACCATGGATGTGGCACAGGAAACACATTATTATTCCATTTCGGTGCAAATGCCGATTGCATGTCACAGTCGGTGCGGTGGGATTGTGATTGTAATTGTTATTCTGTACGTACTGCAGTTATTTTAGACCACTATTCAAAAGATTTCAAAACAATGTAATAAACTATATTTTTATATCATCATGCATTTCCCAATAATGGAGTAGACGGAGGTTGACATAATTTATTCCTTAAAGTACATATTACATATACATTTACTTCGATATATTTATTTATCCATAACTCGAGTGCAAACGCTCATATTAATTACTCAAACGTTTGCCCCTAGCGGGATTTGAAGCCGTAACTCGCAGCTTCTAAGGCAGGGTTAATTAAAAATTTTAAGAATAAAAAATTCTTTAAGGGCATACACATGTAATTATTGGTCCTGACTGACTGATTTGTCGATGCAGTGTTAAAAATGGCTACAAGTCTGAAATTTTAGCAGTTTATGCCTTTTTTGTGGTAAGTGTCCACTAAGGAAAGATTTTTGTAAGTTTAATCCTTAAGAGAGCAAAATAAGAGATGAACGATTGTAGATTATTTTATTTGAAATGTAGAGATTTTTATAAGAAGTAGGATTATTTTAAAAGTGAGAAACGCCAAATTATATACTTGCTTATTTTGAATATCCTTAATAGGTAAACAGACGTGTGGCTGTCATATGGCTTAAGAATATGCCACACCCTTTTCCATAAAGGCGTTAATTTTCCGTTAATTTCTGTGATTGTCACTAACCATTTTTATTAAATTTTTTGGGAAATATACCAATTAACGTTTCCACAATTACATAGGCACTTACCAACTAAACGCCTTATTAAACACAAAACAAAATTAGAAATCTCTAAAAGACATCGTTAAAAGTTTACATAAAATAAGATAATACAAAAGTCAGAACTTTGATGCAGTTTTCAGAATTTCTATTTTCAGCTGTGCAGGAGTGTAGCAAAGTATTTCGTTGTTCGGGGTACTTCGTTGTTTACCTCACTCTAAGTTTACTTTAGATGAGAGTTGATACACTATGGTTGGCGTTAGCTGATTTGTAGTTTATTGTAAACTTTTTTTCTATTCTTCGCGACTGAAAACAAGCTAGAACAACTTTTTTTAGGTTTTCTAGCACATTTAGCTGAGTAGACTACGAAGACTTGTCTACGAAGAAAATTGAAACCATTATGACGATTTGTGAAATACTTCCCGAAGGCCAATTTTGTGTAAAGCATTACAGATATAAACTGAGGAATTCTGCCTCATTAAGTCGTTACGAAATTGCTTATTCTTGGTCTAACGTTCCGATAAGACGATAACGATCTTGTTACTTGAATTTTACAATTGTAATTGTTTTTATGTGAATTTATATTCCATAAATTAGTTTCATAATATATATAATTTTAAACAATTTTCATTGTTACAGTGACATAAATGTTTTAAATATAATTTCTTTAAGATAGCCACAGAACTGAAAATACAGGCATAGGAGCGTAACTTATTTATCAGCCTTGTTTATCAGTTTAATATAAATAATAATATAAAATAAAAAATATATCTTCACGCAATTCCCAATACAGGGGTAGACAGGGTAGGTCAAGTCTAGACAATTAAGTCCCTTTGACCCACCTTCCACCGAAGATCTTTTCGGGACAACGTGACAGGTGGTGAGCCCGTCGCCGCCTTTATGTCCAAGCCAACGATGAAATTCGTACATAAGTTTTTGAAAAAGTCATTGGTACTGCCACCTGGGGATCGAACTCGGGTCTCTCGACTCGAAATTCCGACCACCCATCGTGACTTTATCAGTTTAAGCAATTTAATATATATGTCTTTGTCGTTCTGTGAAGAGCGTTTGCTCCTGGTGGCCGATTTTGATAATTCTCACCTCAGTCGATTTCTGAACGTTGTGTAATGTATGAAACTAGCAAAGTTAATCTTGCTCACACAAAAATCAATATGGTAACCATCAGGCGCCACATTGAATTATGCATGATGGGATCAAATCCTTTCAACAATGGGTCGCCATAGTAATGTAGCTATGTGCCGCATAAGAATTAATTGTAAATAACACTGTTTCATTATTGTAGTTAACCAATATTAATATTTAACAAAATTCTTGATTGCTGAACTATATTTTTCCTTTTCAGTTTATATTTAAATTCCATTTTTACGTTACAATGACTTGTTGTGTAATACATCCATTTAACATGAATCCATATAAAATATGACCTAGTATTTAAATAATAGGTTGAACAAAATATTTCTACATTTATCTCTGCCTCTTTGTACCTTATTTTACATTACTCGTTACATATTCTCCTCCTGTAGGTAATCCCACGATTTATATCATTTATATGAAATGGAAAATGTTGCAATGACTTAGTACTATAAGATACTCATCTAAATCTATTAGAAAAAAAAGACATTTTAACACATTTTTATAAGCTTGGTACGTATCTATGTAATGGAATCTTTGAACGGTGTTTATAATTTGACATAAAAATTTATGAAATTAAACGGGTCAAATGCGTGGTGAAATAAAAAGAAAAAGCAAAAAAGAAGCAGTGCTTTTTTTAAACACTATTTGTCTATATACATGTATGTAAGTATATTGTGTCGTTGCTTTGGACATTAAGACGGCGATGGGCTCTGTTACGTCGTTCGAAGTTAGGTTCGGTAAAAGCCGAAAGGTCGAAAGGACTTACTTTTCCAGACCTTTATCTTACAATAATGGGAAAATGCGTTAAGATAATATTAATCCATACGGTCTTTAAGAAAAAGAAGATATTTTCATGCTGTAATCACTTGGTCTTCGGCTATTAATGCCCGTTTATAAATATTTAACCCAAGTATCTAGTCAGCGCTGCATACGAAAATTTTGAATGCAGTTGACGTATGTGCTCCTACTGAACCCAGCAAAATGTCATGAGAATTGTTTTTGCATGTTGTTTTATCACAGTAAAACTACTGAGATAAAACTACTCGTGTGGTGCCAGCATAAGGATTTCTCTTAAGTGGGTGTTTCACAAAAAATAAATAATGTAAGTTTTTAAAATAGTTGGATAATGTAATTTTCCGTATATTTAGTCCGTTATTTAATGTAATTATCTATACTTTCTTTGTTTTCCTCATTTTCTATGTATTAGTGACAAGTGGAAACTTTATTGATTTAAGTTTTATTAATTATGTATAGTTTTATCTGTTCGGTTTTATCTGTATAAAAATAAATCTCCTGCTGTAGTGCCTACGGTGCGAGGTGTCTGGTACTGTATTCGCCAATCCGCTTGTCAAGCAAGGCTATTTTTATAAACACTTCTTATGAGCGAGTTCTTTGTCCTATAGAGGGATTTATACAGGCCGATATATCTGTATGTAGACAAAATGTTTGACGGAGAAACATGTCTTTTATGCGAGAATCGGTTATTTTATGAAAAGAACTGATCCAAAGTAATTATAGTCCTGACATGTTTCCAATATTTAACTGAAAAGAGAGGAAATTGTTTTTCAAAAAAGTCTCAACATACATATTACATATTTAAGAATATTAATTTATAAGAAATTGTTCTCTTCTAACGAAGATTATTTTGTGACGTATAAACTGTGTAATGATTTTAAGAAGTGAGTTTTTAAAATTAAATTTGTTACTTTAGTACGAGACTCGGATCGGGGCGTATTTTACGCACTGGGCCTGAACATTTCTTAGCTCGAATTTCTCTTTAAGAATATTTGAGAATTATTTGCCCAGCAGTGGTATATATAGATTTTTTTCAACTAGTAACGGTACTTGTAACATCAAAGATAAATTATGTTTATTCTGCATCGTAATTGAGCACGTGGTGCCGTGGTGGTATCGGCCTAAGAATATGCCACCCCCTTTTATTTCAGCAGATATCGTAAAAGAAGGCGAAGTGAAAAGCTTTAAAAAAAGTATTAGTTACCGACTGATGACGGGATAACCACTTCAAACCGATGAAGGGCGGCAGGTTTGAAGTGTCTGGTTCTGCGAACGCCAATCCACTAACCGGATTGACTACAGATACAGGCCCCGAGAAAACTATAAACTGCATAAAATAAAGATGTGGACTCATGGCATCTAGTAATATAATATATAATATTATGCCCAAAGATAAATATTCCTTGTTCATCATTTCAAAATTGTCATTAAACATTATATTTAAGAGTAAGTGAATTTCAGTAATTCACTTTATATTTGTTCATGTTTGTAATACATGTTTATAGGAATAGTTAATCTTTTCATTCATTATTTCTTTACTTCACGGTTCGAAACTGTAAACACTTTACACTAAAACTACATTGATAGTTTTCTTCAAAGTATATCTTTAGGAGCTTTCTGTAACAAGAGCGTATCATTATAGAACATTTACAATTACAAGGGTGAGGAGTGCTTTTTAATGTGAATTGTGACATACCGACCCTTACTATGTCCCTTTCATAAAATATTCGGACAGGGCTCAAGTCGTCAAAGGTTTCAAAGGAGTATTCATTTCAGAGTTCTTAGGTTACATTCAATCCAAAGCCCAAAGACGTCTTAAAGCGCGTATTAAGTTCCATTTACTATTTTAATAAAATACGAGCCAAACCCACCCACATTTTGTTGTCGTTCAATCGGATCTTAGTAATTGGGGAAGTAATATATACAAATTATTTTTTATCTCACGCTATATTCCAATACTAGGGTAGGCAGAACTAAGTATAGACCACATTCAACTAATACCTTTAGACCTACTTGTCATCTTAGCTTATTTTTGCTACATATTCCCGTGGGTGTCATAAGAGACTACGGCTCTGAACATATGATTGGCTACCGACAGATGGCGGGATAACCATCTCGAAATATCTATTATGTGTATAGTGTTTATATCTCACTGAAAATCAGGGCTGGCATGTACCCTCAGGACAGGTTTCATCCCAGCAATACACCTGAGTGGCTTTACTCTTTTGGCACATGGCACAGTTGCAAATAGACGACCGTTTTTAAATTTTACTCAATATTTAAGTTTTTTTTCTACTTTTATACTTAATTTTCGTAGAAAATAAATGTTTCTTTCTTTCTATCTTTCTAATATACCCTTCTAAAATCCAGAAGATCAATAAAGGGCAGGTATTTCTACGGTCACACGCGTGACACGCGTCAGGTTGCTGCGATTGCCCCCCCGCTTTTCAAGCATGTCGATTATGGCAAAACTTCCTCTAAATGATAGCTTGCCCTTGTGCTGCAGTGGACTTTTCTAGGCCGTGATGATAATAACCGACAAGCATTTATACGCAGATGTATGGGTTTTGGTAAAAACGAGGCATTTTAGTTCGTAACATCTATTAACCCTTGTGGGTGAACAGACATGAGTGTTTATGTATCTAAGTATATAAAAGTATGTATGTTTGTATGAAAAAAATATCTCCACGCCGTTCCTAATATTGAGGGAAACAGAGGTCCAGACGATTAAATAATCCTTTGACTCATCTTCCACCGAAGATAACGTGACTGGTGGTGAGCCTGTCGCCCTCTTCATGTCCAAGCCTACGATATAAATCGTACATAAGTTTTTGAAAAAACTCCATTAGTACGAGCCTACCATCTCAGATTGAACTAAGGTCTCTTGACTCGCATTGCGATTATCCAATCATTGTCGTGACACTTATAATATATACTCGAAAGTATATCCAGGATACACGAGTCATTATCAAATTGGTCATTACGAGTTATATAATCAGCATACACATGTAAATTTTATATTTATCTACATCTAACTAAATATACACTAACATACATTCTACACAATTCCAACGTAGTTATGCGAACCTCCCCTGAAGTATTGGAACTATTTGATGAGGACATTCCAACGAAATTCACAGGAATAAATATGTTTTACCTTACACATGAAAGTTTGACGGAAACCCAATGTAGTATTTTTCACATAACGTATTAATAGTATTTAAAATGTAGTGCATATATGCATTATGTTCAACCAGATGGGACCGCCAACAAGAAATTATTACAAACAAAAAAAATATAAATATAAATATCTTCACGCAATTCCCAATACAGGGGTAGACAGAGGTCGAGTCTAGACAATTAAGTCCCTTCGACCCACCTTTCACCGAAGATATTTTCGGGACAACGTGACAGGTGGTGAGCCCATCGCCGCCTTTATGTCCAAGCCAACGATATTCGTACATAAGTTTTTGAAAAAATCATTGGTACGAGCCTACCAACTGGGGATCGAACTCGGGTCTATTGACTCGAAATTCCGACCACCCAACCACTCGGCTATCGTGACTTTAGAACTGACATCCGTTGGGGAAGAAATGTCGTCGACTGGCAGCCTAGTTCTGGCATGCGTAGTGTAGGACGAGCCCCACAAGGTGGAGTGTCACCTGCACAAAATTGCGGGGAGTCTATGAATGCAGGTGGCTTGGGACCGATCTTTGGAGGAGGAATTTTGATAGGCTGTAAAGAAGAAGAAGAAAGTTAACAAATTTATAGAACATATGCATTATTTTATATATTCAAATGACCGCCAATATGGTTTACACTAAACCATTTTATTTTAATTCACATTAACATACTAATTGCTCTCTGATTACAGACAACCACAATAAGTGCTCCATTAAAGGTACTTAATTGATACATAATTAAAAATATGCGTACATAAATTAGAGTAATATAAAAGACACCAATATTGTTTATGGTTTTGTTCATAGATAATACTAAGAACAAAATCTTGTTGAAATTAAAGCCCGGTCTGGAATACTGAAAATTTCTTCGAGTTTTAAACCAGAGATATTATATTTAGTGTTAATAATATTGCCGTTTAAGGTAAATTTGAAGCAACTTGTAGCTGGATATCACGTTAGCATTTAAAAGGATTGAGATCCATTGTATGAATTTGATAACAATTTAATTGGTCTATTAAGAACGTCTTACATCGTTAATATCCTTAATGAGTAATTAAATTATTAAAACTTTCGTGAGATATTATTATTCAAACAATTAATGCGAGGCGGGACGCCAGCGCGAACTCATTCCACTCACCCTGACGAAGGAACTCCGATGGGTCCGAAACTAGTCGGTGCCTACACCGATGATTATAACCCGATTTTTGGCGTTTTTAATTATTTGATCGTTTTTAATGATAAGACAAAATATTGTAAGGACTTCAGCAAACGAGTAATATTTAAATATATAAAGGTGTTAGTTATGTCATCTATACATGTAAATAAAATTGAAGCGTCTGTTTATAATTACCAATTAATAGATTTTAATTTTTTAATTGTTGCCGGGAGTCGATGGATGCGGGTGACTGAGGAGTGTTTTTTGTAGCGAATTCTATGGGGCTATGTTTGGTTGCTTTTTATTAAAGGCAGATGAAACTATATGCGGTACTTACATAAAAGAAAATCATTTTTAAAATTTTTGTTTCGCTTTCTGTTTGTTCCGGCTAATCTCCCAAACGACTGGATCGATTTTAATAGGACTTTCACTGGCACATAGCTGATATTATAAAGAGTAACGTAGGCAGGTTTTATTTTAGAAAAGTACTTAGGGTTCCGCGAGAAAAGCCGCGGATTGCTGAGGTATCCCGGAACTAGCTGTAATTGTATTTGAGAAGTAACCATCAGAAGTTCTATAAGATGTTTTTCAAGTACGATATACATCATTTGAACATAGAAACTTAGATATCGAACTTAGATAATTAAAAAATAAAAAATAAATGTCTTCACGTACTTCCCAATACAGGGATAGGCAGAGGTCTTGTCTAGACGATTAAGTCCCTTCGACCCACATTCCACCGAAAACATTTTCGGGACAACGTGACAGTTGGTGAGCCCATCGCCGTCTTTATGTCCTAGGCAACGATTTAATTCGTACATACATTTTTGAAAAACCCTCTTGACTCGAAATTCCGACCACCCAACCACTCGGCTAACTTAGATAATTAATAAATTAATTAAAGCTTTATGATTTTATTGATTTATGATTTATTTAGCAGCTGACATATATGCTAGTGATCTAATATTATACATATTACCTAGCAGTAACTTTATATGTCGGCGCCACAACCTCGAAATGCTTACCCATCCAAAAATAGCTCATCTAAAGACGTTTTCACTTCAATAAACACTAAGAAAGAGGCGAAGTGCAACACAATGATATTGAAAAAAATTTCATGACATTGTCGTCTCGTTTACAAGGGCGTTTTACAGTCGACGAGAAAATAAATTTGCGCTAAAACTGATACATATTTGTGTCTACTGAAATAAAAAACGTAAATATTTTAAAAAATTATGAACTGCATTAAGTTTTACTGGTACATATTTATTACCAGCTGTCTCCCGCGACTTTTCCCGCGGTTTAACACTCAACGTTGACTCCTAATTATTTTTCTAAACTAAAAGTAGCTTAAGTTACTCCTTATAACATCAACCACTGCCTGTGAAAATCCCGTCAAAATCGGTCCAGCCATTTTAGAGATTAGCCAGAAACAAACAAACAGACAGACAGACACACAAAAATTGTAAAAAAAATATTTTGGTGTATGTGCCATATATATTCATATACATGTAGTAAAAAAGGGTTATTTCAATATTACAAACAGTTACTCCAATTTTATTTATATGTATAGATTTATTGATGACCAGTGTATGTAAATGTTCTGTACAGATCCTGCTTTGATTTAAAACACTGAATCCGGCTATGAATTTGAATGTTTGTACTTGGTTAATGGATCTTTATAAATAAATATATTATTTAACTACGTATTGTATTTAACAATGTATCGGATATTATGTACGTATATTGTATCTATTATATGTTTTTTCACTGCAAGCCCAGCCATCTGGGTAGAGTACCCGACTGATTTTGGCCTAATAACATTTCCTGGAGCTTTCGAGCTCGGTAGAATTGTTTAAGTTAGATGGAGGCTATGGGTGAACATTCAAATTGTATTTTAATACGGTGGTGTAGCATGGAACCTTTAGTTATCACTCAGCCTGTTATCTTATTTTAGCCCCTTGGACTTCTTTATATCCCTTCCATACCTTGTTATCTAGTACTACTAAATCGTTCTTACTCTAATCCAATAAAAAAATATTTTGATTTTCTTTTAAAACTTTAATTAAATGTTATGTAAAAATAAGCATTTATTTTCGTGACTGTGATAACACGCGGTATTATTTAATTGCTGATAAAATGCTTATTTCAATGAACTTGTTTCCTTTCGTTTGCACGTTTAAAATTGAACGTTTAATCGTTTAGTCAAGTTCACAATGTCCAGTGAAATAAATAAATCAGTGAAATATTCTAAATTTCGGGTAAGTAATTATTACTTTGAGTGTTTGCGTAAAATTAATATTTCTACAACAATTATTTCGAGCTCAAGTTTTGGGTTTCAGTGACATCACCATGTCTTAAATAATTAATCGTTTTATAATAAATGAAAAACTTTACAATGAGACTGTAGCAGATTTTTGCTTATAAGATTTTGATTTGTAGTTTTGGCTGCACCCTAAAAGACTTAGTTGCTGATAGATGCGCGAGCTTATTCACGAAAAAAACTACGTGTACATATTACAACATTATTTTTATAGATACATTTTATAAAATTAAAACAACTGTTTATAATTTTGAACCTGTTATCCAACGAAGAGTAAGTTTCGTAAGAGGCGACAAATCTTGAAAATGTAGGCGGCTACCGACCGGTGGCGGTATAATCAACACCGAAATTGTTTTTGAATTGACTAAATTTGACTTTTTGAATTTGACAGGTGACGGGCAGTAGAGTCTAAGGTGCAAGGCGTCTGGTACTGCAATCAATTATTGCAATTCCTCCCTAACGGGAGAGGCTTACGCCCAACAGTAGACGTTTGAATATTATGTAACATGTAAACTAATTAACTTATTCTGTTTTCAGAACTACGATGTTTTTCCTAGAGTTATTATTTTCATTTTGGTAGCGGAGTTCTGCGAACGTATGTCATATTCTGGAATGCGAGGTAAGCTGTATAATAAAAGTGTAGTCCCAGAGTAACGACTTCTCATGACTTACAGACAGTATAATAATAAGAAATAAATAAATAAAATCTTCACGCAATTCCCAATACAGGGGTAGACAGAGATGTAGTCTAGACAATTAAGGCCCTTCGACACACCTTCCACCGAAGATATTTTCGGGACAACGTGACAGGTGGTGAGCCCGTCGCCGTCTTTATATCCAAGCCAACGATATAATTCGTACATAAGGTAAAACCCATTGGTCGAGTCTGCATCTGGGTCTGCAACGAGTCTGCCATCTGGGGATCGAAGTGTCCACTCGGCTATCGTGTCTTATTTAAAGGCTTGTAAGTAACTAATTTGTTAAAAGGATGATATGGACGACAATATACATATGTCAGTTGGTTTATTAGTGAACCGTTCAGTATTGAAATTCGACCGCAATTTCAATCAATTATTAAGTGACAACATTTTGAAATAATTTACCGAAAATTTAGGGATATTACTAACACAACAACAAATAACGTCGTCAAATTAGTGGTCTTCTAATTCGGGCCGTAAAAAAAAGTAAAGTTACGGTAAAATTATCACCCATAAATGCAAGATAGGCCTTGTTGATGAAGGATCTACTGCACACTTATTATACAGGATGTGCTGACGTGAGACTGTTGCTTTGTGCTGTCTCATATTAAGAATTATCACCACCAAAACGATCAATTATGTACAGGCCTATAAATACACAACCAAAAAAAATACACAATAATTTACATAAAAATATACACTATATTTCTTGAGTATATGGTCTTCATTGTCTGACTGAAATTAATTTAATTTTATTAAAACCACATTTTAATATGTTTAACAGGTCTAATAATATATTTTTGATATACCATCCTCATTTTGAAAGTCTACATAATATGGGAGTTGATAATAAATATAATTCGAGTAATATTTCCAGTGTTTCTAACCCTGTACCTGCGTAATAAGTTAGATTATACAGATGACGAGGCCACGGAAATTTATCATATTTTCAACTGCTTAGTGTACCTATGCCCTGTTTTCGGCGGAATCATCGCAGATAATTACGTTGGGAAATATCGGTAAGAGTGTCATTGAAGTCGGTCTATAAAATAAATATTACTGATTTAAGTTTTTTTAGATTTAAGTTACCTCTGATATTTTCGTAGACAATTACGGGAAAGATTATTAGTTTTCGATTTTTCTAAATTTTTATATTAAATCTACATACAATTGAATTTAACATGTTTACTCAAAACATGTGCGGGTGCTGGTGCAGGGACGAAAACGGGTGCAGCAGCGTGTCGGAGTGCGAGAGTGGGTGCGAAAGCGGGTTGCGGGAGTGGAAGCGTGTGCGTATACGGGTGCGAGAGCGAGTTGCGGGAGTGGGAGCGTGTGCGTATACGGGTCCGAGAGCGGGTTGCGGCAGCGGGAGCGTGTGCGTATACGGGTGCGAGAGCGGGTTACGTTGTCAATACTTTTCTCTCTGTGAAATGTATTTACTCTGTTCGATTTTGCATTATGGTTTTCCTTGGAAAATGCATTTGCCAAGTTTCTTTTCCCGCTCAACTTATGTACAACGTGGAAATGCAGCCTGCGTCCGTGGTACCATGCCACGAGGCTACTCTTCGGCTGTTTGATTATTGTAGTATTTTTGTTAAGAAGTGTTGAAACAATAATATCGGTTTGTGTAAATAAATTTTCAAAAAACGAAATATTTTACAGCAAACATAAATTTTCGGTTTCAGGACAATACTCTATATGATGTTTGTCTACGCAACGGGGAACCTTCTAGTAGCTCTAACCGCAATACCACAATTAATGATGCCCGGCCGGTGAGTTTAATCAAATTATATGTTTTTAAAAATATTCATCGTCATTTTAAAATACCGGAATTTATATCGCATTTATGAATTTTATAGATTGTGTACATTACTTGGTCTCTTCATGATAACAATGGGGACAGGAGGTATAAAGCCGTGTGTAACAGCTTTCGGAGGCGAGCAGTTTGTAATGCCTGAACAGGAGAAACACCTTTCGCTGTACTTCAGTGTACTTTATTTCAACCTGTGCATTGGAAGTTTGATTGCGAAAACTCTATCGCCTATATTCAGAGCCGAAGTCCATTGCTTTGGAGACAAGGATTGCTATTCGCTCGCGTTTGGTGCGCCAGTAATAGTAATTTTTTTATCAATAGGTCAGTAAAAATGTGTATAGTGATAACTTTGTCAACGCTATTATCTAGAAAAAGTTCTTAAAATATATTGCTTAAACATGATTTTTGAGGTCGTCTTTTTACCAAGACGACCAGGTGGTTAAGTCGCAATACCGACTATAATATTATATAATTATGAAACCTTCATATGCTCCTTGTCTTATTTTACAATCTTAGTTTACATCTTGAAACGGTGCACTGCAGGACATTGATCTGCGGAAACAAGCACATTATTAATGAATTTTAATATATAATATAAGTTAACATTGGCACTAATATAACCTAAGGGCATATTAGTGCCAATGTTAACTCGATTAAAATAATAAAATAATAGATGAAAGGCTGTGCTTTCATACTTTTTTCGAAGTTACTCAGGGCTTTTTTGACGACCGTAAATTAAAATTTAATTAATATGTTTTTCTTTGTTAAAAGAAAATATTATATAATGTATTATTGTCGATGTAATCGAGTGGCTACCGATTTCGGAAGAGAAGTCTCGAGTTAGATCCCCATGAGTAAGAATAGCACCATAGAGTGATTACCTGGCTATTATTATTAGGTATTATTAGGCTATTTTCATAAGGCACCTTTTCCTATGTACCTACTACACCGCATTAACAATGTAGGTGCACAATTGTCCTCCTGCTGGTAAAGTGAAATTCAAAACTAAAGAAAGCATACGTGGCTCTTTGGAGAGTGCATGTCTTCTAGGATAACAGCTAATTGATATATATATATATATATATATATATATATGTATATATATATATATATATATATATATATATATATATATATATATATATATATATATATATATATATATATATATATATATATATATATATATATATATATATATATATATATATATATATATATATATATATATATATATATATATATATATATATATATATATATATATATATTGACACGTAGTTTTGACACGTAGGATGCAAGATAAATCGGAAAGAAAAAAAAAATCGGATTTCTATGGGAGGCACCATGCGGATTTAGACCTGGAAGAGGATGCACGGATCAAATGTTTTCTCTCCGCATGATCACGGAGAAGCTTCTGGCTGTTAACCAGAGGATTTTCTGTGCTTTTGTGGATCTTGAGAAAGCATTTGATAAGGTTGTAAGGAAGAAAATGTGGGAACTGTTGCCGGGGTATGGTGTGGATGGTCGATTGCTAAGGGCTGTGCAGTCACTTTACTGTGACTGTAAAGCCTGTGTGCGGGTAGGCATGCCCTACCAGCACACAGGCTTTACAGTCACAGACACCTGCCACCCATGTTTGGCGTCCAAACGGGCGTAAAACAGGGTTGTGTCATGTCTTCCTGGCTGTTCATACTGTATCTCGACAGCTGTTTACAGAAGCTGAAAGATAGCTGTTTGGGTGTGAAATTGGGTGACATAAAAGTAAATTGTCTGCTTTATGCTGATGATGCAGTGCTTATTGCACCATCAGAGGCAGAACTGCAGGCATTAGTCACGTGTATGAAAGAAGAATGTGAAATTAATGGTCTCCGTTTGAATGCTAATAAAACTAAGGTTCTGGTATTTGAAAGGGACGAAGAAAGAACGAAGTGCGAAATTTGGGTAAATCAGGAATGTCTAGAACAGGTGAATGAAATTGTATACTTGGGGAGTGGGTTAAGTCGAGATGGAATATGTGATTTAGATGTGGACAGGCGTGTCGCTGCCGGGAACAAAGTCAATGGTGCCCTGACTGCGTTAATCAAAAGGCAAGGCGTTATGAAAAGTGCACGCCTTGCAATACATAACGCAGTGTTGGTACCGACTTTGTTATATGGCAGCGAAACCTGGGTATGCCAGAAGACGCATAAAAGCAGGTTGAATGCAGTGGAGATGCGATCTCTTCGTAAAATGTGCGGCCTTACCATGGCCCACCGAAAGCGAAACGAAGAGATTCGCAATATGGCAGGTTTGAAAGATGACCTTGTCTCAAAAATGGATAAGGGCGTGCTTCGATGGTTTGGGCACGTTGAGCGAATGAGTGAAGACCGAATGGTGAAGAAAATATATAGCGCGAAAGTTAATATTAAAAGGTGTCGAGGTAGACCGAGACTAACTTTCGAAGACCATGTGAGCAAATTGCTCGAAGAGGGGAGGGTCAAGAGTACTCGGATACCTAGACGTGCATGTATGAAGAAGATGATGAATCTGAAAGAAGCGAAAGAAGTATGTAGGGATCGTGACACTTGGCGATCTGTTCTCTCTGGCTACCCCGTCAGGGATTGTGCGTGAAGATAAATAATAATTAATAATAATAGTTACTAGCCGAGTAGTTGGGTCATAAGAATTCGTATCAAGAGACCGTAGCCTAGTAATTTACGAAACTTTATGTACGATCTGCATTGTTGCTGTTATGAGAACCCTAATATGGCAACAGACTTGTCTCCACTTGTCACGTTGTGCGAAATAAGTTTCAATAAAATTTGAATGGAAACGACTAAAGTGTTTTGACCACTGACTGCCTCAGTATTGGGATATGCGGGAAAAACATTTTAATCAGTGTTTATTCCATTTCCAGTGGTATTTATTAGCGGCAGGCGTCGCTACGTTATCAAAGAACCGGAGGGTAACATTGTGGTCGATTTCACAAAGTGTATATTTGTGAGTAAATATTGAGTTATTGATTTCTCCCAGCAGTGTAAATTGATTTATCCCGAATAATAAGAATTACTGAGAACGTATGCTGACCTATTTCATTTTAAATAATAAAAATAAAAAAACGAAATTAAAATAAACGAATTCCATGCACGATTGCCAAGTGATTGGGTAACCGGAATTCTAATCAGGAATCGCGAATTCGATCTCCATGAGAAAAGCTCGAGTAGATGAGTTTTTTTAAACTTAGGTACTATTCACGGTAGGTTTAGCGTCACTGAATTCAACACTAAGTTGGCGACAGGCTCATTGCCTGCATTTTTTCAAATAAGCACCAATTAAAAGTGGCTTGGTCAGTCTGAATTATTTACATTTATCATTTATTAGGAATATTAATATTTTCTTTTTGTTTTACATCAGACAATAACATAGGTCATCCAGTCTCTAAGTAGGACTCTAAGGTCTTAACTTCAAAAGTTATGCGAATTTATTACTTCTGACCTCAAAATAAAAATAAAAAATATCTTTCGAATTTTTTGTAAGATACTTTTTGAAATTAGCGACTGGTTTTATACTATTTACGTTTTCTTTGCAGTTGGGACTGAAGAACAAAGTTAAAAAGGTCAATCGAAATGAAAACCACCATTGGCTCGACAGCACGCGTAGCAAATACGTCAGAAAATTCATAAATGATATTAAGAAAACATTATCTGTACTACAGTTATTCGCAGTACTACCTGTATTTTGGGCACTTCTTGACCAGATGGTAAGTGGTAAATTACAAATATTTACAGTACCGCACTTTTCTTAAGTTTTGATTTGATTTGGGAGGATACACATTTGGCAAATTACGGCCGCTTTGGAAACGGATAAAATTATCTATATCATGATGTTAGTTAGTTCAATTACTTACTTAAATTAGTATTTATATTATGTTTAGTATATTAGTTAAATTAGTTAAAATTAGTAGTTTTTATACTTATTCAATTTACGTATTACTTTGTGCCTTTTATACTATCATTTATAAATACTATACACTGAGTGTATGATACATTAAAAATTGTGTTGATGGTTAACCTGCCAATTGCCATTGACATTGCCATTTTTCAGGTTTTTTCCTTAGTCTCGTCTGTCATTTTCATAATCATATAAAAAAAAATAAAAAAATTAATAAAAAATATCTTCACGCAATTCCCAATACAGGGGTAGACAGAGGTCAAGTCTAGACAATTAAGTCCCTTTGACCCACCTTCCACCGAAGATATTTTCGGGACAACGTGACAGGTGGTGAGCCCGTCGCTGCCTTTATGTCCAAGCCAACGATGAAATTCATACATAAGTTTTTGAAAAACTCATTGGTACTGCCACCTGGGGATCCACTCGGGTCTCTCGACTCGAAATTCCGATCACCCAACAACTCGGCTATCGTGACTTTTTTCATAATCGTGTTTAATGAAAAAATATTTTAAAATATTCATGTATGAAACTAAAACAACTGATAGTTCAAAAAATTTACCATTATTTTTTAATTTAAAAAGTTTATTTTCGTGAGTAACTACTTGTAATTTAAAATATAGTGATTGTTTTAAGTGTAAAAAAAGTTTAAATTTCAATTTCTTCTAATTTTTTATGTGTTGCATTCCATGTATTATATTTAAAATAGGGTTCCAGGTGGGCATTACAAGCATCTCGAATGGACGGAAGACTTGGTTTTTACACAATCAAACCGGATCAAATGCTCATACTCTCACCGATAACAGTTCTAAGTTTTATACCATTATCGCAAAAGGTACGTTTATTTGTCTGAAATTTTTAAATAGCGTAACAATATCAAATACAATTAGAAAACAATGGAAAGTGTTATGGAGATAAAAAATGTTATTTATAGTTTTCTTGTATTTACACAAATACTACGTGTACATATTTTAAATAAAACGATTTTCGGATTTTATCGCGTGTTTAATAAAATAGTTTGTAAAAACTAATAAAAATCCGATTAAATTCGAAAATCGTTTTATTTAAAATTTTAATTATAGTGTTTGAAATAAAGATTAATCGCGTGGTCACGCCTGTTTTCTCGGGAGAGACGATTTGGGAAAATATTACAATGCCCGAATATCTATAATGTGGCTCAAAAATATATGTACTGTATTACATTACCGGAGCTTAATAAAGAAAAGATAAGTAGAAAAATATCAGCCAGCCTATCCTTAATTTAATGACTGTAATTAACTGTAAATTAATTGTAATAAAAAAATTTTAAATATTATAGCACGAAATTATACAAAATTTATTGGAAGAAATTAAAGGAATATATATTAATATAATATATAATATAAATAATTGTATCAAGGGTACTAACTTTCACTTAATACTTTTGCAGTATATTTATCCTTTTCTTGCAAAGTGGAATTTATTAACAAACCCTCTAAACAAGTTAAAACTAGGAGGGATTATGGCTGGATTAGCCTTTGTAGCATCTGGAGGCGTTGAGGTATATCTTAAGGTAAAAATTTTATGCTTAATTGTCTAATTTCATTGTTTCCTTCTCAGGGAAATACATTGGATATTTTTTATAATAAGTTAGGAAAAAAGGTATCTATTTTTTAGGTAGATGCCTGCAGTGATCGATATATGATCAACCAATTTCTAATTAAAAACAACTTTTGCTATTTTTTACTTAGTCCAACACATAATGTGTTGGACTGTAACTTATGATAAATAGATAAATAAAAAAATAATGTAAATAACAGTAAATAAATACCGTCATGCAGTTCCCAATACAGGGGTAGACAGAGATCTAATCGGTACGAGTAATAATTGGTACGAGCCTGCCACCTGGGAATCGAATCGGGTCTCTCGACTCGAACTTCCGATCATCCAACCACTTGGCTATCGTAACTATTATAGTTACTTATGATGATGTTGTGTATGGTAGTTTACAAAGTGAAAAAGCCATACACTTTTTCTTTGATGAAGGCGAAATGATAGTCTGCGAAATAAAATTGTGGATGGTGCTTTAGTACTGATAGCGTAATGGGTAATTATGTGAAATTTTGGTTTAGTTGATTCCATTCTGATATTTGTGTGGTTTAAGATGAACATCACACAGGTAAGAAAATGTTGATAAAATCATAGAAATAATCGTAGTTGATCTACGTCTTAACAATCTTAACATGCCAAGGAGCTAAAGATCAACACTAAAACCACTAAAACTCTTTAAACTAATTAAACAAAGTTGAATACGATTAGAAGCTGGATATATGTATGCCAAACTAATAAACACAGAAGAACACAATGGTTCGCATTACATCAGTGTTGAATTTAAAAATCAACATTAACAGCCAGGATGGATAAGCTGGGCTGTTGTTGGGACTGGAAAGAAATTATTTATAATGGGTTGCTTACATATGATGAATGATCAACCTTGAATTGGATTCTTTTGAACTGTTGGACTATTTGAAGTGACTGACCAGGATTGGCCAACTGGACTGGTCTTGTGTTTCACCAGGACATCGCTAGGTCATAGGCGCCTATAGTGACTCCTAGACAGTCCTAGTTGGATCTAGCACTAAAAGACCTCGATTGACGACCTCCGTGGACGAATGACGTACACACCGGTTTTCATGGTGTGTCAGCTCTCAGGTCCCGGGTTCGATTCCCGGCCGGGTCAATGTAGAAAACACTTTTTATGTATTATAACGGGTCTGGGTGTTTGTGATAGCTTCATTGTTTCTGAATATAAGTACTTAAGCTGATTAATTTAGGATCAATGTGATGTAATGCAATGTATGTGATGTGAATGCCTATCTGTCTATTCATTGTTACGATTGTAATGTAAATCTTTCTTCGTCGAAGATTGTGAATTTAGTTATTTTCTAATAAATGCTAAGAGTTAAGATAAGAGAGCCATTATACAAGATACAAACAAGATACAAACAACACACAATAAAAGATGCCGATTATATAGTATACATTTAAGATAGGCCTTATGAAAATACGTTTATGCAACAAATGTTATATTATATTGAATTAAGCAGTGCATATTTCACATACGTTGGATAATTCGAAATAGGTTAAATTATTTAAATCTTGAAGTTTGCGTATAAGTAATGGATTTTCCCCCTTGAATATTCTGGAATATATTATCAAGAAGTTTTAAATACCCACTATTTAAAAGTTATTTTTATAAGATAATGTTTTCTTAAGGACATCCTTAAGAAAACATTATCTTATAAAAATAACTTTTTTCTTATAGTCTAGTTAGGAACTAGAATCGTGACCTTTACTGTGAGTTTTAATTATTTTTAAGACATTATCATAATGGACTTTCTTCATCGCCGCCAAGCTCGTAGTAAATTCAGCACATTAAAATGACTATTTATAACTTTAGTAAGGGTGCCCGAACATTAATTCTGGGTCACTCGCTTACCATGAAATATTAAAGTGCCCTAATCATTCGTTTTACTCAAAAATATAACATTAAATTTTTAGAACACATACCCAGAGCTCCCGCGATCTGGATTTTCTCAGTTACGTGTATTTAATGGAAATCCATGTGACGTTCTGGTTAACATTCGTAAGAACAATGTTACATGTACAATTCCGCCTCAGTCATACTTTTTCAATAAAAGAATTGCAGTTGTCAATACAGAGAACATGAGTTTGAACTTGGAAGGAAACTGCTTCGATACAAGAAATGAGGTCATTACACTGGAAGAAACCAATGCAGATTCTTTTTTCTTAACAAACGACAAGATTTAGTCCTACACGGATAATGGGCTTGCCTTTGTAAGGTATGAAACCATTGACTTATTTATTTTCTATTCTAAACCAATTGTTTTTCTAAAATCAGATTATGTATCATAGTCATAATCTTATTAGTAGTATCTGCAAACCACAAATGTTAGTAATTGATGCTATCAACGTAGCTATGTATCATGTTTTTACTTATGAAGTAAAAATTAAAATATCGAAGGCGTATTAAATTTTTTTTTAATTTAAACACAAGTTTAGTTTTATTATTCTATAAACAAATCTAGGTGTGTCGTAAATTCTTTTAAAAAGTCACGATAGCTGAGTGGTTGGGTGGTCGGAATTTCGAGTCAAGAGACCCTAGTTCGATCCCCAGGTGGCAGGCGCGTACCAATGGGTTTTTCATGAACTTATGTACGAATTACATCGTTGGCATGGCCCTAAAGACGGCGACGGGCTCACCACCAGCCACGTTGTCCCGAAAATATCTTCGGCGGAAGGTGGGTCAAAGGGACTTAATTGTCTAGACTAGACCTCTGTCTACCCCTGTATTGGGAATTGCGTCAAGATATTTTTTTATGTAAATTCTCTTAAAAATTTACATTATACTGAAAATGAGATTTTAGTTCTTAATATAATAAACGAATCTTTATTTTTCTGAAGGTATCTCTTCTACATCGTGTTTTTTTAAATACTTTCACGACTGTAACAACAATGTATTAATCTTCAGGTTTCTTTTCGCTAATGAGGCTGATTCACCCAATATAGAGTTGTACAATAATAAACTGAAAAATGTCGAGGTGAACATATCGCTTACTGGTGTCAGTGAAAGATTTGAAGTATTGAGTTCAATTTATTCTTTACGTCTTGGTGATCAAAAGATCCTCAAAGACTTGCGTTTAGAAAATGGAGGAGTTTATACAATTTTGATTGGCAAAATATTAGATTCATATGTAAGTGATTTTTCATTTTATACTTAAACTGCTGTTTTTAGTATTGTGAAAAAAGGGTTTCCATTAATATTATATGTATGTATATAGTTTTTAAATTAGTAAATAATTACATCTAACCACAACTACTGGGCAATCATAGTTTAAAATACGTGAGCAATAAAAACGTTTGATTTGTTTACATTTAGATTTACTAATAGCCTTATTAATATATTTTTGACAACAAGACAATTAGATTTAATTATAGAAGCGTACGTCTAATTCCGATCACAAATTATTACATTTCAGGAGGCTAATTTGATCGTAATTACGGAGCCGAATTCCATTTCGATGCTTTTGCTCATACCTCAGTTTGTGCTTGTCTCTATTGCAGAGGTTAGTATTGCTTAATGTAAAAGTCGTGTTATGAGGTGAGCCGTGTGGTAACGGTGTAAAACTGTTGCCACTTCCTTTTTACCGTGGGTATCATAACAAGCGACTAAGGGAAAGAGCCTAGTATATCCTAACGGCAACCGATAGATGGGAGGATAACCATCTCTAAAAATGTCAGACCAAAATAATTTGACCGAAGATTGGCAGCAACGTCGGAGGGTCGAGTGGTCTGGTACTGCTATCGCCAATGCGCCTGCCAAGCATGGTGATTATGACGAGTCGAGAGTCGAGACGGGAGAGTTTGGGAGTGCAGTGGACTTTAATAGCCCGATATGTATGTATGTAATGTAAAAGTTTTTTACTTTTGAGTATATAAATAAATAATAAATAAATATAAATATCTTTACGCAATTGCCCAATACAAGGGTAGACAGAGGTCTAGTCTAGACAATTAAGTCCCTTCGACCCACCTACCACCGAAGATATTTTCGGGACAACGTGACAGGTGGTGAGCCCGTCACCGCCTTTTTGTCCAAGCTAACGATATTATTCGTACATAAGTTTTTGAAAAACCCATTGGTACGAGCCTGCCACCTGGGGATCGAACTCGGGTCTCTCGACTCGAAATTCCGGCCACCCAACCACTCGGCTATCGTGACCCATAAGCATATAAATGGCCACGGGAAACGTCCGCCGCTCTGCTCCATTGCGTGTTGGCGGATTTCACACGTCCTCACTGGTTTTCTTACGATGTTTTCCTTCACGGCTGAGCTCATAGTAGATTCAGCACTTAAATTGCTTGTATCATATGCAGAGACGTCTACCCGTAGACCAAACCGTAAGTTTCATCATGATCACTAGGTTACCGTGTCTAATGTTTCTTTTGTTATCCTTACTTATGTAATTTTAAATACTGTGGTATTTTTCATCTAAAAGGAGATATCTTTAGCCAACCTGTATTGAGACAGTTGCTATTAAACTTTGTTTTTTCTTTACAAAAAACTGGTTAATTACCTTAGCCAGTTTTCAAAGAAGGAAACAGAGAGGGAAATGGAGAAATAGGGTGAAAAGTGACAAAGGAAACTAGGTATCCAATTTCCCTTGCTTTGTTGTATAAAAATAAGAAAGAGGGCGACCCATTAATCCGGCGGGTGGGGTAATAGGCGACTTACGGAAAGTACTTAAAATATTAAAATACAAGACTAACAATAGCAGACCGGCGACGGGAAGCAGCATTTTAGCGAGGTGTATGAAATAGCAGATTCGCTCGCCAAGCCTAGCGATTTTAGTAGATCCTACTTGTAGCAGATGCCAATTTCTTACAGTGGTCGCCATTATCAGTCAATATTATGTATGAAATATTCCGAATTGATGTCCTATATAAAATAAAAGCATATTATATTTTCTATCAATCAGGTACTGTTCGCAGTAACAGGAAATGAGTTCGCATTTAAAGAAGCGCCACAAAGTATGAAAGCAGTCATCACCGCGATATGGTTACTGACGGAGGCCTTAGGAAATATTCTTATTATAATATTGACTCGCTTTTGGATAAACATTGATAAGGTAAGCTATAGTGTAAATGTAAATAATTATCGTTTTTAAACTTTTACTTTTTTATTATTGTAAGCTGTATCCAAATTAAGTCATATTTCTTATATGCCTGTTAATAGTTAGAAAATAGTTACTTCAGTTCATGGACAACTAAAAATCACTCGAGAATTAGAAGAAGTGCAACACATGCGTTACCCATCCGAAGGCTAATAGTCCGGAATTGTTTGAAACCATTAAGATTTTAATATTTCTATTACCTCCCTTGTTTACCTCTTGAAACACTCATGGAAGAACACAAATTCTTATGATAAACATATAAAAATAAATAATAAGGAGTCGGAAATGAAGATCACAGTGATAGTAGATAAATACTTTGTATTTTTACAGGAAGTACAATTTTTCATGTACGCAGCAATGATGTTTTTGTCGATGACTGTATTTCACTATCTGTGTCGAAATTATCGATTCAATGAAACTGAAGTGGTGGACGAGACATTAGCTATAAAAGATTACGATAACGAACATGAACTGCACGAAATTGAAAAGAATTTTACTTCAAATGATAAAGAGTATAATTCTAAAAACAAAACTTAAACGATTTATAATTAAATAATTATTAAACAGATGAACGGTTTTGTTTTTTAATCCTTTAAAAATTCATCATGCCATTTCCAACACTGGGGTAAACGGAGGTCTAGATAATTAAGTTCTTTCGAGCCACCTCTCATCCAAGACATTTTTGGGGCAACCTGTTACCGTCTTTATGTCCAAACCAACGATATAAATCGAATGTAAGTTCTTGAAAAGTCCTTTGGTATGAGCATACCAACAGGGTATCCATCTCAGGCCACTTGACTCTAATTCCGATGACCCAACCACTCGGCCATATTGACTGTTATCCTTTCTAGATTATCCTATATTTGACAGCTATAGGCTCACCATCAATAAGGTGGTATCAAACAGGTTTCAGTGAAAAGTGCGTCGAAAGGACATACTTGTCTTGACCTCTGCCTACTTCAGTTTTGGGAATATGCATGAAGATATTTTTTTATTTTATTTATTTTGATTCTATATAGTACTTACTGAATCAATTATCGATATTTACTGTTTCAGCGCAACACTAGCTAAACCAAATCCTATCTTGTTTCCTATTAGAATACAAATGGCATTTCAAATTTAATTTACGTATTTGCTGTGCGTGTGGCAATCTCCTTTATAATTTTCTTCATTTCTTTCAGTTAGCTATTATCTATTAGATGTATGAAATTATAAAATAATACGACCAAAATAAATCATTTTAATAATACTTTTCGCATCTTAATATTTAATATCTGTAATGAAATAAGTCGTGATTTATATTATTTGCATTGCACTTTTACTAAAATATTTATTAAAAAATATGTTGCAAATTGAATTGCGAATAAATTGCCTGTAACCTGATTTCAAACATTAAATAAATATGAAAGAAAGTAACACACAAGAAAAAAACAGATTTAAATGAAATAAAAAAATTAAGTGGTACAAGGTATGTTTTATTCAAAAATAAAATAGGAAAGAAAATAATATACACAATATAATGACTAATATTTAGTCATTATAATGTATTGTGGAAGAGAGTAGTTTGTTCCTTGATACACAAAAGCCACAGCATAGAAGCACTACAGCCAACCTGCTCCTGCGAACTATCGTACACTGTAGAGCTCCCAACACTAACAGTTCCACCACCTCTTCACTCTTTTATCTATGATATTCGCGCAAATTTTACCCTTACTAATTTTATTCATATTTACATCGTCCCCATCCCCGTCCCATCGTGGCAAAAAGTATTTTTTTCTGCCATTATGTTATATTGTCTGCTAGTGGGAAATATTAAAATAAATATATTATTTTGTATGATACCATGTCTATAATAAAATATACGCAAAAAAAATATCTTCTCGCCATTTCCAATATACAGGTAGACAAAGGTCAATTCAGTAAAGTCCTTTCATCGTCGTTCCACCTAAGACCTTTTTTGGGATAACATGACAGGTGGTGAGCCCATCGCTGTCTTTTAGTCCTACCGTATTCGTACTTAAGTTTTTGAAAAAACCCATTGATACGAGCCTAACACACCTGGGGATTGAACTCGGGTCTCTTGACTCGAAATTGTGACCACCCAACCACTCGGCTATCGTCACTTCAAACTTAAGTATTTACCTCTTTAAATGAGTTCCTACCTAAACACATGACGTGAAATATATGCTATATGACAATTTAAATTGTACTAATAATTTGACTGTTAGGTTTTACGTATAATAGGTTCTACCTTGACAGTTTATTCCTTACCATTATCATGTTAATAGTTCTTGTTTTGGAACAAATGTCAAGTAGTGAGCCTGTCATTGTAAAGTGTCTAAGCAAACAACCCACCAGATGGTAATTGACTGGTGCACCCCGTAACATTTGAAAATTATTTTAAAAGAAGAAGGTTTCAGGGTTGGGTCAAGAGCTGACAACTATTAGATTTAGCGCTTCTGAGCAGCAGTCATAACAGTTGGGCGACCACTGCTGGGTTGGGCAGCTAAATTATCGGTGCCGTGATGTCACTTTACCTCTCGTGGTCACGATATAAGATTGATATACACCAACTCTGGTAAAATGACTTTCTTTCCACAAAGTTAAAATTCTTGCTCGTAAATTTGCTGATAATTCTCTTGGCATTATTATATCAACACTTTATTGAAAAAATAGAAATAAATACGATATAAACTGATAAGCTAGGTATTTGAAGGAGCGCAAGCCTGGCAATTCCATTTTATACAGAAAAACAATTGAATTCCTATATTGTTTTGTATTCAAATACTAGATTTCTAAACAAAGAATGCAAAAAGAAAAAGGAATTTTTATCATTTTATAACATAACAAAAGGATTCCGATGTACCAAACTTGTAATTTTTTTTAGATACGTATAAGTCTAGGTTTCTGAGTACTCTTGACGCTTCTTTCTTCGCGTAGTTCGAACTTCCGAGCTGTATATTTTCTTCATACATATACATCGGCCTCCTAAAGTCCACTGCAAGATATAGGCCTCTCCCATAGGGAGGATTTGCCATAATTGCCAAGCTTGGCTAGCGGATTGGCCACCGCAAACCCAGACTACTCGCACCTCAGATGCTACTGCCCATCTTCGATCTGATTTTTAAGAGATGGTTATCCCGCCATCTATATAACCATAACGATAATCAAGGCTATTTCCCTTGGTCGCCTCTTATGACACCCACGGTAAGAAAGGGAGTGGCAATATAACGACGTTACCACACGGTACCGTTACCACAAGGTACCGTTACCACTTGGTATATATTCTTCACCATTCTTTATTCACTCTTCGTTTAATATGACAAAACTATCGAAACACTTTACATACACAACATAGTGATGAGGTCATCTTTGAATCCGGCCATATTGCGAAAATTTTATTTACGAATATAGACTTGCAATTTTGGAGCTAAATGGTACGTATAATACGACAGGCTTGACAGAATGACACTCATTCCATTGAAAAAGGACTCACCTTGATCTAAATGCGGCTTTTGACGTCTCATGTTTCTGGGATTGCATGCATAGCAGGAGTAGCAGCCGACGGCGGAATACATGAAGCATCGCAAATATGCAGGCCTTGACGAAGTTTAATTATGTATTTTGGAGTAGAGACACACTAGGGTCATGGAGTAGAGACACACTCGAGACATTTTTAAAAAGACAGCTAACTTACGAGTACATTTTGGTCATTGCATCATTATTTTTAACAGCGTAAACTCCTTTTGTTTACTGGGTACCTTGGACAAAGATTGAGGCGTCATGGCTGGTATTATTAATTTGATTAATAATATTTTAATTGGTTAATTTGTAATTCTATAAAATAATGCGACACATTGGACATAGATCTTTAATATAAACCAAAATAAAATAAAATTTTTATCAATGACGTGACGTACCAAGAAGCATGTTGCAAAATACGTTGGGTAATTACCCCCGTAACACGAAACACGTTTTGGAATAAGAACGACGTGAGGCATTATTATTTCATTTCATTGCAAATTCAGCTGTGCGGTACTGTAACATCTACTATAATTTAATCTCGCTCTAGTTCCGAGTTATTATTACAATGCAAGATTAGCCTACTCAAATAAACATGGCCTAGCAAATGCAAATTTAGTGCTGGTATCTACTGACAAAACGTATTAAGAATTAACATACAAACACACATAACGGCCTGTTAAATTCCTCTGCTGGATGGGAGGTTTCTCACGTGGTTCGGTTTGCAATAATCGCCACGCCTGCTAGACAGGCGTATAGGTTTGCTGAAATTAGGTCTAGTATTTCAAAGATTCTTATTCTTTTTAATATTTTCCGTAGACGATGATATTTTCAAAATTAACACTTAGTCGTCTCTTGGGAAACACATGAGAAGAAAGGAGGTGGTATTTTCTTATGCATATATCATACGGCAAGTTAGGGAGCATGACATTCGCATTGCTCTGACCGAATAAAGATACAGAATTTAAAGAAAGAAAAATAAAAACTTTTTTCGTTGTTTGCCAGTTAAGCATTGAGCTGTGGTGATTTGGAAATATGCCGAAGACAATGTTTTTTGTAAGTCGTAATAGATACAAGTAATTATTATAGTAGAATAAACCTTTTTATGAGTGACATGAATAGAAAGTCACGATAGCTGAGTGGTTGGGTGATTGGAATTCGAGTCGAGAGACTCGAGGTCCATTCCCAGGTGGCTCATAAAAATGGTTATTTTAAGTAATTTAAATAATTAAATACTGTCTTTGAGAAACGTACTTATTATAATTCATTTGAAATTCGAGTCATACTGTCGCGTGACCGGCAGAGAGCCATTACCGTCTTAGTATCTTAGTTAACAAGATAAATTAATGAAATAAATATTTTCACGCCTTTCCTAATTCAGGGGTAGACAGAGGGCTAGACAATGAAGTCCTTTCAACCCACCTTCCAAAAATATATTTTTGGGACAACGTGACGGGGGGTAAGCACGTCGTCGTCTTTGTCCTTTGACCAATGCTTTTAATTGCCAATGATTTATATTTTATATAAGTTTTTGACAAATCCCATTGGTACGAGCCTCGGGGCTCGAACTTGAGTTTCTTGACTCGAATTCCGGTCACCCAACCACTCGGCTATCGTGACTGATAGATAATTATTTAAACCAGAACTAGATAAATAATTATATAAACTCGTAAAAGTCTATAACTCGACTATATTTATCAATATTCATCAGACAAATGTTTGCCACTAGCGCAACCCTTCCCCATTATTTAGCTTCGAAGGAAGGGTCACTAGCTACTAAGCTTTGGCATTATAGTTTTTTAAGTGAACCTCAAACTTTTTACACTCGTGGACAGTCCAATACATAACGCAGGTGGAACGCGAAGTACGTTTAATATTATGTACACCTTTTATTACATTTCTTATTAAAAAGAATATAAAATAAATGTTTCTACCTATCTCGAGTGTCGAGACCTCTCCGAACGATAAAAGAGTCTTTTACAGAAGGAATATTACCATATGGCCGTAAATCCCATTGACATCGATAGCAAAACGAATGCAACATTGCTATTGGATTACTTTCCCGAGGAGCGAATATGCGCTACCTAAACACGAGAGCTGAAACTGCATTTTGTTATCGAATGCAATTTATTTTAAGTACACTACAGCAATGTTCTCAGATTATTCTTATACTATTCTATCTATTGCGATATAGAAGTGAGATATACATAAAAGTCATAACAAAGTGAACTACACGTAATACCCGATAGCCCTGTTAGAGACACTGTCTTCGAAGCTAAGGGTTGCAGCTTCGAATACCGCTTGGGATAGACATTTGTGTGATGAATATGAATGTTTATACCCGAGTCATGTTTGTTTAAGATTAACATTGTTCTAAAGAGATATGTATGAAATTTTATGTACCGTTATAGAAGTACATTTTACCGTGGGCTTGCACAATACGACGGCGGTGACCAATTGTCACATTGTCCCGAATAGTCTTCGATGAAAAGTGGGCCGAAAATACTAACTTATTAAACCTCTGTTTACCCTAGTATTGGGAATATGCGTAAATATATTTTTTTTATTATTATTACAATCTGAACTCTAATGGAAAGCTTTCGTATTATATCTTTGAGAGACTTTCTCGTATACATTTTACAAACTAAAGCTCCTATCCAAGCTGCATGTGTAATGAACACTACGTAACTATATTACTAACTCAGCTCTAACGATTCGGGCTATGTTCTGTATTTATATTGTTTTACTTTCCTTATGCTATGTGGGAATAGCGTAATCATTTGCCAACTGTGAACATACGGAGCACGTGCCTTGCAGTGGACTTTTAAAGGTCATTTAGGAATGTATATGTGGTTAGTATGTATGTATTTTATAGTAAATTTTTACTGTTTCAAACAAATATAGCGGTACTGAATAGTAAATTTTTACTGTTTCAAACAAATATAGCGGTAATGATTTTTTTGTTGTTCTTTTAAACAATCATTGTTTAGAAATTGTTATTCATATGTGACACTATACAAGTGGAAAGTCTAAAAATCGGTAAACGACTATAATTTTTGTGATTTACCCTTTTAATGAAAGGAAGGAAAAGGAAATTTTGTGCCAAAGTATACTCAGTCACGAAAACGGCATGAAAATCCACAGAACAAACAATCAGACAGAAAGAAATTCTAAAAGTCATGTCCTACTATTCTCTTAGTTACCCTCTTTCTATTATTATTACTTTTCTTCCATGAACTGATACATTGTACACATGTAGAAACACAGTTCCACTGTTTAAATATATGCATAGATTTAACTGTTAGCACCACGCGAACACGCAGGTAATTTAATATTGATGAGTTCCAATGTACATTGTATTGAGATGACCCGATGGCCTCGTTGGTAGCGAACCTGCCTGAGAAGCTAAGGGTTGCGGGTTGGAGTCATGGATGTTTATATGTATACGTGAATAATTATCTATCTATATATCTGTGTAAGTAATATTGTATCGTTAGCTTGGACACTAAGACGGCGATAGGCTCACGTAAAAGATGGCTCCCAAGGAATACGTTATTCAGATATATCCTCTATCTACTCCAGTATGTGAAAAGTGTGTGAGGATATATGTATCTATGTATGAAGGATTATTTAAAAACCCATAATTGTAAATTCAACCATTTACATTTTCAGTCACAAACGTTTTAGTGTATTGTTACTTATTTTTGTAAATGTCTCGAAATTAATAAATTATAAAAATCCACAAAGAAAACATTAACGTCGAAAGATTCCTTAAGGAGGAAAATCCGAACAAGAGTTAGGAAAACATTAAATGTCATTTCGTTAGGAAATTGGGTAAGCGCTGGCTCAAATAATTTCTTCCGCTGCGCGCTTCTTTATTAGAAAATTATTATTTTATCTTCTATCGTACATAACTTCATGATATTTTTTATTTATTTATTTACACTTTATTGTATACCTTATAAACTAAGGGTTCCAATGAGCAGACTTAATTCTTTGAGGCATTCTCTACCAGTCAACTCTGGTTGATGGAGAAAAGTAAATGGCAGGTGTGAGCAACATTGAAATATATATTAAATATATAAATAATCTGATAAAGTAACAAATGTTACTAACATTTTATATACATAGAAAAATACATATTAATATACTATAAAAATAAACCAATTATATATATTAAAAATACATAAATATGCATACATATATCGGATCGATACTTAGGTGGAATTGATCTTCATAAAATGCTCTCGGATCTTTCTTTTGAATGTGCTGTTAATGGATATTTTCCTACATATTTTATTACTATACGAGAATTCGAGCGGATTGGTAGATTGGCAGTGTCAGACATCTCGCACCACAGATGCTAAGAACCGGTCTGCTGAATTTTGATTTAGTATTCTCTGAAAGGTTCATCTTTTGGTAGCCAGATGTGTCATTCCAGTTATAGTTGCATAGCTATAGTATAGCCAGTCCTATTTCCGTGGTTTTCCCTTAGTCCTCTTACAACACTAACGAAATATAGAGGTTGGCATATTTTTACACGGCAAGATTATCTGAAAATGTTCAAATGTGAAATTTATTGGAAAACAAATTAGTTAGGGCCATGGTCGTACGTTAAATTGAATCTGAAGGAATACCCGCGCATGGTAAAAGAAATTGTGTTATTTTATGTAGCGTAGCCAAATTAAATTATCTTGACCAGATCTAATCTGTCACCCTCAGAAAAGATTACATACAAAGAAATGCGAAATTAATAAAGCAGGAAAATTACAAACATTTTTACTTAAAGAAATGTTATTTATTCCGTTTTTGTGTAAACCATTTTAATTTTTATTTCGAAAAACGTTGATCGTGGTGATATCATCGAGAGGGAGGGCATATTAAAAATATGCCACCTCCTTTATTCTCGTGGGTGTCGTAAGCGGCAACTATGAGAAAGCTATACAATATCAGTAGCTTCCGATGGATTAATATTTGAAAGATCACCTTTACCCAGTAGTAGATACCTACAGGCTTAATTACGTTACAATTATTATATATCACCACAATCACTGAATCATATTTTAAAGGCGCACAAATCATCGAAAAAAAAAAGAACACCTACCAAGGATGATTTGCGAGGCTATTGAAATCAAAAGCCATTGTAATTTAAACAGAGGAGGCGTTTGTGTGCTGTCATAGGCAAGAATTAGTCTTCGGCGACAGGTGGGTCAAAAGGACTTTTTTGCTTAGTCCTCTGTCTTTTCTTTTTTAAAGGAAAGGGAGGCAAACGAGCAGGCGGCGCACGTGATGGTAGGTGATTACCGCCGCCCATGAACACCTGCAATACCAGAGGCATAGCAGATGCGTTGCCGGCCTTACAGTGCGTGAAGATATTTTTTTAAGATCTGAAGGTAGTCAGTGATAACTACGACTTCTCGATGCCAAACGTTTCAGCCTATCCGGTGACTACGGGCCTATTAAGGCCTCTAAAGCTACAGATGTTAAACTCTTAAATAGAATCCGATTACGTATGGAGTTATTAAACTTTTGTTAAACTTCTGATTAACTTATTTACAAACGCCATTAATAACTATTGCAATATAACATAACTACGATACATAAAAACTAGAAATATTTATTATGGGGTTGGGGTAAGAAGCAAGTACTTTTTTGCTAGGTAGGAACTGCTGCTCATAATAGCTTTGTTAAATTCCAAATTGAGAAGTACGAGTATAGTCTATCATAGTATTCCACAAACAGTAATACAGACCATAGGGACCAGTAGGCAGGCCACCAGTGAGACCAAGGGTACATTATGATTTTATTTTATACCGACCGGTTTCGCCTTACGGCATCTTTAAATATTTGAACTACGCTAAGAGATTAAGGCAATTTTTCAGAATAACGAAATACGAGACGAAAACGAAATAAAACTCTAGAGAGTAGATAAAATTATCTGGCTAAAATACTGTCTAACAGCATTGTAATGACTGTTTTGTTCCAGTTTCAAAGAAATGGAGGGTCAGTATAATTATGCCCAATAAATAATCTTAAAGGCATCATATCTTAATTCCCAGGGTTGACATCTCTAATATTCTTCAAATTAAGATGTTTGCAAGTGTCATCGCGCAACTGTAGCCATTACGTAAAATATAGGTATTTTTTACATGATAAGTGTGATGATAAAAAAAATATCTTCACGCAATTCATAATACAGGGGTAGACATAGGTCTAGTCCAGACAATTAAGTCTCTTCGACCCACCTTCCATCGACAAATATTTTGCGGGACAACGTGACAGGTGGTGAGCCCGTCGCCGTCTTTATGTCCAAGCCAACGATATAATTCGTCCATAAGATTTTTTTTGTAAAACCCATTGATACGAGCCTGCCAACTGGGAACCGAACTCCGGTCTCTTGACTCTAAATTCCGACCACCTCGTCTTAGCTATCGTGACTTATATATATACTTAAGTGTAATGATAGATTGAATAATAATGTAATGTTTTAATATTTGTACTCGTAGATAGAAACGTGCATAAAATATTACATCTAAAGAAATTGACTAACATTAGTCCTTTAAATGTTATCGCTAAACGTGTTCGTGTAACGAACATAAATGCTTGTACCTCGTCTAATTAAACTGCTGTGAAATTATTACACCCATTTGCAACGTTTAGATAAAACGCTAACAGTCGTAATATATATGTAATGTTGTAATCGTTAAGTGTACGTACGTACATAAGTGAATTCAGTAGATTATACCTAAAGAAGAGGCAACCCGCGGATTGGTACATGTTATTATCTCATATCTTATTATCTCATATCTTATTATCTCATATCTTATTATCTCATATCTTATTATCTCATATCTTATTATCTCATATCTTATTATCTCATATCTTATTATCTCATATCTTATTATCTCATATCTTATTATCTCATATCTTATTATCTCATATCTTATTATCTCATATCTTATTATCTCATATCTTATTATCTCATATCTTATTATCTCATATCTTATTATCTCATATCTTATTATCTCATATCTTATTATCTCATATCTTATTATCTCATATCTTATTATCTCATATCTTATTATCTCATATCTTATTATCTCATATCTTATTATCTCATATCTTATTATCTCATATCTTATTATCTCATATCTTATTATCTCATATCTTATTATCTCATATCTTATTATCTCATATCTTATTATCTCATATCTTATTATCTCATATCTTATTATCTCATATCTTATTATCTCATATCTTATTATCTCATATCTTATTATCTCATATCTTATTATCTCATATCTTATTATCTCATATCTTATTATCTCATATCTTATTATCTCATATCTTATTATCTCATATCTTATTATCTCATATCTTATTATCTCATATCTTATTATCTCATATCTTATTATCTCATATCTTATTATCTCATATCTTATTATCTCATATCTTATTATCTCATATCTTATTATCTCATATCTTATTATCTCATATCTTATTATCTCATATCTTATTATCTCATATCTTATTATCTCATATCTTATTATCTCATATCTTATTATCTCATATCTTATTATCTCATATCTTATTATCTCATATCTTATTATCTCATATCTTATTATCTCATATCTTATTATCTCATATCTTATTATCTCATATCTTATTATCTCATATCTTATTATCTCATATCTTATTATCTCATATCTTATTATCTCATATCTTATTATCTCATATCTTATTATCTCATATCTTATTATCTCATATCTTATTATCTCATATCTTATTATCTCATATCTTATTATCTCATATCTTATTATCTCATATCTTATTATCTCATATCTTATTATCTCATATCTTATTATCTCATATCTTATTATCTCATATCTTATTATCTCATATCTTATTATCTCATATCTTATTATCTCATATCTTATTATCTCATATCTTATTATCTCATATCTTATTATCTCATATCTTATTATCTCATATCTTATTATCTCATATCTTATTATCTCATATCTTATTATCTCATATCTTATTATCTCATATCTTATTATCTCATATCTTATTATCTCATATCTTATTATCTCATATCTTATTATCTCATATCTTATTATCTCATATCTTATTATCTCATATCTTATTATCTCATATCTTATTATCTCATATCTTATTATCTCATATCTTATTATCTCATATCTTATTATCTCATATCTTATTATCTCATATCTTATTATCTCATATCTTATTATCTCATATCTTATTATCTCATATCTTATTATCTCATATCTTATTATCTCATATCTTATTATCTCATATCTTATTATCTCATATCTTATTATCTCATATCTTATCTTTACACTATTCCCAATACTGTATTGAACAGAAGTATAGATACTTTCATCGTTTCGACTCACCTTCCACGGAACATATTTTTGTGGGACAACGTGATAGGTGAGCCTGTCGCTGTCTTTATGTCCAAGCCAAACATATAAATCGTACCTAAATTTTGAAAAACACATCAAGCTATCATTGGTGCCACCTGGCTATCGAACTCGGGTTTCTTGACCCGAATCCCGATCACCCAACCATTGGGCTATCATACCTATACCTTCGACGTTGAAATAAACCGGATTTTTTAAATATTTGTAAGATTGAAATACTGCAATATTAAAAAAAGAAAGTAATATTTAATACGCTTTTTTAAATTAATTTTAAATAAATTAATTTTAAATTTAAAGCTCATAATAGGAACGTATATATTTATCAAATATTTTGTTTTCAAATATTGAGATAGTTTTAGGCAATTTAAATCTTTGGATTCCGATTTCCACCGATATTGTTTGGAACAAGTTAACATGTGGTGAGCCTGTCGCCGTCTTAGTGTCTTGTAAACTAAGACAACGACAAGCCAACGGAATACTTACATAAATATATTGTTACTTATTTTAATGACACTGAGCGCAATGCCTCATAGTGTATATGTTGCAGCTAACCGGATTAAGCTATTATTTATTACATAAACATCCTTAGAAAAAGCATTTCATTCATCATACAAATCTTAACCGGAGCCCTTAGTTTTGAAGGTAGGGTCACTATTCTAACTACTATTCTATCGGACTATCGCGTTTAATTTTGATTCACTTTTTAACTCAGGTTAATGTTTATTAATAAGCATTATACAATTTTAATAAATCAGAAATCTATTCGTGTTTAGAGTAACTATCAAACTTTGTTATTTTAATTTCAAATCCAATAAAAGTATTTTATTTATACTCGAGGCAACTTATAAAAAGTTTAGATTTCCCAATATTCACCAACATTTACTTCGAAATCGAAATTCTAATTACTAGAAAGCCTATTAAGCATCGAAGATAAAATTATTGTTGGTCTTTACTTTTGAAAACAAAATGTGGGTCGTTTGTCGGTACAAAGTTATTCAGATGATTCACAAAACTTAGAAGTCCTAAACGACGCATTATCTTAAAATTCACGAGGGTTTCTCCACTTTTTCGTAGTATGAAGCAATTTGTCCCAGTCGTTTTAAAATAATCTAGTCCTAATCATAGGTAGGTTAACAATTATATTGGTCTAAGGAGGAGTAAAACTTGCGGTAATGTATCTAGTAATTATACCTCACAGAATACCGGCGTGAAGTAGAAGTGTAACACACTTCTGAATTTCGTCAGGTGAGTGCAGGTAACCGGTGGCCCACACACCCCCCTCCACCAATTCAGGGGGGGGGCTCTAAGGGAGGCAACGCATCTGCTATGCCTCTGGTATTGCGAATGTTCATGGCCGGCGGTAATCACTTACCATCACGTGAGCTACCTGCTCGTTTGCCTCCCTTTTCTATAAAAAAAAAGGTAATGGAGGCCCATTCCCAACAGTAAAGGGAAAAGAAAAGTAATATTTAATACGCTTTTTAAATTAATTTTAATAAATTAATTTTAATAAATTAATTTTAATAAATTAATTTTAATAAATTAATTTTAATAAATTAATTTTAATAAATTAATTTTAATAAATTAATTTTAAATTTAAAGCTCATAATAGGAACGTATATATTTATCAAATATTTTGTTTTCAAATATTGAGATAGTTTTAGGCAATTTAAATCTTTGGATTCCGATTTCCACCGATATTGTTTGGAACAAGTTAACATGTGGTGAGCCTGTCGCCGTCTTTATGTCCAAGCCAAACATATAAATCGTACCTAAATTTTGAAAACAAAATGTGGGTCGTTTGTCGGTACAAAGTTATTCAGATGATTCACAAAACTTAGAAGTCCTAAACGACGCATTATCTTAAAATTCACGAGGGTTTCTACTTTTTCGTAGTATGAAGCAATTTGTCCCAGTCGTTTTAAAATAATCTAGTCCTAATCATAGGTAGGTTAACAATTATATTGGTCTAAGGAGGCAACGCATCTGCTATGCCTCTGGTATTGCGAATGTTCATGGCCGGCGGTAATCACTTACCATCACGTGAGCTACCTGCTCGTTTGCCTCCCTTTCTATAAAAAAAGGTAATGGAGGCCCATTCCCAACAGTAAAGGGAAAAGAAAAGTAATATTTAATACGCTTTTTAAATTAATTTTAAATTTAAAGCTCATAATAGGAACGTATATATTTATCAAATATTTAATTTTCAAATATTGAGATACTTTTAGGCAATTTAAATCTTTGGATTCCGATTTCCACAGATATTGTTTGGAACAAGTTGACATGTGGTGAGCCTGTCGCCGTCTTTATGTCCAAGCCAAACATATAAATCGTACCTAAATTTTGAAAACAAAATGTGGGTCGTTTGTCGGTACAAAGTTATTCAGATGATTCACAAAACTTAGAAGTCCTAAACGACGCATTATCTTAAAATTCACGAGGGTTTCTACTTTTTCGTAGTATGAAGCAATTTGTCCCAGTCGTTTTAAAATAATCTAGTCCTAATCATAGGTAGGTTAACAATTATATTGGTCTAAGGAGGCAACGCATCTGCTATGCCTCTGGTATTGCGAATGTTCATGGCCGGCGGTAATCACTTACCATCACGTGAGCTACCTGCTCGTTTGCCTCCCTTTCTATAAAAAAAGGTAATGGAGGCCCATTCCCAACAGTAAAGGGAAAAGAAAAGTAATATTTAATACGCTTTTTAAATTAATTTTAATAAATTAATTTTAATAAATTAATTTTAATAAATTAATTTTAAATTTAAAGCTCATAATAGGAACGTATATATTTATCAAATATTTTGTTTTCAAATATTGAGATAGTTTTAGGCAATTTAAATCTTTGGATTCCGATTTCCACCGATATTGTTTGGAACAAGTTAACATGTGGTGAGCCTGTCGCTGTCTTTATGTCCAAGCCAAACATATAAATCGTACCTAAATTTTGAAAACAAAATGTGGGTCGTTTGTCGGTACAAAGTTATTCAGATGATTCACAAAACTTAGAAGTCCTAAACGACGCATTATCTTAAAATTCACGAGGGTTTCTACTTTTTCGTAGTATGAAGCAATTTGTCCCAGTCGTTTTAAAATAATCTAGTCCTAATCATAGGTAGGTTAACAATTATATTGGTCTAAGGAGGCAACGCATCTGCTATGCCTCTGGTATTGCGAATGTTCATGGCCGGCGGTAATCACTTACCATCACGTGAGCTACCTGCTCGTTTGCCTCCCTTTTCTATAAAAAAAAAGGTAATGGAGGCCCATTCCCAACAGTAAAGGGAAAAGAAAAGTAATTTTCCTATTTACACGAAGCGGCGGATTGTTGAGATAAGTTGGACGCTCAATTGTGTTTATTCGCGTGAATACGAAACAGACAGACAGGCGCCGATCTCACATTGATTAGTTTCCGATAATCGATCGAAAGGAATAGTTTTGATTAAAACATATTATTCAGAGGATTTAATTGTCTGAACCTCTGTTTACCCTATCCTATCCTATTTTTTATTTTAAATACAATAATTAATGAGATTGTTAAAAGGACCTTACGATCTTACATTAGTTAAATATCATGATGTATTAAAGTTAATTCTGATTAATTATGTTGACGGTGTGTAGTCATTAATCTTAGTTCAGCTGCCACTGGATATTGATTTACTCGACCACTGCGTAGAAAAAAGAAATTGCTCTATTAAATTATCAGAAGTTTTTTTTTATTTTAAGTATTGTGCAGAAATTTATATTTCTTTCTTGGGGTTGTCGTTAGAGAGCGCTTAGTGGAAAATGGCCTCGCCTACAGGTAGATGGCAGTACAAAACAAATCGGACTTGTAACGGGCAGCAGCGTTTTAAAGAGAAAATTGTTTGGTCTGAGATCGCAAATACGCTTGCTTAGCGTGGCGATTATGGCAAATCTATCTTCCGGCAGAAGCCGATGTATGCCTGTAAAGGAATTTTAAAGGAAGTTAGTTCAGTAGCAAGTAAAGTCAATATAAATGGCATATTACCTCAGTAAATCTATCCATGATTTGAAATTGAATTTGATTTTTCAATACCGGATTAACATTGCAGTGCGATGTCAATCCGGTGCCACTAGTCGATGGCGGGACCGAATATGCGACGTAACGTTTCACAGTCGGCAGCCTAAACCATAAGGCTAGTGCCGCCTTAATCTGCGTCTTTATTGATTTATTGGAATACTTGCAATGTTATTAAGAATTCCTAGTATCCTTTTTTAAATAATGTTAATAAATATCGGACTGACTGCAGGCAGCTGCATGAGGTACTTCTTTGCTGTGAGAGATTCAGGCACCGTACTGCAAATGAAGATAATTTTTTTTCAAATTTCTGATTTGCTAATGATAAATATTCCACTAAAGGTGTAATTTAATAGATACGTAATTTTATGTGGCCCTAAAGATTATTATTCAAAGAAAGAGATAGTTTGGTAACTTACGTAATAAAGTCCGATTATTACAAAGGCTATCTAATAAACAATGTCGGTCGATTCAAATTCACGTGTGATCATGGGTTTAATTACATAACTTTAAATTGTCACCGGTCTAATTGTCATTTGAGAGAATATTTATCTTTACATCAAAGCTACGGAAGCTTTGATAACGTGTTCAAAATGCAAATTACTCAGTCTCGGACAATGTCACCCTGCTAATTGGATGTTATACTAATGTTTTATGTATGTATTCAACAGTCTACATCCCGTTTTTGTTGATCATAATTTTTAATTGATTTTTCAATACCGGATTAACATTGCAGTGCGATGTCAATCCGGTGCCACTAGTCGATGGCGGGACCGAATATGCGACGTAACGTTTCACAGTCGGCAGCCTAAACCATAAGGCTAGTGCCGCCTTAATCTGCGTCTTTATTGATTTATTGGAATACTTGCAATGTTATTAAGAATTCCTAGTATCCTTTTTTAAATAATGTTAATAAATATCGGACTGACTGCAGGCAGCTGCATGAGGTACATCTTTTGCTGTGAGAGATTCAGGCACCGTACTGCAAATGAAGATAATTTTTTTTCAAATTTCTGATTTGCTAATGATAAATATTCCACTAAAGGTGTAATTTAATAGATACGTAATTTTATGTGGCCCTAAAGATTATTATTCAAAGAAAGAGATAGTTTGGTAACTTACGTAATAAAGTCCGATTATTACAAAGGCTATCTAATAAACAATGTCGGTCGATTCAAATTCACGTGTGATCATGGGTTTAATTACATAACTTTAAATTGTCACCGGTCTAATTGTCATTTGAGAGAATATTTATCTTTACATCAAAGCTACGGAAGCTTTGATAACGTGTTCAAAATGCGTAAATTTTGAAAAAAAAAAAAAACACATCAAGCTATCATTGGTGCCACCTGACTATCGAACTCGGGTTTCTTGACCCGAATCCCGATCACCCAACCATTGGGCTATCATACCGATACCTTCGACGTTGAAAGAAACCGGATTTTATTAATATTTGTAAGATTGAAATACTGGAATGTTAAAAAAAGAAAGTAATATTTAATACGCTTTTTTAAATTAATTTTAAATAAATTAATTTTAAATTTAAAGCTCATAATAGGAACATATATATTTATCAAATATTTGGTTTTCAAATATTGAGATAGTTTTAGGCAATTTAAATCTTTGGATTCCGATTTCCACCGATATTGTTTGGAACAAGTTAACATGTGGTGAGCCTGTCGCCGTCTTAGTGTCTTGTAAACTAAGACGACGACAAGCCAACGGAATACTTACATAAATATATTGTTACTTATTTTAATGACACTGAGCGCAATGCCTCATAGTGTATATGTTGCAGCTAACCGGATTAAGCTATTATTTATTACATAAACATTCCTAATTCGAGTAAAAGCATTTCATTCATCATACAAATCTTAACCGGAGCCCTTAGTTTTGAAGGTAGGGTCACTATTCTAACTACTATTCTATCGGACTATCGCGTTTAATTTTGATTCACTTTTTAACTCAGGTTAATGTTTATTAATAAGCATTATACAATTTTAATAAATCAGAAATCTATTCGTGTTTAGAGTAACTATCAAACTTTGTTAATATAATTTCAAATCCAATAAAAGTATTTTATTTATACTCGAGGCAACTTATAAAAAGTTTAGATTTCCCAATATTCACCAACATTTACTTCGAAATCGAAATTCTAATTACTAGAAAGCCTATTAAGCATCGAAGATAAAATTATTGTTGGTCTTTACTTTTGAAAACAAAATATGGGTCGTTTGTCGGTACAAAGTTATTCAGATGATTCACAAAACTTAGAAGTCCTAAACGACGCATTATCTTAAAATTCACGAGGGTTTCTCTACTTTTTCGTAGTATGAAGCAATTTGTCCCAGTCGTTTTAAAATAATCTAGTCCTAATCATAGGTAGGTTAACAATTATATTGGTCTAAGGAGGAGTAAAACTTGCGGTAAAGTATCTAGTAATTATAAATCTAGATACTTTAAATGAAACATACACTACATGAAAACCGATGTGTAGGCCACATGTCCACAGGGGACAAGTTTATATAGAGAAAAAAAATTACTTAAAATACTATATATCAATTATTTTATGTATTAAATATGATTCCATGCTTTGTGAAGCTTGGTAACTTAGGTTACCAAGTTTCGGTTTTAATGGTGTCGCGATATCCAGATAGGATTTAGCAATGGTAGAGCCACGCATCAGCTTTTGTTGTTGCATGAATGGGCCGGCTCGACCGGGGAAGTACCAAGACCTTACAGAATACCGGCGTGAAGTAGAAGTGTAACACACTTCTGCATTTCGTCAGGTGAGTGCAGGTAACCGGTGGCCCACACACCCCCCTCCACCAATTCAGGGGGGGGGGGCTCTAAGGGAGGCAACGCATCTGCTATGCCTCTGGTATTGCGAATGTTCATGGCCGGCGGTAATCACTTACCATCACGTGAGCTACCTGCTCGTTTGCCTCCCTTTTCTATAAAAAAAAGGTAACGGAGGCCCATTCCCAGCAGTAAAGGGAAAAGAAAAGTAATTTTCCTATTTACACGAAGCGGCGGATTGTTGAGATAAGTTGGACGTTCAATTGTGTTTATTCGCGTGGATACGAAACAGACAGACAGGCGCCGATCTCACATTGATTAGTTTCCGATAATCGATCGAAAGGAATAGTTTTGATTAAAACATATTATTCAGAGGATTTAATTGTTAAGAATTTTTACATCGATTAAGAATAATAATATTAGATTAGAGATTATCGGCGTTGGGAACATTTGCCACATACCCATATGCGTACTTGCTTATTCCTTTTTTAATACATATGATGAATAACTTTGAGATTTATTATAAAGAGCTAAATGTTGTTTTTTGTAGGAGCTAATTCTCAAATCCACTAGATTTATTATCACGATGTTCTGTTGGGATTGATATTCACTCGTTTTTTATTACTTTTCATTATTAATGCGGAGGTATATTTTATGAAAATATAACTTCGCATTAATAGTCAGTTTACGCCTTAAAAATTTACGCCTTTAAGTTGCGATTTCAATTCGCAAACAAAATAAAATGCAAATTACTCAGTCTCGGACAATGTCACCCTGCTAATTGGATGTTATACTAATGTTTTATGTATGTATTCAACAGTCTACATCCCGTTTTTGTTGATTATAATTTTTAATTAATTTTTCAATACCGGATTAATATTGCAGTGCGATGTCAATCCGGTGCCACTAGTCGATGGCGGGACCGAATATGCGACGTAACGTTTCACAGTCGGCAGCCTAAACCATAAGGCTAGTGCCGCCTTAATCTGCGTCTTCATTGATTTATTGGAATACTTGCAATGTTATTAAGAATTCCTAGTATCCTTTTTTAAATAATGATAATAAATATCGGACTGACGGCAGGCAGCCGTATGAGGTACATCTTTGCTGTGAGAGATTCAGGCACCGCACTGCAAAGGAAGATAATTTTTATTTTCAAATTTCTGATTTGCAGTTGACAAATATTCCACTAAATGTGTAATTTAATAGATACGCAATTTTATGTGGCCCTAAAAATTATTATTCAAAGAAAGAGATAGTTTGGTAACTTACTTAATAAAGTCCGATTATTACAAAGGCTATCTAATAAATAATGTCGGTCGATTCGAATTCACGTGTGATCATGGGTTTAATTACATAACTTTAAATTGTCACCGGTCTAATTGTCATTTGAGAGAATATTTATCTTTACATCAAAGCTACGGAAGCTTTGATAACGTGTTCAAAATGCGTAAATTTTGAAATGTATGTTTCAATTTTTTTTATATGTTTCAAAGAGGTGATGGACTCTATCCCTATCTACTATAAACGTCTAGATCAGTAGCAAATTCTTACAAATACCTGACATCAAATTGCAGTGTAAAACTTTAGTCTATGAGCGCATGTGCCTTTCTCCGATATAAAACTAATTGGGATAACAATTGCAACCTTATTTTTTTGAAAAGTTTACGTGTATTATGGACTTGCAGTCGCCAAGTACCATAAGAGTGATTATTAGCTCGAATTTCACTCTAAACCGATACTACACATATATTTCTAAGGTTACACTTCTACCGCGTAGGAAATGCGTAATTATTCATGGATTCTTAAAGGCGGAAGGAGAAGACAAGGAAGAACGAAGAAACGGTGATGTGACAACACAATTTACATAGGTCGGCAAGATATTTTTATATATTGAAAAGAGAGTCCCCCCGTGACCACGGATGCTGTAAAGCATCCGAAACGTCGGGAAATAAAAATAATTTGTAAAAACTAATTAAAAACGCGATAAAATCCGAAAAACGTTATATTTAAAATATTGGTAGCATTAGTTAGTATTAGCGTAAATACAAGAAATCATTATTGAGAAGAATTCAATAAGTTGTAGGTGGCCTATTCCCTGCAAAGAGACAATAAAGTAGGAAAGTTGTATGGTGATCGTAATTCCAGCCAAGAGACGTCTTTTCGACCCACCTTCCACCGAAGATATTTTTGGGAGGTTCTGACGGGTAGCGAGCCCGATGCCGTCTTTAAGTCCAAGCTATCGACATAAATCTTAAATACGTTTGTGAATAATTAAAATTTACTTTTACTCATTCCACTGAGTTTTTCATTTCCCGTTCAATGATTAAAAGTGAATTTGAAGTTATTTAAAGATGAAGTTCCACCAAGAAACCACAATCAATGAGTATTGAAAGTAAGTTTTTGAGCTTTATGTTATACCGTTGGCTTGGGCGTAAAGACCCCAAAAAATTTCTTTGGTGATTCCAAAGGATTTAATTGTCTGAACCTCTGTTTACCCTATCCTATCCTATTTGTTATTTTAAATACAATAATTAATGAGATTGTTAAAAGGACCTTACGATCTTACATTAGTTAAATATCATGATGTATTAAAGTTAATTCTGATAGTTCAGCTGCCACTGGATATTGATTTACTCGACCACTGCGTAGAAAAAAGAAATTGCTCTATTAAATTATCAGAGGTTTTTTTTTATTTTAAGTATTGTGCAGAAATTTATATTTCTTTCTTGGGGTTGTCGTTAGAGAGCGCTTAGTGGAAAATGGCCTCGCCTACAGGTAGATGGCAGTACAAAACAAATCGGACTTGTAACGGGCAGCAGCGTTTTAAAGAGAAAATTGTTTGGTCTGAGATCGCAAATACGCTTGCTTAGCGTGGCGATTATGGCAAATCTATCTTCCGGCAGAAGCCGATGTATGCCTGTAAAGGAATTTTAAAGGAAGTTAGTTCAGTAGCAAGTAAAGTCAATATAAATGGAATATCATTTGAAATTGAATTTGATTTTTCTTAAACTTTTCTTCGTAAAGGTATATTGGATATTGAAATCAGATCTTCTTTGAAATTTCTAGACAAGATATCGGATTAAACGAAAAAAGCGTAGTACTGAACGAAAGTACACATTTTCTAAACGATGTTTTACAAAGATTATAAATAAGCAAAGCTTCCTTAATAATATTTCAACTGAAAACAAAGGGTGTATTTTATCTTAAAGGGTTTACTTGTAATGAAGTTTCACTAAAAGAAGTAGAAAATTGAATTTGCCTTTCATAAATAAATTATTACGTAAAAATTTTATGCTGACAACCTTTGTTACCTTTGTGATTTTACGTAATTGAAAATATTTTTAATTACAATTTTTCAGCTTTATTCGCTGTGTTACAGCTGTGAACATAAATTGTGACAATACTATTATTTTCTGACATTATATATTATTTGACATTATATATATTATATATTGTGACACTTCATGTTTTTCTTCCCATGAGTTTCGTAAAAGGTGACTAAACTAAACAAAGACGCTTGTAATTCGTAATAGCGAAGAACAAAAATTATAAATAAAAAATAAATAAATAAATACATATATAAATAGGAACAACATCATATACATTGCTCCGATCCCAATGTAAGAAGCTAAAGCACTGGTATAGGACTAAGGGGGCACCGCAAACACCCAGACCTGAGAAAATGGAGAAAAAGTGTTTTTTCTATATTGACCCGACCGGGAATCGAACCTGGGACCTCGAGATGGTGACACCTTGAAAACGGGTTGTAAGGTCACTCTTCCTCGGAGGTCGTTAATAATGAAAACGGTGACGGGCAGCCTTCCTGTGTTTTAGTCTGTTTCAGCTTATTTTATTCAAGCACGGTCTTCTACTTCCAAGGCAGTTCACAGGCTTCTCAGAAGTTAGCTCGCGCCATCATAGACCTCATCTTTGCCTTCATTCTCGATGGAGGTGAATAGTTTACCCATTTTTAAAATAAAAAACAAGCACGAATAAGCTGAAATAGCAGCTAATTCGTGTTTGGAGAAAATAAGCTGGAACATTTATTGACCTAAAAAGGAACATCTCCATCTATTTGCTATCTACACACACTATCTATATACTAGTTTCGAATAGCCTTAGTTAGCCCGTTTGTTTTTTAATTTGTATAATTTTTCTGTTCTTATTGTTTACATCGGTCCGGCGTGAGTTTAGCCGTTTTTAACTAGTTCATTATTTTTGTATAGACTAAGCTTTTCACTGAAGCCGGCGAAAAGTGAGAATTTGCGTGAAGATTAATGTTTAGAACCGCAAGACTATTGCAACGGCATCCATAGAATGACAACTCTGCAGCAATATTGCCACAGTATTGCTGTGCCAGATTTGAATTTCGTTTCGTTTCTACAAACTTTACTTATGTTTATGTCAGGACTAGGACTGTTTGAAAAAACAATAATTGTTGAATAAACTTGTTTTCTTTCTTTCTTAATTTCATAATGCTGTGCACATCTTTCTCCAACCGATTCACTGGTTTTCATTAGTAGAATTCTTTGCAAATACTTGATTCAATTTTTGAAAATGAAATTTACTTCGAAGTCATAGAAGTAGCTAGTAAAATGTCTTTCTCGTTTATTGCGCTATCATACTTGGTATTCAATAACTATAAAATTTTATTTTAATATGCTTTGTAAGAATTATCGCCTTAGATTCGTAGTTTTCTATCAGAACACCTTTTGGAATTATTATAAAAATAGTATAATATATTTTTCATAACTGAATTAGTTATAGGACAATATATTAGCAGCATACAAATACCTCTTCCTACTTCCTACTGCTGGGCAGAGATTGTTCTTTAAATATTCTTTTAGAGGGATTGGAGGTAAGAATATCCGTGAACTACTGCTACAGTCTCGTCAAGTAATTTTTAATTTATTGTGATACTTCGATTAAAAATGTTTTCTTAAAGATTAAAAAAATGAATATAATAAAATAAATCTAAATTGTTAGTCTTCAAAGGACCACACAATCCACTTGTCACAAGATTGTTTTTTTAATTGGTTTCGTGACGAGGTTACTCTGATGAAGAAAAATAAAAGGTAAACTATATTTAACAGTTACAAACCATTTTGGGATAGATCCTCAGAAAATATAAGCATATTCTAAAATGAAAATGATTAGTGAAAAAAATGCATTATGTATTGAAGGTGCCGCTTGACAAACGTCCTCCAACAGCGCCTGTTCATAAATATGGCGCATGTGGCATCCACCGCCCTCCTCAACCATCTTAAAGGAAGCCAACAACCCGCCACACAACTAAATAGCTAAAATATATGATCACATGTTATGCTAAAATTTACTGTCTGTTTCATTGACGGAATATATGTCTGTCAGCATTTGCTAGTATGTACGTGAGTGAATCTGTTAAAACAAACTCGTTTGTTAAGTTTACGTTGTTAAAAAATAGAAAAAAGAGAAGTCCATAACCATATGCCTTAAAAATTTATGCAATGTCACGTTACAGTATCTCGCACGAGCGAAGCAGTGTGCTATTATCGTGTATCACTTTTTTATATTTTGTATTCTTCTATCACAAGTTCTACAATACGATATGTATAGGCTTTGGTAAATTTAATATTGAAAAAAATAAATACAAAAGAATTGCCTTATAAATTATTTGCGAATAAAAACTTCTTGTCATATTTACACATCACAACAGAAGTGGGAGAAACTAAGAATCCATTACACTTTTGAAAATTTGAAATTTTTTTAAGCTTTTGTTATTTAAGGAGTCATTACCAGTTTCATTAAAACCTTTAAATGTTAATTTATTTTATGCAAAATTGATCTACAACAAGTTATGACATTGTGTAAAAATGCTGTGGTTTTTTACAAAACTATTCCACGGTTTTGTGAAAAAACCGTGGCAATGGTTTGGCAGAGATCGCGGGTTCGAATCCCGCCGGTAGTCAGATGAAATTTCCATTTCATTTCCCTTACATACATAGATACATAGATAGGGACAACATCACATACATTGCTCCGATCCCAATGATCTTACATTGGGATATGGCTAAAGCACTTGAGATATGGGAATCGGAAAAAACGTCGGCACCATAAATACCCAGACCCGAGGTCACTCGTCCACGGAGGTCGTCGCACTTAAAGTTCAGCATAACTTATATGCTTTAAAATCATTAAAAAATTGCGTAGTACCAGTTTTATTTTCTGTCTCTGTAGTAGTTTTAATTATGATAGTTTACCTTAAATTCAAATTAACAATTCTAAATTTGTTGAGCAAAGAGTTTTGTAGGAAAATAAAACTTTTCGCAAATTAACCTTCCACGAAACGCCCACATATGATGTGAATTTGGAAACTTTCCTAAAGTCGCCTCCACGTGGGGTTTTGTGACAAGGATTCATTTTATGATTTTGTTCATATTAATGCGTAGTCATAACTCATAAAAATAACCACACAATGTGTGTGTGTGTGTGTGTGTGTGTGTGTGTGTGTGTACTTATGTACGCCAGTATACAAGTAATTACACTTCTTATGCGTAACAAAACAAAAATTATTCACTTTAAATATGTATATATTTAAATATATTTCTATGTATGCATCGTTGACTTGGACGCTAGAACAATAATGAAATATGGTTTAAACACAAAGCTTACAATGCTTTTCTCCCAACTAATAAAAAACTATATGTACAGCAAAGTACTTCTGTCTAATAGTTTCGAGAGATTAGACAAACGTTCATTTTTGTTTCATATTCTTTAACGTACGGAGAATCTTTATTTATTAAATGTTACAATCTGTATCACTTCCACTGTTTTCAACTTCGTGGCCTCCACTTGAGTCTACAGAACAAGACTGAAGGTTTGGCAGAGGTCGCGGGTTCGAATCCTGCCGGTAGTCAGATGAAATTTCCATTTCATTTCCCTTACATACATAGATACATAGATAGGGACAACATCACATACATTGCTCCGATCCCAATGATCTTACATTGATATGGCTAAAGCACTTGAGATATGGGAATCGGAAAAACGTCGGCACCATAAATACCCAGACCCGAGGTCACTCGTCCACGGAGGTCGTCGCACTTAAAGTTCAGCATAACTTATATGCTTTAAAATCATTAAAAATTGCGTAGTACCAGTTTTATTTTCTGTCTCTGTAGTAGTTTTAATTATGATAGTTTACCTTAAATTCAAATTAACAATTCTAAATTTGTTGAGCAAAGAGTTTTGTGAAAAACCGTGGCAATGGTTTGGCAGAGGTCGCGGGTTCGAATCCTGCCGGTAGTCAGATGAAATTTCCATTTCATTTCCCTTACATACATAGATACATAGATAGGGACAACATCACATACATTGCTCCGATCCCAATGATCTTACATTGGGATATGGCTAAAGCACTTGAGATATGGGAATCGGAAAAAACGTCGGCACCATAAATACCCAGACCCGAGGTCACTCGTCCACGGAGGTCGTCGCACTTAAAGTTCAGCATAACTTATATGCTTTAAAATCATTAAAAAATTGCGTAGTACCAGTTTTATTTTCTGTCTCTGTAGTAGTTTTAATTATGATAGTTTACCTTAAATTCAAATTAACAATTCTAAATTTGTTGAGCAAAGAGTTTTGTAGGAAAATAAAACTTTTTCGCAAATTAACCTTCCACGAAACGCCCACATATGATGTGAATTTGGAAACTTTCCTAAAGTCGCCTCCACGTGGGGTTTTGTGACAAGGATTCATTTTATGATTTTGTTCATATTAATGCGTAGTCATAACTCATAAAAATAACCACACAATGTGTGTGTGTGTGTGTGTGTGTGTGTACTTATGTACGCCAGTATACAAGTAATTACACTTCTTATGCGTAACAAAACAAATATTATTCACTTTAAATATGTATTTATTTAAATATATTTGTATGTATGCATCGTTGACTTGGACGCTAGAACAATAATGAAATATGGTTTAAACACAAAGCTTACTATGCTTTTCTCCCAACTAATAAAAAACTATATGTACAGCAAAGTACTTCTGTCTAATAGTTTCGAGAGATTAGACAAACGTTCATTTTTGTTTCATATTCTTTAACGTACGGAGAATCTTTATTTATTAAATATAAATATCTTCACGCAATTCCCAATACAGGTCAAGTCTAGACAATTAAGTCCCTTTGACCCACCTTCCACCGAAGATATTTTCGGGACGACGTGACCGGTGGTGAGCCCGTCGCCATCTTTTTGTCTAAGCCAACGATATTCGGACGCGAAGTCGCATATAAGTTATTGAAGAAACCCATCGGTCCATGCCGGCCACTTGAGGATCGAACTCCACTCTGCTACCGTGACTTTAAGCATTTTACAGCCTTATGTAAAAAAAACGTAGTCGATAAGTCTTTTTCACGATTTAGCAAAGACACCGTGCCCAATAAAGTGCTGTTAAATTAAATAGTGTCATGTAACGCATGCTATTAATCAGCATGCGGTGGAGAATAATTCAAGCTACAAAAGAGTTGGCCGTCTGCCATATGAATGTTGAAACCGCTAAAATTAATGACTTCCATACATAATCAAACAAAAGCCAGTAGGATGGAAACGGTATTTAGTAGATTGATATTCATTACCAATTTAATCACATAGTTCTACATAAGTTCACCAGTAAACGATTTCGAATTTAAAATAAATCGAAACATATATATTATGATCTCAAAACACTTAGAAATAAGATATTTATACGTGCACCCACACCATAATCGCTATGCTTGGCAAGTGGATTGGCGATCCCAGTACCAGCCAAATTGCACCTTATCTCTGCTGCCAGTCACCAGTCCACCTACCAGTAATCCTGTATAATATACTGTGTACTATTTTTTTTTAATGAATACTTGCAATGCCTAATAACATTACTAGTATTCCTGTTAACCACTCCAATTAAGCTGCAATGCTTGTGTCTGGAGTTGGTTTACGTCAATAGTCGAATGGCGGGAATCGAACCTGCGACGTCATGTTTCGCAGTCCGCACCCTAAACCATTAGGCTATTGCCGCTCAATTTGATCCTAAAACCCCTAAGTACTTGTAAGATATAAATCTATTTTGAAAAAATAAAAAAAATATCTTGACGCAATTCCCAATACAGGTCAAGTCTAGACAATTAAGTCCCTTTGACCCACCTTCCACCGAAGATATTTTCGGGACAACGTGACAGGTGGTGAGCCTGTCGCCGTCTTTATGTCCAAGCCAACGATGAAATGCGTACATAAGTTTTTTTTAAAAAAAAAACTTATTGGTACTGCCACCTGGGGATCGAACTCGGGTCTCTCGACTCGAAATTCCGACCACCCAAAAACTCGGCTATCATGACAAAATAATCTATTTGAAAAAATCTATTTTTAATAATTTTTAAAAAAGTCATCATGGCCAAGTGATTAGGTGATCGGAATTTGAGTCAAGAGAGATGGATTCTGAGGTGGTTCTTGTCAATGGTTGCTCTTAACAATGGGTTTTTTCAAAATAGATTTATATCGTAGCTTGTACATAAAGACGGCGACACGCTCAATACCTGTCATGTTGTCCCAAAAAATGTCATCGGTGAAAGGTGGGTGTAAAATGTTCTCTTTTAACTTTTTTGTAAAATTTAATGGTTCCTTGTATTATTTGTCCCGAAAATATCTTCGGTGGAAGGTAGCCGAGTTGATGGGTGGTCGGAATTTCGAGTCGAGAGACCCGAGTTCGATCCCCAGGTGGCAGTACCAATGAGTTTTTCAAAAACTTATATACGAATTTCATCGTTGGCTTGGACATAAAGGCGGCGACGGGCTCACCACCTGTCACGTTGTCCCGAAAATATCTTCGGTGGACGGTGGGTCAAAGGGACTTAATTGTCTAGACTTGACCTCTGTCTACCCCTGTATTGGGAATTGCGTGAAGATATTTATTTATTTATTTTACTACTACGTTAAGAGATTAAAGCAATTTTTCAGAATAACTGAAATAATAATGTTAAAACTCATGAGGATAGACAAATTTATGAGGCTAAAATACCGTCTAACAGCATTGTAATATTCTTCAAATTAAGTTGTTTGCAAGTGTCATTGCGCAACTGTGGCCATTAGGTAAAAATATAGGTATTTTTTTATACGATAAGTGATGATAAAAAAATATCTTCACGCAATTCCCAATACAGGGGTAGACATAGGTCTAGTCCTGACAATTAAGTGTCTTCGACCCACCTTCCAACGAAAGATATTTTCGGGACAACGTGACAGGTGGTGAGCCCGTCGCCGTCTTTATTTCCAAGCCAACGACATGATTCGTACATAAGTTTTTTTTTGAAAAACCCATTGGTACGAGCCTGCCAACTGGGAACCGAACTCAGGTATCTTGACTCCAAATTCCGACCACCAAAAACTCGGCTATTATGACAAAATAATCTATTTGAAAAATCTATTTTTAATAATTTTTAAAAAGTCATCATGGCCAAGTGATTAGGTGATCGGAATTCGAGTCAAGAGAGATGGATTCTGAGGTGGTTCTTGTCAATGGTGGCTCTTAACAATGGGTTTTTTCAAAATAGATTTATATCGTAGTTTGTACATAAAGACGGCGAAAGGCTCAATACCTGTTATGTTGTCCCAAAAAATGTCTTCGGTGAAAGGTGGGTGTAAAATGTTCACTTTTAACTTTTTTGTAAAATTTAATGGTTCCTTGTATTATTTGTCTCAAAAATGTCTTCGGTGAAAGGTGGGTGTAAAATGTTCACTTTTAACTTTTTTGTAAAATTTAATGGTTCCTTGTATTATTTGTCTCAAAAATATCTTCGGTGGAAGGTGGGTCGAAGATACTTTATTGTCTAGACTAGACCTCTGCTTACCCCTATATTGGGAATTGCGTGAAGATATTTATTTATTTTACTACTACGTTAAGAGATTAAAGCAATTTTCAGAATAACTGAAATAATAATGTTAAAACTCATGAGGATAGACAAATTTATGAGGCTAAAATACCGTCTAACAGCATTGTAATATTCTTCAAATTAAGTTGTTTGCAAGTGTCATTGCGCAACTGTGGCCATTAGGTAAAAATATAGGTATTTTTATACGATAAGTGATGATAAAAAATATCTTCACGCAATTCCCAATACAGGTCAAGTCTAGACAATTAAGTCCCTTTGACCCACCTTCCACCGAAGATATTTTCGGGACAACGTGACATGTGGTGAGCCTGTCGCCATCTTAGTGGCTTGTAAACTAAGACGACGATAGGCTAACGACATACTTACATAAATATATTGTTAGTTATTTTAATGACACTGAGCGCAATGCCTCATAGTGTATATATTGCAGCTAACCGGATTAAGCTATTATTTATTACATAAACATTCCTAATTCGAGTAAAAGCATTTTATTCATCATACAAATGTTTTCCCCTAGCGGGATTCGAAGCCGGAACTCTTAGTTTTGAAGGTCACTACCAACTATTCTATCGGACTAGGGCGTTTAATTATGATTAATTTTTTTAACTACGGTTAATGTTTATTAATAAGCATTATACAATTTTAATAAATCTGTACAAAGGGTTGTTGGTTACAAAGGGTTGGGGTTTGTCTGTACAAAGTTATTCAGATGAATCAAAAAGCTTAGAAATCCTTAACGACGCATTATCATAAAATTCACGAGGGATTCTCTACTATGCCGTAGTATGAAGCAATCTATGTCCCAGTCGTTTTAAAATAATCTAGTCTAATCATAGTAGTAATAATCTAGTCTAATCATAGTAGTAATAATCTAGTCTAATCATAGTAGTAATAATCTAGTCTAATCATAGTAGTAATAATCTAGTCTAATCATAGTAGTAATAATCTAGTCTAATCATAGTAGTAATAATCTAGTCTAATCATAGTAGTAATAATCTAGTCTAATCATAGTAGTAATAATCTAGTCTAATCATAGTAGTAATAATCTAGTCTAATCATAGTAGTAATAATCTAGTCTAATCATAGTAGTAATAATCTAGTCTAATCATAGTAGTAATAATCTAGTCTAATCATAGTAGTAATAATCTAGTCTAATCATAGTAGTAATAATCTAGTCTAATCATAGTAGTAATAATCTAGTCTAATCATAGTAGTAATAATCTAGTCTAATCATAGTAGTAATAATCTAGTCTAATCATAGTAGTAATAATCTAGTCTAATCATAGTAGTAATAATCTAGTCTAATCATAGTAGTAATAATCTAGTCTAATCATAGTAGTAATAATCTAGTCTAATCATAGTAGTAATAATCTAGTCTAATCATAGTAGTAATAATCTAGTCTAATCATAGTAGTAATAATCTAGTCTAATCATAGTAGTAATAATCTAGTCTAATCATAGTAGTAATAATCTAGTCTAATCATAGTAGTAATAATCTAGTCTAATCATAGTAGTAATAATCTAGTCTAATCATAGTAGTAATAATCTAGTCTAATCATAGTAGTAATAATCTAGTCTAATCATAGTAGTAATAATCTAGTCTAATCATAGTAGTAATAATCTAGTCTAATCATAGTAGTAATAATCTAGTCTAATCATAGTAGTAATAATCTAGTCTAATCATAGTAGTAATAATCTAGTCTAATCATAGTAGTAATAATCTAGTCTAATCATAGTAGTAATAATCTAGTCTAATCATAGTAGTAATAATCTAGTCTAATCATAGTAGTAATAATCTAGTCTAATCATAGTAGTAATAATCTAGTCTAATCATAGTAGTAATAATCTAGTCTAATCATAGTAGTAATAATCTAGTCTAATCATAGTAGTAATAATCTAGTCTAATCATAGTAGTAATAATCTAGTCTAATCATAGTAGTAATAATCTAGTCTAATCATAGTAGTAATAATCTAGTCTAATCATAGTAGTAATAATCTAGTCTAATCATAGTAGTAATAATCTAGTCTAATCATAGTAGTAATAATCTAGTCTAATCATAGTAGTAATAATCTAGTCTAATCATAGTAGTAATAATCTAGTCTAATCATAGTAGTAATAATCTAGTCTAATCATAGTAGTAATAATCTAGTCTAATCATAGTAGTAATAATCTAGTCTAATCATAGTAGTAATAATCTAGTCTAATCATAGTAGTAATAATCTAGTCTAATCATAGTAGTAATAATCTAGTCTAATCATAGTAGTAATAATCTAGTCTAATCATAGTAGTAATAATCTAGTCTAATCATAGTAGTAATAATCTAGTCTAATCATAGTAGTAATAATCTAGTCTAATCATAGTAGTAATAATCTAGTCTAATCATAGTAGTAATAATCTAGTCTAATCATAGTAGTAATAATCTAGTCTAATCATAGTAGTAATAATCTAGTCTAATCATAGTAGTAATAATCTAGTCTAATCATAGTAGTAATAATCTAGTCTAATCATAGTAGTAATAATCTAGTCTAATCATAGTAGTAATAATCTAGTCTAATCATAGTAGTAATAATCTAGTCTAATCATAGTAGTAATAATCTAGTCTAATCATAGTAGTAATAATCTAGTCTAATCATAGTAGTAATAATCTAGTCTAATCATAGTAGTAATAATCTAGTCTAATCATAGTAGTAATAATCTAGTCTAATCATAGTAGTAATAATCTAGTCTAATCATAGTAGTAATAATCTAGTCTAATCATAGTAGTAATAATCTAGTCTAATCATAGTAGTAATAATCTAGTCTAATCATAGTAGTAATAATCTAGTCTAATCATAGTAGTAATAATCTAGTCTAATCATAGTAGTAATAATCTAGTCTAATCATAGTAGTAATAATCTAGTCTAATCATAGTAGTAATAATCTAGTCTAATCATAGTAGTAATAATCTAGTCTAATCATAGTAGTAATAATCTAGTCTAATCATAGTAGTAATAATCTAGTCTAATCATAGTAGTAATAATCTAGTCTAATCATAGTAGTAATAATCTAGTCTAATCATAGTAGTAATAATCTAGTCTAATCATAGTAGTAATAATCTAGTCTAATCATAGTAGTAATAATCTAGTCTAATCATAGTAGTAATAATCTAGTCTAATCATAGTAGTAATAATCTAGTCTAATCATAGTAGTAATAATCTAGTCTAATCATAGTAGTAATAATCTAGTCTAATCATAGTAGTAATAATCTAGTCTAATCATAGTAGTAATAATCTAGTCTAATCATAGTAGTAATAATCTAGTCTAATCATAGTAGTAATAATCTAGTCTAATCATAGTAGTAATAATCTAGTCTAATCATAGTAGTAATAATCTAGTCTAATCATAGTAGTAATAATCTAGTCTAATCATAGTAGTAATAATCTAGTCTAATCATAGTAGTAATAATCTAGTCTAATATATTGGTCTAAGGAGGAGAAAAATTTGCGTTAAAGTATCTAGTAATTATAAATCTTGATACTTATATGTGTAGGCCACACGTACACAGAGGACAAGTTTATACATAGAAACGAATTATTAAATTATGAAAAAAAAATACTTAAGATACTATATATCAATTACTTTATGTAATAAATAATTGCTTAGTTTTGTTTAGCAAAAAACATGTTATCATATTTATTATAAAATAAATAAATAAATTTCTTCACGCAATTTCCAATACAGGGGTAGACATAGGTCTAGTCTAGACCATTTAGTCCCTTCGACCCACCTTCCACCGAAGATATTTTCGGGACAACGTGACAGGTGGTGAGCCCGTCGCCGTCTTTATATCCAAGCCAACGACATTCGTACATAGGTTTTTGAAAAACCTATTAGTATGAGCCTGCTAACTGGGGATCGGACTCGGGTCAAATGGCTCGAAATTCCGACCACCCAACCACTCGGCTATCGTGACCTATAAATTGATATCTAATAAAAAGTTCCATTTTTACTTTCCTTTTATCCTCTATTTTGGTACTAAATAAAATTTTAGTGATCAAAATTAAAGCACGTTTTCACTTTGAAGTTGTTTTTTTTTTAAGAAAAACAGGTATTGAATTTTTGATACGGAAGGTTCGATAAGCTTATTGAAGCTACAATGTTGAATATTGATGAATGTCAGACTTTAAAAGGTTATCTTAAGAAGAAAATCGAAATGATGTTGATATTTTTTAAGCCATTCAAGTAAGTCTTTTAAAAAATTAGACTACTTTTTGCGGTTTATTCTGATAAGATGTTCTATGAATTTCTTAAAGAAATCCCTTTGAAGAGGAAAATTGGTATTGAAATTTAATTTTCTTTTGAGATCATTCAATATATTTGCAACGGGGATTCGGAGAAAAGTTAATTGTTTATTAAATAATTTGGTTTTGTTTGTATTTATTTATTAAAAAAAAATAAAAAAATATCTTCACGCCATTCTCAATACAGGAGTAGACCGAGGTCTAGTCTAGACAATAAAGTCCCTTTAACTCACCTTCCACCGAAGATATTTCGGGACAACGTGACAGGTGGTGAGCCCGTCGCCGTCTTTATGTCCAAGCCAACGATATGAATTGTTCATAGGTTTTGAAAAAAACCCATTAGTACTGCCACCTGGGGATCGAACGGGTCTCTCGACTCGAAATTCCGACCACCCTCCTACTCGGCTATCGTGACTTCTGTTGTACCTGTCTAATTTATTTAATAACTTTAATTAAAAGTCATGATTTCAACCCCATTTAATAATATTTAAAAGGGACGAAGAAAGAACGAAGTTATTTTAGATGTGGACAGGCGTGTCGCTGCCGGGAACAAAGTCAATGGTGCCCTGACTGCGTTAGTCAAAAGGCAAGGCGTAGTGAAAAGTGCACGCCTTGCAATACATAACGCAGTGTTGGTACCGACTTTGTTATATGGCAGCGAAACCTGGGTATGCCAGAAGAAGCATAAAAGCAGGCTGAATGCAGTGGGGATGCGATCTCTTTGTCAAATGTGCGGCCTTACCATGGCCGACCGAAAGCGAAACTAAGAGATTCGCAATATGGCAGGTTTGAAAGATGACCTTGTCACAAAAAAGGATAAGGGCGTGGTTCGATGGTTTGTGTACGTTGAGCGAATGAGTGAAGACCAAATGGTGAAGAAAATATATAGCGCGAAAGTTAATATTAAAAGGTAGATGTCGAGGTAGACCGAGATTAAATTAAAGACCATGTGAGCAAATTGCTCGAAGAGGGAGGGTCAAAGTCTTATGGCGCATTGAACTGATGTTGGGCTCGCAACGAAAAAAATTTACGATGTTTCGCCACGTGTCGTTATGGTCACTGAAATGCTTTCGCATAAATCTGGGACCCCACCCGCTCTCATCGCCCTATGTAACCACTCTCTTCGAGATAGATTTTGTCTCATTCCTTCCTGGCCAGACTCACCGTAACATGTTTATACATACTTTATTGTACATCACTAATAAATGATTACAAAGTTAATCCAAAACACAGCTTAAAATACAGGCACAATAAGTCCGTCTTATCGCTAAAAACGATATCTTTCAGACAACCTACAAAGGTCATGGAAAATTAATAGTGGCACGTAACATGGAACACCTTCAACATCCAATTGGGCTACTGAGTCCTCCATGTTCATAACACAGAGGCCATGGGGTTCAGGTAGGCGGTTTTCTCATTAATCATAGCTTTAATTTGGTTTTGATGAAATCTTTATAATAATATAAATAATAACTCTAGAGAATGAACAACGTCAAAAAAGTTTTAAAAGTTTTATTTTCGGCCTTTGTTGTAGTTTTAATTATGGTAGTTTGCGTTAAATTCAAATTAACAATTCTAAATTTGTTGAGCAAAGAGTTTTGTAGGAAAATAAAACTTTTTCGCAAATTAACCTTCCGTGAAACGCCCTCATATGATGTGGATAAGTAATTTGGAAACTTTCCTAATGTCGCCTCCGCGTGGGGTTTTATGATAAGGATTCATTTTATCATTTTGTACATATTAATGCGTAGTCATAACTCATAAAAATAACCACACACAGTGCGTGTGTGTACTTATGTACGCCAGTATAAAGTAATTAATTACACTTCTTATGCGTAACAAAACAAAAATAACTCAATTTCAATATTTATTTATTTAAATATATTTCTATGTTAGCATCGTTGACTTGGACGCTAGAACAATAATAAAATGTGGTTTAAACACAAAGCTTACAATGCTTTTTTCCCAACTAATAAAAAACTATGTGTATAGCAAAGAACTTCTGTCTAGTAGTTTCGAGAGATTAGTCGAAATTTCATTTCTGTTAAAGATATTTTTTAACTTAATGACAATCCTTATGTATTCAAATGTTACAATTTGTATTACTTCTACTCTTTTCAACTTCAAGGCCTCCACTTGAGTCTACAGAAGAAGGCTGATGGCTGTGTGCCTTCACAGATTATTCTGTAGAGATCCTTGCCAATAGTATCCCTAGTTTTGTCCTCTTTTTGGGACCTAAGATCGATATAAGATTGGGCACTTATAAAATATTTTTTCTTCGTGAAAAACCTTTACTTCGTGTACCCTGTATTGGGAATTGCGTGAAGATATTTATTTATTTAAATATATTTCTATGTTAGCATCGTTGACTTGGACGCTAGAACAATAATAAATGTTGAAACCGCTAAAATTAATGACTTCCATACATAATCAAACGAAAGCCAGTAGGATGGAAACGGTATTTAGTAGATTGATGTTCATTACCAATTTAAACACATAGTTCAACATAAGTTCACTAGTAAACGATTTCGAATTAAAATAAATTAATTTCCTTATAACCCTTAGGGTACGTACAATCAAATTAATGTACCCAGTTCCTGCATCGCTCGCACTCCGCTTGTGTGCTTATGTCGTTTGATTCTGGGTGCAACTTTGTGGAAGTCATCATTAAATATATTTTAATTACCTAGTAGCCTTTTCTCAAATTCTTTTACAAGCACACACTCTCAAAGTCTTATGGCGCATTGAACTGATGTTGGGCTCGCAACGAAAAAAATTTACGATGTTTCGCCACGTGTCGTTATGGTCACTGAAATGCTTTCGCATAAATCTGGGACCCCACCCGCTCTCATCGCCCTATGTAACCACTCTCTTCGAGATAGATTTTGTCTCATTCCTTCCTGGCCAGACTCACCGTAACATGTTTATACATACTTTATTGTACATCACTAATAAATGATTACAAAGTTAATCCAAAACACAGCTTAAAATACAGGCACAATAAGTCCGTCTTATCGCTAAAAACGATATCTTTCAGACAACCTACAAAGGTCATGGAAAATTAATAGTGGCACGTAACATGGAACACCTTCAACATCCAATTGGGCTACTGAGTCCTCCATGTTCATAACACAGAGGCCATGGGGTTCAGGTAGGCGGTTTTCTCATTAATCATAGCTTTAATTTGGTTTTGATGAAATCTTTATAATAATATAAATAATAACTCTAGAGAATGAACAACGTCAAAAAAGTTTTAAAAGTTTTATTTTCGGCCTTTGTTGTAGTTTTAATTATGGTAGTTTGCGTTAAATTCAAATTAACAATTCTAAATTTGTTGAGCAAAGAGTTTTGTAGGAAAATAAAACTTTTTCGCAAATTAACCTTCCATGAAACGCCCACATATGATGTGGATAAGTAATTTGGAAACTTTCCTAATGTCGCCTCCGCGTGGGGTTTTGTGATGAGGATTCATTTTATGATTTTGTTCATATTAATGCGTATTCATAACTCATAAAAATAACCACACAGTGTGTGTGTGTACTTCTGTACGCGAGTAAAAAAGTAATTAATTACACTTCTTTCGCGTAACAAAACAAAAATAACTCAATTTCAATATTTATTTATTTATTTATTTATTTATTTATTTATTTATTTATTTATTTATTTATTTATTTAAATATATTTCTATGTTAGCATCGTTGACTTGGACGCTAGAACAATAATAAATGTGGTTTAAACACAAAGCTATGTAATGCTCCTAACTAATAAAAAACTATGTGTATAGCAAAGAACTTCTGTCTAGTAGTTTCGAGAGATTAGTCGAAAGTTCATTGCTGTTAAAAATATTCTTTAACTTAAAGACAATCCTTATGTATTCAAATGTTACAATTTGTATTACTTCTACTCTTTTCAACTTCAAGGCCTCCACTTGAGTCTACAGAAGAAGGCTGATGGCTGTGTGCCTTCACAGATTATTCTGTAGAGATCCTTGCCAATAGTATCCCTAGTTTTGTCCTCTTTTGGGACCTAAGATCGATATAAGATTGGGCACTTATAAAATATTTTTCTTCGTGAAAACCTTTACTGTGTACCCTGTATTGGGAATTGCGTGAAGATATTTATTTATTTAAATATATTTCTATGTTAGCATCGTTGACTTGGACGCTAGAACAATAATAAATGTGGTTTAAACACAAAGCTAATGCTTTTCTCCTAACTAATAAAAAACTATGTGTATAGCAAAGAACTTCTGTCTAGTAGTTTCGAGAGATTAGTCGAAATTTCATTTCTGTTAAAGATATTTTTTAACTTAATGACAATTTTAAGGTGTTCAAATGTTATAATTTTTATCACTTCCACTCTTTTCAACTTCAAGGCCTCCACTTGAGTCTACAGAAGAAGGCTGATGGCTGTGTGCCTTCACAGATTATTGTGTAAAGATCCTTGCCAATAGTATCCCTGGTTTTGTCCTCTTTTTGGGACCTAAGTTCGATATAATATTGGGCACTAATAAAATATTTTTTCTTTGTGAAAAAGTACCCTGTATTGGGAATTGCGTGAAGATATTTATTTATTTATTCTACTTCAAAATTACGTTTTTTTGGCGAAAAATCATATCTGCGATTTGTACAACCAGACACAATCTGCGGTGGAGAATAATTCAAGCTACAAAGGAGTTGGCCGTTCGCCATATAAATGTTGAAACCGCTAAAATTAATGACTTCCATACATAATCAAACGAAAGCCAGTAGGATGGAAACGGTATTTAGTAGATTGATGTTCATTACCAATTTAAACACATAGTTCAACATAAGTTCACTAGTAAACGATTTCGAATTAAAAATAAATTAAAACATATATATCACAAGTAAAATAAAGTCACGATAGCCTTTAGATATATAGTTAGTTGGGATAGATAGTTGAGTGGTCGGAATTTCGAGTCGAAAGACCCGAGTTCGATCCCCAGATGGCAGTACCAATGAGTTTTTCAAAAACTTATGTACGAATTTCATCGTTGGCTTGGACATAAAGACGGCGAAGGGCTCACCACCTGTCACGTTGTCCCGAAAATATCTTCGGTGGAAGGTGGGTCATAGGGACATATATTACCTTTCAGCGATAAGGTCCCCTATTTGTACTTCTAATGTTATTCACATGTAAAACGTCTTTCTGATTTTTTTAGTACAATAAAGTGTAAAAATAAATAAATAAGTTTCTTCACGCAATTCCCAATACAGGGGTAGACATAGGTCTAGTCTAGACCATTTAGTCCCTTCGACCCACCTTCCACCGAAGATATTTTCGGGACAACGTGACAGGTGGTGAGCCCGTCGCCGTCTTTATATCCAAGCCAACGATATGAATTGTTCATAGGTTTTGAAAACCTATTGGTATGAGCCTGCTAACTGGGGATCGGACTCGGGTCAAATGACTCGAAATTCCGACCACCCAACCACTCGGCTATCGTGACCTATAAATTGATATCTAATAAAAAGTTCCATTTTTACTTTCCTTTTATCCTCTATTTTGGTACTAAATAAAATTTTAGTCATCAAAATTAAAGCACGTTTTCACTTTGAAGTTGTTTCTTTTTTTAAGAAAATCAGGTATTGAATTTTTAATACGGAAGGTTCGATAAGCTTATTGAAACTACAATGTTGAATATTGATGAATGTCAGACTTTAAAAGGTTATCTTAAGAAGAAATGATGTTGATATTTTTTAAGCCATTCAAGTAAGTCTTTTAAAAAATTAGACTACTTTTTGCGGTTTATTCTGATAAGATGTTCTAAGAATTTCTTAAGGAAATCCCTTTGAAGAGGAAAATTGGTATTGAAATTTAATTTTCTTTTGAGATCACTCAAGATATTTGCAACGCGGATTTGGGGAAAAGTTGATTGTTTATTAAAGAATTTGGTTTTGTTTGTATTTATTTATTAAAAAAAAATAAAAAAATATCTTCACGCCATTCCCAATACAGGAGTAGACCGAGGTCTAGTCTAGACAATAAAGTCCCTTTAACTCACCTTCCACCGAAGATATTTCGGGACAAAGTGACCGGTGGTGAGGCCGTCGCCGTCTTTACGTCCAAGCCAACGATATGAATTGTTCATAGGTTTTGAAAAAAACCCATTAGTACTGCCACCTGGGGATCGAACGGGTCTCTCGCTCGAAATTCCGACCACCCTTCTACTCGGCTATCGTGACTTCTGTTGTACCTGTCTAATTTATTTAATAACTTTTATTAAAAGTGATTTCAACCCCATTTAATAATATTTAAAAGGGACGAAGAAAGAACGAAGTTATTTTAGATGTGGACAGGCGTGTCGCTGCCGGGAACAAAGTCAATGGTGCCCTGACTGCGTTAGTCAAAAGGCAAGGCGTAGTGAAAAGTGCACGCCTTGCAATACATTACGCAGTGTTGGTACCGACTTTGTTATATGGCAGCGAAACCTGGGTATGCCAGAAGAAGCATAAAAGCAGGCTGAATGCAGTGGAGATGCGATCTCTTTGTCAAATGTGCGGCCTTACCATGGCCGACCGAAAGCGAAACTAAGAGATTCGCAATATGGCAGGTTTGAAAGATGACCTTGTCACAAAAAAGGATAAGGGCATGCTTCGATGGTTTGTGTACGTTGAGCGAATGAGTGATGACCAAATGGTGAAGAAAATATATAGCGTGAAAGTTAATATTAAAAGGTGTCGAGGTAGACCGAGACTAACTTTCAAAGACCATGTGAGCAAATTGCTCGAAGAGGGGAGGGTCAAGAGTACTTGGATACCTAGACGTGGATGAAGAAGATGATGAATCTGAAAGCAGCGAAAGAAGTATGTAGTGATCGTGACACTTGGCGATCTGTTCTCTCTGGCACAATCCCTGATGGGGTACCGTCAGGGATTGTGCCAGATCTCAGGATTTATGCTCAGATATTAGGTCCCGGGTTCGATTCCCGGTCAGGTCAATAATGTATGAAACACTTTCTACATTTACTTTTTTCTGGGCGTTTGTGCATGTGTGTAAGTACCTTACAGTGTGAGTTACTTGGAATCAGAGCAATGTATGCGATGTTATTCCTATCGATGTATGTATTTATTTAAAACTATCAAGTACAACGTACAGCTATGTCGATTGCCACGGAGCTGCGGATGGTTTTGTTGCTGATTCTATAAAATAGCATAACATTACCATATCATTAAAAATATAACATCAAAATATTACAACGAGAATAATTTATGTGTTTAATATGCTCGAGAGAAATATCCAAGAATATTTCTTTGTATAATATTAATGGCTGAGAGGCACGTGATACAATTTTTATGAATGTAATATTCTTATTAATATTGTGAGACGAGCTCTTACATAATAGACACGAAAAGATTCCTCAGTTATCGCAAGATATTAAAAGTGACGTAAAAAAACCATTGAAAGAAAATTAATAAGAGCGATGTAAATTATTTAAGTAATTCACAAAAATATTTGAATCATTCTAAACTAGAATTTTTCACATTAAGAATATAGAGGATTACACCCAAAATTTATTGAAGTGTTAATCTTATTTAGTCTAAAAAAGAAATATTAAATTTTAATTATCACACTACAAATTTCGTTGAACGATTGAGGTGAATGATATCCAACTTATATCTTCACGCAATTCCCAATACAGGGGTAGACATAGGTCTAGTCTAGACAATAAAGTCCCTTTAACTCACCTTCCACCGAAGATATTTCGGGACAAAGTGACCGGTGGTGAGGCCGTCGCCGTCTTTATGTCCAAGCCAACGATATGAATTGTTCATAGGTTTTGAAACCCATTAGTACTGCCACCTGGGGATCGAACGGGTCTCTCGCTCGAAATTCCGACCACCCAACCACTCGGCTATCGTGACTTCTGTTGTACCTGTCTAATTTATTTAATAACTTTTATTAAAAGTGATTTCAACCCCATTTAATAATATTTAAAAGGGACGAAGAAAGAACGAAGTTATTTTAGATGTGGATAGGCGTGTCGTTGCCGGGAACAAAGTCAATGGTGCCCTGACTGCGTTAGTCAAAAGGCAAGGCGTAGTGAAAAGTGCACGCCTTGCAATACATTACGCAGTGTTGGTACCGACTTTGTTATATGGCAGCGAAACCTGGGTATGCCAGAAGAAGCATAAAAGCAGGCTGAATGCAGTGGAGATGCGATCTCTTTGTCAAATGTGCGGCCTTACCATGGTTGACCGAAAGCGAAACTAAGAGATTCGCAATATGGCAGGTTTGAAAGATGACCTTGTCACAAAAAGGATAAGGGCATGCTTCGATGGTTTGTGTACGTTGAGCGAATGAGTGAAGACCAAATGGTGAAGAAAAATATATAGCGTGAAAGTTAATATTAAAAGGTGTCGAGGTAGACCGAGACTAACTTTCAAAGACCATGTGAGCAAATTGCTCGAAGAGGGAGGGTCAAGAGTACTTGGATACCTAGACGTGGATGAAGAAGATGATGAATCTGAAAGCAGCGAAAGAAGTATGTAGTGATCGTGACACTTATGATTCAGTTTTGGCACAATCCCTGATGGGTACCGTCAGGGATTGTGCCAGATCTCAGGATTTATGCTCAGATATTAGGTCCCGGGTTCGATTCCCGGTCAGGTCAATAATGTATGAAACACTTTCTACATTTACTTTTTCTGGGCGTTTGTGCATGTGTAAGTACCACAGTGTGAGTTACTTGAATCAGAGCAATGTATGCGATGTTATTCCTATCGATGTATGTATTTATTTAAAACTATCAAGTACAACGTACAGCTATGTCGATTGCCACGGAGCTGCGGATGGTTTTGTTGTTGATTCTATAAAATAGCATAACATTACCATATCATTAAAAATATAACATCAAAATAATACAACGAGAATAATTTATGTGTTTAATATGCTCGAGAGAAATATCCAAGAATAATTCTTTGTATAATATTAATGGCTGAGAGGCACGTGATACAATTTTTATGAATGTAATATTCTTATTAATATTGTGAGACGAGCTCTTACATAATAGACACGAAAAGATTCCTCAGTTATCGCAAGATATTAAAAGTGACGTAAAAAAACCATTGAAAGAAAATTAATAAGAGCGATATAAATTATTTAAGAAATTCACAAAAATATTTGAATAATTTTAAACTAGAATTTTTCGAGATAAGAATCTAGAGGATTACACCCAACATTTATTGAAGTGTTAATCATATTTAATCTAAAAAAGAAATAAAAAATTTTAATTTGCACACTTTAAATTTCGTTGAACGATCGAGGTGAATGATATCCAACTTATATCTTCACGCAATTCCCAATACAGGGGTAGACAGAGGTCAAGTATAGACAATTAAGTCCCTTTGACCCACCTTCCACCGAAATTTTGAATAGATGGGACTTAGTTTCTTTTACTAAAAAGGAATATTAAATAAATTCCTTTTTTAGTAAAAGAAACTAAGGCAACCCTTTAAGTCTCAAATGTTCGGTACGGTATGAATTACTTCCGGTAAGAATTCATGCGAGTTGGAACCCATAAAAATTGGATTTTATATAGGTGAAAATTATCACATAATGTTTTATGTACAGGAACATGCATCTTAAAAGGTTATATTGTAGAAAACTTTAACTTAATAAAGTCATTAATTCTCGAAGTAGATATTTAAGATGATAAAATTTAGTATACTATACATATATATCAGACAGAAATATTTGAGAAAGAAAGATAAATCCTTAGTAGCTATTTACAATATTACATAATTTTGATTAAACGATGAAAGTAATCCATTAATTTCTTATAAAAAACCCTGCCCTTTATTTTATATTATTTATAAAATAAAGGGCAGGTTCTTATTTCGTTTAGTCACGGAAATACAGCCAGTTTTCTTGATACCACAAGTGTTTAAATTTTCTTTAATTTAATAATTATTTTTTGTTAATGATTTATAAGAAAGTAATGCTTAGAGCCAGTTAATGCGAAGAAAGCTTATTTGACGTCAGATTCAGGAGACAGAATTTTTCGCGCCGGCATCACAAAAGCTAAGGCAATATTAATTATTCCAGTTAAATGAACTAAGAATATTAAATGAAGCCTTGAAAGTTATCGCGTGACTGTCATCGTAGAAAAAGCTTTGTTATATACTTTACTGAAGTAAGTTTCCAGTAAGAAATTTATTATGCACATAATATACTAAAAAATGCTTCTTCAGCGATAACTCGGTATCATTATTACAATAGAATTTTAGGACTATATTTATAATGATACAGTATTGCACGAATGACAGAACGACTGAACACGAGTCTTCTGGATTCAGTTTCTGATTATTCTGGCCACTATATCCTAGCTGAAAAGTTTTGTTGCACTTTGGTGCAAATAGTAGGTAGCCCTGACTTGTGGTTCTGGCGTAAAAATATACCATCCCAATTTCTTCCCCTGGATGTCGTAAAAGGCGACTAGGGAACTCGAAAAAGCAATTGGCTACAAACTGGTGGCGGGATAACCATGTAGAAAAATACTAAAGCAAAATTTAGCAGATTGGTGACGGTTAGCAGCGTCTAGGGAGCGAATTATCTAGTACTAGTAGCCAATTCGCACGCCAAGATTGGAGATTAACGCAAACCCTCCTTTTGGACGGAAGAAGCCGTGGCATGTAGTGGACTTTTATAGGCTGTAAATAGAGCCAGGATGATTACAAGCTCAAATATAAATTCCAAGGATTGACCAGGTACAGCTTAAAACTATTAAACATGAGTGAAAAAGGTTTTTTCTCCTATTAGACATCACAACTGTTATTCAAATTAAATTATATTACAAAACTGTTAAAATAAGGTTTACTTGACGAAAAAATAATAATACGAAGAAATATCCTCAGAGACTTTTTAAGCAAAATAAAGTAATGTAATTAAAACTTCTTCAACTAAATTAGATTTAAAAAAAAGTTATGGACACGCTCTAACGGTATAAAAAATAAGTCATTGCTTAAAAAATTAAATTTTATTCGAAAATTATCATGTTTGCAATTGACTGACAAACATGATCGAAATGAAAGTCCTTTATAAACAAGTCTTTGCTTAACCTGTGTTAGGTTGGGTAAGTTACTAAAGGAAGGTCTCGAAATTTAATTAAACACGACTTCTGTAGGGTTCCCATTGCCTACACAGTAACAGATTTGTCACAATCCCTTTTTTTTTCAAACAGACACTTTAACGTCTATTCCAACAGTTCACTTCAATCATTAGCTTGAGTGAGGTGCGAAGTAGCGAGCGGGTATCGACAGATTGCACTTATCTATATGTACTAATGTGGCTAATACTCTTGTAGTATTGATTTAAGTTATTTTATACTTACACTTAATATTACATACCCTAAAATTGCTACATAGAGTATATTTATGTATTACCTGGCTACAGAAACAAAAACCTATTTGGCATTTTAAACCTAAGTAAAGTCACGACAGCCGAGTGGTTGGGTGGTCGGAATTACGAGTCGAGAGACCCGAGTTCGATCCCCAGGTGGCAGGCTCGTACCAATGGGTTCTTCAAAACTTATTTACGAATCATATCGTTGGCTTGGACATACAGACGGCGACGGGCTCACCACCTGTCACGTTGTCCCGAAAAATATCTTCGGTGGAAGGTGGGTCGAAGGGACTATTTTGAATTGCATGAATATATTAATTTGTTGTACTATTTATAACATTATAAACAAGGTAAGTATATCATATTTAAAAAAAAAATCTACAAAACTCATTATCATTCTTTGACTTAGAGGTGATTGGACGCCCACGCAATTCATTTTCAGTAATTTAGGCATCTGTTTAATAATTCCGAATTTATGATTGAAAATATAAACTTAAATAACTTCAACAACCAACAAGATTATTGTTTGATTGTAATAATATTCACAGTTGGAAGATGAAGTTTAGAAATTTATTATAATAATAATTATATCTTCACGACATTCCCAATACAGGGGTTGACAGAGGTCTAGTCTAGACAATTAATTTCCTTCGACCCACCTTTCACCGAAGATATTTTTGGGACAACGTGACAAGTGGTGAGGTCGTCGCCGTCTTTATATCCAAGCCAATGATATGAATCGTACATAGGTCTAGAAATTTGTAGTGACTATTAATACCACTACGCTTATCTTAATTACTTTCCGAATTAATATTATTTAATACATAGCTAAGGGGGTAATTGTTGTGATGTTTGCGAACCATGTAGAGAAAGTAGTACACGTTGTTTTGAGGGTGAAAGAAAAAATAAATCTCATAATATTAAAATGAATACATAAATATTTAAATATAAAAATAGCGTTGTCGTTCGTCACTTCGTCACTGTGTGGCAGGCTGGTGGCACTTTGAAGCTCACCACCTGTCACGTTGTCCCGAAAATATCTTCGGTGGAAGGTGGGTCGAAGGGACTATTTTGAATTGCATGAATATATTAATTTGTTGTACTATTTATAACATTATAAACAAGGTAAGTATATCATATTTAAAAAAAATCTACAAAACTCATTATCATTCTTTGACTTAGAGGTGATTGGACGCCCACGCAATTCATTTTCAGTAATTTAGGCATCTGTTTAATAATTCCGAATTTATGATTGAAAATATAAACTTAAATAACTTCAACAACCAACAAGATTATTGTTTGATTGTAATAATATTCAAAGTTGGAAGATGAAGTTTAGAAATTTATTATAATAATAATAATACGAAGAAATATCCTCAGAGACTTTTAAGCAAAATAAATTAAAACTTCTTCAACTAAATTAGATTTAAAAAAAGTTATGGACACGCTCTAACGGTATAAAAAATAAGTCATTGCTTAAAAAATTAAATTTTATTCGAAAATTATCATGTTTGCAATTGACTGACAAACATGATCAAAATGAAAGTCCTTTATAAACAAGTCTTTGCTTAACCTGTGTTAGGTTGGGTAAGTTACTAAAGGAAGGTCTCGAAATTTAATTAAACACGACTTCTGTAGGGTTCCCATTGCCTACACAGTAACAGATTTGTCACAATCCCTTTTTTTTTTTCAGACACTTTAACGTCTATTCTAACAGTTCACTTCAATCATCAGAGTGAGGTGCGAAGTACCGAGCGGGTATCGACAGATTGCACTTATCTATATGTACTAATGTGGCTAATACTCTTGTAGTATTGATTTAAGTTATTTTATACTTACACTTAATATTACATACCCTAAAATTGCTACATGGAGTATATTTATGTATTACCTGGCTACAGAAACAAAAACCTATTTGGCATTTTAAACCTAAGTAAAGTCACGACAGCCGAGTGGTTGGGTGGTCGGAATTACGAGTCGAGAGACCTGAGTTCGATCCCCAGGTGGCAGGCTGGTGGCACTTTGAAGCTCACCACCTGTCACGTTGTCCCGAAAATATCTTCGGTGGAAGGTGGGTCGAAGGGACTATTTTGAATTGCATGAATATATTAATTTGTTGTACTATTTATAACATTATAAACAAGGTAAGTATATCATATTTAAAAAAAAAAATCTACAAAACTCATTATCATTCTTTGACTTAGAGGTGATTGACGCCCACGCAATTCATTTTCAGTAATTTAGGCATCTGTTTAATAATTCCGAATTTATGATTGAAAATATAAACTTAAATAACTTCAACAACCAACAAGATTATTGTTTGATTGTAATAATATTCAAAGTTGGAAGATGAAGTTTAGAAATTTATTATAATAATAATTATATCTTCACGCAATTCCCAATACAGGGGTAGACAGAGGTCGAGTCTAGACAATTAAGTCCCTTCGACCCACCTTTCACCGAAGATATTTTTGGGACAACGTGACAAGTGGTGAGGTCGTCGCCGTCTTTATATCCAAGCCAATGATATGAATCGTACATAGGTCTAGAAATTTGTAGTGACTATTAATACCACTACGCTTATCTTAATTACTTTCCGAATTAATATTATTTAATACATAGCTAAGGGGGTAATTGTTGTGATGTTTGCGAACCATGTAGAGAAAGTAGTACACGTTGTTTTGAGGGTGAAAGAAAAAATAAATCTCATAATATTAAAATGAATACATAAATATTTAAATATAAAAATAGCGTTGTCGTTCGTCACTTCGTCACTGTGTGGCAGGCTGGTGGCACTTTGAAGCTCACCACCTGTGTTCCAATAATCTTAGGTGTAATTTGGGTCCTAATGACTCACGTTAACCCCTCTGTCTACCTAATAGCCTAGCCGTGGATGCCCAATGCTGCGAGGTATCTACCGCTACCTCCTCCTTTCTATCCTATCGCTATCCTCCTGTGTATGCCTCCTGAGGGCAGTGTACTGTGGAAGACTTTTGCAGGCCGTTAAGTAAAGTAAAAATTTAACTCTTACATTCCAATATGAATATATTGGTTACAAAGCCTCAATTATTTTTACAAATAAAAATATCTGCTTTGTAATTACTTGTTACTAAATATAAATCCTATCGTTTCGTGAATGTAATTTCTTTTGCAAACGTTTAATCTTTGTCGTAAAGCTTCAAAGAACTTCTGACTACAGATTTCATTGAACGCTGTTCTACGGTAAAATGAAAATGAACAAACATAATTTATCAATAAACAAAACTTATTTATAGGGACTAAATGTTATTGCATAATATATGGCATAAAAAGTAAGAACAATGATGGCATTGTAACAATTGTAACTGGTTATTAGATTTCAACTTCTGAAAACGATAAATAAATAAATAAAATAATATATATATAAAAAAAATATGTCTTCACGCAATTCCCAATACAGGGGTAGACAGAGGTCGAGTCTAGACAATTAAGTCCCTTCGACCCACCTTTCACCGAAGATATTTTCGGGACAACGTGACAGGTGGTGAGCCCGTCGCCGCCTTTATGTCCAAGCCAATGATATGAATCGTACATAGGTCTAGAAATTTGTAGTGACTATTAATACCACTACGCTTATCTTAATTACTTTCCGAATTAATACTATTTAATACATAGCTAAGGGGGTAATTGCTGTGATGTTTGCGAACCATGTAGAGAAAGTAGTACACGTTGTTTTGAGGGTGAAAGAAAAAATAAATCTCATAATATTAAAATGAATACATAAATATTTAAATATAAAAATAGCGTGTTCGTCACTGTGTGGCAGGCTGGTGGCACTTTGAAGCTCACCACCTGTGTTCCAATAATCTTAGGTGTAATTTGGGTCCTAATGACTCATGTTAACCCCTCTGTCTACCTAATAGCCTAGCCGTGGATGCCCAATGCTGCGAGGTATCTACCGCTACCTCCTCCTTTCTATCCTATCGCTATCCTCCTGTGTATGCCTCCTGAGGGCAGTGTACTGTGGAAGACTTTTGCAGGCCGTTAAGTAAAGTAAAAATTTAACTCTTACATTCCAGTATGAATATATTGGTTACAAAGCCTCAATTATTTTTACAAATAAAAATATCTGCTTTGTAATTACTTGTTACTAAATATAAATCCTATCGTTTCGTGAATGTAATTTCTTTTGCAAACGTTTAATCTTTGTCGTAAAGCTTCAAAGAACTTCTGACTACAGATTTCATTGAACGCTGTTCTACGGTAAAATGAAAATGAACAAACATAATTTACCAATAAATAAAACTTATTTATAGGGGCTAAATGTTATAGCATAATATATGGCATAAAAAGTAAGAACAATGATGGCATTGTAACAATTGTAACTGGTTATTAGATTTCAACTTCTGAAAACGATAAATAAAACATAAAAAAAATATAGTTACCTTATAGTTACGGTACGTACTTCCTTGGTTTTAAGTACGAAAGTACGATTCATATGAAAGTATATGGCAGGAAAGAAGCACATAGTTTTTGTTTCAATACCTTCCTCTAGTACGTTACTTTTGTTTAGAAAATTCTATAAAGCATTTTATGAAAATAATAAAAAAAGTTTATGTCAATGTTCGAATGAATTCGGTCTAGACGACTATATCTTTCAGAAACGACAATTTATTCCCCGTTATTAATAATTTCAAGCAGCTAATTCATCCACACGAGAGTTTAATAACACGTTACTAATACCTAAACATTAATTATATTTTGACAGTTGTAATTTAGTATAAGCCTGGCTTGGGACAACATTACCCTTATGTTCTGTGGAAAGAGATTAAAATGATCCCTTTGTTTCAGTGAAAATTATGATATTCAGAAATTTATTTTGTATTCGAAATTATTACGTCTTTAAACAATATTAAGATATATATTTCTTTTTACTTTATAATTGATTAGGGACTTAAATTAGAACAATATGTAATTTAAAAAAAAAAGTTTATTTTTTTAATAAATATAAAATAAGTCAGTTTCCGTGCATATAACCAGGAAGAGATCGGAGATCTTAACAATAGGATAGCGAGATGATCGAGATCATCCCGCTATTCCATCTCTGCCAACTCATCATCACCTCTGCCAACATGCAGCGGTGGTCGGTGGTGGATGGTGGAGCTCGGCGCCATCGATCCTCAAACCCCCTTCCCTCGAGAATGAAAACCAACTCCTACCTTTTTGTAATATAACACAAAAGATGCATTTTGACGCTATTTCTCTAGGGAAATTTATATTATCGTAGAAAGTTGAAGATTACTCAAAAGAATGCACTAATTAATTTTTGTCTGAAAAGGTTTCAACAAAATTAGCCATATTTTTTAAATTTATTAGTTTTTTCATACAGCAATAGCACTCTCATAGATCTATTTTATTAATATCTTAAAAGTAGGTACTCGTATCTTTCTTTAAAGATATTCGATATTTAAAATTTTTTTACGGTGCCTTAGCCTTTTACGACGCTGGGAAGGTGAACATAACAGCCTGTATAAGTCCACTGCAGGAAATTATTATTATATTATTAAAGCACGAGTAATTTTACCAATTGTTCACGTAAAGTAATACAAAGATAAGGCCCGATTCTATATAAAATTTTTAGTCTATTAAAACAATATTTCACACAGTCAACTGCATGCTTCTCGAATCTCAAGTCCGCATCAATGTTCGATTTAATTCGTATATAAGTTTTTGAAAAACTCATTGGTACTGCCAACCTGGGGATCAAACTCGGGTCTCTTGACTCGAAATTCTGACCACCCAACCACTCGGCTATCGCGGTAAGCTTGTCAAAACAGTAATAATGATAAAGCAGGTTATACTAAAATAATTGATGTATGTGCGTCCACTGTCAGCCTCTCTGCAAAGAGGATATAATCGCCACGTTTGGCAAACGGGTTGTCAATCGCAGTGAGAGGAGTTTTCCCGTTACCGTTTAATTTTATTCAGCTCTATTAATTTTCTAGATGTTTACTTTACTATCTGTTGGTAGTTATTAAATAATATATTTTTGTTTATATTTATATTTACATCAGTAAATATATAAAGTCACGATAGCCGAGTGGTTGGGTGGTCGGAATTACGAGTCGAGAGACCCGAATTTGATACCCAGGTGGCAGGCTCGTACCAATGGGTTTTTCAAAAACTTATTTACGAATCATATCGTTGGCTTGGACATAAAGACGGCCACGGGCTCACCACCTGTCACGTTGTCCCGAAAATATCTTCGGTGGAAGGTGGGTCAAAGGGACTTAATTGTCTAGACTAGACCTCTGTCTATCCCTGTATTGGGAATTGCGTGAAGATATATAATATTTATAATTATTTATAGTCAATATATTTTGGGAAGGACAATGATATATTAAAGATGTATAAGTTTTCAAGGGCCTAAGAGTAGAGTGTAAGTGCACAGAAAAGCTTCACTGCTGGGTTTGAGACCTCTCTCGGATTCGAGAGTTTAAACGAAAATGCTTCATTAAATACTAACGGAACTAAGTAGGACAGTAAAATTTATCTTAGAACTATTAAACTTCGAAGTTACAACATTCTCCTTACAAGGTTCTAGGGTCATCTATATCGGGTCCCTGATATATGCATTTGCTTATCGATAAATAATTGAATGCAGAAAATTAAAAGGAAGGAAATCTTTTAAATGATTCATTTTAGGCAGTAAAATAGTTCAACAACTTATAAAATGACTACAAAAATTTCTCTTTACTATCTTCTTGAACATAAAGTACTAGAGGTGGCAACGAAATTCTTATCGCGAGGCGAATGGTGTGTGCACATAATGTAGGTCTCCTACAATAGTATTGCTGTCAAATGTCTGAGTGAGTGAGTAACAGCTTCTTTGGAATTTCTATGGTTTGAAAATGGATAACACGAAGAGCGACTCTGTAAAGAGACAAACAGGCAACTATAGGATTTGGTCTGCGAGATAATGAGACAGAGAACGTAGGTTATCCTTTTGAAAGTATTACTTTTGAAGTACATGTTCTTTACGCACTTGGGGAGTAAGCTGGTGTCGAGATTTTTCCGAAGGAAAAAAGAACGAAACGGTCAAAGAGAACGGAAGTTAAGATGGAGATAAGTTAGTGAAGATAGAGAAATACGTTTCGTATATTTCAAAAATAATAATGTATGTACATGTATATATTATCGATATATACATCTACAAACATGTATGTATATGGAGTTCTTTATTCTCTTGAAACTATTCATAACTTTTTACAAAAACTTCCACATCGTATTTTGGTTAATTATTTTGATTTCCGCAGCTTTTATGTATGATAAAAATAAACCGGGCACGTTTTAGTAAATTGAATTAGAAGGCGTGACTTGCCTCTTGAACTTGTTATATGTCATAACATTGCACAAACTGTAATTTAGGGAGGCGCAGCAAAATAGGTTAATATCGTTGTCATATTAATTTAATCATCATCATAATATGCACTGAATCAACCTAAAAGTATATCACGGGTATTAGAGGCTGACACTTCATTTTGAAAAATAAATATTCGTATATTTAGTCTAATCATTTTATACACTTAGTAAATTAGCATATGTCTGTACTTTTGTAAATTATACTGAGCTGAGAGAAGCTTTGAAGAGGCTACTGGAAGATGGCAGAATAAACATCTCAAAAAATGCCGCAATTAAGTTTAGCAAGACGGTGATAGGTAGTAGGGGATACAAGGAATCTTCTACAGCGATCGGCATCCCGCGTGGTAAACTTGGCGATTATGTAAAACTTCCTTACAGGCCATTTCCGTGAAATGTGCTAAAAAGGTCGATAAGTAAGTGAGTTCTAGGAAATTTAAAGAAAACTACTTACTATTTCGGTTAACATTTGTGATCTTTTCAGTGGAAATGATTTAGTATTCCCTCGTCGATTGTTTTTGACAAGCAATATTTATGTTTCTCATCGAAAAGAGGCGACTATGGAACTTGAAAAAGTAATTGGCTACAAACTGGTGGCGGGATAACCGTATAGAAAATTACTAAAGCAAAATTTAGCGGACTGGTGACGGGTAGCAGCTTCTAGGGAGCGAATTTTCTAGTACTGCAATCGCCAATTCGCATGCCAAGATTGGAGATTAACGCAAACCCTCCCTTTCGACGGGAGAGGACTATGGCCTGTAGAGGACTTTTATAGGCTGTAAATAGAGTCAGGATGATTACAAGCTCAAATATAAATTCCAAGGATTGACCTGATACAGCTCAAAACTATTAAACATGAGTGAACAAAAGTTTTTTTTCTCCTATAAGACATCACAACTGTTATTCAAATTAAACAATATTACAAAACTGTTAAATTATAATTTTTTATATATACAAAAAATATATAAAAATTATAATATATAAAAATTATAATACGAAGAAATATCCTCAGAGACTTTTTAGGCAAAATAAAGTAATGTAATTAAAACTTCTTCAACTAAATTAGATTTAAAAAAAGTTATGGACACGCTCTAACGGTATAAAAAATAAGTCATTGCTTAAAAAATTTAATTTTATTCGAAAATTATCATGTTCCAATTTTTTACAGATGAAAAGATGAATACTAAGCAAGCTCTGTTAACAATTTGATAATTTAATGACCGACAAACATGATCAAAATGAAAGTCCTTTATAAACAAGTCTTTGCTTAACCTGTGTTAGGTTGGGTAAGGTACTAAAGGAACGTCTCGAAATTTAATTAAACACGACTTCTGTAGGGTTCCCATTGCCTTACAGATTTGACACAATCCCTTTTATTTCAAACAGACACTTTAACGTCTATTCTAACAGTTCACTTCAAACATTTTGAACAAAAACCAATTTGGTATCTTAAACCAAAGTATAGTCACGACAGCCGAGTGGTTGGGTGGTCGGAATTACGAGTCGAGAGACCCGAGTTCGATCCTATCCGATATTAACTATATCGAATAATAGTTATTTTACACTTACACTTAATATTACATACCCTCAAATTGCTACATGAAGTATATTTCTGTATTACCAGGGTACAGAAACAAAAATCTATTCGGTATCTTAATCCAAAGTAAAGTCACGATAGCCGAGTGGTTGGGTGGTCGGAATTACGAGTCTAGAAATTTGTAGTGACTATTATTTAATACCACCACGCTTATCTTAATTACTTTCCGAATTAATATTATTTAATACATAGCTAAGGGGGTAATTTTTGTGATGTTTGCGAACCATGTAGAGAAAGTAGTACACGTAGTTGTGTAGCGTAGTGAATAGTCGTGTAGCGGGTGAAAGACAAAATAAATCTAATAATATTAAAATGAGTACATAAATATTTAAATAAAAAATAGCGTGCCACCAGCCTACCACTGTGTGGTAGGCTGGTGGCACGTAGAAGCTGGTAGGCTCACCACCTAAGTCCCAATAAGCTTAGGTGTAAAGTGGGTACTAATGACTCATGTTAAACCCTCTGTCTACCTAATAGCCGTGGTTGCCCTTTGCTGCGAGGTATCTACAGCTAAAGCTTCAAAAAAATTTCCGACTACAGATTTAATTGAACGCACGTGAATTGTTCCACGGTAAAATGAAAATGAACGATCATAATTTACCAATAAACAAAACTTATTTATAGGGCTAAATGTTATAGCATAGTATTCAGCATAAAAAGAAAGAACAATGAAAGCATTGTAACAATTGTACCTGGTTATTAGACTTCAACCTGAAATCGATAAATAAAACATTTTAAAAATATAGGAACCTTATAGTTACTGGTACGTACTTCCTTGGTTTTAAGTACGAAAGTAAGATTCATATGAAGGTATATGGCTGAACAGAAACCCATAGTTTTTGTTTCAACGCCTTCTTCGATTACGTTACTTTTGTTTAGTTAATTTTATAAATTCTTTTATTAAAAAAATAATAAAGTTTATGCCGATGCTCGAATGAATTCGGTCTAGACGACTATATCTTTCAGAAACGACAATTTATTCCCCGTAATTAATAATTTCAAGCAGCTATTTCATCCACACGAGAGTTTAATAACACGTTACTAATACTTAAACATTGATTATATTTTGACAGTTGTAATTTAGTATAAGCCTGGCTTGGGACAACATTACCCTTATATTCTGTATATTCTGTGGAAAGAGATTAAAATGACCGATCCCTTTGTTTCAGTGAAAATTATGATATTCACAAATTTATTTTGTATTCAAAATTATTTCGTCTTTAAACAATGTTAAGATATATATTTCTTTTTTCTTTATAATTGATTAGGGATTTAAATAAGAACAATATGTAATAAAAAAAAAAAAGTTTACAATGTTTTTATAATAATAAAATACTCGTAAGTCTCGTTAATTGACTCAGGCGTTACTTTGTGGAAATTCATTGTAAAGATGTTATTGAATAATTACTTCGCACCATTACGCATGCAAATATAAAAAGGTATATTTTACTTGGTCCGAAGAGAAGAAGAGCACCACCCTCCCTCCCACAGATGCGTGCATTGTTTTCCACTGTATGCACCACCACTACTACATACAAACCAGGTAACATATACCACCAACGACGGTTTACACCAAAACGCGACACGTGTTTCGCCTCAAAACGAGGCATTATCGAGCGAGTGGACTCTATGATGCGCGACCGCAGAGCGTCCACATAGTGGAATTAGTTTATTAGACCAGGTAACATATACCTTTTTATATTTTCATGCGGAATGGTGCGATGTAATTATTCAATAACAACTTTTCTCGTAAGTCTGTTTCCGCGCATATAACCAGGAAGGAAAGGGATCGGAGATCTTAACGATGGGATAGCGAGATGATCGAGATCATCCCGCTATCCCATCTCTGCTAACATGTAACGGTAGTCGGTGGTGATGGTGGAGCCCGGCACCATCTATCCGTAAACCCCCTTCCCCCGAGAATGAAAACCAACAACTCCTACCTTTTTGTAATATAACACAAAAGATGCATTTTTGACGCTATTACTCTAAGGAAATTTGTATTAACGTGGAAAGTTGAAGATCACTCAAAAGAATGCACTAATTAATTTTTGTCTGAAAAGGTTTCAACAAAATTAGCCATATTTTTTAAATTTATTAGTTTTTTCATACAGCAATAGCACTCTCATAGATCTATTTTATTAATATCTTAAAAGTAGGTACTGGTATCTTTAAAGATATTCGATTTATAAAATTTTTTATGGTGCTTTAGCCTTTTTCGACGCTGGAAAGGTGGACATAACAGCCTGTAAAAGTCCACTGCAGGACATCCGCTTCACCCGGAAGGAGTGTTTGCCTGAGAGACAGGTTGTCGATCGCAGTACCAGACATCTCACATCTTAGATGCTGCTTTGAATTTTTTACATTTTGATCTGGCATTGTTGGGACGAAATTTGCCTCTAAATACTTAAAAACCTTTCCTTTTCGCTTTTCCCGGAGACGATTTAATTTAATAGTACCCGGGCGACGCAACTTAGCGTGGCTTCTTTCGAGTTCATTATAATGTGATGACCTCCCACAGGAAAACTATAAATATAATTTTCTGCGAATGGTGTCATTTTATGTTATTGTTACTGCTTGTTTTATCCTAAGTACCCTTATGAATGTTTTATTTCATTTTAATATTTGACGGCAAACGAAAGAGTATAAATAAGCTACGGTAACCGAGTGGTGGGATGGTCGGAAATCGTATTAGGAGATCCTAGATTCAACCTCTAGGTAACAGCTAATATCAATGAGGTTTTTTCGAAACTTTTGTACAAATACAACTAGCTTACTCAAAACAAATATCAGTGGAAAAACTAAATTATTGGAAAGGCGGAAATACAAAAGATCTAAATCTTTAATACAAAAATTCTTAACATTTCTTTGATGCCCTGATGCTTCAAGTAGAATACTCTGAACGTGCGATAAATATTTTCAATTTTTAAAAGTACAAATTCCTTGTTGGGATCATTTAAATATTTTTTTATTGCTTTACACTTCACTTAGCTTCCCTGTTTAGCTTGGCGATAAAATAAATACAATTTTTAAAAAATACTGTGATAAATTCTTCATAAATAGTGATTTTAATTATTTTGTACCTAAACGAATTTTCTAGGTGTTAGGTATTTTCTAGGTGAATTTTCTAGGTGTTCTATACTTATGTTTATAAACTTGTAAAACAAAACACTATTTAAATAAAATTTTGGCCAATTTATAAATTACAAATGTATAAATTTATAGATTATACAACATCAGATCGTTAAGATTTAGTCGTTAATATTAATCGGATTCAATATATTTAAGATAGGGACTGTAAAATTTATATAGTTTTCCTCTGTGAGCAATGTTTAGTTGGGTAAAATTTCTAATTAAACTAATTACAAATTTTAACCAACATGCGTCGCGCTTTTGCGTTCGAATATTGTAAAAGCTGAACTTTGCGGGCGACTCTGTTTGTTGGAAGGTTATCTATTTAAATTTTATACGTTGCGCGTTACACTTGCTACGGGTCAGTGATATACAAACAACAGTATCATAGCTACGTAAGCTGCAAACGAGAATGATCCCGGCATGCAGATTTATTCGCATTAACTTTTAAATAGAATGAACGTCGCGACGCTTTTATAGACACAAAGTGTTTTTTGAGCGCTCTGTAATGCCTCTTATTATAATGTCTATGGACGTTTGAGTTTTTTACTTTTTTTGAGTTTGATCTTTATTTAAAATGTCATGGTTGCAGAGTACTAAGGTTAATGTATTTAATAAAGGGTGGTATAATTTTTGTTTTTATGCTTCTTCTGTACAACCCAGTACGAGTTCAATGCTGAACATACAGTGAATGATCGTCGGCCATCAGATTAAATTGACACTCCACATTGCTATTCTTAACTGGTAGTTTTCAATATTATTTAGCTATATTAGATAATAAGATATAATAAAGAATAATAAAAAGAAATAAGAGAAACGTTTCAAAAGCTGGAATAAAATTTCCCTTCTGAGACTTTGAGTAGCAAGCCTTGTCCAAATAGTTAAAGTTACACGAAAAAGATGTACAGTGGAATAGTTTCTCTTAACGCGTTAAAAAATCCGTGACAGCACATAACTATCTATCTACACTCAAAATAACTATTTTTTATAGAAAAGGGAGACAAAAGTGCAGGTGGTTTACGTGATGGTAAGTGATTACCACCGCCCATGAACACCAGCAATACCGGAGGAATAGCGGATGCGTTGCCGGCCTTTGAGAAAGGTCCTTTAGGGAAAGGTCCCTTAGTCGTATCGGTCCGGAAAAACCGCTGATGGCAGCTCATTCCACAAAGTGCAAGTGCGTGGCAGAAAATTCCGCGAATAACACACTGTGGTGAAATGCCAAGCATCAAAGTGGTGTTGATGAAATTTTTGATTGTGCCGTAAGGTACGATGGTGAAATTCAGCGACTGAAATAAATCCGAACAATTCCTCGGAGCACCCCCCGTAGTAGATCTTGTAGAAAATGCAAAGAGATGCAACATCTCTTCGCAAAACCAGGGGATCTAGCCGATCGGATAGAGTAAGTATTATAATAGTAGTCTGTCTGTTGGTTCTTGCTAGTCTCTGAAACGGCTGGACCGATTTTGTCAGGACATTCAATGACAGATAGCTAATGTTATAAGGAGTAACACAGGCTACTTTTATTTTAGAAAAAATTAGGGTTCCACGTTAAGTGTTAAACTGCGGGCAAAGCCACGGGGGGCAGTGAGTGTGGAATAAAATTGATTATTCATTGTAACTGCGGTATTCAAATGAGTAATTTAAAGGATTTAAAATATTTATTTAATTGCGTTGCGTTAAAAATCTAAAAGATTCTACAAGTTCACGGCGACGCTTTTCTATTTGCAATTTATAATATAAATAAAAATCTTCTCGCTATTCTCAATACTGGAATAGACAGAGGACAGAAAATGAAATCCATTCGAATCACCTTTTACCGAAAAATTTTTGAGGCAGGTGGTGATCCTGTCGCTGTCTTCATGTTCAAGCCAACGATATAAATTGTACATAGGTTTTAAAAAGCCTACTTGATACGAACCTACCCCTGGGATCGAACTCAGGTTTCTTTACTCAAACTCCTATCACCCAGCCACTCGGCTATCGTGACTATAAATGTTACGAAAAGTTGCGTGGGTCTGCGTGCCAGTATTAAATAAAAGCCTTTCAAAAAGATAATATTAAGGAAAATAAAAATCTGAAAACAACCATAGAATAGCTCTATAATATCACAGTTTAACTGGTCTACAAACCGGTGGAACAATTCCATCGGAAAACAATTTTATCGCTATTTTGCTACTACTTCCGGTGATTACATAACAGGGCTGTCAACAACTATTTATTTTTTGAAAATTTATTGAGAAAAATAATTAAAACGTGATTTAGCGATTTTAATTAATCACTAATAGTTAGGCGTTTGTAACCGAGGGGTATCGGCACTGCAATTTACCACCTCTTTTGACGACCTCTTTCGACATTTTTTGGGACAACGTGGCAGATGGTGAATCCGTCGCCGTCATTTGTCCAAGTTAACGGGATCAATCGTATATAAATTTCGTGACATTAAAAACATTGAAACATTGGTATTTCATAATTCATGAAAAATTGGAGTGACAATTTTTATTAATTTTTATTGTCGCTCCAGATTTTCATGACTTATGAAATAACAATTTTTCAATTGTCTTTTATAAAAAATTCGGAACCTGGGGATCGCACTCGGGTCTCTTGGCTCGAATTCCTATCATCAAACCACTCGGCTATCGTGACTCTTTATTGATTAACAGTATTGTGTAAGTTATTCGTCACAAAAAATAACTAAACAAACAGATTTTATAGAAAGCCACAGAGCACATTAAGACCAAACCCTGAAACGTCGTTCGAGGGATATTGGCGTCGGATATTCAACAAAAGTTGTTACCTGAGAATCTCCGGGCCTGAACTGCGCATGTGTCAAGTTCTGGCTGCGCATGTCTGCTTGAGACGGCGGCTCACGTCTCAGACAAAATAAATAGAAATTTGATTTTATTTTCATTACAAAGAAATGGGATTTTATTAAGGTAAACTAACCTTATTGTGCGATTGTTAACTGCTTCACATCAATAGTTTTGGTAAGTTTCAATTTGTGTGTCATTGTAGTAACTTTAGCATGATATGTATAACCTTACTTTATTTTCGGAAAGTCAAATCTAAATTCAATAATAGTATCTTTTTTAAATATGAAGTGCAGGATAGTATATTTATAATTGTAATATTATTGAAATACATTGTGTTTCTTATGTTTAAAATGAGCAATCATTCCTTGATATTCTAAATATTCTAAATACGAGTATCTCAAAATTGAAGGTCAGGTTACATGAGGGAAAGTTCGTGAGGCGTTTACATTTGTTATTATAAATTTGAATTCGTGCTTTGTTATTATTAGTATTATATTTGTTTATTCAATTCAACTTATAAAAATCCACTGCTGTATTTGTTCTCTTCTATAATGAGGATATGCCACAATCGCCTAGCAGTTTGGCGATAGCGGTACTAAACCTCCCATCTACGACGGCGATCCCCGTTATTTTAATTTAAATAAAATGTTTCATTTTAATTACTACGCAATCTTTGTCTGGTGCACCTATTTTAGTCGACAAAAGTCGACTGTTGGACATAGGTCTCTCTGGCCAGCAGAGTCATCGGCAAGCACGTCTATAATACGTTGATGCCAATATTTCTTATGTTTCAGTCCAAAATTTTTATATAAATTTTCAGTGGTATCGATTCCGTGGTACACAATCTATATTTAAATTGCACTAATTTAGATTTAGACGCGATATACATTGCGATATTATTGTATTGTACATCTGACGTCATCGGTTTTTGACGACAGATACAGCCTCTAAAATTGAATTTATTTAATCTTCACGCAATTCCTAATACAGGGGTAGACAGAGGTTTAGTCTAGACAATTAAGTACTTTTGACCCTCCTTCCACCGAAGATATTTTCGGAACCACGTGACAGGTGCTGAGCCCGTCGCCGTCTTTATGTCCAAGCCAATGATATCAATAGTACATAGGTTTTGAAAACCATTGATACGAGCCTGCCACCTGGGGATCGAACTCGGGTCTCTTGACTCGAATTCCAATCACCAAACCACTCGGCTATCGTGACTCTTTATTGATTAACAGTATTGTGTAAGTTATTCGTCACAAAAAATCACTAAACAAACAGATTTTATAGAAAGCCACAGAGCACATTAAGACCAAACCCTGAAACGTCGTTCGAGGGATATTGGCGTCGGATATTCAACAAAAGTTGTTACCTGAGAATCTCCGGGCCTGAACTGCGCATGTGTCAAGTTCTGGCTGCGCATGTCTGCTTGAGACGGCGGCTCACGTCTCAGACAAAATAAATAGATATTTGATTTTATTTTCATTACAAAGAAATGGGATTTTATTAAGGTAAACTAACCTTATTGTGCGATTGTTAACTGCTTCACATCAATAGTTTTGGTAAGTTTCAATTTGTGTGTCATTGTAGTAACTTTAGCATGATATGTATAACCTTACTTTATTTTCGGAAAGTCAAATCTAAATTCAATAATAGTATCTTTTTAAATATGAAGTGCAGGATAGTATATTTATAATTGTAATATTATTGAAATACATTGTGTTTCTTATGTTTAAAATGAGCAATCATTTCTTGATATTCTAAATATTCTAAATACGAGTATCTCAAAATTGAAGGTCAGGTTACATGAGGGAAAGCTTCGTGAGGCGTGTACATTTGTTATTATAAATTTGGATTCGTGCTTTGTTATTATTAGTATTATATTTGTTTATTCAATTCAACTAATAAAAATCCATTGCTGTATTTTTTCTCTTCTATAATGAGGATATGCCACAATCGCCTAGCAGTTTGGCGATAGCGGTACCAAACCTCCCATCTACGACGGCGATCCCCGTTATTTTAATTTAAATAAAATGTTTCATTTTAATTACTACGCAATCTTTGTCTGGTGCACCTATTTTAGTCGACAAAAGTCGACTGTTGGACATAGGTCTCTCTGGCTAGCAGAGTCATCGGCAAGCACGTCTATAATACGTTGATGCCAATATTTCTTATGTTTCAGTCCAAAATTTTTATATAAATTTTCAGTGGTATCGATTCCGTGGTACACAATCTATATTTAAATTGCACTAATTTAGATTTAGACGCGATATACATTGCGATATTATTGTATTGTACATCTGACGTCATCGGTTTTTGAAGACAGATACAGCCTCTAAAATTGAATTTATTTAATCTTCACGCAATTCCCAATACGGGGGTAGACAGAGGTTTAGTCTAGACAATTAAGTACTTTTGACCCTCCTTCCACCGAAGATATTTTCGGGACCACGTGACAGGTGCTGAGCCCGTCGCCCTCTTTATGTCCAAGCCAATGATATCAATAGTACATAGGTTTTGAAAAAAATCATTGGTACGAGCCTGCCACCTGGGGATCGAACTCGGGTCTCTCGACTTGAATTCCGATCACCCAACTACTCGGCTATCGTGACTATAATATAAAGCTATACCTATAAAATTATCAAGAGACAAAAATTTAATAGTGTAAAATTTAATATGATATTCTAAGATTCAATTAAGAGAGTATCCGATGGTCTGTCGATATTTATTTACAGACAGGTGGATGTCACACTGCACGTGTTATATGTAGACCTTCTAGATTATTCTTAATAACATCAGGGATTTATACAAAATTCATTTAAATCAAATCATATCATTTACTTATCGATATAAGTAACATTTCCGTGTGGCAATGACGTAAGTATATTGCCACTCCCTTTCTTCCCGTGTATGTCGTAAGAGGCGAATAAGGGAAACAGGCTGGAATATGATACTGGATAGAAAGCGAGATAATCATTTCTAAAAATATGAGTGACTTCCAAGGGACGTGTATTAAAAAAGAAATCTCCCCATTGATTCCACTCGGGCTTTTTAAGTTTAAACTGCCTTGTTAATTATATCGTTGTTGATTATATTTAATATATGTCTTCCATTTTATTGTTTTTTTTTATATTACTCACTGAATTAGAGGACATGCCAAATACTTAAATTGTATAGTATTTTGTTAGATTTACATGCTTTTTGTAGTATGGCTTTCAAAGTTCGAAAATGTAAACTAAATGGAAGTGTAATTTAAACATGAAAAAAAAATATTGGTAATAATCACATCTAAAAAAACCGTATTTGTAAAGTTAAGGTGTGTGTGCTATCCATTTATAGCGTGAAACATCCAATAATACTATTTTAATATACTTTAAAAATACTAAATAAAATTTCTAAACTAAAATCTGTTTAAATATCTAAAAATAAACACCTCGAAGACGAGTATAAAAGTACCGTATTGAAAAACTTCAGAGATTATTTACATTTTGTTCCATATAAAGGTTTCTAAAAATAGAAAATACTTCAAAGCTTAAGAGGATTTGTCTTTTACATGAAGTTACACTTAATGCTTTCAAATATTATCATTTAAATATTTCAATTTAAAGGATGATGTTACATTACATTCACAAAGCCCTTTTTATAGATTTTAAGGAAAAAATAGGAAAGTAGAAACAGAATCAGAGTTTTGAATTAAATTTTCCCTGAAGCAGTAACCAGAGAGAACAGACACTGTGATTCTTATACACTTCTTTCTCTTCTTCGAGCAATTTGTAATCAGTTTTTAATGTTCAATTTTACGCTGTACATTTTAGTCACATATTATATCAACGTGGCTGAACCATTACAGCACGTTCTTATGCATTTAAGTAAAAATGTGTTTTTAAACATACCATCACAATGTGAACCATTGTGTTTTTACCCATTGAATCAAATTAAATTATTTGTTCATTCACATAAGTTACATGTCAAATACATTGACTAATGGCGAAGATGCAGGCGCAAGAAACTTAGTAGATTTGTAAAAGTAGAAGACCTTATTCGATGTAATAAAAAACCAATACAAGGACAATTATACAAGGAACAGCTATTTGTTCATAATAATTACGTTTATATTGTAAATTTGTGAAACAGAACCGTTAAACAGCAATTTATATTTTGTTTCAGATCCAACATTAAATCTCACCGCCGCTGCTCGTAAAACTGACAGTCTAAGAAGTTATTATTTGCTATTACAACTGGGGCAGACGCCTCAATTGAGAACGATGAACGACACCATTTTAAGTTTTACTGCGATCGGCAATAACACCGAACAGTTTAATAACGCAACGTCACAAAATAATTCCTCTTCCCTCGGAACTAATGGCTACGAGAACATTATTGATAACAAATGGGTACAAGGAGTGTTCTGCGTGATATATACAATTATTTTTGTCCTTGGGGTACTAGGAAACCTTTTAGTATGCTTTGTTGTCATACGAAACAAGGCAATGCAGACTGTAACTAACTTATTCATTACTAATTTAGCACTTTCAGATATACTACTTTGTATTTTCGCCGTTCCATTTACGCCTCTTTACACGTTTCGCGGTTCATGGAATTGGGGTTCCCTTTTATGTCACATAATGCCTTTTGCACAAGGGTGCAGTGTATACATATCTACTCTTACACTGATGTCTATAGCGGTTGATAGGTTTTTTGTAATTATTTACCCGTTTAGACCTAGGATGAAAATTGAGACATGTGTTACTGTCATAATTATGATATGGACTTTTGCTATTACTGTGACTATGCCTTATGCAATATTCATGACGTATTACGACTTAGATATTGGACGTTTTTGTGAGGAAACCTGGCCGACGGAGAAGCTGAGGCGTGTTTTTGGTTCTGTGACATCAGTATTGCAATTTGTTTTGCCTTTTATTGTTATCGCTTTTTGCTACACTTGTGTTAGTTTCAAGCTAAACGATAGAGCTAAAGCAAAAGCTGTTAGTAAAAATACACGTAAAGAGGAGTTTGACAAAAACAGAAAGCGCAGAACGAATCAAATGTTGATTGCAATGGTGACTATTTTTGGCCTATCTTGGCTTCCTTTGAACATTATTAATCTTTGTAATGATTATTACATATATGCGATACATTTGAAATATTATTTTTTGATATTTTTTATTGGTCATGTAATTGCAATGTCGTCAACCTGTTACAATCCATTCATTTATGCGTGGATGAATGAAAATTTCCGCAAGGAATTCAAACAGTTGATACCTTGTATAGATACTTCGGCTCAATCTAGGAGTAACATTCAAATGGAACAACTGGGCGTTGGTCCCTCTGAGAAAACTTTCAATGGAAACACTACAACCGATACATATTTATCTAGTTCTAATCGAGCTACATCGTTTAGACATAAAAGGAAACCTAGTGCTGCTGCAGACGTTGAAAAAAGTGGGGTTGAATTGAATGAAGATCTGCTTACAGTAGACGTAAAGCATTGTCATATTTCCACTAGTTACAATTTGAGAAGGGAGTCCGTAAAGTTGCGGCTTATTAATGAAGAGTCATTCGACGGAACACCAACACAAAGCCAATTCTAACGGTTGATGGCATGGGTAAGGTTTCATTACATCGTTTATTTTTAGCAGTGCTTGTTTACTAAGTGTATTCATATTTATATTCATAATATTTGAATACCATATCACTGATTCAGAATATTTTATTTCTTCTAAATGTTACTTCATACTTTTTTATTTTACTTCTTAACTAAACTGATTATTATAGTCTTCATCAATTAAGGTGGATGCATAATGGATCTCCGCAAAGTGAAGCTTAATCAGGTGTAGTACCATGCTGTTTCATTGCTTATGCGTGATGGAATCAATAAAATAATTTTGTACCAAAATTGTCACTATAGCCGAGTTGTTGGGTGGTCGGAATTTCGAGTCGAGAGACCCGAGTTCGATCCCCAGGTGGCGGTACCAATGAGTTTTTCAAAAAAACTTATGTACGAATTTCATCGTTGGCTTGGACATAAAGGCGGCGACGGGCTCACCACCTGTCACGTTGTCCCGAAAGTATCTTCGGTGAAAGGTAGGTCGAAGGGACTTAATTGTCTAGACTTGACCTCTGTCTACCCCTGTATTGGGAATTGCGTGAAGATATTTATTTATTTATTTTACCAAAATTTTGACATTAATTTAAACCTTAATTTTGTATCTTTTCATTAATTTAATAAAATTATTTAACGTTTTTTTCAGGCACGAACTTAGATATGTTCCCTTTTTATGAAAAAATGATGAAATAATTCCCGATATTTTTGTATTACATATACTTTCAAGAAAGCAAATGTTTGCTACTAGTAATTTACTACCCACTATGGAATTTTTCAATACGCTTATGAATTTTAAATACCTCTAGATGTACGATTTTAGATGATTAAAATAATACTGTTGTCAGATGTCAAATGCACAGATTTACACCTTTGTAGCATCACTGCCACTGATTACTTAAGTTAATTAGACCTAACTCTACATTGAAGTTATTTGAGATTTAGAAATGTAAGATTTTCTATAAACACGTAAAGATTTAAAAGTTTTTGTGACTTGTTTTACTAGTTTTGCTACAAACTATTAAAAATTACTTATTTCTTATTTTATTCGTAAAAAGATGATATCAGTGGAAGAAATGTACTGGAACTACTCTTCTTATCTTTTCGGGTGTTGTGGGTTGTTGGTTTCATATTTTTCTAATATACAAAATATGTACATAAATATGACTCCATTCGTGTTAAGGGATTGAGAGACCACACCCTTTCATTTCTAACAAGTGGATCTTAATATATATCTCTCGCTCTTCACAAGTACCTTTCAAATTTTATTCACAACTTTATTTTATGTATGTGATCCGTGAGGTATTAGTAAGTAATATTTTGCTTTTTTTATCGTTGACTTTACCTCGTTAATCGAAACTTAATTGAATTTTACTATAATTATTTTTAAAGTCACCATAGCTTTTATATCTTTGTCGAGCTCTTTTTCGAATAATAAACAATCACTCCGTACCTTGTAATTTAAAAATATCCGAAATGCCTCCAAAGTATTTTTAAGGTCTTATGAATTTTCTCTTAGAATATTAACTTTAAATGGTGTAAGTTCAATTACTAGATCGTTGTAAAGTTATGAATCTTATGACTTATTCAGATTTACCCGAAACAATTTAGATACATTTTATGGCAATACGCACATCAATACTAAATCTAGTAAATAAACAATTTTAAATGTAAGTCGTCATATATGAATTCTTAATTTTAATATCGCACTGAAGTACAAGAGCAATAAATTATAAAATTTTGTATATTAAATATAAACTTTAAGTTCTGTTTAAATTAAAAAGAATGTGTATGTATTATTATAGTTGTAATATAATTACGTAAGAACTAATTGTTACAAAATTTTTACACATCGCATATATGGCATGGCACACACTAAATCAAATATATGCATTAGACTAGATGCCTGTATACTAACGCGTATTAGTAACCATACCTAATTACATAGAATTATATAATATGTAACAGCTATAGTTATGTTATAAAATCATTGTGGATCTCTTTGTGGACGTTGCTGTTAGTGTTTCTAGTAGAGGGTCTTTTTTATACACATGAATGTACTTATTAGTCACACAACAATCTGAAAATGAGATGAGATGCCTTAACATTTACATTATAGATTGAGAGATACTTTATGACACAAGTGCTACAGTTATAAAACGAAAGTTACTCGCTTCTCCGTATTACAACTTTTGTGAATAATACAATGGAAAGTCACGACTGCGTTAGCGCCATATGAACAGTCTTTCTAACTTTAACTAGCAGTGCACTATTTTTGTCGCAATGTGTTCACTTTGAAGAGTGGGCTATTTAAGTTTGCATATTTTCAAGTATTAATTTGTGTAAAGTCACCTGTATTTTATAGTTTGATTGGAGAAGTGATGTCGTATAATCAAATTACATCAAGTTATAATATTTATTTATATCATGTATGTTCACATTCGTTTATTGTAATATTTTTCAATGTTTAGTAATGAGGTTTCACACAGTTAATGAGTAAAAATAGATGAAAGAAATTCCATAAGTATTCTGTTCTTTTTGGTCAATTATTTTTTATACTTATAAGATTTTTTTGTAAAAGAAATATCTTAAGAGCCTCACCGAATTCCTAGGCGTTACTGTCATTAACGTATTATTTACATTATAACTTATGGGCACCCGGTAGACGCAGCCTTGCATTGAAATTAATAAAAAACTTGAAAATCGGTTAGGTTGTTTTCAGAATTCTGAAATCTGAAGAATTCGTGAGCAACAATTTGACACGAGAATCATATATTTATAATTTATTAATCATATATCTTCCAATGAAGTTTTCTTTAAAAATGTTTTATTTTACCAGCAGGAACGATAGTGAAAGCATGCACATAATTTTAAAGACGAATTGATTGCGTTGCCTTCTGAAAAATCTTCTTCTCAGGGTCCAAATAGTGACGTATATAAGAATTAATAAAAAAGATTCCCGTAAACAATATATCAAATTTTAACTTTAAGGTCGCATACGTATATAATATCAAATTGATTGATTCAGATACTGTGTAATCTTATTTCTAAATAAATATTGGAATGCCATAAAATAAAAACCAATAATTATAATTGTAAATAATTGTTTACAGCAAAAATATATGAAGGACTTCATATTTTATAGTATCTTTTATCAAATTACATATTTAGTTTTCTTAAATACACTAAGTTAAGACACATTTATTTAATTTGTGGTTCTAAACCACGCACGTAACCGTATCCTACGTCAATACTTGTACAGAAACATAATAGTTCCTTGTATTTGTTTGTAGGATTGTATCAGAATTTAGATACCGTCAAAGTAATTAGTGTATCTTATTTGCACTTAACATATGTAAATTCAACTTATAAGATAGGGTAATAAAATACATTAAATGTTAAAGTGAGTCAATGTTAAGCAATAAGAAAAAGTAATATTAAAATTAAAACTTCTAGGTGTTCCCTTTTGTAGTACTGAATATGTTGTGTATTTAAAATTTAAAAATTTTTAAGGTTTCCTTTTTATGATTATTTATTAAATAAAAACAACAAATTTATTTTCTTTAATTTACATACACATTTTACATACTATTTGATTAATCTGTTGGAACTCCACCCGAACGTCCACTCAGAACACTAGAGCTAACTTTAGTTCTCATTGCGAAGAGAGGTTGCATCTCTATGTAATTTTTACAACATTTACTACCGGGAGTGCTCCGAGGAATTGTTCGGATTAATCTTAGCCACTGAATTTCACCATTGTACCTTACGGCACAGCCAATAATTCCATCAACACCATCTCGATGCTTGGCATTCCACAACAGTGCGTTGTTCGCAGAATTTTCTGCCACGCACTTGCACTTTATGGAATTTGCTGCCGTCAGCGGTTTTTCCGGACCGATACGACTTGCGTTGTCGACCTTTCTCAAAGGTCGACCACGCATCTGCTATCTGCCTCTGGTATTGCGATGTTCATGGGCGGCGGTAATCTCTGACCACCACGTGAGCCACCTTCTCGTTTGCCTAACCCCTGTATTGGAAATGGCTACACTTTTTTTTTTATATTTTGTATATTGTAATATTTTGAGGTTAAGTTTTAATTTTTTGAGATTACGGTGAAAAACGATTTAATACTTCACCTGATTATAAGTGACTAATATAGTTTATAACACCGGCAAATCTTTTTAAAAGAAGGTGAAAGCGCATGGTACCATGCACTAAGCACACGGACTATGGGAACAAATACAATGGCTCTCTGTACCCACGATAGTTGTTACTCTGCTATTTAGCTACAGAAAAATAGGTAAGAATTTGGTACTGACCCAGAGGACATGGCACAGAAGGAATCTTCTTTACAGCCTATCTAGAGTTCACTGTTGAACATAGGCGTCCCCCAAAATTTTGTGCTTCCAGGAGGAGGATGTTCCGTAAGAAGGTCTTTATCAACCTCCATCCATCGACTTTTGCAAGTCATCAGTCCATCTCGTAGGGGTCGCCCTACACTGGATTTGCCTAAGCGATTTGACACTGATTGCCACTCAAGAACCTTTTCTCCCCGACGGTTATCAGTTTGATTAGTTATGTGGCCGGCCCATTGCTACATAGCTTAAACTCTTAGCTTAAAGGAAGGATCCACTACTTTTAAAATTCTGGCAAATAAGCCTGAAGACAGGAAAATTCAGGTAAATAAGCCTGATATCGTGTTGATGCACCGGGCACAGTCAAGGATATTTTTAGTGGACATTAACATCCCACATGATGAGAACCTCGTTAAAGCCGAAACAGACAAAAAGACGAAATGTCTGGACCTGGCTCACTGGGTGACCGACATGTGGGGTGGTGTGCCCACTGAAATTTCTATTGTTGTTTCTGCAAATGGGTTACTCCCAGTCAGCCTCTCTGTGCATCTGAGGTGACTGGAACTCCATAACGGACTACTCCGAGAGACCACCAGAAGGCGGAAGGAATTATATTAGTGTTTATTACGTATATTTACGTAAAATACGCGATTGGACGTGGTATTGCGGAAATCAGCTCGTCTAATCTAATCTATGTATATTTAAAAATACTTTATTTATTTCATTTGGTTTTATGTATTTTCATTTTTATATGCATGAAAACCCAACCAGACGAGAAAATATAACAAATACCCCTGTATAATAATGACAATATTTCAACAGAGAGTTTAAAATTTTAAGTTACAATTATTAATGATGATAAATTAGATGGTAGCTTTGGAATATCACAAAGGATTTCTTTTCATAAAATTACTCAACCGTGTCGGTTGAAGTAGTTTAACCTAACTCAGCTTATGTAGTAAATTATAAAAAATGTCATATATCATGAGTCAGCAAGACATTGTTAGAATTAAGTGGGATACACTGCAGTAATGTGATAAATTCGTTTTGAAATAAACGTTGGTAGCTTTATAGAAAAATTAAATGAAAAATGTTGCACCAAAAACATTTCGAAGGACTGTTATTTATTTGTCATTTTCGAAATAAGTATACGGTCGTTTATTTTTATTGCATTAACATAGAAGCTTGTTTTTATTACAGGTACAAGGGACGGTATATTTTTTGAATTTAAAACAATTTCTACTACATACTTTTACGCGTTAATGAGAAAAAGTATCGGTAATCGACGGATGAACAGACGGACGAACACAAGTGATTCTATAAGAGTTGCAACTTTTTCCTTTTAAGTCAGAGAACCCTTACAATAATGGAATTTCAATTATATATGAGTAACAAAGTATAGGCTACGAGTATCAAGTTATACGTAACAAGACAAGCAAATTGGCATCAGAGCAACGTGAGGCATTTTGTTATTCTGTATCATAGCAAATAGAGTCTTTGATACGTGGAGGTAACCAACAGTTTGTTTTATAATTTCATACCAAAAGTACTATATTACATTCGAAGGAGATGCCTAATCCTAACCTAAATAGATTAGGCAGGTTTTTTGCAGTTTGAAAACTTATAATAGAATATAATAAATACATTTTTTCACGCAATTCCACCAAAGATAATTTCGGGACAACGTGACAGGTGGCGAGCCCGTCGCCGTCTTTATGTCCAAACCAACGATATAATTCTTACATAAGTATTTGAAAAACCCATTGGTACGAGCCTGCCACCTGGGGATCCAACTCGGATCTCTTGACTCGAAATTCCGACCACCTAACCACTCGGCTATCGTTGCTATCATAATAGAATAAATATTTTGTTATCTAACACTTTTTGCTACATACGGACGAATTATAAGCCGAAGACATGTCTTGACATGTAAAATTTGTCTCGTCTTAATTCGATTTTAATTCGACGGTCTTAACTCAATAGTTAAAGACGTTTTTAAAATGACAAGTAACCAATGTCCATGTACATTTACAATAATAAACGTGCCATTCCTGCAACAGCGAAATGGATTGCAGGTTTAGTGAAATATTTCATTAAAACATACATAAAAGCGAACTTAGGACTTTCACTCTTTTGAAGTTGGATAAAAGTGATTGCGCGGCAGAACTATACGCCAAGAATGACGTAATCGCTTTGGATCGGGACCATTTAGGAGTATACTTTTAGGTCAGCTCAGAAGACGATGCTGATGTCCAAAAAAATTAACACTTTTGTTCATACTCCTTAAAAATCCGACCAAGGGAGCAGCAGCCCTCTGTGAAGATGTGCGGGTAAAGAGGGATGTGTGCCTCTTTACGAAGCCTCTTAAGAGAGTCTATTACCTGCGGGAGGTGATACTCCGTCATCTCGATAGATAGCCTTACAACTCTATTCAAAAGGAAGACTTAATATTAGGCCTTTACTATTACCGCTTCTGTGCTGTAGTGGAACCAGCCACAGAATACCCCCCTCTGACACTGACTAATTATAAATATATGTCATAATGAAATAACTGAACATATGACACTTTGAAATATGAAAACAAAATCAAGACAATACAATGTTTTATATGAAATAATTCGTATTTGAATAACGAAAAATAACACACCAAATTAAGCAATGTCTAAGGTGCGGCGTACGTGGTACTGCGATAGCCAATCCGGTTGCCAAGCGTAATTATTATGGCAAATCCTCCTTTAAGCTATGTTCAGCAGTGGACAAATCAAATCGAATCAAATTAAATCATTTCTTTATCGACAGATGAACATACATTCGTTTATCGATAGTCATTTTTAATCTACCACCGTTTCGTAATGAGGTTCCTCTAATGGAGAAGAAACAGGTGAAAGAAACTCCGTAGGTATCTTCTTTTCTGGTCAATAACAGTATGTACAGTTATGTGTGTAGGGTGTTTCTAGCCTAGTTTGTAAGTAATCTGTAAACAGTAGGAAAGGAGATTTATGTTCAAACAGTTACTGCCATTATGTGATAACATTCTTGGAAGAGGTTATAAAAAATCTCTTTACAAGTAGGTGTAGTATGAGCTTTTAACTTTTACTGTAGTTTGCCATTACTTGCAGTTGAATAAGAAAATGTAGATTTTATTTTATTTATTGAAAATGGATATTAATTATTTTAACTGCGATGTTTCAAATTGACGTACGAATTAATGAATTAGCAGATACTTGTATATAGACAATAGGCTAAATATTTTTAAATATAAATGACACAAGCAAATGTAAACATGTTATAATATTTAATAATATTCTTTGTAACAAAAAAGCTTCATGTACGCTTTTAGAATTTTATATGATGTCGTAATATAATATATAAAGCGCTCTTATTAAAATTTCCACAAAGGTAGACTGTTTGTATTGTACATAACAGATTATCCTTAATTCCTTTTATGGTTTTAACAAACTGAAACGAACGGTGTAGAATACATAAAAATAATAGGAGGATTATCCCTATGGTCAAGACATTTTCATATTTTTTCTAACTTTACGTAGATTCGTAAATTCGTACGTATCATAGGGACAGCATCATATACATTGATCTGATCCCAAATTAAGCAGCTTAAGCACTTGTGTTATGGAATTAGAAACAACGAAGTTTCCACAAACACCCAGGTCCGATAAAATGTAGAAAAAGTATTTTCGACATTTACCCGACCGGGAATCGAATCCGGAAAATTCAGACCTATCATCACACTGTACACAGTGTACGCCACACATCGCTTTCCTAATATGAATAGTCAGAGGCTTTGACAATTTATTTTAAAGTCACGATAGCCGAGTGGTTGGGTGGTTTCGAGTCAAAAGACCCGAGTTTGCAGATGGCAGGTACCAATGGGTTTTTCAAAACTTACGTACGAATTATATCGTTAGCTTGGACATAAAGACGGCGACGGGCTCACCACCTGTTACGTTGTCACGAAATATATCTTCGGTGGAAGGTGGGTCGAAGGGACTTAATTGTCTAGACTAGACCTCTGTCTACCCCTGTATTGGGAATTTCGTGAAAATATTCATATATTTATTTGACAATTTGCAGTCCTTTCTGCTAACATTTCAACGAATCTATCTGGGGACAAGTGACAAGTGAGACAGTCATTGTCAATGTTTAAAAAAATACAGTACGTCCATGTTTAAAAAAAACGCATCTGCTAAACCGCATGGCAGGTCTTCTAAACTGCGAAGCTGCTGCCCCGGCTTTCATTCACCGTGATTTTTATTTTCACGACCTCTGTAGACGAGTGGCGTACACATCGGTTTTCTCTGTGTCACAAGCTCTGAGCCCAGGTTCTCTTCCCCGACGGGTCAAAGTAGAATACTACTTTTCCTGCGTTTTCTCAAGTCTGGATGTTTGTGGTACCTTAGATGTTTCTCATTTCACAAAACTATTGCTTAGGTACTTACTTCTACTATTACTACTTCGGAATCAGAGCGATGTATGTGTACTCGTTTCCATGTATGTACTTATTTAGTATTTTTAAAACAGAATAGATTATATATTATAACAATATACACAAAGAAGGAAAAGCAGCGTTTAGTTTTAAGGTAAAAAAGTAATAATCTCTGAATATCGCACTAGGCCTCTACTACAGGGAAAGTTACGCGTAAACGACATGTTCTGTAATAATATTTCTACTTGGGTATTAAATTTGAGAGTTAATTTATGAAAAGTCAAAATAGCCGAGTGATTGGGTGATCCCCAGGTGGTAGCCTCGAACCAATGGGGTTTTTTAAAACCTATGCGCGATTCATGCAGGCTTGGACATAAAGATTGCTACGGGCTCACCATCTGTAACGTTGTCCCAAAATATCTTCGGTGGAAGATGGGTTGAAAGGACTTAATTGTCCAGTCTAGAGCTCTGTCTACCCCTGTGTAGGGAATGGCGTGAAGAGTTATTTTCAATCGCCTGTTATGGCACTCACGGTAAGAAACGCGACCAATATTTACTCATATTATGAATGTGAAAGTAATTTTGTTTGTGTATTTCTTTGAAGTATTTTTATGAACTCTGATAAAATTATATTGAATACAACATTTTTTGTTCGGTAGCGGCTAAGTATATTTTTAAACTGTAAATAGTTATCAAAAAATACTATAATAGTCCTAGTTTTCCTAGTTTATTTTACTACTGCCTAAATCTTACCAAACTTAAAAAAATATCGGACTGAAGCCAAATATATCATGGTCTAGTAAAATCGTCACAAACTTAGAATATAGATATTTGTGAGGTCGGGGCACGACGGACTCAGAAACACGAAGATTCTTCCGCATGTGTACTCGTTCGATTGTGAGTGTAATCTTTAGAATATAAAAATATTTGCAACTCAAGTTGAATCTAAACTAAGTCTGATTGAATTTTTTCCTTTATTTTATTTGAAAGGCTGTTTTTAGGAGTTAGTATTGCAGATAATAATGCTCACTTGAAGATCACAGACGCTTATGTGGATTTAAATACAATAGCAGGTGCAGGTTTTCCGGGTTTTGTTGTTTTTTCATTTTGCATTTTAAAATTCTTCGTTAGATTTACTAATTGTTGTGTACAGAAAACGAGAAAAGTGAATAGTCTTAATTAATTATTTTTATTTTTTCAAAATGTCATGTTTTCAATGACGGAAAACCAGCCGGATACAACAGTAAACAGTATAACTTTTTACCTATGAAAAACGTAAAACCTCCTTTATATAGATTTGAACGAACTTCTTATTTTTTTTAATATTTTATTATGGAATTATCATTATATAATATATTAATTATTATTTATGAAATTTATTTTCTGCCAGGCCGCTTTTGTTTTTAATTAACCCTTAAATATGTAATTTTCAAGAACTGCCTTTACTGCCGCTAATACAAATTTGATAAGTATATCTACGGGGATTGTGAGTATCGTTGCGGAATTCCTTTTAAAATAAATTATACTGCGCTTTGAGCATAAACCTCTCCACAGAGATTCATCGTGATTGACAGGACACTCTTGAACCGCCGCCCGTGAACACCCGCAATACCAGAGGCATAGCAGATGCGTTGCCAACCATAGAGTGTGAATTGGTGGAGGGGGGTGTGTGGGCCTCCGGTTACCTGCCCACACCAGACGAAACGCAGAAGTTTGTTAGCCTTCTACTTCACGCCAGTATTCTGTGAGGTCTTGGTACTTCCCCGGTCGAGCCGGCCCATTCATGCAACAACAAAAGCTGATTCGTGGCTCTACCACTGTAAAACACACTCCTGACATAAAATGAGAAGTAAGAAGGATTTGCCAAAATTTATGCCTCAGGTAAGTACCAGATATTATTTTTATAATGAAAGAAAGACAAATTTTACTACTGTGTGCTATATTGTTTTTGTAGACCTCCGTGGAGTGGCGTACACACTGTGTTTATGGTTGCACCTACTCTAAGGTCCCGGGTTCTATTCCCGGACGGGTCAATGTAGAAACGAACTTTTTCTGTGTTGTCCCGAAATTGGGAGTATGCAGTACTTTCGTTGTTTTCTGAAACCGTAACACAAATGCTTTAGCTACTTACTTTGGGATTAGAGCGATGTATGTCAAGTTGTTTCATCTATGTATGTATGTGTAACAATTACAATATTATAAAAATTTGCAAGTAGCCACTTTAAGATCATGCCAGAAAATCAAGAGCTATTGACTTAACTAGATACTTACATACACTGCTTGTGATATTTGAATATTCGCAACGGATTCAATTGCTTCTTCCGATAAAGAAAACTATCTCTTGAATGTTTTACCTATGTTGAAGGTTTTATTGAGAAACGAGACATAAGAAATGCCAGAGTGATGTTCTTAAATTTTTTAAGCAAAATTTCATGAACAATTAAGGATTAATAATAAGCCACGATAGCCGTGTGGTTGGGTGGTCGGGATTTCGAGTCAAAAGACCCGAGCTCGATCCCCAGGTTCTTACCAATGGGTTTTACAAAAACTTATGTACGAATTATATCGTAGGCTTGGACATAAAGACGGCGACGGGCTCACCCCCTGTCACGTTGTCCCGAAAATATCTTCGGTGGAAGGTGGGTCGAAGGGACTTAATCGTCTAGATTAGACATCTGTCTACCCCTGTATTGGGAATTGCGTGAAGATATAATTTATTTATTATTTATTTATAGGGATTAATAATTTAAAATTAAATTACATTTTTAATAAATAAAACATTTTTTTTATTTATTTTGTAAATTATTGGCTATATATGTATGTATCTTAATGTTTATTTAATAAACTACTAGAAGACCAATGTTGCTCGAAAGGATTGAAACTCAAGTTAAATTTTCACACCTAGCCTCCCTCCGATTCTTCCAATATAAGTAAGAAAAAGCTCGAATGAAAGGTTTCGTTCCACCGAGACTGCTTAGATCAAAACGAACTGCGACCGAAATTTATTAAAACAAATATAATGTTCAGAAGGAACTTGCGAAGTATAATTTGAAAAGGGCAAAAGGTTGATTTTTAATGTTTAATGACAAATATTGAAACATATACTAAAAGCATTATATAGCCATATTTAACAGACAAACAAATGTCGAAATAACTAAGGTGTACAATTGGACTTGTAGTGGATTAGTAAATATTTGAAATGTATGGGTAAAAATCGCGTTGGGTTATTGTTTTAGAAGGGTGATAGGTGGTTACCGACACTTGATCACAAATTTATGTATCGTTTGCAAATTGTGGATAAGATTAACAAATCTCATGATAGAGCAACCGGACAGACTCGCATGGCTGGAAATAAATCCATGTCTCTATCAGATTTTTTGCCCTTTAAGCTTTATAAATTATTTTTCTACACTTCTTTTATATTAAAGAAACACAACACAAAATAAATTCACGTTTTGCACGAATTCACACGCTCTGTAAAAACCTTTGCAATACAATACAAAATTGTGATACGAGTTTAGTCAGTTGTGAATTGAAATGGGAAAGTAAAATACTTTTTAAAGACCGTAACTTTAACGGTTTCTGTAAAAGATATATAATCAGATTCCTAAAAGATTATTATTCCCTCGATGTTTATATTAGTTCTAGTGTATGTCTCTGTAAAATTAAAGGCCTTGTTAGGTAAGTTATTGTAATTTTGTTGAATCAAAACTCCTATTAATTAAGCTTAATTTGCTGAAGTAATAACAAGGGTTACGTTTCGAATGTTCAAAGGTTAATCAGTTGGAAATTTAACTTTAGAACAAAGGAGCTGAGTTTTTGAATATTTACATTAATTTATTCTTTTACTACTTTATTATGTAACCTGATTATGTAACCTGAATAAGAGATATTCCTAACACTGATTTCAATTAAATAAATAAACTTTTTGACGCATGTTGTCTGTACTGCCGTACACAGAGTTGTTGATAATTAATTCCTTTCGCGATAAGCTCAACACGATGTGTCCGGTGTTAAGCTTATCGCCACCTGTAAAAACATCGCAGGCCTTCTCTCTAATATTATTTGTGAGAGACTAGAGTGCTGTCCACAAGGATGCTCTAGAGCAGGTTGGTGGACTTCAGTTATAGTTTTTTTTAATTATTATTGCTCAGATATGTAACCTGTATGTCTGAGAAAAGCAGGCAAGTTTTGACGGTATTTTCCTTTACAGCCGTGCTCATAATGTTACTAAAAATGACATCGACATAACTACTAAATAAATGTTATTATGACCTCGAGTGGCGTTAACACCGGTTTTCAAGGTGTCGCCATCTGGAGGTCCCGGGTTAGATACCTGGACGGGTCAATGTAGAAAATCCACTTTTACTACATTTTCTCGGGTCTGGGTGTTTGTGGTGCCTTCGTTGTTCCCGATTCCCATACCGCAAGTGCTTTAGCATCTTACATTGGGATCTGAGCAATGTATGTGATGTTGTCCCTATCTATATATGTATTTATGTATCTATATGTTTATTTTGAACATAAACACATTAATGAAACAATAAACTTTCTTGATAATAACAATACTCTTAGAATGACAAACAAGAAAAAACGATTTACCTTGATATTAACGCTTAATTGTTTTCGATTTTCGGGATGACCAAGAAAATAATCAAATAACCAATAAAGGTATTTGCAATTATCTTAGTTATTTCTTTTTGATTAACAAATCTGATGATAGAGCAACCGGACAGACTCGCATGGCTGGAAATAAATCCATGTCTCTATCAGATTTTTTGCCCTTTAAGCTTTATAAATTATTTTTCTACACTTTTATATTAAAGAAACACAACACAAAATAAATTACGTTTTGCACGAATTCACACGCTCTGTAAAACCTTTGCAATACAATACAAAATTGTGATACGAGTTTAGTCAGTTGTGAATTGAAATGGGAAAGTAAAATACTTTTTAAAGACCGTAACTTTAACGGTTTCTGTAAAAGATATATAATCAGATTCCTAAAAGATTATTATTCCCCTCGATGTTTATATTAGTTCTAGTGTATGTCTCTGTAAAATTAAAGGCCTTGTTAGGTAAGTTATTGTAATTTTGTTGAATCAAAACTCCTATTAATTAAGCTTAATTTGCTGAAGTAATAACAAGGGTTACGTTTCGAATGTTCAAAGGTTAATCAGTTGGAAATTTAACTTTAGAACAAAGGAGCTGAGTTTTTGAATATTTACATTAATTTATTCTTTTACTACTTTATTATGTAACCTGATTATGTAACCTGAATAAGAGATATTCCTAACACTGATTTCAATTAAATAAATAAACTTTTTGACGCATGTTGTCTGTACTGCCGTACACAGAGTTGTTGATAATTAATTCCTTTCGCGATAAGCTCAACACGATGTGTCCGGTGTTAAGCTTATCGCCACCTGTAAAAACATCGCAGGCCTTCTCTCTAATATTATTTGTGAGAGACTAGAGTGCTGTCCACAAGGATGCTCTAGAGCAGGTTGGTGGACTTCAGTTATAGTTTTTTTTTAATTATTATTGCTCAGATATGTAACCTGTATGTCTGAGAAAAGCAGGCAAGTTTTGACGGTATTTTCCTTTACAGCCGTGCTCATAATGTTACTAAAAATGACATCGACATAACTACTAAATAAATGTTATTATGACCTCGAGTGGCGTACACCGGTTTTCACGTTGTGGCCAGCTCTCAGGTCCCGGGTTAGATTTAAGCTACGGGATGGGAAAAAGTGGTTTACACACTAGTAAACCACTTTTCTATAATCCCTCAGGTCTTGGTATATGTGCCACCTTAGTTGTTGTGATTCCATAACACAGGTGCTTTAGCAAGCTACTTTGGGATCAGAGGAATGTATGTGCTATAGCAATTTACTCCTCTGCTTTATACCTCTGGATATCTCTTGAGAATAAAGTGAACATATATGCAGAATATATATTCCGGTTTATAAAAGTCACGATAGCCGAGTGGTTGGGTGGTCGTAATTTCGAGTCAAGAGACCTAACCTTGGCTTGGACATAAAGGCGGCGACGGGTTCACCACCTGTCACGTTGTCCCAAAAATATCTTCGGTGGAAGGTGGATTAAAGGTACTTAAATGTCTAGACCAGACCTCCGTCTACCCCTGTATTGGGAATTGCGTGAAAATATTTATATCTATTTATTTTTTTCTGCAGAATATAAGCCTCCGTCGCTAATTCCATTAACTTTCTGCGAATAAATTGAATTTTTATTTTTTTAATGTAAATTAATTAAATTCTTATCGTGTATACACACAGGTCGATATAATGAAATGGTATATTCATCAGTATACGTAAGATACATTAAATGCATCCCGGAGGTTCCTGTAACGAAGAAGAAACAGGCGAATTAATCTCCGTAGGTATCTTCTTTTTTGTAATTTTTTAAACAAAGGAAATACAGCGTAAACCATAGAATAATAACAAAAAATTGCATTGGAACGGTGAACTCATTTCTAGGGGTTATTATAATTAATGTATTCATTTATAGTATAACAACCTTTTTTATAAAGATTTTTCTATTTTAGCAAAATATATTCTGTATTTCATTTATTTTTGCAGACAGCTACAATTTTGTTTGAACAATATCAAGTTCACACTTCATTAAACTTGAAAAAAAATCTTGACGATGTTCACATCGTCAAGAATTTTTATTATCTATCTATCTATCTATCTATCTATCTATCTATCTATCTATCTATCTATCTATCTATCTATCTATCTATCTATCTATCTATCTATCTATCTATCTATCTATCTATCTATCTATCTATCTATCTATCTATCTATCTATCTATCTATCTATCTATCTATCTATCTATCTATCTATCTATCTATCTATCTATCTATCTATCTATCTATCTATCTATCTATCTATCTATCTATCTATCTATCTATCTATCTATCTATCTATCTATCTATCTATCTATCTATCTATCTATCTATCTATCTATCTATCTATCTATCTATCTATCTATCTATCTATCTATCTATCTATCTATCTATCTATCTATCTATCTATCTATCTATCTATCTATCTATCTATCTATCTATCTATCTATCTATCTATCTATCTATCTATCTATCTATCTATCTATCTATCTATCTATCTATCTATCTATCTATCTATCTATCTATCTATCTATCTATCTATCTATCTATCTATCTATCTATCTATCTATCTATCTATCTATCTATCTATCTATCTATCTATCTATCTATCTATCTATCTATCTATCTATCTATCTATCTATCTATCTATCTATCTATCTATCTATCTATCTATCTATCTATCTATCTATCTATCTATCTATCTATCTATCTATCTATCTATCTATCTATCTATCTATCTATCTATCTATCTATCTATCTATCTATCTATCTATCTATCTATCTATCTATCTATCTATCTATCTATCTATCTATCTATCTATCTATCTATCTATCTATCTATCTATCTATCTATCTATCTATCTATCTATCTATCTATCTATCTATCTATCTATCTATCTATCTATCTATCTATCTATCTATCTATCTATCTATCTATCTATCTATCTATCTATCTATCTATCTATCTATCTATCTATCTATCTATCTATCTATCTATCTATCTATCTATCTATCTATCTATCTATCTATCTATCTATCTATCTATCTATCTATCTATCTATCTATCTATCTATCTATCTATCTATCTATCTATCTATCTATCTATCTATCTATCTATCTATCTATCTATCTATCTATCTATCTATCTATCTATCTATCTATCTATCTATCTATCTATCTATCTATCTATCTATCTATCTATCTATCTATCTATCTATCTATCTATCTATCTATCTATCTATCTATCTATCTATCTATCTATCTATCTATCTATCTATCTATCTATCTATCTATCTATCTATCTATCTATCTATCTATCTATCTATCTATCTATCTATCTATCTATCTATCTATCTATCTATCTATCTATCTATCTATCTATCTATCTATCTATCTATCTATCTATCTATCTATCTATCTATCTATCTATCTATCTATCTATCTATCTATCTATCTATCTATCTATCTATCTATCTATCTATCTATCTATCTATCTATCTATCTATCTATCTATCTATCTATCTATCTATCTATCTATCTATCTATCTATCTATCTATCTATCTATCTATCTATCTATCTATCTATCTATCTATCTATCTATCTATCTATCTATCTATCTATCTATCTATCTATCTATCTATCTATCTATCTATCTATCTATCTATCTATCTATCTATCTATCTATCTATCTATCTATCTATCTATCTATCTATCTATCTATCTATCTATCTATCTATCTATCTATCTATCTATCTATCTATCTATCTATCTATCTATCTATCTATCTATCTATCTATCTATCTATCTATCTATCTATCTATCTATCTATCTATCTATCTATCTATCTATCTATCTATCTATCTATCTATCTATCTATCTATCTATCTATCTATCTATCTATCTATCTATCTATCTATCTATCTATCTATCTATCTATCTATCTATCTATCTATCTATCTATCTATCTATCTATCTATCTATCTATCTATCTATCTATCTATCTATCTATCTATCTATCTATCTATCTATCTATCTATCTATCTATCTATCTATCTATCTATCTATCTATCTATCTATCTATCTATCTATCTATCTATCTATCTATCTATCTATCTATCTATCTATCTATCTATCTATCTATCTATCTATCTATCTATCTATCTATCTATCTATCTATCTATCTATCTATCTATCTATCTATCTATCTATCTATCTATCTATCTATCTATCTATCTATCTATCTATCTATCTATCTATCTATCTATCTATCTATCTATCTATCTATCTATCTATCTATCTATCTATCTATCTATCTATCTATCTATCTATCTATCTATCTATCTATCTATCTATCTATCTATCTATCTATCTATCTATCTATCTATCTATCTATCTATCTATCTATCTATCTATCTATCTATCTATCTATCTATCTATCTATCTATCTATCTATCTATCTATCTATCTATCTATCTATCTATCTATCTATCTATCTATCTATCTATCTATCTATCTATCTATCTATCTATCTATCTATCTATCTATCTATCTATCTATCTATCTATCTATCTATCTATCTATCTATCTATCTATCTATCTATCTATCTATCTATCTATCTATCTATCTATCTATCTATCTATCTATCTATCTATCTATCTATCTATCTATCTATCTATCTATCTATCTATCTATCTATCTATCTATCTATCTATCTATCTATCTATCTATCTATCTATCTATCTATCTATCTATCTATCTATCTATCTATCTATCTATCTATCTATCTATCTATCTATCTATCTATACATGCATGTATTGTCAGTCTTCTTGTTTTTAAAACTATTCTAAGTAATTGATATTTAAAAGAAATAATGTGGACGTTTGAAACCTACTCCTACCTAATATGTTAAGTTTGTTGCATTGGTAATCATTGCTACAAACTTAATATGTTGTTTATGTAACATTAACATTATATTAATTTCATTCTTACAGTATGAAAAGCTTTATACAGAGCTTTTAAGATTCTAATACGATATAAAATATAACATACAAAGCTCTTTTATTAAAATCCTCTCAAAGGAAGACTGTTTATTTTGATGCTTAATATTATAGATTATCTTTTATTCCATCCGTTAATGGTTTCGGCAAACAAAAACAGACATATATATAAGCTTGTGTATTTTAGTTGGCTTCAACATTTTTAATACTGATGTAGACAGAGGTACTGACAATTTCTACTATTCAGCGAACCTTATTTGACACGAACATACATATTTTATTATAATGTTCTATGACACGAATACTAGTATTTGTGTTCATCGCACAAATGTTACCCCACAGCGGTATTCAAACCCACAACCCTGAGCATCGTAGGCAGGGTCACTACCGAATATCAGATCTAACAAAGGTGATGTTAATTTAATATGTTAAGTTTGTTGCATTGGTAATCATTGCTACAAACTTAATATATTTTGGAAGTAACATTAACATTATACTAATTTCGTTCTTACAGTATGCAAAGCTTTATACAGAGCTTTTAAGATTCTAATATGATATAAAATAATATGTACAAAGCACTTTTATTAAAATCCTCTCAATGGAAGACTGTTTTATTTGGATGCTTAATATTATAGATTATCTTTTTTTCCATCCGTTTATGGTTTTGGCAAACAAAAACAGACATCAATATAAACTTGTGTATTTTAGTTGGCTTCAAAATTTTTAATACTGATGTAGACAGAGGTACTGACAATTTCTACTATTCAGCGAACCTTATTTGATACGAACATACATATTTTATTATAATGTTCTATGACACGAATACTAGTATTTGTGTTCATCGCACAAATGTTACCCCACAGCGGTATTTAAACCCACAACCCTGAGCATCGTAGGCAGGGTCACTACCGAATATCAGATCTAACAAAGGTGATGTTAATTTAACATACAGAATATTGCATCCACAACCATAATGACTCCATAATAATGTTTTGGTATCAAAATTTTGATATAATATTAAAACTAAATAATATAAGTCCCATTTATACGAAACGTGACGACGTAAAATTCAACAAAATTATTATATTTTCTCGCAACTCATATATTAGACTTTTCATATATTAGACATTTCTTAAAATTTCTTGTATTAAAAATTGTGTCTAAACTTAAGATTTCATGTCAATGATTCTAAAAGCAAAGGCCAAATGGAGTTCGTTTGTTATGTTTAAGATCGTTAATATTGAAATCCCTTTATTTTAAACTTAAGTTGAGAATAATTATTTTTAAAACAATTTAAATGATATTCGTAAATAAATAAATAAATAAATAAATAAATAAATAAATAAATAAATAAATAAATAAATAAATAAATAAATAAATAAATAAATAAATAAATAAATAAATAAATAAATAAATAAATAAATAAATAAATAAATAAATAAATAAATAAATAAATAAATAAATAAATAAATAAATAAATAAATAAATAAATAAATAAATAAATAAATAAATAAATAAATAAATAAATAAATAAATAAATAAATAAATAAATAAATAAATAAATAAATAAATAAATAAATAAATAAATAAATAAATAAATAAATAAATAAATAAATAAATAAATAAATAAATAAATAAATAAATAAATAAATAAATAAATAAATAAATAAATAAATAAATAAATAAATAAATAAATAAATAAATAAATAAATAAATAAATAAATAAATAAATAAATAAATAAATAAATAAATAAATAAATAAATAAATAAATAAATAAATAAATAAATAAATAAATAAATAAATAAATAAATAAATAAATAAATAAATAAATAAATAAATAAATAAATAAATAAATAAATAAATAAATAAATAAATAAATAAATAAATAAATAAATAAATAAATAAATAAATAAATAAATAAATAAATAAATAAATAAATAAATAAATAAATAAATAAATAAATAAATAAATAAATAAATAAATAAATAAATAAATAAATAAATAAATAAATAAATAAATAAATAAATAAATAAATAAATAAATAAATAAATAAATAAATAAATAAATAAATAAATAAATAAATAAATAAATAAATAAATAAATAAATAAATAAATAAATAAATAAATAAATAAATAAATAAATAAATAAATAAATAAATAAATAAATAAATAAATAAATAAATAAATAAATAAATAAATAAATAAATAAATAAATAAATAAATAAATAAATAAATAAATAAATAAATAAATAAATAAATAAATAAATAAATAAATAAATAAATAAATAAATAAATAAATAAATAAATAAATAAATAAATAAATAAATAAATAAATAAATAAATAAATAAATAAATAAATAAATAAATAAATAAATAAATAAATAAATAAATAAATAAATAAATAAATAAATAAATAAATAAATAAATAAATAAATAAATAAATAAATAAATAAATAAATAAATAAATAAATAAATAAATAAATAAATAAATAAATAAATAAATAAATAAATAAATAAATAAATAAATAAATAAATAAATAAATAAATAAATAAATAAATAAATAAATAAATAAATAAATAAATAAATAAATAAATAAATAAATAAATAAATAAATAAATAAATAAATAAATAAATAAATAAATAAATAAATAAATAAATAAATAAATAAATAAATAAATAAATAAATAAATAAATAAATAAATAAATAAATAAATAAATAAATAAATAAATAAATAAATAAATAAATAAATAAATAAATAAATAAATAAATAAATAAATAAATAAATAAATAAATAAATAAATAAATAAATAAATAAATAAATAAATAAATAAATAAATAAATAAATAAATAAATAAATAAATAAATAAATAAATAAATAAATAAATAAATAAATAAATAAATAAATAAATAAATAAATAAATAAATAAATAAATAAATAAATAAATAAATAAATAAATAAATAAATAAATAAATAAATAAATAAATAAATAAATAAATAAATAAATAAATAAATAAATAAATAAATAAATAAATAAATAAATAAATAAATAAATAAATAAATAAATAAATAAATAAATAAATAAATAAATAAATAAATAAATAAATAAATAAATAAATAAATAAATAAATAAATAAATAAATAAATAAATAAATAAATAAATAAATAAATAAATAAATAAATAAATAAATAAATAAATAAATAAATAAATAAATAAATAAATAAATAAATAAATAAATAAATAAATAAATAAATAAATAAATAAATAAATAAATAAATAAATAAATAAATAAATAAATAAATAAATAAATAAATAAATAAATAAATAAATAAATAAATAAATAAATAAATAAATAAATAAATAAATAAATAAATAAATAAATAAATAAATAAATAAATAAATAAATAAATAAATAAATAAATAAATAAATAAATAAATAAATAAATAAATAAATAAATAAATAAATAAATAAATAAATAAATAAATAAATAAATAAATAAATAAATAAATAAATAAATAAATAAATAAATAAATAAATAAATAAATAAATAAATAAATAAATAAATAAATAAATAAATAAATAAATAAATAAATAAATAAATAAATAAATAAATAAATAAATAAATAAATAAATAAATAAATAAATAAATAAATAAATAAATAAATAAATAAATAAATAAATAAATAAATAAATAAATAAATAAATAAATAAATAAATAAATAAATAAATAAATAAATAAATAAATAAATAAATAAATAAATAAATAAATAAATAAATAAATAAATAAATAAATAAATAAATAAATAAATAAATAAATAAATAAATAAATAAATAAATAAATAAATAAATAAATAAATAAATAAATAAATAAATAAATAAATAAATAAATAAATAAATAAATAAATAAATAAATAAATAAATAAATAAATAAATAAATAAATAAATAAATAAATAAATAAATAAATAAATAAATAAATAAATAAATAAATAAATAAATAAATAAATAAATAAATAAATAAATAAATAAATAAATAAATAAATAAATAAATAAATAAATAAATAAATAAATAAATAAATAAATAAATAAATAAATAAATAAATAAATAAATAAATAAATAAATAAATAAATAAATAAATAAATAAATAAATAAATAAATAAATAAATAAATAAATAAATAAATAAATAAATAAATAAATAAATAAATAAATAAATAAATAAATAAATAAATAAATAAATAAATAAATAAATAAATAAATAAATAAATAAATAAATAAATAAATAAATAAATAAATAAATAAATAAATAAATAAATAAATAAATAAATAAATAAATAAATAAATAAATAAATAAATAAATAAATAAATAAATAAATAAATAAATAAATAAATAAATAAATAAATAAATAAATAAATAAATAAATAAATAAATAAATAAATAAATAAATAAATAAATAAATAAATAAATAAATAAATAAATAAATAAATAAATAAATAAATAAATAAATAAATAAATAAATAAATAAATAAATAAATAAATAAATAAATAAATAAATAAATAAATAAATAAATAAATAAATAAATAAATAAATAAATAAATAAATAAATAAATAAATAAATAAATAAATAAATAAATAAATAAATAAATAAATAAATAAATAAATAAATAAATAAATAAATAAATAAATAAATAAATAAATAAATAAATAAATAAATAAATAAATAAATAAATAAATAAATAAATAAATAAATAAATAAATAAATAAATAAATAAATAAATAAATAAATAAATAAATAAATAAATAAATAAATAAATAAATAAATAAATAAATAAATAAATAAATAAATAAATAAATAAATAAATAAATAAATAAATAAATAAATAAATAAATAAATAAATAAATAAATAAATAAATAAATAAATAAATAAATAAATAAATAAATAAATAAATAAATAAATAAATAAATAAATAAATAAATAAATAAATAAATAAATAAATAAATAAATAAATAAATAAATAAATAAATAAATAAATAAATAAATAAATAAATAAATAAATAAATAAATAAATAAATAAATAAATAAATAAATAAATAAATAAATAAATAAATAAATAAATAAATAAATAAATAAATAAATAAATAAATAAATAAATAAATAAATAAATAAATAAATAAATAAATAAATAAATAAATAAATAAATAAATAAATAAATAAATAAATAAATAAATAAATAAATAAATAAATAAATAAATAAATAAATAAATAAATAAATAAATAAATAAATAAATAAATAAATAAATAAATAAATAAATAAATAAATAAATAAATAAATAAATAAATAAATAAATAAATAAATAAATAAATAAATAAATAAATAAATAAATAAATAAATAAATAAATAAATAAATAAATAAATAAATAAATAAATAAATAAATAAATAAATAAATAAATAAATAAATAAATAAATAAATAAATAAATAAATAAATAAATAAATAAATAAATAAATAAATAAATAAATAAATAAATAAATAAATAAATAAATAAATAAATAAATAAATAAATAAATAAATAAATAAATAAATAAATAAATAAATAAATAAATAAATAAATAAATAAATAAATAAATAAATAAATAAATAAATAAATAAATAAATAAATAAATAAATAAATAAATAAATAAATAAATAAATAAATAAATAAATAAATAAATAAATAAATAAATAAATAAATAAATAAATAAATAAATAAATAAATAAATAAATAAATAAATAAATAAATAAATAAATAAATAAATAAATAAATAAATAAATAAATAAATAAATAAATAAATAAATAAATAAATAAATAAATAAATAAATAAATAAATAAATAAATAAATAAATAAATAAATAAATAAATAAATAAATAAATAAATAAATAAATAAATAAATAAATAAATAAATAAATAAATAAATAAATAAATAAATAAATAAATAAATAAATAAATAAATAAATAAATAAATAAATAAATAAATAAATAAATAAATAAATAAATAAATAAATAAATAAATAAATAAATAAATAAATAAATAAATAAATAAATAAATAAATAAATAAATAAATAAATAAATAAATAAATAAATAAATAAATAAATAAATAAATAAATAAATAAATAAATAAATAAATAAATAAATAAATAAATAAATAAATAAATAAATAAATAAATAAATAAATAAATAAATAAATAAATAAATAAATAAATAAATAAATAAATAAATAAATAAATAAATAAATAAATAAATAAATAAATAAATAAATAAATAAATAAATAAATAAATAAATAAATAAATAAATAAATAAATAAATAAATAAATAAATAAATAAATAAATAAATAAATAAATAAATAAATAAATAAATAAATAAATAAATAAATAAATAAATAAATAAATAAATAAATAAATAAATAAATAAATAAATAAATAAATAAATAAATAAATAAATAAATAAATAAATAAATAAATAAATAAATAAATAAATAAATAAATAAATAAATAAATAAATAAATAAATAAATAAATAAATAAATAAATAAATAAATAAATAAATAAATAAATAAATAAATAAATAAATAAATAAATAAATAAATAAATAAATAAATAAATAAATAAATAAATAAATAAATAAATAAATAAATAAATAAATAAATAAATAAATAAATAAATAAATAAATAAATAAATAAATAAATAAATAAATAAATAAATAAATAAATAAATAAATAAATAAATAAATAAATAAATAAATAAATAAATAAATAAATAATTTAATTTGATTTGATTTTCGTGGGTGTCGTAAGAGGAGACTAAGAAAAAGACTTGAAAAGGTCAAAGGCTGTAGACAGATGGTGAGAAAACCATGTATAAAAATACTTGATCAAAATTAAGCCGACTGGTGGCGGGAAGTAGTCTAAGATGCGACATGTCTGGTAGTGTCATTGTTAATAATCGGATTAACGATCGCTAGGCGTTTATGGTAAATTTTCGTTATGGGAGAGGCATATGTTCTGAACTTTTATAGGCCGTAATATATGAACAGGTAAACGGCAACGTCGCAGTTAGAGGCGTGCAGGTTCCATCGAGTTCGAGTCCATCTTTCGCCTATTGTCATGAACCACACCATACATGAATGTATCTTAGTTGTGGTTAACAGGATTACGAGTTAAACTATCTAATATTGTTTATAAAATATAATCAAAGAGTCGTCCAAAGTTTATGAATTCTCAAGACTTTCGAATGGGATCTTAAAAAATACAAAGGTTTTTACAATTATAGTGTATAAAAGATGAATTTTTATACTGTTATGAATGTCGGTAAAGTTAGTCGCTTCCAATTCAGTGTTGTAATATAAAAAAAAACATCGCCGATTAAAACTTATTCATGTTGCTAAACAATACAAGAACAACCTCAAGTAAAATCTAATTAACTTTGTCTAGACGTAGAAACACTTGTCAAGTCAGTTAACTTTTATTATATTGCTTAAAATCAAAATCACAGTGCGTTACAGTAGTATAGTAGGGTTTGGCGTATGAATAATACCACTCTCTCTCTCTGTTTCTATGTATGTTGTGAGAGGCGACTGAGAGCTTTCTAAAAGCCTTGTAAATTACAATATCTACCGACAGATGGCAAGGTAGCGATATCCAAAATAAAAAAGCAAAATTACGTAGACTGATGGCGTGTGACATAGGTACCGTTTAAATTGTCATACAGAACGGTCATGTGCCACCTACAGTCATCCACTGCAGACATCGACCGCAATATTGTTCAGATCGTCGTTCTATCGTGTGGAGGGTCGTTCTAAACCTCGTTTGTATAATAAAGGTTCATATAAAAATAATAGCACGTTCTAAGAATCAATAATTTAGGTTTTTGCAAATATCCATTCAATCATAATTTATGAATGCGTATAAGTTAAGTAGAAATTTTATGTTTAATGCTTAGTACATCTCATATTAGACACGACATTTCTTAGAATTTCTTGTATTAAAAATTGTGTCTAAACTTAAGAATGTCAATGATTCTAATAGCAAAGGCCAAAAGGAGGTCGTTTGTTTTGATTTAGATTGTTAATATTGAAATCCCTTTATTTTAAACTTAAGTTGAGAATAACTATTTTTAAAAAAAAAAAAAAAAAAAAAAAAAAAAAAAAAAAAAAAAAAAAAAAAAAAAAAAAAAAAAAAAAAAAAAAAAAAAAAAAAAAAAAAAAAAAAAAAAAAAAAAAAAAAAAAAAAAAAAAAAAAAAAAAAAAAAAAAAAAAAAAAAAAAAAAAAAAAAAAAAAAAAAAAAAAAAAAAAAAAAAAAAAAAAAAAAAAAAAAAAAAAAAAAAAAAAAAAAAAAAAAAAAAAAAAAAAAAAAAAAAAAAAAAAAAAAAAAAAAAAAAAAAAAAAAAAAAAAAAAAAAAAAAAAAAAAAAAAAAAAAAAAAAAAAAAAAAAAAAAAAAAAAAAAAAAAAAAAAAAAAAAAAAAAAAAAAAAAAAAAAAAAAAAAAAAAAAAAAAAAAAAAAAAAAAAAAAAAAAAAAAAAAAAAAAAAAAAAAAAAAAAAAAAAAAAAAAAAAAAAAAAAAAAAAAAAAAAAAAAAAAAAAAAAAAAAAAAAAAAAAAAAAAAAAAAAAAAAAAAAAAAAAAAAAAAAAAAAAAAAAAAAAAAAAAAAAAAAAAAAAAAAAAAAAAAAAAAAAAAAAAAAAAAAAAAAAAAACTTCAAGAGTCCCAAGTTGTTTATTGCATATTGGTAATATTATGTTGTACTCGTATGTGTTATATTAGTTCTAGTATATTATGTGTTACTAAGGAATGTTATATATACTATGTAGTTATATATACTATGATCTACTCTATGTACAAAAAACGAGATAAAAGAACGAAGGAAAATTATGTTAGTAATATTTTATAGAGGAAAACAATGATCAAAGAACTCTATATAATATAATCTCGAGCTCTTCCTGTGCGATATAACTTACCTTTTGTGTTTTTCTTGTATATATTTCTTAGCGTAGTTGTCACAAGAGTCAAATACATGTTTGATTTAGGTTATATTTGCATAGGCATCGTAAGCTCCGAGTAGCATTACACTTTTAGTTATTAAAGAAATGGTGTATTTGGTATAACTATGGAGTATTTGGTATATAACTATTTTAAATCTCTCATTTATTTAATAACATTAACGTCGATGACATTGAGGCTATAGATATAGGCTCATCACCACTTAGTCCCTAATGAACTTTGGTGAATAGTCGGTCGAAAGGACTTCATGGTCTAGACCTCTGTCTGCCCAGTGTTGGTAATTTGTATGAAGGTAAGACACCTGTCAGAAAGCGTGATAGCATACGTAGTTGTTTATTAAAATAATATATAATAAAAAAAAGTATCTTATTTTCTGACGAAGCCCATTTCCACCTAAATGGACATGTAAACAAACAGAATTGCAGCTATTGGAGCAGCGAAAATCCTAAAGCTAAACATGAGAGGCCACTTCACTCTCCTAAGGTAACTGTATGGGTTGCAATTTCAGCAAAAGGAATCATCGGACTTTACTTTTTTTGAAGATTCTCGAGGCAGTTCAGTTACTGTTAATTCTGCCGAGTATGTGAAAATGTTACGGGAGTTCTTAGCACCGATGCTACTAGAATTTGATGGCTATAATCGTAACACATGGTTTCAACAAGATGGAGCCATGTGTCACACATCGAACGAGTCCTTGCCGGTGGTCAAAGACATGTTTCCGGAAAAGCTGATATCCAGACGGGGTGACATCACATGGCCACGCAAAAGTCCAGATCTATCCCCAGCAGACTTCTTTTTATGGGGTTATTTAAAGAGTCGTGTCGTCATTGATAAACCGAATACACTGCGTCAACATAAAGAAAAAATCATCGAAGAGATGTCGGCGATCTCGCGGTCTCTTTGCAGAATGGTATTCGAGAAATTCAGGACTCGCTTAGATGAGTGCAAAAACCGAAACGGTGGTCATTTAGACGAAATAATTTTTATAAAATAAATAACATCTAATTAGCTTTCTCGTTAATAAACGATTTCTAAAATATGTTAAATGGTTTTTTTATACGATTTTTTCAAATGTTAACTAATTCATGGCCCACCCTGTATTTAAAAGCCAAAGACTTGGCTGCCGAGTGAGTTCGATTTTCAGGAGGTGGGCTCGTACTAATGCGTGATTTCAAAACTTTTGTACGATGTATATCGTTGGCTTGGACATAAGGATGACGTTAGGCTCGCCACCTGTCAAGTTGTCCCAAAATAAGCTCCCGTGAAATCCTCCTCTGTGTGACCTCTGACTACAGGGAAAAGTGTGAAAAAAATTGTATAATAATTCATTTGATGTTATTTCCTCCCATTATCATTTCTGTCATGAATATTTTTTGGAAGCAAAAGCTTAATTCGAAGCAGGAAGTACTACTACAATTTCGCAGATAACTCTGTTGATCGAAATTCGAAAGAATTTCTCATTATGGACCAAATTGTGAAGAAGAAATATTTCATAACACGAATATTCTTTGTCAATCTCGATTAACAGTTATTTTGTGAAAACGCAATTATTGCGGAAAATAAATTTAATATATTGATTTTGAAAAAACTTTATGTTTTTTATCTGATATTTGTGTTATATTTCAATTTGGCTACTAGACTTCAAGTGCATAGTCACTTAAATTATATAAAACGTTAATTACTTTTTCATTAAACATATTAATGTAACTTTAATGAAATAAAGGCACCAATTTAAAGTATAATAAAATGGCACATTGCCACTTTACATCTGATACTTATAAATGTATGTCAGTATATATACGTATATAGATCAGTATAAATATCTTTATCGAGTTTTAATATAAAAAAATATCTTTGAAAAGATGAACAAATTTGTTTTTTGTAATGTATAAAATATTATTCAGAAACGTAATTATGTAATTTAGCTATCGAATAATTACCTTTGCAAAACTTGAATATTGTTCGATGGACTGATTGGTTAATCAACGTTGAAATTCTAGATGAGATTATGTAAATATTCTTAAAAAAAAAAAAAAAAAAAAAAAAAAAAAAAAAAAAAAAAAAAAAAAAAAAAAAAAAAAAAAAAAAAAAAAAAAAAAAAAAAAAAAAAAAAAAAAAAAAAAAAAAAAAAAAAAAAAAAAAAAAAAAAAAAAAAAAAAAAAAAAAAAAAAAAAAAAAAAAAAAAAAAAAAAAAAAAAAAAAAAAAAAAAAAAAAAAAAAAAAAAAAAAAAAAAAAAAAAAAAAAAAAAAAAAAAAAAAAAAAAAAAAAAAAAAAAAAAAAAAAAAAAAAAAAAAAAAAAAAAAAAAAAAAAAAAAAAAAAAAAAAAAAAAAAAAAAAAAAAAAAAAAAAAAAAAAAAAAAAAAAAAAAAAAAAAAAAAAAAAAAAAAAAAAAAAAAAAAAAAAAAAAAAAAAAAAAAAAAAAAAAAAAAAAAAAAAAAAAAAAAAAAAAAAAAAAAAAAAAAAAAAAAAAAAAAAAAAAAAAAAAAAAAAAAAAAAAAAAAAAAAAAAAAAAAAAAAAAAAAAAAAAAAAAAAAAAAAAAAAAAAAAAAAAAAAAAAAAAAAAAAAAAAAAAAAAAAAAAAAAAAAAAAAAAAAAAAAAAAAAAAAAAAAAAAAAAAAAAAAAAAAAAAAAAAAAAAAAAAAAAAAAAAAAAAAAAAAAAAAAAAAAAAAAAAAAAAAAAAAAAAAAAAAAAAAAAAAAAAAAAAAAAAAAAAAAAAAAAAAAAAAAAAAAAAAAAAAAAAAAAAAAAAAAAAAAAAAAAAAAAAAAAAAAAAAAAAAAAAAAAAAAAAAAAAAAAAAAAAAAAAAAAAAAAAAAAAAAAAAAAAAAAAAAAAAAAAAAAAAAAAAAAAAAAAAAAAAAAAAAAAAAAAAAAAAAAAAAAAAAAAAAAAAAAAAAAAAAAAAAAAAAAAAAAAAAAAAAAAAAAAAAAAAAAAAAAAAAAAAAAAAAAAAAAAAAAAAAAAAAAAAAAAAAAAAAAAAAAAAAAAAAAAAAAAAAAAAAAAAAAAAAAAAAAAAAAAAAAAAAAAAAAAAAAAAAAAAAAAAAAAAAAAAAAAAAAAAAAAAAAAAAAAAAAAAAAAAAAAAAAAAAAAAAAAAAAAAAAAAAAAAAAAAAAAAAAAAAAAAAAAAAAAAAAAAAAAAAAAAAAAAAAAAAAAAAAAAAAAAAAAAAAAAAAAAAAAAAAAAAAAAAAAAAAAAAAAAAAAAAAAAAAAAAAAAAAAAAAAAAAAAAAAAAAAAAAAAAAAAAAAAAAAAAAAAAAAAAAAAAAAAAAAAAAAAAAAAAAAAAAAAAAAAAAAAAAAAAAAAAAAAAAAAAAAAAAAAAAAAAAAAAAAAAAAAAAAAAAAAAAAAAAAAAAAAAAAAAAAAAAAAAAAAAAAAAAAAAAAAAAAAAAAAAAAAAAAAAAAAAAAAAAAAAAAAAAAAAAAAAAAAAAAAAAAAAAAAAAAAAAAAAAAAAAAAAAAAAAAAAAAAAAAAAAAAAAAAAAAAAAAAAAAAAAAAAAAAAAAAAAAAAAAAAAAAAAAAAAAAAAAAAAAAAAAAAAAAAAAAAAAAAAAAAAAAAAAAAAAAAAAAAAAAAAAAAAAAAAAAAAAAAAAAAAAAAAAAAAAAAAAAAAAAAAAAAAAAAAAAAAAAAAAAAAAAAAAAAAAAAAAAAAAAAAAAAAAAAAAAAAAAAAAAAAAAAAAAAAAAAAAAAAAAAAAAAAAAAAAAAAAAAAAAAAAAAAAAAAAAAAAAAAAAAAAAAAAAAAAAAAAAAAAAAAAAAAAAAAAAAAAAAAAAAAAAAAAAAAAAAAAAAAAAAAAAAAAAAAAAAAAAAAAAAAAAAAAAAAAAAAAAAAAAAAAAAAAAAAAAAAAAAAAAAAAAAAAAAAAAAAAAAAAAAAAAAAAAAAAAAAAAAAAAAAAAAAAAAAAAAAAAAAAAAAAAAAAAAACATATTTTTACTACTATAAAGAAGTAAAAATATGTTTTTTTTTTTTACATTTTGCTTTAAAGTCAATCATAGCAGTTCCGTTAACCCATACGAGATACAGACAGAATGCGTTAATTTCCGTGCTAGCACTCTAATCAATAGACATTATAACCATAATGAGATAATATTTCATAATACGAATATTCTTTGTCAATCTCGATTAACAGTTATTTTGTGAAAACGAAATTATTGCGGAAAATAAATTTAATTAATTGACTTTGATAACACTTTATGTTTTTTATCTGATATTTGTGTTATATTTCAATTTGGTTACTCCAGACTTCAAGTGCATAGTCACTTAAATTATATAAAACGTTAATTACATTTTCTTTGAACATATTAATGTAACTTTAATGAAATAATGGCACAAATTTAAAGTATGATAAAATGGCACATTGCCACTTTATATTTATCTGATACTTATAAATGTATGTCAGTATATATACGTATATAGATAAGTATAAATATCTTTATCGAGTTTTAATATCAAAAAAATATCTTTGAAAAGATGAACAAATTTGATTTTTGTAATGTATAAAATATTATTTAGAAATGTAATTATGTAATTTAGCTATCGAATAATTACGTTCGCAAAACTTGAATATTGTTCGATGGACTGATTGGTTAATCAACGTTGAAATTCTAGATGAGATTATGTAAATATTCTTTTTATTCCAAGCTTTCCATGGCAACGGTTATTTTAAACAGGGTTTATGTATATGGCCTTTTATAAAAAGTACTATCGAGTTTAATCAATTCAATATAAGGTGAACAAAAAGAAAAAAACATATTTTTACTACTATAAAAGAAGTAAAAATATGTTTTTTTACTTTTTGCTTTAAAGTCAATCTTAGCAGTTCCGTTAACCCATACGAGATACAGACAGATTCTCCGTGCTAGCACTCTAATCAATAGACATTATAACCATAATGAGATAATATTTCATAACACGAATATTCTTTGTCAATCTCGATTAACAGTTATTTTTAAACAGGGTTCATGTATAAGACCTTTTATAAAAAGTACTATCGAGTTAAATAAATTCAAAATAATGTGAACAAAAAGAAAAAAAACATATTTTTACTACTATAAAAGAAGTAAAAATATGTTTTTTTTTTTTACATTTTGCTTTAAAGTCAATCATAGCAGTTCCGTTAACCCATACGAGATACAGACAGAATGCGTTAATTTCCGTGCTAGCACTCTAATCAATAGACATTATAACCATAATGAGATAATATTTCATAACACGAATATTCTTTGTCAATCTCGATTAACAGTTATTTTGTGAAAACGAAATTATTGCGGAAAATAAATTTAATAGATTGATTTTGAGAAAACTTTATGTTTTTTATCTGATATTGTGTTATATTTCAATTTGGTTACTAGACTTCAAGTGCATAGTCACTTAAATTATATAAAACGTTAATTACAACAAGTCACGTTGTCCCGAAATTGTTTTCGGCGAAAGGTGGGTCGATATGACTTAATCGTCTCCCTACGATCGAGTTTCCGCCTTGTTGTGGCGGTGGGTCTTAGTGAACGTGGCTTGGAAGCTCAACCAAGAGGAACCCAGCCTGACTGCAGGGCATGGCCGGCCCGAGGTGGCTGCTTCAGTTCGGTCTGGCATTTGTCGTGATGGTTCTTCCGCCATCTGTATTTAATCAATGCTATTTACAAGTGTCTTTAATAAATGCTATTTACAAGTGGAGAATTACTCTCAATAACTCATAACTAAAATGGACGCTTTAATTTTTACTGTTGTGTTGTGCGTTGCAAGTTGGTTTTTATCAAAACGATACAGTAAACATCTGTTATATATGTAGTTTAAACTGTTATTATTAGATATCTTACTTGACATTACTGGTAAGCATGAGGGAAGGTATTTATTCATTTTTAAATTAAATATACCCCTATACTGGGTAGACACTGGTCTAGACCATTAACTTATTTCGACACACCTTTCATCCGAAGACTATTTAGGGCAACGTGATAGGTGGTATGCCCGTCGTCCTCTTAGTATCCAAGGCAACAGTACAACATACCATATCCATGAATCGAGTAAAATTCATATACATCTCATAAATATTTGTCCCTATCGGGATTCGAACCAGAGCCCTTTAGCTTCGAAGTCAGGGTAAATATTAATTGGGATAGGGAATCGAGGTAAATGTAATAATAATAGTAATATTAAAAAATTATTATGATTACATTTACTGCAAATGTAATTAACATCTGCATATATTTTAACCGTAAAAATAAGCTAATAAGATGCCTGGCTGATGTGTTTCACGCTCGTGTGATCTTGTATGTTTTCTTTTTCCTTTCTGGCATCGAAACCCTAAAACAGCATCGTAAACAATAATACTTTTTGTTAATGCTAGGAAATAAATATATTATTTTATTCTGCCCACGGTGCCTACAAATTGAAAATAATGTTTTTGTGTTTCTCATGAACGTTGGCTACTAGGAAACAAGATTAGTCGATCCTTTCTTAACCTCTAACATACATTAAAAATAATATGATTTTTCGTTCGTGTAAAAGTGCTGTGCTGGAAATACGAGTAGATCTCTCCCGCAATAAAGGTTTTATCGTAATCGCCACACTTGATGCTTTGGTTAGCTTTCTCGCCCTCTGTTGCCAATTGCATTTTAAAAGAGTTATGCTTTAATCTCCTCATATGAGACCCACGGGAGTGAGGATGGTATATTTTTACGCAGTAAACTCACAGTAACCTGAGTTCTGTATTCAATGAAAATTAGTAGTATTAACTATGTGATGAAGATTATAATGTAAAACTCGAGAAGTAATTATTTTATGCAGTGGTAATGAAATCCTTATTAATCTAGATGTCGTCTAGAAAAGTATCTCACTCTTCCTGCGAGAACGTTAATCCGTTTTTAATAACCTTATCTCATAAAGACTTTATTATAAAATTAGATTGAACAATTCCGAATGAAAAAATAAATGGCATATATTACCTGGATGTGAAGCACCACCCTCCCTTCCAAAAATGCCTACTTTAACTGTACTGAATGTAACATCACCACTACATACGCACTACACTCGACATATACGTAAAATACGCCATCACCGATAATAACGTAACCGAGGAGACTGCGGTCGAACGTCGTAAAATCTATTCGCTTGATGATGCCTTGCGCGATTAGTGTATAATAATGATGAAATATATAAATATATATATATATATATATATATATATATATATATATATATATATATATATATATATATATATATATATATATATATATATATATATATATATATATATATATATATATATATATATATATATATATATATATATATATATATATATATATATATATATATATATATATATATATATATATATATATATATATATATATATATATATATATATATATATATATATATATATATATATATATATATATATATATATATATATATATATATATATATATATATATATATATATATATATATATATATATATATATATATATATATATATATATATATATATATATATATATATATATATATATATATATATATATATATATATATATATATATATATATATATATATATATATATATATATATATATATATATATATATATATATATATATATATATATATATATATATATATATATATATATATATATATATATATATATATATATATATATATATATATATATATATATATATATATATATATATATATATATATATATATATATATATTATAGCGATTTGGACATTGCTATATGTACCAAGGGCATTCGCCTAACTGCTTTTTTAAAAATCAATCCACACATTTGTCTGGCACAATTCACCTCAAATTCTGAGTAGTTAAGAACAAAAGCGAAATTTTAAACGGCTGTCAGATACAGTAACAGTTTTGTGAAGGTTATCTATTTAAGGCTTTACAATTAATTGAAATAATTTAATAATCAGGGTATAACATTAGGGTATAACAGGGTATAACTGTATAACATTAATAATCAGGGAACTAAATAAAGTTTTATTTGACATTACTGGTAAGCATGAGGGAAGGTATTTATTCATTTTAAAATTAAATATACCCCTATACTGGGGTAGACACAGGTCTAGACCATTCACTTATTTCGACACACCTTTCATTCGAAGACTATTTAGGGCAAAGTGATAGATGGTATGGGCATACGTCGTCCTCTTAGTATTCAAGCCAACAGTACAACATACCATATCCATGACTCGAGTAACATTCATATACATCTCATAAATATTTGTCCCTATCGGGATTCGAACCCGAGCCCTTTAGTTTCGAAGTCAGGGTAAATATTAATTGGGATAGGGAATCGAGGTAAATGTAATAACAATAGTAATAACAAAAAATTATTATGATTATATTTACTTCAAATGTAATTAACATCTGCATATATTTTAACCGTAAAAATAAGCTAATAAGATGCCTGGCTGATGTGTTTCACGCTCGTGTGATCTTGTATGTTTTCTTTTTCCTTTCTGGCATCGAAACCCTAAAACAGCATCGTAAACAATAATACTTTTTGTTAATGCTAGGAAATAAGTATATTATTTTATTCTGCCCACGGTGCCTACAAATTGAAAATAATGTTTTTGTGTTTCTCATAAACGTTGGCTACTAGGAAACAAGATTAGTCGAGCCTTTCTTAACCTCTAACATACATTAAAAATAATATGATTTTTCGTACGTGTAAAAGTACTGTGCTGGAAATAAGAGTAGATCTCTCCCGCAATAAAGGTTTTGTCATAATCGCCACACTTGATGCTTTGGTTAGCTATCTCGCCCTCAGTTGCCAATTGCATTTTAAAGGCGTTATGCTATAATCTCCTCATCTGAGACCCACGGGAGTAATGATGGTATATTTTTACGCCGTAAACTTACAGTGACCTGAGTTCTGTATTCAATGAAAATTAGTAGTATTAACTACGTGATGAAGATTAAAATGTAAAACTCGAGAAGTAATTATTTTATGCAGTGGTAATGAAATCCTTATTAATCTAGATGTCGTCTAGAAAAGTATCTCACTCTTCCTGCAAGAACGTTAATCCGTTTTTAATAACCTTATCTCATAAAGACTTTATTATAAAATTATATTGAACATTTCCGAATGAAAAAATAAATGGCATATGTTACCTGGATGTAAAGCACCACCCTCCCTTCCAAAAATGTCTACTTTAACTGTACTGAATGTAACATCACCACTAGATACGCACTACACTCGACATATACGTAAAATACGCCATCACCGATAATTACGTAACCGTGGAGACTGCAAAACGACGTCGAACGTCGTAAAATCTATTCGCTTGATGATGCCTTGCGCGATTAGTGTATAATAATGATGAAATATATAAAAATAAATTTCGGCAAAGTAATGCCTTAAGTATTTTATCTTTAATAGGCTTTAGGGGTGGCCTATGTTCAGCAGTCGACTCTTGATAGGCTTTAAAGAAGAAGAAGTTACAGTATGTTCTCTTTTTGGGATAGGCCGATGAATTGCAATGGACTTTTACATTTTGTTAATGTAATTTAACGATTAAGGTGTATGATAATATTTCGCCTGGCTGGAAATCAGAATTTATTTGTTCTGTTATAAATATACTAAACTTGAATAGAAAAAAAAAACTTTAAAAGTAACACTAATATATATTAGATATATGTTGAATACTCACGGTTGTTGTCTCTTGGTGGAACTTCATCATTAAACACATTAAAATTCACTTTTACTTATTCCACATTTATTAATATTAAAATACCTGACCGGTTTCGCCTTTATGCCATTATCGAAGGTTTCTTATTACAATTCTAATTAGAATTGTAATAAATGTATATATACATATATATTATAGCAATTTGGACATTGCTATATGTACCAAAGGCATTCGCCTAACTGCTTTTTTAAAAATCAATCCACAGATTTGTCTGGCACAATTCACCTCAACTTCTGAGTAGTTAAGAACAAAAGCGAAATTTTAAACGGCTGTCAGATACAGTAACAGTTTTGTGAAGGTATCTATTTAAGGCTTTACAATTAATTGAAATAATTTAATAATCAGGGTATAACATTAGGGTATAACAGGGTATAACTGTATAACATTAATAATCAGGGAACTAAATAAAGTTTTATTTGATATTAATTTATAGTTAACAATTGAAAATTATAGTTTTGTGGAAACTTCGGGGATGAAAAGTGAACAAAAACTCTATGGTAAAGTAACACTGTTTAAAAATTTCTACATACCGTACATATCTTGCAGAATAGGGGAAAAATCTTATGGTAATAGTTAAAGAGATAAATATCACTTTATCTTCCCGACCACCCGCACTGCAATGTGGCACTACGTGTTTGGAAATATTATTTTACTCGTACTCTGTTCCAACTATAGTTTATGCTATAGTTTTGAAAAACAACATTTAAATTCTATACATATTAATTTAAAAATTGTGTCATGAAATTTAGTGTGCTGTGAAAAAAATAAAATAAAATAAAAGTTATAAATGTAGAAATAAAATAAATAGATACATAGGGACAACCTCAAATACATTGCTCTAATCCCAAAGAAAGTAGCTGAAACACTTGGTTATAGAATAAGAAACAACGAAGTTACCACAAATACCCTGACCCGAGTCTGATGTTGAGAAAATGGTTTTCTACCTTGGTCCAAGTCAATTATAAGCCCCACATTGGCCGAATGGTTTGTTGATCAGATTTCGAGACAAGAGACCCGGGTTCCCCCGGGAGAGAAAACTCGGACAAAAAGACGGCGAAGCGTTCACCACTTGTCACGTTGTCCCAAATAGTTTTCGGTGAATGGTGTATCTAAAATACTTAACTGTGTGTAGCCTTAACCTCTGACTACCCCAATATAGGGAATATACGTGTTATTTATTTGAAATTACTATGATATATATACATTTTGTAAGAATATTATGGATAAACCAGATGGAAAAAGCATCCTATTAATGCTATTAATATGTAAAAGGTAATTTATATAACAGGTAAAATCACTTTTCGTGCTTGCCGGAAGCGTTGCCGGAGATTCGGTAATTTCCTCTTCTATTATATTAAACTGTTTATCGATTCCTATTATTTTATTAAAAATATAAAATTCAAAATAAAAAGATCTGTACTATATGTACATTTACCTTTCTCCCAAGCGTGGTGGATGCCAATACCAGACCTTGACCTCGAAAGCTGCTCTCAGTGATAACATCTATTTCACCAATTAAGAAACTATGTAATGGCAACTGATTCAGGAAGAGCAACTTTTTTTTTTTGCTGCTGAATTATGTTCTGACATTTTCGAGGTAGTTCTCGCGCCATTTGTTAGTACCCAATTGTCAAAGCTTACAACACCCTCGTGAATAAAGGGGGTGGTACATTCTTACGTCATAACCACATGGCGCAGAAGATAAGCCATTGTAATTAAGAATATATAAAATAGAAGCAAATTTTTATTCAGGCAAAACTAATTAGATAATGGAAAATATAATTCAAACAAACAACGAAACATGCACCTAACATAGTGAAATCTAACAATCTAAACTTCTCCGTTCGTGCAAACTTTGGAACGTGTGCGGCGGTGATTTAATTATTAATTAAGCTCAATAGAATACGAGTGTTAAAGGCCTTTCTAACTGAGGTGCTTTGAAAAAAATTTCCCGTCATTTCAATAGCATTTTTTAACCATCATGATTGAATGGGTATGGCATGTTATGCGATGAAGTGAAGATAGAATGGTGAAAGAAAATATGCAGCGCGAAAATTCACAACAAAATGGATCGACGTAGATGGAAACTTTGAAAATCATATGAGCAATGAGCAGAAGGTTGTAAGTATATGAATGCCAATAGGTGCATGTAAAAATGATTCACAAAGTTCAAAAAACAGTTCGCCAAGTATCCCAATACTTGGCGAACTGTTCTCTCTGGCTATCCCATTATGGACTATGCGTAAAGATATTAAAAAGTTATTTCTAAGTTTCATACCATAGCGTATATGTAGTAGTAGCGTATAATAGTTTTGATGAGCTTCAACTAAATCATCGTGGGAGAGATCCGGAACCTGAGGATGATGGACAACGGCTACTTTTAAAGATAACTAAATATAAAAATAAAAAAAATAATACATAAATTTTAAAGATACTTGTAGTGAATATGTTATATAACAACTATGGAAAGAAAGCTTCATCCTTTCTGATTAAACTGCGTTCTAGTTCTAACAGTATTCTGAAAATGTTAGCAGAAAAGGTTTTATAAGGTACTTACACTTATATTTTAACCATCACTTAGAAGTTGGCTTAGGACCAATAAAGAAATTAAATTGCTTATAAATTCATATAATTTATTTATATGAAAATTTTTTATTTTTTTACTTATATTATATTGTCAGCTTCAAGAAAAGATCCTATACCTTTCTCAAAGGCCGGCAACTCAACTGCTATGCATCTGGTATTGCGGATGTTAATAGGCGGCGGTAATCACTTACCATCTCGTGAGCCACCTGCTCGTTTGTCTTCCTTCTCTATAAAAAATAAGCTTAAATATTGAGACTGATTTATTTTACTACTACTACTACTACCAGTAATTAACTGTCAAGTTATCACAAATGAGCTTCGGTGGAGAAAGGGTCGGAAAAAACTTCATAATCTTAGTTACCTCTTACGACACTCATGCGAAGAAAGTGGGTGGTGTATTCTTACGCCGTAACCAAACGACGGACCTTTTAATTTAAACCGAATATGAAGTTTATCAAATTACTTCCGAACAAACCGAACCCAATCAAAATTTTGTTTGTTGTTATTAACTACGTAAATATCAAGATAAGTTTACAGGGCGTAATGGAAAAGAACTGATGACCTTATTGAAACCATTTTAATTTAAGTATCTGATTTCAGAATCAGGAAATATTAAAATTCCAAAGTATTGCCTGCTACACAAAAACAATATAGCCTGTCTCTTTTCCCTTTTACTTATCCAATTCCAAAAGGATTGCGATTACGGATAATTTTTATCATGGAAAAGAGCTATCACGTGCAGCGTTCTGAGTAATCATTTATATTATAATAAAAAATTGATTACTTATAATATGTACAGACAGTAACCCCTGGGAATGACGTGTTAATTAATTTCAGTTAGACTACTATGCCTGTATGTGCTGTAGAAGAGAAAATAAAGTTAATGTACATTCTTATGTCAATGGATAAATGATTTGATTTGATTTGATATAATCTTTCAACTTATTATATTGGTAATGTAAAAAAGTTTCACGAGTACAAAGGAAGCTTTAACAGCTATAAGTCTTTACTTAAAAGGCTATGGAAACAATTGTTAGCCTGCACAAAGTGCAACGTGAACGCAATACGGTGAAATTAAACAAAGGCACCGTGCTCGAACGTCGACATTGTTTATAAAACGAGTCATCAAAGAGATTTATGTCAAGTTGCAGAGTTGTATGACTACACTTATTTTAACTCAATTCATCGGTAACAGAGAGTGAAGTGTAACAGAGTTGGAAGATATATTTTAACTTAATAGTATGATGAGAAGTTTGTTACATGTAATATTATGGTAATTGTTTAAGAGCTGTAAATTTTGTTATTGTATTATTTTTAAATTTAAACTGATGCGCGTGGCACGACGTGGCTTGAAGAGAAGAGCGTTGCCACGGTACGACAGATGATTTGTTTAATTTCTCATGAATTTAAGATAACAAAGACTTTACAATAATATTATAGAATAGCTCACGGAAAGCGGGCTTCATTGTCAAGATTATTCTTAAGTACTGCTGTCAAGCAGCACATACTCGAGTCCATCACACAAAGAGTTTACTACTAACTGACTCTTACAAAACTTTAAAATGAGTAAAATTTCGAATGCATTAAGTCTATTATTTCGCTTGTTTGATAAAATATTTGACTATATTTAAATAAACTTATTAAGTCAAAACCTATGACGGAATTTTAAGAATACACGAGACACTTTCAACAAAGTACCAATGGAAAGGCACGTCTGTAGCACAGCTGCAGCCATAAGCTGAGTTTGTACCTTTTTTGGCTTCTGCAGCACCTATAATTTCCATGTATACTTATATAAACATACATACATGAACATACATATAAACTCATTTGTGATTTTTTCTGTTTGTTTATTGTTTCTTTTTCTTTTCATTTTGTACTATGCCTGTGTTATGTGCTGTTGAAGAGAAAATAAAGTTAATGTACATTCTTATGTCAATGGATAAATGATTTGATTTGATTTGATTTGATTTGATTTGATTTGATTTGATATAATCTTTCAACTTATTATATTGGTAATGTAAAAAGTTTCACGAGTACAAAGAAAGCTTTAACAGCTATAAGTCTTTACTTAAAAGGCTATGGAAACAATTGTTAGCCTGCACAAAGTGCAACGTGAACGCAATACGGTGAAATTAAACAAAGGCACCGTGCTCGAACGTCGACATTGTTTATAAAACGAGTCATCAAAGAGATTTATGTCAAGTTGCAGAGTTGTATGACTACACTTATTTTAACTCAATTCATCTGTAACAGAGAGTGAAGTGTAACAGAGTTGGAAGATATATTTTAACTTTTCGTTCATTTGCATCTACACAATGTTCTATTTTTTTATTCTATTCTATCTATTCCATTAGTGAATTAAAAAAATAATAATACTTAAGAAATGCGAGAGGAAAATAAAGGTATAGGTGGTATATGTGCATGCTTTAATAATTTTATCTAAAACGTCTTCAATGTAACCAGACAGCCTTGGAATTGTTCTGAGAAACAGTATCCAAGAGAATGTCAGAGCAATTATGTAACTGATGCTAAGCTAACGGGTATTATTTAAAGAAAAGCTTGAGAAATGTGTCGCCATGCTTCTTTTGTTTGCAAAGATTCGCATAGCCTATTATGGTAAGTAACTGAGTGCCAAGTTTCGCTTGGCTTTTGTTATATCTGCCACAGGAATGTGGTAATATTCCATTTGTGAAAGTTGTTTTATATTAATTTACAGCAATCAGAAATGTTGTTGAGATGTTAGAGTCCCGATTGCCGAGTGGTTGGGTGATCGGAATTCGAGTCAAGATACCCGGTTCGATAGCCAGGTGGCCAGCACGTGCCAACGGGTTTTTCCAAAAACTTATTCATATTGTGGACATCCGCGTGGCGACGGGCTCACCACCTATCACTATGTCCCAAAAAATTACTTCGGTGAACCCTTCTACCGAATAAAATATTTGGGGTCATAATTACATTACATTGTTTGTTAATTACATTACATTGTTTGTTAATTACATTACATTGTTTGTTAATTACATTACATTGTTTGTTAATTACATTACATTGTTTGTTAATTACATTACATTGTTTGTTAATTACATTACATTGTTTGTTAATTACATTACATTGTTTGTTAATTACATTACATTGTTTGTTAATTACATTACATTGTTTGTTAATTACATTACATTGTTTGTTAATTACATTACATTGTTTGTTAATTACATTACATTGTTTGTTAATTACATTACATTGTTTGTTAATTACATTACATTGTTTGTTAATTACATTACATTGTTTGTTAATTACATTACATTGTTTGTTAATTACATTACATTGTTTGTTAATTACATTACATTGTTTGTTAATTACATTACATTGTTTGTTAATTACATTACATTGTTTGTTAATTACATTACATTGTTTGTTAATTACATTACATTGTTTGTTAATTACATTACATTGTTTGTTAATTACATTACATTGTTTGTTAATTACATTACATTGTTTGTTAATTACATTACATTGTTTGTTAATTACATTACATTGTTTGTTAATTACATTACATTGTTTGTTAATTACATTACATTGTTTGTTAATTACATTACATTGTTTGTTAATTACATTACATTGTTTGTTAATTACATTACATTGTTTGTTAATTACATTACATTGTTTGTTAATTACATTACATTGTTTGTTAATTACATTACATTGTTTGTTAATTACATTACATTGTTTGTTAATTACATTACATTGTTTGTTAATTACATTACATTGTTTGTTAATTACATTACATTGTTTGTTAATTACATTACATTGTTTGTTAATTACATTACATTGTTTGTTAATTACATTACATTGTTTGTTAATTACATTACATTGTTTGTTAATTACATTACATTGTTTGTTAATTACATTACATTGTTTGTTAATTACATTACATTGTTTGTTAATTACATTACATTGTTTGTTAATTACATTACATTGTTTGTTAATTACATTACATTGTTTGTTAATTACATTACATTGTTTGTTAATTACATTACATTGTTTGTTAATTACATTACATTGTTTGTTAATTACATTACATTGTTTGTTAATTACATTACATTGTTTGTTAATTACATTACATTGTTTGTTAATTACATTACATTGTTTGTTAATTACATTACATTGTTTGTTAATTACATTACATTGTTTGTTAATTACATTACATTGTTTGTTAATTACATTACATTGTTTGTTAATTACATTACATTGTTTGTTAATTACATTACATTGTTTGTTAATTACATTACATTGTTTGTTAATTACATTACATTGTTTGTTAATTACATTACATTGTTTGTTAATTACATTACATTGTTTGTTAATTACATTACATTGTTTGTTAATTACATTACATTGTTTGTTAATTACATTACATTGTTTGTTAATTACATTACATTGTTTGTTAATTACATTACATTGTTTGTTAATTACATTACATTGTTTGTTAATTACATTACATTGTTTGTTAATTACATTACATTGTTTGTTAATTACATTACATTGTTTGTTAATTACATTACATTGTTTGTTAATTACATTACATTGTTTGTTAATTACATTACATTGTTTGTTAATTACATTACATTGTTTGTTAATTACATTACATTGTTTGTTAATTACATTACATTGTTTGTTAATTACATTACATTGTTTGTTAATTACATTACATTGTTTGTTAATTACATTACATTGTTTGTTAATTACATTACATTGTTTGTTAATTACATTACATTGTTTGTTAATTACATTACATTGTTTGTTAATTACATTACATTGTTTGTTAATTACATTACATTGTTTGTTAATTACATTACATTGTTTGTTAATTACATTACATTGTTTGTTAATTACATTACATTGTTTGTTAATTACATTACATTGTTTGTTAATTACATTACATTGTTTGTTAATTACATTACATTGTTTGTTAATTACATTACATTGTTTGTTAATTACATTACATTGTTTGTTAATTACATTACATTGTTTGTTAATTACATTACATTGTTTGTTAATTACATTACATTGTTTGTTAATTACATTACATTGTTTGTTAATTACATTACATTGTTTGTTATTTACATTACATTGTTTGTTAATTACATTACATTGTTTGTTAATTACATTACATTGTAAAAAAATATTGACCAAAAAAGAGGATACCTACGAAGTTTCTTTCGCCTGTTTCTTCTCCATTAGAGGAATCTCATTATGAAACGGTGGTAGATTAAAAATGACTATCAATATATATCTAATAAATTAAGTTTTAAATTAAATTCAGTTAGACTACTATGCCTGTATGTGCTGTAGAAGAAAAAATAAAGTTAATGTACATTCTTATGTCAATGGATAAATGATTTGATTTGATTTGACATAATCTTTCTATTTATTATATTGGTAATGTAAAACAGTTTCACGAGTACAAAGAAAGCTATATAACAGCTATAAGTCTTTACTTAAAAGGCTATGGAAACAATTGTTAGCCTGCACAAAGTACAACGTGAACGCTATACGGTGAAATTAAACAAAGGCACCGTGCTCGAACGTCGACATTGTTTATAAAAAGCGTCATCAAAGAGATTTAAGTCAAGTTGCAGAGTTGTATGACTACACTTATTTTAACTTAATTCATCGGTAACAGAGAGGGAAGTGTAACAGAGTTGGTAACTATATTTTCACTTAATACATACATACATACATACATACATACATACATACATACATACATACATACATACATACATACATACATACATACATACATACATACATACATACATACATACATACATACATACATACATACATACATACATACATACATACATACATACATACATACATACATACATACATACATACATACATACATACATACATACATACATACATACATACATACATACATACATACATACATACATACATACATACATACATACATACATACATACATACATACATACATACATACATACATACATACATACATACATACATACATACATACATACATACATACATACATACATACATACATACATACATACATACATACATACATACATACATACATACATACATACATACATACATACATACATACATACATACATACATACATACATACATACATACATACATACATACATACATACATACATACATACATACATACATACATACATACATACATACATACATACATACATACATACATACATACATACATACATACATACATACATACATACATACATACATACATACATACATACATACATACATACATACATACATACATACATACATACATACATACATACATACATACATACATACATACATACATACATACATACATACATACATACATACATACATACATACATACATACATACATACATACATACATACATACATACATACATACATACATACATACATACATACATACATACATACATACATACATACATACATACATACATACATACATACATACATACATACATACATACATACATACATACATACATACATACATACATACATACATACATACATACATACATACATACATACATACATACATACATACATACATACATACATACATACATACATACATACATACATACATACATACATACATACATACATACATACATACATACATACATACATACATACATACATACATACATACATACATACATACATACATACATACATACATACATACATACATACATACATACATACATACATACATACATACATACATACATACATACATACATACATACATACATACATACATACATACATACATACATACATACATACATACATACATACATACATACATACATACATACATACATACATACATACATACATACATACATACATACATACATACATACATACATACATACATACATACATACATACATACATACATACATACATACATACATACATACATACATACATACATACATACATACATACATACATACATACATACATACATACATACATACATACATACATACATACATACATACATACATACATACATACATACATACATACATACATACATACATACATACATACATACATACATACATACATACATACATACATACATACATACATACATACATACATACATACATACATACATACATACATACATACATACATACATACATACATACATACATACATACATACATACATACATACATACATACATACATACATACATACATACATACATACATACATACATACATACATACATACATACATACATACATACATACATACATACATACATACATACATACATACATACATACATACATACATACATACATACATACATACATACATACATACATACATACATACATACATACATACATACATACATACATACATACATACATACATACATACATACATACATACATACATACATACATACATACATACATACATACATGAACATACATATAAACTCAGTATAAACTCCAGTCTCAGCGGGGGAGTGATGTGGCGACATCTATGCTCTCAAAATAATTTTCTGCTAAATACTCCAAAACACTCTTCTTCCTTATATTTGTATATTATAATTGTAATTTCTATGTCAGTCTTGGTGTACAATAAAGACTATTTTACTTACCTTTAATTTACTAATATTACAATACAGATAGCTAAAATTCTGTGAAAGTGTATATTTTGTATATAGAAAAGTGACAGGACAGAAAAGTAATTTTGCATGATAAAGGATTAACATACGGACTTTGTTACGGATAATAATTAGTTAGGTCGGGCTTCAATTCTTTAAAGTGGTAAACTTTAAAAAGACGAGGTACAGGTTTTGCAAAAATGAAAATGAACCATACTAATCCGCTCAAAATAATTTTCTGCTAAATACTCCAAAACACTCTTCTTCCTTATATTTTGTATATTATAATTGTAATTTCTATGTCAGTCTTGGTGTACAATAAAGACTATTTTACTTACCTTTAATTTACTAATATTACAATACAGATAGCTAAAATTCTGTGAAAGTGTATATTTTGTATATAGAAAAGTGACAGGACAGAAAAGTAATTTTGCATGATAAAGGATTAACATACGGACTTTGTTACGGATAATAATTAGTTAGGTCGGGCTTCAATTCTTTAAAGTGGTAAACTTTAAAAAGACGAGGTACAGGTTTTGCAAAAATGAAAATGAACCATACTAATCCGCTCAAAATAATTTTCTGCTAAATACTCCAAAACACTCTTCTTCCTTATATTTTGTATATTATAATTGTAATTTCTATGTCAGTCTTGGTGTACAATAAAGACTATTTTACTTACCTTTAATTTACTAATATTACAATACAGATAGCTAAAATTCTGTGAAAGTGTATATTTTGTATATAGAAAAGTGACAGGACAGAAAAGTAATTTTGCATGATAAAGGATTAACATACGGACTTTGTTACGGATAATAATTAGTTAGGTCGGGCTTCAATTCTTTAAAGTGGTAAACTTTAAAAAGACGAGGTACAGGTTTTGCAAAAATGAAATGAACCATACTAATCCGCTCAAAATAATTTTCTGCTAAATACTCCAAAACACTCTTCTTCCTTATATTTTGTATATTATAATTGTAATTTCTATGTCAGTCTTGGTGTACAATAAAGACTATTTTACTTACCTTTAATTTACTAATATTACAATACAGATAGCTAAAATTCTGTGAAAGTGTATATTTTGTATATAGAAAAGTGACAGGACAGAAAAAGTAATTTTGCATGATAAAGGATTAACATACGGACTTTGTTACGGATAATAACTAGTTGGATATGATTTGGCTCTGTTATTTGGTTCTTTATGACTAAAAAGTATAAAATCACTACGTTCATAAAAATAAATAAATAAATAAATAAATAAATAAATAAATAAATAAATAAATAAATAAATAAATAAATAAATAAATAAATAAATAAATAAATAAATAAATAAATAAATAAATAAATAAATAAATAAATAAATAAATAAATAAATAAATAAATAAATAAATAAATAAATAAATAAATAAATAAATAAATAAATAAATAAATAAATAAATAAATAAATAAATAAATAAATAAATAAATAAATAAATAAATAAATAAATAAATAAATAAATAAATAAATAAATAAATAAATAAATAAATAAATAAATAAATAAATAAATAAATAAATAAATAAATAAATAAATAAATAAATAAATAAATAAATAAATAAATAAATAAATAAATAAATAAATAAATAAATAAATAAATAAATAAATAAATATCTTCACGCAATTCCCAATACAGAGATAGACAGAGGTCGAGTCTAGACAAGTAAGTCCCTTCGAACCACCTTCCACCGAAGATATTTTCGGGACAACGTGGCAGGTGGTGAGCCTGTCGTCGTCTTTATGTCCAAGCCAACGATATAATTCGTACGTAAGTTTTGAAAACTCGTTGGTACGAGCCTGCCACTTGGGGATCGAACTCCGGTCTTTTGATTCGAATTCCGATCACCCAGCCACTTGGCTATTATATTTATATAAAACATATTATAAAACATGTTATAACTTCATTTGCACGTGTCGGTTTACCTTTTTACAAAAGCTTACATGCATGTAACTTGAAGATTTGTTACTGTTTTCGCCTAATAAGTTTTTCATGTGATTTGATAATAATTAGTTAGGTCGGGCTTCAATTCTTTAAAGTGATAAACTTTAAAAATGACGGGGTACAGGTTTCGCAAAAAATGAAAATGAACCATACTAATCCGCTCTCAAAATAATTTTCTGCTAAATACTCCAAAACACTCTTCTTCCTTATATTTGTATATTATAATTGTAATTTCTATGTCAGTCTTGGTGTACAATAAAGACTATTTTACTTACCTTTAATTTACTAATATTACAATACAGATAGCTAAAATTCTGTGAAAGTGTATATTTTGTATATAGAAAAGTGACAGGACAGAAAAAGTAATTTTGCATGATAAAGGATTAACATACGGACTTTGTTACGGATAATAACTAGTTGGATATGATTTGGCTCTGTTATTTGGTTCTTTATGACCAAAGGAGTATAAAATCACTACGTTCATAAAAATAAATAAATAAATATCTTCACGCTATTCCCAATACAGAGATAGACAGAGGTCGAGTATAGACAATTCGACCCACCTTCCACCGAAGATATTTCGGGACAACGTGGCAGGTGAGCCTGTCGCCGCCTTTCTGTCCATGCCAACGATATAATTCGTACGTAAGTTTTGAAAAACTCGTTGGTACGAGCCTGCCACTTGGGTATCGAACTCGGGTCTCTCGAATCGAAATTCCGACCACCCAACCACTCGGAGATCGTGACTACGTTCATGGCTATATTTTTAAGGTCTTATGATCTGCTGTATGACATCATACGTGTCAAAAACATTTACATTAAAACAAAAATAATATAACTTTAACCTCCATTGCAAACTCATTTGCCAGTCTTTAATCAATCTTCATCACAGAGATAAGCCAAACTCAAATTGACTTTCCATGAAAACAATTTCTTTAATACATCTAAAATTAATTAGTTCAATTTTATTATGAGCTTTTTTAAAAATCAAAGGAAACAATAACTTAAGCCTTAACATAAGCTTGTAACATTAGTAATAACAAACATGACAAATAACAAACATGTAAGACCAAACTAAAAACTAAACTAACTCTTATGAAAACTTAATGAATTAAAAATAAATAAATAAATAAATAAATAAATAAATAAATAAATAAATAAATATCTTCTCGCAATTCCCAATACAGAGGTAGCAGAGGTCGAGTCTAGACAAGTAAGTCCCTTCGACCCACCTTCCACCGAAGATATTTTCGGGACAACGTGGCAGGTGGTGAGCCTGTCGTCGTCTTTATGTCCAAGCCAACGATATAATTCGTACGTAAGTTTTGAAAAACTCGTTGGTACGAGCCTGCCACTTGGGGATCGAACTCGGGTCTCTCGACTCGAAATTCCGACCACCCAACAACTCGGCTATCGTGACTAAGTTCATGGCTATATTTTTAAGGTCTTATGATCTGCTGTATGACATCATACGTGTCAAAAACATTTACATTAAAACAAAAATAATAAAACTTTAACCTCCATTGCAAACTCATTTGCCAGTCTTTAATCAATCTTCATCACAGAGATAAGCCAAACTCAAATTGACTTTCCATGAAAACAATTTCTTTAATACATCTAAAATTAATTAGTTCAATTTTATTATGAGCTTTTTTAAAAATCAAAGGAAACAATAACTTAAGCCTTAACATAAGCTTGTAACATTAGTAATAACAAACATGACAAATAACAAACATGTAAGACCAAACTAAAAACTAAACTAACTCTTATGAAAACTTAATGAATTAAAAATAAATAAATAAATTTCTTCACCCAATTCCTAATACAGGGGTGGACAGAGGTCTAGTCTAGACAATGAAGTCCCTTCCACCCACCTTCCACCGAAGACATTTTCGGGACAACGTGACAGGTGGTGAGCCCGTCGCCGTCTTTATGTCCAAGCCAACGATTTAATTCGTACATAAGTTTTTTGGAAAAACTCATTGTTACGACCCTGCCACCTGGGAATCGAACTCGGGTCTCTTGACTCAAAATTCCGACTACCCTCGGCTATTGTGACATATTAATGAATTAAGCCTAGTTAAAAATAGGATAAGGGAGTCTTTTTATAAACTTACAGCTTAATAATTACTATTAGTATAAAACTAAATAAATTGAAGAGAAAAAATGTTTAAAATTTAAAATGACACGAGCGAGATTCGTAGAGCGTTGCCACATTATGGCAAAGGTCGCGGGTTCGAATCCCGCTCGTATCAATTGAAAATTTTATTTCTTTTTCTCAATTAACCACTGAAACGTAAAACACAATCTAAAAATAAAACAGTGACCTAATGAATTCTTAGAATAATTTTGAGTCACAATGAATATTATACAAGATTAGCTCATATAACAGTTACTATATAAGATTTTATCTAAATGATAGCAAACCTTATATTTTATAATTTAAGTTACCTATCGTTTCCAGGGTAACTGATAGATATTACAACACGATTTTTTGTCTTTTACGGCACCAACGTTGAGAATGGGAGTGGCGCGGACGGGGAGTGGCAATATTATTATGAGAATAATTCATTAAAATATAATAATATAATACGTAAGAACTTTTTTAAGGGGGTTAAATTTTTTGTAAAAAAAATGTTTTACCGTCTAACGATAAGGTACGAGTATGTATTTTGATTAAGCCACTTGAATACTAGTTTAATATTAGTTTTAGTTGATTAAGCCACTTGAAGTCACGATAGCCGAGTAGTTGGGTGGTCGGAATTTCGAGTCGAGAGACCCGAGTTCGATCCCCAGGTGGCAGTACCAATGAGTTTTTCAAAAACTTATGTACGAATTTCATCGTTGGCTTGGACATAAAGTCGGCGACGGGCTCACCACCTGTCACGTTGTCCCGAAAATATCTTCGGTGGAAGGTGGGTCAAAGGGACTTAATTGTCTAGACTTGACCTCTGTCTACCCCTGTATTGGGAATTGCGTGAAGATATTTATTTATTATTTATTATTATTTGAATACTAGTTTAATACGTGAGATTCAACAAACCAACTTGCATTAAAATCAATTCGTATTCTAAACGTAGGAGTTTGGATCAGAACTTCAAATCCTGTCCAAACTTGAACAACGAAGGTACACTTTCCGCTTCAACCATGTATTCAATCCAAAATGCTCGAGAAACCACTTACAACTCGCTTATTTAGTAATAGGTCTTCTTTGCTTTAAAAAAAAGGAGTAGACAGAGGTCTAGCCTAGCGATCTAGGCCTTTCGACCCACCCTACACTGAAGACATATTTTAGGACAACATGTCAGGTGGTGAGCCTGTCGCCGTCTTTACGTCCAAGCCAACAATATAAATCGTTTGTAAGTTTCTGAAAAAAACCCATTATATATTATATATATATTAACTGAATCGTATTTTTCACAGTAAAAACCATTGGATAATTTAATTCCTATAGTCAATTTACAAGGCGAGGAATGATTTTGTGTGGTATTTTTTGCGATGGTTATCCCGCCATCTTTCGAGAGCCAAGTTGTTAAGTCTTTTTCCTAAGTCGTCTCTTATAGCATATAAGAAAGAGGGTGACATTATTCATTAAACGATACCACACTGGATATGTTTTAAATAATATAAAACAATTTCATATTTAATCAATGCCATGAAAATAACTCCATTAAACTAAAATGTATCATCCATCACGGTAAATATTGGTTGGTAGAAATACATGTTGGAAAGAAAATGGTTGCATTTGTATTGTACGAAAATACAACTATACAGTACTACCTTCAGCTTAAAAGCGGTTAAGGTGCGGACTGCAAAAGACGAGGGTGCAGCAGGTTCGAGTTTGCCATTAAAATATTATCATGAAATATTATCTTTAAATCGAGGCTCAAGCTAGTTGAAGTCATTTACTAAAATATTAAGAATAATATTAGCATTACAATTTTTATTTAAAATGCATAGATCAATTATAATGAATTGAATGTAATATATACAATTTCAACGGTTTATAGTCCACTGCTGAACAAAGGCCAGCGGATTGGCGATCACGGTACCATACATCTTGCACCTTAGATTTGTCATTAGTCTTTTTATTTCATTTATATATTTTTTCTAGATTGTCATACCATCATCAGTCCGTAGCCATTTGTCAAGTATTGTCAAGGCATCTTAGTTGTGATATTTTTAAGTATACCGCCACGGCAAATAATAATATGTTAAAGTAGTAGAAAATAAAGAAATAAATAAATATCTTCACACAATTTCAAATACATGGTTAGACAGTGGTCTAGTCTAGACAAAAACAAGTCCCTTCGACCCACCTTCCATCAAAGTTATTTTCGGGACAACGGCACAGGTGGTGAGCCCGTCGCCGTCATTATATTCAAGCCAACGATATAATTCGTACATAAGTTTTTGAAAAACCTATTGGTACGAGCCTGCCACCTATTTCTTTCTCTCTCTCGACTCGAAATTCCGACCACCCAACCACTCGGCTTTCATGAACTCAACTAGTAGAAAGAGAACTGTTTTAATATACCGCATATTGTCGGTTAATCATTTACCCTATATTGTACCCTCCAATATTTAGTTGTTCGTTATTTAATAACTGATTTATTGGCGTAACCGAGACCACAAAGATCCTTTTTCAGCGATTAATCACTCCTCACGTAGTGTTGAGAAAAAAGTGAATGGAGTGATAAATGTTATTTATTGTCTATATCGTA